>OX344722.1:103717107-105100481 GCA_947034835.1 Ballota nigra
GGCTTGGGTGATCAAATGAACTAATTAGCACCTAACTAGTTACCAAAAGAACAAAAGATAGTGAATGACTTTAAACACGCGATGCACTTAAAGCATTCTCTCTTCACTAGGCCCCTAAACCCATAGATTAAGGTTCCTAATGTCTATTAATGGTGGTCTAGCCATCTACCCTCTCTCGAGTTAATAAACGACTAATTGAATCCGATTAATTAACCAAATTCCTCACCACAAGTTCGATTAACTCACACCCAACTCTCGATGTAGCACAAATTAACCTAACAAGAGCTACTAAACCTAGTCAACCAATCTAATCAAGAAAAACACATTAATAGAAGCAATAGAACCAACTCAATAGCACAATCAAAGCTCCATTAACAACATAACACTAATTCCTTCATAAATCAAACACCCAAAGCATTAGGGGATTAGCCCATGGCTAATCTAACACAAACAATAGATAAACAAACAAATGAAATCAATAAACCCAATAAGCTCATAATAATGAAATTGCAAGAAAGCATAAATGAGAAAGTTATACCAATTAATTGAAAGATAAAAGGATAGAAGTCACCTCAATAGAGTGATTACAACTTGGAATTGAAAATTGTTCTCCAAATGCTAGCTAAATTGTTCTACTAATTGCAAGAAAATTGAAATCTAAAAATTGAAGGTGAAAATAAACTATAGAGGTGTGTGGGGTGTGTTTTTCTAATTAGCTCTTCCTCCTTTTTTTCTAAAATCTGAGAATGAGGGCTTAAATATTGGGGAAGGAATGCTTGAAACGAAATTTGCAAAACAACCCCTCAAAATAAGAAAATTTCAAAAATTTCCAAAAAAATCGTGCGCTACTCGACCGAGTAGATCCACTCGACCGAGTGGCTCGGTCGAGTACGCTTCATAGAGTCGTTAACACTTTTTCGCTACAGGTGACTCGAGCGAGTAGCTCGACTCGACCGAGTGCATCGGTCGAGTAAGGCAAAATGGGCTCGAGCGCACTGGAAAAACCGACATTGACTCGCACGAGTCACTCGACTCGACCGAGGCAATGTCGGTCGAGTACGCTTTTAGAAAACGCTCCCCGCTTTTTCCCCAGGCTACTCGAGCGAGTAGCTCCACTCGACCGAGTGGCTCGGTCGAGTAGCCTGTTTTGCCTCCGCCTCTTCTCTTTTTTTGGGCCAACTTTTTGGGCTGTCTTTTTCTCTCAAATGGGCTTGCATCTTGGGCCAATTCTTTGCTAATAAATAAATTCCTCTCGGCCCGATTCTTTTTCTTCTACATTTTTCTCGTTTTCTTCTCGATTTTTCTCCTCGCTCGACCTCATAAAATTATAGGCTCGTATTTTCTTCTAAAATTCATTCAATTTCCTGCAAAAATAACAAAAATGCCTTTCTCGACAATTAAGCACAAATGGTCAAATTAATGTGAATAAATGCAAGAAATCCAATTAAATTCGGCAAATTAAATGCACAAATTTCGAGCAATTTTCACACTAATCAATGGACGACAATCACATCTCAAAAATAACATAAAAAGACTTTGTATATGTCAATAAAAAAATTGCAAATTCAAGGAATTAATTAGATTTATACACTATGAATATGTGTATATATATATATATATAAACAATAGATGAGTGGGCATGCAAATTTGGTTTTTCTTCTTTAATAATATATCAAGAGTTTATATTAATTATGGAGTATTCGTTTATCAAAGCGCGAAAGGTATATATCTTAATTAATTTATGTTACATTCCATATTGAATGTTATCGAAAAACGTTAATCTAATTAAATTTTTTTATGAAAACCATTAATCTTATTATTTAGATATGTAATTGTACGACTTAATTAGTTGATTATTTTATATTGATCTTTTCTCATTAATTTTGATTGTAATTAATTTGTCACGAAATTAGCTCCAACATTTTTACAAAATAAATTTATAAATGATAAAAATTAAATTATGAATGTGACAATTCGCATCTATTATATTATGTTTATTTACAAGGCTCCATCAATTTATTGGAAACATGGCTCAAATACGACGTACATATGTTTTGAAGCGAAATACAATATTTCTTAAAACTTGTGTCAACACCCAAATGTTAAACTTACCTTAAGGACGAATGGAGTAATAATATGTGAAAAGTAATAAGAAGAAAATGGTTTAAATCATCAATAATTGTCAGTGTCGATACAAAATAAGTAATACTAAATTGTTGTCGAATATTAAATATATTTACCCAAATTATAATCTACATTGAATTAGCAAAATCGAATTAAAGAGGCAATTTTTTTATTCCAAATAGAATAAATATAAGAAGTCATTTCAATATCCATATTTAAGTTAGAAAAAATATATAACAAATTCCAATGTTGAAGTGAATTAAAATCAAAATAAAAAATAAAAAAATCTCAAATCAACTTAGGATAGTTCCCAAGAGATGCAGATCTAATTTCCATTTGGTAATTCGATTTCCACCGCTAATCGCGATTAAGATGATATATTTCTTTGGTTCACCAACTGGTTATCACCAATGAATATCTAGTAAAAATCATATGGAACTCTTGATGAAAGATAAACAAAGCCTCTTATATCATAGTCGCAACTCCAAATATTTCTTCTCGATAATGGCCAACAAATTAGAAAAAATTTCATTGTCAATGCATGAATCAGAAATGGAACGCGATACAACCCATCGGTGGTGAATAAAAAGAATGCAATGAAGAGTATAAATAGGATATAAAATATAATTGTTCCTAGAATTTATCAATTTATACAATGGTTCATCATTTATCAAACAAAATAAACGCCCAAAATTGAATAATATAATGGGATAACTTAAACATACTAATTGATGAACATAATTACTATAATTATAAGAAAGAAAGAATGAATGTTTATGATCAAATCTTGAAAAACAATCAAGGGTTCATAAACTTTCCCGCTCAAACTATAAAAGGAAAAATAGCTCCTATTATATATTATTATTATATAGATATAGATATATAGATTAATATAGGGCCGATTATTCTAATATATATAGTTTTGGGCATGATTTAATTAGATTTTACAAGTTCTATTGCGAACCAATGATGATGTTGTCTAGGATCCCATCTTATAGTTGGCTAGTCATGAACATGATACTAATATAGAAGCAAGGACATCATAATCAAAAATTCTCTTTTTTACACTTAATATCCTACCTTTCCTCAACAAATATTCACCTTCTATTTGGAATTGCAAAGTATTAAATAAACAAATTTCATCATCCAATTATTTGCATATACTGCTAAACAATATTAATTATTTCATTAAAATTTACTAATTTGTCAATATTCACCACATTTAAATATATTAACTGTTATACAATAAAAAAATAAATACAAATCAATTGTACGATAAAACTATCTTACATAAAAGTAACTCCATAAAATTCCTCCAACCAATCCACTCTAATTGATTTTCATATGAATATATATAATATCACAAAAAAATTTAAGAGACAATTAAAATCTAGTCAATTAAATTTCTTAAGTAGTGTTGTGCCAAGATATGGCAACATGCCACCTGGCAACGCGGATAACGACCACACTGAGGCAAAAGATACAGGATTGGTAGAGAACGGCATCATTACCTGCCGAGGCGGGCAGATCAGCCAACGAGAAGAATACTTGGAAGATTTTTAGGGAAAAGAGCTCCTTCAAGACTGAGATGACGGACAGCCAGGCCCGTGACCTGCGGGATGAATAACCAAGGGTCGAGTAAGGAACATGAGGCCGCAGCGGCCTCCGACCATGTTCGAGTCGAGTAGCCCAACCCAACCCGAAAATGGTCGGGGAAGGGAGTTAGCCACTAGGCTAGAGCTATCTCATCAGATGTGTGGATGGGACAGGTGCAGACTGCCCAAAAGGGAAGATTTGATCTCCCAAAGTCAATAGGGCCACGTGTCGTCATGGCATTGGACCATTAATTGGGTCTAGATAGTCAATCATAATGGAAAAAATAGGGTCAAGTAGGCCACCACTTATACTCATGCCCCAAGAAATGGCCCATCTTTGTAACTATAAATAGAGCTCTTAAGGCTCATTGTACAAACATATTAATGAGAAAAGACTCTACCTAGAACATTCATTACTCCCCTTAATTAGTTGGATAGATATTAACACACACATTATCTTACCCGATTTTATCTGTCAACAAGTAGTAATAATATTTTTCTTTTAAATAAAACTTCCCCATAAGAATGACAACTAAATTAATCCTGGGGGAATATAAGAAGGAGTTTTCTAAGATCAAGAAGATTGTTCGCCCTTTCTTACGTCATAGAATCAATAAAAAGTTGACACGTCATATATCTTTGCCATTAGCAATTTTGTTTCAGAATAAACTATTAATTTTTTATAAAAAATATATAAAATTACTGAAATATCCTTATAGTTAAAAAAATTAAAAGAATTTTTTTTGGTCTCATAACTTGTATATAATCCACTTTTGGTCCCAGAAAAGTTTAACTTTTCAACTTTGAAACCAAAAAGATTTAACTTTGCAATTTTAATCCCAAAAATTTTGACTTTTCAAATTTAGTCCCAAATATATATAACTTTTCAATTATGGCCCACAACCTATTGGATTATTCAATTTTGATTCCCTTTTAGCTGGAAAAATAAAAAATGACAACATTTTCTGTTACGTGTGGCTCATGTGCTTGCATGTTTGAGAATTTCCAACGAGTTGATGAGGTGGACGCTGAATAGAGTTTGTTCTATTGTGTTATAGTTTTTTTAATTCACTTTCTAATCCACCTTACTAAATAAACTAAATAAAACCACCACAATTCACCCATCACTTATTAAAAATTGAAAAAAAAAAATTAAGCTCATAACACTTATTTCTTAAGATATTCAAATTATTATAAATATTAAAAGATATTATTATTATTATTATTATTATTATTATTATTATTATTATTATTATTATTATTATTATTATTGTTATATAATTAAAATGTAAATATAATTACCCTCACACCCCTTACACGGTTGCACGCCACTTTGCCTTCTTCCCCAACGTCCCAAATGTCCCTATCTTAGAATCATATACTTATTTAGCAATTTAAAATTCATTAATCTTCATCAAACGTCCTAGATTCCCCATCACAACCATAATGTGTGTTATCCCACCCCAACGCTGACAACAACTCAAAAAAAAAAAAAAACACTTAAGGGGGACACCAGTGATGGAAAACTCAGGGCCTGCTTGGTTGGGGGTGATGATTATAGGGCAATGGGAATTAAAGTGATTGAGGAGTCATTCAAGTTGAGGGTAATGAATGAGGAGGTCACTTGATAGGTGGTAAATTATCTCTCATTTTCAATCTCATTACAATGTATTTATAATACCAAGCACTACTAAAGGAATCATTCCTATTACCCTATAATCAATACCTCTAACCAAGCGGGCCCTTAAATCCATCACTGGAGACGGGGAAGAGTCGGATCGGAGGCCAACGAGATTGTTTGAAAACCTAGGTTTTTATCAAAAATTTCTCGTAGAAAATTGAAAGCTTTTCCCGAATAAGATCGTGAATTTTTTTGGGGGGTTTTGCTCCCCTCATCAAGAGCTTCAAAACGGTATAAAATTTGAAGGTCATCATTCAACGACAACAAAAAAGATAAAAAATTATCATTTCAAAAAATAAAAAGAATTTTATTTTTTTAATTTATAATTTTCAGTAACAACTGACTAGAATGAAAATTATTTTGTCTTGTGGTAGACGAGGGAGTGGGGGGTTGTAATTTGTATAGTTGGGGTGGGGGTTGAGGAGGTTGTATCAGTATTGTTTGGGGGAAGAGGGGTGGGGGGTGGGATGGGTTGGGGACTGTGTTGCATAGGTGCGAGGGGGCGGGGGCGGAGATTCTACTTTTTAAAAATTTAGGGTGCGATTCGACATGGATACGTGTATATATATATATATATATATAAATATAAAACTTGTAAATATTTAAAAGTTTATCAATTCAAATATAGAAGCCCAAGTCTATTAAATTCATAAGCCCAAACAAATAAAAAAAAGGCCCACATTCTTAACCCTACATATAAAAGATCCACACACTTTGGAAACTCACGTCTTTCTCCCTTCTTCAGCACACAACTGCCGCTTCTGCGCCCCAAGTCTCGGTCGCTGAAATTCATCCCGATGAGTACCATAATTCATCTTCTACTCTTTATTCCTTCATCTTTACTTGCTAGTTCTATATAAATCAAACACATATTATTACTCATAAGCACCGATCATTAGATCTGCGGTATTAATAATATGTGTTTGTTAATTTTGTTGTTTGATTGCATAGATTTGTACCAGTTGCGAGTCCCCTTGTATTTTAGAGTTGTAACAATTTGAAAAAAAATAAAAAATATAAACCACCTGGATTTTTGACTCCACCATCGGATTCGTGACTCCGGCGCACCGGATTAGCGTATCCCACAATTTTTTTTTTACGGATTCACCACCTGGCGAATTGAGTGCGAATCGGAAGCGAGTCTCACCCGCACCCGCTCCCCACGCAAATCAGATTCTACATACCTCTAAATTTCAGCGAATCCGTGCAATACTGGTTGGGGACAAGGATGAAAATATTGGTATCGGTGAAAATACTGGTACCTTAAATTTATGGATATATCAATGGAAATATCTATATTGGTAAAATATAGAAAATTGAAGAAAACATGAAATTTTAGTGTATATTATAACTAATATATATATATATAAATAAAACATAAACTCAAACAAAATGGATTGTATATGACAAACATATCAATAATACTTAAGCAGCCTAAAATGATAGAATAGTTGTTCATAATAATTTAATAAATTACAAATAATACAATTGTGCATGTTGAAACATTTTTGTTGCAAGATTTTGAATAAATGGTGGTTTGGTGACTTAATCCTTTCAAAATCTAAAATAATATTCATGGATAATGAAGAAGAGATACTCCCTCCATCCCAAAACACATTGCATAGTTTATTATTCACACTATTCAAATGTCTCTAAATTACACATCATTCCACTGATAATTACACAATAAAATATCTGTTTTTTTGTTATATGCACTTATGGTGAACAATAAACTCTTAAAAAAAATTTACTAATTTACAGTCTACAAGTCAACTCACATTCATTTTCTTTTTAAAAAGTCAATTGTGCATTGTGTTCTAGGAAGGAGTGAATATTTTTTTCTTCGATTTTTACCGATATTTCTAGATATTTAACAAATTTTGAACTACAACTTACCCGATATTTCTTGATACTTACCAATATTTTACCGATATTTTGGAAAAAAATCTCGTTCAAATGGATATCCATATCGGGACCTAAAAAAACAAAATTTCGGTGAAATATCAACGGAATTTCCCGAAAATTTCGTCTTGGTTGGGGATAAGGGGAATATATTTAATTAATAATAAAAAATAATTTTTTTTATTTTAATAATCTTATAAATAATATTTTTTTAATTTAAAATTGCTTTTTCTTTTTAAAAAGAATGCCTCTCATCATCCACGTCAATAGTGAAATTATAAAGTTCCAATTTTTATTGGTTTCTCTTGTGTTTCATTGGTGAAAATTGGGTCAAAATTAAACAATAAATTAAATTTTGAGAAAAAATTGAATTAGTTTAATTCTTTTAGGGTGAAATGCAAACACTCAATAAATTTTGGGACCAAAAAGTATTTTTCATAACATTTGTATAATTTTATAAATAATTTTAAATTAAAAAGAATATATTTGTAATTTTGTATTTATTAATTTAATTTATTTATAGATGCATTGCAATTGTCATATGCTTGGTGCAAATGCTCTAATGCAAAGTGCAATCATAAGGAAAAAGTATTACACGGATCAAGAATCCAATGATATTTAAAGAATTTACTAACGTGAAAAGCATGTATAAAAAACTATAATACGTATATATTTTGCAAGTAATACTTGTCATAATACAACCGATTATCACACACAACTTTTGCCCTAGTGAATTCTATACTTTCTCAAACTAATTCGGCCAAAATTAAATGGTATACAACATTCTGCAACTGCTATATCCCACCAAAATCTTTGAGACGTTGAGCACACGCAAATGGACGTCTCGTTCAAGCCCCAGTTAACTTTAAACGAGGAACAACATTTATCGACTGGAGCTCCTGGAGATGCAACATATCAACAATCAAAACATGCGATTGAATTAGTAATCAATTTATGTATATCATCTATCTGCATGTTTGATTGCTAAATAACAAGCCATTATTCATTCACACACCAATTTTTCATTACTTATGCTATCAAAAGACCAATATACTTTTATTTAATTAATTAGTTTAAGTTTATAGTACAAGAACATTGTTACTCCCTCCGTCTCATTTTCGATTGCCCCCTTCCAAAAAGCCCATCTTTTTTCAGTTGCCCCTTCTATAAATAGCAAACTTTTATTTATCATAATGTCACTAAAAGCAACTTTATTCCTTTTTTACATCTTTTATTTACCATAATGCCATTAAAAAGGTATTTTTTCATCACTACAAATACTAGTAATCAAATAATTTGGAACATAAAGAGTATTATCTATTTCAAGATGGATATCCTGAATGCTATTTTTTAGGCTTATTAGTAGTATTCTAAGAAACCAAATTTAAAACATGTTGGCATAACATTTCTGGATGCTAGACTACATATTTACTCTTAGAAGAGGGTCTCCACCCAGGTATGAACAATCCGTCTTTACTTCGGATGATGCTTAAAAATCAAAAGTTTTAAATGAGAAAACATTATACCTAAAGAAAATAGGGCATGCATGTGCACATAAGAGTATCAAGAGAATCATTCAATTAGTATTACCTGGAATAAAAGCTTGCAAGCATAAGGCAGTTTCATGGTACACATATTCTCCCCATTCTTACACGTAGAACAAATGGCCGTTTTTAACTTAAAATTGTAATACCCCAAAAGACCACATTTTCGGCAAACCTGCAAGCAAACATAATTATTTGACAAATGGCATAAGACCAGAATTTTGAATATTCTGTTTATACACATAACAATGATATTTGTATCACTAACAAATAAAATGCCACAAAAAAAATAACTTTTCTAAATACCAAAGTAACAGTTGGTAACAGTCTTTGAGTTATACTGACGTTTAATTTTAATTACTACACTGGAAAAATTCCAATAAGTCAATTTTTTAATGATTGAATTTTTACTTACCTGAACCTCGAAAGGATCACTGGAGAGCATCAGACGTTCATATATCAACATACTAGCTCCATATGCAATTAAGCAATCACGCTCCATTTCTCCCACACGCAGACCTGTTCAATTTCAACATTCAGACAATGCATTCCATGGGATTGAAGTAAGTAAATTATTTAAAAGATTACAGACCTCCATTTCTACTCCTCCCTTCTGTAGGTTGTCTAGTAATCATCACTCGAGGCCCACTACCTCGAGCATGCATTTTATCTAAGACCTAAAATAAGAAGAAGTTTGGAATTATGATTAGCAGAACACAAAAGCAAACATTCGATTCAATTAAACAGAACAACCATTGCAACAAAGTCATATTGAGGCTTTTATGATACTTTTTTTCCGTGAATGGTGTAGATATGAGCATCTTGCAAAAACACACAACAGGGATTGTATAAAATTAATGTGACATTGTATATGTACACAAGATTGCATAATGTATGTTATATATAACTATGTGCACAGAAATGATATAAATATGTATTATTTACACATTGTAAGGTACAAATAAATATATTATAAAATAGACACGTATGTTAAGGCACAGATCTACGTATAAATTTGTGCATGCTTAAATTTGGTAGTTAAAATATATAATATGACAAATTATTTTAATAGAACATTTGATAGATAGCAACTGAATTTTAATATAAAAATTCATACATTCATTAGAATACCAAAATCTTGAAGAAAAAAAAAAAAAAGCACCCTTAAGCACATTCAGCTTCTATTCTCAATGCTTACCATATGTTTCAACTTTTGGTAGTAAATGGGACCCATGAAAATATATGCTTGCAGTGGCTCACCAGTGATGCCTGCAAAACATAGATTACAAAAGTATACAGTTACTCAGGAACTAATGAAGAAAAATAGAACGTAATCCAGTCCAAACCCTATCCAAAAGTGAAAATCTTCATATAAAACAATATGTTTATTTAAGATCTAAGAATATTTGAGAATGGGAAGGGTTCGTCTTTGACCATACACTTTCTAAATGAAGAGCAAGATACATAACATATTCTCCCTCCGTTAGTTGTAAATAATCAGTATATTCTTTTTTCTTTTTTGATTTAGCATTTTTATTATTCAGTACTAAACATCAAGCTTACCAAAGGCTAACGTTCTTGAATACCAATTAATATTCCACCAACTTCTGTATAGAACGAACAATACATTGATGAGCCATGTTTTAGAGAAACATTCTCAAAAGGCATACACATTCTTGATTACCAGAATAAATTGAGGGGGCATGCATAGTAAAATAAATGTTCGGGCATCTCTTAAGAAATTAAGAACAAGCCCAAAAAATTAAATATTGTGAATTTATTGGCTTGTTTCTTTCACCTACTTAGAAATGCTGAATAGGAAAAAAAGAGAAAGACCTGAGTAGATGAGGTCTTTGCCGTTGTAGCTAAAACCATGCTTCACGAGGGTTTCACTGATAAATAAAAAAATGGTAATGAAAAGATATATAAACAGCAATTCAGTCCAGATATTGGAGGAAAAAGGGAAGAGCGAAACACACCTTATATCCTCAACTTTATCTGCGTGGCCACTGGGCTCTCCAAAGGCACTGCCATAATGAAACCTACCACAAGAAACTCCAGCTTTGCTACCAAGAAGTTCTATCATCTTTCCAACAGTCATACGGCTGAAGATATATAACAAAAGATTGTGGATTAATATGGATAGATATACTAGTACACTGTTATCAAGCAAGTTACAACGGTTTTCATGATTCTTTCCTTCTTTTTTTCTTGCTTTTTCTAGCAACCACACCATCTAAATTAAGCGATAAGAGATGTATTCGATAAATACTTAGATTAAGAGACAAGATCATAGTACATTCAATTAAGAATGATTTTGACACCTAAATTACAAGTAGCTTTTACAAGATCAACGAAGATGTACAACATTGAGTCAGCATGCAAATCATGTTAAGTACAAGACCTGAATTCCATGCACAGAGAAATTGATTACCTCGGAAATCCATGAGGATTCATGATCAAATCAGGACATATTCCACGTTCAGAAAATGGAAAATCTTCCTGCTGAACAATAGTGCCACAAACTCCTTTTTGTCCATGACGGCTACTAAATTTGTCACCAACCTACAAGGAAAAAAAAAATCAGAATATATAGGAAGACACTTCGATTTTAAACTTATCATTCTCGAAGCCAAATTATTTCATTACCTCCGGTCTACGAGTATGACGAATCATGAATTTGAAGCATAAATTATGATTCCGGTCAGAACAAAGTGCCACCCTATCCACAACAGGTGTCTCCCCTTCAGGACCTTTATATCTCAGTTTACTTGACTTGTATTGACTGTAATTCCAACATGCATTAAAAGTGTGTGTGCTTTTGTTAAAGAAAATTAAACATAATGTAAGATAGCTATCAACCTATCTGGCAGTTTCCCTGCATTTTGGGTTGGGGACCTAGTGACAACTGGAGACTGCCTGTTAAGATATATATCATCGGGTCGAATAATCTCTCCAGGAGCTGCTACTCCATCCTCATCCAAAATCTGCACATATTGGGATATTAAGAGCTATAAATAAGAGAAGAATAGTTATTTGAACTTCATAAGGACCCCCAATAAAAAGATTAGTTTTTACATCACTCATCAATTTAGTTTAAAGAAATAAGCATCTTCAGACTTAATACCTGCATCTTTTCAGCTTCATATCCATTTCTATCTGGTTTAATAATGCGATCAGATGTATCATTCTCGTACTTTTGACGAGTTGCAATCATTCTGTTCAACAAAACACGTTTGATACAGCTATCAAAATTGTCAGCCAAGCCAGAAATACAATACTAACAAGGGAAATATGCATACTTTTTCATTACAATGCAACGGCCAAAACCACGATCTAAGGATGATTTGTTCATTACTATAGCATCCTCTATGTCATAGCCACTGTAACTCATTACCGCAACAGTTGCATTCTGTCCAGCTCCTAGTTTATCATATTTGACCAGCTCAATTGTTCTTGTAGTTAGTAATGGCCGTTGTGGATAACATAAAAGGTAGATTAAAGAATCCATTCTAGTTAACTGCAAAGACAAAAAGCTATTTTTAAAATAAGGATAAAGTAAAACAATCTGCAACGAGAAAAATACTGTGATAGGAATTATCAAGAGATTTGCACATTGATGAGGTAACTTAGGGAGGATACAAGTGAAATATCCACGGAATTTGAAAAGCAGCATTTCATTAAGGGAATGAATTACAAAATTGGATGGCAGAAGTCCTTGAGCACAATGAGGACTGGAAGTTGGTCTTGGACCAAGTTCAACACATATATGTTACAAAGAATGCCTTCATCTTCCTTGCAAAAACTTGCTTGAAATGCAGGTGGGTGTGTTAAAGTTCCCAAAGACCTAACAATGTTGCTCAATCACACATTTATAATGGAACTGTAATGTGGGAAAGGTGAAAACAACCATTGGTGGAAAGTCTCATAGGATTAAATACATACCTAACAGATCATTGGCATTGCCACAAGGACCAAAGATTAGGAAACATTAGAAGAGACGAGATTGCAACAGTAAAGGCTCTAGAAGATAAACAAGAATAAAAAAGAAACTCTTGCTTCTCTTTTCAGCAGATAAAACAGCAGTCGTCACACTATCTGGCCTCTATGTGCCAAATATCATCACAATAAAGAAAACCTTTTCAGTCAATTATGTCATAAACACTTGGTCGGAGAAGTTGGATGTATAAATAACATAGCTTAGTGAAGCAGAAATTATATTCAACATATGCATGAGCGTTGAATATTTAGTAGAATCATCATTCAAAGTCAGTGACAAATGTAAAATATATGAAAGAGATTTCGTAGAGTAACTTACCTGATTATATGCAATGTTTCCCATAGCTTGCTTTCCCATAGCACACTTCAAATGGAAACAATAACAAACATGATTAGTTAGCCAAAAATCAGAACTCAAGCACCCCCTCCCCCCACCCCCCTGAAAAGCAGACACCGTACCTGATATGTATTTCTTGGTGACTGGTTATGATGAGGATAAGGGATCAACCCAGCAATGATTCCCAATATGGTAAATGGCTCTATTTCAATATGGGTTGTTTCTTCTATAGCATTATCTTCATATAACGCAATCTAGCAATGATAAAGACTGTATAAATTTGAGGTTCTAATCACACAAAAAAAGAAAAAGAAAAATCTCTGTGTAACAGAGGAACAAACCAAAGCATTATTCTCCTCATTGACATCGAGATATTCTATCAGGCCTTCCTTCAGAAAACTCTGAAAGGTGCGGACTCCATCCTTCAAGCAAACAATTTTTTCAGAAGGGTGATCAACACAAAAATGAGAAACACATTGTGTGTGTAAGGCTGTTACCCTCAACTCCTTCATATGGTGCTCCTTAATTCTCGACACACCTTTGTCAGCAATTACAAGCGGACGACAAACACGGCCACCATCGGAAGCAATGTAAACACAACACTGCAAAAGAACTTGCTCCTTAGAATCTCTGATCATATATTAGTATCATAAACATTTGGAACAATATAGAGATTCAGAAAACAAGGCAAGGATAGAAGATCAACTGAGCAGTGATCAGAAACTTCCTATTTCACATTAAATTGAAATCATAAATTAGCCCAAAAGATTATTTATAATCCTATCCTATGTGTTGCCCCAAGTTCGGCAGCTCTAAAGGCTATATCGCAATAAAAACAAGTAAATTAGAAAGCAGAGTTGATCGAATTTTGATCGTGAGGGTTTACAGATTATAATTTGAGGACTTGTTTGGCCATCATAGTGTATACAGATGCATATATCAGCTACTTGATACTCCAACGAAAATTCATACAAATAATAGTCAAAGGTCGAAATTACAGTTTATCTCACATGTTAATATTAAAGTGTCTTAAGATTCTTGAAGTCGTCCACAATAACAGCAGAAGACAAACAAAGATTCACAAAGGGATTAAACAAGTTACAAAGACAACTTTGCCTCTGCACCATGAAAGTGACTTGTCTTGCTTATCAGTTTATGTACAGAACGAATAGAACTCACCTGTTTATCATTCACGAAAATGCTAACAAACTCGCCAATTTTACCAGCCCGGCGCAGTTTCCTCATCAAATTGGCAAATCTCTGAATAAAAAATTGAGTTATAAAAAGCTGGACAAAAGGTGAGGACTGAGGAGTTGTTCATTTTCTTTGACCATTCATTTTTCCTTTGAGGTTAGTGGTTAAATTATGAACGGGGATTTTTAGGACAAAATTCCAAAGTAAACACAAGGGAAAATATTTTCTGTTTATAAAATCATACTTGCGGCCTTCTGTGCTTGCCAATAATAAGCCCATTGAATATGATCAAATAGGAGTTTGGCATGTGAAGTTCTTCAGCAGAGACCACCTTCAAGTCTTCCACTCCAAGAGTGTAGCACTGCCAATCAAACAATGCAAGTATTAAAAAAAAAAAAAAAAACTTAATACATACGTCAAAACTCAACCATCAAGGTGTCTTACTGAAAACTAATTAAGCCATCAGAAGTCGTCAAAAGTCATTAAGTACAATGAGAAAATTGAATACCAGAGAAATAAGAGGGCCTTCATCATCATCAGTTGTCACATGTGTCATCAATGCCAGATTTTTCACCAATCCACAGGCTTCTCCTTCTGGGGTATCACAGGGACACAACATGCCCCACTACAAATAAAAGTGTTTTAGTGAACTCAAACCCTAGATATGATAAGCAGAACAAAGAATTGCCTAGAGAATGAATATGAGTAAACCTGGCTGGGTTGCAAAGCTCTAGGACCGCTAACTTTTCTGGACTTTTCAAATTGGGGAGAGATTTTGGTCATGTGCCCTAAACTTGCTATATATGACAGTCTAATAACAGCCTGTAAGAAAGAAATATCAAAATCAATCTAACCACATAAATACTTAGAGCAAATGAATTGGAAAAGAACAGCCATACTGTTAGGAATACAAGTTAGGGAGCCCTAACTTAACCCAAAACCATGGTCACAGGTTAAGGATTGACTCCCACTTATATACCCTTCCACACTTTCATGTGGAACCGATGTGGGATCGTAACAATCGACTCCCCTTAAAGCCGTACGTCCACGGACGGCACACTCCGGGTGGCAACCCATATGCCAAGGCCCACTTCACGGGTGGCAATCCCCCTTGGGCCCACATCCGAGGTGGCAACCCCTGGACCCACCGTCGGGTAGCCCCATTCCGCAGCCCGCCCAAACTTTTCCTACAGACTGCGCCAATTGTTAGGAATATAAGTTAGGGAGCCCTAACTTAACCCAAAACCATGGTCAAGGTTAAGGATTGACTCCCACTTATATACCCTTCCACACTTTCATGTGGAACCGATGTGGGATCATAACACATACAGATAAGCTATGCCGTATTCACCTGTGTCATGCCTTTCCGGTGCATCCTGAATCTCTTGACATCAAAATTTCCAGTAGAAAGAGTTCTTTCTAGACCCATGGTGATCCTTTCATTCTTTAAATGCTAGATGTAGGAAAAAAAACAAAGGAAACAAATATAAGACGGGTGTAAACATTCTCATATAAATATGAGTGCAATTGAAGGGTTACAAATTTTATTATTAAAAAGAAGTTGAAACAAAAGTATAAAGTTAGTTGTTTGTCAACTCATGCAAAAGACACCAGAGAGAGACAGCTGAATAAATTTTAAAAAGAGCATGAACAAGATACTACAGCATTTTGTCTTTTTTATTTTGGGGGGCACCAAACTGGAAAGTTGGAAGAGAGAGAGAGGTGGAAAAAAGGACCAAAAATATTTCTACGTATAATTGACATCCATAACAAGGTTTCGTTGTACACTACAAAAAAATCTAAAAAATTTGTAACTTCAAAAAATTTATTGATATAAGAAACCATGAAACCACATTCTTACATGAACATTTTGTTGGTCAAATCAATAGACATTTTTGTATTTGTTTCTCCTAGGGAGTGGTTACCAAAATCAATTATATGAAATCAAGTGTAATTGCATTAGTTCACACCATCAATTGTGTACAGCTCGTGCAGCTTTAATTCCTCATATAAAAATGATTGTGACATGTGAATATTTGATGTAAACCATTGGAGATTGCAACGCGTAAAGTAAACAGTTTCATCTCCTTTGCAGATTGTATATTGATCTCCTAACCAAATATAACAATACAAACCTTAGAAATATCAAATACACCCGCGCGATTGGACTTTGTTAGGTGTATATCCGTGATTTTGCGTATTTCATCATTCATTGTCTTGAACAAGTCCTACATTACAAAGAACAAGGTGATTCTGCAAGACAAATCACCTTAGTTAACTGGAATATGAAACAAGAAAACAACAAAATTACCTCAAAAAGTAGAGATATCAGTTGGCCTGATAGTTCTAGTCTTTTGTTCCCTACATAATCCTACAACAAAAAACAAATTAAGGATCTGATAAATGGTAAACAAGTACAAAATCTTAATATAGTCTCAGAGTTAGTTGGTATGCTCAGAAGAGTAGAACAGCATTGTTGGAAGTCTTTAAAAATTATGTGGATATTGAAATGAAGTTTCTGCAGCTAGCATGAAAACAATCAAATCATACAACTATCAAGGAAGTAACAATAGTACTAATGGTAAAAATATGAACCAAACATACTTTCCCAAAGCACCACATGGATAAGACTACAAATCTAAAGATGGCGGAATTGACTAACTAAGAATAATAAACAAGGGAATGAATGTTAAGGATATACAGAATGTAGGACTACCAATACACTTGGGTGATGTTAAAATTGGGTTTTAAAAACCTGGATTTGGGTTTTGAAGTTTAAAAATCGTTTTAGTTTGGGTTTTAAAATCTGGTTTTAAATAAGACTGCAAATCTAAAGATGGCGGAGTTGACTAACTTAGGATAATAAACAAGGAAATCAATGTTAAAGGATATAGCGATTGTAGGACTACCAATACACTTGGGTGATGTTCTTTTTGGGTTGTAAAAACCTGGATTTGGGGTTTTGAAATTTAAAACTCGTGCTAATTTGGGTTTTTAAATTTGGTTTTTAAAAATCTTAATACACCCCTATAAATAACCTAGAAAACCTATCAATTAATATCACCTTAACTATTATTCTACTTTCCCTCCACCCAATAATCTTGAACCATATAGAAGATTATATCTTCTTTACATGTCAAAAGATTTGACAAATCTTGATTTATTTAAGATTAGTATTTCTCAATAATAGCCACGGGTATTTTTTTTTTCTTCCTTCTTAAAAAAAGATGTAAGTGCTCAAGAGCTCGCCTTGGCGAAAGCCCCTAGCACCTCTCGCCCCTAACTACTAAGTTTTTTTTCCCGAAAACCCCTAACAATTATGTCAGTAACCTTTTTTAATTAGGGGAAAAAAATATTACGAGCCTCACAGATATGGAACTTAGAATCATTATCCATATTTTGATGCAATAACAATGCAAGCAATACACATGTATTAGAAAGCATCTTTGTATACACCCGATGTTGAAGAAAAGTGGAGTGTAACATACGAAAGTTTATGCATGTTAGCTTAAGCCATAGATGTGCAGATTAATGCTCGTCAAGATGAAAGATCGAGTTTGGTGAAGTAGGGATGGCCTCCATACCTTGTCATCTAGTGTATCCTTGTTTATGATTGCTTCCATCATGCGCCTCAACATTACAGCAGCATATATGCATTTTGGACGAAAATCATTTCCGTGCACCTGCAGGAAAAAGTTATTGATTCCGTATGGGGGTGGAGGTGGATAGGGGTTGCATATTAGAAAAATATTAGCAACTAGCTAATGCAAATATAACCTGAAACTGAACTTACAGGAACGTTAGCAATAAATACATCCCGTAGAATACTGAGAGCACGCCCTTCCTGAATGCCAAAAAATGATAGGAAATTTAAAAAAAAAAAGAGCAAAATAAAATAGATTTTAGAATGATATATTAAGAACAAGAAAAGAAAAAAGAAAGCAAGCCAACCTTTTGGGATGGGTTAGAAAAGGGGAACTTCTTAACCTATTACATGAAACAATAGTAAGTAACAGAACAAAAATACATTATAAGTAAAAGGAATGATTATAATTACGGATAGTTTATTGTACATGTGTCCATACTATGAGCATTCCACCAAAAATGTTCTATGGTTGACCATGTCACGCGTTAATAGTTCAAAACTCTGATTTTTGTACAATATAACACATTTAGCCATCTGTGTCGGTGTCAAAAATAGAGTGGCACCATCGATTAACAGTATGATCAATATCAATCTGAACAATACAGCTCAATGAGCTAAAAGAACAAGATAGAGTGTGAAGGCAATTTGCATATTGATTCTTATTGTTATATTGTAACTGT
Organism: Ballota nigra; assembly: GCA_947034835.1. NCBI lineage: Eukaryota > Viridiplantae > Streptophyta > Magnoliopsida > Lamiales > Lamiaceae > Ballota > Ballota nigra. The sequence goes on from OX344722.1 coordinate 103,735,810, forward strand.
TAGCATCAAATAGTCCCTCCAAAAGTTGGAAAAGAAAAAATAGATTATTTTGAATATTTTCACATGTCATACAGGTTATTATATTTACAATAATAGAAGTGAAGAAATCATCCACCGAGCAATTAATTGTTATATGTACTTCATTCATATATTATGCTTCCACATGTTATATATATAGCAAAACTATTTAAATAAGAATTTTGTATCTGAATTCTTCTTTATGGAAGAGAAGAATAAAGTAACACTTTTTAAATGATCAAAACCTTTTGTTCAAGGAAATCTAGTGCTTGATGCCGTGTATGTATACCATTCTTTACACAATCCTGAAATTAAGACAAGGTAAGTAAATTGTCAGAGATGTGTCAAGATTTTTTATGATAAACGAAACAGAGACTTCATTAGTTAGAACTTGTGGAATGCAGAAAGGCATGAAATTGCTTGAAAGAAAATCATGCAATCTAAAATTAATGCAACAGTCTTGATTGATAACCGAGTAAATTGGAATTCTTCGTCGACTGAAACCAACCTAGCAACTTTAAACTTGACACTTTACAAACCTTATCTATAGACTATAAGGACTCCTCATCATCTTCAAACACTATCTCATGTTTTCTAATATCTAACGACTCAACAACATTTTGAAACCCACTCACATTCCTTCGAACCAGAGAGGCCAACTATACTAAACTAACTCCCAAAGCGATTGACCTCAACACTCAATGAAAGATTGTTGTACATCCCATGACAGACAAAGCACAACTGAAAGAGAGAAAGGACAATCAAAACAAATCGCAGTTCTGGCTCATCTAGCTCTTTCTCTATTTAATAAACGAATGATTGGTTTTCAAGTTATGAGGCTTGTCAGAGTTCCATTGAACTATGAAAACCAGATTAACCAAACAAGTATTTGGGACTTCCTTTGGAACAAAGTAAATGACTATCTTCAAGAACAAGAACATAAACCCAGATGCGTACCTCAATTGAAGGCAATAGAAGTTCACTATACCGAGGGTCTCTTCCAATCATCTGGACAACCTCTTGATCACTTTCCATACCCATAGCTTTTAGAACTATCATGATGGGAACCTAGAAATATCGAAATCAAGGAGTCAAAGTCACTGTTAGATGTAGAAATTGCAGATAGGGGAGAGAGATGGTAAAAATAGCTATATCAACCTTGCTTGTAAACTGATTCAGATACAAATATATCTTTTCCTTCTCCATTCTTACAACAGTTTTGCTCTTTATTAACTCTGTACTGCTTGCAACAGATGCTTGCACGCTGAAAGAAAGGACAAAGAGATTAAGTTCACACAGACAACCAGCACAATTGGAGATAAGTGAACTTCGCAGTTGGCATCATCACTCAAGTAGAATAGAATTTATATAAAGCTCAGTTCTTTTATTTCCTTCACAACCCATTAGCCCATGTGGATCCCCACTGGACTTCAGAATATCCAATAACAACTTCTCCCATGGTCACCAATCCATATCAACTTTAAAGTTATATTATCAGGTCTAAACAATACTCCCTCTGTCCCAAATTGTTTGCTACTTTACTGCTTGCCTTCTAAACTAAGTTGTGTTTAATTAATAAAAGGTGAACGAATAAATGTAAAATAATAACATGAGATGTAAATATAAAAGTGAAGGATAGATACAAGTGTAAAAAATAACATTGTTTTATTGTCATTTATGGAGATACCAAATGAGCAAAGGAGGGGCATTTAGGGCAAGTAACATATAAGTATAGGACAGAGGGAGTATATTATATGTCAGTGGACAAGCACCGAGATAAACCAATGCTGATTTCTCTAATGCCAACTAAGAGCAGTCCCTACCTAAATTTTTATCTTAATATATTAACTTGGATATTCTTGTCTTTCTTGATAAAGAACAACAAGCAAGTGTGATTTGTAATTATCCAGCACACCGTCATCTTATCAAGTTCTCCATTTGAAACAAGATTTCTATTAGAGTTCGCAAAATATTGCAACCAATCTTTCCCAACTGTTATCGATAGAGTGCACTGTTTGGGAGTCTGGAATTCAATGCTTTAATTACTTCAACTAAAATGTGTATTAATCTGGTAAGCATAGGCATTAAAAATGCACAGTAGATGATAAGCATTTCAAATGAACAGGATGAATTCTTTAAGAAACAGAATATTATCAATTTACTCAAGAGAGAGAACAATCAAATGTACTCACCAGCCTTTCTTATCAGTATCTATGATTATTCTGTTCTTTGAAAGTTGTTCTTGTATCAAAATCACCTGAAAGACGTGGAAAATAAGCATCATGTTTTCAAACTGACTATATGGGGAAAAATATACTGCGGAGTGCAATTCATTTCTGTTTACGTTAAAAAGAAATTTGATTGTAAACAAGAGTGGTTATTATATTCCCAATGACTTGTGAAGTAATACAGATTTAAAATGAAAATTACTGGACAACTGACTCTGGAAAAGGGGCAATTGATTGGTGAACATTACAGACAAAGAATATAATAGTTGTGGAGAATTCAGAACTGAGGTTGAGAAATCAAAACTGGAAACCATAAGTCCATGCGACTGAAACTGAAACCAACCTTAGACCTATACTAACCTAGATGTCACCTAACATTGTTGTCGGCAACAACATGAGCAATATTCGAAAAACTTTGCATGGATACTTTAGCCAAAAGAAAATTTCAAATGATAAAAGCATCAATACAAATGTATACAAGTTAGCAAGGCAGCATCACCATGCACATTGTTAGGTTGAAATCGAAACTTACATTACTTTTATATGATTAAAGTTTTACCTTCTCTGTCCCTTTAATTACAAAATATCCCCCAGGGTCAAGTGGGCATTCACCTGTGAAAATAGATAAAGCCTTGAGAAACATAAGTGGCCATAGAAAATGTACATTGGGTGTGGTTTTAATGGTTACACACACTCTCTCTAATCATCCATGATTACCATTGAACAATGGGACTCTGAACTTCAATTTTTTTAATCAAATCACAACCTCGTCAGACAGTGTAGCATAAAAAGAGACTGTTTCAAAGATCTTCCTTATTTCTCACTCGTCATCATCTTCATAATGCACTTAGATATCATTAGACACACAGAAGCAAATAAGCCATAGCAGTAGGCATGTATGATTACGGCTTGTTCAAGAGCTCTGGTCACCTCCTCCATTGCCCTTTCCACCCCTAAAGTCAAACCCTGCTGACCCCCACCTACAGGTTTCCCTCCCATGAATATTTCTGCCTAGATTCTTGAAACTCCTTCAACTCCCTCCTCTCTTGCACAGGCGCCATTTTCCCTCGCAAAAGTAATTGAGGACGGCCCTTTTGGAATTCAATCTCTCTCTCCCCATTGTAGCACTTGAATTCTAGTTCCTTGTGTTTGTATTGACAAGGTTTACTATGCGCACTTGGGAATTCATGGATGAGAGAGATAACGCCATAACAAAGGCTCAATAAATAGCAACCATTACCTTTTGATCTAAGGGTTAACATAAATGTAACCATGGATGGTTAAAGAGGTGTCATAACCACTAGAAACTCTTCAAAATACACATATATATATATATGTATGTGTGTGTGACAAACATAAGCAACACTATTGCAAAATCATGCAGATGGATGTACCATATCTTGCAAGCTCTTCTTCATCCTTCCCATACAATATGCAACAACGACTTTTTAACATGATAGGCATTCTCCCAATAATGGCACCTTTCTGTAAAGCACAACTCAAATATTGGGAGTGTTTATGTCACACATACTGATATTTATACATTAATCCACATTCCCAATATTTTTCATAAATAAGAAGTTAATTGAAATCACCTTCGTTTGGATTTGATTTGAACCACGGCTTCCTGTACTATATTCTATGTTCACATATATTGGAGCCGCATAGCTGAAAAATTATTGCATATCGGGATAGGTTAAAAGAGCTTCAAGAAGTGTTGTACGCTAAAGTAAATTAGTGTTTCCTTTCTAGGAAAACCCAAATCAAAATGCAAAAGTAATGTGGAATGCAACATCAAGTTGGATATTTCCAGTCTGTATAGCCTACATGACCTATGATGCTGTAGCAAGCAAGAACTCAAAGTATACAAAAACTATTATACCCTAGAATTTAAAGGAAGCTTCTAATTTGTATTCTCTACATAAATTATTATCATTCAAAAGGAAGGCTACAACTCCTTGCTTTTTGGGGCTACTAATAAAGTGATCACTTTCATAATTCCGTACAAGCTTCTGGTGGGTTGGACGTACTCCTTTCTCAATTTGACATTTATCTTGAAGGAAAAGACCGAGAATAGAGTCACAGACGATAAGAATGAGTGTTTGAAGTGGAGCTTAGCACTAGGCACCCCGTGGTTGGCCTAATCACCCTATCCCACAGAGGCTAGACTAGGCTACCCTCATGTGTGCATTTTCATTTTAGTTGGACTCGGGTGTATATATTATGTAATAGCAAGTCCAATAACATTCATCAACTGATTTAGATACAGTATAACCAGAGTTGACATTAGTCCAAGATAATTTTAAAAGTCAAAATTAACTCTAAAATAACATAAAACATGGAAAAAATAAATAAATTTATTAATTGCCTGCCAGTCAGCCACCCAACTGAACCCTAGTGATTTCACAGCATAATGAGAAATTAATTTAAATGATACAAAGCACACCTAACAAAGCAATTAATCTCTCCTGTTTCCTCAATCACCTTTCATATGAGAAAATTTCCCTCCATGATTATGTTTCATCCTGGAAATCAGGGACATCTTATAGGCATATCTATCAGATGTCATGTCAAAATATTAACATACCATTAGGTGCAAAAAATAGTATGCAGGCTGATCAGAGACTTGATTTCCCTCCCAGCAATCTTAATGCATCAAAGACACAAAAATTAAACTGCTTTTACTCACGTCATATCAGAAAGACGACAATTCTGGGGAGTAAGCTTCTCGGAGACACAATCTAGGTCACGTGATGGTGTGCCAATGTAAACATCCTTATACCTGCAACACAATTCATGGGAGAAGAAATAAAAAATAGAAACAAATAAATTCTGGTTTACATAAGTACAAGCACCCATTCTGCTTGAGATATTATACAAAACAAATTTTCTGAATATAAATAATATTCTTCACCTCAAATAAACGCTAGGATCAACGGTTGAGGTGATGAGATCATTCGCTAGAACAATCTTTCTAATCTGTGTATTCACAAAGTAATTAAAGGAATCCAAATGTTGTTTCACAAGACCTCTCACCTGCATTTTCACATCAGCAATCCAAAAAATTTAGCAAACTAATAAAATCCCTTACTCTCAGAAAGTAATCGGATCACAGGGAGTTACCCAGCATTTTCACCTCAAAATTGACAAGCTTACTGATTTTACTGTATTCTAATGCTGAGCTAGTACTAAGTCTGAATTTAGATGATATTAGTGAAACCTTGTTGGGGCAATATATATCGAAATATGAAAATAATCTCAACTTGAGTAAGAATTATGAATAAACATGATATACAAATAACTGCCAGAACAATTACATTGTTACATATTGATGCATATAAAATGAACTAAAAGATACAAAATTGAATTCTGTGAATTCTTTCATTTCATTTACAGAAACTTAGATACAAAATCCTTCAATCCAAAACCAGAAACAGAGTGTCAAATACCAAAAAACAATCAGGAACAGAAAAACAAACCTTCAAAAATTCGGGGACCAGTTGAAACTTATTAACAGCAATCTTCTCTTGCTTATCGATATCCAATCTAAATGAAACAATAGTTAATGTGATCAAATATCCAAGTGTCCATCATAATACATTCAATCGATACAGATTATAAATACATATACATATGAAAACAAAATTAATTGATTATTCATACCCCTTATCCTGTAAACCATTGAGCAAAGCAGGGTCGTCCTCTTTCACTACCATTTCTAAATTCGTGATGCTCAGCTCGTAGAGGAGAGCACTAAACCCTAAACCCTTTTTAAATAAATCCGACGGTTTAAATAAGAATTAGTTTTTTTTTTCAATTTTAATTGACATTTTTATATATATACTTAGTGATATCTCCCGCAAATTTAGTGAATTGAAAAAAAAATTATTATTTTAAATTATAATAATTAACATTTTTCATTTTAATATATTAGTAATTCTAAGTATAATATAAATTTAATTGTAATTTAATAAATTATAATATTACTAAATATGAATAAGAAATAAGTTCTAAGCATTATTTAAAAAATTCGAATTTCATCGTACAAAGTTGACATCTTAAATTTCCCCTTTACAAAATTCGAATTCATAAATACAAAAATTGAATTTTTCCCCTAAATTTTTGTTTCTGAATTATCTAAGAAAAAATCTTTTAAAACTATGAAAATTCATATCTATATTTTACAATTTAATAGTTTATTTCGATAATAAAATTTTCTTCCAAAAAAAATTAGGTGAAAAATATCGAATTTAATAGCAAGATACAACATTTTATGGCAATATTTTTTAGAATCAAACACTATTTTGGTGACAATATTATTTTCAAAATAATTATAAAAAATATAATATTAGAAAGTATGACTAAATCTTATGTCAAATATATTATATTTTATTATATATAGAATATTCTTGCTAATCTTTTTATTTTAAGACGTGGATAATTATTCTTAAAATTTTATTATTTTTTTCTAAAAATCAAGGGATAATTTTTTTAGAAGCAAAATTTCAATCCTACAAATTTTACATCTAACATTATTTTCAATAAGAAAAGAAAATCATCTAATAAAAATTGTCCAAAATAATAGAATTTTTTATCTAAATTTTACAATTTAATACTCCCTCCATCCCATATTTATTTGCTACTCCCTCCGTCCACGAGTAAGTTTCCCACTTCTTTTTGTTGAATGGTTTAAGAAAGTGTATTTGTTTATTAATATATGGTGGACCACATGTTGACTTTTGGGATAAAGTAATGAATAGTGTTGAAAAGTAAAGTGAATGAGTGGCATTTTTGGTAATATTGTGTGAGTTTGAAGGTTAAAGTTTATATATAATAGAGTGTTGTTATTTCCATTTATGGAATGGGAAACTTACTCGTGGACGGCCCGAAAAGGCAAGTGGGAAGTTTACTCATGGACGGAGGGAGTACATTGCAAAAAACATCTGCCCCATACTTGTTTGCCACATCCCTTTTTTTGTAAAAAAAAAAAAACAACAATACTTTTTAATATTATATTCCGCATACACTACTAATTAAAAGCATCTACTTTATCACTTTAAATACTAATAGATAATTTTTTTCTTAAAACCTGTGCAAACAGTAAAGTAACAAACAAGTATGGGACGGATGGAGTAGTCCATTACGATGGTAAAATTTTCTCCCAAATAATTATGGCAAATCTATTCTTAATGGCAAGATATTACATTTGGTGGAAAGTTTTTTAGAAATCATATACTATTTCAGTCACAAAATTATTTTCAAAGCATATTAGAAAATGAAAATAAAACTAAATCTTCGACCAAACATTTTAGATTTTGTCTATATATAGAAATATTATTGTTAATCGTTTTATTTTAAGATATGAATTAGTTTGGAGAACTTGCTATTCTGGAGAATAAAAAAAATTGAAAAAATGAAGCGGTGATTTTTTTTAAAGAAAGCTTCGAGTTTGATCCAATAAATTTCACATCCACCATTATTTTGTAAAAAAAAAAAATAAAAATCTTAATCATCTAATAAAAAATCTGTACAAAATAATAGAAATTTATATCTAAGTTTTACAATTTAATAATCTATTTTGGTGGCAGAATTTTCTCCCAAATAACTCTGGTAATTCTATTGTTAATGTCAAGATATTACGGCAAATTTTTTTATTTGGGGTATATTTGAAAGGGAGTGATGAAAATAGGGTGGAAGGGGAGGTGTTTTCGAAAATAAAGGGAATCGCGCCTACCAGAGGCGATATAAGCTTAAATCGCGCCTACCAGAAGCGACTTTGCTATACCGAATTTTGTCGGATAAACTCGCCTCTACCTGAGGCGAGTTCCGACGTGTCTTTGTCGTGGGCTAAACACGCCCCTACCAGAGGCGCGCCTGCCAGTCCCACGTGCCGTGCCAGACGCCTTGGCATTTTCTGTTCTCGCGTCTACCAGAGGCGCGCCTGCCAGTCATTTGGCGTTTTCTGCTTGGCGTTTAGCATGGCGTGGGAATACTCCTTCCTCCCCCCACTGATATATAGTTCTTACAGGTCATTATCCTTCTCCTTCCTACCTCACTCCTCTCCTCATTATCCTTCTTCTTCGTACTCCTTCCTTCCTCTCTTCTTCTTCTTCTTCTTCTTCAAATGAACTCCCTACTTTCAGTTTAAAAAAAACGAAGCTAGTCAATAAGAAAAATAAAATTTGCCCTCCAAACTACAAACTTGCAGTCTCACGTACTTGAGGAATTGATATTTTGCTATCTACCTGAGGAGTACAGACACTACAAATTAAGTGGTAAATATTTCAATTTTTTTTTTATATTTTTAGAATTATTTTGCATGCAATTTTTTAAAATAGTGTATATATAGTATATATATAATGTCGATATATATATATATATGTTAGAGAAATTACATGTTTTAGCATGTTACTTTTGATTTATTTTGATTTAAAATTGGTAGTAGTGTTGCTATTTCGATTTAAAATAACATTAATAAGGTCATAGTGTTGTTATTTTGATTTAAAATTGGTAGTAGTGTTGTTTCTTTTGGTTTATTTAGTGAATGTTTTGGTGATGCATAACTTTTATACATTTGAAGAATCGAAGAGTAAATTAGACATTTTATCAATCAAAGTTATTAAAGTAAAATTTGACTTTTTTTTTAACGTGATGTTAATAAGCATTATGTATACAATGTAAGTTTATTTTTTTATAAAATTCTAGTGTTTTTAGTGTTTTAAAAAATCTAGATTTAATATATATATAGTGTATTAAAAAACTCTAGATTACTTACTTGATAAAAATATTGATCATCATTTTAAATTTTAATATAACTAACAACTTACTTAATGAAAATATTGATCATCATTTTAAAATTTAATTTTTGCAATCATAAGATAATTTTATTTAACTATAATAATAAAATAAAATGAAATAAATGAAATTAAATAAAATATTAAAAACGAAATAAAAAACAAAAAAAAACAAAAATAAATAAATAAAATAAACGAAATAAAATAAATTAAAAAAATAAAATAAAATGAATTAAACGAAATAAAATAAAATAAAACTAATTAAAATAAAAAAAACGAAATTAAAATAAAATAAAATGAATTAAATAAAATAAAACGAATTAATTTTATATTCTCAATTGAGGCTAAAATTCCAATACTGCAAAAAAAAAAAAACACTAAAAATGTATGGAAATTAGGGTGTTGGGTTTGATTTACTATACTAGACGTAAACATAATTGAGGCTAATAATTAATTTAGTGCCTATAGATAAAAATTTTATAAGTGTTTTGTGTTGTTGAAGATATGTCAACCTCTCGCGACATTGGAATCATTGTGCGCTCTTGCGGAGCTGTTATTGGAAAAAGAAGAGTTGATCGTATGCTTGATTTCTACGATCTATTACGTGAGTTGTCTGAGGTTACGGGATTAGATTTGCGAGTGTATTCTTTGAATGTGTCTTGCATAATAAAAAATGGGAATGCCTCGTCTAGTTGTCCTATTAGGAACAACAACGACCTACGATACTTCTTCCATCCACAAGCTGGGCTCAATTCCGTTGAGCTATTAGTGGAGGTTGAAATGAAGGTGCAGTACCCAACATCCCATGGCCAGTGGGGGAACCAGTACTATCCTTCTGAATGGCCAGGTCATGGTGGTGTCAATATGGATAGACCTTCCAACGTTGAATATCAGGCCCTACAAGAGAGCCATAATGAGTGGGGTGCTTGGGAGGATGAGCCCTACCAACATTTAGGGTCTAGTCATGCCGGTGGTTCAGATCCTAATATTGGACCTTCTGGTATCACTGAGATGGCCCCTGTTGGGACCTCCATAGTTGATATAGCTGGTGATATATATCCAGACTTTACTTGTAATTCTGAACCAAGCGATAATGGTTCTGAGGACGAGGGGTCGTCTGATGAGGATGGTACCACTGACAATCCTTGGATGCCAACTGTTGCTGTACCAAAGTCCCTAATGCCAAGAGTGAGACCTCATCCAAATTTGGTTGGAGTGCCATTTTTTGATAGGTCATGTGATGATGTACCTGTCGATGCAGTAGGCGTTCGAAGTGGTGATCTAAGCTATGATGCGGATGATGGGGTTTTGAGGTTAGGGATGATTTTCAAAGACAAAGATGCTGTGATCAATGTCGTGAAGGATTATTCGGTCCGACATGCAAGGCGTGAGTATAGAGTCGAAGAGAGCAACTCGAAGACAATGAAGTTGCTGTGTAAGCAGAACTATGCCAGTGAAAATGATAATTGCTCGACATCGCAACGTTGTGAGTGGCATTTACGCGCATCGTACCGTAAAAGATACGATTATTGGGAAATCACTAGGTTGGGGCCGCCACATACCTGTTTGATGAATATTGACTCGCGCAGTCATTCAAATCTCTGTAAAAACTTGCTTGCAGCTGACATGGAGAGTCTCATACAAGTTGATCCAGCATACGACGTCAAATATGTCGTGGAGCATGCAGATAAGAAATATAATTACACTATTTCATATCAAAAGGCATGGCAAGCGTTGAAACGTGCTAGGGAGAATGTGTTCGGAACTTGGGAGAGTTCATGTCAGTATTTGCCCAAGTACATGGGAGCCTTGCAGAAATACAATCCCGGGACCATTGTGGAGTGGAAACACAGGGATACGATTGAGTGGAATGTGCACACGTTGGGATATGTCTTCTGGGCATTCAAGCCATGCGTTGAAGCATTCATGCATTGTCGCAAAATACTTTGTGTAGATGGTACTCACCTTTACACTAAGTACAAACACAAATTGCTGATTGCTAACACCCTTGATGCTAATCAGAAAATCATTTCAGTAGCATATGCCATTGTTGATGACGAAAGTTATAGGTCTTGGAAATGGTTTCTTAGAATGTTAGCTACACATGTTGTGGGTGATATGGAGGGGATATGCCTTATTTCTGATAGGCATAAGGGTATTTTGAAGGCAGTGGAAGAAGTCCCAGCATTTTCACCACCAAGAGGAGTGCACCGTTATTGTTTAAGACATGTCGCTTCAAATTTTAATACTCAGTTCAAGAGTCAAAAGATGAAGGACTTGTGTTACAATGCGGGAACAGCATTGTCGGTTAGACATTTTGAGACAAAGATGAACGAAATCCGAGTTTTAAGTGAAGAGGGTCATCAGTATCTACGAAATATCGATCCTGCCAAGTGGACATTTAGTCATGATGGAGGTCAACGTTATGGGGTTATGACAACTAACATCTCCGAATGCATCAACGGTGTTCTTAAGGGTGCACGACGCCTCCCAATTACAGCTATAGTTTGTGCAACCTTCACACGATCCAAAAATGTATTTATGGAACGTGCTAAAGAAGCAGGGATTTTAGTGCAGAGACATCGGATGTGGCCTGATCATGTTAGTGACAAATATGATTCAGCGCAGCGAGAGGGGATGAAACATCGAGTAGAACTTTATAATCATTCGGTGGGATCAGCCAGAGTTACTGCCCGTATTAAGGGCTCAGTACAGTGTCGCACATATAGAGTTGCATTATCAAGACGAGAGTGCGATTGCGGACAATGGAAGTTGGATGGTATCCTATGCTCACATGCGTTGGAGGTGTGCAGAGCGTTCCAAATCGATCCAAGTGTATATGTGCCCGAATGCTACAGTACAACAGTGTATTCCTCAACTTACACCTCTAGGTATTTTGAGCCATTGCCGGATCCTCAGGAGTGGGATGAACCCTATTTTCAGTTGAGACATAATCCAGATCGCGGGATAAGGCGTCGTGGTCGGGATGTGACGTCCAGGATTCATAATGAAATGGATTGGGCCCAAACCCGCGCTAGACAACAGTACCAAGCACAAGATAGAGCTGGTCCTTCACATTGATGTTGTAAATCCCTAGGAGCTATCAAAATGCTATCAAAATATTGTCAAAATGTTATCAAAATGTTGAATAAAATTAGTTTGTAGGATTGAATTAAAATGTTGACAATAATGTTGAATAATTTCATATACATTATCCTTTATGTGTTTGAGCTTTATGTTTTATGTGTATGATTTGTGTTAATTCTAATACATCTGTGTGAATGTTTGAATTATAGATGAATTCTGATAGAGAGGCACTGTTATATGGACCGAAGAACAGATCTGTACTCACCATGCAACAAACTCATCGGTCGAGGCTAGATTATATTAATAGGAAAACAAGCGAGACAGTGCTAAGTACATACAATGGAGGTGATGGGCCATTCTGGACATTTAGACTAGAAGACCCAAATCCTTATAAGATCGCACTCCATTCTCGTGTGGTGGACAGACTCAAGACGATGGGTTTTTACGGTCCCCTTCGTTGTGGGATATTCAGACTCGATCGTCATCTTATCACTGCATTAGTGGAGAGATGGCGTCGAGAGACGCATACGTTCCATTTCCCCGTCGGAGAGGCGACCGTCACATTGCAAGATATTGCCATTTTATGGGGTTTACCGATAGAAGGAGAGCCCATTATACGGCGAGATGAATATAATAACTTTGATCAGTGGAAAAGCTTGTGTGAAGAGTTGATGGGCATCACCATACAACCAGATGATATAAGGGGCAATAGTGCGATCAAATTGATTTCCCTAAACGAATTGGTGAGACATTCTGTTGATATTGATGACTATACACCACAGGAGGTCGTTGATCAATATGCACGGGGGTGTGCACTTTTACTCCTGGGAACATTAATGATGCCCGACCATTCTCGAAATTCTGTCCCATTAGTCTATCTGTATTTTCTGCGGGACGTGAATACAGTCGGGGAATACAGCTGGGGAAGTGCTGTGTTAGCGAGTTTATATCGCGAACTCTGTATGGCTTGCAACTATAAATGCAAGAGCATCGCTGGACCATTATGCTTGTTGCAGGTAATTCTTGGTTAATTTAAATTACTTTTAAATATTTCATTGATTAATTGTACATTGAAATAAATTTATCATTGAACAACAGATATGGGCATGGTCAAGGATAAAAACGATCCAACCATCGAACGCACATCCGATGCTCCAACAAGGGCAGATAAGTGTAGATGGTCGTAATTTGGGGCCTCCACCGTATGGAGCTAGGTATTTTTCTATAGACACATTTATCTATAATTCGTTTGGATATACATACTTATTTTTTTACCTACTATAGGTGGATACATTATCACAGTCATATTGACAGCACGAGGTTTTCAATTCGTGTATATCGCGACATATTTGAGCGTTTGTCTAATGGTCAAGTAAGTTATTATTATAATGATTCAAACTAATATAAATTATTTTTTGAGAATATTGATATTAATGTTTTGTGTGTGTCTTTACAGTTTATTTGGGATCCCTATGATGTGGACGCTGAGGAGATCAGGAATCTCGAACCTCGTTGTTGGACCTTAAATTGGAGGTCGCAATGTCCATTGATCAATATTTGGATAGTGGAGCTTCACTATCCGAATAGGGTGCTCAGACAATTTGGAATGGTCCAAAACATTCCAAGTCATGTAGAGGAAAGGGACCAGAGCTTGCATGAGTATAACCGCCAGGGGAGAACCGGCTTTGATTGGACGACCAAGCATGACAAATGGATTAGATATTGGAGAAGCAGGCAACCATTCATGCCTTGCACGCCTATCAACGGGGGTGATCCGGTCACGGAAGACTATATGCAGTGGTACTATGACATTACACGACGATTGATTTCACCAGTGGAGTATACTGCAGCACCGGTCCGAGGCTTCCAACCACCAAGAATGTCTGCCAGTGATGTTTTGGTAAATTATATATCACAAATTTAATTATATATTGATTTTTGATGTTTGAAATATGAATAACATTCTATTATTTTTTTGTTACAGGTAAGCTGGTTTCGAAAATTTAAAATCAGTAAACGACGGGCTCACATTGATAATAGACCATCAATGGAGGAATTTTTAGAAACAGCTGAGAATTTCATCACTGAAGTGGAGCCTATTATTGAATCTCCTACTTATCTTGAACATCCACGAGCCTCAGTTGAAAACGTAGAAGTCGGGGAAACAAGTAGAGGACAAACAAGAAGGAGGTCTGTAGAGCGTGACGGTGATGAAGGTCCTTCAACGTCTGCGAGTCGAAGAAGACATTCCTCGGCAGTGCCATCAGATTCCCCTTTTCCCCGACAAGGTACTCAATATCGAGTACCTCAATCTGCGCCCCGCACACAACATACTACTGGAAATGGTATGCAATTTACGGAATTACACTTGTAAATATGATATTCCTTGGGTTTATATTTATTTAATTATTAAATATTTTTATAACATGTTACAGATGCTTCTACATCGATGGGCCAACAGTATGGAGCGTCTCGAATTTTGGGCAACACACCAACTGCATACGGTGTGTAATTCAATATTATCAAAGTTACAATAATAAATTAAAATTATTCAAGAAATTATATTTACTTGTTTATGTATATTTCTATTAATTTGATAGATGCTCGGCAATCAAATGAGTGGCCACCTCAGCCTACGCCTCACACAAGTTATGAGTTGCCCTCATTTGGATTTGGAGCTTACGCACATCCTGCTGGAAATGGTATGGAAGTTACACATAACCCTTAATAATATTTTTTAAAGATTATGTTTATTTACTTATGATATGTTATTGTTAACTTGATAGTTGGTTGGGCAAGCGTTGAGGGGGTACCCCAGCCTGCTTCTACATCGACGTTGCAACAGGAGATACATCAACCCAGTTTTCAGACACCTTATAATGAACCAGGTATATAATATCAACTTATAAATAATATATATTTTAATATATATATATTATTGATCTAAATTAACTAAATCTGTGACAGATCTTCTTACATCATGGCCTGGTTCATTTACTGACATATTAAATACGGGTATTAATATGAGTATCTATTATCAACATCGACCTCAATTCGCACAACGCCCAGTTTACAGTTCAACGCCTATACCATATGCGGACACATACGGAGAGGAGCCCGGACCAAGCCAACATGAACAACAACCTCGTCGTAATTATCGTGAAAGACGTCCGCCGCAATGTGGAACGGGTGGTCGATTGGGCCATCGCTAATTGTATTGGTACTATTATTATAAATGTCATTTTTTTTACATTTTACATTTATTACTTAAAAATATTATTTAGTGTTTGAAATAATTTTCAACTTTTATGAAATAGTTTATAGTTTCTTTTGAACCAATAAAATAATTTTTTTTTTAAGATAGTATAAATATAAACCAATTTCAATACACAATTATATTTATCTCCACTAACAATTAGGGTTTTACACCATCTCAATAGCAATTTGGGTTTAGTTATAATATTTCATTGAATAATCATCACATAATCATTGAACAATAATTACTAAAATCAACTCAAATTCACCCTATTTTAACCCACAATCGGTACATAATCGCCCCTCCCAAAGGCGATGTAAAAACAAAAAAAAAAAACAAAACACTCCTCTCCCAAAGGCGAGATAAAAAAAAAAAAAAAAGCAAAACACGCCTCTCCCAAAGGCGAGATAAAAAAAAAAAAAAAAAAAGGGAAACTCGCCCCTCCCAAAGGCGATTCCCTCTAATTTCATAAACAATCTTACAACCCCTCTATATTATCAATCCCACTTACTATTCACCATATATACATAAATTTGCCAGATATTACACTTGGTGGAAAGATTTTTAGTAAGGGCACGGCTATTAACACCCACGAAAATACTTTGTTCACCCACTACTAAATTAACACACCATATATTTCACATATTCTTTTATTTTGCTTAATGTACCCTCTTAAAAATTACAACTATAACCTTAATATAATATTTAGATTATTCACTAAAAATGGACACCCGCCAATTTAAAATTAAACCACCACATATCCATGCGCCTCCCAACTATCCCCCTCCTCCCCAATATTAACCAGTATACCCTAATTTTTCACTTTTTTGTTGTGCTCCCTTACTGCCCGTTTGAAGAAAAAGACTTCATTTCTTTCATTTTCATGGTGTACCAATTTATAGAAAAAAAATACTTTAATTTCATTTAAATTGTGTGTCTATGGTTTATATTTTCATGATTATACCCTTTTTTTTTTCTTTAATTGTTCAATTGTATGTGAAAGAGTAAAAAATTTGTGTGAATTATGAGATTTTGAGCATTTAATAGATTTAATGTTTATTTTTTATAAAGGGTATATTGATATTTTTTATTAAACATATTCTTCTTAAAAAAAAATAAAGAGGTGGGTGAACAAAGTATTTTTATGTGGGTGAATAGTAGCGCCCTTTTAGTAATCATACACTATTCCGGTCACACCAAAATAATTAAAAAGATCTACAAAATCAAACTAAATGTTCGGCAATAAATATTAGACATTACTTATTTTGGAAAATATTCTTGCTAATCTTTTTATTTTGAGAAATTAATAATTATTGTTGGAAACATATTATTTTAAGAGAATAATTAAAAAAAAAATTGAAAAATGAAGTGGAATTTTTTTTTTCTGAAAAGAATTCGAGTTTGGTCTTACAAACTTCACATCTGCTATTATTTTGCGAAAAAAAATATTGAATAATCTAATAAAAAAATCGGTAAAAGTATAGAGATTTATAACTAAATTTACAATTAATAATATATTTCGATATCAGAATTTTCTCCCAAATAACTATGGTGAATCTATTCATAATGGCAAGATATTACATTTAATGTAAATATTTTTAAGAATCATACAATATTCTAGTCACAATGTTATTTCAAAAAAAAAATATATATATTACAAAATCATGTCAAATGTTCCGCAACACATCTTAGACTTTACTTGTTTTGTAGACGATTTCGATATCTTTAATTTGCAGAAGTCTTCGATGTTCTCAATTGACCTAAAAAATCATATTTAAGAAAAAATAATCAGATAGAAGATATTCGGAAAAGAAAAAACAGACGAATATATGGGCAATTAAAAATTTTAGATTTGAACAAATAAGAACCTTCAATAACAGCGGAGATGGCTCCATGTGCAATACCGGTGGAGACGGTGTGTACTAATATACACATGTCGTTAATTAAAAAAACTTCGCAATATAAGATGAAACGACGTTGCAAGACTACACTCTTATACAATCGAGTACATTGTGTTACAACACAAGACATACGCGTAAATTGTACACACAAAAATTGGGACACAAACAACTAATTAGGCGTGAAATTATTATAAATTGTAGCCGGATTTGCCCGTATTTAGAGTGATTTTGATGAGTATTTAGAGTCAATTGAGTACTATTTTCATAAACTAATGAATTTGCCTCTTTGATGCTTATGAATGGATAGAGGGTGAAGAATGGAGTTCGTAGGACTTTAAATCGACTCAAATGGATGCCCGGATGAGAATATATCGAAGAAATACGAAAAGTGTTAGTTCATGCAAGGAAAAGTGTTAGTTCGTGCAAGGAAGGAGGTTGCTCGAGCGCTAGTTGGGTTCTAGAAGTCTAGAGCGCTCGACCGAGAGTAGGTCGAGCGCCTAGCGCTCGACCGACACGCATTCGACCAAGAGTAGCTCGAGCGCCTAGCGCTCGACCAGTTGGAGCTCGAGCGCCTTGTTGGCGCTGGAAGGGGGAACCACTCGACTGAGTGTTGGTCGAGCGCCTAGACCCAAAATCGCGAGATACGGTCTTTTTCACCCGTTTTAGGCCCGTTGCTTATAAATACCCCGTCCAAGATCGATTTTAGGGACTTTTTTTTACTACTATTGATATTTTTAGATACTTGGAGGAAGGAGAAGAGCTTGGGCAAGAGATTGGAAGAATTTCACACTTTGTAATCGAGGTTTTGATTAGTTTTAATATTTCTTTTGAACTTCTTAGATTAATTCTCTCTATCTTTGTTCTTTGAGACTATAAACCCTAGCTTTTCAGATTATAAGAGATTATTTTTTAGACTTTGAATTATTCGTTGTTTATGTTCTTTAATTTAGTGGTTAACTCAATTATATTTATGTTTATTATCATCACTATTGCTTTCGTTGTTTCAATCACCATGTTAGGCTAGAACCCTTGTATGCTTAGGATGGGATGAACTCGTAGAAGTAGGATGTTGGTACGTAATTAGGATAATTCGTGATGTTTAGTCTTGGTTCTCTTAATTAATTGAATTCTTAAAATAAGCCCTAGAATTATCTTGGAATTGAGTACGAAAATTGTTAGAGAGAAGACGACCACATCACTCTTTAATAACGAATAGGCTTAAGGAAAGGGTTTTAGAAGGGGTTTATAATCTACTGGTTTATCTAGGGAGGACGACCGCATCACCTTAGTTAAATTAGGGTCTTAATAATCAAGCACAATCCATATAACTTGATTAGTGGATTAGTGAAGTAGGTTGATAGAACTAAGTATTATGATTAATTCTTGAGCTTTTAGTCTTTCAATCTTGTGCTAGATTATGGAAGTTGATTGACTAGTTTTAGTACACTTAAGATTATTACTTGCACATCACGATTATTTTAGTTATTGTACCAACTCCATTAGTATACGTAGGAATTCCTATCCCGAGCATCACTATCCCATATTTGCTTTTAAACTCAAGTGTTTAATATAATTATTTGCATTAAGAGTAGTATAATATAAAATAGTTTAATAGAATTCTTAAACTCAAACCTACATTCATATTAACTACGAGACATAGATCCCCAGGGCTTTATTCGCATATATATATCTTTCCTTGGATTCGATACTACTTGGTCCCTATACTTGCACATAATACAATGATCCCGTACTCTTTGGGGTAGTATTTTGTGTTCAAGTCAATGGTGTCGTTGTCGGGGAAGGCGATGTATGTCCATTGAGAAGGACTTGGAGATAGTTTAGTAGTTAATAGTGAGTGCTTTTATTTTATTTATTTTAGTATTTATTAGGCAGTTGCGTTTTGATATTTCTTTTGGTGTTTCAGGTGTATGAAAACATGCTCAAAGAGAGAAACGATCGAAGATAGAACAAAGTTAGACCCTGAGATAATCGCCAGAAGAAACAGAGCCTTCCATCGAAGGATGAACACTGCAGGTGGTGAAAATACAAACATGGATTTAGGTAAAGAGTTGGATCAATCAGATAGTGGAACGGGTCGAAGGAGTTGGCGGAGACAACAATCAGAAGCAAGCTCCTTCAGGGGAAAGCCAAAACCAAAACCCGGTCCCACAGCATTGAGACAACCCAGCACAAAACCAAAACCAAAACCCAAACCCCAATTTCAACAACCCTGTCTACCAACATAACAACCCACCTTACCCATACCCGTATCCACCATACTACCCTCCACAACCTAACTATAACCCACCTCCTATTCCACAAGTACCTCTACCACCAGTATATCCCCAGCATGTTTCTCAGAACGTTGATCCTGGTATGGCAATCAGAGGAAGGTTTGAGGCGCAGCCTTAACGGTACTATGATGGTGTGGCTATGCCACCAGTGGAGGCCAACAATTTTTCTATCTCCCCAGGGATCCTGAAGATGCTAGTCGAGAACCAGTTCAAGGGGGAGGTCGAAAAGGATAATCCTCACACTCACTTGAGGAATTTTCTGATGATAGCTTCAACTTTCAATCACAATGGGATGTCTGAGGATGCCAAAAAGCTCTGGTTGTTCCAGTTCTCTATAACGGGAATAGCCAAGGAATGATATGATAATACGCTTCCACGGGGAGGTGTAACTACATGGACCGAGCTCGAGCGTCTGTTCCTCGAGCGATTCTATCCTCCGTATAGAACGATTAAAGCCAGGAAAGAGATCTCATCTTTCAAGCAGAAGCCAGGAGAGGAATTAAGTCAGGCTTGGGAGAGGTTCTCTAATATGCTCATTGAGTGCCCGCAGCACGGGTACAACGAGGGTGACATCATGGTCTATTTTTACTGTGGAGCCTGCAAGGCAGCTCAAGGCCACCTCAATGCTTGTGCTAGTGGAGCGTTCCTGAACCGTAATGCAGCTCAATGTAGCGAGATAGTTGAAAATATAGTCAAGAATGTGGGGCAATGGAATGAGGATTAAGAATTTCAGAGGGCTTATCAGATGGAAGAAAGTGAGGGGACAAGAAAGTTGTTGATGGCGATGATGGAGAAGATCAGCAATCTAGAGGTTGGGCAAAATCTGAGTGGAGGGAATACTGCAGTGAGTGAGAAAGTGGATCAACCAGCATGCCAGCAAGAGGAGGTCAACTACATGGGAAGGCATAATTATAATCAGATTGACTATCAAGGTGGAAATTATCAGGGGCGACCAACTTATGGTCAACCGTTAGTAACACCGGGTCCACAACCTCCTTAGCATCAATGGAGGAATACTCAGGGGTATCAAGGATGTCAGCAGCCTCCTCAAAATCAATGGAGGAAGAATGATAACTTATCATACAGTAATCCGAGAGCGGGGATAACTGTACCTCCAAATGTCGACCCTGGCTCAAAACTCCCCGGAGGAGAAGGAGGAGCTACCACTGATGAGATGTTACGTGTCATTCTTCAGAAGGTGGAGGAAGGTAGTAAGAGGTTGTCCTCTTTGGAGTATGATGTTAAAGAGTTGATCAAGAAGAGTGATAGAAGAGATCAAGAACTCCAAAGGAGAGACATGGATCTCAATAGAACTCAGCAAGAGAACAATAGGCGGTTCACTTCTATAGAGTATCAGATCAACCAGATTACAAAGTCACAAACTAGAGAGCCGGGTAAATATCCATCTATGCCCGAGACAAACCCAAAAGAGCAATTGAAGGCTATCGATTTGAGAAGTGGAACCAAATATGATGGTCCTCCACTACCTGGTGATGTGGAGGAAGTAAATAAGGAGATTGAGAAAGAGGATAGTAAGAAGGCAGTGGAAGATGTTGAGTTGGAAGGCACTCAAAAGAAGGAAGGAAAGTAGGATGAAGAAATTGAGGAGATTGAGATAGTCCCAAAGTGGAAAAAGGCAAAAGAAGCAAGGAAGAACGTGAAGGAAACCAAGCGAGATGAATGTGGGGTACCCAAATCTGTGATACCGGTACCATATCCGCAGCGGTTCATGAAGAAAAAGCTAGATGAGAAGTTAACTAAGTTTCTTGATGTCTTCAAGAAGCTCCAGATCAACATACCATTCTACAATGCTTTGGAGCAAATGCCTAATTATGTCAAGTTCCTGAAGGACTTGATAGCTAAAAGGCGGAGAGTAGACGGGCCCGAGCTTGTGCACTTGAACCATGAGGCGAGTGCTATGGTCCACAAAGCACTTCCTCCCAAGTTGAAGGATCCCGGTAGCGTTACTATCTTATGCGACATCGAGAACGGAATCAAGAAGGGGGCATTGTGTGATCGTAGGGCTAGCATTAATTTGATGTCTCTGTCGTTGTTCAAGAAGTTGGATGGGGGTGAACTTCAACCCACTATGATGACTCTCCAGCTTGCCGATAGGTCTATCACTAGACCTCAAGGAGTGGTGGAGGATGTTCTAGTGACGGTGGCGAATCACGTCTTTCCCGCCGACTTCGTAGTACTCGACATGGAGGAAGATGAGCATGTACCCCTGATTTTGGGAAGACTGTTCTTAGCTACTGCCGGGATGGTGCTAGATGTGGCTAATGGGAAGATCACGATGAAAATCGATGATCAAAAGGTAAAGATAGCGATCTACGAGGCAATGAAATATCCAATGGGAGATGAAAGCTGTCACTTCATTGATATCATGGACACTTGTGTTGCTGACACACTTCTTAACCCTTGCTCTTTTTATGTTCATAATTATGATTATCCTATTCTCGATGAACTAACATACACTACAAGAAAAATGATATTTTACAACAGTGCATAATTGTTGGCTTTCCAAAAAACAAATGTAGAAGCTCCCGATGTAGTAGGTGGGTATAGATAGACGACGTTTAAGTAACCGTCGTCTTTCGTATTTTATTACAACGGTTAAAGACCGTTGTATATCAGTAAAAAATATGTTGTTGTAGTGTATTATTATCATAAATTATGACAATATACAACGGTTTATAACCGTTGTTAAGTTTTTAATACAATGTTTCAGAACCGTTGTCTTTCCTTAAAACGGGTTGTGGTAGCATATATTTTTCTTAAATTTCTAGGAAAGACAATGGTTATAAACGTTGTATGTTCATGTTTACTACATCACTTTTCCAATGTTTTCTTTCAATTAAAATACATTTTTGTAGCATATATTTTTCTTAAATTTATTGAATAGATAACAATTATCTTTCTATATATACTAAATCAGTTTTGCAACATTGTATTTTCAAGAGAACAGGTAGAATCAATTGGGATTAAAATCATTTTCATCCCGTAACTTGTTACCTTTTTCTTTTTGGTCTCATACTTATTAATTTTCTCGATTTAGTCCCGCAACAATTCAAATTTACACAAATTGGTCTCAAATGACCGGAAAACTCGTGAAACGACATCGTTCCGGTCACGTGCCGGCCACATGCTAATATTTTCCTGTGGAATAGGAGGGATTAAAATTGTTTTCGTTCTGTTACTTTTTACCTTTTTTTTGGTCCCATACTTATTTACTTTTTCGATTTAGTCCCACAACAATTCAAAATTTTCCAAATTAGTCTCAAATGGCCAGAAAACTCGTTAAACGACATTGTTTTGATCACGTGCCGGTCACGTGCTAATATTTTTCGGCGGAATAGAATGACAGGTCCCGTTTTGCGGACGTGGCACGCTAACTAAAGTAATTTCTCTCATAAAATAAATATACAACTAAAAAAATATTTTCCAACTCATTTTTTTAATAAAAAATCCTTTAAACTCAAAACTAAAAATAAAACTACCTGCAATTAAAATAAATAAAAAAAGACTAGCAATTTTCTAAAAAAATTTGAGAAAACCCTAATACCCGACGCGTACATGTTCTTGGCGCAGCTCTACTGCTTCGAGCACCCCGTCGCCACCAAATACTGCTGGATTATATAGTACGCCGTGCAGAAACAGTAAGGCCCCGTAAGGTGTTTGTAAAAATGTCTGAACCAAATAAAACAGAACATTCTATTTTCTACTTACGAGGAGGATGTCTCTGATATGTAGACTGAAAATTGGGTTGTTCGTGATCGGAATTGGGGCAAGCAGGCAGCCCAGCACGCCGAGCAGAAGCCAAAAATCCTAGGATTTTGGCAGGGGAAATGTTTGGGCCGTACAACAACATTGATGAAGAAAAATTATTCTCAACGGGGACAGTCCTCTGTATTTTTTTAGTTTTATATTTATTTTATAAGAGAAATTACTTAGTCAGCGTGTCATGTCCGCAAAACGGGACCCGTCATCATATTCCGCCGAAAAATATTAGCACATGACCGGCACATTACCAAAACGATGTTGTTTCACGAGTTTTCCTGTCATTTGAGACTAATTTGGTTAAATTTATGGGACCAAAAAGAAAAAAGTAAAAAGTTACAGGATGAAAACAGTTTTAATCCCTCCTATTCCGCCGGAAAATATTAGCATGTGACCGGCACGTGACCAAAACAACATTGTTTCATGAGTTTTCCGGCATTTGGGACTAATTTGGGTAAATTTGAATTGTTGTGGGACTAAATCGAAAAAATAAATAAGTGTGGGACCAAAAAGAAAAATATTAAAAGTTACGGGATTTAAACGGTTTTAATCCCAAAATCAATTATATATATGGATTTTGTAGAGCCTATACTAAATTATCAATCAAAGAACATGCAAAATCATTCATACAAGTTCAATTATAAATAACATTCATTCACAAGTACTACACAATCAAATAAAAGTTTACAAAATGTTTCCACGCCATCCACCAAGTATCACCAATATTTGTTTACAAAAGTTTCGACTACCACTAACATTCACTTACAAAAGTTTCGACCGTATACTACCATCATTAGTGCACCTTTCTTCTATTGAAAAAAATATGGCTCTACCACCAATATTTTCATTGCCCTCAGCTCTACATAATAAAAAATATTCTATCTAGCAAATCAATAGAATGCCAAATACAGTTGCTAAACTTTTCATTTTTAAAATGGTAAAAATAAATTTCAAATAAAACTAAGCCATTCTAAGCAAGTCGTAAAATAATATACATTATTTACCCTAGATATGGTTAAAAAAAAGGTTCAGTATTACCGCAATACAAATTTACATGTTACTGAGTCCTTAAAGTATGGGCCAATCATACTATGCAGTTTATCATAGTATTACGCCGCCTTAACTTTTATTTCTAAATGAAGCCCATTTTTGGGTCAACATTTTAGATTGATTATCAAACACACCTTTCCTAAAATATGATTTAATTTGTAAAGGGCAGTATAACATATACAAAAAAAATTGTATGAGATCGTCTCATGACATGAGACAATACAAATTAATATTTACCCCTATCAAAATGTTAATGTGTTGTTACACCAGGAAATATCCTCGCCTGACAGGAGGTCAGATTCCTGAAGATACACTGACCTGACAAGATCGAGGGTCCACATCAGAAAAAAGCGTTTAATGTATTATAGGACTACGGTTGATTGTTAGATTAATATTGTAATAAATCCCTAAAATAAAGGGTTAAGACGAGTTCAGGGCCACTTTTGGGCCTTTGGGGGTGAACCTCTATAAATAGGGGGCCACCCCCTCATTGTAAGGGACATTTTTTTCCGCATTCCTCATATATGCAAGAAAACTCTCATTCGAGGGAAGAACGTTCGTTTATTATTATTGTTTGTCGGGTATTACCCGAATAGCCACATAAATCTACCCATACGAAAATGCCTGTCAACATGTGTCATACTCAATTTTTACTCCAACCCACCGTCTCATGCCATGAGACGGTCTCACACAAGATCCACTGTCTTGTCCTTATAGTAAAAGAGTAAGAAGCAAAACTCTATACATACACCATAAAATACCATAGTCTACTAGACTGGATCTCAATCTACTAATTAATACTAATGCAAGTGGGTATCTTATGATCTTTTCTATATTATCTACATAAATTCGTTATAATGCAAGCATGAATAGATTGCAATTGATTTATACATGAATTATTGAAAGGTATTAGTTGTTTTCACTAAAGAGTATTAGTTGGTTTCAATAAAGAGTATTAGTTTTTTTTTTTTACTGAAGAGTCTTAGTTTTTTTTCACCGAACAACTAATGTTCTTCAGTGAAAACAATTAATACCCTTCAGTAAAAACAACTAATACACTTTAGTGTAAACAACTAATACTCTTTAATGATTCATGTATGAATAATTTTCACTCTATATTTTGACTTATAATGCAAAGTGGATTTATGGGTAACTAGGTGATTTTTATATTTAGTTTTGAATTTGACCACTTACTATCTGTCACATAATAATTATGTCAATTAAGTTTAGTTCAAAGTGAGAATTGCGAATTTTATTCATTCTGAATGAAACTACATATTTTGATAAATATGAAATCCACTTGCTATTGAAATCAGTTGACACATTCACACATTGTATAAGAGAAAATATTACCTGGCACCAGGGGCATCCTTGGAACTTCAGGTTCAAACTCCACAGGGAGACCAAGAAAGCTATTGAACCTATAAAAGGTCACTGGGGCAACATCTATACGTAATACCCCGAACCAAATTAGTGTTATTATTATTAATAATATTATTATTTTACTTATTATATCCTTTTTAAAATGGAAAGATTTCATGAAAGTTTTCGAAAATGAAACATTTTGCGATTTAAGACCTATATCTTAACTATGGACGGATGAATCGGAACCGGCGAGACACCTAGCACTGTAACAATGAAATGAATCCATGCACACCGATAAAATAAGCAAAATGAAATCATAGAATAGGAAATTTGAGGTCTTTAACTTAATGGAAAATTCTCGAACAAAATTATACTTTTGTCGCCAAAAGTTGAACGAAAACCCTAAAACTTCCGAATTTCAAATCCGATGAATAAATACGAACCCAATACAAGACGTAAGTGATAAAATGAAGATAAATATCAGTTTTTAATAAAGGAAATAAAAACCTAAACTTTTGGGTAACAAAACCGGCAAAAACGTTGAGTTTCAGAGCCCAAAACCTAGCCTAAAAATATCTGATTTCAACACCGAAAACTACATTGCGTTTAAAAATACAGAGAGGACTCAAAAGTCCTCCCTGGGCCCCACTAATTTCGACCAGTAGCTGCTGGGATCAGCTAAGGGATGGCCTCTCTTCCTTTCCCCTAAATCAAGCTACTTGTCCCAACTTTTTAATTCAAGAAAAAGTCCATATCTTTCTTGCACAATTTGACTACTCCCTGATCCATATGATCAGCTAACACACTCATCTCCCTCTATAAATACCCCCAAAATCCCCCTTGGGTTCACTTTGTAGCCCCCTCCAATAGAAAGAAAGAAAATCCCCTCTCCCTCTCATACTTCCTCAAGCTTTGGCTATTCTCATTTTAAGGGAGAAGAAGTTTTTCTTCTCTCATTTCCAACCATAGAAGGACTTCAAATTCAAGCTCCAAGCTTCCCTAGGTGTTGGTGTGAAGGTTTGAATCCATCTCCAAGCAAGAAATGAGTCATTCTTCTCCTCTCTCTTTCAAATTCATGAAATCTTACATCTTCATCTTCTAACTTCATCTCTTGTATTATTTTAGCTCAAAACAAGAAATTTCTTTCAAGGAGCCCTCATCCACATCAAGAACTAAAAGTTTGAAGAGCTAATAAGGCTCTCTAGCTTAAGAAGACAAGTCTACCAAGGTTGTAAAACCCTTCAACTCAAAACATAGCTAATATGAATATTTCCTTGAAATGTCACTGTTTTTGTTGCTACTTAGAAACCATGAAACCTTAGGGCTATCTTGTCTTTGAATGTTCAAATACATGATAAATGGAGTTTTGAATGATGTGTGTTAAGGTGTTAAAATGTTAGTGTCATGATAGTTGTGAAATAGGAAATACAAGAGAAAATATGCACAACTAGCACACTGTGAACAGTGTCATTAAGTTTTTGTACAAATTCTCGAACTCGAAATGTTATATATTTTGGAAAGTGTTTATATATAATAAAATTAGATCAAGTTAGCTTTCATTTTCCACTAGTTTGAGTCAATTCGGGATTTTCCTTGATAAGTTATGGATTTTTAAAGAAAGTGTGACGAAACTATTAGATTTTTCACTTTCATGGGCCAAAATGTATCTTTCAAGTCAACTTTGGATTTTAAAAAAATTATGATAAAATACTTCATGAAGTTAGTTATCTCCATGAATTTTCCCATGATTTTTATATGAGTATAAATAGTTTTACAAAAATTATCTTTGGCACTGCGCACATACTGTGAGCTACTGGAAAGTAATATCGCATTTTAAAAATGAATCTAGAACTCATATTTTATTAAACCAAATGACATGAAACAAATTTTATATGTGAAGTACACTTAAAAAGGTACTTACTGTATAAATTTCATGGTGAATGGATGTGTTTTAGTATTTTTAAAAAAAGATTAAAGTTAGGGGACGATCATCCGAAGGAGCAAACTGCTCACCTTCGGATGTGGCTTCCTCAAACTGTTTTTCTCATTATAGCTTAAGAACGTAATGTTTAATTACTTAACTTGATGAGCATGATAGGAATTAACTTATTGCACTCGAATATTATGTGAATACATGTGAATAATGTGTTGTTTAGTGTTAGTTTTAGAGTAAGAACTATATGTTTTTATGTGCGTCCTTAAAAGAGAAAAAGAATAAATGAAAACCTTATGAAAACCCTTAAATACTTAAATATACTAAACATGTCTAAATGAGGATGCATGTTCTCAGTAAACACTAGTCACGTTAAAAGCTTTTGGTAAACTCTATAAGCGATAAAACACTAAGTAAAATACAAGTCCTTATCGAACCAACGTGTATAAACTTTAAGAAGAATTTCTAAAAAAATCGATAACTGAAGTAAATAAGAATGTGCTAGGTTGTGTACGGCCACGATGACGAGGATTGACAGGTGAACGAACGGGGGATAAGTTTTACGAAAGAAAATCATTTAAGGTGGGTGGTTTTTACTGCATTGCCTGGAATATTATATGGTTTGTTGGTATTACGATTGTTTTGACCTTCAGGTCGGGTTACATGGTTATTACATGATATATGATATCTTAAACAATACGTAATGGTCTGGCTTGTGTAGCTAGGCGTCATGATGCCTTCGGGCGAGCCTACGGGCTATATGATGTACTATGTTTGACGGTCTGACTTGTGTGACTCGGCGTCAGGTAATGATGTATTATGTTTGACGGTCTGGCCTGTGTGGCTCGACACCAAGAAATGATGTATTATGTTTGACGGTCTGGCCTGTATGTCTCAGCGCCAGGGAATGATGTATTATGTTTGACGGTCTGGCCTGTATGTCTCAGCGCCAGGGAATGATGTATTATGTTTGACGGCCTGGCCTGTGTGGCTCGGCACCAGGGAAATGTTAAATGATGTTTGACGGTCTGGCCTGTGTGGCTCGGCGCTAGGAATGTTACATGATAGTTTGATGACATGATATTAAAATATTTTACTAAATGATCATATTTGTTTTACCTAACTATATAATAGCATGCAGACCGCCCACACTGAGAATTCAAATCTCACCCCCTTATTTTAAACATTTTCAAGTCAGGATGAAGGGGAGTTCGTACCTATGGAGGAGTGATACAATTTATGTTGGTTTTTGTGTTAATTAACTATGACTTGTGGTTTGTGTTAATTAAGTATGACTTTTAAGTGAAATTGCTCATGTTAACTTTTGTGCCGAGGTGACAAACAGTTATATAGTCCCTCGATGGTAGTAATGTATGTTGTTTAATCTAAGTATCTATTGTGTGCCAAGTTTTTTAAAAAGATCCTTGTGAGTCCTCTTTTTGAAAAAGAAAACATAACTGCATTTTTCATAACGAAAAATCATAATCTTCCGCTGTCTATGAGATGTTATCATTGGTACTTTTAAACAAAAAAAAAATTAGTTCGGATTTTTGGGTTACTAAGTGACGATTTGGATTTCTAGAGTGTCGAATCTTCACTTTGGAAAATTGGGGCGTTACACTATATGTAAATTGTAGTATCCCTGCTTTCTTGAAAGACCTATGTTTAAATCATATTTTGCACCAGAAGATTGTTTCCTTTCATCAAGAAACTTCAAGAAACTCCTGCAGACTACAAAACAATAATCCAATTTAATTTGACTTAAAATTTTCATGTGGAATGCATCCTTTAATGCCATTGGCCAGAAATCTTTGATCTCTTTAAGCATCTAAATACTTGGACAATTGGAACCAATGGACCTGTGTGCACCAATTCTCTTTGAACATTCAACTGTTCTTTTTTATAAACTATAGGAAAAAAGAACATGATATGTCCACTTGTCTTCCTAAATTCTCTAGTCCACAAAGTACACATAAAGAAGCAAATGGAACACAAGCAAAGGTATCTAATAATTTATGACTACTCGTATACTCTTAAGTGCAAAATTTCCTAAGTCTTAAGGGCAAATCTTCACAACTACATGGCATAAAAATAAAAAGTCACTGGAGATGGCTCTCGATTATCAAATCACAAATTAAACATACCTTAAGTTCTATAAATTATAAAGAAATTAGTTGTAATATTAAATCCTGTGAGTTTATAAGAGTAGGCCATTACTGTAAGATACAACATCTAAGAATTAAAACCAGAGGTGCCCGTGAGTGAAAAAATATCTCATAGCCTAATTTCATAGAAAACGATAGGTGCCTGTGAGTGAATCACTTTGAAAAATAATAAACACCGCTTCTCTATGTTACAACTTACAAGTAAGAGTATAGAGACTCAAACTTACAAGTTCATGCAACAAAGCAAGCACTGCTGGTTGCAGATTGTTTGGCTACATCTCATTTTAGAATCCCCAGCCCCAGATGAAAGAGAATGTATAACCTCCCACCTTTTCAAAAAAAAAAGCAGGCCACTCCAGCAATAAGCTTAAAAAATTGACTTCAATTTGGGTATTGGACAGAGCA
Source organism: Ballota nigra (assembly GCA_947034835.1). NCBI lineage: Eukaryota > Viridiplantae > Streptophyta > Magnoliopsida > Lamiales > Lamiaceae > Ballota > Ballota nigra. Next base: position 103,766,086 of record OX344722.1, read on the forward strand.
ATGCAAAAAATTCTTGCATATCCAACTGTTCATTAAATACATATTCAATTACTCGCAAAGTCATCACCCCAAAATTCAAGAATCCTTTCTCAGTACACAGGCCAAGCATATCAGGATTACTATTCAAGCAAACTCCAAGGAGAGTACACTAACATATACTCCCTCCGTCCCAGGGGAATTTGCACCCCTAGGATGACACACATATTAAGAAAAGTGTTAAAGTAGTGGCATATGGGTAAATATGTGTATATTTATGTGAGTGTGCACGCAAATCGATGTTTCCTTTTTAGATAGTGTGCAAATTGGTTTGGGACATCCAAAAAAGGAAAGTGTGCAAATTCGTCTGGGACGGAGGGAGTAGAAAATAAAGTGCTACATTAATTTTTAAAAGTACAATGTTCTAACTCAAAATGAGCACTTGCTTATTTATTGACTCGAGGACTTAAACTAACACGAGGATATTTAGCAAAATGACAAGACTCACAATCTAGAGATGACAACTTAGAGAACTGTGGACACATATGCTTTAACAAAGGAAGAGAGGGGTGACCTAATCAACAATATGCGTACATGGGAGTGACAACCCCTGTACATACTACTGATTTAGGTTCCTGTGTATCAAGAATGTAGAGGGTCGTTGATTCATGCCCCTTACCAATAATTTTCTTCGTCGTAAGTATTGATTTGTAAAGTAATTTTTTTAATTATTAATTAATTATTAAAATGCAATAAGACGATACAACACGATGGTGTGTGATGTAAAACAATATAAATCTTGATGAGTGGTCCAACATATAGTAAATCATCAATTATAAACCATTAAATTTTAGATTTAATTGTTTATAGACCCCTACTGAGGCGATAGAAGATGATCATCGAAAGGTGGATGGAGAAGTGAAATTAGGTGTATATGAATTACATAAATAATTATATGTACATCAGTAGACACATAAGCAGTTAACATATTAATATTATAATTGATTGACTATAACTGCTTAAGTATCATTATTACATTCGCAGTATGCATATAACTTTGTGTCCACCGGTGAGCATGCGATCATTTTTATATAAATTAATAGAGAATCTTGTGTGATCTTATTATTATTATATTAAGTCCATAATAACGGCTTAATTGTGAAATGTTTCATATGTATTTACCCCCACCCAATTTATGTATTATTATAATATATTTATTAAATGACTCTCATACCCTTATCGCTCAAAAAATAAAATAATGTATATTTGATACACCCACCAAAAAACTTAAAAGTCACGACCAAATGTAAGAAGCTATGGAAGAGTCAAAGTCGGTGCAGCTACGCTGCAACACCAGTATTGAAAATCTTCTTGTGGTTGCTCCACCATTTTATCATCCTTCGATGATAAGTGTGTTATTATTATTCATGCATTTTTTGAAGGAAAAAAATCCTGACATTAGTTTTTAGGAAAATGGTTAGGGTTTCGACAAAATCTTGTCGAAATAGAGTTTTTCGAAAATATTTTGCCGAAATATTTGTAATTTTTCATCAGTTTTTTTTCGAACTCTAACCATTTTTTGAAAAACTAGGTTAAAATTTTTTTAAGCAAAAGTTTTTTCTGAAACCATTGTTTGCCGAAATCCCATCGTTGTCGATGTCTCACTGTCGTAAATCCTAAGAAAACGCTTCATCTCGTCGCGCAAAAGGGTTTGGTTTGTGTCGATGTGTAGAAGGGTAGAAAGGGGAACGAAAAATAAGGTTTGATTTGGTTTGGTTTTGTGGGGAGTTGTCATTGGCTCGCCGATCTTCGACGCCAGAATGGATGTCGCAAGCAGCGTAAACTCAATAGTAGAGGAAGTGTTTGTGGGGGTGTATTAAATTTTTGAATAAATATGAGAAAAATAATAGGGGAATTAAGAGTAAGGATAATGTAGGTATATTAGGGTGGTATATCTAATAATTATTTTAAATATGGTAGGTAGATAAAGTGGGTGGAGTGTATCTAATATAGGGATGTTAAATGGGATGCGGGTCTAAACGGTCTCGGGCCTTATATGTTCATTTTTATCGGTCCACTAACACTTGAAACTAACTCTAACCCTAGCGGTCCACGGGCTAAACAGGCCACTGACGGGCTTAAAAAAATTAATATAAAATATAGACATGAAATTGTAATGTGATACCATTTAAACTTAAAATTCAAACATTGTTAAAAAAATTATAAAAATTACATTTAAACATTGTTCAATAATTCACTTTTTCATAAAACAAATTTATAACGTCAATGACTATTTGAGAGCCGTGGTGGCGGCCGATGAATCCTAATTGGAAAGATAATAATGAAGTAGGGATGTTGAAAATCCACATTGTTCATAAATTTATAAAAATACATTCACACATTCTTCATAAAGTTCAAGCATTAACTAAATGACTAAATTCAATTTTAGGTAATTTAATAAATTAATTAAGTGAATACAAAAATTAACTAAAAAAAACTTAAATATATGTGTCGGGCAGTTGGACTTGGATTGAAATTTTGAAGTTGAAGTAAAATATGGTAGGTTATTCAAGTAAAATATATAAAAAGAAAAAATAAATTTTTTTGGTCTAAGCGGGCTGGCCTGTTAGATCGTCGAGCTAGCCCATTTAACTCGCGGGCTAAACGATCTAGACCAATTTGATTTTAAATGGGTCATTAAATGCTTTGACCTACCCTTGTTCGCTTTAAGGCTAAATGGGTCAGTCCGTCAGCCCACAGTCCGTTTAACATCCCTACTCTAATAAGTATGAAGAGGTACATAGTTGGACCCTTTTTAAAATTATTGTGATGTGGTATATTACTGTTAAATAATGTAATGTAATTATCTTTTCAATCTCAATTAAGCAATTATACATTTCACTTAATTATTTATAACTAGTGTAGCACCCGCGAATTTCACGGGACTGTTAGAAAATATTCGATCAAAGCTTTAGAAAGTATTACAGGCACTCAAAATAATTGCATATTTTTTAATGTTCCATAATTCTCCTTTTTTTTTTAAATCTTATTTTCAGGTATACACACCTCTCACCATGTTTGCAAACATGGTCCACACAACTAAGTACATGATTAAAAAAAATACACAATAAAAAATTAGATAATTTTTTTTAAACACTTTCAACTGATAGTAAATAAGTACTTATTATTCGAACGATATTGCAAATTTACGAAAACTTCCCCATACACAACATTCGTTGTATACTTCGATGGCTTACCATCGGAATCAAGACTTAAAATTTTCAGTCCACTACTGTTTTTTACCCAAAAAACCGCAACATGCAACTATCCATGCGTGAAGACCGGTTTTGGAAGATAAAGTCCCGCAATTGAAAGCGACTAGTCCTGATTCCTATTAATTGTCATAGCAAAACAAAGCAACACCGGAATTGATGCCTAGTAAAATTTACAGGCATAGTTTGATCCAAGTTTGTCAAAGTCATTCTTGGAATATGAACTTTACAGTCAATATTTCTTTCGGAAATAATCTCAGCCTCGAGTATGTGATTTCCAAGTCTAGTGACAACCAATATTGTTCCGTTACACAAATCGGACTTCTGGTCAAGATTCCTCAAAAGAACTATCGACACACCCTCTTTCAAGATTAAATGGTGATTTGACATCCCCAAATATTTGACTGAATTTAAGAATTCAATAGACATCGCGTCCCCATGACCTCCTTCACGAAACTCCAATTTACACACACTATCGAAACTCAAGTATACTTTACTATCTCCTGGAACAGTATGAAAAATTTTCAAAAAAAATATTCTTATGATAACCATTTCAGAGAAGAGTTGAGAAAGTTCACTCGATCTCTAGTTGTTGTTTCCTTATATAATTAAGCCCATAATTAATTAATCTATTAGACATTATAGTATCATTCATTTTTTAAATACTTTTTTTAATATGTTAAAACTATCTTCAATTTAATTATATACGTAATTGTAGAAGTTGTTATCTATGACCACACCTTCCACTTAAATGAAATTTAGACCAAATTTTACAAAATGTGGGTCAAATAAGACCCGATTATGATATGTCCAATTGGTTTTATCTTATAAACTTTGGCCTAAATTGGCTAAAATTAAAAGAGAGTGTTCTAGCTTTGCAAGTTTGTAAAGATATTGTCCTAATTTTGCAAGTTCGTAAAGATATTGTCTCAATTTTGCAAGTCCATAAAGATAGTTGATGGTCCCGTGAAAACATTTGCATTTGGGAATTTATGATTTTTTTTAAACACTGGAGTGCACTGAAATGCTTTGTAAATGAGTGGTCAGTGCAGTGCTTAAGCAAATCAGTAAAGCAATAAAGAACACAACAATGTAAAGTGGTTCAGAGGCTCAAGCTCCTACATCCACTAACTTGATTGAACAGGATAATCCACTAAGGATTAGCTTGTTTTTAACGTGCCAAGGTGCACTCTCAACTGGACTCACACCCCTCCGCGGAGCTGCCTCTCGAACTGGCCTCACATCCCTCTTCTCTCAGGGACTGCCTCTCCACACCTAACTTTAACCACTAACTCTAACACTCGGGAAAGGGTTTGGGTTTGGTGTTGCTTTCTCCAACTAGGTGAGATTTTCCCTTACATGGTTTTAGCCTGAAAGCTAGGATTGGGAAAATCTCTCTAAGCTTAGGATGTATATGATAGGCTCGAGTATACAAACTAGAACACTCAAATATGAATATGTAGAACTCAGGGTCAGTGTTCTTGATGGAGACGGTGCCTCCTTATGCCTCCCTAGAACTTGCAATCTCTCTAACATCTGCTCCCCTTTTCTAAATGCAGCTTGAGTTTGTATTTATAGTGTGGATCTGAATGTTACCGTTGGAGAGAGTAACATTCAAATCTAGATTATCTCTGGAGTGAAATTCTCCTTTTCAGTGAAGTACGACCTTGTCAGCTTTTGTCAGATTCGCTGCCTTGTCTTGATTGGTCCACGTGGACTGAGTCCAACGGCTCTTTTGTTCAGGGTACTTGATCAGGGTAGTCCTGACTTCAGGCGACTTGTCTTCAGCTGACTTGAAGTCCTCTTAGGATACTTTTCTTCAGTAGACTTGAGGTCTTCTTAGGAACTTTCATTGGACTTGAAGTCTACTCACTGGACTTCCTTCATTGGACTTTAAGTCTTCTCAGTGGACTAAAGTCCACTCAGGAGAGTTGACATAAGGCAAATTGTCAGCCTCTCATTCCTCAGTAGCCTGACTCCTTGAGGATCTACTAGGCACAACACTGATCCTCATGATCATGCTCTTCACTGAGTAGTCCACTGACCAGCTTAGAAAGTCAGGTTTATACTCAGTGGGACTTCCTTCAGGACGGTCTTCAGGGTTCTGACTTGATGCTCCAGTCTATTTGCTCTAGGATGGCTCTGACTTCTCAGGTTCCGAGACCGTTGAGTTCCCCCTCAACTGACTACCTGTAAACTGAAAATAGACTAGCCTAACCTGAATCTTATAAGACACAATCCTGACTGCTCATTCCTTATTACAAGTCGTTTTGGAAAATCATCAAAACTAAATATCCCAACATGTCATAATTCTACAATCACTCGTAAGGTTGTGTCCTAAAATAAAAAATTCCTTTTTAACCAATTTAGTTAATGATAGCAAATAGTATTGATTGATTATTTAAAGAACATTATTTGGTTAAAGTAAATTGTGTCTAAAAATAATTATGAAGTGGTTTGTATATGAAACAATTAAATTCTAAAATATACTCTCAATAGTAATATTTCATGATTAAAGTACGTAATACCACATTGAGGTTAGTTATATTTCTATTCTATCACCAATATTATCCGAACTACGATAAGTCAAACCTTATAATTTATCACTAAATTAACTCATACACGCAAGAAAAAAAAATTATGTTTTAGGACATTATCTCATGGGTTATTTGCAAAATTAGGATACTACTTTTTTGGGCTTACAAATACAGGAAACTATCTTCACGAGTTTATAAAATTTAGAACACTATCATTACATTCTTGCAAAATAAGGACCCTATCTTTACGTTGAATAAATTTAGGCCAAATTTTATAAACCTGGGTCAAATAAAGCCCGATTACGATATGGTCAGTACGCCGTGTTTATAAATTTGGCTAGTATCCCAATTTTGCAAGTTTGTAGAGATACTGTCATAATTTTGCAAATTTGTAAAGTTATTGTCTCAATTTTGCAAGCTCGTAAAAATACTGTCATAGTTTTACAAACCCCCATAAAGTAGTGTCCCAAAATACCAATTTTCCCCTTATAACCAATTTATTTAAAATTCACGAAGAGTATTAATTGTTTATTTAAAGAAAATTAATTGATTAAAGTAATGTGTGTCTAAAAATATAAAGTGGTTCATATATGAAACAATTTAATTTTAAAACATACTACCAACAATAATATTTTATGATTAAAATGTGTAATACCACAATGAGATTAATTATGCTTCTAATCTATCAACAATATTGTTTGAACTACAGGTTGATTTGCATACCATAAGTCATACAATTTAATATATCACTAAATTAAAGAACATTGTTTGGTTAAAGTAAAGTGTATCTAAAAATTATTATAAAGTGATACATATATGAAACAATTTAGTTCAAAAATATATTCTCAATAGTAATATTTTATGATTAAAGTATGTAATATTAAATTGAGGTTAATTATGTTTCTAATCTATCACCAATGTTGTCATAACTACGAATTTTGAAAAAAAAAAAAATTGTACACAACTTTTGTGGTATACTTGGATATGTAGGAACTAACTTAATATTTGTATTTGTAGCTTCATATGTGACCTCAAACAATAGAACAAAAACTTACATATTTTATTTCACATGCACCATCAAGAATCTCACGTTTTAAAAATAAGTTAACCACACATAGAAGGGGTAAACTTATAAACTCTTATTTTTAAAATATTAGGTTGAAAATTATTATCTAAAATTTCACACGTCATTTAGTGTTTAGATCACCAAGTACTCATAGGAATAAGTATATCTTTCAAAAGAATTCTCTATCATAACTCTATTCAACAAAGCTTCATTATACTGGATGCACAATATTAGTAAGATACTAAGAAAAATAATTTTATAACAGTTAAGACATTTCAATACTAAAATATTGTCAAACAAAAATGCAGCGCTACAATAAAAGTAGGGGGGGTTCTGTCTTTAAAAGTGTTCACATTACACATTTTTTCTAAACTATTATTTTTTCAAAAAGAGAACTATATTTTTTTTTACAAAATAACAACTTGAATCATGACAAAATATTTTTACATTATTCTTTTCTATAAAGTCTTGCTCAACAAATACGCACCATTATAAGTTGAATTTCATCTGAATGAAAAATATCTGAATATAGAGATTTTTCTTCCTTATATATGGAGAATCATAAGAACATTACTTATACATTTTTTGTGTAAATAACGTCAAGCACAATTCCTAAATGAGAATATCAAATATGCTAGAGTTTATCTACAAATTGCCTCAAATGTTCACTAAAAGATGATATATTTTTTTTCTAAATAAAGTTAATAATATCACTTTAGAAAAAACTCATATAGTAAGAATATTGAGAACATAACTTCATATATGTATTTGTAGCTTCATGTGAGGCCTCAAGTAAAGATAATATCCTGATTTTACAGACACTCATAAGGTAGTGTACTGAAATAACAATTTTCCCCTTTTAACCAATTTAGTTAATGGTAACGAAGAGTATAAATTATTTATTCTAAGAACATTAATTGGTTAAAGTAATGTGAATCTAAAAATAATTATAAAGTTGTTCATGTATGAAACAATTTAATTCTAGAACATACACTCAATAGTAATATTTTATAATTACGATATGTAATACCACAATGAGGTTAATTATGTTTATAATCTATCAGAACTACGAATCGATATTTATACAATAAGTTATACCTTATAATTTATCACTAAATTTACTCATATAAGAAAGAAAACATTTTTATTAAATATTATTTTATGGGTGTTTGCAAAATTAGGACACTATCCTTTGTAATTTGTGTAAATAATAGAAGATCACATTGTTTAAATAATCACATTCTAGAGAAAGAATTACAAATGGTCATCTAACTTTGTCTGGATTTACGATTGATCCTATACCATTTTTATTGTAACAGTTTTAGTCCTGTTGACATCAATTTTGGTCATTTTCGTCGAAAAATTCCACCAAATTAGACCGACACAATCAAAGAATCACCAAGGATGGCAACTTAACACTAAATAGTCATCAATTAATAAAGATAAAAAAAAATCTCGTCTATCAATTAATTACTGAATTTGGACTTGGTAGGAGTATAAGTTTTACATTATATCCGCATAATTATTACTTTGAATATACACTATATAAATACCAATTATTTAAGATAAATGAGCAACACTACAACACGATAATTTTCACATACCTGCGAACTAAATTCTATCCGAATAAAGATCTATTATGGCAAATTCCACCAATATAGATCAATACAATCAAAGCAAACCTTCAATCCATGATTTATATTTTAAGGATTTGTTATTTACAAACTTATGATATATTAGGCTAACAATTTAACACATTCACATGTCTCAGACAAATAATAATTAATAGCGTGACCTAAATATTTAATGAAAATGAGAATTATTTACTAAAGTTATCAATAATTAGAGGTCAAAAACAAAAAATGTAGCCCACTAATTAATTATCGAATTTGGATTTGGTAGGAGTATAATTTTTATAGATAAGCATAACTCATATAAGCAAAAAATTATATTTTGAGGATACTGTCTTATGGGTGTTTGCAAAATTAGGACACTATCTTTTGTAACTTGTGTAAATAATAGAAGATTACATTGTTTAAAAATTCACAATTTAGAGAAAGAATTACAAATGATCCTCTAACTTTAACTGAGTTCATGAATGATTTTGTAACCTTTTCATTCTAACAATTTTAATCATGTTGGTATCAATTTTGGCCATATTAGTCGAAAAATTCAAATCTATAAAAAACTAATAAAACAATAGTAAAATCCACACATACTAAATTCCAATTACCGATAAAGTCATACAAACTAATAAATCAATTTTGATGAGTTTGATTTTTTATTCATAAAGTGACGAACATACATTTATTAAATTTTAAATCAATCAATGTTGATTTGAAATAACATTGTTAATGAGAAATTATTAAAATAATAGACATTGTACTAATTAATTGCATTAATTAAGATAAGTAAAAAAAATATAGAAAATACAAATTTTATTTGACTTTAATTATGAATCCAATTAAATTAAATATATTAACTTGAAATTACTAAAATTTAAAAAGAAATTAAAATTAGTCAACATTTTAATATAAATTATCCCTAGTTTAATATAATTTAAAAGGTAAAACACAATTATTCAAAATACATTAGTGAAAATAATAAAAAAAAAAATCTAAATTAGTCAAAATGTTATTTTTTTATCAATAATTAAATGCAATTGAGGAAGGAAAACACTATTAATGAAACCAAATCTTGATAACAATATATTTTCATAATTAATACCCTTTAAGGATTTATGTATGAGTCAATTTCAATCTATTCATACTCAATATTTTTCTTAGAGTAGTTCTAGTGTGCACTTGAGTACATGGCGTGCATTTGAAAAAAAATATACTCTAAGCAGAAATCAGTAATATCTCAAAAAGTAATAAGTAATACCACAATTTCATAAAAAAAATACAGACTGGCGTGTTGGCGTGTGTTTTAAAAAAATCAACATCGATATCAAAATTAAATTTAAAATCCAAGTGCATGTTAGAATTTTTATTTTTCATTTCTCCTATTCATAATAATCTAATGCATGTCAATACTTCTATAAAATTTTGATATCCATGTCACCTCGAATTTATTTATTTATTCTCCTATTTTACTTGTCTTGCATGTTTAACTAAATCTTGATCCTTGCTAATACCAAAACAACATAGTTTTGTTTGAACAATTATTTTACAGTAAAACTTATTTTCATAGTATTAATTATTTTGTTAAAGGTATTAATTATTATTACTATACCATATTAATTTTTTATTTTGAATGGTAATAATTATTTTATTAAAATGTATTGGTTAGATATTAGTTATTTAATTAGAGAGAAAATAATTATGTTACTATAACTAAATAATATCCAATTACATTTTTATTAATGATATTAATTATTTTTTGAAGTTCCTGCATTAAACTTATAATTTGTTTGAATTGATTATAAGTTCTATCCTTTAAGAAGAAGATGTAAGTTACTTTAAGGTAGAAAAAAAAAAAGAGATTTTATAGATTGTTTTGAAAGGTTTTAATTAGTAATATATTTATTAATATAATTACATAATAAATAAATAATTCAAATGACTTATATTATACTGGATAGCTTACTATAAAATTGGGCTCCATGATGTGTTAATGATAGATTATGTGATGCCATATAATCAACCAATCCATAGTTAAATGAAAAAATAATTGAGAAAATTATGGAACAAATCAAAGAAACTCTGAATATAGTAACCAAAATTCTGCTAATTAATTTGAAATATGATTCTTGAACTAATTACTCATTTCCATACCTTTATTTACTTTCATATTTTAAGAACATCTTTTTATTCACTTAATTTGAATTATAATCATGTCCCTCAAAACTTGAAATTGACTTCGCATTATAATTATTCAACAACAATGTAACATAATTATGGAAAATTTATAATGCCGAGTCAATTAAGGATCAAGCTAAACGTAATTACAAAACACATTAATATTTATTTTGAACTATTATACAATTAATGTAGACTTATCATAATAGCAACATCTTTTCCATATATAGTTTAGGCGCCATTTTTTCTTGACCGTTGATCCTTTTTTATACTTCTTATAGTGGTCGTTGGATCAATTTCTTGATTTGATATGGAATGAATTTTATTGTTGCATTTGCATCATTTTAATATAATTGCTAGGATTTGTTATTTCCATTGGGTTAATGCTTGAGTTTTGGGACCGTTACACTTTTTTTTACCTATATATATGTATGTTCATTATTCATCTACATCATTGCTTATTTTTTTCATTTTTTTTTTCTTGCAGGAAAATTATCTTTATTGAAGCATTTTGAAATATTTGGGAGGTCAATGATGATGTAGATGCTTTGTATTTTCAATTTTTTGGTGTTTAGAGAGTTTATGAACAATCTTAAGATTATATGTATCTATAGGTGCGTAGTTTCATTTGTTTATTCTTGCAGATTTCAGGTTATGCCGCTGCCTCACGCGTCGTGGCCTCCGCTAAAAAATTCTACGACACGGACACGATGGTCGTCGTCCTCATAGCGATCTTCCATGGATCCGCTTACGTCCCAAGAGAATATGATAACATCATGATTTTGAAACTCACCGGAGGATTGTGAATTATTATGCATATTGGTGAAGAACGGTTATGGAATGAGGATGGAGAAGTGCATGATGATGACTAATTCCACTTTGAAGATAAATATTTGATTTGATTCAATTGTATTCATTGTTAACTTATTTGTATTCATTAGACATTTCTCTCTCCATATTGTAGCAATTTTAAATTAGAATATTTTTCACAATAATATTAATTTATATTTTATTGCCACTAGATTGTTATTATTTAATTTATCTAATTATCTAATATATATATTATAGTGATAGATAATAGCTTATAATTATTATTTATGTTGGCCGGTTATGTTAATGAATGAGAAATATATAGTCAGAAATTAATGCATGTATTATGCACATTATTTAACATCATTATGCATATATAATGTAGTTTTGTGAGCTTATCAATTGTATACTTAAAATTTCTTTACCTTCGTTATTCTTTCATTATTAATTAATAGAGTGTAACATAACAAGTAATTTAAAAAGATATATCACAATTTCTCAATTTATATAAAGTAATTTTATAATTTAGTTACATATCTCCTAAGTTTTAACGTCTCAATTATTTTCCATCAATTTTGCAAATCCCAATAAGAAAGATTATTTAAAACTTAATTTGAAATATTATATTATCATGGTATGATGACTATCTTAGTTAGATAATTCATAGATTAATGTCTTAATTATTTTTCATCAATATTGTAAAGAGTAAGTGTTGTGTAAGACTGTCTCATAGTATAAGACTAATACTATTTAATCTGATTTTAACTTAAAATGTGTCACTTATCAATTAAAAAATTGTCAATTTTAAAAAGTAATAATATTTTTTTATTAAAAGTAATTTATCACTTATCTTTAAAAATATTGTCACATTGTATTATAATCTTATCACTTTTTTTTTTAATTTCGTCGGTCTTACACAAATCATAGTTGATCACCTAAATTTTAATTTAAACAATTATATTTATAAATAAATCATGAAATACTCATCTCTTAACTTTTTTGTTTTAATTTAATTTTAATTTATGGAATGTTGTAATTTTTTATGACCCACATAAATGTCGAATAATCATATTATAAATTCCACATTAATTATAGTAGATGTTAATCCCTCAAGGGCTTAACTTTTGGGCTATAGTAAATCCCTTAAAATTGGTCCGTACTGTATGGTTATCATTGCATGTACTTAAGTATATAATTGTGCAATCAAGGTAATTCAAATTTTAATTTTAATTTTTTTTGTTAATTAATTAATTATTAAAAAAAGTAGAACACACGTGATTTTTTTTCATAATTATAAGTTTAAAACTTCGATTACTGCAACATTCAAGTTTATATAACAAAAAAGATAACAATGAAATTTTGATTGTGTTAAAAAATATTTGAAACAATGTGTGGTTATATTCAAATTCATACTAAATTAGAATATTTAAATAGTTTTAGTAAATTTTGTGATTTTTAATAAGAATTCGTAGTCTAACTATTAATTCAAGAAATTAAGGAATTTTTTTATAAATAAAAGCACTTTTACTTTTATATTATATCAATTGTTCGAATAATTTTCATTGATAATTAGAATTTGATATTACAATATAAATGTTAGGTGAATTTGAAATTAAAATCATAATTTATAATCATATCATCTATAATATATCATCATAAAGAAGGGATGACGGACGTAGTGTGATGAAGAAAGGTTTTGTTTTGGACAATCGGTTTGTTGTTCCACACAACATGTACCTTCTTTTGAAATATGGAGCTCATATAAATGTTGAATGGTGCAATCAATCACACGCTATTAAATATTTATTTAAGTATATCAACAAGGGTCATGATTGTGTCACTGCTACTTTTGTTGAAAATTCTAGTGATTCTGGTAATTCGGTTAATATTGATGAGATTAAGATGTTCTATGAATGTAGATGCATTTCTCCTTGTGAAGCTGTTTGGAGAATTTTTGGTTTTGAAATTAATTATAGAGGTATCCATCAGTTGAGCGTTTGGGATTTCATTTTCCAAATCAGCAGAATATTATATTTAGGGATTCAGATTCTTTGAACTCTGTAGTGGATAAACCGAGTGTGAAGAGTACTATGTTTTTAGCTTGATTTAAGCTTAATTTTGTTTCTGCTAAAGCCAAAAAATTGACATATGTTGAAATACCACAATTTTTTGTTTGGAAGCTAAAAGATAGAAAGTGGGTCGAGAGGCAGAGAGGATTTGCTGTTGGTCGTATTGCTTATGTTCCATCTGGAACTGGTGAGGCCTATTATTTGAGAATTTTATTGAATGTTGTTATTGGACCAGAATCTTTTGAAGATATAAGGACGTTTAATAATATTGTTTATCCAACCTTTCGTGAAGCCTGTTTTGCTAGTGGATTATTGGATGATGATAGAGAATATGTAGATGGTTTTGAGCAGGCTAGCCAATGGGCTTCTGCGTCATCTATGAGATCCCTCTTTGTTAACCTGCTTACATCTGGATCTCTTAGTAATCCTCTCGACATTTGGAATAGGTGTTGGCAATATCTTTCGGATGATATTTTGTACAAGCGACGTAGGATTATGCATTATCCAGGTATTTTTAAAATTTACCAATTAAATTTTACAGTGTATAAATTTTTTCATTATTAAACTGTTATATATGGTTTTAGTTGTGTTTTGATGTCTTTGTATCAATAATATTGTTACTTTGCTTAACTAAGTTTAAGAATTAACATACAATACCATTTTAATTATTTTTATGATGTATAAAAAATAATTAGTTTATATTTATAAATAAATGTGACACTTAAATTCTTTGTATTTTTTTTTTCCATTACATATAATTTCAAATTAACAAAATATAAGTATACATTTATTTTTTATATTAAAAGTGAAAAAACCTTTTTGGTGCAAGTACTTTGTATATGAAGTTAATGTAATTTTTTTTTATCTATTTTGTAGAATTAAGGATGTCTGAAGGTGAAATTAGGAATTGTTGTCTATTGGAGGTAGACAATTTATTGCGTTTGCTTGGTAAGAGTTTGAGTGATATTGATGGGATGCCCGTACCTGTTGATGATGGTAGCATAGCATCCCGTAATAGGATGGTTATATCGGAGTTATCGTATAATAGGGCTGAACTCCGAGTTGAGTTTGAGTTATTATTAGGTAAATTGAATGATGAACAACACAATGTTTATGATTCAATTCATGCATCACTTAGTTCTGCTGTAGGTGGTGTTTTTTTGTGTGTACGGTTATGGTGGAACTGGTAAAACATTTTTGTGGAGGACCTTATCTGCAGGGCTGAGATCTGAAGGAAATATAATATTAAATGTTGCATCGAGTGGTATTGCATCGCTTCTCCTTCCTGGTGGGCGCACTGCGCATTCAAAGTTTTGTATTCCTATCAATTGTCTTGAAGATTCAACTTGCAACATTAAACAAGGTACTCATCTTGCTGAGCTTTTGATCAAGTGCAGTTTAATAATATGGGATGAAGCCCATATGGTTCATAGACATTGTATTGAAGCATTGGACACTTCGTTAAGGGATATAATGTAAATGTCTAATCCTGATAGTATTCATTTGCCCTTTGGTGGGAAAACGATAGTTTTTGGAGGAGATTTTAGACAGATATTACCTTTTTTACCTAAAGGTAAGAGGCAAGATATAGTTCAGGCTACTATAAATTCGTCTACATTTTGGAGTTCATGTAATGTGTTGAAGTTGACTAGGAACATGAGATTGGTTAATAGTACTTATGTCAGTGATGCCAGTGAAATGAGAGCATTTTCAGAGTGGATTGAATCTATTGGAGATGGAACTATTGGACACCCTACTGATTATGGTTGCGATATAGTTGTACCGGATGATGTTCTTTTGAACGGTGGTGTTGATCCTATATCTGTTATTGTTGATGATATTTATCCAGATTTTGTGAATCGGGTGTACGATCATGATTTTTTACAGGACAGGGCAATTTTGGCTCCTAGACTTGATTCTGTTAAAGCTATAAATGATCACATGGTTTTATTAAATCAGAAAGAGTGTCGGAAGTATTACAGTTCTGACAGTTTGTGTAGTTCTGATTCTAATTGCGATGTTTTATCAGATGTTCATACTCCTGAATTTCTCAACACTTTGAAGTTCTCAGGTGTTCCTGATCATGAACTTAATCTTAAGGTTGGCACACCTGTTATGCTATTGAGAGATATTGATCATTCGAGGGGTCTGTGTAATGGAAAATGTAAGTCTAATTTATTTATAATGCGTGTATATATTTAACAATGAATACTTTACTATATATTTTTCTTTATTATTTTTTTTCTTACAGGTTGGTGATTACTAGGCTTGGGGATAGGGTCATTGAGGCTAAGGTTCTTACTGGTAGTAGTGCTGGAGAACTTGCCTTGATACCTCGATTGTCTTTGACTCCATCAGACCCTCGATTGCCTTTCAAATTTACTCGGAGACAATTCCCATTAATTGTTTCATATGCTATGTCAATTAATAAAATCCAAGGTCAATCGTTTTCACATGTCGGTGTTTTTCTTAAAAAATCCGTCTTTAGTCATGGTCAACTGTATGTTGCCGTGTCAAGGATTACTAGCCATAAGGGATTAAAAATAATGTTGTGTAATGGTGATGGTTCTGATTGTAAAACTACAAAAAACGTAGTGTTTCGGGATGTGTTTAGAAATGTGTAGTACATCTCATGACATTTATTATTTCTCTGATTGTTTACTGTTGCAATTTTAATGGATAATTTTTTTTTAGCTATATTTTGCTCTAATTATTATTAATCAAGTATTAGTAATAAATATAATCAATTATAATTTTTTATTTTTTAGTATATTTTGAATTGTGGTTAATATACATATCAAGCTATATGATGATGTTTTACTATTGCATATTAATTTTTTACTTTATAGGTAGACAAAGTATAGAGTGAAACTGGTTTATACATGAATCACTGAAGGGTATTAGTTGTTTTCACTAAAGAGTATTAGTTGTATTTACTGAAGAGTATTACTGATTTACACTAAAGAGTCTTAGTTGTTCAGTAAAAATGAACTAAGACTCTTCAGTGTAAACCACTAATACTCTTCAGTTAAAATAATTAATATTTTTCAGTGAAAACAACTAATACCCTTTAACGATTCATATATAAACCAATTTCACTCTATACATACTATTATAAGTATGCATGTGTTCATTTTCTATTATTTGAAATAATGTTATTGAGTTATTTTCTTAAATTTTTTTATGACTTACTAAATTTAATTAAATACATTATTTATGAAGGAAGACAGATTCACTTTGTATAAATATATACCACATTCTTTGGTTGTTTATTGATAGTAATCATAATTATTCAGGGAATCATGGACATTTAAATGTAAAGGGATAAGGCATGAATGATTAAAATTTAATAGATTGTACACAAACTAATTGCATGCAATATATAGAGCTTTAATACTAAATAGATTTTACCTCGATTGACTGCACACAAGTTTGAGTTGTAGAGTTAAATAGAATATACCCTGGACTATTATGTGCAGATAGTAGAGCTTTGTTCATCTTACATCTCCTATCCTCGATTTTGTTTCTATTGTGTTGATTATATGTGGTACTGACCCTTTGACTTTTCATGGTCTTCTTTTTAAAATTCAATCTACTGGAATTAATAATTCAAAATGGTGAACTCACGGTACAAATCATAAGAATACTTTGTTGCAGCAAAAATATATTTTTATGAACTTTTTTCTCTTTCACTGTGTTTTTGTCAAATTACTTGAGCATTAAAATATTTCTTCTATTATTTATATTAATCAGTGATATGATTCATAATTATTATTTTTTTAACCAAAAAAGTGGTTAAAGATTTTGTTCATAATTCGTATACCAAAGTAGACGGACAATTTTTTAATTTTTTTTTTCTAAATTGTTGAATTAACATGCAAAGGAGTTACTATGCTTGGTTTGTGTCCTATGCTGAAAAAACCCTAGATTTATCTATTTCTTAAATGAAATAGAAAGATATGATAAACATACTTTGTGTACAAACATTGATTACTGCAGTTACCGTGTTTGCTCTGATCATCACATCTTTGACATATATGTGTTTATCTTGATTTGTATTTCCTTAGTTTTTGCATCTTCGAAACTTCCGTGTGTTCTTTATTTGTTAATTTACCTTAAGGTCTGTAATTGAATCATTTAAAAATCAATCAAAGATTAGTTGTGATTCATAAATATTGGTTTATACAAGAAAAAATAATCAAACAGAGTTAATGATAACTGTCAATGTGAAAGTAATACCTTAATCTTCAGTCCCAATTTCCATGGATGACAAGTCAAAAGTCCCAACTCTTCTGGGTAGAAATGTTATTACACAGTTTACCAGTGGATTGTTTTCCTTGCAATTTAAATTGAACAAGCAAGTGCAATATTAGTATTATTTATGTGTAAACTGAGTGCTCTGTTTTTGCATTAGACAAATTACTATATCTATGAGTAATATTCAAGATGATATTAATACCTTTATCTGCCACCCATTTTCCATAAATAAAGAAAGAAAAGTCAGGGTCATCTTGATACAAATATATTTGCAGTTTCTCTCACATTTAATCAAACATGCAATTGAACATGTAGTACATTCACAGTTGACAGATGCCTAATCTGTTCGGTAAATGGACAAATTATTAGATTTTACTATTGTGCTCTATTGAGAGTTTCACATTGCAGATCATGTATAAATTACTTACAAATTTTGAAACAGAGTTAGAGGTGTACTAACCTTCTAAATCGGAGATGGGTGTTCTGCTGGATATTAAATTGAAGGATAATTGTGCTGATGTTTTACATATCTACGTATCGTTTGGTGTTGAATTGATAGGCAATTGTGCTGGAATTTTCTTTATCTTCATTTCTCCTCCGTTGATTGTTAATAACTTTGTAAATATCGACTACTTATACCGATGAAGGCGGGTGGAGTGAATAATCGTAAGTAGGGATAGTGTAGTTGTTATGTTCAGTGGGAGGCACAATTATTGTACGTGTCAGCCAACTTGCCATCAAATGCTTCATTTAATTAATGGAGGGCAACTGGATTCCAATTTTTTAAATATAAAATTTAGGAATTGTTAATACCATTTTAATAAAAGCTACTGTGTGTATATACCTTTGGATCGGTAGTACAATTACTTATTAAATTAAAATTAAAGAGTGTATTGTGATAAGTACATAAATTCTCTAACTTATCACATAAAATGATTGCTAATGGATTTCTTTATATTTGTTTAAATATTTATTGTAATATTTCCATTTTAATTCAATATACTTTTTCATGCAATCTAAAATTAATGCATTAGTTTACATACCGTATTTTAATTAGTGAGAACATTATTCACGGGCAAATTTTATAGTGCATCCAAGTGCTTAATATGAACTCGAATTTTAAGTTCAATTTTGACTTCAATTTTTATTTTTTCAAAATACAAACACACACCGAAGTGTTTTTTTTTTTTACGTTTGTGATATTACTAAAACCTTCTGGGGTTATTACAAATATTTTTTTAACTTGAGGTATTTTTTTTTTCAAAATCTAAATACATATTATGCACTCAAGTGCACACTAAAACTACTCTTATTTATCGTGTGTATAATGTACTCATTGTTTTGTGTTAATAATAACTAATTTATTTATGTTTGAAAAATGTATACATATATTTTTTTGGGTTGACATATCCACGGTGAATTTTTAATTTTAACTATATTCACTCAAACTTGACTTTAAAGGTGTATTTTTGGTTGGTAAGCAAGATGAGGATTACTTTGAAATAATGATTCTAGGTAGTATAAAAAATTAAAACTATTGTATTAATCTCTAATGTAGAGTATCAAGATCTTTGTCAAATATAATGTTGATAAATATCAAATAAATGTTTAGTTATATTTATTATTTTTGTTAAAATGGTATGAATTTTACATGTATTGTATTTGTAATTATTTTATTTTTAAAATTAAAAATTAGAGCAAACGTCCGTGCGAAGCACGGGTAGAACGATCACTAGTAATTATACAAATAATAATATTTAAGGCTATTATACAATGAATTCAGACTTATAATTATACAAATAACAATAATTAAGACAATTGCCAATCAGTTGTAATTTAGATTTTTAATTATACAAATAACAATAATTAAGGCAATTGCCAATAACTTGTAATTCAGATTTCTAATTATACAAATAACAATAATTAAGGCAATTATCAATTAGTTGTAATTTAGAATTTTAATTATTAAAATAACAATAATTAATTTAGAAACATATGCAAACAAATTAATTTCTTCAAATAGTTGACTTTATTACATAAATTATTTTAGTAAAAAATATTTATAGAAAAACTTATTATAATTGAAATAAGAATGTGTATTTTATGCATTTATGGAGAATTTAGAGGAAATCCTAAATTTAGATAAAGAAAAATTCCAAAAATTTAATGGTCAATTAATATATCAATAAATCAATAATTATTTAAAACAAATTATAATTTTTTGTCGAATTATTTCTGAAAAGTTTAATTCAAACCAACCTGCTTCTACACCAAACACTTGAATAATTCCTCAAAGCACATAGATCAAATATTCTTGCAAAAAGGGAAAATTAAATCCGAACAACATAAATGCACAAAAGAAATTAAATAAAGCAATGACGTAGAACTTTATGTACCTCCCAGTATTGAGGACTAAATTCGAAAAGTGGGAGGCTAACGTCTACAAAATCTCTCTTTCAATTTTCCTCCGAAAAAACCATCTTAACAAAAAAAAAAAAAAAAAACGGAATGTATATAAAAAATGAGTTTAATACAAAATAAATAATTATTAGTTAATATATCTATTAAGATCAAAGTAGTAATCTAATAGGTGCTTACCATATTAAGATCAAAGGACCAATAATGGATCAAAGCAATAACATTATTAAGATAACTTTGAAATAGTGGCAAAATATGAAAGACAATAACACTATTAAGGCAATAGTAGCGGAAACTTCAGAAAAATGGCAAGATTTAGGTGTGCATATTTGTGTAATTAATTGGCTGATAAGAGGGAAAGAGATGAGCAAAGATGAATGTAACATAATTCAGGGAAATAAATAACAAATTTTGGAACAAAATAAATCCAGTTTTAATTAAAAGAAATTAAAAGGCATATTATAAGGTACAAAAATATTTGCTAAGGCATTAGGATCAAATCAATTATAATCTTAATACTTGATCTGAAACAATAAGTATTGAACAATAATGTAACATATTTAAAGAAATTGCCAAGTCAATATTCGAATTTTATTAATTTAAATTAATGTTAATACATTATGCATTACTAACATGTTGACTACCATCAAATAATAAACAGTAATTGCCACAATTCCCTAAAATAAAATTATGTCCAATAATCATTGATTACTAAAATGGCGGTGTAACTATTGATTACTAAAATAAAATTATTTCCAATAATCATTGATTAATAAAATGGTGGTGTAATTATTGATTACTAAAATTTTCTAAAATATAATGTCAACTCAATCAAACAATATAATATACACCCACATTTCCTAAAATAAAATTATTTTTAAAATATAATTATTTTTAATCGTAATAAAAATACATACAATAAGCCAAATGAATACACAGTGCCAAAACCTAAAGATTAAAATTGAAGGTAGCTAGAAACTATGGTTACGTACAAACACATGAAACACTCTCTAAATTAGTCCCTAAATTGAAGATGCAACTTGTAAAATTTTATGCATATAAACACGTTTGAATAGATCAATTTATCTATTTTTTAATTGTAAAAAAATCATTTATCTTTTAGACCAATAATAATAAAATAGTAGTGTAATTATTGATTAATAAAATAAAATTATTACCAATAATCATTTATTACTAAAATGGTGGTATAATTATTGTTTACTAAAACTTCCTAAAATATAATGTCAACTCAATCAAACAATCTAATATGCTTAATCAATTTCGCATTGATCATATATACAAAAAAAAATAAAAAATAAGATAAAGGACCAAAATCGGATAAATGGTAAAACGAATTTTTTTTTTTTGACATTGACAACACATCTAAAAATAAGAAATTATAAAATTTTGGCAAGAATACATTTCGATTGAGTCAACCGTTATAAAATACAGCTTCTTAAAGTAAAATGTCAACAAATTGATTAACTTTGGCACATCAATTAATTAACAATTGTAATCAATTAACCAAATCAATGGCATTTAACACATGTCATAATTACCTATTATGGAATGATTAAATCTTCCTAAAATAAAATGTCAACGAATTATTTAATTTCGGCACATCAAATAATCAACAATTGTAATTAATCTACTAAAGTTATATTTAGCAAGACACACATTTTTATATAAGCTTATAATAATTGTGGAAAAAAAAGGTATAATTAATGCATAATTATGATCAATTTCGCATTGATCATATACACAAAAAAAGAAAAAAAAAATAAAGGACCAAAATCGGATAAATGGTCAAACAAAAAAAAATTGGACATTGATAGCACATCTAAAAATAAGAAATTATAAAATTTTGGCAAGAACACATTTCGATTGAGTCAACCATGATAAAATACAGTTTCCTAAAGTAAAATGTCAACAAATTGATTAAATTTTGGAACATCAATTAATTAACAATTATAATCAATTAACCAAATTAATGGCATTTAACAAATGTCATAATTACCTATTATGGAATGATTAAATTTTCCTAAAATAAAATGTCAACACATTATTTAATTTTGGAACATCAAATAATCAGCAGTTGTTATTAATCTACTAAAGTTATATTTAGCAAGACACATATTTTTATATAAGATTATAATAATGGTGGAAAAAAATGTATAATAAACGAATAATTATGATCAATTTCGCATTGATCGTACAAAAAAATAAAAATAAAAAGATAAAGGACCAAAATCGGATAAATGGTAAAACAAAACAAAAAATATTGGACATTGATAGCACATCTAAAAATAAGTGGACCAAAATTAAGTGCATAATTAGATTTGCAAATTGTTGTAACATCTAAAATAAATTACACAACTATGGCAATATTCAATTAATACAATTTCTTAAAATAAAATGTCAAAAAACAAATTTATTTTAGTATATCAATTAATCAGAAATTATAATCAATCAATTAAATCAATGACATCTAATATGGACAGGAAATTTAGCTATGTCTAAAATCTAAAAAAAAAAAAGGAAAAAAAAAATTAAAATGGACCAAAATCGAGTGGATAATTATGTATAAATGTATCAGATTTTCCAACCTAATGGCATAATGGACGGATTCCATAAATCTATACCAATTTAAATGAATTGTGTGTTAATATGTATAATTTTATTTCCTAAAATAATATGTCAATACAATAATAATTTTAGGTGAAAAAGATCATAATACAATTTTCTAAAATAAAATGTCAACGCATTGATTAATTTTAAAATAACAATTAATTAGAAATTGCAATTAAACAACCAAATCCATGACATTATATATGGAACATACATACATAAATGGAGCTAATTGGAATAAATGGACATGCTCAAAATACATGGAATTCATTGCAAAGACAAATCATGCTTAAATCAATTCGAATTCATAAACCGTGATAAAATATAGCTCCCTAAAATAAAATGTTAACATACTCTTTAATATGACACTTAAGTATCTAAAATATGACAAA
Source organism: Ballota nigra (assembly GCA_947034835.1). NCBI lineage: Eukaryota > Viridiplantae > Streptophyta > Magnoliopsida > Lamiales > Lamiaceae > Ballota > Ballota nigra. The sequence goes on from OX344722.1 coordinate 103,789,311, forward strand.
AAAAGGGGAAAAAAAGGAAAAAAAATTAGTGGACAAAAAAACGTATTGAAAAAACTAAAAAAAATTGGCTCAATGTCATTTAGTTTTATTTAATAAACTTAAATGGAATAATACACTTATATGCACAATCTAACTAATTTATAACCTATCTACATTCAATCGTGGAAAAAAATTAGGTGACTTCATCAATTCAAGGCCTAAATGGATGAAATAATGCAATCAGTAAGTTATTTTTGTGGTACAATTTAATATTTTGCTTCATTACAAAGCATTGAGAGCAAATCTAGCTACGTCTAAATTTGCTCAAACTATGCAGAACAACGGAGTTCAAAAAGACCGAACATCTGAAATACTAAAGCCGAACGATTCAAACACACCGCATCAAAGCCAACTTGAACTCGCCGTCGAAACGACGATCACAAAGTTGTAGAAAAGCCGCACTGTAACGCCCCGAATCCAAAATACCTTAAATATCTCAGGTTCGAGGTGCCACTTGTGACTAAAATACGAACTATAAATTTTTTGATATAAAAATGGATAATAAAATCAGGGATGAGTTTCATGCAGCGGAAGAAATGGGTAGGATAATATTTAATAAGTATCTCATACACATATATGTGTACATATAGTATTATCAGTAACGTTTTATTTAAGTGGGAAACTCGGTGTCGTCTCTATTACTGTCCTTGCTCCACGAACTCATAATCTGCAAGGGTTGTAAAAAGGGGGCGTGAGATTTGAATTCTCACGTATGGGTGATTTGCAACGTTATGGGATTGGTAAATCCGAAGTATATTAAATTATACTCATTGATAAAGTATATAATTTATTTAAGCAGTTGACATATAAATATGAATAACATATATCACAGAAGTAACAAGTTCACGTAATAATTAATTGGGCATAGCAGGTTTCACATCATATAATTGAAATATCACAAGTTGATTCACATTAAGGGGCAAAGCCCAAAACCATTTTCAAATAACGGCCTAATCTGCCAAAATTATTTTTCACATATAGTAAATCTCCCCCAAACCATTTCTCACCAACCAATCATCCATTCATGTGACCATGAATCTGAATAATTATTATCACTCATGGCCACCACAAATAATATCAGCGACCATGAATCTGACCTATTATCACTCATGGCCGTACGTGTCAATCCACAAACAAAACTGTTGCACATCAAATCAATAATTACTCGCTTTCCTCTTTCCCATAAAACTGTCATTTCAAATTGTGGGTAGAATTCACATAATTCATACTTAAACAGATTCATGCTCACAAAATGCCCTTATATCATGCAATCGTCATCAGTTCATATAATCAACAAACACAAACCATCCATATAAGGTATATATAATTATATCACATAATTCAAGCAGTTATATAATAGGGTTTACGTTTATGTTGGATTAATTGTTTTTTATTTATTTAGTCGAGTTCAGAGTATACCAGCACAACGTATTATGAGCAGATCAATCAACCGATCATCACCCACCTGATTGTTTCGAGTCCCGAGAATGATGTGTAGGCAGAGGGTCGAGTCCTCCGTGCTTGTCCCGAAAAGTACATAATCCTAATAAGGAGTATTCCGATTAAAAGATTGACTTTTGAATTTGAAAAGCTTAAGAGTGTGAAACTCGAGGATTGAGTAGATCGTTGTCTTTAGAAAACTATTGAAAACTAAAGTTTTCAAAGGTTGATTTCAAATTGATAAGTACACCCCTTTTTAAGAGGAGGTGTATTAGGGGGGTGTATTTACTAAAAGCAGGGGTGTAACAAGGGGGTGTACTTACTGAATTCAGGGGTGTCCTTAACAAAGGCCCTTTAAGAAAGAAAATATAAGAATTCATATTTTATAAAAACTTCTTATTAAAACTTATTAAAGACTTTGGCTTTTCTAAGACAAATTATAAAAAGTACTTTTCTTTTCTAATATTAATATTACTTCTAAAGTTGATTAGTGACACTTTTAGGAAATAAAAGGATCATATTTAATTTTCCCAAAAATACTCTTTTCAACTAAAACAACAATGCTAATTCATCCATTCTAATAATATCATCCAATTAATCCAATAACACTAGACAGCAATTTCAATAATACTAAACAACTTAAAACAACAATACTAAACCACTATTCCAATAATACTACTAATTAGTTATCTTAACAAAACCATCATACTAACAATTTAACTCTAACTAAGGGCAGAAAGAAAAATGAACAGGACAACAACATCACTATCCACCTAAAAATCTAAGAACGAAATAATCAAGAACAGGGTACAACCATAGGAACTTAAATTCACTAAACAGCTAATTCATAGGAACTTAACCATGAACAAGAGTCCATTTACAAACTAACAGCTCCAATCCAAAAACAACTAGTATTCTATCTTTTTACAAGGCTCACAACAGTAGGGAAATTAAAACAACTTGGTTCCCTATTTCAATTAGTACGAAAAATAGGAAAGAGGCTAGTAATTCTTACGAGCTCCGGTTTGAGGAGGTAAACGAGCAGCCTAACGGCGTCGTATAATTATTCACCGGATAAATTGGACAGCCTTACGGCGTTGTTCGGAAATTCTACGAAAAACGGGCAGCGGGCTTCATCGGAACGGTGGAGGGGTTTCGGTGTTGAAATCAATCGAAAATAAAGACAATTTGTGAGTTTAAAATCGAAAGGACTAATTCTGAAATTGAAGATTGAGAAATGGATAAATCAAAACTCACCCAAAGGAGAAGGTGAATCGGTGATGCGACGGTATAGGGAAGAGCGGCGACGAGAGGGAGAGGTCACGGCGGCGCTGCTCGGCTTCGATTGGGAACAGGGGAGGCGGCGGCGACCGAGGCGGTGGCTGAAGGCTGCGAAAGGAAGGGGCTGGGCGGCGACGCTGGAGGGCGACATATGCGACAGGGGGCGGCGGGCGATCGGCGGCGTCGATCGAAGAGGGCGGCGGCGTTCCATCGGCGCGAGGCGGAGGACAGAGGCGCGACGTCTTAGGAGCAGAGGCGACGGGCGGTGCTGGTCTGGGAGCGGCGGCGCGACGCGAGGGCTGGAAAGGGGGCGGCGGCCGGAGATCTGCTGGGTGGCGCGACGGCGGCTCAGGAGGCGTGAGCGATCGGCAAGGGGCGGCTTGGCTGAAGAAGAGAGGGATGAGTGAAAATTTTGGGGAAAATGAATTCCCGTAGGATGGCTGAGAGAAGGGAGTATATAGGAAAAGAAAAAATATCTTTAATTAATTAAAAAGAAAAAAAAAGGATTGAGTGGTTGTAATTAATTTTCTAATTAAAATTAATCCAAAAAGGAAAGTAAATTATGTGGGTAGGATTAACTCCTTTCAATTCTGATATTTTCGTTCCCGTTTGAAACGGTTTAGGGATCGTTTGGTTCGCAAGATTAATCCCGAATTGAAAATTAATACAGTTTTAAAACTTAATAAATATTTTAAAGTATTTTAATTAATCTCAACAAATTAAACGGATCGAAAACATAATTTAAGACTTTGAATAATTAATTTCTCGTAATCCCTTATCCGTTTGAAATATTCGATTTCTTTCTTCGAACTTGGGAATTTGAAATAGAGTATATATTTAAATTACACAGTAGCACACAAAAATAATAAAATTAAAAGAAACACAATAATAATAATATAAAATTATATAATTAAGGTTTCTAGCAAAATAAAAAGTATAAAACGGGACGGGGTATTACACGCACGATCTAAGCACACTGCACAATAGACAAAAAAAATGAGAAAAATACAAATCTTCAAACATCAACGCAACAAAAAACGAAATTATGAGATAATTACAAATCCCAAAAGACCAATGAAAGAAGACGAAAAAAAAAAAGATAACAAAAAACTCCATTAAAGAAGAGAAGAGATAACAAAAAACTCCATCAGAGAAGAGAAGAACTTGCAATGAAAATAAATTACAACATAGAGGTCCTTATATAGGGAAAATAAAGGAAAACCGACGGTCGAGATCGAAGTACAAATAAATAAATCATACGGTCTAAATTAGAGAACAGTACCTTTTAACCACAAAACAAAGAAAGACTACTAAAAAAATATGGCTTTGCCACATAGGATGAAACAACTTGTTCTTTATTAGTGATTAATATAGCTTAAACTAAACTTTAAATTTAACAAATTATATATTAATGTACATATATAAAAAAAATTGCTTAGATATAGCTTAATATAAAGTATAAAAAAAGAAATACCTCGGTTTAAAAAGTGTTTTTTTAGGTTCATACTCCGCTGCTATAGTACATTTCCCGGTAAAATCCGTTTTGGCGCCAATAATCGCCGACTAATAAACCCTCGGTTCTCCGCCGCCGGAATCGCATCGAATGGGCAGCTTATCTGGATTCCGACCTCCTCAATTCTCAGAGGTAAAATAATCTTTCCGTTTTATAATCACGCTATATGATCAGAATAAATCCTTTCTCGTCATTATAATTGCTGGTACCAATGTATTTTTTGAAATTATTGCGATTGCTACTTCGATTTTTTCCCGTTGAGGAACAGTCCAGGTTAGAGAATGTGGTATTGATAATTCTTCACGATTTAGAGCTATATCAGCGTGGAATTTTATTTTTGAGTGTCTAGCAGGATGATGCGTGGTTGCCAGCATGGCTTCAGCAATGCAACGGCGAATGGAGGGATGCGGATGGCATCGAGGAACATCACATCACATTCAAGCAGCGAGTTGAGGTTGGTGGATTGTTGAGCTTTTAAAATGAAGATGTTATGGTTTTATTAATATACTATTTGTTGAACTTGTGTACACAATAGAAGTTTGGTATGTCACGGGTATAAGTGTGGAGATTTAGTGTAAAAACACTGTTATTCTACAAAATGGAAAACGGGAAGTGATAAAGTTTTGGTGTTTCATCTAAACTTGACTATTTTATAGAATTATTTCCATGATATATGTATTCAATGCCAAATGCCTAATCATGCTATGTCTTGCAAGATTCACATTCTATGCGCTTTAACTGATCACATGTTCTTTCTTGAAATTTCACCTCTTGCAAAACTAAAATTCCCAATGGTATTTTGTCAGGAATTGCTATGTCTTCAGAAGGGTATCAGAAACGGAGAATCATCGAGTGGAGAAGGTGGATGTGACATTGGTCAATTATTCATATCCGGGACTGAAAGTTCACCATTTAGTTGCGCTCAATCTGTTGGCAATGTGAGTTGCTGCCTGTAAAACAGAGTTTGTTCTACCTCAACTTTCTCTACTAAATAACCAGCATGATACATGGTTTGTTATCTTCTAATTGTACATGACTTTTAGTTTTTAAATGACCAAGCTTTTGTCAAAATTTGTTTATGAGTGGCAATGAGGTACATCTCCTATACGTCTGTAGGCAAACTATGATCTTCCATTGGAATATGTCCTCTTTCTCTCTCTATTTGTCAATTATGCCATATATCAGAAATGTTTTAATTCACCACTGGCTAGGTAGATATATTATTTTAGGCTGCTTTTTTATAGCTGATTTTTAAAAAAATGAAATCTAAGTTTGTTTCTGCTAATGAATGATCTAATCGTGTGTACTGCTCAAAACCTATGTGCATGCACATGATTCTATTTTTACTGAGAAATTATTTCAAGAAAGTTTGGGTCTACTAAGTCATGTACTCATCCTTCTTCCATCAAGCTTCAGTTTGAATTATCAGTCCCATAGAGACCATGTTTACACAAAGTTAGATATGTCTGTGTTCTTGATAAAGGGACAATCTGTGTTGGATGCCTTTAGTCCTGTACTCTGTACTCTAGGACTTTGTTTTGTCATCAGAGTGGAGTTCTTTGTACTGTTTATTTTTACCCTTTACAACCAAATTATCTACACATATCTAACATCTATTATGTTTTCTCCTTGGAAGGTGGTACAACTTCATCTTTGTGTGTCATCAGATTACAATTCAGAGGATGCAAGTCTAACTACGGATGCAGGCGAGACAGAGCCCAATAATTCTATTGTCAATCAACCTCTTGAAACTTCAGGAATTTTGGGCCAAACGGACGTTAACTTAAGTACATATTGTAATGTTGGTGCAGTAAATTGTTCTCAAACAGTGGAGTTGGAGAGATGTGTAGACAATGAATTGCTGAAGTGTGATGGGAATGTGAATTTGTCTGAAGCTGCTGCAGATGCAGTAGAACTGTGTATAGGTGCATCTGAAGCCTTGGTAATTAATGAACTGATCGAGAATGATTTATTAGAAAAATCTTTTTCTGCTTCAGCTATACTTGAAGCTTCTCTTCAGGTGAAACAAGCACGACTAGAATTCTGGAAAAACACCTATTGTGACTCAGTTTCTGTAATAAGTGATATTGATAATTTATCTGACTTGGATGATGTGATTATGGAAAGTGCATATGAAGATGCCGGAGTTCACTTCAATGAGTTTCCTGGAAATGAATTAAGTGTATCTCAAGTGAAGGATACATTGGAATCTGAATATGATGAAGAATTAGAACATAAGAAGACCCGTGCTTCTGCTGTGGAATCTGATAAATCTTGTGATTCTAATTATGGGCATAGAAAGGAAAGACTTATAGACAATAACATACAATCAAGAAACGTTTTGGCGGCAGATTGTGGCAGTGATACACAAAAGAAGATAACTTGTAATCCAGTGTGTGATTTGTGTACTGATGTTGGGTTCCAAAATGATTCCTTGGGGACTGTTGATGCTCCGACAAAGCTTGATCATTCAGTTTTTACGGAGGTTGGAAAGTTAAACTTGTTTCAAACTTTTTGTTTACAATTTGTCATCTCTTTTCTATTAAACCATTTTGTGCTTGGGTTTAGTCCTGTCAGTTCTAAGTACATAAGTACAGGGTTAGTAAATTTTAATGGACTTTCTTTGGTAATGAATCAGATGCATAGTTACCTTACCTGAGAATATATGTAACATAGCCCTCAACCTGCCTCCGTAGAGCCAATTGATATCCTTGTTTTCACTTTTTTCTCTCTACAATCTGCCACTGGAGAATAGCTCTTAGTTACTCATATATGTCTACGATGTTGAATAATTCTCTGATTACTCATGCAACCTTACCTTCTGATCTCTGATCATTCCAACTGCAGACCTGGATTTTCATGATACCGAACATCAATTTGGGTTTAATGTACTTTTATTTCGTTCCATTACTAAAGCATTAAGTGGCAGAAATGTTTGGTGAGCCTTAAAGTTAAATACCAGTTAGGGTTGGGGGGCAATCTTTCCAAAAAACTTGAAACATGAAATTTTATGTTAGTTTTGGTTGCAGATAGAAATTCCCTATATTCTTTTAAGTGATTTAACTATTACGGTGACTATGGGTTCAACTTTTTTAGTTCTGTACAACTGACTGATCAATGTTTCCTACAACCTGCAGAAAGTCAATACACCTACAACAGAAAATAATCCAGATGAAACTAATGTGAGGTCATCCCCAAATATGAGTTGTCGAGATGAGGGTAAAGCTTTATATTATACTCCCTCCGTCCATGAGTAAACTTCCTACTTTCCTTTTCGGGCCGTCCACGAGTAAGTTTCCCATTTCATAAATGGAAATAACAACACTCTATTATATATAAACTTTAACCTTCAAACTCACACAATATTACCAAAAATGCCACTCATTCACTTTACTTTTCAACACTATTCATTACTTTATCCCAAAAGTCAACATGTGGCCCACCATATATTAATAAACAAATACACTTTCTTAAACCATTCAACAAAAAGAAGTGGGAAACTTACTCGTGGACGGAGGGAGTATTTTCTAGTCATCTTTTATTTATGTGAGAAGATAATAATTGGATTGAGGCAAGTACATTTTTCTTGTTTTGGCAGACAAAAATTATAGAATACCAAATAAAGTCCAAGAGCAGTTCCAAAGCCGCTGGTTTGGTGGTTGGATAAGCAATGTAAGCCCCACTTGAAGTTGCATTTTTTGTACTATCACACTAATCTCTTTCATGAAACATGGTTTCTTGAGAAATGTTTTCCTTGTTTCAGTAATTTCAGTTGAAAGATGCTGGAAAAGCATCATTACACCTCTTTCAAAATTTTCCTACAATTTAATGTTGTTTCTGCATTCTAATTTATCCATTCAAAGCAGTCTGTAATTTGTATCCAGATGCAACTAATAACAATATCCTTTTTTATAACTAAGTAGACTTCGATGTCCATGCTGACAATCACAAAGTTACCTTTGAACTAAATTAGTTTCAATTAGTAGTAATTTTTATGCAAGTACCATGAGAACTTATCTTTTTGTGTTCACTTAGTACCTCTCCTGTTATTCTATTGGTGAAATGCACTTTGTAAATTTCTTTTTCGGTGTTCGCTTCATGTGATGTGTTTTACTGGTTAAGCCTAATAGATTAGAAATACATTTGCATGATCTATAAGGAACCTTTTAACAATGCAGTTTTAACTGAAAGTAATTTAGGTATGTTAGAGCTTTCCATTAGTACCTTTGGTGAGTTATACACCCCCCGGTGTACACTTAGTATCCTGTCATGTACAATACAAGACTTACAAGTGCATGCTTGCAAACTTATAAGGAATGCTTTAACTACAGTATTTTCAATTGAAAGTGATTTAGGCATGCACTTTCGCAGTGTATTACCTGTAATGTGTTGTAGTGGTGAAGCAGGATGTGAGAATTATATGGTATTCGTGTTGTCAGAATGGTACAGGCATTTAACTTTTAACTAATGTGTTTTCTTTTACTAGAAATATGAAGATATATCGAATTTTGTGCTTTCAAAAGACCGTATTTGAGAATTGAGGATGGTAGTAGACAAGAATATCTTGTTGTTGACTGTTGCTGACTTTTATAACACCATGGCATTGTGTTCTGCTATGCTAATAATTGAGGGCGATGACTCATTTCACAGGGTTTGTGTAAAGAAAGTTTGTTTCTCAATTATCTGTACATTTGTTAACTTAACCACAGGATTTTATCTCTTGCTTTTCTTATGTACTTCTATTTCGACAGAATGAAGTGAAGTATGCCACTGTGAAAAATAGCATCCCAAAACCTTTTGTTGGTGAGACAAGCTTTTTTTCAGAATCTGCTGATACTGCTCCAGATGAAAACTCCTTTGTGCAGAATCATGTTACAGGGGCCAAAATATCTTCTCAATTAAGCATACCTAGTGAAAATTTCTCTAACAGAGCAAAGGAAGTGTTGCTCTCTCAGGATGTACAAAGTTCAAGTGCATCTTTGATAGATCCTCTTTGCTCTTTTGTGCCATGTAGTATTTCTGAGGATATATGTTCCACAAGAGCTACAAACCATGAAGATCCAGCCCTTCCTAGACATTTGAATATTATCGAACAAAAGAAAGACAACTTGCTAGTGACCTCTACCTTAGACAAAATGCAAGCTGAAGGGGAACGAGTGGCCAGGCAAACAACTGATATTAGTGACTCGCGAAATAAAGTTTCTAGGCAGTTCACTTCCCTTAAAAATTATAGCACACTGCCTCGCCATACTAAATATTCCGCAAAAGATGATCATCAGAAAAGATCACTCTTTATAGAGAGGGTTGCTGAGTTGACTTTCCAGGAGACAAATCATTGTAATAGGGAGGAAACTTTGAAGACTGGAGCTGAACTACCAGTTGCAAATAAGGAAAATAACCATTGTGTCTCTGTTCTGAATCATCGAACTCAATGCCATCTCCAGGCTTCTGTTAGTTCCACACACAATATCTTTGAGAAAAGTCCAATTGGGACAGCACAACTGGAAACATCAGTAAAAATTCTACCGCGTGAGAACATGAAGTACGAGCTGTCACAATGCACAAATCAAGGTGCTCAAAAGTTGCCAATCTTAAAACGTGTCCGCTTTTCTGAAAAGGAAACTAACACTACAAACAACAAAAATATTCGGGAGGCACAACCTACATCAAAACCTTGTAAGGGATATCCTGAATCTTCACATACACATATATTTGAATGATTTGATTTTTATATGATAATTGCTTTGCAAAATGTTTGCAGGTTCTACTAGAGCTGCTAAAAGATCAACTAGATCCAGTGCTCGCCTTGAATCCAGAGCTCAGCACCTGGACAGATATTTAAAAACTAACTTCGATAAGGAGAAGAAAAGGTTGATATTTCAAGACATGGAATTTTTGCTTACTGGATTTTCTCCACAAAAGGAAAAGGAAATTGAGGGTGTAATCCGAAAATACGGTGGCATAGTCCTCTCCCAAGTTCCATCCACAAACTTGATTGGAAAGAGGAGTTCTATGTTGAAGTCGCAGGTCCTTCCAGTTGTTTTGTGTTTGAAGAAGGTCAGTGCCATTTTGTATGTAATTTCAATGTTGAGTTTTATATTTAAAAAAAAAATATACGTCTCTTCACATCTATGTCATGTAGTTCAATCATATGGCTGCCAAGCAGGTATTAAGAAGATAAAATGTATCAGTCTTTGAATTTGTTAATTTATTATTTCTCCATGAAATTATAATGACAATTTCTTCATTCTCATTGACTAAGTTTTAGCGAGTATAAAAAATATCATGACCAGTTAAGAGTCTCTTATCCATGTATAAAAAGCCTTGGACTATAATTTCCAATTGAAGGCACATGTTGTTTTTCGCTGCATTTCCTTAATTTGTATGTTGCATGGTGGAAATATCTAATTTTTGTTCTGTTTGTGACTCAGATACAATCATTCAAGTTCTTGTACGGATGTGCAGTGAATGCATGTGTGCTCAGAGTTAACTGGCTTATGGATTCGATTGCAGCAGGTTTTGTCTTGCCACAAAAAAGGTTTGTTTGACATGCTTACATCTTGCTTTTATCTTGTCTAGACTGATATTGTTTCATAAGCCAAGATATAAAAGGTTGATGTTTGACAAAGTGATCATGTAACAATATCAGTCTATATCAATTTTTGTGATCATGTAAAGGTTGATGTTTTTGAAATTATCAATATCATCAATTTACTAACTTGTCCAAAAAAAAAGGTTGATATTTGACATATTTTTCATGTCTATATCAATATTGTTCATTAGCCAATTTTTTTCTAATTCTACCCCATTACAAATTATCAATTTGACCCTACTTAAATAGCAAATTACTCCTTAAAAAAAATAGCAAATTACTCTCTTTGTTTCACAAAGATAGACTTACAAGTATTTTCACACAGATTAAGAAATGAAAGTTATTAAAGTTGAAACATTAGTTCTTTGCTTTGTTTTACCATTTAGCCCCTATGCCTATTCATTTCCCAAGACAATTACAAGTAACAAGATACATTAAATAGGGACAAAGATTGAAATGCAAATTTAATGATACCTTAAATATAGCAACAAGCCTATCTTTGTGAGACAGATGCAAATAAAAAGTAAGTCTATCTTTGTGGGACGGATGGAGTATCAATTTTGTCATTGTGATTATGTCTTCGAATTAGTGAGAGAGATTCTTTACCCCCTCACAATGCTTTTTTGGATGAATACTACTAATTTTTTAGGCTGTGTTGACAAGGGGAGATTGTTATTTAGGCTATGGTGCAATTAGACAGTCTGCAACAAATAAACACATTAAATACTTGATTTACTTCTAAGATTCTAGTCGAACAATTTTGTTACAAATTCTTATTTCTGTGCTTCAGAAGATGCTCCACTCCCTTGTTATATTGATGAATAAAAGACGACAAAATTGGACTTGGTCCATCCTATTAAGCGATGAGCTATATATTATCTTACATCTCCCTCTCTTTATACATCTCATTTTTTTCATCACCAGTCATTTGAATCTGGCCTAGTGCATATGTTGTTTAAAAATGGCATAGATGTGTCTTAAGATACGAAATCCAGCTTTTGTATGGAGCTAGTTGCTCTTTGGTTTGTGAATAATGAGTTTTCATCATTTTCTTTACAATGGTGACTTCATGCCTCATATTCTACGAGTTAAAGATGCAGTCAATCTCTTTACCTTTATAAGGTTCTAAGAAATATGTTCCACTTTTATTCTTGTTTTTTGGCCATTCTGCTCTGATATTCCCTTTTGCTTCTCATTTTGTCATATTGTGATGCAATTTGTTAATCTTGTCAGGTATATGATCCTATCCAGAAAAATTAGCAGAATGCACGACCAAGTTTATACTGCTGTGAAGTACAACACTAATTGTCTTGTTTTTAAAAATCTGGGTGTCATGCTTCATGGGAAAACCAAACATTTTGCAAATATTACAACCATTATCAAGGTATATTGTATACACTTACTTCCTGTTAACTTAGTAAATGATGTGCACGCCAATGATCTTGAATTCTCCTAATTTCGCTGTCATAAATTGTTTCTTCATAAGAAACATTGTGCATTTTGTTGAAGTATTTAATTCTTATGATGTGAACTTATGGTCTACCCTTTGTTTGATCTCTTATCCTGCTCAGCTTGGTGGTGGGCAAGTATTTAAAACTCTGCAAAAATTGGTCCAGACTCTTGAAACTGGAAGAATTTCGATGGGAGTAGTTGTTTCCGATGAGGAGAGCGGTGCTTCTCGTCACTTGAAGCACTGTGCCCTGGAGCAGAATATAACCATGACGGTAGTTTTTTCTGTTATCATATTCCAGCTATAGTCAATTGCCCATTGCCCATTGCCTTAAAAAAAATTGAAACACACTAGAAATATACGAAAATACTTGGTTGGGTATACATTATACATAACTATGTAAAAGAAATATCCCCATTATCAGTGTAATCTGACTCATGACTTCTGAATGCAAATAATGCAGTCAGTTTATTGGATCATAAAGTGCTTATATGCTGGAAAGCTTATTCCGTTGGTGAAGAAAAAGAACCCTCGGCGCCCGCCTGTTATTAAGCTCCAAACACACCAAAATTCTTTGGAATTAAGTCAAGAAATATGATCTCTCCATGATTAGCCTTGTAAGTACTTGATATCAAGCTACACATTATTTAGTTGCAATACTTGAAGTCATAAATGTAGTTTACGTGTTCGATCAATAATACCGTAAAAAATATTTCTTATAGCTTTGCAAATAACAATGATCACTGATGAGCCTTTGGTAAAGCCACTGTTTGTCCAGATAACTGAAAATCTTTTTATTTTTATTTAGTATTTGGATTTTTCTCCATCCTTCGATCATTCTCTTTTTTGACTACCTAAGAACATGATATATATGGTTCCTTAAGTTTGTGACTGTCAGATACATGCTTTATTTATCAGAATATGTAATGATCTAGTGTGCTTTTTTGTCCTAGGTGCAATAGTTGGAACTGCAGTCATGTTAGCAATTGGGTTTCTGGATAGCTGTAGTTGAAGCCTGAAGGATTATTTCGTCCTTGAAGTTATATCTATAGTTTGAAGACGAGCTTCGATGAGATTTCGTGGAGTAAGAAAACAGCTGAAGCTCAGCAAAATCTCTGACGAGGCTGGTCTAGTGAATATGGAATGCGAAACAGAAACCTTACACATGGAAAATTCATTTGTGGAAAATATAGCTTGTATTTATATCTTGTCAGTCTTTTTAGTCCTGTTGTATTAATTCAAAGTCCAAGAATATTCTCCAAAAAAATTCATTTTACAAATTTAATGGTGTGCAGACATGAGATGGGTTAACTTGATGACGAGGATTGGATGGAAGGGCCAAAACAATAGATTTGAAAAAGGAAGGGGTCTAGAGATAATTATGTTGCAAGTGCGCTTGTAAGCATTCTTCTTGGCTCTTACACCTCTGTTATTATATTGGTATTGAGGAATATTTAGGGAAATGGAATTTGGGTGAATTTGAAGAAAATTATGCTGCTATATTCCATATTATTTAATCTTTTATTTATCATTCAACAAAATAATTTTCAATTTCAGATCCTTGTATATTGAAATTGGATTCATAATAGTGTAACTTGATGTAATTCAACCAAAAGAAAATAAGAAAAGCTAAGGTTGAAATTAATATAAATAAAAATTATAGGATTATGAAAATATGAACCACCACCACCCCCGGGGGAAAATACACATTAATAAGTAAACACAATAAATAGTTCTCATATATATCCAATCACCAGAGCATCTTAATAACAAGACGAGATTCATGCAGTACTAGCTAGTAGTCCTAATTAAAAAAATACTATAGTACATCATATTTATTTAATGACAGTACTAATTTCAAACCCATTAAATCTCACATGGATCTATGTTACACAATTGGGTAACATCTCCTATTACACTATTTAGATGAGTGACACACATACTGTGTAATTAAAGAAGATCCTTGGGATGACAAATGTGATTTGGTGCATGGTATATGTGTCATTCATCTAAATAGTGTAACAGAAGATGTTATATCATTGTATAACAGAAAATCTCATCCGTTAATCTTGAATGTCAAACCAGTACCAGCTAATTTTTGGTCCATGATATTGCTCAATCTCTCTACCATCTCTGGGGTAAAATGGTTCACCCAATCTCCCACCAAACCTTTCCTAAACAGATTCTTGTTCTCAAAATCAACAATAGCACCCTTTCCACTTTTGTTCACCTCCAGCTCTTTCATATGCTCAAAGCTACAAAGCTTTGCTATTCCATCAACCACGCCCTCCTCCTCTTCCTCCTCACTAAACGGAAACCCCAAGAACTCCGCGATTTTCTTCAAGTGAAAGCTCGTGTTCTCCTTCATCTCCTCATACTTCAAGAACAACACTTTATCAGGGTTCCTCAAGCTCTCATGCCAATACCCTAACATATGCTCCCAATAGGGGCCGAACCCTATGGCTCCCCTGCAGTACATATCGAATGCCTCATCAAACGAGAAGGGCCCAAGAGATTCAGGCCTTAGCTTGCTTATATAATGCCATATGGAAACGAAGGTATCGAACGGGTTCCTCACTATGTAGACAAGCTTGCATTTCGAGTCCCTGACAGAGTCTGGCAGCGCGGTCATGGGCATGTGTGTGCCCATGAGATGAGGCCTTGACAGACGTGACATGTCAGGGATCTCATTATTTGCAAATAGTTTATACTCGAGGAAAGGAACGAGTTGGTGAGGGTTGGAAGTGAGCAAAGGGTGGTTGGCATGGTTATGAGCAAAGTGTTGCCTATTCACAATGGCGAAAGTAAGTGCTTTTAGCCACGTGGTGCCTGATTTCGGGATGGTGGCTACGATGATATCGGTGTTTTCCGCCACGTAGTGTTTTCGGATCGAAACTATGGATTGAATTTCTTTTGGTTGGCACCAAAATCCCTGGAATAGATACAAATATGGCGTTCTCCAACCTCTCTCTTTTGGAAGTGAAGCAAGCAATGCTTTGCACTCAGAGCTTACTTCCTCATTGGATTTGTTTTTTTTTTCTATCACTTTGGTAATGCCCATTTTTCTCTCTTACTTTGGTGGTTTCTGTGCATCTAACTTGCTCAACCAGTGGGGATATATACTCGTGTTTCATCATATTAATACACGTGATGAATTAGACTTTTCATAGGCTTGGTACTTATAATTGAATATAGCCACATTGAATCTCAGCAAATGCTTCTTACAAAATGTATTTTGAAAATTTAGATAATTAATCCTTTCAAATAAAAAAAAAAAAAATAGATAATTAATAATATTATTTGTCACATACTGTGTGAACAAATAATTATATTAGTTAAAATTAAATACTACATATGGTATTCACGTGAATCCACGTGATGTTATGTGGTCCAAAAAGAGAGTTATTAGGGGTTTTCCTTCTTTATAAAAACGTGTGATTTGAAGACATTTGATAAAAATAACATAAGAGTCTCCCTGCAGCACTCCAGTTTGTTTTCAATACCTTGATAAGTTTTTGTGCGTGAATATCTTACTAAATATCCATTCGTCCATAAGGAGTGTCCCTTCTATTTTTTGTAACAATTTTATTTTCTTAAACATATAACTATCACTTAATTAATATACATGACATTGACTTTACACTTACAAACAACCACTTAACTAATAAATACACCACACAATATCTCAAAATGCACTTATTTTATTTACTTTATTTACGTTTTTTTAAAACCTATCAAAAATAAAATGACACACTTTTCGTGGACAGATAGAATATGTCCCTTTTTTTTTCCAAATTGACACTTTTATATCTTTCAAGTATTTTTTTTTAAAGTGAATTTTCGTTTTATCTCAAGATTAAATATTTCGCGGGTTAGTCTCACAACTTTTTTTGTACAATTTGTTTCGTGTGGTGTAGAAATGCAATTATTACTTTTCAATATAATAAGTTAAAGATAAAAAAATTATTTTTAGTATTTTCTTCACCATAAATATATTTATTTTTATTTTTTTGCAGAATTTAAGGGACTATTTATTTCTTCATGTTCTATGCTACCCTATAGGGCGGTGCCAAATAGAATTTTGATGTGTTGTATTGTACTCTCTCTGTCCTAATTTTGATTACCCATTTCAAAATGACACAATTTTTAAGAAATGGATTGTGTTTTAATATTTTTTAGTATAAAGTAGCTTTTTAGGAATTATTTATTAATATTTTTTAGTATAAAGTGTTTTTTAAGGGCTGAGTTTGAAAAAGTGGTATTGTTTTTTGCCATGTTAGAAAATGGGTAAACAAAAAAAACCTTCCTTTTTGGGTAAACAAAATTGGGACGGAGGGAGTACAATATATCAAAACATAAAGTGTTGTACAGTACAACACCTTAAAGCATGGACAAAACACCCTATGGGCATACCCCTCAAATTTTAGCAAATTTTCAAATGCAAATATTGGCAATGGCTTCTAATGAATACTAGAATGAATCATTTTAATTAGATTTATGTTTTCCACGTTAAGTCACGACTATACTAATTTTGAGCATCCTAATAAATTGGTTAAAATAATATATAATCACCAAACCACATATAAATTGAATTTTTAGATCTTTACAAATTTATTCGACAACTATATTATATTCCAATACTATTCCTATGTGTATTACATTATTGTTATGTTTTAAAAGTGGAAGCGGTAGTTGAAGCAGACACCCCTAACGCTTTTGGTCGGACCGTTAGTAGAGCGGATGACATCATAATTATATAATATATATAATTAAATATAAAAATTAAAGATATCATAAATATTTTTTCTTTAGTATTAATAAATAATGTATAATTTACAATAAAAATTAAATAAACATATATCTAACATGACAATTTAAAGTTCAATTTAACAATCTACATCAAATGTTAACACTAACAAAACAAGTTCACCAAGTTTCATACAAAATTTGAGGTAAAATGAAATTAGGCTTTCTATTAACAAATTAAATTGCAACAAGGTGGCTTAGCCCACCTGGCCACCGGGTTCCTCATTCTAGTGAGTGATCCGGATTTGATTCCCTTTGGGAACGGATTATGGGAGTTATAAGGTGACTTGGAGATTTTCTTGGAGTATATTTGGGGGCTTGGTGAACTAATAATCTAACTACTAACATTTACCGATAAAAAAAAAAAAATTAACAAATTTAATTGAAAAAGAAAAAAACCATTTTTTAGTTCATTTTAAACAAAAAGTGTTAAAAGCGCCGAGTTGGCCGGTCCGACCCGCTTTTGGCCGCGTTCTGGACGCTTCAGGAGAAGAGCGGTCCAATTCTTTTAGACCGTTCGGCATGTCATAGCGGTCGGACCGATCGGTCCAACCCGCTTTCTAAAACGAATATGTTATGTATGAGACACGACTTCGAATTCAAATATGAGCATGTGAATCTTGCTTGTACAAACTCTTTTTTAATTGCTATTACGAGAGGACTACGACTTGTTGCTAACTTGCTATTTATAGAGGTTGATTCTTTGAATTTACACGTTGTACAAGTAAGGGGGGCTGCATTTTACTATACAAGTCGCGACATTTTAAAAGTAGTGGTACTTGATCGTGGTTGAATGTACACAGTATATACATAATACATACATGAAATAAACACATGATTCGTGTTAAAAGAAAAACACGTGAATTACGTCATTCATCAAACAACTATCCTCATGTGTGATAGTTGAGTATTACACACAAAACATATTCATTTAACTGGCAAAAATGCATATTAAATAAATTGTTCTTGCATTGGCCAAACATGCACGTTGGAATTGATTTTAACTATGTCTTCCCGGCCGTAATCCCAATAGTGTAAACATTAATAAGTTTTATCATATATTTCAATACAATATTAATTATTTTTAATATATGGTATTACCATCCAATTAATACTCCATAAAAAGGATAAATGGAAAGCTTAGCGAGGAGAGGGAGTATTTTTTTTTTTTTTTATAAAATAATTAAAACTGTTTAAAAATACACATAAAATGAAAATAAATCTAAAAATAAAATTGATTTACAATATACTTTGTTGTCTCATAAATATATTTACGCTACAACGACCTTTTTATGTCAAGATGGTAAATAACTTTATGTGAATTATAACGACCTTTATCCACCCTCCGGGGAATTTTTTTTTTATCGGTAAATGTTAGTTGTTAGTGGTTAGAGGTTAGTTCACCAAAACCCCAAATACTTTAAGAATTCTCCAAGCCAACTTATAACTCCCTTAATTCGTTTTCAAAGAGAATCGAACCTGGGTCACTCACTAAAGTGAGGATCCCAGTGGCCAGGGGAACTTTTAAAGGTGATAAAATAGTGAAAACAATTAATAATAAATCTAACTTAAAGTCTTGGTTGATGTTGTAATGAAGTATTTGTTTTATGGGGTAGGTTCTTATTTAAAATATTTAAATAACAAAATCTGGAATTTTATTAGTTAATTAATGAATAAAAGATTTAAACATAAATATATGATTAAACATAAGAATTGAGAATTAAAGGTAAATGGGTTCGGCCCTCGTTTTTCTTGAGAAACAACAATAAGATTTGGCTTTTAGAATGGACGCGGATATTCTCCCCTTTTAGAGGTCAAAAAAAAAAAAAATTTTTGTTCACATTCTCTTCAGTTTATTACTCTATTTTTCAATTCACCATCCATAATTTTTCAAAATTGCTCCATCCTCATTTTCAATCTTTGTTTAAATTTTATAAATACAACCTCCCTCATTTCATAGAAAGAGCACGCGTGAAAAAAATTTGACCGTCGTTCCGCCGCCACGACCTTCCGCCATGATCTACAGCCGTGACCGGCCATCAAAGAGGGATGTCGTAACATTCATGGATAAATGTTGGTTTTTTTTTTTTTTTTTTTTTTCAATTCTAGGTTTTATGTGTGTAATTGTTGGTATAAATTAGGGTTTATGTGTGTGATTATAAACGTAATGGAGCGTATAATGTTTGGTTTTGTGGTGGAACAACAAAAATTGCGATTTTTTTTTAAGAAGACGAAGGGCTTTGTTTGACACTGATTTTTTTTTTTAACAAAAGACCATTGTTTGAAAAAAAATTGAACAATGTGTTTGAATAGATTAGGTCAACTTATGACAAATGTTCGACACAGATTTTCGAAAATAATGCAAATGTCCAGAGTTGAACATGAACCGAAATTTAAAAAAATGATGAAAAACGTGCGAGAACAATGTTAGAAGCACTCAAGATTGTTGTGACTGTTTGCATTCGAGTAAGCTTGATTTCAAAAGGGATGAACTAATCGAGTGTGTCTAAATAAAACTATACATAAGGGAACTCAAGTCTTTTCAAATATATTTTTATAAAAAAATGAGCGGTGAACAAATTAGGGAGGGTGGGACCGAATATGTGCGTCCTTTTAGAATATATAACGTCTGTGGCCCATATTAATAAACAATTTAAACAAGGCCATATTAAATGAAATCCCTCTTTTGTAATACACTCCACAAAAAAATTCCCAAAATTTCAAAAAAAAAAAAAAAAAAAAACATTTCGAATTTTTTTCCCACAAATTGTTAAATTTGAAAAAAAAAAAAAAGTCGATTTTTTTATGGGGTGTATTAACCAGAGATAAGACCGTAGCTAACTTGAACTTTTAAACAAATGTATAATTGGGCTTTAATAAGTCAACGGCCTTGGAATATGTGACTTATTTACACTCCTTTTATTATAAGTACACGCCCCCTGATTTTCTTTCCACAAAAATGTGAATATCTTATACAGTAATACTTACATTAATAAAAAGAGTGATTCTTATGTACAAATGATCATGTACTTGAATTTTTTAGTTCAATTTTAAATTAATTTTGACTTTTCAAAGCTTATAAAGTAAATTGGGCTTTGATTTGTCAACTAATTTGAAATTTGACTCAAAATACAAATGTATGTTATGCACTTGAGTGTATACAAAAATTTGTGTAGTTAAAAATGTTAATTTACAAATCAATACCTCACTCCACCCTCCTTTCTGTTTTTGTAAGCACTTGTGAAACTGATTCACTATAAAATTAGATTCATATCAATATCATTGTATTTATTTAATATAATATTATTACTTTTATAAATTAGTACAACACATTGTTTACACACAAATATATTGCATGCCATTATAAAGATATTATTAAATGAATATTATATTCTCTTCATCCCATAAATATTTCAGAGAGTTTTGGATACACAATTGATGAATACTTTTTTTTTTTTTTTTTTGGAATATGTAAAATGTTGGTGAGACATTTTAACCGAGAAAGAAGTATTTGCAATGTGTCGTGAAATTGATAGAATATTATTACTCAACGAAAATATAATACGAAATTTTGCTGGAGATCTATTCTTCCTTTTGTTTTTTTTGTTTTCTTAAACAGGTATTCTTCCTATTCTTTTAGGAAAGAACAAGCAGCTTTGCGTGAGTGGGAGGGGTAAAAAGTTGGTGTACTAGTTAAAAGAAATCTCGGTTAAACATTTCCCCTAATTATTGTATATACCCTTATCTTTTTTTGAATTAAAATGTCCATATTAAATGAGTATATTACCTTGAGAGTGTATGGATAGAGAGGGTAAAACTTGTTCACATATAAGTTAATTTATAATATCTTTTAATAAAACAACTAGTACTCTCTACTGAAATAAATCATATTCTTTAGTGAAAATAATCCGAACCTTCCATAATTAATGCATTTAATAAAAACAATAGGAAAACAACGCATGCCTTTTAGACAAAGTATAGAGTGAAGCTGGTTCATATGCGAATTATTGAAGGGTATTAGTTGTTTTCATTAAGGAATATTAGTTTTTACTGAAAAATATTACTTATTTATACTGAAGAGTCTTAGTTGTTCAGTGAAAACAACTAATACTCTTTAGTGAAAACAATCAATATTCTTAAAAAATTCATATATGAATCAATTTCACTCTATACATACTCTGCCTTTTAAAGTTATTTATGTATGAATCAAATTCACGCTTTGCCTTACCTTTATATAATTTAAAAAAAAAAAAAAAAAAAAACTAGCTTCTTATCTTATATATGTCTCATGAGCAGTTTAATCCTTTATCTATTTTTAAGTTCATCCAAACCTTTTATCTCTTAGAATATTTGATTAAATAAACCTTTTTAGCACACGATTTCTTTTGAGTATTTCATGGAACGCCTTTTATACAATATATACTATTTTCTGATCATCACCTCTCTTTTCTATGTTCACCACCTTTAATCAAAGGCTATATAGATCATCATAAAGTTGAGTAATTTATTCATCATCATACCTCCATACATCTTATGATCATCCGTACGTGATGCATTTGAAAAAAGAGATGTTATTTTAATCATTTCAACTTTACTCTAGATGCATTTCAAATCATTTTCAGACCAACTATTGTATATCCCATTAAATAATGTATCCAGTTTATAGTGTAAATGTAATCCATCAGCAATCCTTGTCACACCAGCACTGAGGGAATTTTTTTTATGATTGATTTTCCATTTTGTTAATTAACGCGCTTTTTAATATTTTGTGTGCCCCCCTCTTATTCTTAGCTTTTATGTTTAATCCTGTACGCACTTTTTAATATTCAGTTAAATTAAAAATGTGATTTAAAAAATGGAAAGTCAATCATATAAGTTGTACATGCGTACACATATCCTCGATGTGAAGTATTCAAAGTAAAAATACTGCAATAATATTTAGTTGGATAAGTACAGGCCAACAAAATTATCCAACCATATATTTAATGTTATGATGTCTTGTGCATTTAGTGCAATAGTTATAGTTATTTTCTCTGAACAGTCATAATTACTTTATTGAACACTTATAATTTACCGATGAAAAAATTATAATTGTTCAATGAGAATAATTTGTATTGTTTTAAAAATATATTTGATTTATTTACACTATGCATTTAGTATACAATACTGAGGTGGCATATAATATATATCAAGTTGAACGTTAAATAATATCTCATAAAATGAAATCTTCAAACTTAAAGTAAAATTTATATATAGTGCTTAATTAATTAGTCTCAAGAAACCTTCCAGGTTCCAAGTTTGGAGAGATTAATATTCCACCAACGTGGATTTCTTGTTCAGACAAAATATATATGCTCCTTTTTCTCCCTCTTCTCTCATCCCACAACCCTTGTTAATTTTCATCTTCTATATTTAGCTAGGAAAATGATTAAGGATTTCAATTTTTCAATCTTTTTTATTTATTTTTTATTTTTTAAGGTTGTTGCTTCAGATGTTTATAGAGTTGGAGATGAAAGTGGATGGAACTCCGGCACCGGAACAAATTATCTTAGCTGGTCGGAGCAATACAATTTCACCGTCGGCGACGTACTTGGTATGAATCCTTTTCATAATTTCATGCATAGTTTTGATAAAGTTTTTTTAATTAATTTAAATAAGTGGACGATTATAATTCACAAAATCTCATGTGAACAACTAAGTTGCATATAATGAAATTTATACTATTAAATTCATTCACATATCGATAGACTTATAAATTGAAATCAAAATATAAAATGTTATATAATAGTATCTATATCAATTTCATAATATGAACAGGTTTCATACTCATTATAATTTTATTTTTTTATAGTATTTTTTGGTGTGGTGTAGTGTTTAAGTACTCGACAATTCAACACAATGTGAAAGAAGTAACGGATGCAACATTTCGATCGTGCGATGCTAGTAGGGGAGTAATTGCAATTTACCTCCGTGGGAACGATGAAATTAGACTTAATGAGGCAAGAAAATATAATTTTATTTGTGACAAAGATGACCATTGTCTTGGGGGCATGAGATTTTCTATCAATGTTTTGGGAGGGTCTAATGGTAATAACACAACCCCATCGGAGCCGCCAAGTCCGGGGGGCGAGAATTCTGCTTTTGTAATTAGAGGGAAGATGATTTGCTCAGTTGGAATATTGGTCCTCCTCATGTTCTTGTTTTGATGGATATCTTGGTTTTGTTTTTTATCTGTAAATGTTGAGTGGTTGATTTATGAATTAATTTCAGTTTCCCTCAACATTTCCCATATGTAAATAATTCAACTTCAAAAAGCAAATTGAGTGATTAACATTTTTAAAATGGAGTTTCATCTTATATATGATTGTTTCATATAGGAGTCTTTTAAATTATATTTGAACTTGTTTAAATAGTAATTTAATCAATTTTTTCTAAAAAAATATTGAATCAAACACAAAGTTAATTGGATTGGTTTGGTAGATTTTTTTTTTCTTTTGAGTTGGTCTTATATAAAATAAAGGGTGATGTTAAATGGGCAGAACCCAAAAAATAATAATTAAATGTTAACTAAATTAGATAATTACTATTAGTTTTAGGCGCTTAATTTCCCTCCATCCACTAATTTTTCTCCACTAACTTCCCTCCCTATTTTCCCTCCATCCATTCCCTCCACTCCAATATGCATGCGCCGTTATTTTGTTTCTCCCAAAGTGATCTTTGACATTCTCATAATATAATTAATGACAGAATCACTATTTCATTATCAAACGGCTATTTAAAAAAAAAAATTACTCCCTATAATTATGCACAACATCTCATTATCAAACGACAAATTATCTCATTATTTAATCTCATTATTCAAACGGCTATTTAATCTCATTTAGTCGAATTACTCCATGTTTAGTCTCATTACTAATTGAATTACTCCCTATTTTGAAAATAAATTTTATTGGTACAAAATTTGCGTGTTACGATATAAGACAAAGTTTAAATATTAATATTTTGAAGTAATACTTAATAAATTCATTATGCATTAAAATACAATATAATTTTTTTTATATTTAAAATGTGTATATGATGAATTTAATTTATAAATGTTAGATAATGTATGACATGTTACTTTTAACCATCTATATATTGCAATTATATTTCGAAGAGATTTAAATAATGAACATAAATGTAGAGATAAGGGACGTGTATGAGAAGTTATGAGAAGTTTTTGATAAAATTAAATTGAAAAAACTAACTTAAAAATGTGGACTCAGTAAAATGCAGGATTTTGAAATGGAGAGCAAGTAGATATGCCACGTAGGAAAGAGAATATTATTTTTTATAAAACTAAATTGAAAAAACTAACTTAAAAATGTGGACTCAGTAAAATGCAGGATTTTGAAATGGAGAGCAAGTAAATATGTCACGTAGGAAAGAGAAGATTGACAAATAGAAAGAGTACGATGATATGATATGATGATTCAAACGGCTATTTTTTCAGTAAATTATCAAACGGCTATTTTTAGTCTCAATAATGTTTTGCTTCGAACAAGGAATGAATTTGAATTTTTCGGAAATAAACTATATTAATAATAATTTTATTACTTAATAGTAATACTAGCAAACTAGAATAATACTAGCAATACATCGAAAAACTATTAATAATAGATTGAAAAACTCTTAGTAATACTTATAAACACTATTAGTAATACATTGAAAAACTATTAGTAATAGATTGAAAAACTCTTAGTAATACTTATAAACACTATTAGTAATACATTGTAAAAACTATTAGTAATACATTGAAAAACTCTTATAAACCCTAATAGTATTAGTAATTGACTTGAATGCCGAAAATACTAACTTTCTACTAGTAGTTTTCCGCAAGCGTACGGGTTCACTATAGTATAAGTAAGTATAGCGACCAAGTATATCGAACCCAAGGGAATGTGAGTATGCGAACAAATCCCTGAAGATCTACGCGTCGTAGCTAATATGAGTGTATGTTTTTGGGTTTTTTAAAAGAAAATAAATTATAATCTAAACTAAATTACTTTATGAATGCAAAAAGAAAAATTAAACTAAGAATGTAAAAGTGTGTTTTCAAATATGAGTTGATGATGCTCAGGATAGGAATTCCTACGTATACTAACGGAGCAGGTACATAATCAAGATAACTGTGACGTGCAAGAAATAACCTAAATAAAAGATTGTAAGATGAAAGCTCAAGAATTAAAACCCTAATACTTTATCCTAACAATCGACTTCACTAATCCACTACAAGTTAATAGATAGTGCTTAATTAACAAGACCCTAATTTAAACTAAGGTGATGCGGTCGTCCTCCTTAGATAAACCGGTAGATTAATTAACCCTTTCTAAACCCTCTCATTAAGTCTACTAATTGTTAAAGAGTGATAAGATCGTCCTCTCTCGAACACTTTTCGAACTAAATTCAACGGTAAAGTTGAGATTGATTTTAAGAATTCATTAATTAAGAGAATTAAAACTAAATGTCACGAATTACCCTAATTACATACCCACATCCTACTTCTACGAGTTCATCCTCTCCCAAGCATACAAGGGTTTTATCTAGACATGGTTTTTAGAGAAACGAAAACAATTGAAGAAGTAACGAACATGAACATGATGATTTTAACTAAGAAATTATCAAACATTAACTAGGGTTTAAAGAAATAAATGCTAAGAACTGAAATAAAATTAATAAAACAAAGTCTCAATGTATTCAAGAACAAAAATCTAAAGGAAAGAAACGAAAAATCAAAACCGAACTATGAATTCGTAAATAAAACCTCGAATATGTAAAACTAAAGCTTGCTCATCTCTTCTTCTCTTTCTCTCTCCAAAAATTAACTCTAAAAGCGATATGGTATCAATTGGTGTGTAAAAACGTGTTCGAAACGATTATATATAAGCATCGGGCCGAATCGGGAACTCATGGGCCGAAAAACGAATCCGGAAGCCAAAAACTTGGAAGTGCTCGAGTAGACCCGCTCGAGCAGTGGCGCTCAAGCTATGTAGCTCGAATGATGCAAGGGGTCGAGCGGTCCCGCTCGAGCTGGTCGAATGGTGAAATTCGTCTGTATGTTTTGGGGCATTCGAGCAATACGCTCGAGCGGTGGCGCTCGAGTTGCTCGAGTGCTGGAATTTCTCTTTAAGTTTTGAGCGCTCGAGCAACATGCTCGAGTGTTAGTGCTCGAGTCGCTCGAGTGACAAAACTTCTCTGGACAAATTGGGCGCTCGAGTGGCATGCTCGAGCGGTGGTGCTCGAGTGGATCCACTCGAATGGCTCTCCCTCTTCTTCAACTGATATTTTTCTTCTTCTGCACTATCGTATTTCTTTGATATCTTCTCATTCGGGCATCCGTTTGAGTCGTATCAAAGTCCTATGAACTCCATTTTTCACCCTCGATTCACATATGAGTATCAAAGAGACAAATTCATCAATGTGTAGAAATAATACTCAATTGACTCTAAATACTCAATAAAATCGACCAAAACTGGGGCATTTCTAACGACGAATCATGACAATTTCACGCTAATCAGTAATACATTGTAAAACTCTTAGTAATACTTATAGAAACTATTAGTAATACATTGAAAAACTATAAGTAATACATTGTAAAACTCTTAGTAATATTTATAGACACTATTAGTAATACATTGAAAAACACTTATAAACCCTAACACTAAACCCTAAACCCTAAACCCTAATAGTATTAGTAATACATTAAAAATTATAAGTAATACATTGTAAAACTCTTAGTAATACTTATGACACTATTAGTAATACATTGAAAAACTATAAACATTACATTGTAAAACTCTTAGTAATACTTATAAACACTATTAGTAATACATTAAAAACTATAAGTAATACATTGTAAAACTCTTAGTAATTCATTGAAAAACTATTAGTAATACATTGAAAAAACTATTAGTAATACATTGAAAAACTCTTAGTAATACTTATAAACTCTATTAGTAATACATTGAAAAACTATTAGTAATAGATTGAAAAACTCTTAGTAATACATTAAAAAACTATTAGTTATACATTGAAAAACTATTAGTAGTACATTGAAAAACTATTAGTAATACATTGAAAAACTCTTAGTAATACTTATAAACACTATTAGTAATACATTGAAAAACTATTAGTCATAGATTGAAAAACTCTTAGTAATACATTGGAAAACTATTAGTAATACAATGAAAAACTATTAGTAATATATTGAAAAACTATTAGTAATACATTGAAAAACTATAAGTAATACATTGTAAAACTCTTAGTAATACTTATAGACACTATTAGTAATACATTGAAAAACTATAAGTAATACATTGTAAAACTCTTAGTAATACTTATAGACACTATTAGTAATACATTGAAAAACTATTAGTAATACATTGAAAAACTCTTATAAACCCTAACACTAAACCCTAATAGTATTAGTAATACATTGAAAACTATAAGTAATACATTGTAAAACTCTTAGTAATGCTTATAGACACTATTAGCAATACATTGAAAAATATTAGTAATACATTGAAAAAATATTAGTAATATATTGAAAAACTATTAGTAATACATTGAAAAACTATTATAAACCCTTAACCCTAACACTAAACTTTAAACCCTAAACCCTAATAGTATTAGTAATACATTGAAAACTATAAGTAATACATTGTAAAACTCTTAGTAATACTTATAAACACTATTAGTAATACATTGTAAAACTCTTAGTAATACTTATAGACACTATTAGTAATACATTGAAAAACTATAAGTAATACATTGTAAAACTCTTAGTAATACTTATAGACACTATTAGAAATATATTGAAAAACTCTTATAAACCCTAAACCCTAATAGTATTAGTAATACGTTGAAAACTATAAGTAATACATTGTAAAACTCTTAGTAATACTTATAGGCACTATTAGTAATACATTGAAAAACTATAAGTAATACATTGTAAAACTCTTAGTAATACTTATAGACACTATTAGTAATACATTGAAAAACTATAAGTAATACATTGTAAAACTCTTAGTAATACATTGAAAAACTATTAGTAATACATTGAAAAATTATTAGTAAAACATTGAAAAGCTATTAGTAGTACATTGAAAAACTATTAGTAATACATTGAAACACTATTAGTAATACATTGAAAAACTATTAGTAATAGATTGAAAAACTCTTAGTAATACATTGAAAAACTATTAGTAATACATTGAAAAACTATTAATAATACATTGAAAAACTCTTAGTAATACTTATAAACACTATTAGTAATATATTGAAACACTATTAGTAATAGATTGAAAAACTCTTAGTAATACATTGAAAAACTATTAGTAATACATTGAGAAACTATTAGTAATATATTGAAAAACTATTAGTAATACATTGAAAAACTATAAGTAATACATTGTAAAACTCTTATTAATACTTATAGACACTATTAGTAATACATTGGAAAAGTATTAGTAATACTTTGAAAAGGTATTAGTAATACATTGAAAAACTATTATAAACCCTAAACCCTAACACTAAACTCTAAACCCTAAACCCTAATAGTATTAGTAATACATTGAAAACTATAAGTAATACATTGTAAAACTCTTAGTATTACTTATAGACACTATTAGCAATACATTGTAAAACTCTTAGTAATACTTATAGACATTATTAGTAATACATTGAAAAACTATAAGTAATACATTGTAAAACTTTTAGTAATACTTATAGACACTATTAGTAATACATTGAAAAACTATTAGTAATACATTGAAAAACTCTTATAAACCCTAAACCCTAACACTAAACCCTAAACCCTAATAGTATTAGTAATACATTGAAAACTATAAGTAATACATTGTAAAACTCTTAGTAATACTTATAGACACTATTAGTAATACATTGAAAAATTATAAGTAATATATTGTAAAACTCTTAGTGATACTTATAGACACTATTAGCAATACATTGAAAATCTATAAGTAATACATTAAAAACTCTTAGTAATACATTGAAAATTGAATTATTAGTAATACATTGAAAAACTCTTATAAACCCTAAACCCCAAACTCTAACACTATTAGTAATATATTGAAAAACTCTTAGTAATTTTTTTAGATATTTTTCTATATAGACATTATTAGTAAGACATTGAAAAACTATTAGTAACACCATTTAGAAAATTTTACTATGCATATATATATATATATATATATATATATAGCATATGCATATTTAAGATGATATGAGAGATACACTTTAACAAAAGATTTTTTTTAAAGCCAAATAAATATTTTAGAAAATATTTTGAAATCTTAATATTGTTAATTTGTGTAATATTATTAGTGTGTGATATTTTGATACACACTATATGTCATGCATCTCCCACTGCCCCATAATTAACATTTCAAGCCAAATACATTGTATCATTAATATTATCTTGAAACACACTATATGCAATATCATCTTATTTTTATATATTATTTTGAAATATTGTGGTAGTATCATCTTCTTATTTTTTTCTTTTTCTTTTTTGTCAATATTTATTTGTCTACTCAATGTTCAAATGTTTTTTTAGGGTTTGGAATTAAAATTAGATGTCGAAATTAAATTAATCCACTCAATGTACAAATTAATCCCAAGCAGTTCAAATGGTTAGAATTAAAATTAATATTTTTTTAGTTTGGGGTGCAAGCATATAGGGAAGTTGGGTAGATACGTGGGATTCAAATTAGAGGGGGAAGTTGGACATATGATAGTGGGAAGTTAAACAAATAAAATCTTTTTTTAATTTAATTCAATCTAATTTTCAATGTCACTTCTCCCACTTATCAAAAAAAAAAAGACCGTTTCAATTTTATTAGACATTCTGTTAAAATTTAAATTTAAATTTAAATATTCCTCTCACACCTGGTTTGGATGGAAATCGTCTACTGTGCCTAATACGCCACCGTTTAAATCAAATTTAAAATAAATATATTGTTATGTTAATATATAATAGTAACTTACCTCCATTTTTTAAGAATAAAATCATGGTCAAATTTTAGTATATAAACTTACCTCCACTTTTCCACCTTTGTAGGATACAATGGCAGTAGATAAAATTTTTTAATTTTTTTTCATTTATTTTCCTTGTTATTGATCTTTTAGTGTATATATATATATTAAAAATTTTCATTTTTTTTCATATATATATATTATATATATATATATCAAGAGAATAATGTGAAATTTTATTTGATAAAAAATAAAAGACAAAAAAAAAAAATTAATAAGAAATTGAATTGGGATATATTGAAAAAAAAAGTTTGAACAAATCAAACATTAAAGTTAATAAAAAAAGAAAAAAAATTATCTAGTGGATTGAACCACGACTGTCTCTTAAAAAAATGGAGGTAAATTATCTCTATCCATTATTAACAATGCACGCAAATCTTTTTTTTTTTAATTTGAGGTAAACGGTGGCGTTAAATACCACAACATGAGATGTATATAAATTTTATTGAAATATTAATAAACTAGCATATATATATATATATATATATTGTTTAGATTAAATATTTTAAATATTAATTCAATCAAAATATAGTATTTCTTTAAATTCAATTTAAATATTAATTTGTAATTAAAAAGCATCATAAATTATTCTAACTAACTCATGCAAATTAAAAAAGGTGGGAGTGGACTAATTCAAGGGTGTCGATACAGGGTTTTGTGTAAGTATGATAATTTTTAATTTAAGTAAGATACGCGGGATTGCTAATTTTTTACATTATTATAATATAACAATATTTTTTAAATAATTTGATGATTGAAATTTAGTGTAATTTTTTTTAGAAACGGAGGATTAATGAAGATTCGAATGGGATATATGATTTAGGAGAAAATGAGTAAAAATATTTGGCAAGATTTTGAAATCAGCAGTTTCGCAAAATATGTGGAAGTTTATTAGCATAACTTATCCAATAAAAATTGTCTAAGATTTTTTTTTTTTTTTTTTTTAAAGAAGGAAAATTGGTAGAAATGTAGGATTTCAAAATAATTTCGATAACAATAAACTCATTAAAACTGTATTTCATTTCCTTGTGATAAGGAAATTTGACCAAGTATATTTGCTGATAATGCTTGTTAATGGAGAATAAATTTGGCATCTCCACTATCTTGGAATTTACGAATAAATTAATTAGAGAGAGAAGATAGAAGATATTTTCAAATTTCAAATTTGAAAATAGAGAGGAGATAGAAATTGAGTTTCGGTTTTTTCAAGGCTAAATTAATTTCAAACTATCATATGCATTTCCGTTAATACCCATATTTACATATAGATTACCAATAATATCACCTTCTGCCTTTGGCTGATTCTGCCTATGTAGCATTGCAGACTATTCATAACTACTACCATGAAAAATAGGTTTGTTCTTTTGCACGTGGTTTAATGCAATATGTCGGAGGGTATTACGAGGTTTTCCGAAATCCGTTTTTTAATAAAATGATCATTTATGGAAAGTATGTGAAACAAACTTTCCATTAATAATAATATTATTAAAAATCGAACCTCAGAAAATTCCGTAATACCCTCCGATATTTTGCATTAAACCACGTGCAAATAAACAAGCCTATTTTTCATGGAGGGAGTATCACTTTATAGTGAAACAACTAATTTTTTTTAATAAAATATTATCAAACAAATACATTTTAATAAAACCATTAATATTATTTAAAAATACGTACAAAATAGTACAAATTAATTGTACAGTAGATTTGACTTACATAACACTTTGTATTTATTGAATGAGTTAATTGCAAAATAATTCACAAACTTTATAATCATTATCAATCACAACATAAATTTTTAAAGTTTGCAATTCGATACACGAACTAATTTACATTTGCAATTAGATACATAATGCACATTTTCAAAATACTTATATTTACAAGGCAGCCAAAGTCGCGTCTAACAACACATCACATGAGATGTCCTCTTTATTAAATTTCATCACAAAATTTGTTATTTAAATAATTTATACATAAAATTGGTTTACAACTAATATTTTATAGTAAAACAAATAATATTTTTTTTAATAAAATAACTAATATCTTTCACTCAATACTCTTTAATAAAATAACTAATATCATGCATGACGTGTGACATGTTTTGTTGGCCACTCTTGTTGCCACGTAAGCTTAAGTGTCGCCAGAATTTATATTATGTATCGAATTGTAACAGTAAATCAGTTCGTGAATTAAATTGCAAACTTTAAAAGTTCATGTTGTAATTGATAAAGACTATAAAATTCGTGAATTATTTTGTAATTAACCCTTATTGAATTTTATGTAAAATAATTATGAGTTCGACAAAGCGTTTTTTTCTTTTTTTTTTAATCAAAGTGAGATCCAGTGTGGATTTTGATCATCTATCTCGAGTTGATTATTAACAATATGGATTGATTTCCAGCCTCATATCGAGTAGCACCAAACATATTGAAAATATCAGTGTGCATATACCATCAAAAATCCAATGCACAAAACAAAAAATGCATACATCGATTAGGCCAAAGGACCATTTAAATACACGAGTCACAAACAAACGAATCCTCCTACTCTTTTAACATCCTCAAATTCCTTCAACTAAGAAAAAATTGAGATCTATATATGATGTAGTCTTACAAACAAGCTCCAAAACGCATAAAACTTATGATGACCAAGGATTTTCCGATTATATTCAAGAAACATGTTAGCTTGTAATTTTGCTTAAGAATGCGTCTTGGAAGTGGTGGAGGCGGGAATATAATTCTTCAAACCAAATGTTGGGACTTCTGCATCACCTCCGCGATTGCAAGGAGATGAAATAGAGGAATTCGTGTGGTATGAATGAGAGTTGGCTTGATGAAGCATATCTGCTGCATTGAGGCCTGATGATGAAGCTGCAGTAGCATTGCAAAATTTCATTGTTTCGAACAGAAGGGTAGCAACTGTTCTGTCGATGGCATTTGTCTCCGAAGTTTTAGCTTTGGATTCTTTTAACCTGGAGCCATAGATGGGTAATTTGGTCAGTTATAGTTATGGTTATGATGGACCTATAAGATCAGCAAATTGTAATAAGTGACTGATTTATCTGTGTAAACAACTACGATAAGTGAAATCTCTATGATAGGAAATATTGATTTACTAAATGAAATTGAGTAGGTCTCCTTTGAACCAGGTTGGGGAAAATCTCTTCTTCAAAGTATCACCATTTAAAAAATGTTTGATTTTACATCTTATTCATCTCAAAATCACAAAACAATGATACTTCTTCTAGATAGTATTTATTTCTTATACAGTGGTACAAAGTTCACCATAAAACTTCCGTGAACCAAGTTTATAGAAGTTTTTGTTAATTGTATCACACCTAGAATATATCAAAAACTGTATTTCAAGAAAGAATAACACCATCAACTGTCCATTTCTATAATTTTTAGCAAAGAACTACACGAATGAAACGGGTGAAAATGGAAAGTAATTAGCAATATAAAGTACTTGCCTGGAAGGTCCATCTGTAGTGCTCGGTTCACAGTTTTCCAGGTCATCTTCTCCATTCCAACTATATTTAATCTGATTTCTGGAGTTTTCTGCTAGACGGTATAAAGAATCCCGGAAGCAAATTCTGGTTTTCTCCGCCAACTAGATATTCAACATAATGAAGGTAATGATAAGCATTTTCTTTAGGCAGTAAGAAATACAATATACGACTTTCATGGGCATTTAGATTGGGTACCTGCATAGTCAAACTCTGTAGCTCCAGTAACACAGGTTCTTCCATGGATATGTACTCCTCACCGGAATCTTCACACATATTAGTCTGCTCTTCTGATACAGATATTTCAGATTCCAAGTCCTATAAAATTGATTTCCAAGATCAGTTATCTTAATTAATCAGTATCACCAGCCAAACTACTTGTACGACTTATAGAACAAAGAGCCATAATATTTGTTTCTAATATAATAAGATTTTATCTGAAATAGATGATATTAGAATCAGGATCAAGACAAGAGGCTAAATATATTTATGACAATAGGCGTGAATTACAGGCAATACATTAACAGTAACTGATGACTGGGGGGGATCTGAAAGAAAACAAAGGCTACTTGAGCACACATAGAAGAGTTCTAAAACAAATATTATTAGTAGTTAATGATTTGGTGACGGACCAGCAAATAATGATGGTAAATCATTTAACATGTGTAAAAACTTCATAGGGTGTTTGTCAATGAGTCTCTAGAAATGTTACTGGAGTAATGGTTGGTTCAAAAAAAATTGTTGAGGTCTCATATCTTAACTCAGTGTCCCACATTTAGTCGTGGGAGAGGTAGCACTGGTTTATAAAGCCAAAATCTTTTGTGTCCAATATGACCTAAAGCAACTTGGGTCAATAGCTAATGCCTATAAATAGTGAATTGTGTAATAACTCTAACCGGGTCATCGCAGTTTTATGAACAACTAACTTGATGCTTGCTGTGCCTTAAGGGAATGCGCACCTTTTCCGATAGAAAATGACTGACATTCTCATCATCATCCATACTGTCTTGAATATGATTCCAACCTCGTACGAGATCAGCAGTTGCCATCAAATCATCCTCACTAGAAGTTCGCGTACAATTAGCTGAAGAGCCAGCTTTCTCCAATGCTCTGGCATCTACCTTGAATATTGAATCACTGCAAAATACAGTACAAAAATTTTAACTTGGGGAAATAATTTTTTCACACTCCATGATGATGATGATGATGATGATGATATAATTAAAGGTATATGTAATCAGCATGTCATGAAACTAAATGAAAAACTATTTGGCTATGCTAGATAATGTCATGTTGAGGAATCTATGGTCAACGTCAATAGCAATGATTTGAATATTTCATACAATATATGTTAATTGCAATATCTAAGGCATGATTACTTTCCAAGTTAATTTTCTTCATTTACTCAATGGTTTCTTTATATAGTGGGACTACAAAATATTCAGGAGAAACCAAGCGCACAGGGGAATTGACCAAAGCTAAGTCCAGTTATAGCGAAATGGGAGATCACTGAAGCTAAACATTACAGTGAGAAGAGATAGATGTACAACTAAAGGGGTAAACAGTTAAACCGTACTCATACAAATGCATGAAAGCAAGTATCTTAAGCCCAGAAGGTACGCTAGTACAAGAAAATGTCATCCGCCTGATCAATCATGGGAAGATCATTGAGTTCATCGTCTGAATAATCACGAGGACAAGCACCACGTTGGCGAAAAGTACGCCTTGAACCTTGGCAAGAACTTGAGGGACTACGTTTTTCTGTGGCACCAGAGAACATGGTCCGACTTAACATAAGTTCTTCCACCCCTAATACATTGAGTTTCTCCGTGTTGCCCCATGAAGACCAACTATTAGGTGATGGAAGCCTGTCATATATCTCCTTATCTTCTGGCACAGCAAGATCTTCGACATCATTCCCATAGTACCACTCCATGAGATTGACCTGATTACATATCAAGGAAGGTGTTATAAAAGAACATATAAAATGATGAAAAGAAAAGAGTTAGAGCACAAAAATGCTAAGCCTCAAAGTACAAAGTGCATCACACTTTTATTATCCAAAATTGAATGTTCTTTTCTAAACAGCCCATGGACTATGATACAAATGGAGCAAATCAGAACACCACCTCTGTTCGGATTTTCTATACACTGAAATAGAGTCTCAATGCTGCTTTATTCAACAGTGTGTCCGAGGCAAAGAGGGATTCGCAAGCACTAAACAGCCTATTACAAATAAATGATACATATTTTCCAACTTGATTACTTGTTGATAATATACATGAACTAACAATCCTGAATCACTAAGCTCATACATAATACTCCCTCCGTCCACGAAATACGGTTCTATTACTTTTTGCACGGTTATTAAGAAAGTTGATATAATATGTAAAAAGTAAGAATATTGTGTCAAATCAAGTACAAAATAAATTATTTTAAAAATGTTATGTGTGTATATTGAAAAAGTAGATAAAGTTTATTTTTTCTATTTTAGGCAACAGGACTATTTTTCGTGGACGGCCCAATAAGGCAACCAGGCCTATATTTTGTGGACGGAGGGAGTATGAATTATTTTAAGGTCACCACAGCATGACAGCAAATACAACACCACAAAAACATCCGCTACTCTCGGATTCAGAACCAAATCAAGGCATACAGTCACCACATAGAATTCCAAAGAATTACATCGCCAAAAACATCACCAAAGAAAGTACAAACATCACTTAAGAAATCACATCCAAGTTCAAGCCAGTGATTCAACCACAAAAACAACGAACACAACAGAGATTGATCAAATTATCGGTAAATATACTGGCTTAGGATCATTAGAAAAAACAAAACCCAAAATTAACCATGCGCAATCTAAAAAACAAAGCTCAAACAGTTAAAACTTGAAAAATTCAACCAATTAAGTAGATTCAGGAAAAGATGAGTAACCAACCGTGGATTTCTCTTGATTTCGAAGAATGAATGAAACCTCGAAGTGAAATAGTGAGCTCGAAGTTATGGATATGGATGGCGAATAACCTCAGATTGTGAACTTTGAATTGGAACAGAAACAACCGCAGGCTTTATGGTTTTCTGTTTTGCCTAAATGGACATAATTGCCCCTTCTTTGACCTTTCTTCTGTGGGAACCTAACCCGATAGGGTGGGGGCAATTTGGGGAGATCAGAAAACCAGTGGGCGTATTTCAACTTTTACGCTTGTGGCTGAGAAGGCAAGGGGGGAAAGGGGGGAGGAGAAATAGCGGTCCTCAATTGCCCATCTAAATCTGCTCGCTGATTGGTCCACGCGTCATATCCGCTTTATATTTCGAACATACCACTGCACACGTGCGCAGCACGTGAATTTAGAAGCGCTTCCCAAAAAGCGGTCCCCACGTGCTATCCCTTTTTTGTTGAAAGTGCTGAACGCCTTCTTTTAGTAAAAAAACGTTTTTGATATGGATATAATTTGGATATCGTAATAAGCAATTCTCGTGAGTTGGGGGATTTGGCCTGCCTAAACATGTGATAATCTAACACGTTTTTAAGCATCTTACCAAATATGAAATATGCATGTACATGTGACTAAGTTGATTTGAGACGATACATTGTTAGGTTTAATTTGTTGTCCATTAAAATGTTTGAAATTTCAACTAAATATTATATGAAACGTTAACAATGTATGTGATTTGGTGCATAACAGATTTACTCATAAAAAAATCTTATATTATAAAAGTAGAACCTATATACCCCAAATGCTGCCAAGTGTCAGCGTTTATAAATTGCCACATGTAATTTAAAAAAAAATACACAATTTCTGAAAAAAAAAAACACTACAAACACCCATGCTTTCATTATAGTTAATTATATGTTAATTGAAATATTAATGCCATTAAAACCATAACCCCTCCAAATCCTCTCCACAAACGTTGATATGTTATTAAATATAAAACTATCTCTATCTTTTCAAAATTCAATAGTAATAACATAATAAATATTAGAACATTATGTTCTCATTAACGCCTCCGATCCATCTATTTGCCTTAAACATTATTATTTCTCAAAAATGCTTTAGAAGATGTTAGTGTCATGGAAGAGGATATATCGCCGACCCCTAGAGCAGAGGTTGCGACGTTGCACAAGGTGGTATTGTCTAGGAAGGGAGAATATGTTGCCTCGTGTATGCATGATGAGAGTCTTCTGGTCATTCTATATTTGCGAGGTATTATCTGATATTGTGCTTTCTGATCAAGATTTTAACTTAATTGTCAATTTAATGATCCAGTGCCAATAATGATCCTTCCTAAATAGAAGAAAGTTTAAAAAAGAATAAAAATAAAAAAAATTGAAGAAAGATTAATTGTCGTCTCCCTCCCATAATATTCACCACAATTTATTTTTCTACCATTTGTGTCCTTTTAGACAAGAAAACGGGTCAAAAGGCAGTGAAGGTGCATCTAGATATGTATTTTCTACAAAATGAGATTATCACTTTTTTCGTTGGATATTATCAATATTATAAAAATAAATTAATTTGTAGAAATGGAAGTTTACCTATTTTTATATTATGTTCCTCAGGGAAGAATTATTCATATTAAATGGAGAAATGCATGCGTGATTGAAGCTTCCTTCAAGCAGAACTACAAGACATTGGCCAAATTTTAGTTGACAGGTAAGTTGTTTCCCCATCAATTTGAGTTCACAATCTGTTGAATCTGTAATTTTGATTTATATTCTTGAATAAATAAATATTGATTTTTTGGAGCCTATAAATTTAATATTTTTTATTAACATAGTTATTTCTGTAATTTTCAAAAGTTGATTTATAAATGCAAATCGGTAGATTAGTGTTAATTACGAGGAAACGATATGTAAAAGTGGGTAATAATAGAATTTCTAGGTTTGTTCATTTTCATGATTTCGTGTTAAATTTGGATAGAATTTTAAATACTTTATTTTCATAATGCAAATAAAAAAAATTGAAGAAATATCAATTGTCGTCTCCCACCCATAATATTCACCACAATTTATTTTTCAACCATTTGTCTCATTTCAGACGAGAAAACAGGTCAAAAGGCAGTGAAGGTGCATCTAGATATGTATTTTCTACAAAATGAGATTATCACTTTTTTCGTTGTATATTATCAATATTATAAACCTTGATAAATTAATTTGTAGAACTGAAAGTTTACTTATTTTTATATTATGCTCCTCAGGGAAGAATTATTCATATTAAATAGAGAAATTCATGCGTGATTGAAGCTTCCTTCAAGTAGAACTACAAGACATTG
Source organism: Ballota nigra (assembly GCA_947034835.1). Lineage (NCBI taxonomy): Eukaryota > Viridiplantae > Streptophyta > Magnoliopsida > Lamiales > Lamiaceae > Ballota > Ballota nigra. Next base: position 103,828,306 of record OX344722.1, read on the forward strand.
ACCAAATTTTAGTTGCAGGTAAGTTGTTTCCCCATTAATTTGAGTTCACAGTCTGTTGAATCTGTAATTTTGATTTATATTCTTGAATAAATAAATATTGATTCTTTGGAGCCTATAAATTTAATTTTATTAACATAATTATTTCTGTAATTTTTTAAAGTTGATTTATAAATGCAAATCGGTAGATTAGTGTTAATTACGAGAAAGCGATATGTAAAAGTGGGTAATAATAGAATTTCTAGGTTTGTTCATTTTCATGATTTCGTTTTAAATTTGGATAGAATTTCAAATACTTTATTTTCATATTGCAAATTTAGATTGCTTTCATAGTTTGTGGTTGCAAGTGATTAAGTTACTCACAACCAAAAATCATGCTCTTTTGGTTATAAAGCACCAAAGAATAAGTGGTAAAGTATGATGCCCATAATTATTGTCAGCTTTTTTTGTTTTATTAGATGCTTGGATTAATCAGTCGGTTTGTATTGCATAGAGTGAACTCTACAACTAAAGTTGAAAAGTAAGAAGATGAGAAAGATAATCTTCTAAAGTTGTAAGAGTGAGAATATATTGTTTTCTATTATTAGTTATTGGACATTTGGAGGTTATAAGTTTGCACTATATTATTACTAACCTATATCTTTTTGTCAAGCAAGAGAGAAGAGTATTACTTGCAGAAATTGAAGAACTAAAAAAGAGAAACCATAAATATTTTAAATAATTATGTATGAACTTCAAGTTCGACATAATTATTAATATAATAAATTAATAATTAGATCGCACCGATAAATGATAGGCGGCGACCGTTATACAGAAATAAATCATATATCAAGAGCAACAAAAGTCCTAAATTAATTCAATCTCAAACCGTCTTCTATCGTTGTTGCCCCATATGACCATATCACAACCATTCTTCATATGTGTCTTCATTGCTTATATTATATGTGTATCGTGTGTTAGAATATGCATGTGTAATTTCAATTGATTGTGTGAGAGAGAAAATGAAAGGGAAGGTATGGTGCAAAGTGTTATTGCAATTGTGAGTACCAAGTATTTTAATGCGTGATCATTGAGGGAAATAAAGGAGAGATGAAAGTTGGACATGTGTAGGTGGAGAGAACAAGCAAATTCAAACAACAACATTTCATTATCATGAGCTTACAAGAGATCACTTTTATTTACTACTTTATATTTGACTAAAATATATAGGTAATGTGGTTATATATTATAAAATTACTCTTTCATTTGTTTTATTTAATTAAAATTAATGTTCACATAATCTTCTCTCTTCGAGACATATATTTAATATGTTTTTATATATGATAAAACGTTTCACTTTTTTTAAAAAATTACAAAAATATATTTTATGACAGACACGTGCATCGCACAGGCTAATAACTAGTAGAGTAAAAAGTAAAATATAATTTTGTACTTATTTGATGATAAATGCACAAAATACACATGTATTTTATTAATTGCATAAAATTATCTATGTTCGATTAATGTATGCACAAAAATCTCTCATTTCCGTTCAAAGAACACTAAAGACAAAAAATTGAAGCGCGAATTTATATAATTATCATATATTTAAACAAAAGCATTCATACAAACTCAGATGGAAACACATAGACACAAAATATGTATATTGCAAAGGTGTCAAGAAGTAGACGGTGAAAATTTCATTGCATAATGTTATCAAATTCCAAGGATTTTATGCATTTAATGAAATACAAGACATTCATTCTCTTCATCTTATCCACTGTCATTTGTGGTTCACGGTTAAATTTTAGGAGTGCTTGGTTGAGGGGTATGATGGGGCGATAAATGATAATGTAACCAAAGTAGTGATTGGTGTAGAGGAATAATTCTACTACACTCTTCTGAAACCAAAATCCTTTATACTTCTTGCTATAATACCAAATAATTATGTTTGGATTGAAAGACTTGAGCTATGAATTTTACATTTACAACCTAAATCAACTTCATTTATTTGAGTAAAATATTCAAATAGATGAATTTCAAATACTTAGCTTTAATTCTAATTTAAATTGGAGAAATTTCAAATACTTAGAAAAATTATGTCATTTGAAATCCACATTTTATTAAATTCATTTTCAAATCCCTTAAATTTCAAATGACTCTATCCAAACAAAAGAACATACAACATTGCATTGGTGATGAAGAACCAAGGATGAAAATATCATTATCGCAAGTAATATCGCAACCTTAAATTTACGAAAATATCGATAAATATATGATTAGGCGTGAAATTGTTATGATTTATAGCTCATTTTGCCCGTGTTTCGAGTGAATTCGATGAGTATTTAGAGTCAATTGAGTACTATTTTCATAAAATGATGAATTTGCCTCTTTGATGCTCATAGATGGATGGAGGGCGAAAAATGGAGTTTGTAGGACTTTGAATCGGCTCAAACGGATGCCCGGATGAGAAGGTATTGAAGAAATACGAAAAGTATTCGTTTGTGCGAAGAAAAGTATCACTTGACTCAAAAGGAGAAGTTGCTCGAGCACCATCGCTCGAGCAAGAGGTTGATCGAGTGCCTTCTACGTTCTGGAAGGCAAGGGCGCTCGACCAAGACATGGTCGAGTAGCCCCATTCGAGCGCATGTCCCATTCGACCAAGACACAGCTCGAGCGCCCCCATTCGAGCGCTTGTACCATTCGAGCAGTACAGCTCGAGCGACCCCGCTCGACCAAGACATAGTCGAGGACCCCAAGAGTTCTGGAGGAGTAGCCCATTCGACCAAAGGAGGGCTCGAGCGCACCCGCTCGACCAAAGTGCTCGACCAAAACCCATATGTGCGTGATTTTGGCCTTTTCACCCGTTTTCGGCCTGTTGCCTATATATACCCGATCCCAAGCTCGTTTTTAGATACCCTTTGATCCCGATTGATATTTTGGCATACTTAGAGCTTGGTAGAGAGATTTTGGAGAGTTTCACACTTGTAAACGAGATTTTAATTTTACGAATTCGTAGTTTAGATATTTTTTTTATTCTTTTCGTTTAATTCTTTCGTTCTTGAACCTTTGAGACTTCTAAACCCTACTTTACCAAATTTATTGAGGATTTTAGATATTCTTTTGTTTATGCTTTCAAATTCTTTTGATTATTCAATTATGCGAATGTTCATCGTTTTTATTATTGCTTTCGTTTTTCAAATTACCATGTTAGGCTAGAACCCTTGCATGTGTGGGGTAGGATGAACTCGTAGAAGTAGGATGTTGGTACATAATTAGGATAATTCGTGATGTTTAGTGCTAGTTCTCTTAATTAATTGAATTCTTAAAATAAACCCTAGAATTATCTTGGAATTGAGTACGAAAATTATTAGAGAGAAGACGATCTTATCACTCTTTAATAGCGAATAGGCTTAACGATAGGGTTATAGAAGGGGTTTATAATTTATCAGTTTATCTAGGGAGGACGACCGCATCACCTTGGGTAAATAAGGGTCTCGTTAATTAAGCATAATCCATATAACTGGTTTAGTGGGTTGTGAAGTAGATTGATATGATGAAGTATTAGGGTTAGTTTTTGAGCTTTTAGTCTTTCAATCTGGTGCTAGATTAGGGAAGTTGATTGCCTAAGAACAATAGCTAAAAGGCCTGATACTACTACTTAGATCTGGAACCTACATGCTGATGCTCACGATTTCGATAGCTATACCAGTTATTTGGAGGAGGTGTCTCGAAAAGTATTTAGTGCCCATTTTGGGCAACTCTCCATCATCTTTCTTTGGCTGAGCGGTATGTATTTCCACGGTGCTCATTTTTTCAATTATGAAGCGTGGCTAAGTGATCCAACTCACATTGGGCCAAGTGCTCAGTTGGTTTGGCCAATAGTGGGACAAGAAATATTGAATGGTGATGTGGGTGGGGGTTTCCGAGGAATACAAATAACCTCTGGTTTTTTTCAGATTTAGCGAGCATCCGGAATAACTAATGAATTACAACTCTATTGTACTGCAATCGGTGCAATGGTCTTTGCAGCATTAATGCTTTTTGCTGGTTGGTTTCATTATCATAAAGCGGCCCCAAAATTGGCTTAGTTTCAAGATGTAGAATCTATGTTAAATCACCATTTAGCGGGGCTACTAGGACTTGGGTCTCTCAGTATACTTAGGATTAATACTTGCACATCACGGTTGTTTTAATTATCGTACTAGCTCCATTAGTATACGTAGAGATTCATATCCTGAGCATCACCATCTCGTATTTGATTAAACCCATAGTTAATTGTTTGCTTTTATTATTTGCATTAATAGAAGTGGACTTTAGAGTAATTTAATTACATTCCTAAACCCGAACATACACTCATATTAACTACGACGCGTAAATCTCCAGGGCTCTGTTCGCATACACACTTTCCCTTGGGTTCGATACTACTTGGTCCCTATACTTGCTAATACTACAGGGAACTCATACTCTTGTGTGGTAACTACTAGTATAGCTAGTATTTTGCGTTCAAGTCAATATATCGATATCGCCAAATTTTAGAAAAAAAGACGGAAACTTGATAAAATTTTGGAAATTTAAAATAAAATTTTAGGGAGTATTATAATATGATATTATACACATGTTCTATTTAAAATCACTATAAAATTACATGTTTAAAGCAAACATATAGATAATAGACTATATAAACAATATATAACGTAAAATAATTGATACTATAATACATAATACAATACAATACAATATAATACAATACAATACAATACAATACAATACAATATAAGATATAGTACATAATACAATTCCAGATGATGAATATTATGTGATACATACAATTAGTACCAAAATAATGACCTATGAGGTTCAAATACAGAGGATGAAATGTCATATTTGTCTAAACAATATTGATACCAACCGATCATACTGGAACAATCCTGGATAAAGAATATTAGTTGATGACCTATTAGTTATTTTTACTAAAGGGTATTAGTTGTTTTCACTGAAGAGTACGAAGAACATTAAGTATTCAACTAAAGGGTATCAGTTGGTTACACACTAAAGAGTATTAATTGATTACACTAAAAAGTATTGCAAACTGATTCACGTATGAACCAATTTCACTCTATACATACTCACTTTAATGTTAGGTCAACTTAAAAAAACAATAAGCATATAGACACATAAACAAATAAACATAAAAATAATAAACTTAAAAAATTGTGATATTTTTATATAGGGGTAGTTACATTATGGTGTATTTGGACCACCCTTATAGCATTTTAGTTCCATACTTTTTGATAAATGCATGTTAGTTCAAAATGTGGGGCCTTCAAGCCTTTTTACCCATTGTTATTTGCCACCCTACCCCTACGCCCTTCCCTCCCCCATCTTCAATCACTGTCACCATCTCAGATGTTGTCCCTTCTCACTAACAATTTAATTCAGTTTGCACATTTATTTTAAAATAAAAATATTACATAATTCTTTTATTCAATTATTTAATTCCAATTTTCCAGCTTTAATTTTGACCAATGCTTTTAAAAATACATTCACCTTTATATAAAATTATTACAAGAGTTTAAATTTAATATTTATTTGTGCATTTAATTATAACATGAATTTAAATTTAAATTTAATAATTATTACATGAATTATTATAGCAAAAATTATGTGCAAATAAACTGTATAAAAATTCATTGCAAATACATAATGGCTGAGCCAAAAATAAAATATTTGCGCACAGGCCAAAATTCATGTCTAAAATAGTTGTGCAAAAAAAAATGTGCATACATGGTTTCTTTACAAAAAATAAAAATTTGCTCACGTGCCAAAATTCATGTTTAAAATACATGTGCAAAAATTTAAAAAAAATATAAATATGCAAAAATTCATATCTAAAATATATGTGCAAAATAATAATAATAATAATAATAATAGAATGGTTTCAAACATGTCAAAATTCATGTCTAAAATTACATATTGGCTTCATCTTCATCTTCAATTCTTCTTCCTATTTGCCATCACTCCAAGCTCAAAATCTTCAACTATTGTCATATCATTCAACAAAAATACAAACTCAATGAAAAATTTCAACTAAAAGTCAAGATTTTAACAATCCTAAAACACCAACAATCAATTAAAAATCCAAAAACCATCACAAACTAAACACACACGCCCAACACAATTGGTCCACTAAAATTTATTATTACTAGCAACTATCAATAGAATATTCTATGAATAATTCTTATGTACTGATTAAGTGTAGCCAATAATGATAACTTGAATGTATTTTTATTTCTACTATAAATTAAGTTGTAGAACAACATTATGCTATCTTCCAATGAATCTGTACTAATTTATTTATTTTTTCAAATTTATTTCCACAACCCACAGACACACACTCACCAGCATAAATTTTTCAGACACAATACACACACCACAACTAAACAAAATCCTTTGATTCACCACAATAATTAATGATTGCATGCCATAACACATGATATCCATACTACTCATATATGATATATACTGCAATCCTTCTTGTCTATCTAGAAAACAAATACACGCCTAAAAATTATACACAAACAAACCAATCACAAAACAAGCACACACAAAGATACAAACAAAAACACAAAATATATACACAAGACCACCTATTTAAGTGGATCTGAGCGGTAGATGAGTGGATTCTGGCGCCGGATATGGGCTAAGTCTCGATGGAGGCGACTCTGGGCCGATGCGCGGTGGCAACAGATCTGCACCGAGGGGAGGACATCTCACACACAAGGTCCACAGTGGTGGAGGATCAGTGCAAAGAAACACGAATCAGAGATCGAAGCGGACATACTTAGAAGACGGATGGAAAAAACAAATCCATGAGATCGATGTTGGAGTGATGGTCCACAGTAGCCATGAGGAACGACGGCTCGATGATGTTGAGGAGAACAATGGAAATCAGCGGTTGGGCTCCCGAAGTGAAAATAGGCGACGAATTGGCAACGTTGGAGTCTCACCGTTTGGAAGGTGGTGCGGTGGAGCGGCGGAATCTGGAGCGGCTGATTTTTAGGGAGAGAGAAGATTTTAAAAAGTGTAGAGATAGAGGCGTGAGAAATAAAATCTGAGGGAGAGAGAAAGTGTAATAAGGGCAGGGGAGAGAGAAAAGGGGGTGGGGTGATAGTGCGGTAGGGGGTGGGGGCTGAACATTTTCTTTTTGTGGGTGGGGGCCACATTTTGAACCAATGTGTTATTTATTAAAAGTGTAGAACCAAATTGTAGTATAACACTTAAGAAGGAACCATTTAGTAATAAACTCTTATATATATATATATATATGTGTGATATTTTGCGATATATCTGCAATATTTCCCGATTCTCATTCATTTTTGTACTACAAGTGAATCGATATCGATAATTTGCGGTATATCGCAATATGTTGTTGCACCCAATATTTGTATCATAATCTCAAAATTTGCGATATATTCGCGATATATCGCGATATTTTCATCCTTGTGAAGAAAAAGGGAGGAAGAATAATGCAATATTGTTCACATCTTCTCGCTTATTGTGCACACATAATGTTTGACCGACCAATATCGAATGCATCCACCGATGTGCAAGAATTTCGTCTTATTTAAATATTCGAATTTGTAGAAAGGTGAAATTAACTTATTTGTATAATAATTCTCAATATTTCTCTTTACTTGTGGGTTTGGTTATTCTCTGGGTCTGTCAACTCCATCGATCATGTAGAGGATTGAGGAGACCTAAGAAGTACTTAATTTAATAAGGGTGAAATTGCTGTCAGCGGGATTTGATCTCAGGACGTGTGGGCAGGCTTTACCATGAAAGAATTATGTTCATTTAATTATTTTCCTTTACACAATTTCATCTCATCTAAAAGTCCAAAACTTGTAGAGATGTGTAAAATTAATTAGTTTGATTATTTATCTTACTTTCCCCCATCATGTGGAGGACTGAGGAGATCCAACAAGTATTTAATTTAATGAGGGTGTAATTGCTATCAGCGGAGTTTGATCTTAGGACGTGTGGGCTGATTAGACGTGAAATTGTGATGTTTTGTTGCCCGATTAGTCCATATTTTGAGTGATTTTGGTGAGTATTTAGAGTTATTCGAGTACTATTTGAATAAACTCATCAATTTACCTTTTTGCTGTGCATTTTAGGAAATGGGCGAAAAATGAAGTTTATGGGACTTTGAATCGACTCAAACGGACTCCCGGATGAGAAGATATGAAGGAAATACGAAAAGTATTAGTTCGGACGAAGAAAAATATTACTCCTTCCATTTCAAAATAAATGTCTTTTTAGGTTTCCTCACACATATTAAGACATCTAATTCTAATATTCATCATGATTACCCCTATACAATAATTATTATTTTTGGAAAAAACATCATGGGTCGGATCGCTCTAGGTAAAAATTCGCGGATCATGGCTGGGTCGGATCGGGTTTGGTGGGTTTTTTCCAAAATCTCACGCAAGTCAAGTTTCAGGATTTTCGCTCCCAGTTTGTGTTACTGTATGGGCAAATGTATGTTACTATATAGGCAAATGTGTGTTACCAGTCATTAAAAATAAGTTTTTCTACTTTAAAATAACAGTAATGACAAATATATATTTTTACAAGAACAAATGTGTTTTTAATTTATTTCTTATCCCTTTAAATTTAAATTAGTTGTTTTATATATTAAAACATATTTGCTCCAACAAAAACATACATTTGCTCTAACATCAAATACATTTTTGCTCCAACATTAACACACATTTGCTATAACATTAACACACTTTGCTTCAATAGTAACACATATTTCCTCTAACAGTAACACACATTTGCTCTGATAGTAACACATATTTTTAGTAACAAACATTTACTCAACATTAACACACATTTGCAGTAACACATATTTACTAATAGTAACATACATTTGCTCCAATTGTAACACATATTTGTTCTGACAGTAATACACATTTGTAGTAACACATATTTACTCTAACATTAACATACATTTGCTCCAATAGTAACACACATTTGCTCCAATAGTAACACACATTTCCTCCAATGGTAACACACATTTGGTCCAATAGTAACATATATTTTTAGTAACACGCATTTGCTCCAATAGTAACACACATTTCCTCCAATAGTAACACACCTTTGGTCCAATAGTAACACATATTCTTAGTAACACACATTTGGTCCAATAGTAACACATATTTTTAGCAACATACATTTCTTCTAACATTACCAATGATATATATACACGGTTCATATCTTTACAATATGTAAATCTAAATCCCTATAATTAAGTGATTGAAATATATACATGGAAAATATGATACAAGAATAAAATAATTTCTTGACTAATTTGTTTGAGAATCTTGTCCGAATTAGAGAAGGCAGTAAGCGATAGAGATGGACTGCGACGAAGGAGAAGACCATGAAAGATGGTGTGTTTTAGGTAACGAATGACACATTTGACAGCGGTGAGATGTGTTATTTTGGGACAATGCATGATCTGGGAGAGTTTACCAACAACAAATGAGATATCAAGATAAGTGAGAGCAAGATACTGAAGAGCGCCCACTAGTTGTCGATAGGTCCGGGCATCTGTGGTTGGAGAGCCATCAATGAGACAGAGTGATGTGGACGTGGAAAAGGGAGTAGAAACCTCCTTGGCACCGAGCATGTTGGATTTGGAGAGAAGGTCATGAATATACTTGTGTTGGCTTAGAAAAATAGAGTTAGGAGTGCGGACAACTTCGACTCCTAGAAAATAATGAAGGGCGTCGAGATTCTTGACAGGGAACTTTATTGAGATGGCATCAATGAGGTGGTGATTTCTTTAGGACTATTGCCAGTAATAAGATCATCAACATAGACAAGAAAGAACATAGTCACATCTGAGCGTGTGTAAAAGAAAAGAGAAGTATCTGATAAAGAATTTGTGAAGCCATAATCAATAAAAAAAGGTTTTAAGAGCAATATACCACTCACATGGTGCTTGACGTAGACCGTAGATTGCCTTTTGAAGGCGACAAACATGTGTGGGAAATGTGGAGTTTTGAAAGCTGGGAGGTTGGGCCATATAAACAGGCTTAGGAAGTGAACCATGCAGAAAAGCATTATTGACATCGAGTTGGTGGATGGGCCACAAATAATTTAGGGCAAGGGTTAGGAAAGTGCGTATGGTGGCAGGTTTAACGACAAGACTGAAAGTTTTATGAAAGTCGATGTTTAGACGCTGGTGAAAACCCTTAGCGACTAGACGAGCCTTGTAACGAGAGATAGAACCATCCGAATTACGCTTTATTCGAAAAACCCACTTACAACCAATGGTGTTGGAAGCGGGTGGAGCAGGAACAAGGTCCCATGTGTTATTATGGAGAATAGCAATTAATTCATCGTCCATGGCACAACGCCAATGAGTAAACTTGAGAGCTTGAGAAATGCACGTGGGCTCGAGAGAATCAGGCGTAAGGTGACAGGTGGTTGTGTTATTAAGATGCTTGGGATGAAAAATATTATTTTTGCAAAGAATTGTCATAGGATGATGGTTAAGGGTAGGTTGTGCGGGAGGAGGAGGGTCCGGGGATGATGAGTGCGAGACGGGTACGGGCAAGGGGCTAGAGTCACCGAGCATGGGTGAAGTCCTATCCACATGGGGTGACGCACCGAGTGATGGCGAAGTGGATGTGGACACTGTAGGCGCAAGGGGCAGCGGAGAAGTATTAGACGGGTGAGGAGACGGGGTGTCCACTGGAATAGACGGGAAAGGGGCAAAAACAGGGCTTGGGGTATGAGCAGTAATTGGCGAGAGCAACGAAGATGACGCAAAAGGAAATATATCCTAAAAAAAGCGAAAATGGCGGGAAACAATGATTTTCTTAGAATGGGGATCCAAGCAAGAGTAAGCATGGTGAGGCAGGTCATAGCCAAGAAAGACACATGGGCGCGAACGAGGCTCAAGCTTAGAACCAGCATAGGGACGCAACCAAGGATAACAAAGGCAACCAAATTGACGGAGCGAGGTGTAGGGCGGAATGCAACCAAATAATGTAAAGAAAGGACTTGAATTATGGAGAGTGGAAGTTGGCATGCGATTAATAACGTAGACGACTGTGTGAAATACAAAGGGCCAATACTCAAGAGGGATCGACGACTGGTGAAGAAGCGTTCTAGCGGTTTCAACTATGTGACGGTGGCGACGTTCGGCCATGTCGTTGTGCTCAGGGGTGTGAGGGGTGATAATTTATGATTAATACCTAATGAGTTAAGAATGGGGCGAAGAGCAACAAATTCTCCGCCTCCATCAGTGTTGAGAGTTTTAAGTGTGCAATTGAATTGGTTTTGAACTCCCCGTACAAAAGTAGGAAATATAATAGAGACATCATATTTTAGGCGTAATGGAAAAAACCAAATATATTTCGTGTAATGATCCACGAAAATAACATAATATCGAAAACCATCAACAGAGGTAACATAACTAGGTTCCTAAACATCAGAAAAAATAATATCCAAAGGGTACCTGATTAGGTGTGAAATTGTTATGATTTATAGCTCGATTTGCCCGTGTTTTGAGTGAATTCGATGAGTATTTAGAGTCAATTGAGTACTATTTTCACAAACTAATGAATTTGCCTCTTTGATGCTCATAGATGGATAGAGGGCGAAAAATAGAGTTCGTAGGACTTTGAATCGACTCAAACGGACGCCCGGATGAGAAGATATGAGAGAAATACGAAAAGTATTAGTTCGAGCAAGCAAAAGTATCAATTAGAGGTGCTCAAGCAAGAAGACTCGAGCACTAAGTGCTCAAGCACTCGAGTATGATGCTCTAGTAGATTCAAGTCGAGCACTAAGTGCTCGAGCATATGAGGTCAAGCACCTATGTTTATGTAAGAGGAGAGCACTCGAGCAAGCATCACTCGAGCACTAAGTGCTCGAGCACTCGAGTGGTGTGCTCGAGTAGTCGCGAGTCGAGCATTAAGCGCTCGAGTAAAGGGAGCTCAAGCGGTATGCGTTCTGTAAGTTTTAAGTGCTCGAGTGCAATCACTCGAGCACTAAGCGCTCGAGTACGTGCTCAAGTCGAGTGTTTTGCGGGAAATTTCGGCCCATGACGTTTTAATCGGCCCATGCTTATATATACTCCATCCCAAGCTCGTTTTTGGACACCACTTCATACTTAGAGATCGATTTTGATAGTGAAGAGCTTGGGAAAGTTTAGCAAGCGGTTTTGCACGTGTAATCGAGGTTTTTTAACTACGAATTCATAGATTAGAGTTTTATTTTGTTATTTTTTTCTTCAACGCTCAATACTTTCAGACCTAGTTTTTATGATTAATTGAGATTCGTTTTTTAGACCTTGATTTATTGTTTTAACCATAGTTTATGTTCTTGAGTTCTTCAACTAAATTCATCATGTTTATGTTTATTGTTCGTCCAATTGCTTTCGTTTTCGTATCCACCATGTTAGGCTAGAACCCTTGCATGCTTGGGGTAGGATGAACTCGTAGAAATAGGATGTTGCTACGTAATTAGGATAATTCGTGATGATTAGTGCTAGTTCTCTTAATTATTGAATTCTTAAAACAAACCCTAGAATTATCTTGGAATTGAGTACGAAAATTATTAGAGAGAAGACGACCGCGTCACTCTTTAATAACGATTAGGCTTAACGAAAGGGTTTTAGAAGGGGTTTATCATCTATCGGTTTATCTAGGGAGGACGACCACATCACCTTAGTTAAATTATGGTCTCATTAATTAAGCACAATCCATATAACTTGTTTAATGGGTTCGTGAAGTCGGTTGATAGGACGAAGTATTAGTGTTAATTCTTGAGCTTTTAGTCTTTCAATCTGGTGCTAGATTAGGGAAGTTGATTGCCTAGTTTTAGTACACTTAGGATTATTACTTGCACATCACGATTATTTTAGTTATCGTACCAACTCCGTTAGTATATGTAGGGATTCTATCCTGAGCATCATCATCCATATTTGAATCTTAAACCCAAGTTATTAGATTAGTTTAATTATTTGAATTAGTAGTGGTAGAATATAGAGTAGTTTAATACACTTCTTAAACCCGAACCTACACTCATATTAAATACGATGCGTAGATCTCCAGGGCTCTATTCGCATACATACCTTCCCTTTGGTACGATATACTTGGTTTTTATACTTGCTCATACTACGGTGATCCCATACTCTTATGGGGTAACTACTAGTATAACTAGTATTTTGTGTTCAAGTCAATGGCGTCGTTGTCGGGGAAGGCGATGTATGTCCATTGAGTATGACTTGGAGATAGTTTAGTAGTTAGTAGTGAGTGCCTTTTTCTTTTCTGTTTATTAATATTCATTAGGCAGTTGTATTTTGATATTTCTTTTGGTGTTTCAGGTATATGAAAACACGCTCGAAGGGAGAAACGAGCGAAGATAGAACAAAGTCAGATCCTGAGACAATCGCCAGAAGAAACAGAGCCTTCATTAGAAGGATGAACACTGCTGGTGGTTAGAACAAAAACATGGATTTAGGTAATGAGTTGGATGGAGATGTAGCTAAATACAATGAGATCGTGGAACGGGTTGAAGGAGTTGAAAGCGAGTAATAAGCAAGCACCCACAGGGGACAATCAAAACCAAAGCTCGATTCCACAGAATACGAACAACTCTGCTCCTAACCAAAACCAAAACCATAACCCCAATAACCCTTTCAACAACCCTGTCTACCAGCCTAATCAGTACCTAATCATAATACTGGAAACATTAAACGGGAGTTTATGACTCTTGCTACTAAAGCATGAGACACAATTAAAGGAAGCAGGAAGAGACGAGACCGTCGAGGGTAGAATGGCAACTAACAGTTGATTCGTCGTTTGCAGAGACGGATGACCAAGGCGACCATGCCACAGTAATGGAGATACTGTGTAACCGAATTAATTTCATGGGAGGTAGGTTTTGGGATTGAGGGTGGCCATTCATACAGATTACCCTTTGCTTGACCCTGATGAAGGGTGGCGGGGGTACGAATATCCTTAACAAGAAAATACAACGGAAAAAATTCAATGTATGTTAAGTTATCACGACAAAACTGAGAGACAAAAATAATATTACGTTTCATTTGTGGAACATAAAGTACATCAGATAAAGAAAATTTAGAGGTAAGAAAAGTATAGCCAATATGAGAAATACCAAGAGACGTGTTGTCACCAAAGACCACATCTTTGGGGCCATCGTAGAGATGAGGGTATGGCAAATTTGTCAAGCTGGAAGTTACGTGATTCGAAGCACCAGAGTCGATTAGCCAAGCTGGAGCATCAGGAGCTGTGGGCGGTAGATTTGTAAAGGATGTGTGAGCTACGTTGACCGATGGACGAGGCAGATGAAGATTAGGAAAGAGATCCCAACATTTCTCTGTTGTATGACCATTGTGATGATAGTACTGACATTCGATAGGAACCCGGGAGCGACCACGATTATTGTCCCATGGAGGCCCCCGTAATCCCGACGATGGCGGTTGAGGAGGTAATGGAAGCAAACCCGGGGCAGGAAATGGTGGTGGTTGGCGAGACTGGTTGTGGTTGGACACGCGGTTGAACATGTTGTTGGATTTGTTTGAGGCTGTGTAATTCACAGCTAGGGTAGGTGGGTTGGCTACAACCTTGGAATCAGTTAAATACGTTTCATGGTCGATCAACTTGTTGTAGAGTTCTTCGAACGGAACAGGGTATCGCGAGTTCGGAGAATGGCGATCACTTCCTTGTACGCTGGACCCAATCCACGGGTATAATAAATCAAGAGATCTTCATCAGATGGCGGAGAACCGAGGGTGGATAGTTCACTAACGACTGTCTTTTATTGTAGGAGAAAATCAGCAACATGTAAGGTGCCACGGTTGAGCGATGACAGTTCATCCTTTAGATGAATAATGTGCGATTGCGAGAACTTGGAGAATACACGATGGAGAAGCGTCCAAGCATCATGAGCAGTTACATCGATCCCAATCAGCGGAATAACAGGCTCCGTGATTGAGGCGATGAGAGCATGGAGGATCAATTGATCCTGACGGCGCCAATGAGTGAACGCCGAATTCGGTACCATACTGGTACCTTGTGCAATAGTTTCAGGAGGAGGAGCCGACGACCCGTCGAGATAACCCATGAGATCCAATCTGAAGAACAACGACGTGAATTGAAGCTTCCATAAAGCGTAATTAACGGGGGTTAAACGGAGGGGGAGTTGCATGAGGGCTTTCAATTGGACAAGAGACGAAAGAGTTGGTGGGTTTGTAGTTATTGTTTGGGAATTAACAGAGTTGTTGGAATTCTCGGATGTGGTCATGGCTGGAACAGAGATAGAGGAACAGGGACGTAAATAATGGTGTGGAAAATTTCGACAGAGAAAGAGTAGAGAAAGGCACATGATCGATGTTAAGGTGATACCATGTAGAAAAGTAATATTGTGCTGCACACTTTATTCATTCATATACCAATGATATATATACACGGTTCATATCTTTACAGTATGAAAATCTAAATCCCTATAATTAAGTGATTGAAAAATATAGATGGAAAATAATATAATACAAGAATAAAATAATATCTTGACTAATTTATTTGAGAATCTCGATTATGATGGCACAGATCTTCTGAGGATTTGACGTGATCTTCAGATATGATGATATTATTGACATATTTTCTCTAATATAACACACATATGCTCCCAATAGTAACACAAAATTTCAGAAATTTTTTAAAGGCATTAGATCGAACAGGTGTCGTGCAAAGGGAAGGAGGAAAATTGCGGGTGAGAAAAGTTGGGGGGGGGGGGGGGGCTATTGGAATACTGGGATATGGCTTTTTTGGGCTTGGTAATGGGACGGGCTGGGGGGTTGTTGGAGTACTGAGATATGGCCTGTTTGGGCTTGGGGGACCGGGGGGCTGTTGTTGACTGGGGAATTGGGGGGGTGTTTGGGGGGTGCGCTGCTGTGGACAGGGAATTTTGGGGGAGGGAGTGGCTGCTGTTGACAGGAAATTTGGGGGGGTGGGGGGCACAGTTGTTGACGGGGGAATTTGGGTGGGGGTGGGGGTGGGGGCGGGGGCGGGGGCGGAGGGAGGTTGCAGAGGCGGTGCTGGGTGGGGAATGGTGGTCGCGGTCACGGTGATCGTGAATGCGAGAAGGGAAAGAGATGATTCATTTTTGAATATGGATTATTATATGGATCCTACATCCGTAGAATATTTTATATAACAATTTGTGATGTTTGTATTGTTGGAGTTATACGTGAAAGTATGCTTTTACTTTGTATAACTCGTGTATCAAACACTCGTTTTATGAGAATAATTCTTTTATCACATTTGCTTTAATTATGATTGAATGTTGAATTTCTATTGCAAACCGTTTAATATATAGTACATGTTACATTATAGTTAATGTGGTGATACCCGATCACGGAAGATAACATTAACAGTTTACTTGTAACTAAACGTACAATTTCACGACCCAGGTGGAATTGAACAATCCGCCATGAAAGGTCGATGTGTAAGGCTCAGATTGGTCTGTCTTGACTAAGAGATTTCACTAGCACATTTAGTATGTGTTGAAGAGGACCTACAGCGAGGATAAATTCTTCTGTTCTGAAATGTGAAGAATTAGACCTCAGTGGTTGTTGATTTCTTAATCTCCGTCCCTTAAATAGGACCGTGTGTGCTTAATGGTTACTGCTTTGATTCATGTTGGGTGAGAATCATTGTGACTTCGAACTTTGTGTCTTGGGCAGTAATATTAATCATACGACGGTTGCTAAGATTTAATACGGAGAAACGCGTGCGAGTACGGCTCGTGTGATTAGTCCCCTTGGTGGGCTCAGAAGTTTTATTGTACCAAATCTTGCAAGTGAAGAATTAGTTTCTTCGGTACGAATAATAATGTTGAGCTGTCTTTATTCCAAGGTGAAAGATGTTAATTAATTTAGAGTTATTCAGAAACTTAATTAATTAATGGACTTGATAATCTTAAACGCTGGAAATAATAACCGGGAGCCCATATTATCGTAATATGGATTAAAATGGATAGTGCAATATTAATTTATTAGTGGTAATAATTAATATTAATGGGCTGAATTATATTGGGGCTCAATATTGAAATTCAGAAGTCCATTAGGAGGTCCAATCTTAATTCTCCTTAAGGCCCCTCAAGTAGCCCAATAATGATAAGGTGATTAAAATAAAAAGAATATATTATGCTGATTTTTTCTTGTTATTTTGGAAATTTTTTATTATTGAGAGAGAAAAGATTTTGTTGATTTTCTTGGAAAGATATTATGGAAGATATGTATTCTAGGAATACAAGAATATCTCATATATTCAAGAAGATCCAAATCTTGGATTCTTTTCTCATGAAACTTTCGAAATTTACCCCTTAATTTGTAGGGTGAGATTTTTGTGGAATATTTTATTTTGGAGAAAAGAATATATGGGATATATTCAAGATTTCTTAGAGACTAAGAAAAGATTTTCTCCAAGCCCAAATCCACATGATATTTTCGGCCCCTACATATTATAAATAGGGGATGATTATTTCATCCCTAGATACATAATTCCATGTGTTGAAAAAATCAAGAGCATAGATATTTTTCTTTTTCCTTAGTTTATTAAATTACTTGAAAGCATCTCCCACCGGTGATCGAGTAAGGCGAAAGGGAAATACTTGAGAAGGTTTTTGGGTTGATAAAGGGAGATCGTAATTGTCCCGTTTATTCAAAGGCCAAGTCTACAAGAGGTACGTTAATCACATATTTACTTGTTTATTCCGTCATAGTTAATATGTGAAATTAATTCAACATGCATGATGAAAATTAGTTGTTGGAATTATTATTTGAATTAATTAGGATTAATTCATGCTAGTAATAATTGTATTTAAATTCGTATTTAAATTTCATCTCGAATAGATTCCGGGCACCCCTATTTTCCCAACATGTATGCACTAGACAATTCACTCAAATTTCAATGTGAATGAAAACAATTTTTCAAATGGAATACAAATGACAAATGTGGAGTGTTTATTTATAGATTTTCAAGGGTTGTAGGTGATAGTTGCGACTCTTCACTATAAACATTATTTTTTCAAAAATCATACTTTTGAAAATAAACAATTATTCACCAAAATATATATCTCTTAAAGACACCACCTTTGAAATAGTTTTATCAAAAGACACAAAACTTTATGTCTATAAGTTACAATCCTTCACTTTTACCATTATAAATACATTAATCAATGTATTTATTTACATATTAAATGACATTAATTTTTTATTCACCCAAATTTGGTTTTGAGATATCAAACCAACCAAATTTATTAGTATACCCACGTTTTTTTTTTAAGAAATCAAATATTATCAAAATCAACATTTTCAACTAAGATTGCCTAATTAAATTGCATTTTTTTTAATTCAATTGACTTTAGAATTGATTTACCGGTCTAAAATCTAGAATTGATAATGCTCCGATTGAATAAAGGAGAAAAAAGATTTTCTTGGTTAAATTCTACAACAAAACTGAATTATAGTGATGATGGATAAAAGCTGTCCCTTTGGTGGCATCACGTCGTAATTTTATTTCCATCCGAAAGGGTCAATGCGTAATTAAGAACAATGGAATCCAGGATTTTGCTGACATGGCCTCAAGAGATAATTAAACCCATCTTCTGTTGATAATTTTTTGTAGTAAAAGCCGTACAACGTGACACGAATTGTGAGAGTATAAATATCATATCTACTACTAGCATTTTATAAAATTTTACTTTTTACTAATAATTAATTAATAATGTGATTGTCTCACGTAAAACCTCTTTCATGTAAGAGAGCTGAGTGCATTACTTTTGTATTCTTGTCCCAATGGTAGTTTAATAATTATATACATGATTCTATTGTCTTTTTGTTTTAGATAAGATTAGCTGACTAGTTTACAGCCTAATTGTATATTAGTGCAAATATGCGACACTTCACACTTGATTAAGGATTATATTATATTCAAATTAAAAGCAAAAAGAATTATATTTAAATTAAATTTAAAATTTATTTACACTTACGTTTAAGATATTTGTAATCATGCTAGTCGGGGTCGTCAGTTGATGACATAAACATTGCTTATTTTTTAATTTTTTTGAAAGCTGATCTTTTTTTACATTAGATAAAAAAAGACGGGAGCATTGCTACATTTTATTCAAAATGTAAAATGAATTGTGCATGTTAAAATGGTTGAAACGTGATGAATGCACAAATGCACGTGATGAAGGGTTTTTTGTTTATAAATTTGAAAAGACAAACTCTCATATGCATCAAATGTACGGTGTGTTGATAGGCGAGCAGGAACAACATTTGGGCGACCAGGATTAGCACAAATCATTCAAGAATTAAAGTGGAGTTAACACGTGATTTACCCAAGATATCCGACGAGCAAAACCTACATGCGATCAAGGCACATAGGCGAACAAAATCAGATTAAAAGCCACATGACGAGCTCAAACGGCATCCTGCCGATCAGATCCAACCACAGCGCCGAAATAACAATTAAACAAGATGAAAGACCATCAGAATCAAACTAAAGACTCCTCAAGGACAAGTCCAAAGTGACGAACAGCTCCTGACTGCGAGCAAGTCCAGTAGATAAGGATATAATTTAGTTAAGATAAGGTCAAATTAGTCAAAGGACAGGTGTCGAGCATGCAGGCTTGGTCGGCCAAAGGTCGTGCCACCTCCTGCTGGACAAAAGTCTATAAATACTTAGATTTTTTCAGCAAATAAAAACAACCACAAATTATTATACACGTCCAAACTTCGACTCCGAATCTAAAGCAGCTCGATTAACTTACAATCAAACTTAAACACGTAAGCTTTCATACGATTCTAATCCACCTAAACCCGAAAATCCGTATTCACTAATTACGTTAGTGATCAATCACACGTAATTGTCTGATGATCAATTAACCACCTAAAACAGCCATTAATCTTCAAGATTAAAACTGATCGTCAACAAATTGGCGCTAGAAGGAGGGATCGAACCTTCGAATCATTGAATACGAGAAGATTACCCCAGGATCGAAGAACAAGTTTGAGTTTTTGAAAAAGAAAACTCAAGAACACTAAGAACAACACTTGATATCTTCTGTGAAAATGCCTCAATCACGGGAGACACA
Organism: Ballota nigra; assembly: GCA_947034835.1. Lineage (NCBI taxonomy): Eukaryota > Viridiplantae > Streptophyta > Magnoliopsida > Lamiales > Lamiaceae > Ballota > Ballota nigra. The sequence goes on from OX344722.1 coordinate 103,848,493, forward strand.
ACGTTCTCAACATATAACTCGGGATTCACACTCCCGAATGTCCCAGGCCGGTGGGCGAGCAGGGGCGAGCAGAAACAATCAAGAAAATCAAACTAATGTTGCTCGCCAGTTAGTACCACCAGAGTTGGACGCTATTGCCCGTAACCCCGACGAATTGGCGCGCACAATCGCTATGCTCCAGGCTTTAAAAAGACAACAAGCCCAACCTGGCCCATCATATGTGCGAGCAAGGGGTAGCCCCACGAAGACTCGCGAACATGATAAGGCTAGGGGGATCATTTGAATGAGGCTGATAGCGCCCAAGCTCGTAAGGCCAAAGACAAAGAAAAATTGAACGTTGAGGCTACCAGTCAGGGAGGTTCGACTCAAAACCCGGCCATAGCGGCAAGTCAGGGCACACGCCAAAGTGCTCTCGAAAGATTGGGTCGACGTGGCCGAGGAATCCTGGAAGTCCATCCCCCTGCTGGAGCAGCTCGCCCAGCCGCAGTACTTGCTCGCCAATCAGTCCTTGACCGGCTGACTAGGTCAGCTTTTGGTCGCCTTGGCCCAAATGCAGAGCCCAATCCCAGAAGACCAATTATGGGGGTTCCCGCTCCCAATGAGGGACTGGAGCGAACAGACGGCTGCGCGCCTCTGCTCGCCGAACAGCCTCAGAGTCAGGGGGGATCCTTAGAGGAGCTCGCCTCCATGAGAAAGGCTATCGAAAGCATGCAGGGCCAGCTAGACCAACAAAGAGGATACGGGAACACAACTCTTCCGGTCCACCCTTATCTGTGGTAATTCTGAAGGCTCCAATTCAACAAAAGATCCAGTTTCCAGCAAGTATCCAATATGAGGGCACGGCGGATCCCCGGGTGCATCTGATGAAGTATACCAACTATATGGTATCAATGGGGGAAAGTGACGCAACACAATGTCGAAACTTTCCTTTAACTCTCGGGGATCGTGTCCATAAGTGGTTTTCGGCCTTGCCACCAGCTTCAATTCATTCGTTTGCCCAGCTGGGCAAAGAGTTCTTATCCCATTTCTCTATGGCCGGGTCTTATCTATCCCAAAGACATCGGTTATCCGACTTGAAACAAACTGACGACGAGTCGGACCGATCATATTTGGAAAGATTCGACAAGGTCTTGTTAGAAGGGGAGTCCGTCAGTGAAGACACAAAGATTGTGGCCGTCTTGGTTGGGCTCAGGAAGGGTACTGAACTCTGGAAAGATGTGCACCTAAGGTGCCCGAAGACATATGCCGAGTTTCGGGATCGGGCAGGCGTTTTTGTCTCCATTCATGAAGCCCTGCAAAAAGACACGGGAGACAAATGAGAGCAGAAAGATGGTGCGAAGAAGCCTGGAACTGGTTATCGAGCTCCCAAGAACATGAAAGCATTTACTGAAGGGACGGAGCTGAAGGACAAACTGAACCATATTCTTATTGTATCAATCGATACAGTTTACAATAGTGTCCGAGACAAAGAATTGCTAACACCTCTCCGAAAGATACGTCAGGATATGAGCAAGTTGAACCAAAATAAATATTGTGCCTACCACCAGAGCGTGGGACACTTTACAAGCGAATGTCGTGACTTGCTGAAGCAGTTGTGGCATTTTTATGAAGAGGGAAAGCTATCCGATTTCATTAAAAGACAGCCCGGCAAAAGAAACAGAGACGAAGATCCTGATGAAGAAGACCAGGAACAGGCACCTCATCGGAATCGGACTGGGCGACCGGCTCAGGCGCCAGCCGGAAGATCGGTTCAAGACATCCATATGATGGAGCCTGCAGGGCCCTTAGGTGGTTATTCTGATGGACGAGCACCAATTTCTAATCGGAAAAGAAAGGCAGAATTACGAGCGATCGGACATGTACAGGAAATGGGGGTCATTCCACCTACCATGCAAACACCGGAATTAACTTTCACCGACATAGATTTGGAAGGAGTACTGACCCCACACAACGATTCGCTTGTGATATGTGCCAAGATTATGGAAATGAGGGTGCATAGATTGCTGGTGGATACTAGAGCCTACACTAATGTCCTTTTTAAAAAGACGCTTGATCAAATGGGAGATTATGCAGGCTACATCAGAGACACAAACCACCGTATCCTGGGATTCGGAAATGCTGTGACAATCCCATTGGGAATAGTAACTTTCGCTATGCAACTTGTGACGGTCAAAGAGCCTGAGAAGAATATCGCAAGAATGGTGGATTTCTTGGTCGTCGATCAAGAGTCATCATACAACGGATTCCTGGGTCGACCTTTCTTAAACGAATTCAGGTCCGCGTGTTCAACTTACCATTATTGCATAAAATTCCCAACAGCAAGTGGAGTTGGCACGGTGAAAGAAGACCAGAGAAAAGCTCGAGAATGTCTTCTACAAATTCAGTCAAGACAGGGACAAGTATCAATGATGGAAGCGTCAACTAGTCAACACGAAAATGAACCCTCAATCTTGGAGGACATTCTTGGAGCTCAAAACGATAAGATGGACATTGATGACCAACCTTCACCCACGGGCGACCGGGCACAGCAAGGCGACAAGCAAAACCTGCTAAAAGCAACCTTACCCCCCGTGGCCGACTGTCTGTGCCCAAATGATAACCAGGGGAGTCCAACTTTGGTGGCCGGGTCTCGCCCAGAGCCTGCGGACGATCTTGACCCCCGGTTGGGTATTGAACCCATGGACATCAAGGATGAGCTAAGTCCGGAAGGACCAATAGTTGACCCTCGATGGAAAGGGCAGAAATGACGGGCAACTCCCGTTGAAGAATTGGAGGCCATCAAGATTGATCCCGAACGTGACGGTCTTGAATTTTACATCGGATCTGAACTTCCCGAGCCTCACAGAACCCGCATGACGGACTTTCTGAAGGCTAACTTAGATGTCTTCGCATGGTCCCATGCTGATATGGTGGGAATCAATCCAAAGGATGCTTGTCACAGGTTGAATATCAACCCAGTCCGAAAACCTGTCCATCAGAAACGACGAAAGTACGGACCAGACAAGTATCAAGCTTTAAACGAAGAAGTCAAAAAGTTGTTGGACAACGATTTAATTAAACAAGCGTTATGTCCACAATGGGTTGCAAATCCTGTCCTGGTACGGAAGCCGAATGGAACCTGGAGGCTATGCATAGATTTTACAGATCTTAATGCAGCATGCCCGAAGGATAACTTTCCGCTCCCGCACATCGATCAACTAGTGGACAGTACTGCCGGTCACGAAATGTTCACATTCATGGATGCTTTTGCAGGATACCACTAGATTCTAATGCACCCAGACGACCAAGAAAATACGGTTTTTTATACAAATAAAAATCTGTTATGCTAGAAAAGGATGCCGTTTGGTCTAATCAATGCTGGAGCAACCTACCAGAGGCTGGTTAATAAGATATTCGATGAACATATAGGAGAAACAGTGGAAGTGTACGTCGACGACATAGTCATCAAGAGTACACAGAAGGAAGACCACCTCCATCATCTTTCCCAAGTATTCGACATACTCCGAAAATACAATATGAAGCTAAATCCAAAGAAAAGTAGTTTTGGAGTACATTCTGGAAAATTCTTGGGCCATCTGGTCAGCAAACGCGGAATCGAAGCTAATCCAGCAAAAGTAAAGGCGATCGTTGATATGGAGCCACCACGTTCTGTTAAAGAGGTGCAAAGGTTAACCGGATGTCTAGCCGCTTTAAACAGGTTCATATCACGATCAGGGGACAAGTGTCGTCCATTCTTTGAGGCCATCAAGAAGGGCAACTTTGCCTGGACAGAAAACTGCCAGAAAGCCTTTGATCAATTGAAAGAATATCTGGGAGATGTAAAAATTCTGTCAAAACCAATTTCCGGTGAGAAGCTATATTTATACCTGGCAGCGTCTGACACAGCCATAAGTTCGGTGTTAGTTCGGGCGGATGGCAAGTTTCACCTGCCAATCTACTATGTCAGCCAGGCCCTGCATGATGCTGAGGTGAAGTACTCACCGACTGAAAAGTTGGCATATGCTCTTGTCATGAGTGTCAGGAAGTTAAGACCATACTTTTTCGATCATCAAGTCGAAGTATTGACAACTTTTCCACTTAGACAGATACTACACCGACCCGACACCGCTGGCCGTCTTTTGAAATGGTCCATAGAGATAAGCCAGTTTGGCGTGACTTATGCACCTCGAACCGCGATTAAGGGACAAGCGTTAGCCGACTTTATAGTTGAACTAACCTTCCCTCAAAATCCAACGGGAGGGCTGGATCACCCATGGCATCTTTACGTGGACGGTTCGTCAACGAATCTGGCCTCGGGGGTAGGAATAGTGCTCATCAGTCCCGACCGGCAAGTGTTCACTTCAGCAGTCAGATTTGAATTCATGGCTACTAACAATGAAGCAGAGTACGAGGCCCTCATTGCAGGTCTTCACTTATCACTAGCAGTTGGAGTTAGACAACTCCAGATTTTCGGGGACTCCCAGCTCATTGTAAGCCAAGTACGAGGCGAATATGAAGCCAGAGACGAGCAAATGATCGAGTATCAACGAATAGTTGCTCACTTGATATCTCTGTTAGACCAAGTATTTATCCAGCAGATACCACGAACGAGCAACACACAAGCTGACGCCCTAGCAAGATTAGCAACAAGCGATGGGCCAGCAGATCTGATGGACATTGTCATTACCAGGAAAGTCCAACCATCAACAATGAATTACGAAGTAAATCAAATAGTCAAATACAACAACGATGATGATTGAGGATCTCCTATAGTCAAATACTTGAAAGACGGGGAGTTGCCAAACAACTCGTTTGAAGCTGAAAGAATTAAGAAACAAGCGACCAGATATACTCTGGTGGACAAACAACTTTACAAAAGAGGCTTCTCACTCCCGCTACTCAAGTGTTTGTCTAGGGGGCAAGGAAGGACAGTCCTGGAGGATATACATTCTGGAGTTTGTGGAAATCATACTGGGGGGTAGGCTTTGGCCTACAAAACTATAAGGCAAGGTTATTATTGGCCAACCTTACGAAAAGATGCAATCCAGTTAGCCAAGGCTTGCCACCAGTGTCAGGTTTTTGCTCCAAATATTCATGCCCCAGCCCAGGAGCTTGTATCGGTTTATAGTCCATGGCCATTTGCAAGATGGGGAATTGACATTATTGGTCCTTTCCCGGCAGAAGTATGAAATATTCGATTTGCCGTCATAGCAGTCGACTATTATACAAAGTGGGCAGAAGCGAAGGCCATGGTAAAAATTACACAACAGAGCATGATTAACTTCATCTGGCAGAACATCATCTGTCGCTTTGGAATTCCACGAACAATCGTGACAGATAATGGCCCGCAGTTTGACGGAAAGGAATTGAGAGATTTCTGTACAAAGTGGGGGATCAGGAAACACTACTCAACTCCCTATCATCCCCAGTCAAATGGGCAGGTTGAAGCTGTAAATAAAATCATCAAGCATACATTGAAAATACGTCTGGCAGAAAGTAAAAGTAGCTGGTCAGAAAAACTCCCGGAAGTCTTGTGGGCATATAGGGTTTCTCCCAGGTCAAGCACCGGAGAAACACCTTTTGCAATGGCTTTCGGGACAGAGGCGGTGATACCAATTGAATTAAAATCTAACACAGTCAGGATGACCAGCTTTGATGAACAAGCAAATCATTCTGCTTTAGCAATGGAAACAGATTTGCTCGAAAAAAGAAGATTACATGCTGAGCTAAAGAATGCCACGTACAAGTAAAGAGCAGAGCGTTACTATAATTCTCAAGTCAGGATAAGAAAATTCGCAGTTGGCGACCTCGTTCTAAGAAAGAAGCTTGCCCCACCTCCAGGCATATTTGGCCCGACTTGGGAGGGCCCATACAGGGTAACAGACAGGTTACCCAATGGAGCATATGATATAGAAGACTTAGATGGCAACTCGGCCCAATATTCCTGGAATGCAGCTAATCTAAGAAAATACTTTCAGTAGACGACCAGTTTTGCCTCATGAGAAAGTAAAGTTGAGATGGGCAAGCTACTAAGTCCACTGGGCGAACTGGAGTAACAAAGATACAAGATGGATCCAAAAAACTTGCCTAATTTTTTGAAATTTTCACCAAGTATAAGTGGTCGAACAGAGTTGAATTGGGTCAAGTCTGGTCGTGGGCTAGAAGGTCAATATTTTGTATGGTTTTATTTCCTCTTAAGAAGTCTAAAGGATGCCTTGACAAATTGTATAGTAGTCGAGCAACTTTGACTCCTGTTGTAAATAATGTTTTTTATTGGTTGGAGGCTTAACATTGTCTTTGTCGAGTAGATCCAACCTAGCTAGTACAGGATTACGTTTTTGGTCGCTTTTAGCACTTGTAATTTTTTAAGATCTTTTCAATGTTAAGTTGTTCGTTCAAGCAAAAATGTAAGCTCAAGGCGCAAGTTGATTATACAACCAAGCCCATTGAAGTTGTTCATTTTTAAATGAACATAGCCTAAGGCCAAAAGCCCATTAAATCCTAAGGCCAAAAAAGTTCTTAAGGAACAAGGCCCAATTACATTAAGATTGTTAAAGCACAGATAAAGAGGCAAAGAACGATTAATGTAAGATAAAAGACGAGCAATTGAGCAAAATATATTCATTAAGGGTAAGGCTTAATCGCCCAAAAATTACAATAAAGGCGAACAACTACAACAACAAAAAGAGAAGAAGAGTACAAGTCCCTAGCTAATCCTGTCCGCTAAGATCCATGCCCGGCAGGAGGAGAGATGTTGTCATCTTTGGGGTCTTCAAGAGGAGAACCTTCGAGGGTAGGATCAACTGGGACCACTTGGGTTAGCTCGGCAATCAACCCCTCAGCGTCAGCACGCTCTTTTAGAGCTCTCTCACTTTGATCGGCAGGGAGGATTTGCTCGCCCTCCGCAGCATCGCCCTCTTCTTCTTCCTCGTCCTCGGGAGGACTTGTGATAATTATTTCAGGGCCAAGGAAGTCAAGCTTGACTCCATAGTCAGGCAGGTCGCCAATTTGGAGAGTTGTGCCCGGGGCTGGAGGGTTCGTTTCGACGAAGTTGCACAGCTCCTTGCCGATCTCCTCAACGACTGCGGCAACCTTGAATTCATGAGCAATACGGATGCTCTCCGCATAACCAGTTACGTAACCAAGAATCGAGCTCACCTCCATCTTAGGAATAAGTTCCTCTTGGGTAATGGAGTTGGCGAGCTGGATTTCAAGGTCCGCGATTTTGGCTGTCGCCTCAGTCGCGAATTTCTCAGCGACCTCCTTCTGCTGCTGAGCGCGGGCAAGTTCTGCCCGCATTTGCTCGACCTCGGCCATCTTGACCTTCAGCTCTTCGGAGACTTTGACATGCAGGTCCAGGGCACGTTGCTCGCTGACTTGATGAGCTTTGGCTTTATTCTCAAGGTCGGCAATAATCTTCTTCGCCTCAGCCTTAGCGTCATCGCGCTCCTTAGCAATACGGCTGACGGTGGCCGCATGCTGACGTGAGTCCTTCTCAAGGTCTTCAACCTGGTCGACCAAGCGCTGCACGGCCGCCAGGGTGTTGCCTGCCTCAACAAGACAGAGACGGGCATTGTCGCGAGGTGCCTGTGTCTTGACGGTCTCGTTTAGCTCCTTGGTCCAGCTACGAGCAACGACCTCGGAGGCGCGGCGGACAAAAGAGTCCGGGATCTCACGAAGGTTGGTCGGCACCTTCGAGCAGGCAAAACGATGCACCAAGTTAGATCACCCTGGGTACTGCTCGGGCGAGTAGCTGAAAAGAAATATTTCAGTTAGTAAAAAATAAGATGAGAAAATATGCTAAGTGTCCTGGGCGAGCAGGGTTGTACCTGTCAAGACGACCCTTATCCCAGCCGAGGTAGGTGGGGTCGGATGAAGGGCCAGAACCTTCGCGGGTAGTGACGACCAGAGCCTGCTCGCCGGGGCGCTCCACGGAAGGAGTTTGCTCGCTGTCGCCTTCGGATGGTCGGACAGCCACAGTTACTTTTTCTTGAGCACTCTTTGCTCGTTTGGCTGCCTTTTCAGCCTCAGAGACGGGAGTGCCATCTCCGCGAAGAAGCCTCTTCGTCCTCGGGACCAGTATCTTGGGCGGACTCGCCACTGGGGCAGGAGGCTGTGCCGAGCTCGACCCTCCGGCTTGCCTAGGGTCGCCTTTTCCACCCTTGGCCGCAAGGGCAATGATCTTCGAGAGGGGATCCGACTTCTTGCGTCCTTTTTTGGTCGGCATCTCCCAAACACGGTTATCGAGCTCTAGGAAGGAAGGGTGAAGCGCAACTGAAGCGAGCTGATCTGTAAAGGACATGAAAAACAAATTAATACTAAGTGCAAGGCCGATCAGATCTGTTCGCCCAACATGAAGATACTTACCTTCAGGGATACGAGCTAGAGCCTCGAGATGGTGAGGGTAGGTCGTGAGATGAGCCACTCGTAGTGTATCCTCGGAGAAGAGATGGCCAATACTTCGATCCTCTCGGCGACGAAGGGCGATCAAACACGCAACGAACAGGAATTGATCGCTTATGCTATTCTTCACAGTTCGCCACCCCAAGTTCTTGGGACCTGAAACAAAGGAAAAAGAGAATTAAAATTAGTCCAACCACTTCAAAGATATAGAAGAGGTAAGACTCACGCTTTAATTCCCTAAACTCCGCCGGGGTCTCGATTCGTTCAGAACCCCCTGAAGAGCGAACAGAAGCACGCCAGTCGCCTCCGATCCAGAACCAGTAATGCTTCCAATCTCGCACCTTCCCAGGGATGTCCTCGACTAGCTTTTGGCCTGGTCGCGCCTTCAGATAGTACCAGCCCGCCTCTTCTCCAGTGCAACCGGTCATCGTCATCAGGTAGCCAACTTCCTCGGCGGACAGCCGGTTGGGATACCCCTCCAGGGCGAACATTACCATCAGAGCCATCAGATTTATCCACCCAACGGGAGTAAGTTGGGTGATAGCCAGGTTCACGTCATGTAGGAATTGGCCGACCAAAGGATGCAATGGCAAGGAAACTCCAGCATTTAGGGTGGCGAGGTTGATCGCCGTCAATCCGCGTGGTGGGCGATCAGCTCTGTCGTCCGCCAGAGGAGCATACATCGGGATGTCAAAGGGAATCTTATAATCCCTCCGAATCTCGGTTAAATTCTCCTTGGTGATGGCGGACACAATACAGCTCGCTGCGAACTCGGTTGCCTTTAACTTCCGTACTCCGCTGGCAGGAATGACGAAGCGGTTGGAGTGCTCCTTTTCGTACTCATTCCAGTTCACACGGCGAGCAACCGCGACTGGAACCCGATGCTCGATCAGTCTGGGCGCAGGGAAGTTGATGTCTTTGAGATAGACCCAGGTTAGTTCATCAAGGTTCACCGGCTGAAGTACCTCGACCTCTTCGTCCTCGTCTTCGTGGAGGTCCGAGCTCGTTTCTTCTAAGAGCTGGCGAGCAGGATTTGCTCGCTCCTCTCTTTCCCCGGAGGGATGAGCTACAGAATTGACCGAGCGTGCAACTGAAGCCGCCTCGGGATCGGATTCCAAATCGACTATGGGATGATTCTCTTCGACGGGCCATTTTCAGGATTCCGGGGAGGAAAAGAACCGGTCTCAGAGTGCGACGCCATCCAATGAGTTAAGAGAAAGAAGTTAGGGTTATGCAGATTCCGGTGAGGGAAGAACACGGCGGCTCAGAATTTTCCACGGCGGAGTAAGAGTTCTCGGTGAGTCTAGAACGCACACGACACAAGAAAAGAAGAAAGAGAAGAAAAAAGCAGAGAAGAAACTACCTTGACGTTGTTTGAAGATCGCCGGAAACTGGAAACGGTCACCGGAAATTTGAAAGAAGGAAGAAAGAGGAATTCGCGCTTAAGAAACAGTGTGAAAATGAAAAAAAATGGAAAAAAATTTCCTTATATACTTCTGGAAAAACGGGGTACCGGGCTAACAAAGTTGAAAGTTGAAGGACCAAATTGCAAATTCTGGGCGCGTGCAGCACCTGTCCGACAAAACGGGAAGACGCATCACCTCGGGATCGTGTGCGCGTAGGCGGCAGCAATCATTCTGCCCACGTCACACCTCGAGCCGTGCCCAGACCTTGGGATCCCAACCGTCCCCGACCCGAGTCTGCTCGACCAATGTTGTCCGCCCGTGAAAAGCTGCTCGCCCCCGCGACATTCTTGCTCGCACTAGTGACACTTAAAAGTTGCCAACCCAAAAAGTGCTCATTCACCATCTTCACAATTTATTGATCGGCAAGGGGGCAATTGTTGATAGGCGAGCAGGAACAACATTTGGGCGACCAGGATTAGCACAAATCATTCAAGAATTAAAGTGGAGTTAACACGTGATTTACCCAAGATATCTGACGAGCAAAACCTACATGCGATCAAGGCACATAGGCGAACAAAATCAGATTAAAAGCCACACGACGAGCTCAAACGGCATCCTGCCGATCAGATCCAACCACAGCGCCGAGATAACAATTAAACAAGATGAAAGACCATCAGAATCAGACTAAAGACTCCTCAAGGACAAGTCCAAAGTGACGAACAGCTCCTGACTGCGAGCAAGTCCAGTAGATAAGGATAGAATTTAGTTAAGATAAGGTCAAATTAGTCAAAGGACAGGTGTCGAGCATGCAGGCTTGGTCGGCCAAAGGTCGTGCCACCTCCTGCTGGACAAAAGTCTATAAATACTTAGATTTTTTCAGCAAATAAAAACAAGCACAAATTATTATACACGTCCAAACTTCGACTCCGAATCTAAAGCAGCTCGATTAACTTACAATCGAACTTAAACACGTAAGCTTTCATACGATTCTAATCCACCTAAACCCGAAAATCCGTATTCACTAATTACGTTAGTGATCAATCACACGTAATTGTTTGATGATCAATTAACCACCTAAAACAGCCATTAATCTTCAAGATTAAAACTGATCGTCAACACGGTGCACTCAATCAACAGTTGCTATTGTTTATACTGAAAAATTAGTTCCAATTATATTGAAAAGTGTGGTTAAATTACACTAAAAAGTTTACACTGAAAACTGATCTGCTGTGTAAACTTTTCAGTGTAATTGAAACTAACTTTTCAGTGTAAAACCGTGCCAACTGTTGAGTGAGTGCATCATACACCAAATGCACAAGGGAGTCACTCTTTGAAAAAATATAAAATTTGAAAGGCAAAATGTTAAAAATAATTGATGATAAGATTATCATGAAACTGTTTTAAAATATTAAATATTTGACCAGAAATATTGATAATTTCATCAGGAGTATCATATATCTGATTCAGTAGTATTATATTGCAATTATTGTAAATTTTCTTGAACGCAAATTAGTGATACTTCTAATGAGATTATCGATACTCCTGGTCAAATATTTGGTACTCCCTACGTAGTATGCTCAATTATTTGCACGTGATTTAATGCAATATGTCGGAGGTTATTGATGGAGAACAGATCGCGGATTGAAGATTTCTTTATTGATTTATTTCCTTTATGATTTATTTACTTTTGGGTTTTATTATTCTTAGGCTTTATGGGCTTTTCAATTGCATTGAAACCCTAGCACCCTAGTATTTATAGTTGTTCTTCGATTATGATACATACGTTTAATATTATTGATAAAACCCTGGGATTTCCCAACCCTTCTCTTGCATTATTACGTTCCCGCTGCGTCAGTTATTGTGTGATATTGTAAAACCTGTTTATGAATAAAGTGATTGTTTATGAAAAGTATATGTGATATATTTTTCATAAATAATCACTTTATTTATAAACGGACATCACAATTCACAATACCTCATAATACCATCCGACATATCGCATTAAACTACGTGTAAAGAACTGAGCATATTTTTACAGGACGGAGGGAGTACTTTAAAACAGTTTCATGCATGATGAATTTATCATAAACATTTTTCATATAAAACCTACTCCATCCGTCCCACAACACATTGCGGGGTTACTATTCCTCTCGTGTTTTCGCGAGTGAATTTTTTATTAATATTTGAAATGATAAAATAATTTTAAAATTACTTTATAATAGATAAAATGTAGATCTATCATACCATACCTTAAAAATTATTTTATCATTTTAAATACTAATAAACAACTCGCTCGCTAAAATACAAAGATAAAGTGAACCCCGCAATATGTTCTGGGACGGAGGTAGTATTTAATTTGAAAATATTACATTTTAATTTTCTAGAATTTATTTTAAAAATTGGAAGACTGGAGTTAGATCTTGTTTAACAAAGTAATCATGCCTAAGTAAAAACAAAGACTCATGGACGGTATTCATCACGTTTAACTTAAAATTTGAGGGGTGTATTGGTTATAGAGTCTGTAGAATTTTTAAAATATTTTAAAGTCTGGGGGTATTCAATCTAAATTTTCAAAAGTCTTTAAAAATCCTGAGGTATTCAATACGGATTTTAAAAAGTCTTAAAAAATCTTTAGGTATTCAAAAGTCTTAAAAAATCTTTAGGTATTCAAAAGTCTATGGATTTTAATACTCCACTTTCTTAGATTTTCCTTCCAAAATATGAATAGATTTCACTCTTCAAAATCTCTTCTAATAACCAGATATTTCTACGGATTTTGAAAAGTCTTAAAAAATCTTTAGGTATTCAACAGTCTATAGACTTTCTTTGATTTTTTTCCATTGTGATGTTAACAGGGCGGGGACGGGGGGTCATTCCCCATCTCCGTCCCTGCAAAATAAATGGGAAATTTTTTCCCCCATCCCCGTCTCGTGGCGATTACCCATTCCCCGCCTACTTATTTTTTTATCTCATTTTTAAAATATAAAAGAATATTTAAATTAAAAACTTTAAATATACACAACAATTACTTTAAGTTGGTGTTAAAAAAAATTAATTTAAACAATTTGAATAACCTCTAATTCTAATATTTTTAATTAACATATATACTAAAGTGAAAATAATATAATTTGGAACTAATAACATAACATTAAATAAAAATATGTAATTTTTAATAAATAGTTAATTGAGTAGGAAACTATGAAATATTTATTTGCAATTTACTTTAACATTAAAATTATATATAAATATATTAATTATATAAAAAAATAATGCGGCTCCCCGTGGGGAACAAGACGGGGATCCCCCAGGCTGAGAATATTATCCCGGTCCCCCCATACGGGGCAAAAAAATTCCCCGTCCCTATTTGCTTTGGGGATTACCCGCCCCGTTGTCAAGTCTACTCTTCAAAAAATATAAATAAATTTTACTCTCCAAAATCTCTTCTAACAACCTGAGACTTCTAATGAGGGCGGAGTATAACAGTGATGGAAATAAAGATGAAATAATAATGTATTTTTTTTTTAAATAATTTGGATAATTTTTTTTTAATATACAAGTGTGTCCCATATATATTTGCATCAATGGTTCCAGCGCCGGAGCCTATGTAAATCCATGTAAATCAATAAAAAAAATGTATTCCACAATCCTGTAAAGTCTATGAAAATCCAAATAAATCAATAAAAAAAGTCAGTCAAACTCTGCATGGAGTCTATAGATTTTCTAAATCCACAAACTTTTTAAAGTCCAAAAAAATTCGATAGAATTCTAATTGAATTCCCCTCTTAGTATTAAATTAAAATTAGTCTCATAGATTTATTATTATGTTTAAGATTTCATTAAATTTATATTCCATTTTTATCCCTATTTACTATATTTAAGATTTCATTAAATTTATATTTTTCTATTTTTATCCCTATTTAATATATCTATTTATTAGTAATTATTTTGAAAAATGGATTGGGGCTAAATAGTAAAACAAAAAGTTAATGTTTCAACTATTTCTTAATGTGTGTAGAAAAATCTATAAACTTATCTTTGTTGGATGGAGAAGTATTTTTCATTTTAAAATTTGAGTCAAATTTCAATTATATTAATCTATAACAAATTCTAGGGTGCATCCAAGTGCATAGTATGCACTTGGATTTTGATTTTTTTAAATACACACAAATATATCAAACTGTGTTTTTTTTGTTGCTATTAAAGTATTACTGATGTTTTTTTAGTGTATTAGTATTACTGATTATTTTTTAGGGTATTACTGATTTCTACTTGATGTATTTTTTTCAAAATTCAAGTGCACATCATGTGCTCAAGTGTACACTAAAACTACTCTTAATCTGCATTTTTTAATCCTTAATCAACATATTTTAGTTAAAACTAAGTATCTATGATATCACGTTTTACAGCTATGCCCAGTTGCACTAAGAAATAGGTGCACAAGAGATGGACTCCCGAGCAAGGTGCGTAATTAAAGAGAAAAATAAAAAAGTAAACTGCGTAATTAAAAAGAAAAAGAAAAAAAAAAAAACTGCGTAATTAAAGTTTAGCGGGAATAAAGGCATAATTAATTTATGGATTTTGACAGGTGGCATGTGACGAACATCAACTTATTTCCATGGGGGTGTACGGACTATTCCCATTCTCATCAGATTTCATTGAAACACTGAGTAAGGTTTCTTCCCCGACTCGAGAATGGCGGAAAGAGTAGAAGAAGTAGAGGTGATTCATTTATGGTCTTCTCCTAGGTCCGTTAGTACAAGCCTCATGTATTCCTTTGCACAGGTATAGTTTTTCGTTGAAGTTATTAAGTACGTAAAATTACTGCACATTTTCTGCAAAATATTTGTTACAGAACGGCTTCTGGAATTTTCTTCTTTGAAGAATATTTTATGTAGTGTTGTAAATTCGAAATACTCCATGTTTAATTCCAGTGGCATTGTCCATTTTGCCTTTTCCCCGATCAAATTTGTTTGGTTATAAGTTATAACCGATCTTTGCGGAATTGATGTATTAAATTACTGCAGGACAGAAATCGTGATGCTTAGTAAGGAAAGTTTTATGTGCCCGATGGTGTCTTTTTTTTGCTTGATTGACCAGTTGACTGCAATTCTTCCCAGGACCATATGGATAAAATAGTGAATGTTGTGAAATTAATTTGGCGGGATAGGTTTTGATTATTGGTTCCAATAATTGAAGATTCTAATATCACAATTCAGATTGGTAGTGAGGATGTATTGACTAATTGACTTAGATCTTTAACTTAGAAATTGGATAATATAGCTTAGGAAGTAGATGAGTAGTATGAATTGTATAGTACGCATGTAAGTATTTGGTTGAATATCATCTTAAAAGTTTGAGATTTTGTAGGAGGTACCTTATAGAAGATTCAACATTTTTATCCGAGTGAGGCCCTCGTTTGTCTTTTTATTCAGCTTATTATTGTCCTCCTACTTTTTCCTTTAAAGTTGGCATCTTATTTTGTAAATGAATGTCACGAATGTGAAATGCTTATTGTTTTGAGAAGATTATAATGGGAACCCTGTATTCAAGAAGCTACCAAACTGTTTCATATATAGTTTTATGGTGATGGAAAAGTTTTGTTTTTCCCTTTGATTTAACCAGAGAGATGATATGGAAGTGGTTGATGAACCCCTGTATCCGAACTATTTGCGTGTGGTCGGAGCTGAAAGGCCTTACAGAGAGGAACTCCTGTCAAAAATGGTAAGTTAGATTTTACATTTGTTATCTATAATTGCCTAACATTGTTCTTCCTATATTTGTGGATTTGAATCTGCGCAAGCAACTGAAATCACAAATTCAAATTTCATGGAACTCAGTTTTTGTTTACTTTGATGCAATGGTTGCTTTTATGCAATCCTTCAGCCTTTCCTTTAAAAATTATTTATCTAAAGGAATTAACTAGGAAGTGAAAAATGGAAGTGCCGCAACTAGTTCTTGTTTGAATTCAAACCCTTTTTTTACTTTTTGCCTGGTAAGTCAGAAGAAAAATGAGTCAGATCTGAGCAAGGAGGGATCTTGTTGATACTGCATTACTATTTTTGGTAAAAAGTTTGTATTTGTTCTTTATTGCAAAAAATGCATTACCCTTACTTAACCTGCATAATATTACTTGTTGCGTTGAATAGGAATCGGATGGAAATAAGATTGTGCGAGATATCATTTTCGGTCCTGGAAAAAAGAAGTACAGGTTCTGTAAGGTACTTAATCGTCATCGAGGTATCCTTTTTGTTGCTACAATTGCTCTTGATTATCGTGTTCTCTTTCACATATTTAGTTAAAAATAACTTTGAGATCACCAGTCAGGTCGTGTTGGAGCTTATTTTATTGTGCGAACCAATTTAAGATATATTCCCAGACTGTTGTCTCATAGTCTTCTTCAAGGAACTAAGGATTGTCAAGTTTTAACATCCCTAATTCTTGAAGTATAAACTTAACCATTAATTTTAATGTTTTGGGTGTTCAATTATGTATAATACCAATGAACGGAGTTCTTTGGGCTGAAGTTTCAAGGAATTAATGTGGCTTCTTTTTTTTTTTTTTTTTTTTTGACAGAAGGAATAATGTGGTAATTTTGGTTTCAAAGATTATTCATAATTTTGGTTCAGAAATCAAACTATTACGGGATCATGCTAAAGGTTTATACTTCATTTTCTATTTTTCATTCTTCAGCATATAGCTAGCCAACGTCTGCCTGGTCTACCAGAGGAGTTAATGAAGAAAGGAAAGCACTTCATATTGACGAGGAATCCCCTTGATGTGTTGGTAAATTAGCTTGCTATATATCTACACTCACACTCATATGCTGCAAACTTGTATAGCATAGCATCAATTAACAATTTTATTCTTTCCCATATACCACGGTATTTTTTCCCGTGGGTTGATTTATTTGAGAATATTACCCAGATATCTATTCGGATACCCTAGGTTAAAATTGTTTATTATTTCACTACGATGTGAGGATGTTTTTTATGTGTTAGTGTGCATTTAAATGATCTCTCATCGACATATTTTACATTTGATTTTTCTTGTGTCAGACATCCTATGACAAAGTAGTTCCCCCAACATTTGTTGATCTGGGGTACGCTACCCTGGTCTCCATTTACAGTGAGCTGTGTGATGCAGGAAAATCCCCTCCTGTCATTGATTCAGATTTGCTGCAAGAAGATCCTGAGGTGTGGAACAGTTCTTAAAATAAGAATGATAGCTGAAGTTCCTTTATCCAAAGTGCAGTTTTCCTTGATTTGCTATTCTTCTTATACGTATCTCCTTTCTTCTTCTTTTAGGGCACTTTACGTGGCCTGTGTGATGATCTCGATATCCAATTTCAAGCTGCAATGCTCAAGTGAGGCAACTAATCTCGTGAATGTATTTTTTACTGTAATTCTGATTGAAACCTCTTTCTTGGACTCATCTAAAGAAGTTTCTTTTTCATTTTACTCCGTTAATAAACCAATTTCCTAGTTTTCTTTGAGACAAGGTTTTCATGAGACATCTAAGATCAGCTAAAAATCACGGGACCATATGCATTTAATTTGATTAATGAACTAAAATCATAATGGTGCATGACTGTTTGAACTACGTTTCCAGATGGGAACCTGGGCCAAAACCATTTGATGGCATGTGGGCCCCCTATTGGTACAAGAATACACATGGATCAACAGGTTTTGACCCACCAAAGAAGTATACCTCGGTAAGTAAAAGAGAACCTGCTTATCCTCTAGTATTTTAGCATGACTGGCATTAACATTTAAACCTATTCGATTACCATATACTTACTAGAATCACATTTAAAATGTTTGTGCTCTTGAAAAAATGTAAAAACCTGATATGCTACATAATTTCATAATAGCAATATGACAATTGAACACTTGAGATTGTCAGTTTCCCATGCGGGACCTAACCTTAGTCTTGGCCTCTTATTAATTTTCAGCCATTTCCGTCATCTTTGTACAACTTGCTGGAACAATCTTTACCATTCTACAACTTGCTTAGGCGCTATACGAGGCAGACTATGAAATCCCCCAATCCTACTCTTCCAGTTCCTGCCAATGATAAGTTACTTGCTTGGGTTGGTGATCAGATTGTGCCTCGTGAAAATGCAAAGGTAGATATCTATTAGTAAGTGAATTTAAGTTTTATAGTTTTCCTGAACTTGATTCACGTTAGTTTACTGTTTCTTCAATTCTTCCTTTCAATGGAGTGACGAGACGAAAATATGAACTTCTCCATCCACCCCCCCCCCCCCCCCCCACCAAAACCCCCACTTCTTTTTTTTCTTTTTTTTTTTTTTTAAATTTTGCAATGCTTTAGGTGTCAGTTTTTGACTCAATTGTTCAAGGTGGTGATGGAGTTTGGGAGGGTCTTCGAGTTTATAATGGGAAGATTTTCAAATTGGAGGAGCATTTAGACAGGTGAGTTAAAAGAAATCAAGAATAGTTATATTCTTGGCATGCCTTGTATTGTTGTTGATTGCACTTTCAAGAATCAAGCAACTTGAGTAATTATATAAGCAAGTTTATTCAGGAGGCTAATATACTTGAAGCTATACAAAGTGTTTGGGGCGTAGTCAGTTCATTTGAAAGTATGTTTACATTTTCATGTTTTCATGGATATAGGAGAGATCTTTGATAAGATTCACTCTTGGCAATTTAGGGTTATTTCAGGGCAGATTAATGGAAAACTGTGTGGAGCAATAAAACTTTAACTGCTCAGGGACTTCAGCTGACTTTAACATAGATTAACAAGTGGTTTACGTATCCACCTTCTTTACTTGAGCAAACTTAAACCCTGATCTCCCTCTTTTAGCATATGCCTAAATATCCAAACTTTTTGGGTTTGATTAGAAGATGGTTCTGGATATAGAATAGCAGGAAAATAGGAACCGTTCAGAAAATCCAGGAAACTATGAGTATGGATTGTTGAAGGATTTAAGCATAGGTCAGAAGCATTAATCCTCTGTTTTTAAGATATATTGGCATATTTTTCACTTTTATTGGAAAGAGTCCTAAACCCGTGTTTGAACAATCAGCTTTTGTTTTATTTATATATATATGTTATATTTACTGATGTGACTAGGTTTCTATTTCCAGGTTGTTTGACTCCGCAAAAGCTCTAGCTTTCAGCAATGTACCAACTCGTGAAGAGGTGACTTTAACCAATTTCTTTTACTCGAGCATTATACTTCTGAACATTTTAAATAGGGTGTCCTCTCTTCAGCCTGTAGGCTTGTGGTACGATGTAGTCCTTGCAGTCACCACAATTTGCTGACTCTGGGTGCAAAACATTGCAGGTGAAGGAAGCAATTTTCAAAACTCTGATAAGGAATGGAATGTTTAGTAACGTACATATCAGATTGACTCTGACTCGTGGAAAGAAGGTACTTCCGGCTCTCCACTTATATTGGTTTATTCTTGGGAATGGTGAAACATTAATAAGATCGGGATACTTGACATTTCAATTTGAGGAGTGCAACTTGTTGTGCATGGTGATTGAGAAAATATTCATATGAATACTTATACTGATGAATGTAGCTGAATTTAGGATCCTCCATCCGTGGCAATATTTTTTCCCACTTCCCCAATCTCCCTTTTGGTGATGGTGATTGTACATTTGCAAATATGATTAAACTAGACAATCATTTCAAAGTTTTGGAGTAAGACCTTCATTACTTATAACGTGTGAGAGATTCTTTAGGAATTGAAATTTCCTGATAATGATATATTTCAGTAGTTCAGTCAGAAGTTGATGTAGCCATCAATAGATGATACCTTATTTTGTAACAAAATATTAAAAAGCAGCAGAATCTTTAAATCCTGGAGTTTGATTAGAGTATAAAAGGAGACAGGAAACTATATTCTCTGGCTGTAAATTGCTTGCTTACCCAAACCTAAAAAAACTAAATTATTGAAAAATGACGTACATTTTTTAGTCTAAAATCGAAGTAAATTATCTTCTATTTGCATCGACTCAGAATGTGAAGAAATTATTTACCTTATTACCAAATTACAAGTAGTTAATTGGCTGGTCACCAAAGGAGATGGTGTGGTTATATATATATAAGCGTTAGAGGTGTATGCATATATATAAGCTTTAGTATAAATCTTTGTCCATTCCAAAATTATAGGTTGGCCTTGGCAGAATTTTTTTCACCTTTGGGTTCTCTTGGGACTTGGGACTTGGGACATCCAAGAAAAGGAGATGGGAGTGATATTTTTGGGACACAATTGGCATAAAGGAAGGTGCAATGTTTGTTTACTTGCTTTAAGTATACTTATAAACTGAAGTTTGTAATTCAAATTTATGTTGATACTGCACATCAAGAGTGCTAGTTAAAATAGAAACAACATGGCTACAGTAATTTGCTGGTTTCCTTGTGCATAGGCAAGTGGAATTTCTTGCCAAGGAAACACACAATGACATCTTTAGTTGCACTCTATATGTTCTGAGTTGGATGATCTGATCAACAAATAAGTATTGTATGAGGTCCAGGTGCCATCATATTTCTTTATAAGTAATAAGCTGGGTCTTTTTTGAGATTTCTGACTAATATATCAATAGTATTTCTTATTTTAATCCATGTGTTTAGTCATTCAATTATTTAATTTGTAGGTTACGTCTGGAATGAGCCCAGCATTCAACAAGTATGGGTGCACTTTAATTGGTAAGATGGGTTTCCTAAAGAATGATGTTAAATATGTTGTGGAATGTATAAATGTGAGCGTGGATCTTATGTTTTATTTCAGCTTAATAATTTTCTTGATCTTGGCTATTGTTAATTCTACTCACCTGAGTTCTGTCCAGTCATCTGGAAATGCAGATGCTACTAAGACTTTAGATAAATCTTAATCTTTTACACTACACAAGCTGGGTCACCTAAATTGTGGAACAAAATATATTCACTTTTGGGATTCTTCTGTTGCCATTCTTTCCTTGTCGAAGCTTACTCTGATGTCTTAATTGCCCGTTCTTTTTGCCATGGATTTGTAACTGCACTAAAATTGCCATGATAATTGTAACTGCTGTATGTTCTCTTGTAAGATCTTATATTATAGTTGCCTATGGTCAAAAAAAGTGTTTGTAAACCCTTAGATTTATAACTGTAGCTTTACTTTATATGGACACCAATCAGCAGGGCAATTTTACTAGTTTCCATCTTGTACTTTGCAGTGCTTGCTGAATGGAAGCCACCAGTATATGATAATGCAGGGGGAATAACGCTGGTGACTGCTACAACACGCCGTAATTCACCCAATGTAAGACCTCGGGTTATAGATTTTATCCAAATAGCTCAACTAGTACTTTAGAAATAGGGATCTATTGACACACTCCTGAAACTTACTCGTGTATTGATCTGAATGGCTCACCTGAGTTGGTTAATTAACTATACTAGCTCATCAGAGTTGGTACATAAGGTACATGCAAAAGTACGATTTCTGGCTGATTTATCAGAAAAGAAATCTTGTTTGAACTAAAAATATTAAACTCAGGCTTAAACTATAGATCAGTAGATTTTCAATGCTAAATTCACTGTGGTATTATTGTAAACAATGTTGAATGACCACCTCATCTGAAAGCTTATGTTATGTTAAAGAGAAGTATTATATGACCTTTAATGCAACTTCTCCAAGATGCCTCCTCACCTGCAGGTGGGTGGAAATTTTTGATAAACTGGTGAGTTAGATTTAAATGCAGGACCTTTATTTGGCCTGGCAATCGTATCATGTTGAAGACCAACTCATCTAGCTGTTAGAGTGAAGTATTGTTTTTGCATTTAATTTTATATCTTCTTCATTAATATTATGGTTTCATTTGTTTGATTGGATGTTTGATGTTCATGTATTTTCAAGAGCTGTGACTTAATCGTAATCTACTAACTCATTTCATTTGTTTCACTTTCAACTGTTGATGAATGGTAGTTATTGTATTTTGCAGAATTTGGATTCAAAAATTCACCACAACAACCTCCTTAACAATATTCTTGCTAAGGTAGGATCTATTCGAATTTCAATCAACTTGTATCTCCAATTGCTAAAAACGTGTTACTAGTATATTTTGCATATCCTTTGATGAAATAGATTTTCATATTTTGGCCGTTCTGTATAGTCTTGACATTGCATTTTCTGAACTGGTGCAGATAGAAGGGAATAATTCGCACGCTGATGATGCCATCATGCTTGATAAAGATGGCTACGTGTCAGAAACAAATGCCACAAACATTGTAAGCTCCTGGGCTACAAAAATCGTACAATTTCATGCATCTCTCTTAAAATGGACTTTAATACTATGGATAAAATTGATTATGCACTCTATGAAAGTGTTGTTACCTTTTCTGATGAAATTGCAGTTGAAAGAGTGATGAATGAGTTCTTTTCAGTTTTATAATGTAATATCAATAATCATTGCCTTTGTATGAGAGGAAAGACGAGGGAATAATTTGTGGCGCTGTTGAACTGAGACCTTGTACTCTATGTCTTTTATTGATTTTTTCTGTTCGTTCTAGAGTTATCTTCGTTGATTCATATGGTCATATATTTCAATGTGTACGGACTGGCGTAGCTTAGAGGGCTCAAAGTTATTGTGTTCTACATTTTCTCATGGAAAGAGGTCTATTATATTTAATGATTTAATCTCTGATATTGCAGTTTCTGGTAAAGAAAGGCCAGCTAGCAACTCCCCATGCTGATTACTGTCTTCCCGGCATAACACGGGCTACTGTAAGATTCAATATATTATATCCCCCAAATTATCTTGGTGCCTATAATTGTGTCACAGAAAATTTTGCCCAACTAAAGATTTTGTTTATTTTTCATTGACCTATATTTCTACTCCTTTCATTAATATAACTTGAGATTCCTAGTTTGCATTGTTTGTTTAAGTAAAGAGTATAAATTCTCTATTATACTTTTTGTGACGATCTTATTCTCCAACTTGTTTTGTTGAATTTCGTTTGTTTGGAGCCAATTTCACTGGTTTAAAGCATATTGACTTGCTCTGAGTAATTCTTCAAATATGTCGAACCATGTCTCCATGTAAATTTTATATTTTCTTGCATGGATCTTCTAATCCTTCTTTTATCTTGATTGAAAGTGGGAATATAAGATCATGCTCTTCTTTTGGTTAATAACAATATCAGAGATCAATTAAAGGTGTGAGAAAATTTATACGTGATGCTTACTTGAAAGCAACCATATCATTTTGCCCCGTGATATGCCTTATGCTAAAAATTTATCCATATTTTGCAGGTCATGGAGCTTGCTGTCAAGGAAAACTTGGTCTTGGTGGAGAGACGTATCAGCCTATCAGAGTTTCATACGGCAGATGAGGTCAATATACTACGTTCGCTGATACATTTATTTATGCTTTTTCTTTACTCAATTTGCGGGAATTGTGAAATCATTCTTGTCATTATTTCTTCTTGATGCTTATTTCTAATGCGAAAAGAATACTTTGTTGCAGGTGTTCACAACAGGAACCATGGGAGAACTCAGTCCAGTAAGTAAATTTATTAAAACATTATTATTATTCTATGTTTGAAGTCTTAGATTTTTAACTAACATTATACAGGCGGGAAAAAAATTGACATTTGAAAATAATGTTATACCAGTGTTCATATCATGCATGGTAATGCTAATATCTTGCTTCGATTATATTAGGTCATTAAAATCGATGGACGCACAATCGGAGATGGAAGAGTGGGACCCGTGACTCAAAAGCTGCAAACTGTTTATAGCAAATTGAGCTCAGAATCTGGTGTGCCTATACCCACTTATCAACATACTTGAGACGATACATTCTATGGTACAATTACTTGTTTTCTTTTCTTTGCTCTCACTTTTATACATGAATTGCTCCGAGCTTTAATACTCCTGAAAGAATTGCATCCTTTCTTATTCAGCTTGATACTAGTATTTATATATCAGGAATAGATTCTTTCGAGCTTGTTTCTTCTTCATCAATTAATTAAAACCTTCTCTAGTTGTTCAGTCAATTTACATGTATCTTTCTAGTTCCCTGTTTAGTTAATTTTTTCGTTCTGGTCGTGTTCTTCAGGGCTCGAAGATGCTCAGTTCCGTGTGCATCGTATAAATAAAACGTGATACCATTGTATAAGCGATTCTGGAAATAATCTTGGGTTGTTTCCGGTTTGCAAACTTCTGTTTCCATCGTCAGTTGTGAATCCTAAACTTTGCAAGCTTTCATTTTTCTTGTATTGCTTGAGGAGATTACTTTTTTCAAGTAAAATAATTATATTGTTTGAGAATACACTCGAAAAGAAACTTGACAGACTATCAGGTATATAATACATCTCTGCTAGTCTGCAAAAATGTTGGTGGATAAATTCATGATTAATGTTTCATTAAGCAGATCTTATATGATAAAATAACAATGCAGAATTACGTTGTAGTCGGTGTAATTTTTTATTAATACAAAAGAGTAACATGGGACTACGTACGTGGTAATTAACTATGTATATGTATTAATACTTTTTATTATATAAACTAAGTGATTTTTTGCCATCACTGCAGTTAGACTTGATTCTTTAAAAAAAAAATTAGTTCTATATTGTTTATAACCACTCACTTTTAAATTTAGAATCTATTTTGAAGAAAGTTGAAATGCTTTTGAATTCTTAGAATTGATTCTTTTTGTAAATTCTATAAATTAATTGATTTTTTTTCAAACACTCCACTTTTAAAATAATTATATTTCAAAACATACTCCACTTTTGATTTTACTATAAAAATTAATTAAAATCACTTTTAATTTTACAGTAGAGTTTTAAAACAAACCCTGGAATACCTTTTTTTTTTGGGTTGTTTTGAGATCCATTAAAATCCAATTTTTTTTGTTTCGGTTCAACCATCATTCATTCTCCTGTTGATTGTAGAGGAACACTCTTGTGAAATAATTCACATGTGAAATATATTTAAAATATGTAAATATTAAAAAAATTATGGATTGGATCGCTTCAGGTCAAAATTTGTGGATCTTGGCCGGGTCTGGTTTAGTGATTTTTTTTTTCAAAATTTCGCTCAAGTCAAGTTTCAAGATTTTCGCTCCCAATTTGTGTTACTATATGCGCAGATACATGTTACTGAAGAACAAAATATGTGTTAGTAGTCATTAAAAAACAAATTTTTTGTACTTTAAAATAACAATAAGGACAAATGTATGTTTTTTCATGAACAAATATGTGATTTTTAATTTATTTTTCATCCCTTTAAATTAAGATTTATTGTCTCATACATTAAAACACATTCGTTCCAATGATAAAATACATTTGCTTTAACATTAACACATTTTCGTTCCAATATTAACACACATTTGCTCCAACAATAACATATATTTACTTAAACATTAACACACATTGCTCCAATAGTAACACACATTTCATCTAACATTAACACACATTTGCTACAACAGTAACACACATTTGCTCTTAACATTAACACACATGTGCAGTAACACATATTTACTCTAACATTAACAAACATTTGCAGTAACACATATTTACTCTGATATCAACACACATTTCCTCCACCAGTAACAACACATATTTGCTCCAACAGTAACACACATTTGCTTTTACAGTAACATATGATTGTCCTTATGGTAACACAACCTAGGAGGGTGATTTTATGTATTTGTGCAAACACATTTTTATTCGTAAGAAATTTATGTTATTACAGTAATACAAATTTCACTATTTTACATTAGTTATTGTATGGAAAAATAATTATTTTTGTAAAAATAAATAAATATTTGTGTTAACCAATATTTGAATAGATAGTAACACACATTTTGCTCTTATATTGTATGAAAAAATATTTATTTCGGTAAAAACATACAAAAAATTGGTGAAAAAATAATATTTAGTCTAATAGTAACACACATTTGCCCCTTCAGTAACATGCATTTGCCCATATAGTAACACAAATTGGGAGCGAAAATCCTGAAACTTGACTTACGCAAGATTTTGAAAAAAATGTATCAAATTCGACCCGATCAAGAACCGCAAATCTTCTAAATATAAATTATTTTACAGTAGAATATTTTATATAACAATTTATCTTTGATTGTATACATATTAACACTACAAATCCAAAGCTCTACTTCGATTAATTAGAAGGATCTCATTCTACTACAAATCCAAAGCTTTACTTCGATTAAATATTATTTTAGAAAAAAATAATTAAAAAGATCCCATTCTCTAAATAGTACTTCTTTCTCTATACTTTAAGAGTTGGTACTTTTTTTTCTAGTTTTATTCCACGAAAATTTGCACACCCTCACTAAATGGAGGTGGTAATAAATATAAAAACAACAAATTAAGACATATTAAGCTATTATCAACTAGTAGTATTGTGTCAAATGTATTCACCATATTTTTGTAAATTACATTTTAATCTAAATTTTTAAATCTTATTAATAAAAATTTCAATTTAACAATTTTTTTGTAATTCAAACTCCTGAACATGTAACAAATAAGCAACAGCCACAGCAGTCAGAAGTTAATCTGTTTGAAAGCTCAAATAGAAAAAAGAAAAAATTTAAGTTGGAGCATTTTTTAACAAAGCTCAAAAATTTAGATTAAAATATATTTTTTGAAAAAGTGGCGATTTTACATGCAATTTAGCTTATTTTCTATTTACACCATTATTTAGGCTATCAAATGAGCTTGTACTATGTAAAAAATAAATCGGGCTGAAAATCAACCAAGTTATTTGATACTCGATTATAAATTGTTTGTTAAAAGTTCGTTTAAGTTCGGTTCGAAATAAATATTAAACAAGTTTGAACATAACTTTATATTCGAAATAGTTTAAAGCTAGATTGAAACTCGAGATCGATTATTGAAAAAGATAAAACAAGTGTGAAGATATCAAACTATTGATTGAGCTCAACTCGATAAGTTATCAAACAAGCTCAAACATAAATATCAAAACTCGATAACATTTCGACTTATTTACTGCCTTAGAAATAAAGTTCAATAATGCATAAATCGAGGGACTAACCCAATATTTATTATTAAGGGGGGGTCGCCTCTGTAAATAAAATAATTAATATGAGTACTTACGTGTTCACTTCTTTGTTTGTAGACTTCTCTGTCTCTCTTCTTTGAAGCAAACTAGACCCCTCCCCCTCGCTCTCTCTCTCTCTCTCTCGATCGTTCGCGCACCGAGGTATCTTATTGTCCATCTATAATTATTGTGTCTGGTATGATCCTCGTTAGGCGCTAGGGTTTTCTCTCCCAAAAATTAATCCGTGAAAGAGTTAAATTGAAGACTATTACTGAATGAAGGATGAATAAATTGATTAACTTTTTTTAAATTGTTTTTTTTTTTTTTATCGTTCTATATGAATTCGGATTTGAAGCCTAATCTTTCCATTGTCGTTGCAATCAGAGTATCTGACCAATTTTTATCTGTTAGGGTTCCGTTTTTATATTGAAGCAGTCGAAGAAGATGTTTAAGAACACATTCCAGTCTGGGTTTCTTTCTATCCTATATAGCCTTGGGTATGTTGAATTTTATCTGTTTTTTTTTTTTTTTTTGGAGTTTTGCTGTAATGCATGGCTTAGTTTTCTCTTTTGATTGATTTGTGTTTGCAGTTTATTATTTTTTTTTTTAAATCTATTGATTGTGACAATTTTTTGAATTATTTTCATCTGCAGGAGTAAGCCTTTGCAGATATGGGATAAAGAAGGTAGACCTTTTCTTCTTACAGATTGCCATTTTTAATATCCTATTCTTGTTTTTCGCTTTTGTGTGTGAGATGAATTGATTAAGCGTGTCTAATTGTTTATGATAGTCTCTTCTGTGATGTTACATTACATTAGGTTTAGTGAATGTGCACTTACTATTTTGTCTTAAAATTGTTGTAGTTGTTGATGGTCAGGTCAAGCGAGTGCCAGATGATGATATACAATCTAATGTTCTAGAAATAGTTGGGTCAAATGTCCAGTCTACTTATATTACCTGTCCAGCCGATCCAGCTGCAACACTTGGTATCAAGCTGCCGTTCTTAGTTATGATTGTTAAGAATATGAAGAAGTACTTCACATTTGAAATTCAGGTGCTGGATGACAAAAATGTCCGCCGGAGATTTCGGGCTTCTAATTTTCAAGTCTGTAAGTTATCCCTATAAGTGATATTGAATTAATAAGTTAGTGACTGCTGTTCCGCACTACATCCATGTTATTTTTGCTACTCTTGCTTGACTTCTTGATTTGAAGTGTTGTTTTTTTAGATAAATCATGTCCAAGATAATTATTTTTATTGAAGTTAAAATTTTGATGAGCTATTGTTCCTTGGAATTGCAACTTCCAAAGGACAAGTTATATATCAGTTAGTGTGAAAAGAGTAAAGGTTTTTTTCCCCTTTTGCTTGTATTTATTTGTTTTTGCTATGGTAAGGCAGTGAATTCCCTACATAATGTTAGTGCTTACGAGCCAGTAGCAACAGTTAAGTATTTGTTTGTTTGTGCTTTGATCTTTTCTTCACTTCTGTATAGTTATGTGTTTGTTAGGACCTTGTTTTATATTGTCTTGGTTTCTGTGAGTTTGCTGCCATTGAGATGAAATCATGAAATACCAAAGTAGCTAATGTGTATTTATACAATGGGGTGCAAACACCCTTTCCCCTTTTATGCTGTTTTTTTTTTTTCGTTGTGGGGAGGGGGGTGTTGTATATGAGTGGTGCAGGATCATAGAGGGCGTAAAAATAGATTATGTTTTAGCGATTTGAAATTGTTAAGACTGTAGAGTAATCTCAGTACCCATGTTAAAACTTTCTACGTAATAATGTTGACCGTTCTATTGTAGGCTATCACGAGGGTTAAACCTTTTATATGCACGATGCCCTTGAAGCTCGATGAGGGCTGGAATCAAATCCAGTTGAACCTTTCCGATCTTACTCGGCGTGCATATGGAACCAACTACGTTGAGACTCTGCGAGTTCAGGTCCACGCCAATTGCCGCCTGAGAAGGATATATTTCTCCGATCGCCTCTACTCAGAAGAGGAACTCCCACCTGAATTCAAGCTGTATCTTCCCATGCAGGTAAAAATTTATCATGTGACCAATATTATTATACAATTATGGTATCCTAAAATAAGGCATTGGATTCATTTATTTGCTTTCACATTGCAGAAAGTCTAAAAAGAGAGCTATGAAGAAAGTTATCTTATCATTGCCTCGGAGATGACTGGTTTGAAACAATGTGATCTATCATATTTAGAGGTTCATCTGTTGTGATGTGTAAATCTCGAAGTTTAAGGATGTGGTTCACTCACATCTAGACACTTATTTATGACTTGTTATAAGTAAATTGCAAATCACTCTGATGGTGAATAGTCATCTATGCATATGTTGGATGATTTTAGCACCGTAAAGATAAGACATTGGCACGAATTTTCCTAGTTAGGGTTCTTGTAGTAGTATGCTTGGTCATATTTATGGAGGAATTTCAGGAAGGTTTTTGACATGTTTAATTATTGCATATAGTAGAGGGGTATCCCAAAGCTTTCTTGTGATCTACAAAAGCTTTATCAAATGTTAGTTTTGGATTTTGCCCGGATGTAGTATTTAATCTTGATAAGGTAATACACAATATTTAGAACTAAAGTTGGCCGGGAAATATATGGTGATTGATATCAACCTTTCTGCCAATAGAATGTGGCTTTTTTTATTAGTCAAAAGGTAATTTAAACTCTTGAAGCTCTAATCGATTGAACTATTCCATCTTGAAATGTGGCTTCATTAGTGCACAAACGAGATGAGTTTTCTATGAAACTTTTTACGGTACAGATACATAATCATCTTAGTTCAGAATCGAAGCATCCAGTGTCCGGATGATTTTCTCAACATTTGTAACAGCATTTGGTTGTTGAGATGGTTTACAAATGAACACTAATGTATACATCAAACTACAACATCCAAATTCCTCGACCGTGCCCGTCTCAGCTTCCGTATCTGCTAGATTGCTTTTCTATAAATCTTACATTACTGAAAATTTAGTAAAAGAAAATAATGAATTTTGTATACTTTTTTAGATTCAATCTCAGTAACTCCATCAAATATTTGCTCTTGTACTTTTGATCCATTAATTAATATAATTTCTTTTAGTTTCTTGTGTGTTTTAAATTATAGTCCTGATTCTTATTTAAAGTTTAATCATTTTTTCAGTTGAGCAGAATATCCATTTCAACACACTTAATTATTTTTAATTCAAATGAACATTTAAGTTTTGTGTCACCTGATAGATTAGAAACAGTGTAAGAAAAGTTATTCGAGTCACATTTAATATATTTCGTAATCTATATGAAAATCTACCTAAGCCTATCTTAATGGTACCAAAAGAATAATGTGTAGGGTTTAGAAGAATAATACCCAAAAACCTATTTAATTCATTTGATCAATAAAAACACCATCTTGGTCACCTAACTCCTAAACAAATTCAACAAAAACTTGCATGGAATTGTCAATTGGTCTACCATGCAACAAAATATGGAGGTGAGAAAGTGGTTTGTGAGCATAATTTAATTCTGCCCCTCCAAGCCAAAAATATCAATCAGATGAGATTCATCTGGTTGGTATATAACCTTCTCAAAAATAGCATTAAAACCTTCAAGATCAAGCATGGCTTCCAGCAGTTTGTCTTCTGATGACAAGTTTTTAGCCTTGCAAGCCTGTCCATCTTCACCAGAAAATATGAGCTCAGATATCTGCACTTTCTTGATCTGCTGAGCAAACTGCCTCACCTCGACGCCAGACGTAAATAGGCGATAAACGTGCACGACCTTCTTCTGCCCCAGCCTGTATGCCCGGCTCGTTGCTTGCTTCTCCATCGAAGGATTCCACACTGTGTCAAGAAGCACCACTCGAGACGCGCCCACCAGATTGATACCTTCGGAGCACGCCCTTTGGGACGCTAGAAGCACCTTCGCTTCGCTTCTACTATCATTGAACGACAAGATGGAGTCCTGCCGTTGCTTCTCGTCGAGCTGTCCATCCATGTACAGCACTTCTCTCCCTTCCCTCCACGAGAGACGACACTCGATCTGCCTCATGATAAAGGTCAACGGGTCGAGAAATTGGCTAAAGATCAACACCCTCTCCCCTAGAGCATCAGCTAGCCACACTAGTTTCAACAGAAACTTCATCTTCACCCCTGCATCCACATCAATCTTGCTCGTTTCACGCCTATCAATGGCTGCCTTTAGTGAGGGATGAACGGACACCATGGACACCAACCGGGTCCTACGAAACACGTTCTTCACTTTACTAGAAGCTTCTTCAAGAATCGCCTTCTGACATTCGGTTGGATGCAAGAACACGACAGTGTGTCTCAATCCGGGAAGATGGTCATTGAGTATAGTTCCCCTGTGGACATGAACGAACGGGTCGAGCATGGCTCTCAGCCTCCTCAGCCCGTCGTCTCTATTTTTGCCAATCGATCGTGTCAATGTCACCCAACTCTGCCTAACAAAATGGTCCTCACACCCAATCTGCTTCACAAATTCCGGATTAACCAAGCTGAGAGTGTTGAAGAGCTCAAGCATATTATTCTGGAAAGGCGTCCCGGACAAGATGATACGTCTAGGCGTGGACACATTCCTCAACGCATTCCATATCAAACTCTGGTTGTTCCGAGGCGTGTGCCCTTCGTCGAGCACCAAAAGACCGGGGCATTCTAGAAGCATTTCCTTCATTTTCTCATGCAGGTGCCCGTTTTTCGCACTTTCTGTCGTAAGCTTCACGAACAACTGGTAACTGACACCTAGGACCCCGCCATCCTTGGTCCACGAGTACAGTTTCAACACTCTAGTAGCTTCCGTACTCATCCCAGCACCTACTCCCTTCCAAATATTGACAGCAACTTCGTTTTCCTTACCCGATAGATCCTTCTTATTCAGGTTGTGAAAAGGGACGTCGAAGTTCCATTTTGAGAACTCCAACTCCCAGTTGAGAAGCAACCCTTTAGGAGCTATGATCACGGGGCAACAGTCCGGGTACTGCGTCAGAAAGGTCTGCAGAAACGCGATGGTGAGACGGGTCTTGCCAGTGCCAGGCGCGTGCGAGATAATGCATCCCCTGCTGCCAGAAGCATCGTTTTTCAGATTATCGATGACGATATCCCCAGCAACGTTTCTCCATATAAATTCGAAGCCTTCGCGTTGGTGAGGAAACATGCCTTGTTCAATACCGGGGACCAAGTCCCACACCGTGCCTTTGGCACGTGTCTGGGACTCGGGAGCTCTACAATGAGGGCCCGGAAACAGAAACGGGTCCATGGTGGAGCCCGGTGATTCATCAGGTTCTCTCCAGGCTTGCCGCCTATTCCAAGGTCGTACATACTGCAACATAAAAAATGAAAGTACACAATTATTGGCATTAAGTATTTTTTTAGTACTGAAACTTGATAGGAGAATGTATGAAGCACTTACAAAATCTGGTAAGACATATTTGATGTCCATAATGATAAGATGGCAGTATTTGCAAACAATTCCAATCTGTTCATCAAGAACCGAAAGATGCTCCCCTCGACGACAACGAGCAGCTGGAGTTTCGTCCATCTCGGGGGACCTGAGCTCATCATTTTCCTTCTGAAGATTTGCGAACAGATTTTCAGAAAAAATTATGATTATTAAATATTTAGGAATTGAACCAATTTCATCAATTGCTTTCATGCACCCAAATTACACATAATTTGAAGATTCTTGGCACAGTTACATTTAAGCATATTTATAATAATGTCATTTCTCAAATGAAATCCTTAATCATATTCAAATCAAATAACTCTAGAGGTAGGCAAATGTTACCTCGGAATCCATGTGAATTTGGCGCAGCCCCATTTCGAGTTGTTGAAAGAGTGAATCTATGTAGTCCTCCCACTCCGATTTCTGCGGGGGTGGCTCCACCTCCTCATCCTCGAACCTAAATCGAATGGGAAGGATGTGCGTAGGGGCATTCTTCTCAAAATCCTTTTTTGCATTTATGGAATCCAACAAAATATTGATCAACTCAAATTCTGGTCCTTGAATCCCTTTTTTCTGGTGCATTTTTCCGTTGGTCTCCTGGTCGCCTTTCTTAAGGGGAAACAACTTTGATTTAACATTATCTTTGCTCACTTTCGTTTTACAGCTTCTTGTCTTATTCTTAATGGAAAACAACTCCTTTCCATCCCCTTTACCTTCCAATTTGTCCTTGGTTTTTCCACTTGTCCTCTCGACAACCCCCTCATCTTTTTTACTGCTTCTTGTCCTATTCTTAATGGAAAACAACTCCTTTTCATCAATGGTGATATCTTTGCTCGTTTTTCCACTTGTCTCTTGGACATCATCGTTGCTCTTTTTCTTGTTAACGGAACGAAACTCATTTTCATCAATGCAAATAACCCCATCCATCTTGTCATTTTCTAGCTCTTTCTCTTGCTCGGTCTCGCTTTCTTTCGTTACTTCTCCTTCTCCACCGTATTTCTCCATCGAATCATCTGATGATTCGGAAGATTCAGATTCAGATTCAATAGTTTTGAAATCCTCATCCGAATAGTCCTCACTTGATGATGATTCGGAATCAACTGAACTCTCTAAATCAACATAAACATCATCGCCATTCATCTTCTCCAAATCATCATCATCATCCCCCATCTTCTCCGCATCATCCACCATCTTCTCCACATCATCATCATCATCCATATGTTCAACACAAACATCATCATCTTGCATCTCCCCCACATCAAGATTCTTCTTTTTTTCAAACTCCACCCCAACATTCCTATAACTCGCAATATGTTCAACACCATTTTCTCCATTAACATAACTACAATTCTCCAAATCAACAACTTCATCATTCATAAATCTCCCAATATACTCAATATCCTTTTCTCCACTCTTCTTTTTCTCCAAATCCACAACATTTCTTGAACTCCCAATATACTCAATATTTCCTTCTCCACTTTGTTGGCCCTTCGCTTTCTTGTTCATTATCATCTCAGCATATTTGTTTCTGTAAAATACATCCCACCCATGTCTGGTTCTCTTTGCTACACTATCCATTAAAGAAAGAAACAGCTGGTTAGTTAGTTTATGAGAGAGAGAGAGAGAGAGAGAGAGAGAGAGAGAAAGAGAGAGCTAAATGATGATGATGATGATGGGGGAGGGGAGGGGAGGGGAGGGGAAGATTTTGAAGAGATGGGAATGTGATGGGTTGCATCGTCATCATCATTCCTGCACAGCTTTCTCTATTGCCTATTGGTACACCAAAATACGCAATACTCCATTCACTAAATAAACTCATACTTAAACAGTTATACCATTAAATTCGATTTTTTCTATTCGTGGGAATTAATAATCTCTCCCAAGAGTTCTCCCTTCATTTTAAAATAAATTTTTTTTTTTTTACACATATTAAGAAATCTAATATTTATCATAATTATTCCTATACAATTTTTTTTTTAAATTGATTTCATTGGTTTAAAACAACCTATAAACTACTTTATATACATTAAAAAGTGTTTAAAAGACGAAAATGACATTATTTTGCAAAATATGACAAATGCTAAAATGACATTTATTTTGAAGTGAAAGGAAAAAATAGACAAGATTGTCATAATGACTTGTTTTGCATTTCAATGTGTATTAACTACATTTTTTTTTCTAAAGTGCTCCTATTTAATTTCACTAAGTGCATCTATTTAATTTTATTGTTTGATGTGATCAAGGGTAAAAGAGGAAGTTTACCACTCCTTCTGTCTCAACTCTATCTTTATATTTTTGTGGACACACATATTGGTGATCAATTTTTATCGGGTGGATTAGTGACTGTTTAAGTTCGGTTTACTGATCATCAATCAATTACGTGTGATTGGTTACCACCGTAAATGGTAAATCGAGGGTCGGGTTATGAACTTGTAAATATGAAACTCGAAATTGAGATAATTTCGTATGTGTGTACGTTTAGATGCTTTAGTATGTGTGTTTTGGGAGTGTTTATGAATTTGAACTTGTATTTCATAAGCTGGAGAACAACTATTTATAGAGACTAGCAAGTATGAGGTGTTACTGACTCTTGGTCTCCCTAGCTTGCATGCTTGACATGTGTCCTTTTGACCTTATCTAAGCTGAATCTTAGTTACAAAGTCTTCTTTGGTCCTATCTCGGACTCATTGTTGTTCGCCTAGGTCGGCTTGACGGATCTTGATGATTCTCCAACTGAAAGTTGTTCGCCTCTGGAGATTGTACTTTGGAAGTTGTTCGCCTTTTGGCTTTATTTAGCTTGGCTTTGGGATTTTAGTCCTTTGTTCACTGGTACACATCTTAACTGTGTTGTATCATAGTTTGACCAAGTTGTTCGTCATTGGCGACTTCACAGTTGGCTCATTCTTGGTCTCGGGTCTTAATACCTGTTCGCCTATTAGTTGTTCGTCGATGGAGTTGTTCGTCATTTTATACACCTCCCGGATTGGTAGATGCACCCCAATCCTGATTTTCTTTGCTCAAGCCCTTAATTCTTGTTCGCTCCATGCTGGATGATGTTCGTCTATCAACAATGCCCCCTATCCTGACTAGATGTTGCTTCAGACGAGTAACTTTGTGGCGAGCAACTGTAGTTAGGATATTGTTCTGGTCAAGACTTGGACGAACAACATCTTTGTGACGAGCAACATCATGGCGTCCGTTTCGTCTTCCCATGATCTGGGGAGATCACGAAGATGACGCCAGCGCAATGATTGCGCGCCGTTCACGCGCGAGCAGTCCCGAGGCCACGCGCCCCTATAATTGCTCATAGGTCCTTCGACTTTTAGTTTGGCTCGGAATTGACCCATTTTTCTCATAATTCAGTCCCTGAATTTTTAGGAAATTAGGCCTTGGACCCCGTTTTTGCTTGGGGTATAAATAGTGGGAAAACTGAAATTTTTCCCACTTTTCATTCTCTTACTACAGTGCTCCGGCGATTTCCTCCTCCCTCCGGCGATTCCAAGCTTTCCGACGTCCGTCCTCCAGCATTTGGCTTCAAATTTCAATTCCCAGGTAGTTACTCTTTTTTCTCTATCTTTTTCTCTACTTTTTCTCTCGAAAATTATTTTGCCGCCGTGTGGATCTGAGTGCCACCGTCTTCTCCGGGAAAGCGCCGCCGTCTGCAACACTCTCCGCCGCCGCTTGGATTTTTCTCTCCCTCCTATGTCTTCGCATTCGAGCAACAAAACCGAGGAGACCCTAGATCCCCTTTTCCCAACTGTTGTTTACGATCCACAACCGGTTGAAGTTTCTTCAGCGTCGAACGCTCACGTGGATTCAGTTGTTCGCTCTGTGGAAAACACTGGTGCGGGCCCATCTGAGAGAGAACTGACAGTTGTGGCGAACAACAATTTGAACGACGACTCTTCGTCTTCCGCTGAATCTGAAGATCCAGGTCTTGACGAACTCACCCGCGAGTTCTTGGAGGGTATTAACTTCCCATCCCCAAAGATGTTGGAAAATGAGATTCCAACAGGAGTTGCTCGGCCATTCGAATGGCAAGCATACGCTGAGGAGTATGCGAACAACTTTCCTGGCCCACAGAGGCAAATTATGGACAAGGTGAAAACTGGATACCAGACGAGCAAGATCAAAAGTGTTGTTCGCGAAGATGAACTGGACTCTATCCGTAAGGACTACAAAATCCCATATGATATTCACATGTGGGCCCCTCGGAGAAAGGAAAGAGCTGATCGCCCACCCCCAGGATGCACGGCGATCAACATTCACACCTTGATCGCCGGATTAAGGCTGCCTCTTCCACCCGTTGTTGGTCGATTCCTGGAGGCGACCAACTTGGCCATCACCCAAATTACTCCAATTGGGTGGATGAATCTCCTAGGCTCCATGTGCTTGTTCGCCTTGGAGGGGTACGTTGATCGGCTTACTGCGGAAGAGATCAACTACCTGATGACAATTACAAAGTGCCCTCTAGGAGAAGAATGTTACCACTATCTCAAGGCCAGAACCGGACTAAAAATGGTGGAAGATGTGCCGAACAAGGTTTACAACTGGAAGCAACACTTCTTCTTTATTGGGGGTGATTGGCGAGCATCTTCTGGTCCACACGGCGGCCCTGGACGAATAAATTCTCCAGCAGTTTATGGAAAACTGAAACGTAAGTTCTCTTCTTGCTCGCCTTTGGGCTAAGTTGTTCTAATTTAACTTTTTTTGTTTGTTCGCAGGCCCTCGTCTACCCAAGTGGGATTCGGAAGAGGAGGAGCTGAGCTCCGAGTTTCTATTTACTTCGTGTTTGGTTGGCCTCCGCAATAGGGCAGATAGGACTATTGACTATCTTTGCCGAGCAAGGTGTCAAAGAGCTGCTCGCCTTTTGACATACCCACACCATTTGGAGGCCCAGATCGAGGTGTCCCCAGGTATGAAAATTTCTAAATTTTGGGTTCAAGCCTTGTTCGTCATTGATTTTCCTAACTTGCTCGTCTAACTTTCTTTTTTCTCTTTTTTTTTTTAGCCGAGCAAGTGACAGTTGCCGTTCCTCCCTCTTACGCCCTCCTTGAGCAAAGGGTCCTTGAAATGGCGCCACCAAAAGGGAAGAAAAGGAGAGGTGACCTCCCTCAAAAGGTGCTCGCCATGACGAACAAGCCCGAGGGGGCTAGAGTTCCAAGACAGGCTGCCCCCCCTATTCAAATCCATTCTCCTCCCATTTCCCCTCCTCGTGGGGGGAAACGTTTAAAGAAGGTAGACGGGACTCCATTGTCCCATGATGTCCCTGACAAGGGGAAGGAGAAGGTGGGCTCGAGCCATGCTCGCCCTGAAGGGGACGTTGTACGCCGTTCATCCGTAGAGCCCACGGAGATGTCTGGCAAAGCGAGCAAGGACATAGGCTCCCCACGAGGCCCAGAGGACATTACATACTTAGGCCGGGATGAACGAAAATTCTCTGAGTAAGTTCTTACTTTCTTGCCGAACAAGTTTCTCCTTTGCCAAATTTTCCAAGTGTTGACCTTCTTTTTTGTTCGCAGATACCGACCCAGCGATTACCCAGGGCGAGCAGACCTGGTTCACCAGTTTGCCTGCTCTAAGACCCCGGCGAGCATCCGTGACATTCCGGATGAACATGTTCGTCGAGCAACTGAAGTTATTTCTCGCGCCTGGTCGCGGCCGCTGAACAAAGCTGTCCTCGCCCAGGGCCCCATTGATAATTTTCATCTATCAATGGTCCAAGCCGCCAACTCCCTTGTCTCCGCTCAAAGGGGGATGGCTCAAGTTGCCGAGCTAGAGGAGACTGCTCGTCATCATGCCGCCTCCATTCGCCAGCTTACCGAGGAGAAGGAGAAACTGGCGAACAGTTTCAATGGCCAAATTGCTCGCCTAAAGGATCAATTAAAGCTGGCCAACGACCTGGAGAAGAAGCGCATCGAGGACTATCATCTTGTCTCTGGTGAGCTTAAGGATACAAAGGCCGAGCTACTTTCCTCTATAGCTGTGCTGGACGAAGAGAGGAAGAAAAGGGAAAAAGCCGAAGAAGAACTTGCTCACCTGAAGGAGCAAATGTCTGAGATGCTCTCCAAGGAAGAAGCCGAGCAAGAATTTCGAGCTCGGAGTGGGCCTATCTCAAATTTGGGCTACATCTGCGCCTACGCGGATGGCATCCGTATGGCCGATGCCTATGATCACAAAGATATGGTGGAGGAGATGGCCAAAGATCTGAACATATTCCTCGACAACTACCCGCCACCGAACAACATTGAGGTCCAACTGGCAGATTTGGCTGTGCTAGGGGTCAAACTCGACAAACTTGACCCCAGCATCATCATCACTGATCCTCCACCGATTGTTGATGACGGCGAGCAAGGAGAGGAGCCGGCTACTGTGGGCGAGCAAAACGCCGAAGAAACTGAGCGGAAGGCTGCGGAGGACTTGGCTAAAGATTTGATTGTGGAGCCTCCTGCCGAGCAAATTCAAGAGCCTCCCTCCACCGAGCAACAATAGTTTTAGGAGTTAGTCTTTTGTCTTCCTTTGTAATAGTTGTTCGTTCCTTTTTTGTAGTACTTGTGGCTACTTTCAGCTTGTACTATCTTTTGGGCTTAAAAGCCTTTGATTTAATGGAATGTCTTTCTCATGTTCGCTCATTTTCTTTATATGTTAATTGCCTTTACATTTTCGTCAATGCCTTTGCAATTATAACATATAGTATTGGGCTTTTGTTCGAATTGAACTTTGCCTTTAGTGGAATCAGGGTTTAGCCTTAGGTTCTGTTCATTTTAAAAAACGAACAACCTTTAAATGGCTTTGGTCCTTAGGTTCTGTTCATTTTAGAAAACGAACAACCTTTAGGTGGACTTGTACCTCGAGCTTTGGACTTTTCCTCTTTGACGAACAACTATTATATTTACATTCATAAAAAATTACAAGTGTTGTAAGACTGCTCGTCACTAACATATACAAATCGACGAACAACTTTAAACACTAATCAAAATATGCTCGCTTATAATATTTTTGCCAAGCAACTTTATCTAAAAAACAAAAGATGAAACAGCACGACTATACAATGTGCCGAACAACTTTATATTCTATACTTAGCAAAATTTTCAAAAAATTAGGCAAGTTTTTAGTTTGCCTTACTTGGTTTACTGGCCCGCCAAGACATTTGTTCGCCCAATCAAGAACTTGTTCGTCTTATTGATAGTACTTCTTTAGATGTACGGCGTTCCAGGAGTATTGGGCCGGCTTGCCTTCCATATCTTCGATATCGTATACGCCATTAACGAATTTTTCCGTTATACGATACGGGCCCTCCCAAGTTGGTCCCAATACACCTGGAGGTTGGGCGAGCAACTTTCTTAGAACCAAATCTCCAACTCTGAATTCCCTAAGTTTAACATGGGAATTATAGTAGCGTTCTGCTCGCTGCTTATATGTAGCATTTTTTAGCTCGGCACTCAGTCTTTTTTCCTCGAGCAAATCTATTTCAGCAGCCAGAGCATAGTTGTTCGCTTGCTCATCAAAGTTGGTCGTCCTGATTGTGTTGGTCTTTAATTCAATTGGTATAACAGCTTCTGTTCCGAAAGCCATTGCAAAGGGTGTTTCTCCGGTGCTTGACCTGGGAGAAACTCTGTATGCCCACAAGACTTCCGGAAG
Organism: Ballota nigra; assembly: GCA_947034835.1. Classification (NCBI taxonomy): domain Eukaryota; kingdom Viridiplantae; phylum Streptophyta; class Magnoliopsida; order Lamiales; family Lamiaceae; genus Ballota; species Ballota nigra. Next base: position 103,888,422 of record OX344722.1, read on the forward strand.
TTCTTCAGACCAACTGGCTTTGCTCTCCGCTAGCCGTACTTTTAACGTATGCTTGATAATTTTATTTACAGCCTCAACTTGTCCATTTGACTGGGGATGATAGGACGTAGAGTAATGTTTCTTGATCCCCCATTTTGTACAGAAATCTCTCAACTCTTTTCCATCAAACTGCGGACCATTGTCTGTCACGATGGTTTGCGGAATTCCAAAACGACAGACAATGTTCTTCCAAATGAAGTTGATCATTTTCTGTTGCGTGATCTTCAACATGGCATCTGCTTCTGCCCATTTTGTGTAATAGTCGACTGCCACAACGGCAAATCGAACTCCTCCAACTCCTGCTGGGAAGGGACCAATAATGTCCATTCCCCATCTAGCAAAAGGCCATGGGCTATAAACCGATACGAGTTGTTGAGCCAGGGTATGAATGTTTGGTGCAAAAATTTGGCATTGGTGGCAAGTCTTTGCTTTTTTGATTGCGTCCTGGCGTAAAGTCGGCCAGTAATAGCCTTGTCTAATAGTTTTGTACGCCAAGGCTTGCCCCCCACTGTGATTTCCACATACTCCGGCATGTATTTCTTCGAGTATTGCTCGTCCTTGCCCCCTAGGCAAACATTTGAGAAGTGGGAGTGATATTCCTCTTTTGTAAAGTTGCTCGCCTACCAGAGTATATCTGGCGGCTTGCTTAATTAGCTTGGCAGCTTCAAAAAAGTTGTTTGGTCTTTCCCCACTTTTCAAGTATTTGACTATACTTGTTCTCCAGTCTTCTTCTTCACTGGCTTGATCATTTAGTTGGTTGACATTATAACTTGTTGTTGATGGGTCATTCATCTTCGTAATTATAATGTCTGCCAACTCTGCAGGTCCTTCGCTCGTTGCTAGTCGGGCCAATGCATCTGCTTGAGTGTTGCTCGTCCTTGGGATTTGTTCAATGAATACTTGATCTAACAAGGACATCAGGTGAGCAACAATCTGTTGATATTCGATCATATGGCCGTCTTTCGCCTCGTATTCACCTCGGACTTGATTCACAATCAATTGTGAGTCGCCGAATATTTGCAATCGTCTGACACCTACTGCAAGGGATAGATGGAGACCAGCAATGGGAGCTTCATACTCGGCTTCGTTGTTGGTTGCCATAAAGCCAAATCTGATTGCCAAAGTGAATACTTGTCTGTCTGGACTAATTAGAACCACTCCCGCCCCTGAAGCTATGTTAGTCGAAGATCCGTCAACATAAAGATGACAGGGGTGATCAAGTCCTCTCGTCGGATCTGGTGGGAAGGTTAGTTCGACTATAAAGTCGGCTAACACTTGCCCTTTGATCGCTGTTCGTGGAGCATAGGTCACCCCGAATTGGCTAATCTCCAGTGACCATTTTAATAGACGACCAGCTGTGTCGGGGCGATGGAGAATTTGTCTGAGAGGGAAAGTTGTTAGCACTTCAACTTGATGATCAAAAAAGTATGGCCGTAACTTCCTTACACTCATGACAAGTGTGTACGCCAACTTCTCAGTTGGGGAGTATTTGATCTCCGCCTCATGCAAAGCTTGGCTGACGTAGTAGATAGGTTGGTGGAATTTGCCGTCTTCCCGTACCAGAACAGAGCTGATGGCCACTTCTGACGCTGCCAAGTATAAATATAGCTTTTCTCCTGAGACGGGTTTTGATAGGATTTTTACATCTCCCAGATACTCTTTGAGTTGGTCGAACGCCTTCTGACAGTTGTTAGTCCATGTGAACTGTCCTTTCTTGATGGCTTCAAAGAATGGACGGCATTTGTCCCCCGATCTGGATGTGAACCGATTCAATGCTGCTAGACATCCCGTGAGTCTTTGCACCTCTTTTATTGAACGTGGCAGTTGCATATCCACAATGGCTTTAACTTTTGTTGGGTTAGCCTCAATTCCCCGTTGACTAACAAGATGACCCAAGAACTTGCCTGAATGAACTCCAAAGCTGCTCTTCTTTGGATTCAGCTTCATGTTGTAATGTCGAAGAATTTCGAACACTTGGGTCAAGTGTTGGAGATGGTCTTCTTTACGGGGACTTTTGACTACGATGTCATCGACGTAGACTTCCACTGTATCTCCAATTTGCTGGTCGAACATTTTGTTCACCAGTCTTTGATAAGTTGCTCCGGCGTTGATGAGGCCAAAGGGCATTCTCTTCCAACACAACAAGTTTTTGTTTGTATAAAATGTTGTGTTCTCTTGATCGTCTGGATGCATTGGAATTTGATGGTACCCGGCAAAGGCATCCATGAATGTTAGCATTTCATGACCTGCAGTGCTGTCCACCAACTGATCAATGTGAGGGAGTGGAAAGTTGTCCTTCGGGCATGCTGCATTCAGATCTGTAAAGTCTATGCATAGCCTCCAGGTCCCGTTTGGTTTCCTCACAAGGACTGGGTTTGCTACCCATTGTGGACAGAGTGCTTGTCGAATTAGGTTGTTGTCTAACAACTTCTTTACTTCTTCATTTAAGGCCTGATACTTGTCCGGGCCGTATTTCCGTCGTTTTTGATGGACGGGCCTCTTTGCATGGTTAATGTTTAGCTTGTGGCAAGCATGCTTCGGATCTATTCCCACCATGTCTGCATGAGACCAAGCAAAGACATCTAGATTTTTACAGAGGAATTCTTTCATTCGGGATCTGTAAGGCTCGGGGAGCTCAGATCCTATGTACAATTCAAGATCCTCGTTTTCAGGATTAACTTTGAACATTTCCAGTTCTTCAACTGGAGTTACTCGTTGTTTTTGTCCTTTCCAACGAGGGTCAAGTACTGGTCCCTCTGGATTGAAATCATTTTCGATGTTCATGGGCTCTGCTCCCAGGCGGGGTTCTAGATCGTCTGTTGGTTCCGACCCATTGTTGTTAGCCAAAACCTGGCCCTCCAAGTCACTTGTTGGACGTTGCTCGTCACCACCTATGTGTTGTTCGCCAGGTGGGAGTCCTCTTTGGGTGGTGATGAGTTGTTCGTCCAGCACTTGCTCGTCTGGATGTTGCTCGTCCGTATCCATGTGGTCATCTTCTATGTCCATCATGTTCTCCAGTATTGATGGTTCATCGGCAGGATAGCTTGTTGTGGCCTCCATCATGGATACTTGCGCATGTTTTGCTTGCATTTGTAAGAGGCATTCCCGAGCCTTTCTTTGATCTCCTTTAACTGTGCCTGCTCCACTTGCTGTTGGAAACTTCAAGCAATAATGGTAGGTTGAACAGGCAGCTTTAAATTCATTCAAAAAAGGTCGACCAAGGAACCCGTTATAGGTTGATTCCTGGTCTACAACCAAGAAATCTACCATTCTTGTAATATTCTTTTCGGGTTCTTCGATCGTTACAAGTTGTACAAGCAAAGAAATTTCTCCCAACGGGACTGTTACTGCATTTCCGAAGCCTAGGATTCGATGGTTTGAGTCCCGGATATGGGCTGAAAAGTCCCCAAGTTTATCAAGTGTGCTTTTAAACAAGATGTTGGTATAGGCTCCGGTGTCCACCAACAATCTGTGGACTCGAGTTCCCATAATCTTTGCGCAGATTATGAGCGAATCGTTATGTGGAGTCAAAATTCCTTCTAAGTCCTTATCGGTGAAGGTCAGTTCTGCTGTCTGCATGATAGATGGTTTGACCCCCATTTCCTGGACTTGATCGATCGCTCGTAATTTAGCCTTTCTTTTCCGGTTGGAGATTGGCGGTCGTCCATCAGAACATCCTCCTGCGGGACCTGCAGGTTCCATCATGTATAAATCTTCCAATGGACGAGTAGGGATGGCAGGAACTGGTCGCGCCGGTTTATTGTTCTTCTGAGGTTGATCATCTTCGTCCTCAGAGTTGTTCTCCCGGATTCTCTTCCCGGGTTGTCTTTTGACAAAATCGGAGAGCTTTCCGTCCTCGTAGAAACGCCAGAGTTGCCTGAGCAAATCTCTACATTCACTTGTAAAGTGCCCCACGCTTTGATGGTAGGTACAATACTTGTTAGGATTGAGTTTGCCAGTGTCTTGGCGAATTTTCCGGGGAGGGGAGAGCAACTCCTTATCCTTCACATTCTCATAAACAGTATCGACTGACACTGTTAGCACCTGATTCAACTTTTCTTTGAGTTCCGTCCCTTCAGTGAATGCCTTCATGTTTTTAGGGACTCGATAGCTTGTTGCACCAGGTTTTTTGTTGTTCTCCTTGGGGTCGGCTTTGTTCTCCCCCAAGTTTGACTGCAGGGCTTCATGCATAGAAATGAATATGCCGGCCTGGTTTCTAAATTCGGTGTAGCTTCTTGGGCACTTCAGATGTACCTCTTTCCATAGCTTTGACCCTTTCTTCAGTCCTGCCATAATAGCAACAATTTTTGTGTCCTCGCTGACGGGCTCACCCTCCAATAGCACCTTGTCAAACCTTTCCATGAATGCTCGATCTGACTCGTCATCATTTTGTTTTAGGTCTGACAATCGGTGTTTCTGGGATAAGTACGATCCCGCCGTTGAGAAATGAGATAGGAACTCCCGACTCAGCTGAGTAAATGAATGGATGGATGCTGGTGGCAATGCTGAGAACCATTTGTGCACCCGGTCCCCCAAGGTTAACGGGAAGTTTTGGCATTGAGTGGCATCGCTGGCTCCCACCGAGACCATATAGTCCGAGTATTTTGTTAAATGAACTCTGGGATCAGCAAGGCCGTCATATTGTATGCTTGCTGGGAATTGGACTTTCTTCTGAATCGGGGCTTTCAGAATGTAAGTTGATAATGGTGAGGATGGCAAGCTGGTCGTCCCTACACCTCTTTGCTGGTCCAATTGTCCCTGCATACTTTCTATCGCCCTTCTCAAGCTTGATAGCTCATCCAGAGATGCCCCCTGACTTGGAGGCTGTTCGGCGAGCAAAGGTATAAACCTTTCTGCTCGTCGCAGTCCCTCGCTTGGAGAAGGCAAATCCTGGAGCTGCTTTTTAGGGTTGCTCGCCGCATTAGGTCCCAAACGCCTGAAGGCAGATTGAGAAAGTCTCTCATGAACTGGTGGGCGTGGTTGCTCAAATGTTGTTCGCCCGTGCTCAGCTTCCTGGCGAGCAACTTTCTCCTGTTGCTGGGGTTGGCCAAGTCTGTCCTGTGCACTGGAGCGGGTTGTTCCATGGCTTGACACTGTTGTTCGCCCGCGGACAGACTCTGCTTGGCCCTCCCTTGGCTCGACCATCTTAGCCTTGCCCTTGTCCCGCTTGACCTGGGCGCTACTCACCTCACGTTGTTCGCCCCTTGTTGACCTGGCCATAACAACCTTAAAGGGTCCATCCTTAAGGTCCATCCTTAGGCCTTGCTTGTGAAGGCTTATTTTGTTCTTGCTGTCTCTGGAGAGCTTGGAGAGCAGCAATGGTCTTAGATAATTAGTTAGGGTTGTTCGCCAGGGCCTCCATTTCAGGGGGGAGATTATGTGTTATGGTTGTATGTTGCGATCTGTTCGCATGTCTGGGATTACGGTCCCGGTGGTTGGCCGACGAGGCTCGGGTGGGAGATGCTCTCCTTAACAAGTGTGATGCTTGGGTTCCTTTGATTGAGGCATTTCAATATAAATTGTTTCTTTAATTTTAATATTGAAGAACACCAAGAACACCTTTGCTTGTATCTTCAAATATTTCTTGAGGTTTTCTTTGAATCTTCAAGTTTTCAGCTTGAAGTTCTTGAGTAATCACACTAACCGGAGGTTCGAACCCTCCTTCTAGCGCCAAAATTGTTGGTGATCAATTTTTATCGGGTGGATTAGTGACTGTTTAAGTTCGGTTTACTGATCATCAATCAATTACGTGTGATTGGTTACCACCGTAAATGGTAAATCGAGGGTCGGGTTATGAACTTGTAAATATGAAACTCGAAATTGAGATAATTTCGTATGTGTGTACGTTTAGATGCTTTAGTGTGTGTGTTTTGGGAGTGTTTATGAATTTGAACTTGTATTTCATAAGCTGGAGAACAACTATTTATAGAGACTAGCAAGCATGAGGTGTTCCTGACTCTTGGTCTCCCTAGCTTGCATGCTTGACATGTGTCATTTTGACCTTATCTAAGCTGAATCTTAGTTACAAAGTCTTCTTTGGTCCTATCTCGGACTCATTGTTGTTCGCCTAGGTCGGCTTGACGGATCTTGATGATTCTCCAACTGAAAGTTGTTCGCCTCTGGAGATTGTACTTTGGAAGTTGTTCGCCTTTTGGCTTTATTTAGCTTGGCTTTGGAATTTTAGTCCTTTGTTCACTGGTACACATCTTAACTGTGTTGTATCATAGTTTGACCAAGTTGTTCGTCATTGGCGACTTCACAGTTGGCTCATTCTTGGTCTCGGGTCTTAATACCTGTTCGCCTATTAGTTGTTCGTCGATGGAGTTGTTCGTCATTTTATACAGCTCCCGGATTGGTAGATGCACCCCAATCCTGATTTTCTTTGCTCAAGCCCTTAATTCTTGTTCGCTCCATGCTGGATGATGTTCGTCTATCAACAACACATATTAAAAAAAAACTATTTTATTGAGTATTCAACCAATAATAATAATCGTTTTTCTTTTTAGTGTATAAAGGGGTTAAATATCAATATTTATATTGAGTTTTGTTTTCTTTTTAAAGGTGTGAAGATAGAGTTGGGACACACCAAAATAAAAAAATGTATAGATAGAATTGAGACGGACAAAATATAAATTGAATGAGTTTTAAACATTCCATAATCTACATGTAAAAAGAAACGGAGAGAGGGAGAGTACCAATAAACCACCTGAGTACATATTAATTTCGTTTGTTTTGCAATTTTTTAATTTTTAGATGTTTACTTATAGTTGTTCGATCAAGGTGTAACAGTCGAGCAGCTAGTAAACACTTGTAAATTTTGAAGTTAAGGGTTGTAAAATTGCTCGCCCAACTTGTAATGGAAGCTATTCTTAAAGTATGTATTTTGTACTTGTAATTTTCTCTAAGTCAAGAGTAGTTGTTTGTTCAAGGAGTAAATTTTGAGCTCGAGGAATAAGTCCTTTTTAATTTCAAAGTCATTTGAAAGGTTGTTCGTTTTATATTTCATATGTAATAATTATGCATAAATATTATAATAGGATAAATGCAAATGATATGTGCATATTTTGTGCATGGGTTGTACGTGTACATTCCATGCAAATTTTGTGCACGATCAGTACACGTTTATTATGATCTAGTTGTGTGCTTTCCGTTGTTTGTATATACACATTATATGTTTATTTTAATAAAATTTCACAAGATATTTTAATTGATAAATATTAACTAGTTATTAGATTTAAGTTCTTCAAAACAACACTTTATTTTGTTGATTGAATGTTATTTGAAATAAAGATTAAAGTAAATGATATATATTATAGTACCAAAATGTGTGTTGCATATTCTTTTCGATATTTCATATGCAATAATTATGCGTAGTTATTATAATAGAAAAAATATAAATGATATGTGCACATTTTTTGCACGATCCATACATGCACATTCCGTGCAAACTTTGTGTACAATCCTTACATGTACATTCCGATTTTATTTTTAAAATTTGTTTCATTAATCAGTCTTTGCTTTGCATTATTGCTTATCACAGAATGTAGTTTTACTATTGGATTCGTTTGTTTTTGTTTTATTTTTTATTCTTTTGTTTAAATTAGCAATGCTTTTTTTAAATAGATAATATAAGAAATTGGAATGGTTGAAACTTGTTTAATAAAAAAACAGCAATAATAAAATATTAAAAATTAAATTAGTTTAGTCGGTAATAAATATCTCAAAAGAATTACAGTTAGAATATAAAATATAAAATTAACTAATTTTTTTTACTAGGGTGTGTTTTGAAACTCTCACTTTAAAAAAGTGATATTAATTTATTTTTAGGGGCATTCACAAAATAATACAATTGAACACCACTATTTACAAGATAGTACAGTGTTCAAAAAATATATACTTATGTTCAACTTTTTTTTGTGTGTCTGTTCAATTATGTTGTACCAATTTGTAAAAAGTGGTTTGGAATTGTATTATCCTGCACTTAATCCTTATTTTTATAGTAAAATTAAAAGTGATAAGTGTTTAAAAAATAAAGTAATTTTAAATTGAATTGAGACAATAATGTATTTGTAAAAAAAAAAAAAAAAACCACTTTTCTATTAATAGTGAGAGTAATTATTTGTGGGGGTAAGTATTGTTTTTCTCTCACCCCAAAAGAATGTCTTTTAGAAAAATATGTTTTGCCAGAATCTATATCTATATATATATAACAACAAAATCTTCTGCAAAAAATAGAAGCCAATATTTTGTTAATATTTTTTATTTCCAAATTTGGTAGGAAAAAAATTGAAAAATTACTTTATTATTTGATCATTTCGTTCTAATATAAGTATTGAAACCCATTTTTCGTTCAATTCATTATCACAATTTTTGAAGAGTTGAACTAACTTACAGAATAGTTGATATTTCAATTTATGTTTCTTCCTGCTTTAAATTAAACTCCTTTTTTTTTCGAGGTACATGTATATATTCAACAATCTTTGGTAGGCAAATTAAGACAAATTCTTTCAAAAATTATAAGATGTAAGATTTATTTGGTGCGTTTCAACGATCTACATATAAAAACACAACTCGATAGAGCTTGTACTGTGAATGGATCAATAGTAATGCGACTTCAATGGTTTAAGGTATATTTATTTTTATATTGCAAATTTCCAGTTGATGATAGTGTAAATAGTTAGCAATTTGGTTTATGTTTATTGTTCAAAATGAATTTCCCTATGTATATATATAATCATATTTTCTCTTAAAAAAAAAAAAAAAAAAACTAGAAGTCATGCTATCCAATGTGTATATCATTGGTTAGCAAACAACGTTGTTATAATCCAATTATATAATATGCATAGTTATCAATATTTTTAAATCTCACAAACAAAGTTTTTTTTTTTTGTATTTTTTTTTTTGGCGGAAATTTCACAAACATAGTTTAACATTCTCCCCAAGTTGTATGAAGAATCTCTTTCTATTTGTGTAACTGATTTATGCACAAACTTAAGGCATTCCGAAGGTCCGAAGCATATTCAGTTAGAGTATGTATAAAGTAAAATTGGTTCATACATGAATCACCGAAGAGTATTAATTGTTTTAACTAAAGAGTATTAGACATTTTCAATAAAAAATATTAGTTGTTTTCACTGAAGAGTCTTAGTTTATTTTCAATAAATAACTAATATTTTTCGGTGAAAGCAACTAATACTCTATAGTGAAAATGACTAATACTCTTTAGTAAAAATAACTAATACCCTTCAATGGTTCATATATAAATCATTTTCATTCTATACTTTAACATTTAGTTAAGTGAAAATTAAAATTGAACTTTGTTGGTTCTACTTATTATAAATAAATAAAAACTTGAGAATCCAACAATATGGACTGATTTATTTCTTTTAAAAGATATAAAAATATAATGTTCATTTGAATCTTTTAAAAAATATGTGATGTGAGTAAAACTTAATTTAAATTAGATCTAACCAATGAATCACATTACCAAAATTCTAAAATGCGAATCTTATCTTTTGTAAAAGATCTTGAGGTGGTCATTGTAATGCATCGTCAGTGCAGCTCTTAGTCATATTTTCAGAATTTGAATGGTAAGACTTAATTTTGTTGTTTCAAGTCATATGTGAAGATATGTCTACTATATATATATATATATATATATATATATATATATATATATATATATATATATATATATATATATATATTGTATGGGGATAGATATGGTTCTTTTATATTATCTCTTATTTTAGAACTTTAGTTATCGAGTAATTTTTGTGTGTATTCAAATGCATAACATACAATTAGATTTTGAGTTTAATTTCAAATCAATTTTAATTTCAAATTTTAATTTACTTTAAACGAAATTAAAATTAATTTTAAATGAACTCAAAATTCAATAGTCACTTGATTTTATACAAATAAATAAATAAATAATTGTGTTAGTTATCCATGTAATGTTAATTCAGATGACATAGTTTTTGCTCTTGTAATGGGTTATCTAAACGTCTATATGGCTAAAGGATTAGGACAAATTTAAAGTCCAGATGAACTAAACACTGATTAGATTTGAGTTATTATCAATGTTTTTTAATTGACTTTATATTAACTTAATTTGGCTGATTTTGTATTCAAAGAGGATATGAATTTGGTAATAAAGTTATATATATTATTTATTTTTAAAAATTTATATAAAACAACTTTGAAATTAAGTATTTTTCAACAACGTAGAACATTTTTTTAAAATTTATTTATGGTGGGATATATTATAAAATACATGTTTTATTTCTTATATCATATACTTGATTAGAGAAAAAAATTGTATCATAAATTATACTCCCTCCTTCCACAAATCTAAAAATTAGTATTTTATTGAAAAAATTAATAAAATAGATAAAATAATAATATTGTGGAATTCATTAATTTATTTCTGAGTGATGTTTATTTCTAAAAAAGAAATTAATAAAAATTGGTGGACAACTAAAAAAGGAAAATAGGAAAAAAATTAGGGGACAAGAACACATGATATAGAGTTATACAGGTCTCAGTATATATATATTATATATTTTAAAGGAAAATATGACGGAAATACTAACGTAAGACTCCATTCCAAGTATGAGACCGACTATATATGGCTCCCTCCTAAAATTAATATTAGAATATTACAAATTTTATATTCACGCGCGGACACGCACACATAAATATATCTATAAGGTAATTAATTATAATAACATAATTTAATTAATTTATTTTTAATAAGTTTCATAGACCGTGCATCGCACGGGTAGAAATACTAGTTGATTTAATCTCTTAAAAGAATAAAAATACTATAAACAATTACAAACATTATATAATTAATTATTTTTTCAAATAATAGTGCTCTCCTATATGAAATTGGGTTTGCAAATAGACATTTAGTGACCTTAACTATCTCAAAAGAATTACATTGGACATAACATAAAAAAAAAAAAATGATTTATTTATTTTTATTAGTGGCCTCCAATTTTTTAAATGTTTTATAAGTATTAAAGAATGAAGAGAAAATCAATTCAAATCAGTAAAATAAACGGTAATGCATAGGAAAAGGCAACAAAAATAAAATAAAAAACATTTTTTTTTATTTTGGAAAAAAAAAAAAGAAGCTATCAGATTCAAGACGGCGTCGCTCAGTGCCAGAGGATTCAATGCCATATTGCTGGCCATTTCATTTTCATAGCTTTTTCTTTCTTTTTTTTACAGGAGTTTCATTTTCAAAGCTGTGTGACCACATTCTGGTGAGTTTTAAAGAAACTGTAACGTCATGTGAAATGGTAAATTTGTTAATTAATAAACACTTTGAGTATAATTAGATTTTAGTAGGTAAAAATAGATACAATTTAAATATGTTTTATAAAAAAAATATTTAATTTATTTTATTACAATACATTACACTTTGAAATGTTATAGCCTTATACTTCCTCATATTCAAAATGTACGTCGTTTAGACCAAATGCAAATATATTAAGAAATCATACTTCCTCGTATTTAAAATGTACGTCGTTTAGACCAAATGCAAATATATTAAGAAAATCATTGACTTTCTAGTATACATTTAATTAATAGCTTTGAAACTCTAAATAAAATTTTAAAGACAATTACAATCTAAGTTATTATTAATGAGTTTAAGAGTAAAGTGAGAAGAACTATGATGGTCCCGTTTTTCGAAGGGCAAAATGGGAATTCAAGAGCACAATTTTTTTTTTTTTTAAACCACTTTCCTCAGGGAGTTCAGCAAGAGTGAGAGACTCAAGTCACTGCGTTGCTGAGAGTCAGAGCTATCAAGTCAGTGATGAGACTTAAAAGCTCAGGCTCTCAACAAGGCAGTGACTCGAGAGACTGAACTCTCGAGTGCCTTGCCTGATTTAGTCAGTGAGATGGAATCTCCCTGACCTGAATGCTTAACTAAAGTTCCTTTTTAAACAATGCTCTCAGTGAGCAGATTTTCGCAATACTTTAGAAGAAAAGACATTCCAAATAATAACACTTGGTTTAACGTGGTTCAGAGACTCAAGCTCTTACATCCACGACCTGATTTAACAGGAAATCCACTCCTTTGGATTCTTGTTTTTAACGTGCCAAGGTGCACTTACAACTGGACTCACGCCCCTCCACGGAGCTGCCTCTCCTCACCTCACTACAAACCTAACAATCTTCTGAAAGGGTTTAGTTTGGTTTGGTTTTCTCCAACTAGGTGAGGTTTTCCTTTACAATGTGTTAGCCTTAAAGCTAAGATTAGGAAAACCTCTCTAAGCTAAGAGTTACAAGCTGAACACTCAGATAATATATGTGAAGACCCTAATGGTCAGTGTTCTAGGTGTAAGATGTGCCTCCTTATATCTCCCTTTGAAACGCACAAAACTCTCACACCCTCACAGCTCGTAGGTGTTTGTTTTCTTACAATTCTTACAACAACATAACACAACACACTCTAACAACAAGCTATGAGCTTGTATTTATAATGGGGATTCAAATGTATCCGTTGGAGAGGAAATACATTTGAATCCAGCATTAAATGGTTTCAACCACTTTTCTTGGAATGCGGCCTTTGTCAGTGTCAGAGTTGCTGCCTCGTGCTGATTGGTCCACGTGGCCTGGATTCACGGATCTTTGACTCAGTGGGTTTGACTAAGACCCACTGACTTTAGGTAGTTTTCTCCTTCACTGACAAGATGATCTTCAGTTGGACTGACTCGTCCTCAGTGTAGTTGTCCTTCAAGGACTGTTTGAAGATCACTACAAGAAGTTTGTTATAAGGCTGAATGACAAACTTCCCTGACCACAGTAGCCTGACTCCTTCAGGGCCTACTTGGTGCAGCACTGATCCACCTGATCAGGCTCTTCACTGAGTGGTCCACCAGACTTGGCTTAGATCAGCCTGACTTACACTCAGTGGGACTTCCTTCAGGCTTCTCCATTGGTTCAGGTTGATGGCATGTCTTCAGTCAGCTCTTCTGGCTGTCATCTTGATATCTTCAGGCTGTGTTGAGAAGTTCCCCCTCGCTGAGTTCCCCCTCAACTGAGCAACCTATTCTACTGAGAGCTAACCTAGCCTGACCTGATCTAAAGGATACTATCCTGACTGCTTTCAAACCTATTACATGTTGTTTTGGAAAATCATCAAAACTAAAGCATATCCCAACAATTTCCCCCTTTTTGATGATTCCAAAACTTCTAACCAAAAGATTTTCTATTACAAGAATGATGTCAGAGTACAGGTAATAGTTTGAAATATGCAGAAATTCCCATAGTTTAAAACGTTTAAGATCTGTTCGGTTGACCATTTTTCTTAACAAAACTGGATCAGTGGTCATGTGAACAACCCGCTCTGATACCAATTGATGGTCCCGTTTTTCGAAGGGCAAAATGGGAATTCAGGAGCACAAATTTTTTTTTTTAAACCACTTTCCTCAGGGAGTTCAGCAAGAGTGAGAGACTCAAGTCACTGCGTTGCTGAGAGTCAGAGCTATCAAGTCAGTGATGAGACTTAAAAGCTCAGGCTCTCAACAAGGCAGTGACTCGAGAGACTGAACTCTCGAGTGCCTTGCCTGATTTAGTCAGTGAGATGGAATCTCCCTGACCTGAATGCTTAACTAAAGTTCCTTTTTAAACAATGCTCTCAGTGAGCAGATTTTCGCAATACTTTAGAAGAAAAGACATTCCAAATAATAACACTTGGTTTAACGTGGTTCGGAGACTCAAGCTCTTACATCCACGGCCTGATTTAACAGGAAATCCACTCCTTTGGATTCTTGTTTTTAACGTGCCAAGGTGCACTTACAACTGGACTCACGCCCCTCCACGGAGCTGCCTCTCCTCACCTCACTACAAACCTAACAATCTTCTGAAAGGGTTTAGTTTGGTTTGGTTTTCTCCAACTAGGTGAGGTTTTCCTTTACAATGTGTTAGTCTTAAAGCTAAGATTAAGAAAACCTCTCTAAGCTAAGAGTTACAAGCTGAACACTCAGATAATATATGTGAAGACCCTAATGGTCAGTGTTCTAGGTGTAAGATGTGCCTCCTTATATCTCCCTTTGAAACGCACAAAACTCTCACACCCTCACATCTCGTAGGTGTTTGTTTTCTTACAATTCTTACAACAACATAACACAACACACTCTAACAACAAGCTATGAGCTTGTATTTATAATGGGGATTCAAATGTATCCGTTGGAGAGGAAATACATTTGAATCCAGCATTAAATGGTTTCAACCACTTTTCTTGGAATGCGGCCTTTGTCAGTGTCAGAGTTGCTGCCTCGTGCTGATTGGTCCACGTGGCCTGGATTCACGGATCTTTGACTCAGTGGGTTTGACTAAGACCCACTGACTTTAGGTAGTTTTCTCCTTCACTGACAAGATGATCTTCAGTTGGACTGACTCGTCCTCAGTGTAGTTGTCCTTCAAGGACTGTTTGAAGATCACTCCAAGAAGTTTGTCATAAGGCTGAATGACAAACTTCCCTGACCACAGTAGCCTGACTCCTTCAGGGCCTACTTGGTGCAGCACTGATCCACCTGATCAGGCTCTTCACTGAGTGGTCCACCAGACTTGGCTTAGATCAGCCTGACTTACACTCAGTGGGACTTCCTTCAGGCTTCTCCATTGGTTCAGGTTGATGGCATGTCTTCAGTCAGCTCTTCTGGCTGTCATCTTGATATCTTCAGGCTGTGTTGAGAAGTTCCCCCTCGCTGAGTTCCCCCTCAACTGAGCAACCTATTCTACTGAGAGCTAACCTAGCCTGACCTGATCTAAAGGATACTATCCTAACTGCTTTCAAACCTATTACATGTTGTTTTGGAAAATCATCAAAACTAAAGCATATCCCAACAAACTATAATTAATTAATGTTGAAAAGTGCAAAATGACATGTATATGACAAATAAAGTAAATAGCTAAAATGACATTTAAATTGAACTGGATGGAGTATAGTTCAAGTGCATCGTACAATTAAAGTATATTTTTAAACGGTATCAACTGTTTTCACTTAACATTCAGTGAAAAGAACAACAATTTTTTGATAAAAAAAGACAAATATTATTATATATACATTTAAATTGTACGATACACCCTAATAGAGCATGAAGTTATAACTTTTTGAGTGTTTCAATACACATGTGTCACTTTCCATTTGTGAATTAGTATACTATTTTTTTTCCTTTTTTTTTTTTTTATGTTTTTTCGTCTGAAGTATCTTATGGTAAAAAAGTATTTGGTAATATTATAATTTTTTTCATTTGGACCCTTGATATTTTGACATGTGCAAACCACTTTTTGTCTATTTTAAGATGCCCATGGCTTTTTAAATTCCCATTTTAGAACATAGATTCATATGGTGTATTTGCAAATACAAGTATTGCATTATAAACACTTCTTAAAAATTAAAACTGGAAAATAAAACTTTAAAAATAAATGTTTTTATCTTCTCCCCCGAATTTGCAAACACCCCATAATCTCATAGAAAATAATATTATTATTTAGGAAAAATAATTCGATAGTACTCCCTCCGTTTATAAAATTTATACTCCATTATTATTGGACACATGATTTAATGAAAATTAGGAGGCGCTTGTTTAGCAATTCCTCAATGGTAATGAGAATGAAAATTATTTTTCATCTATACCCCCATAATAAAAATGATATGTTGGGAGAAGACTTGTTACAATTGTGACTCTATTGCTAGTGTCATGCCCCAATTTTGGAATAGAAGTAGACAACAAATGGTTGTTAGTAGAGGAATAATGGAGTGATTGAGGAGGGGGATTGTAGGAAGAGAATAAAGTATCCAGAATGAAGTAGTGATTACCTTATTTATAAGAGGGGGTGGTGATTTTGTTCTCATTAATTATCATAATTACACTATTTTTCAATCTCATTGTCATTACCGTTGAAGAGTTGATAACCAAGCGTCCCCTTAGTATTTTACTCCCTCCGATTCAAAATATTTGATGTTTTAGGATGTTTTTTTTTGTTTCAAAATATTTGATGTTTTAGGATATTTTGCACCTTATTTTCCTATTATGCCCCTATTTAAATCTCCCTAAAATATCACGCATATCTTCTCCTTACCTTTTAATAATTTTACACCATAAATAATCTAGTTGACCTTCCATCAATCTCTATTCAATCAATATATCATAAGAGTATAATAGTCACTATACACCACTTTTTAATTCTCACAACAAATCCTAAAACATCAAATTTTCTGAATCGGAGGGAGTATTGAAAAAATAGATAAAATAAGAGTATTGTAGAAGTATTATGAGACTCGTTTATTTATTTGTGAGTAATGTTTATTTCCAAATATGATAGATATATAAATTTGGTGGATAGCCCAAAATAGAAAGTGGATATAAATCTGATGGATAGGAACTACAAATTTTTCTTTGACAATTCACATTCTCAAGTTTCCCATCCTCCACCTTCTCTTTTGTCTTGCTATCCCATTGCATTGCATCATCATCGTGCAGAACACTGTTTTGTTTAGACCAGTCCAATACACAATACCTCAATAAGTAATTAAATTAATTAATAATGCTAGTATAATCGACAGCTCATATAATCATAAACAGTAAAAAAAAAAAAAAAACTTCGTTTTCTTCTTTTGACTGGCTTTTATTCTCAATAGCTAGGACCACTCTGTGGCTATGTTGAACTAGTAATTCTCCGTGCAAATATTGATAAATTCTAAAATATTACGTATTGTTATGAAAATTTAAATTATATTTTTTTTTGTCTACTACCCATTAATTTTTATTAATTCTTCTTACTAATATACTCAATTTGTTCACTAAAAGTGTGTTAATTTCGTTTTTGTCAACAATTTATTTTTCTACCATCCAACCATCACTTATTTTCTTCGCATGTCATTAATTTTACACTCACAAACAACTACATAATTTATAAATAGACCACAAAATAACCTAGAATACTCTTACTTATCATTTGTTAAAATTGTTCAAAATAAATAGACACAGGTTTTTTAAAAGAAAGGAGTATGATTATTTGTTAGTTTCTCATAATTATTTAAATATGCGTTAAGATGACCACAAATGCCAACATTTATAAAATTATATTAAGATTGTAATTTTTACATTTTCAGGAAGACTCCAAGTAACGTACCCTGCAATGCACATTTAGTATATATATATATATATATATATTTGGTACTCGGTATCCGGCTCGTTAATTATTTATTTAAATAAATTTTACTATAATTTATTATAATTATTACATTTTTTATTTAATTCTTAAATCTTTTTAGCATTTGAGTACGTAAGATAATAATTCACCATTAATTTATATAAAATGGTTCACTAATAAAATATAAATTTAAGAGATTAGAAACACAACTTTTTTAACTTTAAATGGAAACTAATGATCTTGTTTATATATATATATATATAGTCATCATTTTGATTTTTTTTTTAAGGAAAAGGCTGTTCCATGTTAATTTAGAAACGGATAGAAACATTTTTAGTCCCATAACTTTTTACCTTTTTTGAAATGGTCCTAAGAAAGATAAATGTATAAATTTAGTCTCAAATTTTTGCAAATTGTACAATTTACATCCCAAATGCGCCGGAATCGACAAAAAATCATCGTTTTTTGACATGTGTCGTGCACGTGAGCGTTCAACTTAGACAAACATGTTGATTAGATTATTAATAAATCGTTTTTATGCTTTGGAAGATTGTATTTGGGAAAGATTTTGACGTTATGGAAAAAAAAATTAGGGAAGGATTTCTAGAGTTATTCGAGTTTGATTTACATTCTTAAATTGAATATTCACTGAAAATCTTCAAATTGAACATGCATGAGTCGGGCTCATGTAAAAAAACGATTGCATTTTATCAATTCGGCGAAATTTGGGATGTAAATTATACAAAACAGAAAAAAATTGGGACTGAATTTGTATATTTATCTTTTTTGGGACCATTTCGAAAAAGATAAAAAGTTATGGGACTAAAAATATTTTTATCCCATTTAGAAACAAATGCGTCAAAAATCCAAACTCTACCCTTTATTCTGGAATCCTTAAACCTTCTGGTGCCATATTCCAAAAAAAGAAGAAATTTATTTTGGATGTCTTCTTAAATTGTACATTTCCAATTGCTCGTAATCAATCCAAAAATTTCCGCCACGTTTTTCATTTGAGTTTGAAGTAATGTGAAAAGTCCTTACAATTCCCTCGATTTTAGCAGCAAATTGATGAAGCTTGCTGCCATTTAAGTTTTATTATTAACAAAAAGAGATCAATTTAATAATAAAACAGTTATGCAAAACTCCATGTATATATTAAAATAAAATTACTAAACATGGCAACTATTTTAGGTGGGAAAATATCTTTACTATTTTAGACAGACTTTTCTCTTTATATATATATATGGATTTATCGGCACTAGATTTTTATATTTGTATTCTTTCTGAGGGAGAGGGAAGACTCAAAGTAAACAAAAAAAATTATTTAGGATACTCTGTCAGTAGTAGATGTTATTATCTCAACAATAGGTTGTCCCAATTTTTTGTTAAAAAAAAAAAAAAGAAAAGTTGTAGTATTTATTTGTGGCAAAAGTAAACAAAAAATTATTTAGGATATTCAGTCAATTCCATTAGTGCACTGCAAAAAATGTGTGATTTGAAGAGGGTATTTAAAGAGGGAAAAATAGCCCTCGTATTTGAAGAGGGATTACACGAGAGAAAACACTAAACTAGGGTTTATATGAGGGAACTTTTTCTGTCGAAAAAAACGAGGGATTTCACGAGGGATTTTGGATCCCACGACAATTTCACGAGGGTACAGACGAGGGAATGCATGTGTCAGAAGTTCTCGAGGGAAATGATCCCTCGTCATGAACCGGTTGTCAGTTCACGAGGGAATATATCCCTCGTCCAGTACAAGTTGTCATTTCACGAGGGATTATAACCCTCTTCAATTTGAATTATGTCAGTTCGTGTCAGTTCACGAGGGATCTAAACCCTCGTCCGCTAGTTCGTGTCAGTTCACGAGGGATCTAAACCCTCGTCCGCTAGTTCGTGTCAGTTCACGAGGGAATCTAAACCCTCGTCCGCTTTGTGCAGGGTGGCAAGGTGGCAGGGTGGCAGGGAGCAGGTTTGACCGTTGAAGAGGGTTTTTTCCCTCGACAATCCCTCGTCCAAGTCCTTATACATCCTTCAGTCTATATCTTTTATTCCAGTAAGTCTCCGAAGCAAGAGAGAAGAAGGAGGGAGAAGAGAAGGAGAAGCAAGGAGTTCTGGCTGCTCCAAAAATACTCCTCCAATTGTCGGACGTGTTGTACACATTATTGTGAATATTTCTACGGTAATTTTTTTTTGTTTTAATCGGTTAAATTATTTATTTTGAATTTGCATGCAATTAGTATAAATTTATTCTCTATTTAGTGTAAATTATATATATTTAGTGTATTTGTTATTACATTGTGTAGAATTAACTAGCTATAATTAGTGTAAATTACTAGCTATTTAGTGTAAATTAATTAATATAATAATATACCTAGCTACGAAATTAGCTTATAATTATTTAATTTTGTTAATACTTGTTGCTTATGATATATATATATATAGGACTAGTTTATTTTGATGAAATAATGTACATATATATGTTATGGAGCCGGAGGGGTATTGATATTTGTTGACTTATAATTTGTTTGTTGTATAATATATGTGCGCTCTGACTTGATTAATTATAATTAATTAAGTCGGAAATGGATGCACGTAGAAATTTTGATTAATTGGGAATACGGAAAAATTAAACGAAACTCTGTTGAAATTTTTAGAAAATATTAATTAATTAATTAATTAATAGGAGAATAAAAAAATATCAATTTTAGGGTTTTTAGTATTAATTCATTAATATGAAACAAATTGATATGGATTATTCAAGTCGTTTATGTTGGATGTATGGTCCAAGATCGATTAATGACATGATAGCTCCCGAATTTATAAGTGGACTTGATTCATTCGTAGACTTCGTTACTAGTAACCCGAATTGGATGAATCGAGGAAAGATTAGGTGTCTCTGCAACAAATTTAGATGTCGGAACAAGACGTTTCAGTACCCCGATGATGTGAAAGCTCATTTGTATAGAAATGGTTTCATGCCAAATTATTACAATTGGGTTTTTCACGGCGAGGAAAATTGGGGTCAAATTCCACATCAATACATTGATCAGACATCGGCTTCTCACGGGATGGTTGATGAGACAGCAGGATCTAGCTCGTACCACGATATGGTCACAAATTTAACTTCTGGTTCCCACTTCGGAAATGTGGATGATGGGCCGCATGTTGAGGAACCCCCTAATCAGTATGCTGCACAGTTTTATGATATGCTTTGTGCAGCTGATCGAGATTTGTATCCTGGGTGCGAAGCACACTCTCAGCTGTCATTCAATGCTCGAATGCTGAACATTAAAACTGAAAATAGACTTTCTGAAAGGGGTTATAATCAAATCGTTGACTTGGTTCGTGAGATCTGTCCTCCGGATAATTTGGTGCCCAGAAAGTTTTCCGATAGCAAATAATTGATGGGTGAGATGGGGCTTCCTGTGGAGAGGATCGACTATTGTGCAGGGAATTGTATGTTATATTGGGGTGCGGACAACGATCTTGAATATTGTAAGTTTTGCGGTCGGCCACGGTTCAAACCCGCTAGACGCGATGTGAATGGTCGACTGAAAAAGAAGAGCGCTTTCAAGGAGATGTTCTACTTTTCCATCATCCCTAGACTGCAAAGATTGTATCAGTCCAATGCAACTGCGAAGGATATGACATGACATGCAAGTTGCTCTAATAATGATCAGTCCGGTGTCATGCGTCACCCTGTAGACTCGCAGGCTTGGAAACACTTGGACCAGTCGTATCCTGAATTTGCATCAGAAATTCGAAACGTGAGGTTGAGCTTGAGCACCGACGGTTTTCAGCCGTTTGGGCAGTCGGGGAAACAATACTCCTCATGGCCGGTGATACTGACACCGTACAATCTACCGCCATGGATGTGCATGAAAGATCAATTCATGTTTCTTACGGTTCTGGTGCCTGGTCCAAAAAATCCAAAGGATAAATTGGATGTATTTTTACAACCATTGATCCGTGATTTGATAATTTTATGGTAATATGGAGTGGTAACGTACGATATTGCTACAAAGCAAAATTTCTTGATGCGGGCTGCACTAATCTGGACCATAAGTGACTTTCCAGCCTACTCGATGTTGTCTGGATGGAGCACATCTGGAAGGCTTGCTTGTCCATATTGTGCAGAATACACGGATGCTTTCACTTTGAGGCTCAGTCGAAAGTAGTCGTGTTTTGACAACCATCGTAAATTTTTACCCATATATCATCTGTATCGAAGGAACAAGACTGCATTCAGAAAGAACAAAACAGTTGATGATGATCCACCGCCCATCCGTACAGGTGTTTCGATCCTTGAGGAAATTAATTGGATTGGATTTATGAAAGTTACGGAGGAGGGTGCTGATGCTCACAACAAAGTTCTAGGTGGGGGTTGGAAGAAGAAGAGCATTTTCTGGAATTTGCCGTACTGGAGTACGCTGTTGATCCGACACAATTTGGATGTGATGCACATCGAAAAAAATGTGTTTGATAATCTCTTCTACACGGTGATGAATGTGGAAGGGAAAACGAAGGACACAAATAAATTTAGGGATGAGCTCAATGAATACTGTCGTCGACTCTCGTTGCAGAGATGTCCAGATACAGGAAAGTACCCCAAAGCTGCTTATTCACTTGATAAGAGACAGAGAGATATTGTTTGCAAGTGGGTAGATGAGTTGAAATTCCCTGATGATTATGTGTCCAACCTGTCTCGTTGCGTAGACTGGAGCAAATTGAAGATATTTGGGATTAAGAGTCATGATTGTCACGTGTTTATGCAGAGACTGCTTCCAATTGCTTTCCGTGAATTACTGTCGGTCAACATTTGGAAAGTTATCACTGAAATTAGTTTGTTTTTCAAGGAGTTAACATCTAGGACCATTACAGTGGAAAACATGACTAGGTTGGACCATGATATCCCAGACATCTTGTGCAAGTTGGAACGAATATTTCCACCCAGCTTCTTTAATTCAATGGAGCATCTACCTGTCCATCTTGCATATGAGGCAAAGATCACTGGTCCAGTACAATACAGATGGAGGTACCCATTTGAGAGGTAATCTATTAATTACCTGTTTATTTTTAATATAATCTCGTTCGGGAATTACAGTAGCTCATCCGTGGACTTTGAATTAGGTATCTTCACAATTTAAAGTTAAGTGTGGGTAACAAGGCGCATGTGGAAGCTTCAATTGCAAATGCTTATTTAACAAAAGAAGCATCAATATTTTATTCTCATTATTTTGAGGACCATGTGCTGACGAAGCAACACAATGTACCTCGCAATTTCAGCGGTCGTGAAGTACCCGAAGTAGTTGAAGGCAATCTTTCGATATTTGTGCCTTCTGGTACACATCTTGGAAAGAAGGGTAAAAGATGGATTGTAGACTTAGAGAAGCAAGTTGCCCACACGTACGTGTTACTAAATTGCAATGGGGTGCAACCGTATATTGCGTAAGTTAACCTACCTCTTAGTGGAAACTTAAGTTGTTTTTTATCTTCTAATTTGTGCCTCAATCATATGTAGTGTGTTTTTCGAGCAACTACTGCTTGTTCAACCGAATCTATCAGGTGCTAAAAAAGATGATGTGCTTCAAATGGAATTTGCGTCGTGGTTTGAACAACTTGTAAGTGATATATATGTATAAGTAACTTGTTATTATTAATTTTTATATATAATGGAATATATCGTAAAATTTTAAAATATAGGTGGAGAGAAATCGTATTCAGGATCAGTTTATATGTGCTCTCGCGGGCGGTCCTAGCAGTACTGTCACCACGTACCCTGGGTATTACGTGAATGGTTTCAAATTTCACACACGAGATTATGGTGCCTCTAAAAAAACCATGAACAGTGGAGTTTGCATTAAAGGAACAAACTATGATTCCAATGAAAATGATTTCTATGGGATACTCGAGGAAGTAGTGGTTTTGGAATACCCTGGACTTACTGAAAAAAAAAAGTTGTTCTGTTCTATATTGTGTACGCTTGATGTATTGATGTGTTTACTTGTTTTAATTAATTAATGGATTCTGTATTTGTTTTGTTTGTTTGATGTATTGATGTGTTTGCTTGTTTTAATTGTTATGTACATACATATTATAATTTTACATTGTTACTTAATGTATTAATTGCTATGTATATAGATGGCTGGAGGTAGAAGTATCTGTAACTTGTTCGGTGGTCGGCGATCGTCCTCTCGTACACCAGAGTCAGACCAAGAGAGAGAACCAGTACAAGTCTTTTTAGTTGTCCCAACCAAAATATCTTGTACACATGTTATAACTGTACGTAATTGTTAAATACAGATGGAAACATCGGAAACAAATACAGGTCGACGCAGCTTTTGGGGATCCTCCTCCCAAACCGGAAGAGTACCGGTTCCTGATTTGCAGAATCAGAATGAAGAACCAGATGTGGTTGAGTATGACCCTGTCGTTCCGGAAACTGCGGAAGAGCTCATCAATCATGCACCTCGTCCGAACCGGCTACGCATTTATACGTATCACAATGTGTATGTTAAATATAACTTTGTCTTTTTTATATAATTTTATTAAAATATATATATATCAATGTGTGAAACAAAGTTTCTACAGATTAATGCCCTCGAATGCTGTTTCGAGGTTGATTCGGAACATCATGTCCCGTCGAATGGAGATGGGCGGTTTCACTTATAAGCTGGTGTCAGAAGGAAGGAGGAAAGAGTGGTGGGAGACATTCCAGGTAATTGTTAATTTTGTTAAGTATGTAGTAGTATATGTATGTCTACATTTTTACTTAATTAAAATAAATGTGATTGTATATATTTTCTTCAGAGGGAGACCTACTGGGATTCGGCGACGGAAAATACGGTGGTAATTAAAAAGCTGTTCATCCAGAGGTCTAGAGAACGATTCACGGATCTCCTCAGTCTTTGGAAGAGGATCCATCGACGTGCAGGAAAAAACCCACCGTGGGAGCCGACATTCTGGACTGCACTACTCGAGTACTGGCAATTGCCCGAAGTCATTGCCAAAAGCAACCAGTGTAGGACAAACCGCTTATCTTCGGTCGGAGGAAGAGGCCCCTCAAAACACAAAGGAGGGGCAAAAGGAGCTGCACAATGGACTGAAGATTACGTAAGTAATTAATCATGCACTACAACATAGGGAGATTTTAATTACTTTATTATACATAACCCGAATTTTTTGGAATACAGGAGAAGAAATATAACCGGCTCTCAACTGAATGAGAAATTGTGCAACATTTCCACAACTGTGGGGAAGGGGAGTACACGTATGGGGGAATTGCTGAAATAATTGTAAGTGTTTTACATTAACATTAACAATATAAATAACACATTTATATACTTTTTCATTTACACAATTTTGTATGTCTAGGGCTCCGTGGAGGAATGAGTCTCGTAATTACCGCCTTCAGCGGACGAAGATGAGCGCTTGAACCGATTGAGTCAAGCGTATGCTGAGACAGTGAGGCCAGAACACGGAAAAGTTAGGGGTCTCGGTCAAATGAAGACGATGCGCATACAATCTAGCCCAGGCGGGACATCATCTGGCACACACGTTGGCGGCTATGACCAAAGAGATGTTGATCGCTTGTTGGCTGAAGAACGCGCGAGATATGAAAGAATGCTGGCGGAGCAACAGAGCCAGTATAACGAAAACTTGCGTCAGGAAGTGCACAACCAGATGATGGTGTGGATGCAAGGACATCAGGGAAACCTACCTAGTGGGTTTTCCCAACCAGCTACTTCATATCCTCCTTACCCAGCTTATCCTTCTTATCCTCCCGCCCCTGGTTACGCCCCTTGTCCTCCCATCGGTCCTTCTAGTGGTGTTCCTCCCGTTCCTCCTAGTGGTTTTCCCGCCGCCCATTATCCTCAGGCCTCTCCTGCTCGTCCTCCAGCTTCTGGTCCTTCCCCGTCTCGTCGTAATTCCATATCTCCAACTGGATTTGTAGACCTACTTGAAAGAGGTGCATATTCTGGTTACCCTCCGAGGGGTAATTATTCTGGAAATAAAAGAGGTGGTGATGATGATGATGATGATGATGATGATGATGATGAGAGATAGATGTCATGAATATTTGATCGTGTTTTTGAACTGTATATGTTGGTTTAAGATTTTACTGTTTATTTAGATTTAATTGTCTGGATATTTGAGCATGTGTGGATATTTTTATTGTTATGTTTGGATATAATTGGAACTATATATGTTGGTTTGTTATTATTATTATTATTATTATTATTATTATTATTATTATTATTATTATTATTATTATTATTATTATTATTATTATTATTATTATTGATTTTAGTGAAAAACAATTTCAAAAATATTTATTTTAAAATTTTATTGATTTAAAAAAAAAAAGCAAACTTTATATGTGTATATGTGTACACATAATAGTAAATAGTGAAAATAAATATATGTGTATTAGTGTATTAGTGTACACATAATAGTAAATAGTGAAAATGAATTTAAAAAATACTTTTTTTTATTTTATTGATTTTTAAATAAAATAACGATCAATATATGTGTATATGTGTACACACATTAGTAAATAGTAAAAATAAATTAAAAAAATATTTATTTTTAAAAATAAAAGCAATCAATATATGTGTAATAGTGAAAAATAATTAAAAGATACTTATTTTAAAGTTATATTGATTTATAATAATATATACAAGTGATAGTTTAATTTTATATGTAATAATAATTTTCATATAAAGTATAACAAACAATTAATATTAAGTAGTATTATGTTTAAAATATACAACAGAAAATATATTAAACATATATATTACACCCTAAAACATAACAAGTAAATAGTCTTGCCCAAGCGGCACGGCGAAACATGCAAGGCCTCCGTATACATGGAGGTCGCGTGTTCGAAACCTGAGGGGGGCGAATTTCACACAATTTGAGCTTGAAGTGAGGTGGGTGGGTGCTAGCCTAGCGGATCCGCGGGGAAGGGGTTGTGCTTGAGGTGGTGGGTTCGAAACCCACGAAATACGTTTTTATTTCGGAACAGACTGGGCGAGGGATTACACGAGGGAATTTCCCTCGCCACGTCAGCCGAGGGGAAATTCCCTCGCCAAATGACCGCCAGTCACGTCAGATATGAAGAGGGGAATTTTTCCCTCGTGCACAGTTTACGAGGGAAATGAAGAGGGATTTTTCCCTCGTGCTTATTTCCCTAGGGAATAATCCCTCGCCCTTTACAAGGGCTTAGCCGAGGGATTTTTGAAGAGGGAAATTTTCCCTCGCCTGGTCCCACACGAAATCCCTCTTTAAAACCCTCTCTATTTTTAGAGGGATTTTTTTCCCTCGTGTACAGAATGGCGAGGAGCATTTTGGAGAGGGAATAAATCCCTCTTCAATACCCTCTCTACCTTCGATTCCCTCTTTAAAACCCTCTCCAAAACCCTCTTTAAATCAATTTATTTTTGTGGTGGTGTAGTAGATGTTATTGTTATAAATCTAGCATATTTATTATATCAAATTTAAAAGATTTGATATGGACATTACTAATGAGTTTATAGTCTAAACGAGATTTAGGTTTAGACTAGGTCTTTTCTATTATAAATAGATCATTATACTCAGAATTGTATACACGCATAGTGAAACTCCTGGCTTGGTACGCTCCCAGACGTAGTCGTTATCGACGAACTGGGTGAATAAATTTGCGTCTCTATTTTACGCTCTCGATTTACAACACATTATCAGCACGAGACTCTGCCTGCAGCTAATTGGTACGGATCTAAATTAATTTTCTTTATTCCATGATTATTAATTGTCGTATCGAACTCTTTGATCTATGCGTATTATATTTTTATGTACACTTGAATTATTGCATCAATTATTATTTTGTTTGCAATTAATTGGACCAAATCGAATTGTGAAAAAAAAAGTTTAAACGAGTGCACGCAGCGCCCGTCGCACGCCTACACCCGCCCGCGCATGGCCGCGTACCTCCGGACGCCGAGCCCCGTCGGCTCCGCCCCCCCCCCCCCCCCCGTCCGTGCAACCCTTACCCCTTTTTGGGCCGAATTAAGTCCAATGCGACGTGGACCTTATTATTTATATGGGCCTTCACTTAATTTCGATAATATTTTTGTGCCCGCAAATTATTTTATCAAGTTTTCGAAAAATACTTGGAAAATTAAAAGGTAATAGTTTTGCAAATTAATTAAACCCGAATTTTTTTTTGGAATTAACTTTAATATTAGTTCTTAATAAATTTATTATTTTTATATGCTTAATTGATGTATGTGCATGCTTCTGTGATTTAATTATCTTGCATGCATTATTACTCTTGCACATAACCCCCATATTATAGTCCGCATATATTGCTCGGTTAGGTGGCGCCCGGTACTTGTCGGACTGTAAATTATGCTTTGGGTAGACGGCACCCAATTCATGCTTCTATGTGCTCTAGAATAATCAAATAAATCTGTATTTCTCAGTTGTCAATAAATTGGTCACATTTCTTAGCATGTCACTTTAAAAATTGTAGTGTATAATGACTGATATTACCAAAAGAGAAGTCGCTGAGCTTGCTCTTGATGGTAATAACTACCTGACATCGGCGCTAGATGTTGAGATCCATTTGTTGGGAAAATAGGGGTGCCCGGAAACTATTCGGGATAAAAATTAAATACGAATTTAAATACAATTATTACTTGCATGAATTAATCCTAATTAATTCAAATAATAATTCCAACAACAATTTTATCATCATGCATTTTCTGCACTTCTAGTGGCAGAAAAGCACAACCAACTTTTTATGCAAAATCATAACTCGAGACCGGTTGGCTCACAAGCAGTGCCCGAAGCACATGCCATAGCTCAAGGTAATACAAGTGGTCGCAAGTGTGAAAGAGAGAGAGAGGAAGTAAACAAACTCGTAGCAAAGGTCGAGGTCGTAGTAAATCCGGTGGTCCAGGTACCTCGAATGACAATCAAGTTCAAGCTCGTGGAAAGGCTGCATCTAACACGAATCCCGCTCTTGAAAAACCTGGCACTCAAGATAAGGTTGAGCAATCCTGCTACAGATGCGGATGCAAAGCCATTGGTCTCGCACGTGTCGTACTCCCAAACACTTGGTTGAGGCTTATCAATAGCAACAAAAGGACGACAAGGGGAAGGCTCATAAAGTTGAATCTCACCATGTCAGTCTGCCTGAAGCAGACTTTGACCATGACAACGATGATCTTTTGGGCATAGAGCTCAAAGACTTTGGAGACAATGAGTGATTTGAGTGTTTGATTATTTTAGTACTTTGTTTGTTTGTGGTTGAAACAGTTTATATTTTGGATCCTATCTTTTGGATATTTTATTTTATGGATGATATAATTTAGCTTTGATGTGTTTACCTTAATACTATCCGTCAAATTTATTTAGATATTGTTATTCTTATACATGGCTTGTAAACATATCAGCTATTAGGTTTTGACTTTTTCCTCTGGCATGATGGATTCAAATTGAGATTTAAGTTTGGTAGATAGCGTCATCACACACACAATCTTAAGAGATAGGAAGTATTTTTATAACTTGGTAGAACGTAAGGAGAGTGTAACTACGATAGTCAACGATAATATCATGATAGTAGGCTCCAGAAGAGCTTCCATTGTCCTCCCCATGGGTACTGAACTCATAAATGATAATGCTTTATTGTTTCCACAATCTAAGCGTGCCCTGCTCAGTTTTAAAGATATAAGATCTAATGGCTATCACATTGAAACTGAAACTAAGAATAATAACGAATACCTTTTGATGACTATTACTCGAGGTAGCCGTAAACAAGTTATAGAAAAACTTCCCTCCTTCTCTTTCGGATTGTACTATTCCTACATCCGGCTGTCTAATCTCCATCTAGCTATGCGTATGAAATTTCATGGCCCGAACTCCTTTAAATTATGGCATTAGCGGCTAGGTCATTCAGGACAAACTATGATACGTAAGGTTCTATCTAATTCCATTGGTCATGGTATTTCGAATAATAGAATCCCTCATGTTGATGAATTTATATGTGTTGCATGTTCTAAGGGTAAATTGACAGTGCGCCCGTCGCACACCAAGGTGGGACTAAAGTCTCCGGTTTTCCTTGAACGGATTCAAGGAGACATTTGTGGACCGATTCACAGGACCATTTCGATATTTCATGGTCCTAATTGATGCCTCCACTAGGTGGACATATGCTTGTTTGTTGTCTATCCGCAATCAAGCTTTTGCAAAGCTCATTGCGAAAACTAATGAGCTTCAAGCTCAGTTCCCAGATTATCCAATAAAATCTATTCAAATGGATAATGCTGCTGAGTTTACCTCAAAAGCCTTTACAGATTACTTTATGGCTCTGGGAATTAAAGTGGAGCATTCGGCCCCCTACGTCCACACCCAAAATGGTTCGGCTGAAGCGCTAATAAAACGTATCAAACTTATCGCTAGACCATTACTCATGAACTCGAAATTACCCACCTCATGATGGGGGCATGCAGTCCTACATGCATCACACCTGATACAAATCCGTCCAACTGCATATAATGATTATTCCCCCTACAATTAGTGTGTGGGAAAGAACCAAGCATTTTCCATCTGCGTATTTTTGGATGTGCGATATATGTTCCGATAACATTACTAAAGCGAACCTCTATGGGCCCACAAAGGAAGCTAGATATTTATGTTGGATTTGACTCTCCATCCATTGTGAAATACCTAGAACCTTTATCCGGGGATCAATTAATGGCCCGGTTCGCTGACTGCACATTCGATGAAGATCACTTCCTGGCATTAGGGGGAGATACGAATTCAAAATTGAATGAATGCTGGTAACTTACGTGGAGCGTAAGTAATCTTCAGTACCTATATCCACGCACTAGTCAATCTGAACTTGAAGTTCAGAAGATCATTAACTTGCAAAATTTAGCAAACAATCTGCCAGACGCATTCATTGACCATAGATGTGTAACTAAATCACATATACCTGCAGTAAATGCTCCACAAAGGGTTGAGGTCCCAAGCAAATCAAGTATACATGCCCTCACACACCAGAATTGTAAAGGACCTACAACCAATGCAAATACACCTAAAAGAAAGGCTATCAAAACTGGTCAGCAAACGTGAAATCTCTAGAAGAGATTCGCCTAGAAGACGAGCGTCCTAGTAATGAAGCACGTGCACAAAATACTCAATTAATATACTATGTCTCGTTTCATATATATATATATATATCCAATGTTGACCTCGGGGAAAAAGAATGGTTGATAAATTTATTCATAAGTTTTAACGGATTTTTTAATTATGTATGAGGGGATGTTGAAAGGTTTGAGATTTTTATGTAGTAATTAAATTACTTTTATATACATTAATAGTTGGTTAATTGGGAGGTTAATATTTTTCTATTTTATTTAATACACGGTTTGTAACGGTGTTTTTATTTTTTTTATACAGATCTAGTAAATCAAAATGTGTTAATAATAAAAAGTTTTCAAAAATGGTATAACTTTTTGTTAGTATAGATAGGTGCGGGTGCAGGTGCGGGAGTGTGGGGGCATTACAATAAGAGTTCGGGGATACAAATTTTCAAAAAAATTAGAGTGCAATTCTTCAAAAATACTTTTGTTTATTTATATTTTATTATATATAACACCTAAAAAAATATACTCCCTCCGTCCCGGTCTAAGCGTCTCATTTCTTTTGGTTGAATGATTTAAGAAAGTGTATTTGTTTATTAATATATGGTGAAAAAGTAATGAATAGTGTTGAAAAGTAATGAATAGTGTTTAATAAAGTAATGAATAGTGTTGAAAAGTGGATTGAATGAGTGACATTTTTTTGTAATATTGTGTGAATTTGAAGGTTAAAGTTTATATATAGTAGAGTGTTGCTTTTTCCATTTATGGAATGAGACACTTAGTGTGGGACAATAAAAAAAGAAAAGTGGGACACTTAGAGTGGGACGGAGGGAGTATATTTTAAAATTTTGTAAATCGAATATATATAATTAACATTTTTTCTGACCCAAAACTTAAACATATTCAATAATTTAATATAATTAAGTAACCAAAAATCAATTCAAGTTCCATTAGCCTAATACACACGTCATAACAATGATTTCAATAAAAAAACGAGTGTTACATTGTCAATTTAAATTATATTATATAATAAATTTCAATTGAAATAACATATTTAATATTTAATAAGTAGGATTCGCGAGGAGAATTCGAGTATCCGTTAGTAGATTCGCCACGTGACAGACAGATTCACCACGTGGAGAATTCGATTCGCGAATGCAAGAATTGTGCGGGTGCGAATCGATACAATCTTGTGATATTATTAGAAGAATTTGTGCATCATAGGCTCATAGCTCTGTTATGATATTGAAATGTCTAGTAAAAGGTAAAATAATTAATATTATGACCGTGAGTAGATTAAAATACATTTTAGCTTAAATTTATCTTTACAAATTACAAGAATTTATCAAACTTAGTTTACTATAAAAAAAGAATTAAATTTTATGATGCGAACAGGAGTTTAAAACTTTTTAATTCGACAAAATATTATATGCATTTTGTGCATAGTACATTATTAATTTTTTTTAAATTACTAATATTTTTATTTTAATAATTAATATTACTCTCCCCGTCCACAAAAAATAATTTTAATTGTCTTATTTGTCCGTCCACAATAAATAATCTTGTTTTTTAAAATAGAAATAATAAACTTTATTTATATTTTTTGACATACAAACATAATATTTTTAAAATAATACATTTTATACTTAATTTGATATAATATTCACACTTTTTATATATTATATCTATTTTTTTTTAATAATTATAAAAAAAACTATACGATGTTCTTTTATGGATGAAGGGAGGTGGAGTTCAACGCAGACCTCCTCTTTCAATTCCAACGCACGGGGTCAAAACACATTTGTTTTAATTCCATAAATGGGGTCAAATTACGTTTGTGGCTTCGTCTATTTATGTTTATTTTGGGTACAACTTCATGATGCCCATTGATGTTCCAATGCCAATTTAAAACATTATAATGAATATTTAGGGAAAAATGAAAATATTTTTTCTCTGATAAGTTCCATCATCTATTTATTTGTCTTAATGAACCAGAATACACAGAAATTTCTAAAATATTGAATAATACAGTATCTAATACTCCACAAATATTTATATATACGGATACATACGAGATACGCACCCGATAGGATGATGTGTTTCAATTAATTTTTTTAATAATAATATTGGATATCATGTCGAGCACGACTGATCAGCGTGTTGGACACATAAAGGATAGGATGGAGGGGGAGGGGGAGGGGGAATTAAAAAAAATTGCAATAAAATTTTGCAAATTTAATAATTTTTTTTACCTTAAAATGATTTTTTTATATTGCATTAACCCTAACCCACCACATACATTGAATAAATATTGTTTATTTATCATTTGTTTTTCAACCATGATATCTTTGTGTTCGTCCTTTTTATCTCCAGTGTCATCGTTTAATGGGTATTAATTCTTCTTGCTTTAATTTTATACTCTTTTTTAGGTATTAAAAAATTAGTAGAATCATTTAAATTAACAAAGATAATATAAAAAATATTGACTCATCCGCACGGTATCTTCTTTAATTTTTTATAGAAAAAAAATTGCATTCCCGTATTCGTATTGTGTTGTGCCCGTATCCCGTAACCGTATCTATGCAACTTAGGTTAACTCATGTCAATTGGTAGTCTACAATTAATAATAATATTCATTTATTTAGTATGCTTCATCCCTCTTACATTGCCTATTATAGCTTTCTAAGTATTTGGTTGTCATCATTGAATTTGAAATCATAAACAAGTCGAGTAAAGATGAACACGAGAACGAGATTATAATGCAAATCATCAAATAACAATTACAAACTATTTTAATACTGAAAAAATAATGTATTAAAAGACTCCTAATAGCAGGTGAAGTAAAAGGATAGAAGGGTTTTTTTTTTTTTTTTTTTTTGGGGAAAGTCATGAGCTAAATAAAAATGAATTATTATAATAGCTATAGAGAAATCAAAGCAGTGGGTTTGATGTATCTTAGAACAATAGAATCTGTCGCACCAACAAAATACCTTGGAGATATTTTGTAATACAATTTTTATTATAAGTAAAATTATTTTTTTATAAAATTTCATGGGGCCAAGACATAAGGAAAATGTTTTGTTAAAAAGGGATGCACATGCACACTTATACAAAAGGAATAATGTCAATCCAAAACAAATTATCAATTTAAGATTTTAAAAGATTTTCCTATCGATTCAGCACCTGAAAGATAAAGTTTATCAATTTAAGACTATGTTGGACATCGAAAATGATCACATGTCCACCGGTGGACACAATATTATATATCCACCGCGAATGCGTTAATGACACAAGCAAAAATAAGCAATCAACTAAAATAATAGTGGAGCCCCTGCTTATGTGTCATTAAAACATCCGTGGTGGGTGTATAATATTGTGCCCACTGGTGGACATATGATCAATTCTGTGTTTAACATATTATAATTTATATTCTTATTTTATTTATATACATTTTTTTTTATTAATTATTTTGTTTCTTATTTTTTTCAATCACTTGAAATTAATATATATTTAAATTTTTGGAAATGTGATTTATAAAAATATTATCAGATGATAAAAAATTATTAAAGACATAATACGGTCATAAAATGAGCAAATTCTAAATTAATAGTTTTAGTTTTTAGGTCTTGAATCAATAGTTTTCAATTTTTCAAGCCCTGAATTGATAGGAAAAATCTTTCAAGACTTAAATTAATAATTTTACTATCTTTTCAGACCTTGAATTGATAAAGCTCCCCCAAAATAATATTAAGAAGATCCAAGAATCAAATACTCAAAGTGTAGATCATGAAAAAAAAAAACCTGCGATCTAAAACTTCTGCCCCCAAGTAAGTATTTAAGTGAAATTTCTATATTGTGTTCATAGCAAAAATATTTAAGGATTGTTCTCATAAGAATGTTTAAGAATAACAAATGATTGAATCAATTAAACAATAAATAAATGCATGGACATGCGAAAAATAATGTCGATAAAATGTTGTTCTTCCATTCAATTTTCCGGGAAAAAAATAAAAAAGGAACCCTATCTTGGGAAATGAGAAGACTAATCTGACCGGCCCAACCGGGCCGTGATGGGTCAAAACTGACATCCATGAAAATTGGGAGCAAAGATTCAAAAATCCCCTGAAAAATCTATGAAACATGTTATTGAAAGTTCCACCTAGAAACGTGTAATATAATGTTTAATAGAGTCCAAAGCAAAATAATGAATACGACATTAATTTAAATAAATTAGAAAGCCAGTGACACTGTTTGAAGGGAGGCTCGGGGTGTGTTTGCGACACTAGTAATAACTTACAAGCACTTCTCAAAAGCTAAGTTGTAAGAGAACACCCCTAGATCCACCATCAGATTTATCGAAGGATACCAGGTACAAAGTTACTGAATTTAGGGTATATTACCATTTAGATATAAATGAACCAGTGATTCGGATAAATTACCAAACAACCTCGAGCGGTAGTTGCAATTTACCATAGGATTTAACAAAAAAATAAAAAGCCAGCAAAATGAAAAGACAGGGAGCCACATGATAGAGCTTATTCTTGAACCTAGCAGTCGCTTCGATTCAAACAACTCAAGTCTTACTCATCATGAATATACAAGGGGACCCTAATAAGTGTCCATGTTTCACACATTATGAAAGATAATTAAACATGTCATAAGGATGTGCTTACATCATAATTATATTGTCCAAATCTTAACACAATGTAGTTCAAATCCATTGGAGCACTAGTTCGTTGAAACAGCAGAGAAAACTATCTACACAAACCCAATAGAGAACCCAACACCCTACTACCCCAGCAACGGCATATTTGTTTCCTCCACAACAGTACTTTCTACAAACGGTAACCATGCATATGCTACTGTCAGAATGATAAAGGTACCTTTGCTTACGGGGAAGCCCATTCAAAGTAATGGCAACGGGCCCCCCTAGCAGCAGTCCAGTTTCCACAACCAAAGAAGAGGCTCCC
The DNA here is from genome assembly GCA_947034835.1 of Ballota nigra. Taxonomy (NCBI): domain Eukaryota; kingdom Viridiplantae; phylum Streptophyta; class Magnoliopsida; order Lamiales; family Lamiaceae; genus Ballota; species Ballota nigra. Next base: position 103,923,739 of record OX344722.1, read on the forward strand.
TTGCTTCGGGCCTGGTTTCCTGACCATTCCTTTGCTGCTTGTCACCCCACAGTAACAAAAGTGATGGTACTGAGGAAGTGGAGGTCGGAGTTCTAGATGCTTCTGAGGTTGAGGTGGAATGAAAGGAGGTTTCTCCGGTGCTGGCTTAAATGTGAAGGAACCATCATTAGTTGAGTAAGCAAGCGAATTGGTAATAGCGAATTTATAGCCCTTGTGCATAATCAAGGCGAGAAGGCGGGCAGTGTTTTTGGCGTCATCAAGACCACAATGAGCACGGCCTTGCCAGGTGAGACCAGCCTTCTCCACTGCCTGTTTCAAGTTGCATCTATCGTCACCAAAGACCTCCTGAAAAGGAACCCTCAAGTTGATCCATCTGCCCAAAGAGAGTTAATTTCATGTTAGAATAGAGTGTGGTGGAATTGGTCAGAAATCAACAGCTTAAAGAGACTTCATACAGTAAAAATAAAAGGTCAGAGACAGTACCATACCGGTTGAAATAAGGAGGCTTTCTAATTTTTTTGTAACGGCATTCAGATTCCAACATCACCTTGCAATCCCAGTTAGACCATGTTACAACAGCAAAGTTGGTGTTTTTTATCCCTTTCTTTTCAAGCCATTTGTCATGTCTAAGAAGAGCTTCACTTAGTGTAACTCCCCTGTCAACCTAAAAGGTAAAAAATTAATTGGTGAATGAGGATGGCATCACATAGTTCTTAGGGAATAAGTTCAAAATACCCACAGGCATCCATGGCTCCCCAATGTGATCAATCAAATTCGGTTGAGGTTATTCTAGATACCCTTTAAACAATTTTTGCAGATCACCCAAACCAGCTTGGTTCAAAACACATCTCATAACTTCATGCTCTAGGATTGAAGATTCATAGCATGTTTTCACCTACTTCTTAATCTCCACCTACTTTTTATATTCAATCTCAAATAAACAACTTTTTATAAGTCTGACACAAGAAGTTGAGAATTACTGTAGTTAAAGCACCAGATAGAAAATCAGAGAGCATTTCATTTCATAGTGGCTCCTTCACCAGAAATAGTATTTTGGTATGGGAAGAGAATTATTTTTAGATTGATATAATCAGTAATTCTCTTGGATGTATTAAATTTAATAGATTATTAGACAAGAAAGACACTGAGATAATGGTTTCCCTTCATACTGGTCCCTGGTAATTGAATATGCATTATAGATGCTTGACTGCACATTGCTGTTGCAGTCTGGCCATCATTTTTTGGAAGGTGCAAGAGGGGTCCTAATGCCTGAGGCGCAAGGCGCACACCTTAAGCACGCACTCTATTGTCCTTTTTTCCTAAACATCATTTTATATTCTATTCTTATAAGGTTATAACATATTTCACACATACTGACCTACAAAAATAAAGTTTAGTGAGTCTTTTATATTTTTTCCCTTGTCCACTTGTTTGTCTTTACCTATAGGTGGCTTAGCAATTGAACTACCTACACTCAATGATGATTTCTTTCTACTTTCTACTAGTTCAATATGCAGGCTCATCAACTCCAAGAGAATCACCAACCACACTCCAAGTCAAGTGAACTTGGTTTGCTTTTCTTCTAAAACACTAGTTATTTGTTTAACCTAGTTTAAATGTTTTAGTTCAGCCCTTAAAAGGAGTAAGCGTGTCGGTAATTTCTAAAAATATGACCCAGAAATGTGCAAAAGTTGTGAAAAACATTTTGAGCAAGAAGCGCGCCTTAGCCTCACCTGAGGCACAAAAAGGCGCGCACCTTTGAATCTCGCCTCAAAATACTCCAGAAAGGCGCATACCTATAGCCTCAAGCGCCTTGTGCCTTAGGTGCGAGTTTCAAAACTATTGAGTATGGCATGTGAGACTCATTGATTCAATCTAAATAATATCACAGCATAAGCATGAACTGGTGCCAAATCACACTATATCAAACTACATACTAAAAGCACACATGCAAGAACATATAAAAATATTTAATATAGTAAATCATATAAACCTGAATTTGTTGTATGCCAGTAAGGTCTTTACAGAAATCAGTCAGGACTTGGTTGCATGTTGGTCGCACATAAGTTTGAAAACAAGCTTCTAACTGCCCAGTAATGCCGTTCACTATCACAGATGGGAATTCAATTATCTCTTGTGGATGAGGATTTTTTTCTTTGTCACATGTGGCCTCGAAATCGATCACAACAAAATACTGAAAATCTTGTAATAGGTGATCATATGGATTCGGGGCAAACATGTTTACTGGCGCATACTGGTATCTGTAATTCACTGCAAATGGATGGAATTGTCCCTGAAAGGCATTCAGCTGGCAGAGTGAATTGTTATAGTCAGGATTGGTGGACCAAGAGCCAAAATCATGATGATAGACAGGCTGTTGTGTATATTCATTTGGCAAGTCTTGACGTTTAGTGCTTGAGAAGAAATCTGGATCTATGACATTACCACCTGGTTGACCATACCCATCTTGAAGCTCCTGGAAGCCTTCAACATATGTAGAATTATATTGTAGATTGCAGGGGTGACTCTTATTTTGGAGGCATTTAAGGGACGCCTCATAACTCCCCTGAGTAGTATCTGCATCTCAAAACGTTGAGGAAAACATTAACTCAAAATGCAACATAGGGTCTGAACCAGGAATCTAGAAGCAATCGTAGAAGTGATTCTCCATTCAGTAAGCAGTATTTCATCATTAGAGTTTTGAAAATTCTATGTCATTATCCTAGAGAGAGTTGGATAACAAATTTCAATGATGGAAGAAAGTAGTGTAAAGTACAGACGAAGTCATCTTGATGAGAGAGTTATAGTTTGCAGCTTCTTTCCCCTAAACCAGCTACATAAGAAAAGGTGAAAGTTCGATTTATATCAGACATCGGTAACATTGTAAAAACACATGCCTAACAGATGATCTATGCAGGAAAACAGAAAAGAGAGAGTTATCAAAAGGCCATCACAAGTTCTAGTTCTGTCCTTATAGGATTAGAATTGTTAACCATGCCTAACCCTACATCGCATAAATTTAGGCCCGGTTAGAGTGGAGACGCCACTATGAGAAAAAACCATAACACTTCAAATGATGAAATACACTTAAGCATAATTCCTAGATATGATCCAGTCACTCTTTCTACAACCATCACCCATTAACATACTGAAAAAAACCAGAATTCTTACTCCTTCAACAGAGAAGCCTTTCAAAATTGTAAAGCCAACATGATCACCAATTCCACTCGCTGTTCCGCAGCAAACAAATAGCCATTAATGTGCAAAATCTTTCAAAGATAACCAATATTTACTAAAATCCCCTACTCTAACCCCCCGCGCCCCCACACACCCAGGGGGCAAAGAGAGGGATCCTTCTCACTTTGCCTAATTTCTACCGAAAAACAGCGAAAACCCAATAAAACACACACACAAACAAATAATTCAAATAATTAGGGTTCTATCTTCTATGCACATTGTCAATAGAAATTCAAGAGAAAGAAAATACCTTTATGCTCTAAAGCAATCATCATGTTTCTGAATAAAATTAAGATCCGCAAGCAAGTACATCAGATCTCCCTCTTCAATTTCCTCTCTACAATTACAGTTGATAAACAGAGTAAAGCATCAATAAAACTGTATATACACGCCTATACATACATATATTTTACGTATATAGGGGGGCGGGGGTGGGTGGGGTTACCTTCTTGCTCTGGCGAGAGGGAGTGAAACTGAAGAGAGCGTTTATTGATGCGAGGTAAAAGAAGGTTAGGTCAATTGATTTATCAATATCTTTTGAGATTATTAATTTATTTTTTAAAATAATTAATTTGCAAACTCTATATTGTAAATAGAATTGATTTATTCTTTTGAAAAGAAATAAAATCTACATTGTTTACCAGATTCTCTAAAATCAATTCTAACATAATTATCCCACAAATAATTACTCTACTACTAATAAAAGTGATTTTTTTTGCACACACATTACTTCCTAAATTTAATGTAAAATCATTTTATTTCCAAACTATCTAACATTTTTTTTATTTTACTACAAAAATCAATTAATATAATTTTTTTAACACACCCTTATTTGTGTAAGTGTATAACTAAAAGAAGCTTGAGGCCATTGTATTTTTTAAAGGAATATTGCAACATTTCAATGTACTTTTAAAATTTTTACATTTTTTTAAAAGTAGTATAATTTATTAAATATAAAGTGCATTACTTTATTTTAATACACTCTAAATTAAAATAAAGTGTACTACTTTTTTTAATGGTACACTTTACATGCACTTTTAAAAAAGTAATAATATTTCTATTGAAAATTAATATTGACCTCACATTAAAATCATCTTATGCAAAACTTGCTCATAATTAAAATAATGATTAATTTATTTCATTTGAAAAAATATGGTAGTCAACTATTTGATTTAGGGTTTATTAAGTCGTTTTTTCCAAGAAACCACCATTACCATCCTAACCAAACTTATGATCTCCCTTAAATATTTTGCAAATTACATTAATTAGAATGTATATCATGTAATGATTTGGAAATCACTCTAGTCAAAATTTACATCGCAAGCAATGACGTTTGAACCGAGCTCGCTTGCATAGTTACATTACACAGCTGAAAGTATAGTTCGATTTTATTTTGCAATGAGCCTAACAGGCTAAACGGGTCCTCATATTACATTGGAATGACAAAAGAAATCCTTATATATATTGAATCGTCTCGTTAATAAGTTGAGTATTTTACAAGTTAGAGCTCAACTCATTTATCAAAATAAACGAGCTCGAACTCATCTCATTTATCAAACTACACTAACTAGGTTTGAATCTTAAAGAATCGAATTGAATCAAATTGCTCGATTCGAATACCGGCTATGGATGTAGACATACACAATGAAGTATTGATCTTTTTATTTCATCCCTAATTGCGTGTGGTTCTCGTTTCCAAGCATAACAAGTTATGTTTGAACATGTTTTTAATTTAATGAAATTCAGTGTTTGGTTTATTGGGGTTTTTTATAGAGTGCTAAATGACATTCAATAATTGTTTGTTTATGAAACCGAGTTCAGTATGATTTGTATTTTGTTACAAGTTTGATCTAATTTATGTTGAAGTTGACAGGCTCCTGATTAAATCATTTTATAAGTGATATATAAGTATGGAAAATACATATATCTCAAAAAGGGAGTATTTTATTACTATTTAATTTAGAGCAGTTCTCTTGTGAAACTTGTTCGTAGTATACAATTGATACTATTACATGTATTAACTGATACTATTACATATATTCATCAATACCATATTATTTTATACTGTAATTTCAGTTTATAATTCTAATAGTATCAATAAATGCATGTAATGATATTAGAGAGTACTAAGGAATAATGATATAAATTTCATACTATAAACTTGTTCATAAGAAATTTTGAGTTTAATTTATTGTAATTTGGTTAATGTCTAACTTATTTGGATTTTGGATTGAATTTAAATGTATTGAGTTGAATTAAAATTGTAAAATAAAGTCAACTTATATAAATATATATATTCAGGAAACAAAATGTGAAAAGGACCACCCTCTTTGGATATTTGCGATTCAAGTGGTTCAGATGAAATATCAATGTGTAGGGCTAAATTAAAGTATTGACATTTATTAATATCTTATTTTACAGAATAACTTATTATTTCACACTTTACATAGTTCATTCAAGTTATTACTATCAATAATTAAGAAACAAAACAATAAAATATTTAAATGGTTCAATAATTCACTAAGGAATTAATTATTTTAATTTTGACTAATAAAATAAAATGACAAAGTATAGAGTGAAACTGGTTTATACATGAATCACTGAAGGGTATTAGTTGTTTTCATTGAAAAATATTAGTTATATTTACTAAAGAGTATTACTGATTTACACTAAAGAGTCTTAGTTGTTCGGTGAAAATGAACTAATACTCTTTAGTGTAAACCAGTAATACTTTTCAGTAAAAATAATTAATACTCTTCAGTGAAAACAACTAAAACCCTTTAGTGATTTATATATAAACCAATTTCACTTTATACATACTCAAATAAAATATATTGACCAAAATTTGAATGTTGAAAGTTCAAAACCCTCATCCTAATTCCTACGGGTATGTTTGTTTTGGGATTTAAGTGTGCGGGGGAAGTCATGACTTTGAAATCTTAGGATGTGAAAATATTGATGAATAATATGAGTATGTGTTTGTTTTGGGATTTTAGTAGGGTGAGATTTTGCTTTATGTCAAATCAATGTTTATTAGTGATTGATGTTGTATTATTTTATTATATTGTGTAAGAGAAAAGTAGGAGAGAGATTGAATGGATGATAAAAAAGTGATGATGTGATTGTATTTAATTATATGAAAAATAGTAATAGGTTTATAGGTAAGGATTGAGTTTGGGATTTAAAAACCCGATTTTAAATCCCGAACTCGTATGGGGCGTGGATTGCAAAGTCCAAAGTCCATCCGTGTGAGTCCCAAAACAAACATACCCTACATGACTATTGCGCGAGAAAAAGATTTATCAAAGTATATATCATAATAAACAATTATGTATTTCCTTGTCAATTGCATTAAAAAAAAAAAAGAGATAAAAAATTTTAGAAGACAAAACCAAATTATTTATAAAGGTTGCATTATAGCAAAGGGGAAATATTTAGTCTAAATTTAAAAAATTGCTGTGTTATTTAATTTAAAAAAAGAGCTAATTTTCGGATTCACATGATCATCGATATAAATTCACGTCCACTTTTCCTAAGGGTACATATATTTTCACTCCCAAAATTTAGTACTTCACCACCCCAAATTTTTGTTCGGAAATATTTTTAAAACATTTGTCTTTTGTTCAAAAAAATGATTAGAACATTATTCACCCCCCACAAAAATATCTAAAATTACATAATGTTCTAATCGTCTTTTTGAACGAATGACAATTGTTCTAAAAAAAATTTCGAACAAAAATTTAGGGGTGAAGTACTAAATTCCGGGGGTGAAAATATTCGTACCCTTTCCCTAATATGTGAAGCCCAATCATTCAAGTGGATTGGGTTATACGCAATTTATTGCTAGGCCAAGGTTATATACAGTCCTTTTTTTTTTTCTTCCTTTTGTTAATACTCTCCATTAAAAAAATGTTCGGAATTTTTTTCGAAAATTTTGAAAAAAGAATTCCGAAAATGCAAAAAAGATAAAAAAAAAAAAAAAAGGAAAAAAAAAAAATATATATATGAGTTTTTGGATTATTTTTTTCCAAAAATTATTGCATTTTTTGGACCTTACTGCTATTGATACTTAGGTTCTAGCCCAATGTAAAAGCTCCTATTTCTATCGTTGTATATTTATCGTTAGGATGTAAACCAACAAATTTTGACGGATTGAAAAATGAAAAAAAGAATTGTGCATATAATAATTTTTTTTTGTTTAAATATTTTTATAAAAAAATAATTATATCATACGATATATATAAATCTAAATTATAATTCAAATATGTAAAAAAAAAAAAGTAAAATTAAATATTTAATACTACTTGATAACTCTACAAGACACTAATAAATCCTCACATTTAGATTTTCACGCCAAAAAAAATTATATTTGTAATTATACACATTTATTGTATATGTATATAGTTTAAATTAAAAGTATTTATTTATCGTGCATATGCATCATTAAGTAGAACAAATAATATAACCCCTAGTAGTCAGTCATTGGGTCGAATACCTAGCACAAAAAAAAATGGAACAATTTTATATAAAAAGAATGAAATCATAAGAAATATAATCTAATATATATATATATATATATATATATATATATATCATAATATATATATATATATATCATAATAAAAAGAAAATATATATTACAATAAAATTAAGAGCAGGTTTTATATGAAAATGGTTTATGATAAATTTATCATAAAACTATTTTAAAGTATCGATAATCTCATCAGGAGTATTAATAATCTGGGTTTAAGAAAATGTGCAACAATTACAATATAATACCACAGACCCAAATTAATGATACTACTGATAAGATTATCGATATTTCTAGTCAAATATTCGATACTTTATAACAATTTTATGATAAATTTATCTTGAACTATTTTCATATAATATTTTGTCTAAATTTAATTCCTAATCTTTAGTAGATATGTCATTGATATCCCGTGAATATATCTTGTTATTACAAACAATATAACCAAAAAAAGAAATTATTCTCTCCGCCCCCTCTTAATTTTCAGAGGTGAGTAAACACACTTTTTAAAAAAAATTATTTTATTAATTTTTTGGACAAATGAATTAAAAGTATTTTGAAATAAAGTATTGTGCTTATTTTGATTACCATTTCAAAATTACACAAATTTTAAGAAAAAAATTGTTTATTAATACTTTTGAGTATAAAGTAGCTTTTTAGAAGTTGTTTATTAATATTTTTTAGCATAAAGTAGTTTTTTAAGGGTTGAGTTTGAAAAAATGATATTGTTTTTTTGTCATTTTAGGAAATGAGAAAAAAATCTTTTTTTTTTTTTCTTTTGGGTAAACAAAATTGAGACATATGGAGTAGTTATTGTGAGAGTATTATATTTCTATATTTGGGGTGTGAAAATTATTGTGTGACACCAAAAAATAAGTGAAGATTAAAAGGGGACAGAGAATGTACTACTTATATATATATATTTAATTAAAAAGTGATCTTAAGGTGCATCCAAATGCATACTATGCACTTGGATTTTAAATTTAATTTTGACTAATTATCTAATATAGAAATTTCGCTAATGTGTTAAATCATGTCTGAGCGAGATTTTTGCATATGCTATACCGTGTGGTTGGGGTTTTTTCCATCCTTACAAATGAACACAGGTTAGAAATAAGTTTTGTTGCTCTTTTTCAATACAATTTTTTTTTAAAATTAGAATACTTCTTTTTCAATATTTTCTCACTATTTGTTTACTAATTTAGATTTGTATTCACAAGTAACAATCAACCATATTGTTGATAATGATAAGTAATACCACATATGTGAATACAAAATTCAAAGTATAATTAACAATTATCAAAATAATACTACATACCGAAGGAAGACGCTCACGGGGGAGTCAAAGAGCTTGGAAGAAAGGTTTGTTCGAGAATTTGGAAAAGCTATACACCGAGAAAAGCTCAAGCAATGGTGTGGAAGATTCTTAAACAAAGAATGTCAACAAGACCAAATCTTGAGTCTCGAGGTATCATAACAATAGACGGGGATGTTAATTGTGGAGTATGCGGAAGAGAAGAGGAGTCCTTTCATCATCTATTTAACGATTTGGAAGAATTGTCTTGCATGGACAAAGACGCATATGGTCACCCACATTGACCTAGCTTGCCACTTCTTGCAAATGGGCAACTTACTTGGGTCAAAAAGGAAAGACAAGACCTCTTCGACATTGTGGACAACAATTGTAAGAGCCATCTGGAATTGTAGGAACAAGACAATCTTCAACGGTAAGGATGTTGGTGAACGAATGTAATCGTAAGGATTAGTGGCTGTTTTAATCCGTTTTTACGTCACCAATCAATAACGTGTGATTGATTACCACCGTAAATGGTAAATCGGGGTTTGGATTTATCGAATTTGTAAATTCGGTAGTCGAAATTGGACTTATTTCGTGTATGTGTGAGTTTGAGTGTGTTTGTGTGTATTTTTTGTCTGAAATTCGAAAATTATATAAATAAGCTGGAGAACAACTATTTATAGAGGCTAGCAAGCATGAGGTGCTACTGACTCTTGGTCTCCCTAGCTTGCATGCCTGACATGTGTCATTTGACCTTAGTTTGACCTTATCTAAGCTGAATCTTAGTTACAAAGTCTTCTTTTGGGCCTTATCTCGGACTCATTGTTGTTCGCCTAGGTCGGCTTGACTGATCTTGATGACCTTTCAACTGAAAGTTGTTCGCCTCTTGAAGTTGTACTTTGGAAGTTGTTCGCTTTATGGCTTTAGGATCTTTGTCCTTTGTTCACTTGTACACACTTCTTTGGCTGTTTGTTATATCATTGTTTGACCAAGTTGTTCGTCATTGATGACTTCACAGTTGGCTCATTCTTGGTCTCGGGTCTAAATACCTGTTCGCCCATTAGTTGTTCGTCGGGGAGTTGTTCGTCACTTTACTCACCTCTACATAATCCTTGATGTGGCTTTAATCCTTGTTCGCCATTTATTGACTTATGTTCGCCTATCAACAATTGCCCCCTATCCTGGCTATATGTTGCCCCAGACGAGCAACTTTGTGGCGAGCAACTATAGTTAGGATATCAAAATGATGAGGGTTGGGGCGAACATCATTGGTTTGGGCGAGCAACATACGGTCTGCCGTTTCGTCTTCCCAAGGTCTGGGAGTTGTACGAAGATGACGTGGGCGGCATGGCTGTGCGCCGCCCACGCGCGAGCAATCCCGAGGCCACGCGCCCCTATAATTACATATAGGTCCCTAAATTTTTGAACTTGTATGGAAATTACCCCGTTTTCTCTCAATTCGGCCCCAGGGCTTTTGAGAAATTTCGTCTGGGACCCCGCTTTTGCTTGGGGTATAAATAGTGGGAAAACTGAAATTTTTCCCACTTTTCCCCCTCTTGCAACAGTGCTCCGGCGATTTCCATCCTCCTTCAGCGATTTCAAGCTCTCCGGCGTCCGTCCTTCAGTATTTGGCTTCAAATTTCAAATCCCAGGTAGTTACTCTTCTTCTTCTATCTTCTTCTGTACTTTTTCTCTCGAAAACGCCATCGCCGCCGTGTGGGTTTTCGCGCCGCCGTCTTTTCCGACGAAACGCCGTCGTCTGGTTCCTTTTCTCCCCTTTTTCTTCCATGTCTTCGCACTCGAGCAACAGATCTGAGGAGACTCTCGATCCACTCTTTCCAATTGCGGCCTCCATCAATCAACCTCCCTTCGAGACTTCCTCGGCATCGGATCCTCACGTGGATTCGGTGGTTCGTTCAGTTGAGGATACTGGTGCCCGCCCATCTGGGAGAGAAATAGTGATCGCAGCGAGCAGAAATTCGGAGAACGATTCTTCATCCAGCGCTGAATCAGAAGATCCATTATTTGACGAGCTGACTCGCGACTTTCTAGAAGGAATAGGGTTCCCATCACCAAGAATGACGGAAAATAAGATCCCAACTGGAGTTGCTCGGCCTTTTGAATGGCGAGCATACACTGAGGAGCATGCGAACAACTTTGTTCGCCCAGAAAGAGAAGTATTGGATCTGGTGAAGACTGAGTACCAGGCGAGCAAGATCAAAAGCGTTGTTCGCGAGCATGAACTGGATTCGATCCGGGAGACCTACAAGATTCCCTACGATATCCATATGTGGGCTCCCAAGAGAAAAGAGAGAGTTGATCGCCCACCTCCAGGATGCACGGCGATCAACATTCATACTCTGATCGCAGGATTGAGATTGCCCCTTCCACCCGTTGTTGGTCGTTTCCTAGAGGCGACCAACCTTGCTATCACCCAAATCACTCCAATTGGATGGATGAACCTGTTGGGGACAATGTGTCTGTTCGCACTAGAGGGGTATGTTGATCGCATAACTGCAGAAGAGATCAACTACCTTATGACGATCACAAGATGTCCCCCTGGAGAGGAAGGTTACTACTACCTCAAGGCCAGGACAGGATTGAAGATGGTGGAAGGAGTGCCGAACAAAATTCGTGACTGGAAGCAACACTTCTTTTTCGTTGGGGGTGACTGGCGAGCATCTTTTGGTCCACACGGTGGTGATGGACGAATAAATTCCCCAGCCTCTTATGGGATATTTAAACGTAAGATTATTTTCTTGCTCGCCCTCGAACTGTACTGTTCTAATTTAACTTTTATTGTTTGCTCGCAGGCCCTCGATTGCTCAAGTGGAATTCGGAAGGAGAAGAGATCGGCTCAGAGTTTCTATTCACCTCCTGCTTGGTCGGCCTTCGCAACAAAGCAGATAGGACCACCGAGTATTTACGTGAGGGAAGGTGCCTGAGAGCTGCTTGCTTGTTTCCTTACCCTCATCACTTGGAAGCACAAGCGGAAGTGCCCCCAGGTATGAAAAATTTCTAACTCTTGATACCACTTTTGCTCGTCATTATACTTTTACAACTTGCTCGTCTAACTTTTTTTTTTTTTTTTTTAGCCGAGCAAGTCACCGTTGCGATTCCCCCCAGTTTTGCACTCCTCGAACAAAGAGTCTTCGAGATGGCGCCCCCAAAGGGACGGAAGAGGAGAGGTGACCCGCCCACGAAGATTCTGGGGATGACGAACAAGGCGGAGGGGGCCAAAGTCCCGCGGCCTGTTGCTCCTCCAGCCCCTGCCCAGCCGTCTTCACCAATCTCTCCCCCCCCGCGCGGGGAAACGCCTAAAGAAGGCGGATGGGACTCCGCTGGCCCACGATGTCCCCATTGCTGGTAAAGGGAAAGAGAAAGTTAGCCAGAGTCATCCTCGTCCAGAGGGGGATGCTGCTCGTCGCTCCATTGAGCCTGTGGAAAGATCAGGCAAAGCGAGCAAGGATTCTACTTCTGGTCGCGGCCCCGAGGATCTCACTCATCTGGGTTGGGATGACCGGAAATTTAAGGAGTAAGTCCATACCAGCTTCTGCCGAGCAAGATTCATCATTATTATTTTTTATTATTCTTCTAAGTATCCTTTCCTTTCTTGTTCGCAGATATCGTGCTGACGATTATCCTGGTCGAGCAAGTGTTGTACATCAGTACGCTTGCTCGAAGACTCCCGTTAACATAAGGGAGATTCCTGGCGAGCATGTTCGCAAGGCAACGGAGTTGGTCGCCCGAGCCTGGACGCGTCCTTTGGACAAAGCCATCCTCCAACAGGGGCAAATGGACAATCTCCACCTCTCCATGATGCTCGTCGCCAACGGCCTCGTTACTGCCCAAAGGGCAATTGCCCAAGTTGCCGAGCAAGAAGAGTCTGCTCGCCTTTATGCGAATACTGCTCGGCAGCTTACTGAAGAAAAGGATGGCCTGGTCGGCCAGTACGAGGCTAAAATTGCTCGCCTTAACAACCAGATCAATGTTTACATTGATGCTGAGCACAAGCGCCTTGAAGAAATTCAAGTCTTGTCCAAAGAACTGAAGGACAAAGAGGCCCTGCTCGGGGATAAGGAGGTTTTGCTCGGCGAGGGGGAGAAGAAATTGACTGCGGCTGAACAAGAGATTGCCGAGCTCAAAGCTGAAAATGCTCGTCTCCGGGAGGCCGAAGCCAACCTCTTCACCCGAGAGCAACTTGAAGAGGAGGTTCAAGCTCGCACCGGTCCTATCTCCAACCTTGGATATATTTGTGCCTATGCGGATAGCATCCGCTCGGCTGATGCCTATGACTTCAAGGACCTGGTGGAAGAAATGGCCAAGGACTTGAACGAATTTATGGAGCACTATCCACCGCCGAACAACATCGAAATTCAGCTGGCAGACTTGGCCGTACTAGGGGTTAAACTTGACAAACTTGACCCTAGTATTTCCATCACTCATCCTCCTCCTCCAGTTGATGAAGGCGATCAAGAGGAAGAGGTGGCCGCGGCTGACGAGCAGAACGCAAAAGAGGCTGAGGATAAAGCTGCTGAAGATCTGGCCCGTGAAATGATCGTTGAACCCCCTGTTGATCAGGCTCAAGGTCCTCCACTTGCCGAGCAAACTCAAGATCCTCCCCTTGCCGAGCAACAATAGTTTTAGGAGTTAGCCTTTTCCAGACAACTTTTTGTAATAGTTGTTCGTCTCTTTTTGGTAGTACTTGTAATGGCTGCTTCCAGCTTGTACTATTTTTTAGGCTTAATGCCTTTGATTAATGGAACGTCTTTCTCATGTTCGCTCATTTTCTTATATATGTTAATTGCCTTTACATTTCTGTCAATGCCTTTACAATTATAACATATAGTGTTGGGCTTTTGTTCGAATTGAACTTGCCTTTAGTGGAATCAGGGTTCAGCCTTAGGTTCTGTTCATTTTTAAAAAACGAACAACCTTCAAGTGGCTTTGGTCCTTAGGTTCTGTTCATTTGTAAAACGAACAACCTTTGAATGGACTTGTACCTCGAGCTTTTGGACTTTTCCTTTTTTGACGAACAACTATTATATTTACATTGCAAAATAATTACAAGTGTTGTAAGACTGTCCATCACTATCATATACAATCTGACGAACAGCTTTAAACACAAACTAAAACTTGCTCGCTTATAATATTTTTTGCCGAGCAACTCTATCTATAAAACCAAAAGCACTAGCACTAGACTATACAAATGTGGCGAGCAACTTTTTAATCTATACTTAACCAAATTTTCAAAAAATTATGCAAGTTTTTGATCCTTGATCCATTCCATTTGCTTGATTCACCGTTTGCTTGATTTACTCCATTCGCCATACTTGCCCCCAAGATAATTGTTCGCCCATTTATTGATAGTACTTCTTGAGATGTACGGCATTCCAGGAGTATGAGGCCGGCTTGCCTTCCATATCTTCGAGATCGTATACGCCATTTACGAATTTTTCCGTTATACGATATGGGCCCTCCCAAGCTGGTCCCAGTACTCCTGAAGATTGGGCGAGCAGTTTTCTTAGAACCAAATCTCCAACTCTGAATTCCCGGACTTTTACACGGGAATTATAATAACGTTCCGCTCTTTGCTTGTATGTTGCATTTTTTAACTCAACATTGAGTCTTTTTTCTTCGAGTAAATCCATTTCAGCACTTAGAGCAGAATTATTTGCTTGTTCATCAAAGTTGGTCGTCCTAATCGTACTGGTCCTTAACTCAATAGGTATTACTGCTTCTGTTCCGAAAGCCATAGCAAAGGGTGTTTCTCCGGTGCTAGACCTGGGAGAAACTCTGTATGCCCACAAGACTTCCGGGAGTTCGATAGACCAACCACTTTTGCTCTCCGCCAGTCTTACTTTTAATGTATGCTTGATTATCTTGTTCACAGCTTCAACTTGTCCGTTTGACTGGGGATGATAAGGTGTGGAGTAATGTTTTTTGATCCCCCACTTCGCACAGAATTCTCTCAACTCTTGTCCATCAAACTGTGGACCATTGTCTGTCACAATTGCCTGTGGAACTCCGAAACGACAGACAATGTTCTTCCAAATAAAGTTGATCATCTTCTGCTGCGTGATGCTCACCATGGCCTCTGCTTCTGCCCATTTAGTGTAATAATCGACTGCCACAACGGCAAATCGAACATTTCCTACTCCAGCCGGGAAAGGACCAATGATGTCCATCCCCCATTTTGCAAAAGGCCATGGGCTGTATACTGACACGAGTTCCTGGGCCGGGGTATGAATATTCGGGGCTAAAATCTGACATTGGTGGCAAGTCTTTGCTTTTTTGATTGCATCTTGGCGTAAAGTTGGCCAGTAATAGCCCTGTCTGATTGTCTTGTATGCCAGAGCTTGCCCCCCAGTATGGTTTCCACATACTCCCGCGTGTATTTCTTCGAGTATCGCTTGCCCTTGCCCCCTAGGCAAACACTTGAGAAGTGGGATTGATATTCCCCTTTTGAAGAGTTGCTCGCCCACCAGAGTATATCTGGCGGCTCGCTTTACTAGCTTGGCAGCTTCAAAAGGATTGTTTGGTTTTTCCCCACTTTTCAAGTATTTGACTATACTTGTTCTCCAGTCTTCTTCACTGGTTTGATCGTCGAGTTGGTTGACATTATAGCTTACTGTTGATGGATCTTTCATCTTTGTAACTATAATATCTGCTAACTCTACGGGGCCTTCACTTGTTGCTAGTCGAGCAAGCGCATCTGCTTGAGTGTTGCTCGTCCTTGGAATTTGCTGTATGAAAACTTGCTGCAACATGGACATCAGGTGAGCAACAATCCGTTGATACTCGATCATGTGATCATCTTTTGCTTCGTATTCACCTCGGACTTGGTTCACGATCAATTGTGAATCGCCAAATATTTGCAAGCGTCTGACACCAACTGCGAGAGATAGGTGGAGTCCAGCAATAAGAGCTTCATACTCAGCTTCGTTGTTGGTTGCCATGAAACCAAATCTGATTGCCGAGGTGAATACTTGTCTATCTGGACTGATTAAAACTACTCCTGCCCCCGAGGCTATATTGGTTGATGATCCGTCCACATAGAGATGCCAAGGATGATCAAGTCCTCTCGTCGGATCTGGTGGGAAAGTTAGTTCGACTATAAAGTCGGCTAATGCTTGCCCTTTGATCGCTGTTCGAGGAGCATAGGTCACCCCGAATTGGCTAATCTCCAGTGACCATCTTAAGAGACGACCTGCAGTGTCGGGGCGATGGAGAATTTGCCTGAGCGGGAAAGTTGTTAGAACTTCGACTTGATGGTCAAAGAAGTATGGTCGTAACTTTCTCACGCTCATAACCAAAGCATACGCCAGCTTTTCGGTTGGGGCATATTTGATCTCTGCTTCGTGTAAAGCTTGGCTGACGTAATAGATTGGTTGATGGAACTTGCCGTCCTCCCGCACCAAAACAGAACTGATGGCAACTTCTGATGCGGCTAAGTATAGAAAGAGCTTTTCTCCTGGGATTGGTTTTGATAGGATTTTGACATCTCCCAGGTAGTCTTTAAGTTGATCGAAGGCCGCTTGGCAGTTGTTAGTCCATGCAAACTTCCCTTTTTTGACGGCCTCGAAGAATGGACGACACTTGTCCCCCGACCTGGATATGAACCGGTTCAATGCTGCTAGGCACCCGGTGAGTCTTTGCACTTCTTTCACCGAACGTGGTGGTTGCATATCCATGATGGCTTTAACTTTTGAAGGGTTGGCCTCAATTCCCCGCTGGCTAACAAGATGACCCAAGAATTTTCCTGAGTGAACTCCAAAGCTGCTTTTCTTTGGATTCAACTTCATGTTATAGTGTCGAAGAATTTCGAACACTTGAGTCAGATGTTGAAGATGGTCTTCCTTCTTGGGACTTTTGACCACGATATCATCTACATAGACTTCAACCGTGTCTCCAATTTGTTGATCAAACATCTTGTTCACCAGTCTTTGATATGTTGCTCCTGCATTTATGAGGCCAAACGGCATTCTCTTCCAGCACAGCAAGTTTTTGTTAGTATAAAAAGCTGTGCTTTCTTGATCGTCAGGATGCATTGGGATTTGATGATACCCTGCAAAAGCATCCATGAATGTTAGCATTTCGTGACCCGCAGTGCTGTCCACCAATTGATCGATGTGCGGGAGAGGAAAGTTGTCCTTCGGGCATGCTGCATTCAGATCTGTAAAGTCTATGCATAGCCTCCAGGTTCCGTTCGATTTTCTCACCAGCACAGGGTTTGCTACCCATTGTGGACAAAGTGCTTGACGGATCAGATCGTTGTCTAACAGCTTTTTAACTTCTTCATTCAACGCTTGATATTTGTCTGGGCCGTACTTCTTTCGCTTTTGATGGACGGGCTTTCTTGCTTGATTTATGTTCAGCTTATGACAAGCATGTTTCGGGTCTATCCCCACCATATCTGCGTGAGACCAAGCGAAGACATCTAGATTCTCGGTGAGGAACTCTTTCATTCGGGATCTGTAAGGCTCTGGGAGCTCAGATCCTATGAATAATTCAAGATCTTCGTTGTCGGGATTAACTTTGAACGCCTCCAGTTCTTCGACTGGAGTTGCTCGTCATTTTTGTCCCTTCCAACGGGGATCAAGTATGGGTTCCTCAGGATTGAAATCATTTTTGATGTCCATGGGCTCTGCCCCCAGGCGGGGTTCTAGATCATCAGTTGGCTCCGTCCCATTGTTGTTCGTTTGTACCTGGCCCTCCAAGTCCCCCACTGAGGGTTGTTCGTCATCACCCCTTTGTTGTTCGTCAGATGGAGGTTCCTCGCGAGTGGTAACGAGTTGCTCGTCCAACACTTGTTCATCCAAGTGTTGTTCGTCCGTATCCATGTGGTCTTCCATGTCCATCATATTGTTCAGTATTGATGGTTCGTTGACGGGATAACTTGTTGCTTCCATCATGGATATTTGTACAAATTTTGCTCGTAGCTGTTGAATGCATTCTCGTGCTCTCCGTTGGTCTCCTTTAATTGTGCCTGTTCCACCAGCTGTTGGAAATTTCAAACAATAATGGTAAGTGGAACACGCAGCTTTGAATTCATTGAGAAAAGGTCGGCCAAGAAACCCGTTGTAGGTCGACTCCTGGTCTACAACCAAGAAATCTACCATTCTTGTTATATTTCTTTCGGGTTCATTAGCCGTTACAAGTTGTACTGCTAATGTTACAATTCCCAACGGTGTTGTCACAGCATTCCCGAAGCCTATGATTCTATGTGTTGTATTCCGAACATAACCCGAATAATCTCCCAGATTATCGAGGGTCTTCTTGAATAAGATGTTGGTGTAGGCTCCGGTGTCCACCAACAGTCTGTGGACTCTGGTCCCCATAATCTTGGCGCAGATTACGAGTGAATCATTGTGCGGAGTTAAGACGCCTTCAAGGTCTTTTTCGGTGAAAGTTAATTCTGCCGTTTGCATGATAGACGGCTTAACTCCCATTTCTTGTACTTGGCCAATCGCTCGTAGCTCCGCTTTTCTCTTCCGATTAGATTCGGGTGGTTGTCCATCAAAACACCCTCCCGCGGGACCTGCGGGTTCCATCATGAACAGATCTTCTAAAGGTTGAGCTGGCATACTGGGAACTGGTCGCCCGGGTTTGTTGTTTCTCTGAGGTTGACCATCCTCTTCGTCTTCTGAGTTGTTCTCCCGAGCTCTTTTCCCAGGTTGCCTTTTAACGAAATCGGAGAGCTTTCCCTCCTCATAAAATCGCCAGAGTTGCTTAAGCAAATCTCTACACTCACTTGTAAAATGCCCCACACTTTGATGGTAGGCACAATACTTGTTTGGGTTGAGTTTGCCAGTATCCTGGCGGATTTTACGTGGTGGGGAAAGCAACTCTCTCTCCTTTACGCTCTCATACACAGTATCAACTGATACTGTCAACACTTGGTTCAGTTTTTCCTTCAAATCCGATCCTTCGGTGAATGCTTTCATATTTTTTGGGACCCTGTAGCTTGTCCCGACGGGCTTTTTGTTATTCTCCTTAGGATCAGCTTTGTTCTCCCCTAAATTTGTTTGTAGGGCCTCGTGCATGGAAACGAAAATGCCAGCTTGGTTTCTGAACTCGGCATAAGTCTTTGGGCACTTCAGACGTACCTCCTTCCATAACTTCGACCCTTTTTTCAATCCGGCCATCACAGCGACGATCTTTGTATCTTCGCTCACCGGTTCTCCTTCTAGCAAAACTTTATCGAATCTTTCCATAAACGCCCGGTCAGTTTCATCATCATTTTGCCTCAAATCTGATAGCCGGTGTTTTTGGGAAAGATACGACCCCGCCGTTGAAAAGTAAGAAAGAAATTCTCGACTTAGCTGGACGAACGAGTGGATTGATGCCGGCGGCATTGATGAAAACCACTTGTGAACCCGATCACCCAATGTTAACGGAAAATTCCGGCATTGGGTGGCATCGCTGGCCCCCACGGAGACCATGTAATCCGTATACTTCGTTAAGTGGACCCGGGGGTCGGCGATGCCTTCATATTGAATGTTAGCCGGAAATTGAATCTTTTTCTGTATCGGGGCCTTCAAAATGTGAGCTGCCAAAGGTGAGGATGGCATGCTGGTCGTTCCCATCCCCCTCTGTTGGTCTAGTTGCCCCTGCATGTTCTCCACAGCCCTCCTTAGGCTTGATAATTCATCAAGAGGTGCCCCCTGACTTGGAGGCTGTTCGGCGAGCAAAGGCATTAACCTTTCTGCTCGTCGCAGTCCCTCGCTTGGAGTGGGCACTTCCTGGGCTTGCCTCCTAATGTTGTTCGCCGCATTTGGCCCTAGGCGCCTGAAGGCTGACTGGGAGAGTCTTTCATGGACTGATGGGCGAGGCTGTTCAAAAGTTGCTCGCCCATCTTCTGCTCCCCGGCGAGCAGCTTCCCGCTGGGGTTGGCTAAGCCTGTCTTGGGCACTGGAACGTGTTGTTCCATGGCTAGACATAGTTGTTCGTCCGCGACCAGACTCAGCCTGTACTTCTCCTTGGTCGACCACCTTGGCCTTTCCCTTATTTCGTCTGACTTGGGCACTATCAACCTCTCGCTGTTCGCCCCTGGTAGTCCTGGGCCTAACAACCTCTAGGGACTTGTCCCTTGGCCTTGCTTGTGTTGGCCTGACCTGCTCTTGTTGTCTCTGGAGAGCCTGGAGAGCAGCTATGGTTTTGGCCAACTCGTTGGGGTTGTTTGCCAAAGCCTCCATCTCAGGGGGGAGGTTATGTGTTATGGCTGTATGTTGTGACCTGTTCGCATGTCTCGGGTCACGGTCCTGATGGTCGGCCGACGTGGCCCGGGTTTGAGATGGTCTTTTCGACAAACGTGATCCTTGGGTCTCTTTAGATTGAGGCATTTTAATTTAAATTAATTCTTAATTTATAAATTGAAGAACACCAAGAACACCAAGAACACTTTTGTTTGTATCTTCAAATATTTCTTGAGATTTCTTATGGATCTTCAAGTTTTCAGCTTGGAGTTCTTGAGTAATCACACTAAACCGAAGGTTCGAACCCTCCTTCTAGCGCCAAATTGTTGGTGAACGAATGTAATCGTAAGGATTAGTGGCTGTTTTAATCCGTTTTTACGTCACCAATCAATAACGTGTGATTGATTACCACCGTAAATGGTAAATCGGGGTTTGGATTTATCGAATTTGTAAATTCGGTAGTCGAAATTGGACTTATTTCGTGTATGTGTGAGTTTGAGTGTGTTTGTGTGTATTTTTTGTCTGAAATTCGAAAATTATATAAATAAGCTGGAGAACAACTATTTATAGAGGCTAGCAAGCATGAGGTGCTACTGACTCTTGGTCTCCCTAGCTTGCATGCCTGACATGTGTCCTTTGACCTTAGTTTGACCTTATCTAAGCTGAATCTTAGTTACAAAGTCTTCTTTTGGGCCTTATCTCGGACTCATTGTTGTTCGCCTAGGTCGGCTTGACTGATCTTGATGACCTTTCAACTGAAAGTTGTTCGCCTCTTGAAGTTGTACTTTGGAAGTTGTTCGCTTTATGGCTTTAGGATCTTTGTCCTTTGTTCACTTGTACACACTTCTTTGGCTGTTTGTTATATCATTGTTTGACCAAGTTGTTCGTCATTGATGACTTCACAGTTGGCTCATTCTTGGTCTCGGGTCTAAATACCTGTTCGCCCATTAGTTGTTCGTCGGGGAGTTGTTCGTCACTTTACTCACCTCTACATAATCCTTGATGTGGCTTTAATCCTTGTTCGCCATTTATTGACTTATGTTCGCCTATCAACAAAGGAGCCGAATCCGGATAAAACTTTTTCAAAAATCAAAGCAAGAGTATGGACATGAATAGTGTCAAAGGAAGCTAGCTTTAATAGCTGCTCTTATTCGGAGTGAAATAGAGAATCGAGACAATGTTGTCAAAAGTTGTAGTGGGGTAGAAGTAGACTAAAATTCTGAAATTTATTGTAAGGGTTGGAGGCAGGGACAGATCCAGAAAAATATTATGGCGGGGGCACAAATACATTAAAAAAATCATTCACTACATAACAACTTAAATATATTATAATTAAAATATACATGTTTTCATAGATTGAAATATTTGCTTGATTGATTAATTATCAGCAGTATCAAAAAATTTATTTTAATATATATAATCATGTTGATTTCTTATTCAACTGCTTAGACGATTATTTGTGATATTCACTACAAAAAATTCTACTATACTTTGGAATTTAAAAAGGAGAGTATGTATATTGTGAAATTAGTCTGCAAGTAATGTTCTTTAGTCGAACAACAAATACCTTTCAGAACTATCATTTAGTGAAAAAAAATTAATACCCTTAAGAACTAATATGAATTAGTAAAAACAATTAATATCTTTTAATGAAATAACTATTACACTTCAAACAAATCTTATTGTGAAACTTATTCACACAATATTTTGCCCAAAAAAAGAAATTGAAGGTAAGAATTAAGGATACATTTGACAAAAGTTTAATTCTATTAATATTATTTTATAATATATATATGGAGATATATATAATAGGAAAATTAAAAAAATTACGGGGGCACGTGCCCCCACAATAGAAGTCGTGCATCCGTCTCTGGTTGGAGGACCCCTTGTTCTCCAATTTTTATAATAAAACTTCTTTTTGTTGTTAAAAAAAAAAGTACAATCATTTTTAAGTATAGTCGATAATATAAAATTTTTATTTTCTACCATATTCAATCCTACTTGTCTTTTAACCACCTAAACATACGAATTTGCAATGGCAATGTGATATGACTATAGATACATGTAAGATCATCTTATTCAAATCACATTTCATCTTCTATTTCATTTACACATAATCATAATACATATAAGCAATATAAGTTAGTAATACTTCAAGTAATTGTTAGTGTTAATATTCTAGAGACAATCCTTCGTAAGGACATAATACTAAGATGATATTCAGTTTATTGTTCAATATTATTGATTGGTTTAATATTAAATGTATGGCTTTACACTTATCTGAATATTATGTTTGATTGTTTGCATTATTCATATATGTGTTCCCTTGAATCGATACTTTCATTGAGTGAGAACTTAGATGACCGAAGTACGATTCTCAAATTGCCTTGATCAAGGATCATCAAGAATGAGATATTGATGATGCAAAGGAATTTGATGTGCGATCTGCATTATACTCTATGGAGAGAGTGTAGTAAGATCTCACTTACTACGAGAACTAGGTATCTCATAATGGATGCACAAATACCTTAGAGGGTATTGGTATACCCATCTGAGAAACCGTTTGATATAATTCCACATAATGTGTCTACGAGTGTCTCGGTTAGTGGGAGCGATGTGATACTCCTCAGACTTGAGGGTCAATACGCACAACATGTGCGGAGTGATGAACCTTGACCATGACGCTTTCACCCTCCAAGGTAGATATGACATGGATTGTGTTCATCACGAAGTTCATGTGCGTGATAGTTGAGTCAAGAATAAGATTCATTCCTCATTATGGATTTAAGAGAGAATACTCGTTTTCTCATCATAATTGGATCTAAGACATCGGCTGATGCAAGTCGACTTGAACTTTGTGGCCAAGTGCGATGTGAGTGATCAATTAGTGATTTGAGATAATATGATTAAATTATTTGAATAGACACTTCATCATATTCAAGACTTAATCGAGTATTCGTGAATGAAAGGAAGATATCACAATAGCCTACATATTACAGGCGGTTGCAGATTTCCTCGCAACGTACCTCGTATATTGAGAATGTCTGATTTATTGTCTAGGGTTCAATTAAGACCGTCAGTTTGACTAATCGATCGATATACGAGGGCCTATGAGTCACACAACAAGCAATGACAGTTCGCCGATTATAGTTGGTTGATTAAGTATTATATTAGATATAATATTTAATTTATGGAGAATATAATAATAATTATATTTGGAATTAATTATTATTATTATTATTTAATTAAATTTAATTTAATTAAATATGAAATCCCAATAATAATATTTGGAGTATTATTATACAAGAATAATAAATATGATAAATATATTATTAGTAGGAATATATCTAGAGAAATATAATCCGTAGAGATTATATTTTGCGGGCCAAGCATATTATCTTGCTTAGAAAGCTAAGATAATCCCTATAAATATGTGTCCTATGAGAATTCAGAAATACACACAAGAAATATAAATTCTTCATAAAATCTATTGTTCAAGTTTTCTTAGTAAGTTCGTCTCGAGATTTAACACTGGCACCCTGGTGCGGATCAGTGAATAGCTATTGCGTGGATACCATAGTTGAGGATTCCGCGTACGAAGCGCTGTAAGATTTCTTGGTTAAGATATCTCGTATTTAATTATGCAATTAATTGTTCGTTGTTGGTGAACGATATTTCCGCTGTTTATGTTTACGTGTTTTACGTGCCTATAAATTCCAACAGTAATAAATAATATCTTAAGTAATAATCCATAATACCCTAAACAATAATAGGTAATACTACAAGCAATAACCACCAATACACTAAACAACAATAAGCAACAAATAATAATCACCAATATCCAAAATAGTAATCAGCAATACCCCAATATAAAATCAACAATACCCGAAGAAATAATTAGCAATACCCCAAGTAATAATCAGCAATAACCCATGTAATAATTATTAATACCGCAATAAATAATCAACAATACCACAAGTGATTATCAACAATATCCTAATAAATAATTAGTAATACCCAAAGTAATAATCAACAATACCCCAAGAAATAATCAGTAATACCCCAAATAATAATCACCAATACCCCAAGTAATAACAGTACCCCAGAAAATAATCAGCAATACCCCAATAAATATTTAACAACACCTTAAACAATAACCACCAATAATCAATAATCGGTAACACTACAATAATAAGTAATACCCCAAACAATAATTAGCAATACCTCAACCGATAATACTTCAACCAATAATTAACAATACTCAAATTAATAATCAATAATACCCCAAAAGTAATCACCAATACCCAAAAAATAATTAAATCTAAATTAATAATAAAGGAGCCATATATACTAAAAATTATTTAGTTGAAAGAGAAAAAAAACTACAAAAAAATATAGTAAATTTTATTTAAGAGAAATGAAAAAGGAGTAAGAATGAAAAAAAAAAAAAAAAGATAAAATGATAAAAAAAACAAAAAGCAAAATAGAAAGACAATAAAAAAGGAAAAAAATGGCCAGAAAATGAAAAAAAGATAAAGAAAAAAAAATCTTAAAAAAAGAACAAAAAGATGGCATGAAAAAAAAAAGAAAATTAAGTTTTAAAATGTTGAAAAAGAACCGAATACAAAAAAATAGAGTAAAATTTATATTAAAATATGAAAAAAGAGGAAGGAGAAAAAAAAAAGACAAAATGGTAAAAAAGAAAAACAGGAAGAAAAAAAAAAAATTAAAATGGGGTTTGAACCCTGGTGTGCAGTAGAGTTCTTACAAATCCCTCACGCACCATTTGCCCAAAGGGCAACCTTGAAACTATTTTAAATCCAAATACCCAAAAAATAATTAAATTCAAATTAAAAATAAAGGAGCCATATATACTAAAAATTATTGAGTTGAAAGAGAAAAAAAACTACAAAAAAAATATAGTAAATTTCATTTAGGAGGAATGAAAAAGGAGTAAGAATGAAAAAAAAGAAAGATAAAATAATAAAAAAACGAAAAGCAAAACAAAAGGACAATATAAAAGAAAAAAATTGGCCAGAAAATGAAAAAAAGATAAAGAAAAGGAAATCTTAAAAAAAAACAAAAATATTGCATGAAAAAAAGAAAAGAATACAAAAAATATAGTAAAATTTATATTAAAAAAAAAAAAAGAGGAAGGAGAAAAAAAAGACAAAATGGTAAAAAAGAAAAACAGGAAGAAATAAAAAGGGTAATGGGGTTAGAACTCTGGTGTGTTGTAGGGTGACAGGCTCACGCACCATTTGCCCAAAGGGCAACCTTAAAACTAATAAAAAAAGAACAATAACATACTGTCATATGCACTTAGTGCACGGTGCACTCACAAAACAGTTGAGATTATTTACAATGAAAAATACAGGCTGATTATAATATAAAGTTTGATTAGATTATATCGAAAAGTTTACACAGAAAATCGGTTTTAAGTGTAAATTATTCAGTATAATATAATCATATTTTTCAGTGTAAACAATCTCAATTGTTGAGTGGGTGCACTATACACCAAGTGCACAAGAGAGTTACTCTTGAACAATATATAATGTTTAGTGAAATTTGAATATAAAATTGAATTTGAAAATCCAAGTGCATAATATACACTTGGATGCACCCTATAATTTGTTCTAATTAAAAAGTTAAGATATACACATCATATATAATTCACGGAATTGATCACATGTCCATCAAATGCTATAATATTATATACTTATCGTGAATGTGGTAATGACACATAAGCATATATAATTAATTAATTAAGGTAATAGTGAGCCCTGCTTATTTGTTATTAACACATTCACAGTAAGTATATAATATTATGTCCACCGACGGACATGAGATCATTTACGATATAATTTGTATGTAACTTAAATCATCCAAATCAAATTCATACCATGATATGTGGATCTAAAATTGAGCAACTAATTTTTTAATTGACAAAGTATTATATGAAAATAGTTCATGGTAAGCTTATCATGAAAATATTTTAAAGTATCATTAATCTCATCGAGAGTATCATTAATTTCACCAGGGATATCATTAGTCTGAGTTCAATAAAATTGTTTTAAATTTTTTAAACTCAGACTAATGATACCCCTTTCACGTTTAATTATTATTCTGATGAGATTAATGATACTCTAAAATCATTTCATGTTAAGCTTATTATGAAGTGTTTTCATATAATACCTACTCTTTTTAATTTATACATCCATCCATCGTGTTTCAGATGTTTAAATTATGAACATAATTTACAATAAATAATTAAAAAGGGTCAACATATTGATATATTATTACTAAAAATAAGGATATTGATATATTATTACTAAAAATAAGGATATGAATTACAGAAAAGTAATTTCAACACTAATACATCATTAGAAAATGATTGATGATACAAACATATTGTACAACTTAACTGCATTATCTTCATTATCTGGATTTAAAGAAGTGGTGACAAACATAAAAAAATCAGTAAAAAAAAAAAATCTAATGAAAGCAACACTATACATAAACAATCCATTACAAAAATTAAGTTGATAACCTGAATTGAAGATCTTTTGTTTCGCTATTGCAGCAGAAGATATAACGTATTGAAATGGAATATATAATTTATCTTTCAATCTACAATTAAATAACTTATTCGAATTTATATTTAATTTTACAACTCTTATCAAATAAAAGAAGATCATCATTTAACGATCTACACATATATAACGACAAATATACAATAATAAATTTGTCGGACTAGTACCCTAAAACATCTATTCTCATATGTAATTCCAAAATTATGTTCTTGTTTGGAAAAAAAAAAGAATATATTAGAAAAGAGAAGATAAAATTAGGGTTATAAAATTGTTTTAGAAGATGATTGGAATGTAAAGGAAGATAATTAATATATAGAAAATAAAAAAATGAAATTTATGATTGAAATTAAAAAATTAAAATAATTGGTTGAAATTAAGTCTTTAATATATATTTAAATGAGATGAAAGAGATTTTGAAATAGAAGATTATAGTGTAGTTTTATCATATATTATTTCGAAAATTTGTCTTTATAGTGTGTTAAGATAAGATAAGAAACCCTAATTAAATCTCAAAATCTCAGGTCTAGCCCCCAACATGTCTTTCACCTAGGGGTGACATACCATACAGTACCGAAAATTTCGGTATACCAAAAATGCATACCGCGTACCGAATATTCGGTATTTCGTACCTTACGATGTTTCGGTATATAGCGATCCATACTGAAATATCGGTTCATACCGAAATACCCGCCATGTCGATATACCGGCCATACCGGTCTATACAGAAATATTTAACTTATTACTCCCTCCGTCCCCTCTTAATATTCACACTTTCCTATTTGGGATGTCCCACAATAATATTCACACCCCAAAAAAGGAAATAAAACACTCTCACACTACCTACTTTAATTCAAAATACTTTTCATTCATTGGTTCAAAAGTCAATAAAGCAGTTTTTCTTAAAACCTGTGCCCACACAAGTGTGAATATTATTAGGGGACGGAGGGAGTATTTAATATGAAAATTAATTAAATATTAAATTTTAATAATGAATTATCGACACGGTATACCAGTATGTACCAACTTATACCGAAAATATTTTGGTATTTCAGTATGATACCGAGTACTATAATTTTCTAAATATTAATACCAATACCGTACCGAATCTTTCGGTATATGGTAAGTGCGGTATACCGATTTTTTGGGTATTTGCTCCACCCCTACTTTCACCAACCTAGTCTAAAATACTCTCTCTATCCCTAAAATTTAGTCTTATTACATTTTGCACGGTTATTAAGAAAATTAATGTAATTGTAAAAAATAAAATTGTTATTTTACATCAAGTACAAAATAAATTATTTTAAAAATGTTATATGTATATTAAAAACTGTAGATAAAATTATTTTTTTTATTTTAAGCAACATAACTATTTTTTTAGAGACGGTATAATAAGGCAAGCAGACCATTTTTGAGAAATAATAATTATTTTTATAGGGGAGTTGATATAAATTTGTGTTCCGTTGATAAATACTGAACAAGAAACACTTCATCGCTGTAGGGTTTAATTTCTGACCATTACTCTCCAGGTAACAAATCTCATTCTAAATCTGTGTTGCTTTGGCTCGATTCATAATCTCGGTTACGTTTATTATTCTTTCCGAGCTTTATGACAGATAGATTTGCTTATAGTTATAGGCAAGGATGAAAAAATCGCGAAATTTCGCCGATATTTCACCGAAATTTCGGTTTTTTGGAGATCTCGATATGGATATCCATCGGAACGAGATTTTTTCCAAAATATCGGTAAAAATATCGGGAAATATCGATATCGATATCAGTGAGCTGTAGTTCAAAATTTGCAAAATATCTGGAAATTTCGAGGAAATATCGGGAAAATATCGGTAAAAATCGGGAAAATATCGGTAAATATTGAAAAAAAATCTCACTTTTTTATTTATTGTTCATGAATACTATTTTAAATCTTGAGATGATTTAGTCACTAAAAATCACCATTTATTCAAAAATCTTGCAAGA
Source organism: Ballota nigra (assembly GCA_947034835.1). Lineage (NCBI taxonomy): Eukaryota > Viridiplantae > Streptophyta > Magnoliopsida > Lamiales > Lamiaceae > Ballota > Ballota nigra. The sequence continues at coordinate 103,952,569 of OX344722.1, forward strand.
AAAAAAAGTTTCAACATGCTTAGTTGCATTGTTTGTATTGTATTAAATTATTATGAACAACTATTATATCATTTTAGACTGCTAAGTATTTTATTTTTATATGTTTGTCGTAAACAATTCATTTTGTTTGAGTTTAAATTAAATTTATATATATTAAAGTTAGATATAGAATACCCTAAAGTTTCATGTTAAATTTCCATCATTTTAATAAAATTTCCATCAATTTTCTATTTTTTTACCGATATCGATATTCGATATAGATATTTCCATCGATATATCCGTAAATTTAAGGTACCGATATTTCCACCGATACCGATATTTTCATCCTTGGTTATAGGTTGAATGTGTTCCTGTATTTTGTATCTCTTTAGTCTTTAAAATATCAATAAAAATATTTTTGCACAATTCAAAATCAGTAATGAAAAAAGTATTTGTGTAATATGCTTATGTTTGCAATAGCGAGATTATATTAGGATTAACTTTGTTGGCATATTTAAATTTTAAAATTGAAAAAGTTCAGAAGGGGAATTGTTGTCTGTAGCAATGGTAATGGTCTCTTTGCATATGCAACTTGACATTAATTATGGGAAAATTGAGGTATAATTTTTAAACTAAATTAAAATTTTCAGGAAATGTATACTTGTGAGAAGGACATATATCAAACAACTTTATTCAAAATTAGAGTAGTTTTTGTGTGATATAGTTTACGAAGTTAGGAGCATGATTTTTTAAAAATAACAGGTTGAGAAAGGTGAGTATCAATTTATGGTAACTTGTGAATCGTATGTCACAAAATTAAGTGTATATAAACTAAAATGATTGAAATGCGATGTTAGGTTGGAGAAAGTTTAAGTGAGAGCACAAGTAATAATGGAAGATTTGATTGGCGACCGCACCGCGATGTAAATATCCATGCTAGGATTTACGACATTTGTGATAATATATGGAGCTACGACTGATGATGAGATACACCGCCGCAGATAAAGACAGATGATGATAACATTCCTGTTGTTCAACTGTTATAATCACCTCCGTCTCGTTGCAGAAAAGAATGAGAGAGGGCTCCCTGCTCCGACGTACCTGAGCTCTCTCGATTGGACCACTTCATGTACGATGAATCGAATTTCCAGATATCGAGTGCCTGAAAAAACTAGGGGTTCCGATGGCCCCTATAGACATGCACATGGATCAAGGTTCGTTCTGGACTACTTGTGAAGTTGAAGTGAAATCCAAAGGTTTGATTAATGTTGTAGGTACGTCGTTGAGCTTTGTTCCTCAGCCATCAATGTAACTTGCGCTTGTTTTGGACACATGGATGCTACTACCCATGTTACGAATACTTTTAGTTGATGCTGATTCCATAAAAATCCGGTACTGATTTCCTATATATATTGTGAATAACATCAACGTTTTAATGATATACTTCAGTACCAAACACATACTCCAATTAAATTTATGAATCAGATATCCACAATTAAAAGGTACAAGAAAAAAGTCGCTATTTCATACACACCCCAATTTGTGCAACGGGTTTGTAACAAAACTTCGGTTTGAGTTTGGGTCTTGCAGTAAAAACATTTTTCACAAAATAAACCAACGAACCAAAACCTGACAAGTTTCTCCGGCCCAATCGGACAAAGGGTTCGTAGGCCTGTATTCACATCACAACAGATTTTACATTTTACAACATTGAGTGACCAGGGGATTTATCGTGTAAGGAATCTCCTTTTCCAACTAAAGAGTGTTGTAAATCATCAAAAACTCATTCATCAATGTCAACATTGATTTCAGACAGTACCTTTATTCTTGCAAAACTTGCAGTTCAAACACGGAATCTATTATATGGAGGCATAGCTTGAATGGAGTGGATCAGGCTGTACAGCCTTCAGGATAATTTCATTTTGTTCTTTCTTGTGAACTTCAGAGAAGCCAGTAGCAGTGGCAGCAGATGGAGCACGCCCAACATATTTGATGTCATCCACATTACCTCTGTTCAGAGATTTCATTGCAGTTCCAAGACGAGGTGCGATATAGCTGAATGCTCCCATGTTCATTGGCTCTTCTTGACACCAAACAATCTCTGCATCTGAAGGAATCACACGGAACAAATGAAGGCAAAGTTTAGTTCAACTGATGATCTGGGTTTGATATAAACGATTACTAAATATAGTGATAACATGACTTTTTATTTTTTTGGATGACGTACTTGGATATCTCTTGAGTTCACGTTGGATGAGATCATAAGGGAAGGGACAAAGCTGTTCCACCCTACAAATTGCAATATCCTTCCCGTCGACTTGTTTTCTCTGTTCAGCAAGTTCATAGTACAACTGCAAACATGTAAAATAGAACCGCTCAACAACTGTACAATACCCAAATTTTTGACAAGATAGTTATTGCATCATCTTAAGATAATTTTCTTTAAGATGCCCAACATCCATGTGAACATAATCTCAGAACTCCCAACAGAAGAGACAGAGAAGTAAACAAGAGAATAAATGGATGAGGAAGGTGAGAAATAATTCCACACCTTTCCAGAGCAAAGAACCAGACGTCTAATACCCTCTTCAAGATCTGAGTGATTATTTTGGTCCTTTATGAGACGTTTAAATCTGGTTCCTTGTTTGTCAAAACCAGGGTGACCTTGAACATCATCAAACTCGGATAAATTAGATTTGCAGTCCTTGTGGCGGAGTAGGTTCTTTGGTGACATCACAACGAGAGGCTTACGGAATTCCCTATGTACCTACAACATAAAAAGATGAAATCTGAGAAAAGAAACGGCACGCTTCTCTAATAACATACAGCTTAATTAGTAATCCAATTACCTGGCGTCGCAAAACATGGAAATAATTGGCAGGTGTAGTTACATTCACCACCTGCCAGTTACATTCCTGAATCTGTTTCCTGAGGGTTGAGTCCATCTCAGGTATAACAAACGGATTGTCATCACTCATCTGCAATAAACAAAGTAAATTGGTATATCTAGAAACAAATATAATTGATACTTGGGACTAAAATACCAAAGTTTTGAAAATGACTAAGCAATCTCTGGAAGTCTAAACTGGGGGTTATATCAGTTAGCAAAACAGAAATATATATAGCAAAAGATACCAATTTTCATGGTGGCACATGAAACCCAGACAAGATCAATAAACTAGTGTGATTACAACAGAATATCATAACTTAAAAAAGTAAGCAAAGCACACAGAAAAATGATCAGATAACACCTCATCACATTAAAGTCCAACAACAAGTCGAAATCCCTCATGCTGAGCAGAGAATATGCACCTAATTCTGTAATTCAAGAAGTTCTTAAAACAACAGGTCGCAAAGAAAAAGGTTTGGAGGTTCAAAGCCATTATAGTTCTGGTTTTCCCCTTTTCAACTGTCTGTCTCTCTTCTTTCCTACATTATATACGGGTCTAGGCTTCTAGCATAAAATCGGCCAGAAAACGACAGAATCTTAAACGAGTTTTCCTGTATAGGAAGATGTATGTAAATGCAAATACAAGATAAACTCTGACTGAATAAGCATCACTATAATGGAGAATATTAGACCTGAAGGAAGCGTTCTAATCGTGCACTAGAGTGTTCTGGACCTTGACCATCATATCCATGAGGTAAGAGGAGAACCAGTCCAGTTTGACGCAGCCATTTAGCCTCTCCACTGCTTATAAATTGATCAAACATCACTTGAGCCCCATTTGCAAAGTCACCGAACTGGGCTTCCCACAGCACCAGAGAATTGGGGTTTTCCATTGAGTAACCTAATTCAAATCCCAAAACTGCAAACTCCGAAAGAGAGCTGGGTAGGAAAAAATAATCATCAGATAAACATATTCAATCATGGAAAACTTCCCAATTAGAGGTAAGGCCTAGAAGTACTAAGTCCTAATATGTGCACATAAAAAGTACCATGTCTTCATTCGAGTAGTAAGTAAAATGAATATTGATAAAATAAAAGCAACTACATAAATGATGCATATGCCCGAGAATTAGCCAACCCAACGTCATACATAAGGAACAATTCAACCTTTTGAAGTTCCCGGGTCAGAACAATTTAAGAGCAGTAAATATCATTAAACCTGCTTACCAAGTTGACAGTCAATGCAGAAGTAAAGGTAAAACGAAAAATTCAAGTCAAAGTTAGCACCTTATTTTCTATGATCCAAACCACTTGAAAAACAACTAACAAGTACTGGATCATGCCTTCTGCAAGAAAAACTTTCAGAGAACACAAGAAAATATTTTTTAATCAAGACGACTACGCCATCCTACAAACAAATACTCACATCAATTCCTTTAGTCTAGGGTCACAGACAATATAAACTGAATGCTATCGCTTTGAATGCTTGGGTTTATTAAGATGATCTATCAGTACTAAGAGTCCAATTGAAACAAACAGGTCAACCAGAAGTAAAAGGTATACATATATGAGAATTGGTGTGGAAACAAAACACAGTAGCAGAAATTACCTGTTGCTCACAGTAAACATCTCTTCGTTTTGATTCATCATAACATGATCCAAGGGGCAGTATACTTCCCCTGTTTCCTGATCGTGAAGAACAGCATGCCTATGACTAAAAGTGCCTCGCTCAACATCCTGTCCACTCAACCTGACATGATTTCCTTCCACAAGCAATGTTGCAAAAGCAAGTGCTTCACCAACTGCCCAGTCAATTCCCTCTTCTGTCGCAATCATTTTTGCACGGTCATCAAAAATTCTTTTAACTCCTTTATGAGGTTTAAAAGTTTCTGGAAGCGTAGTGATTGCCTTGCCAACATTCTTCAAAATCTCTGGCTTGACTCTGCAAAAATTAAAAAAACGTACGGTGCTCCATAAATTAATTGAGCAGTAAGAAGCTGAAATTAAGGATTTATAAATTTAAAATTACCCAGTGTTACGAATACGTGAAAGCTGTTCAGGAGACTTGAAACCCATCCAGTAAGCTGAAAGCCAGTCCCTTCTTTGAGGGATGTAGTCTTTGCTGGCCAGAAATTCTTCATTGAGAATTGCAGTAACTTTGTTGTTGATCCGATCAATTTCTTCTTTTTTTACTTCAGCAGATTCTAGAAGTTTCTTTTGGTAAATCTCAAGTGCAGAAGGATGACTTTTTATAACCTAAAACAATCAAGAAATAAGAAGCTTTGACAGATCACTTCGAAGAAGAAAATAGTAAATTTATGTTTTTAGCATAATTGGAACAAATAAAGTATGGCCAAAAAGGATAAAGAAACAACATGGAGTAGAAAAGAAAAATAACAGCACATACCTTGTACATTTTAGGTTGCGTGAAGAATGGCTCATCAATTTCATTGTGTCCAAATCGACGATAGCATACAATATCAACCACAACATCAGTATGAAATGTCTGTCGCCACTCTGCAGCAAGTTCACAGGCATGAACAACTGCTTCTACATCATCACCATTGACATGGAAAATAGGTGCGCTCAGAGCTTTGGCAACATCAGTACAATACTGAGACGATCTTCCTGATCTTGGGTCAGTGGTGAAAGCCACTTGATTGTTCACAACAATGTGAATGGTTCCACCAGTAGTGTAATTTGGAAGAGCGCTAAGATGCAAAGTCTCGTAGACAACACCCTGTCCAGCAAAACTACCATCACCATGAATCAAAATCCCCATGTTTTTTGTTCTGTCAATGTCATTAGAGAAGTACTGTTTGCCTCTAGTTTTTCCAACAACAACGGGGTCAACTGCTTCCAAGTGACTAGGATTTGCAACTAACGACAAGTGAATTCTCTTACCCCCCCTTGTTGGACGATCATAGGAAGTTCCAAGATGATATTTAACATCACCAGTTCCAGTGTAAAGACCAACCTCATCTACAGGTTTTGTACCACCGCTAAACTCGCTGAATATCTGACGCAAAGGTTTCCTGACAACATTACCCAGAACATTCAGTCGTCCTCTGTGTGACATCCCAATGACTATGCTTTCCACCCCAAGGTCTGCTGACCTATCAAACATTTCCTTCATACCAGGAATCAATGTCTCACAACCTTCGAGCCCAAACCTTTTGGCGGCCGTCCATTTGGCAGCCAAAAAGTTCTCAAATTGGGTACTCCAAATGAGTCGATCAAGGATCACCTCACGCCGCTGTTGGTTATATTGAGTTGGTGTCGGAGTCTCGATTTTGTCTCTCAACCAATTACACTTATCGTGGTCAGCAATATGCATGTACTCATAGCCTATACTTCCACAATAAGCTTGTTCTAGCCTTGTCAATATTGCCCTCAGGGTCTGCACAGGACGGTTCTCAGACAAGAACCCAGCCATTCTCCAAACACCAATAAAGAACTCCCTATCAAGATCAGCTTCTGAAAAACCATGAAGGGCTGGATCTAGATCCTCAGGAATAGGCCTCTCTTCTAAACCTAACGGATCTATCTTGGCCTTCATGTGACCGTACACCTGGTAAGCCCTCACAAGCAACAACAGACGCATACTCTCTTGAATTGTTTGACCAGAAATTCCAGCAGATGTGGTAGCCACTCCAACAAAGTTTCTGAAGAAATTGTCCCATGACTCATCCACACTACTGGGATCTTGCTCCCAGGCTCGCTGTAACTCCTCGAGATAAACACTGCTCGTGCCATCCAAGAAGCTATCAGTCAACCTGGAGAGAGGAACAGGACGTGGAACAGGAGCAGATTGAGCCTTCGACTTAAAAACAGTAGTGTGAAAGTATCGACTCTGTGAGGGAGCAACCCGAGCACGTGTTGTGTAGGAACTAGTTTGAGACAAAGTTCGCTTGATAGCAAGCTTTGCCACATTAGAGCCAGCTCTAAACCACCCCATTGATATGACCAAATCCAAGAAACTAATACGACAACAGCAGCAGTCCTACTCTTTTTCCAACCAAATTATTCTCTATCTCCAGCACATTCTAACCAATAAACAGAAGATCAAGTCAGCCAAAAATAAATAAAAATCGAGTACCTCTAAATTCACAGGATATTTAGATGAAACACATATCATTAACGCAATAAACAACACATAGAAAATATCATTCAACGTAAAGTTAATACCGAAATACAATCATCCCAATCAAATCAACTTGATGTAAAAACCCAGAACGATAAACAAACTTGAATAGTGAAAAATAATCGAGCCAAAGCCACGGAAGATGCAGAAGGATAAACCAAATTTACAGATTTGAAGGCTAATCAAAGGCGCAATAAAATCATGTAACTCAAATTCACACTACCACTACATAATTTGTTTCAGCTGATAGAGATTTGATACCTGGGAGAGAGAGAGAGAAAGAGGAAGAATGCAAGGTTCAGAAATTAAACCCTAAATTTGTGTGACCTATTTTTATTGCCTGAAGTTCCCATTCATACCGCTTCCTCCTTTATTTTTTTTATCTGTCAAATCAAAATCAAAGTCTGACTTATGTTATTTTTATAGTATGGAACTAAAGAAAAGTCTTGCTGAAACGTGTTAATCGTATATGTGAAAAAAAAAAAATCATTTTGAATTAGTAATATTTACATTAAAAATTCATTATTCATTTTTTGAAAGGTAAAAGTTCATTATTATTATTATTGTTAAGGGGAATGAGGAGCTAGTTTTTTTAAGGCAAGGTATTAAATGAAAATAACTTATCATAAATTTTATTATGAAATAATTTTAGAGTATCATTAATTTTATTAGGAGTATCATTAATTTAAGTCAGTGATATTATATTGTAATTGTTAAAAGATTTGAATTCAAATTAATGATCTTTTGATAAGATTAATAATATTTTAAAATTATTTCATTATAAATTTATCAGGAACCATTTTAATATAAATCTATCATTTTTTTTTATTTTTTTTATTGGAAGAAATGAGGAACTAGTTCTAGGAAAAGAGTAAAATGGTGTTTAGAAAAGAGTAAAATTGTGCTCCATTGTAGGAAGCCATAACTTTAGCCTTAAAAAAAAAAAAAAAAAAAAAATTCCAAAACCCACAACTTTGTTTGTACATGAAGACTAGTGTTTTCAACTGTGCTATGCGCATATTATATTACTTATTGATATATAAATATATAAGATAATTTTATTATTTCTAAACACATACTATATGTTGATAGACGAACATCAATCAATGTTGGGCGAATAAGGATTAAGGCCCTAATAAAGACTAGTGTTTCTCCCGTGCGATGCACGGATTGAATATTATAGTGCGAAATTGCATAATAAATTATATAAAAAAAATTAAATTCAAATTTATTTAAGGCGCGGCTATTAACACCCACAAAAATACTTTGTTCACCCACTACTAAATTAACCCACCATATATTTTACTTACTTTTTTATTTTACTTAATGTACCCACTTAAAATTTACCACCATTTCATTCACTATATATACACATCCACCAATTTAAAATTAAAAAAATAGCACACCAATACTTTCATTTTTTTTACAATGCCGATCCAACAAATCACCATCACCAACCTCATTTTTTTTTCTTTATTTCTTCCTTTCATTGTTATGGTGTAAAAATTTAATCTCATTAAATTGTGTCTCTTTAGTTTATATTTTTATGATCATACCTTTTTTTTTCCATTTTTTTTAATGGTGTAATTGTGTGTGTAAAAAAATAGAAAACAATTGTGTGAATTCTAAGATTTTGGGCAGAATGTTAAAAGCGTGAATGTTAAATAAATTTAATATTTATTTTTTATAAAGGGTATAATAGTAATTTTTATTAAATATATTCTTATAAAAAAAGAAGAGGTGGGTGAATAAAGTATTTTTATGTGGGTGAATAGCATTGCCCTTTATTTAATTCATAAACCAATTAATATATAAAAATTATATTGTATATTATGTGAGTATTACAATTGTTTATTTGATCATACAATTTTCAATTATATATTAAATTCACAACAAATACTAAAATTTATAAAATAATTTTAATATTTAGCATAACTTATATAGTCTAAATAAAAATGATTTAAATTCAATCCATCATATATAGTTAAAGTCAATAAAAAACACTTTAAAATAATAAAATAAATATTTTAAATATAATTTTTCTTTTTATATAGCGTGTTGAAAATAGATTTAAAATTAATAGCTTAAATAATTTTAAAATTATTAGTGCAAGATAAAAAAGAAAAAAAAATAAAGTTAATCCACTCTCTTTTAATGGAGAGTGGGATTCACCAATCACCATTGCACTATAAAGCAAGTGAATTTCACTTGCTCCAATAATAACAATTTTTCTCTCTCCTCAATTCTACTTATATATATATATATATATATATATATATATATATATTACTTTTTAAAGTGCAATTTTCAATAATAATAGGTAGTATGATTTTTTTAGTAATAAGAAATGTAACTTTTTAAAAATATATTTGAATTGTACGATACATTTTGTGCACACAAAACTAAGACTTGAGCATGTATATTCTTTTAAAATCATATAATATTTCGATTATAATTTCTAATTTCGTTTAATTAATCAAATACTAAGATTAACCTAATAACAGATTTAATCAATAAGAAAAATGAACTTCCCTTAAAATAAAATAAAAAACTTAGTAATGCCCACTTCCCCACCACGCAATGCACCAAGCCATACCTGCCCCCACCCCTCGAACTCCACCACCGTTTTCTTTCTTTCTCGAGGTGTACACACCGTTTTCTCTATCATTGTTGCATTTCTCACCTCCCAATATTTCTGCTTCAAATTTTAAATACAAAACAAATATTTCGATTCAGAAGATAAAATAAACATGCGTGAAAGAGTTTAACAAACATGCAAAAGAGAATTACTATTACACAGGTTTGTGCAGGAATACCTCTAATTAGTCCTTCATTCTTTATTTTTAGAACTTTGTTAATTGTTGTCTTATTGGAACACAGGCTAGACCAAACAGTGAAGGTCAATTCGATGTCAATCTTCTCTTCTTCTTTCTTTTTTGTAGAAAAGAGAAACAATTGAGATGTTAATTATGTAACTCAATAATTTTTCCCAAGAACAACAACGGAGAGTGAAAACTGAAAACCATCATCATTTTTTATAGCTTCAGTTGTTACACCTCAATCTGCGTATTTAAATTTTGAATTTGAAATGCTCCTTTAAAAGTTACCTCGGTTTATAAATTATCTGCAAAAAAATTTCATAGGCGTGTTGTGGTTCATGCACGAATTTTCAGGACACGATGACTTCTGATATAAGGTAAAAGATACAGCATTATTCACGCAAAAAATAGCGTGTGAAGTGTACGGTTTCACCGTGAAGCAAGTGAGCTTCCACTCGCTCAAAGATTTACTTTTAAATTTGACTGAGACTGCTGCTTTTATATATTTATAGATTACGAGGTATCAACCCCAAATCAAAGATGATTAATAAAGAAAATAAAAGGGGAGTGCCTAAATCAATCCAGGAGGTGTATTAAACGACGAACAACATACTGGTGAACAGGTCTAGAGACCCGAGGCCAAATACGGACTCTCCCATTAGATCACTAATGACGAGCAGCATTATCAAAAGGTGGTGCATCTATCAGCCTAAGAGGTGTATGTTGACGAACAAATGACCAAGATCCCTGAACCTATCTCTACAGAATACAAGGGCGAACAACTTCCGAGCCATAACCTCAAGAGGCGAACAACTTTTATTGAAAGAACAATTTGGACCAACCAAGCCAACCAGGGCGAACAACAATGAGTTCGAGATAAGACCCAAAAAGACTTTGTAACTAAGTTTTAACTTAGATAAAGTCAAACAAGGTCAAATGACACTTGTCTAGCATGCAAGCTAGGAAGTCCAAGAGTCATGGACATCTCCTACTTGTTAGTCTCTATAAATAGTTGCTCTTCAGGTAAGAAATATAAGTTCAAATTCACAAATACTTCCAAAACACACACAAACACACCTAAACGTGCACACATACGAAATAAATACGGATTCGACTCTCGTATTTACGATTTTATGACCCGAACCTTCGATTTATCATTTACTGTGATAATCAATCACACGTTCTTGTTTGGTGATCTTAAACCGAACTAAAACAGTCATTAATCCTCCCGATTAAATTTGATCACCAACACTATATAATTATAAATTTTATTAAACCAATATTTTAAATTTAATATTTGTCAATAAAAAAAAGGTAATGTTTATAAAAATAAAAATGCTATCATTTCTGTGAAAGATAATTATTATAGAACAAATTAAATAAATTTAAACAATCTTGTTGATAAAGTACATCATATTCTAGATGTTATTAATACATATAATCTCCCTTTCCAATATATATATATATATATATATATATATATATAATTTTAACAAAAATTGATAATATTTTTGTTAAAAGTGATTTTTCACTTTTCTTTAAAAATATTGTCACATTTTATTATAATCCTATCATTTTTTTTTTTAATTTGGTCGGTTTCATAAGATGGTTTCACTCAAATTTTTACCTATATTTATCTACATATCATCTAAAATTACTCATATTCGATTGTTTATTTAAACAAAACTAATATATTACATGTGTATACCATATATTCTAATTTCTTATAATTTTAAAAATAAACTAAATTTAAAAAAAATATACTCCCTTCTTCTGGCCTAAACAAACTTGAGCTAAACTTTTGAATACACAAATTAAAAGAATTTACTTTATACTAAAGTCAATGCAAATTGGGAGGGGTATTTTCGCTCTTTAAAGGCAAAGGTGATTAACTAAATCACCAATTTAATATTGATAAACATGCAAGTTCGTTTGGAGCAGAACAAAAATATATGTGTACTTATTCGTTCGGGATAGTACAGAGGTAGTATAGAAAGTGATCAGTTAAGGACTTAAGGGCAATGAGGATTTTTTTTTTTTAAAGAAATAAGGAACTAGTTTTAGAGAAGAGTAAAATTGTGCTCTACTGTAAGAAGCCATAACGTTTCTTATATGAAAACAGTAATAAGATGAAATCTAATTTTCGTTTTTATTTTTGTATAAAGGGTTAATTGAAAAAAAAATCACAAACTTTATACTCCCTCCGTCTCCTCTTAATATTCACACTTTTCTATTTGAGATGTTCCACAATAATATTCACACTCCAAATATGGAAATAAAACACTTTCACACTACCTACTTTAATTCAAATTACTCTTCATTAAGTCAATAAAACAGTTTTTCTTAAAATCAGTGCCCATACAAGTGTGAATATTAATAGGGGACGGAGGAAGTAATTTTTATCAATTACAACACGAACTTTTAAAGTTTGCAATTCGATGCACGAACTAATTTATTATTGCAATTTGATACATGATGTAGATTTTTGGGGTTACTCTATACATCGTGTTAATTTTTTGCGTTACTAACACTACGTGGCAGCCGAAGACGCCACAAAAAATATGTCACACGCTACATCAAATGCCAAATTTAGAAGGAATTTTTATTTTTTTTTTACTTTCAAAACATTATTTTATAAAATATTTCTCAAATACAGTTTAATAATAGTGAAAGATATTAAAAAAAAATTCTAATATATGTACAAATTTATATGTTATGAGACATTTTCTCTACATAAACTAGAAAACTCCAACATTTATGATTCATTATTAAACGCGCTTGAACAATATTTTATAAAAGAACTTTTTGAAATATAAAAAATAATAAAATTTTGTAGATTTGACATTTGACGTGGCGTGTGACGCGTCTTTGGTGTTGGTTCCGACTGCCACGTATGCATACATATCGCCGTAAATTCACACCATGTATCGAATTGCAATGATAAATTAGTTTGTGCATCGAATTGCAAGCTTTAAAAGTTCATGTTGTAATTGATAAAGACTATAAAGTTCGTGATTTTTTTGCAATTAACTCTTGTATAACTTCTAGTATGCATTCAAGTGCATGTCATGCACTTGGATTTTAAATTCAATTCTTTATTTCAAGTTCGATTTTTTTTTAAATAGACACTAACACATCGAACTGTATTTTTTTACAATTTAAATATTACTAATTCCTAATTGAAGTTTTTTTTTTCAAAATCCAAATGCATATAATGCACTCAAGTGCACGCTAGAGCTACTCTTATATTGACTTCCTATACGTTACAAAAAGAGTTTGCATTTAAAATCCTTAACGCTTATTTGCAATAGCAATCATACTCACAGATTAATCACAAATTCTTGTGTGCACCCAAGTGTATATCATGCATTTGAATTTTAAGTTTAATTTTAAATTAATTTTAACTTTTCAAAACTCATTAAATAAATTGAGCTTTGAAAAATCAAACTAAATTTAAAATTAGACTCAAAATCAAAATGCATATATTTGAATGCACATAAAAATTACTTCAAATTTATTTTAGATGATGAGTTGACTTTGGTAGTGATTTAATTTTTTGGCAGGAACAATAATTTATTAATAGCATTATAATCATTTGTAGAGATTACATCCATTAAGAATTCAAGTCCCGACTTTATAAATATTACTTGTTGTTGATAGGCGAACATCAATCATTGCTGGGCGAACAAGGATTAAAACCTTAAAAAGGATTATGAAGAACCAACCTCAAATCAAAGATGATTAACAAAGAAAATCAAGTTGGGGTGCATAAATCAATCCAGGGAGTGTATAAACTGACGAACAACTCTACCGACGAACAACATACTGGCGAACAGGTCTAGAGACCCGAAGCCAAATATGGACCCTCCACCAAGTTAATGATGACGAACAACATTATGAAAGATGGTGCATCTACCAGCTTAAGAGGTGTATGGAAATGAACAAAGGACCAAGATCCCAAAGCCAATCTGTGTAAAACACAAAGGCGAACGACTTCTGAGCCATAACCTCAAAAGGCGAACAACTTCTATGGAAAAAACCATTTTGGATCAACTAAAAAACCGACCTGGACGAATGATTAGGCGTAAAATTGTCATGATTTGTCACTCGAAATACCCTAGTTTTGGTTGATTTTGTTGAGTATTTAGAGTCATTTGCGTATCATTTTCATAAACTAATGAATTTGTCTCTTTGATGCTCATAGATGAATAGAGGGCGAAAATAGGAGTTCGTAGGACTTTGAATCGACTCAAACGGATGCCCGGATGAGAAGATATCGAAGAAATACGAAAAGTACTAGTTCGAGGGAGCAAAAGTATCATTGGAGTGCACAAGCAAGGAGTACTCGTGCAAGGGTGCACGAGCGGCCGTGCAAGGCGTACGAGAGGATGCAAGTCGTGCACTAGTGCACGAGCACTCGTGCATAGTGCACGAGCACACGCGGGTCGTGCACTAGTGCACGAGCAAAGGGAGGTCGAGCACTTTTTGCTCTCTGGAAGTTTGTAGCGCACGAGGAAGATTGCACGAGCAGTGCACGAGCAAGCGCGTTTTTTGGCCCATACGTTCCCGATTCGGCCCGATGCTTATATATATTCGTCTCGAGCACGTTTTGGGGGGAACCACTTACCACCACTAGATTCAAGAGCGTTTTAGAGAGTTAATTTTTGGAGAAGAAGGAACGAGCAAGTTTACTTTACGTTTTTTAGGTTTTCTTACAAATTCACGTCACGATTTTACTTTTTAGTTTCGTTTCTTCATATCTTTGTTCTTGAACACGTTGAGACTCGTTTTATTGATTTAATTTAAGTTATTCCTTTATTTCTTGAAACCCTAGTTTATGATTGATCTTTTCATCGTTATAATTATCATGTTCATGTTCGTTACTTATTCAATTGTTCTTGTTTACGTAAAACCCATGTCTAGCTAAAACCCTTGCATGCTTGGGGTAGGATGAACTCGTAGAAGTAGGTTGTGGGTATGTAATTAAGGTAACTCGTGACGTTAGGTTTTAATTCTCTTAATTAATGAATTCTTAAAATTAATCTTAACTTTACTTTAGAATTTCGTTCGAAAAGTGTTAGAGAGAGGACGACCGTATCACTCTTTAACAACGAGTAGACTTAACGAGAGGGTTTAGAAAGAGTTAATTCATCTACCAGTTTAGCGAAGGAGGACGACCGAATCACCTTAGTTAAATTAGAGTCTCATTAATTAAACACAATCTATTAACTTGTTAGTGGATTAGTGAAGTCGAGTGCTAGGGTAAAGTATTAGGGTTTAGAATCTTGAGCTTTCATCTTGCATTCTTTTACTTAGGTTATTTCTTGCACGTCACGGTTATTTTGATAATGTACCTGCTCCGTTAGTATACGTAGGGATTCCTATCCTGAGCATCACCATCACTCATTTGAATACAACCCTTAGTTAATTCAACTTTTTTAGTATTTTAGTTTAATTAGTTTATTTTAGTTTTAATTAATTTTTCCAAAAAAATCCAAAAACATACACTCATATTAATTACGATGCGTAGATCTTCAGGGATCTATTCGCATACACACTTTCCCTTGGGTTCGATATACTTGGTTATTATACTTGCTCATACTACAGTGAACTCGTACGCTTGCGAGGAATCTACTAGTAGAAGTTAGTATATTTGCTTCAAGTCAATGGCGCCGTTGCCGGGGATGGCGTTGTATGTCTTTTGAATAGGACTTGTCGATAGCTTAGTAGTTATTAGTGAGTGATTTTCTTTTCTGTTTTATTTCGTACATATTCGGCAGTTGCGTTTTGATTCTTTTGTTAGTGTTTCAGGTTTATGAAAACACGCTCACAAGATAATACGAGCGAAGAGAGATTACCGTTAGATCCTGAGACAATAGCAAGAAGAAACCGAGCCTTCTTAAGAAGGATGAACGCTGCCGGAGGGAAAGAACCAATGGACATTAGTAATGAGTTGGATGATGTCGAGAATGAGTTTAATCAGGTATTGAATCGGGTTGACGGCACTGAAGGGAATACCAGTAAGAACCAAGATCCGTCAGGAGAAAGACAGAGTCAAAACCCGGGTACTCAGAATCAAAATAGCTCAGCTCATAACATTGTCCAAAATCCTCATAACAACCCTGCTTACCCACACCCTAACTTACCACAAAACAACTTACCTTATCACCCTTACCCATACCCACCTTATCCGTATCCACCATACACGTATCCTCCACCTCCAGTTTACAATCAACCACCTGTTTACCAACCACCACCCCAAAAAGTACCCGTACCAGCTGTTAACCCTCAGCACATTCCTCAGAACGCAGACCAGAATATGGCTATTCGAGGAAGATTTGCAGCGCAGCCACAACGGTACTATGATGGAGTGGCATTGCCTCCTGTTGAGGCAAACAACTTCTCAATTTCCCCTGGAATTTTAAAGCTGCTTACCGAGAATCAATTCAAGGGGGAGGTCGGGAAGGAGAATCATCATACTCATCTGAGGAGTTTTCTGATGATAGCCTCCACATTCAATTATAACGGCATGTCTGAAGATGCCAAGAGGCTTAGGCTGTTCCCATTCTCATTGACGGGAATAGCAAAGGAGTGGTATGATAACACGCTCCCACGGGGAGGTGTAACCACATGGGCCGAGCTCAAGCGTCTGTTCCTCGAGCGATTCTACCCTCCATCGAGAACCATTAAAGCAAGGATTGAGATCTCTTCCTTTCACCAGAAGTCATGAAAGGATTTACGCCAAGCGTGGGAGAGATACTCAAATATGTTGATCGAGTGCCCGCAGCACGGGTACAATGAAGGAGATATAATGGTGTTCTTCTATAGTGGAGCCAGCAAGGCTGGCCAAGCCCATTTAGATGCATGTGCGAGTGGAGCTTTTCTGAACCAAGGGATAGCGAGATGTAGAGAGATCGTGGACAATATTGTCACGAATGCCGGTGCATGGAATGAGGATCCAGAGTTTCAGAGAGTTTGCAAGTTGGAGGAGAATGAGGGTACAAGGAAGCTGTTGATGGCTATGATGGAGAAGATCAGTAATCTTGAGATGGGACAGAATCTGGTTGGAGGGAATGTAGCAGTGAGCGAGAAAGTGGACCCACCCACGAGTCAGCAAGAAGGGGCCAACTATATGGGAAGGCCTAACTATCCACAAGACGGGTATCCACAAGGTGGCAATCAGTTGGGAAGGCCTTCTTATGGCCAACCATTTGTACCTCCATGCCCACAGCCGCCTCAAAATCAATGGAGGAACACACAAGGATATCAAGGAGGACAACAACCTCCTCATAACACATGGAGGAAGAATGAGAATTTCTCATATGCTAATCCAAAGGCTGGTATTACAGTTCCTCCAGGTGTTGATCCGGGTTCTAAACCTCCTGGTGGAGAAGGCGGTGCCTCAACCGAGGAGATGTTGAGAGCTATCCTTCAGAAGGTGGAGGAAGGTAGCAAGCGATTGTCCTCTTTGGAGTACGATGTGAAGGAGTTGCATAAGAAAGATGATCATCGAGATCAAGAACTCCAAAAGAGAGACATAGAGTGGAATCGAGTTCAGCAAGAGAACAACAGAAGATTCACTTCTATCGAGTATCAAATTAGTCAAATTGCAAAGTCTCAGCCGAGAGAGCCTGGCAAGTATCCTTCAATGCCCGAGGATAACCCAAAGGAACATTGTAAGGCCATTGAGTTGAGAAGTGGGACCAAGTATGATGGTCCTGAGATGCCTACTGATTCTGAGACGCCCAAAGGAGAGGTTGAGATAGAAGGAAAAGAGCCTGAGGCAGTTAGAGATGAGATTGAGGAGATGGGAGTTGAGAAAGGGATTGAGGGTGAAGGCATTCAGAAGAGTAAAGATATGGATGAGTCTCATGAGAGCAAAGAGCCTGAAGAGGAGATTGAGAGAGTTCCAAAGTGGAAGAAGGCAAATGAAGCAAGGAAGAATGTAAAAGAGACTGAGAAAGATGAATGGGGGGTACCCAAATCTGTGATACCTGTCCCGTATCCACAGCGC
The DNA here is from genome assembly GCA_947034835.1 of Ballota nigra. Taxonomy (NCBI): domain Eukaryota; kingdom Viridiplantae; phylum Streptophyta; class Magnoliopsida; order Lamiales; family Lamiaceae; genus Ballota; species Ballota nigra. The sequence continues at coordinate 103,970,415 of OX344722.1, forward strand.
TTCATGAAAAAGAAGATTGATGAAAAGTTTGCTAAATTCCTTGATGTTTTTAAAAAGCTACATATTAACATTCCTTTTTATGATGCCTCGGAACAGATGCCTAACTACGCCAAGTTCCTGAAGGACTTGATAGCAAAGAGACGGAGAGTAGACGGACCTGAGTTAGTGCACTTGAACCACGAGGTGAGTGCGATGGTGCACAATGCGCTTCCTCCCAAGATGAAGGATCCTGGGAGCTTCACCATTCTTTGTGATATCGGGAACGGGATCAAGAAAGGAGCCTCGTGTGATCTCGGGGTGAGCATTAATTTGATGCCTCTTTCGTTGTTCAAGAAGTTAGAGGTGGGCGAACTTCAACCCACGATGATGACCCTCCAGCTTGCTGATAGGTCCATTACGAGACCTCAAGGAGTAGTGGAGGATGTTCTAGTGACGGTGGAGAATCACGTTTTTCCCGCCGACTTTGTCGTACTCGAGATGGAAGAAGATGAGCATGTACCACTGATTCTAGGGAGGCCGTTTCTAGCTACCGCCGGGATAGTACTTGATGTAGCAAATGGGAAGATCACGGTCAAGGTTGATGATCAAGAAGTGAAGATAGTTATTTACGAAGCTATGAAATACCCAATGGGAGATGAGAGTTGCCACTTCATTGACATCACGGACACTTGTGTTGAAGACACACTTCTAGACCCTTGCTCTTTCTATGTTCATCAGTTTGATAATCCTATCCTTGACGATCTATCTTATGATTCTTATGATCTTGATTATTTTGACAGCTTGGAAGACAATGAAGATGTCAAGTTCTTGGAGATGAAGAAAGTAGAGGATGAGGACGACTTGGAAGCCGAGGAGTCAACTTTCGAGAAGATGTTCGATAAGGCACCACCATTGGAGGTGAAAAAAGAGTTGAAGCAACTTCCCGACCACCTCAAGTACGCCTACTTGGATGAGACCGACAAATATCCGGTAATTGTATCTGCCCTTTTATCTGATGATCAGCTTGAGAGACTTTTAGTAGTGCTTCGTAAGCACAAATCTGCTATAGGATGGTCGATCGCGGATATTAAGGGAATTAACCCTTCAATTTGCATGCATAGGATTAGATTAGAAGAGGGTAGAAAACCGATAGTACAAAATCAGCGTAGAGTTAATCCGGTGATTCAAGAGGTAATCATAAGGAGGTTTTGAAGTTGTTAGATAGCAACATGATTTTTGTAATTTCTGATAGTCCATGGGTGAGTCCGTTACACGTAGTTGCTAAGAAGTGGGATACCACGGTGATTAAGACGGAGTCTAATGAATTGGTAGCCACTAGATTAGTGACGGGTTGGCATGTGTATGTGGATTATAGAGAGTTGAACAAGGCAACGTGTACAGATCATTTTCCTTTACTGTTCCTTGATCAAATGATTGATAGATTAGGTGGTTTTGAGTATTACTGTTTCTTAGATGGGTATTCGGGGTATAATCAGATTATGATAGCCCCCGAGGATCAAGAGAAAACCACCTTCACCTGCTATTATGGAACTTTTGCTTTTAGGAGGATGCCGCTTGGGTTGTGTAATGCACCCGCCACCTTTCAAAGGTGTATGATGGCTATTTTTCATGGTTTGATTGAGAAGATTATGGAGGTTTTCATGGACGACTTCTCCATCTACGGGGTGTCGTTTGATAAATGTCTAATCAATCTTGAAGTTGTGTTGAGCAGGTGTGAAGAGACGGACTTGGTGCTTAGTTGGGAGAAGTGTCACTTCATGGTGAGAGAGGGTATTGTTCTTGGACATCATGTGTCCTCGAAAGGTATCCAAGTTGACAAGGCGAAAGTGATTGCTATTGAGAAGCTTCCACCACCTTCGATCGAGAAGGGGATTCGGTCATTTTTAGGACACGCTGTTGGAGTTATACGTGAAAGTATGCTTTTACTTTGTATAACTCGTGTATCAAACACTCGTTTTATGAGAATAATTTTTTTATCGCATTTGCTTTAGATATGATTGAATGTTGAATATTTATTGCAAACCGCTCAATATATGGTACTAGTTACATTGTAGTTAATGTGGTGATACCCGATCACGGAAGACAACATTAACTGTTTCCTTGTAACAAAACGTACATGTTCACGACCTAGGTGGAATTGAACAATCCGCCGTGAAAGGTCGATGTGTAAGGCTCAGATTGGTCTGTCTTGACTAAGAGATTGCACTAGCACATTTAGTATGTGTTGAAGAGGACCTACAGCGAGGATAAATTCTTATGTTCTGAAGTGTGAAGAATTAGAACTCAGTGGTTGTTGATTTCTTAATCTCCGTCACTTAAATAGGACCGTGTGTGCTTAATGGTTACTGCTTTGATTCATGTTGGGTGAGAATCATTGTGACTTCGAACTTTGTGTCTTGGGCAGTAATATTAATCATACGACGGTTGCTAAGATTTAATACGGAGAAACGCGTGCGAGTACGGCTCGTGTGATTAGTCCCCTTGGTGGGCTCAGAAGTTTTATCGAACCAAATCTTGCAAGTGAAGAATCAGTTTCTTCGGTACGGATAATAATGTTGAGCTGTCTTTACTCCAAGGTGAAATATATTAATTAATTTAGAGCTATTCATAAGCTTAATTAATTAATGGACTTGATAATCTTAAACGCGGGAAATAATAACCGGGAGCCCATATTATCGTAATATGGATTAAGATGGATAGTGCAATATTAATTTATTAGTGGTAATAATTAATATTAATGGATTGAATTATATTGGGGCTCAATATTGAAATTCAGAAGTCCATTAGGAGGTCAAATCTTAATTCTCCTTAAAGGCCCCTCAAGTAGCCCATTAAGTAGCCCAATAATGATAAGGTGATTAAAATAAAAGAAAATATATTGCTGATTTTTCCCTATATTTTTCGAAAATTTGAAATCAAGAAGAAAGAAGATTTTGTTGATTTTCTTGGAAAGATATTATGGAAGATATGTATTCTTGGAATACAAGTATATCTTATATATTCAAGAAGATCCAAATCTTTGGATTTCCTCTTGTGATTTTCGAAATTTTCAAGCTTAATAGGAGAGTGAGATTTTTGTGGAATATTTTATTGTGGAGAAAAGAATATATGAGATATATTCAAGATTTCTTAGAGTCTAAGAAAAGATTTTCTCCAAGCCCAAATAAGCCTAAAAAATTCGTCCACTTCACTATTATAAATAGGGGATGATTATTTCATCCCCAAGTACATAATTCCATGTGTTGGAAAAATCAAGAGCATATATATTTTTCTTTTTCCTTAGTTATTTAAATTGTTCGTTAGCATCTCCCACCGGTGATCGAATAAGGTGAAAGGGAATACTTGAGAAGGCTTTTGGGTTGATAAAGCGCGTACGTGTTAGTCCCGTTTTATTCAAAGGCCAAGTTCTACGAGAGGTACGTTAATCACATATTATCTTGATTATTCCGCCATAGATCATATGTGAATTAATTCAACATACATGATGATAAATTAGTTGTTGGAATTATTATTTGAATTAATTAGGATTAATTCATGCTAGTAATAATTGTATTTAAATTTCATCCCGAATAGATTCCGGGCACCCCTATTTTCCCAACACACGCGGGTTTTTATAGACGTTTCATCAAAGACTTTTCACAAATAGCTAAACCCCTTTCGCGGCTTCTTGAAAAAGAAGTCGTCTTTGAGTTTACTAATGAGTGTTTAGTGGCTTTTAATAGGTTGAAAGAAGCGTTGGTGAATGCCCCAATACTTGTGACAACGGATTGGTCTAGCCCGTTTGTGCTGATGTGTGATGCTAGTGACTATGCGATGGGGGTTGCCTTGGGGTAAATTCGTGAGAAGCATTTTCACGCTATTTACTATGCCTCGAAGATGCTGAATTCTGCTCAAGTAAATTACACGACAACCGAAAAGGAGCTGTTGGTGGTTATGTATACCTTTGATAAATTTCGACCCTACCTAGTAGAGACGAAAACAATTGTATATACGGACCACGCAGCGATTCGGTATCTTATGAGTAAGAAGGATGCAAAACCCCGTCTCATTCGTTGGATTTTGCTCCTCCAGGAGTTCGATGTAGAGATTCGAGACAAGAAGGGATGTGAGAATGTGATAGCAGATCACCTTTCGAGATTGGAGCTCACAAAGGAGAACACCGTGGAGGATCGAGAGGTGAACGATGAATTTCCGGATGAGAAGCTCTTTGGCTTAGGAGACATCCCTGTATATCGAGTTGAAGGGAAGACGCCTTGGTTTGCAGATTATACTAATTATTTAGTAAGTGGAGAGTTGCCCGTTGAGATAGACTCGGTGCATCGGAAGGCATTTTTAAAGAAAGTTCGGGAGTTTATTTGGGACGATCCCTACTTGTTCAAAAGAGGGATTGATCATGTGTTGAGAAGGTGTGTGCCAGAGGAGGAGTGGAGTAATATTATAAGGCATTGCCACGCCTTGCCATGTGGAGGACATTTGGGTGGAGAAAAGACCGGAAGGAAGGTGCTTCAATCTAGTTTTTATTGGCCAATTCTTTTGAGAGATTGCATGGAATGGGTTAAGAGGTGTGAAAAGTGCCAACGGTATGGCTCCATTACTAAGAGGGACGAGATGCCTATGCACGTGTTCATGGAAGTCGAGATATTTGACGTATGGAGGATTGATTTCATGGGTCCATTTCCTCCTAGCAATGGATTCTTGTACATTCTCGTGTGCGTTGATTACGTCTCAAAGTAGATTGAGCTGTCCCGACTCGGGTGAATGATTCCCGAGTGGTGATCGAGTTCTTGAGGAAGAACATTTTTTGTGAGATACGGAGTCCCCCGAGCTTTGATTAGTGATGGGGTAAGTCACTTTGTGAACAAGTGGATGGAAAAGCTACTGTCAAAATACGAGGTAAGTCATCGAGTCTCTACTGCTTATCATCCTCAATCTAACGGTCTTGCAGAGGTTTCGAATCGTCAAATCAAGGAGATCATTGAGAAGACGGTGAGCATTAGTAGGAAGGATTGGGCGATGAAGCTTGATGATGCACTTTGGGCGTATATGATTCAAGACTCCTCTTGGTATGTCTCCGTATCAATTGGTTTTTGGAAAGGCATGTCACTTGCCCGTGGAGTTGGAGCACAAGGCATATTGGGCGATCAAGAAGCTAAATTTTGATAGTGCCTTGGTTGGTGAGAAGAGATTACTCCAATTGCATGAGTTGGAGGAGTTTCGAGACAGTGCCTACGAGAATGCCCGAATTTTCAAAGAGAAGACTAAGAAGTGGCATGATGCACGATTGAGGAAAAAGGAGTTCAAAGTGGGTGATCAAGTCCTCGTATTCAATTCGAGGATGAAGCTGTTTGGTGGAAAGCTTAAGTCCAAGTGGAACAGGTCATATGTTGTGAGAGAAGTGCATAAGAGTGGATTCCTCGAAGTCGAGAAGGATGATGGACATAGATTCATGGTGAACGGGCATAGAGTAAAGAAATTCTTTAACTTCTCTTATGAGAATAAGAGAGGTATTTTAGATTCGGTCCGGCATTAGGACCTTAAAACTAGCGCTTAATGGGAGGCAACCCATTTTTACTTGTTTTTATGTGTTTCATTTATTTTGTCGTCTTTGTGAATCGTAAGTGTTAACCTCGTGTGTTAGAGTTTATTTGGTGTAGGCTTGTTTAGTGGTGATTGATTGGAGCGAGAGAGCTTAAGGAAGAAATTCAAGATGTTGAGATGATTCAAGCAGTAAAGCATTCGATTTTTGGAGTTCGAGGTAAACCGAACCCCAAACGTAGACCTCTTTGTGAAATCGAAGTTTGGGGGGTGATGTTTCTTTTCGTCCATTACTTTGCATTGATAGTGATTTCAGTTCATGAGAATTTTGTGCCCTTACTCGTACGTACTCATTCTTCTCAAACTTTATTATTGCGTAGCAAGAACAAAGTTTGGGGGGGGGGGGTATGTATTCGTACTTCGAGTTCGTACACGAAATTCTAATGAAAAATTGGTCAAAATTTTCAAAAATATCGGTGCATGAGGGTCGTTGGATCGAATTAAGTGTGAGTGCATAAGTCGACTTGAATTGGATTGGTGAATTGCACGTTTGGAAGAGACCCCAACTCCTCGGTCGAATGAGTGACCTGGCTTAAATCGAGGAGTTCTCCAGGTTAGTACCCGTTTTGGTCGTTAATTCTCGTGTTTTGGTTCGAAAAGGTTCAAAGTTGAGTTTGTGTAGTGTAAGTGCTCGAGTAGCACCACTCGTGCACCTAGTGCACGAGTGCTTGTGCACTGCGCACGAGTTGAAGCTGGTCGTGCACCCCTGCACGAGTGCTCGTGCAGTGCGCTCGAGCAAGGCATGCGGTCGTGCACTAGTGCACGAGCTCGTGTGCTCGTGCACTTTCTCGGTTCTGTACATTTGGAGCGCTCGAGCTATACCTACTCGTGCACTAGTGCACGAGTAGTGCACGAGCGGTCGCATTTTGGAGATTTTAAGATCTGGGCCGAATTTTTCCACACTATAAATACCTTCCTTCAGATTTTTTACACACACACTTCACGTATTTGGGCGAAATCGGCTGCTAATCCGAAGGATCCCTTCGCTTCAACTTTCAATCTTCAATTTTCGTTCAATTTCATCAGATTCTTCAATCAAAAGGTAAGTATTCTTGCATTATCTTCATTTTATTCTTAGTTTGCTTTGATTTAGCATGAATGGAGTATGTTAGAATTAGGGTTCATGATAGGCTCGAAATTTTGGGGATTTTTTGTGAAAACTTTTTGATTCTTGCTTCTATGATGATAATTGTTGTCTCAATGCTATGAGTTTACGAATTTAAGCTTCAATTTCAAAATTGCATGAGTAAATTTGGTGAATTTCTAGAGAGAGAAGTAGGAATTAAGATGGGTCTTATGAAATTGGGAATTTTTGGAGAATTGTTGAAATGAATTTGTTGAGGATGAATGATGAATTGAGTCTTGAGCATGTAAATTGCATGATGGTGTAATTTTACTTCATGATAGACTTAAATTTTGGGATTGGTATGAATTGTCATTGAGTATATAAAAAGTGAGTGGATTGTTATCATGTTTTACTTGTTTTTTAGCTTGAAAGAGTGTATGAATTGAGTTAGTATATCTTTGATTCATGAATTTGGTTGGTGAATTGTTGTGATGCTTAGGAAATTGCCCCTCCTAAGAAGTATGAGGATAGGTTCATTGAGGGAGATCAGCTGTTAGCTTTGACAGCGGATTTGACTAAGAGGGGATTGATGCCCTCTCGTTGGGAAAACCTGACATACGGTGATAGATGGTTTGCTCACGCTTACCGGTGGAACTTGGTTGCGGGCAAAGTGGAGAAGACGAGAAGGCCATGTGTTGAGTTTATGAGGCAGCTAGGGATTGAGGATGAGATAAAGAGAATCTTCGAGAGGAATAACATGTTGCAGTTCTACGAAATCTTGGTCTCTATGACAACGCACCAAGACTTGGTGGAACAGTTTTTAGCCTTGGTGAAGTTGCAGGGGGATGGCAGCTTCAAGTTCATGATACGGAACGAATGGTACGCCTATGAGATAGGTATGGTGAACACAGCCCTACAATTACCCCAACCAAACGAACGGAACACCCGATCGGGAAGATACAAGGCGGATGCATTTTGGCAGGAGATCACTGGTGGGTTGGCAGGAAAGTACTCTGCGAGGACGTCTCGAGCCTCGGCAATCAGAAATCCGGTGATCAGATACCTTGAGCGGATCTTAGGGAACACCATCTATGCGAGATCTGAAACGGGCACTGTGACGTCTAAGGAGCTGTATGGAATGTGGTGCCTACTTCATCGAAGGCATCACGACTTTGGAAAGGACTTTCTTGAGATGCAAGTAGAGGCCCCATACAAGTGTGGGATGAGGACTTCTAGGATACGATGATGAGGCCTCATCTGTGCATTCTTGGGGAGTCTGGATATCCGGCCCGTGGGAGCTCCTTATATGGGAAGGGACATCGACTTTGAGTACATGTACAACACTTGGATGTGTGAGCATTTGAGTGGGAAATACTGCATGAGGATTAGTGATGACGAGTTATTCCCGATGCCCAATGAGAAGTTGGTGACCCTGAGAAATATGAAGAAGGAGAATATACAAATTGGATTCACTGAAAGATTCAAATTGGATTGTGGCTATGCAGGAGGAATTGAATCAATTCACCAGACAGGATGTTTGGGAGCTGGTAGACAGACCAAGTCATCAAAAGGTGATAGGCACTAAGTGGGTTTTCAAAAATAAGAAAGATGAGAATGATGTCATTACTAGGAACAAGGCAAGGCTAGTGGCCCAGGGCTATTCTCAGTCTGAAGGAATAGACTATGATGAGACTTTTGCTCCTGTTGCCAGACTAGAAGCTATCAGATTGTTCTTAGCATATGATGCTCACATGAAGTTCAAAGTATACCAGATGGATGTGAAATCTGCCTTTCTTAATGGGATTCTCATTGAGGAAGTGTATGTTGAACAACCTCCTGGTTTTGAACAAGGTGACAAGGTGTTTAAACTTAAGAAAACTCTTTATGGGCTGAAGCAGGCACCCAGAGCATGGTATGACACTCTATCTCAATTTCTTCTGGACAATGGTTTTACTAAAGGTAAGATTGATAGGACCTTGTTTAGGAAAGAAGAAGGAAAGGACATTCTTCTGGTCCAAATATATGTTGATGACATCATATTTGGATCCCCTAACAAGAAGCTGTGTGAGAAGTTTGGTGAGCTCATGCAGGGACAGTTTGAGATGTCCATGATGGGAGAATTGAATTACTTTTTGGGTTTGCAGGTTAAGCAATCAGAGAAGGGAATTTTTATTAATCAAGCTAAGTACACCAGAAACATGTTAGAGAAATTTGGAATAGGATCTAGCAGAGCAGCCAAGATCCCTATGATGACAAATTTCAACATGGATCCAGATGAGTCTGGAGAGAGTGTGGACCAGACTCAGTACAGAGCACTTATTGGTTCTCTTTTGTATCTGACTGCAAGCAGACCATATATTACTTTTGATGTAGGAGTTTGTGCCAGATTTCAAGCTAACCCCAAGAAGAGTCACTTGGAAGCAGCTAAGAAAATATTGAAATATCTCAAGGGAACTGTGAATTTAGGATTATGGTATCCTGCAGATGACAATTTAGAATTAAGTGGTTATTCAGATTCAGACTATGGTGGGTGCAGAATAGATAGGAAATCTACAAGTGGTACATGCCAATTTTTAGGGAACAAATTGGTATCCTGGTTTTCCAAGAAGCAGACTTCAGTTGCTACATCAACAACAGAAGCAGAGTACATGGCTGCAGGGAGTTGTTGTTCTCAACTTCTCTGGATTAGTCAACAGCTTAGGGATTACCAGATTAGAGCTAAGGATATTCCTATTTTCTGTGACAGTAATAGTGCCATTGCAATCACCCAGAATCCAGTTCTTCATACCAGATGCAAACATGTTGATATAAGGCATCATTTTATCAGAGATCATGTTGAGAAGGGAGATATAAGGATGGAAAAGATTGCAACAGAGAGGCAGAGAGCAGATATTCTAACCAAGCCTTTGGCTGAGACCAGATTCAGAGAGTTAGCCTTTGAGTTAGGATTGTTGGATCCAGAGACAGATTTGATTTAGGGGGAACATCAGAGAAGTATCCTTACTTTATTAATTTTCTTCATAACTTTTCTTTATGCTAACATACCTGCAGATTAGATATATCAGAGAGGGTATACTTCCAGATGAGGTATACACCAGGTGACACTTATCCCAGATGAGGTGCTGAGTCAGAGATATGCCCAAAATCTTTACAGACCAGGACCAGATGAGTTCCATCAGAGGAGAAGTATCACCAGACTAGTTGTGGTATCATCTGGTTACAATATCAGGTGACAGGTATGTCTTTTCTACTCTGGTCTCTGATCATTGGGATACACTTTTCAAATTCGTAAGTACACTCAAAACCTTTCAACTTCAGAGTGTATTTAAGACTAGGGTATAGGGCCTAGGCAGTCATTCCGTTTTTTCTCTTGACTGCCACAAAACCCCTTTATGCCCAGTCCCAATGACTATGCCAACACACCAGATTAAATCTGTATTTCGCCTTTCATCATGGCCATCGGATTTAATCACTGTGCAAAATGTCAATCAATTCTAAAATTGATTTTGTTTCCTAAATTGAATTTGAAACAACACGCGTTCACACTTCATTTAATTTTCAAGCCACGCGTATTACTCTATTTAAACCAATTTTGTTTTCAATCTGTCCTTTCACGTTTCCATACTATTCGAACCCTAACCTCTCTCTGCAAAGCATTCTCTCTCTCTCTCTCTCTTTCACAGTTATGGCACCCAAGTGCAATTTCGATCCAGACTATGTCTGCAAGAAACTCAAGTCAGAAATGGTGGTGGACTTCTATTCCACTAAGAATCCGGCCGCTTTGGAGATTTTGGAACTTCTCCGACGTTCTGGGCTGGAGGAGTTGATCTCAAAGGTTCCCAAGGATCTGCGTACCTTGGATGGATATGCTGCACAGTTTCTTATCCGGATGAAGATCCACGAAGACTATATTTCTTCCAAGATTGATTCAGAGGATCTTGTTTTCTCTAAGGCAGACTTCTGTGGTCTTTTTGGTAACCTTTCTGCGGAAGGTGTGGACCCACTGAAGTACAGAGAAGGAGAGGCGTTGGAATCCTTCAAGATGTTTGCCAGAAATTCATGCCAGAATATTACTAAGGGTTTCTTGGACAAGCATCTTAGGCAGAAGTATAAGGTGCTATTTGACATTGTGGTGAAGATTCTCATGTGTGAGAGCCATAGCACAGATGCCATCTTCGTTGGCAGGCTCTGTGTTATGAGGGCCATTCTGGATGGTGTTCAATGTAACTGGGCTGAGTTCTTCTGGGGGGTGCTGAGGAAGAACAAGGTGAAAATACAGAAGGAAGAATGCCCCCAGTTGCCAGGAGAGCAACAATTTGTGTTCAATGCTAATGTTTCATTGGGCACAAAACTCACCCTAATTCTGGATTCGATTCTTCCAGAGAAGAAATGGAGACAATCCTGGTGTAAGGGCTTTCATAAGTCCAAGATTATGTTCTCCAAGGATGGTCCTCTCCACGGCCATGCCGACTCTGATGGAGAGCAAGCCATCCCTGCCCCTCCTATTCAATCTATTCCCTCTCCTCCTAAGGGGCAGAGAAGGCAGCAGCAGCAGAAGACACAGAAGAAAGCTGCTGGAGCAACTGGTTCTTCAGCCGTTGCCTTTTCTGGTTCCTCAGAGGAGGACCAGATTCCCCTTCTTGATGTGCTTAAGAAGAAGGGTGATGATGATAAAGCTGTAAAGAAGGCTGGAGCAGCCAAGAGGAAGCAGCCAGACGAGGCCAGGAGAGGTTCTGCTAAGAAGAGGAGGACTAGCAGAAAGGCAAAGAAAACCCTTCTGGTGGATGAGCCATCAGAAGAGGAAGAGGAAGAAGATGAAGTACCTCTTGTGAGGAAATCCAAGGCCAAGAGAGCCCTTCTTCAAGATTCAGACTCTGGATCTGATCTTGGAGAGGCCTTGGAGAAGGCCATTGAGGGTGCCACCCAGATGATGGAGGATGCTCCAGAGCCTGTTATGCCTGCTGGTGTTGACCCAGCAGAGGTAAACCCTTCCTATCCCTCTTCCTCCCCCATAAATCTTGTTTCCTCTTCCATTTCTCCCCCAGATAACTTTCCCCAAACCCCATCTGCCTCTGGTAACCCCATTCTACCACCAGAGCAGACTATTCCAGATACCCCCGTCTATACTCCCTCTACCATTCCTACACAAACACCTTCTCCCCCAAATTTCCAAACACATATCCCCACTAACCCCTCTCCCCCACCTTCTGTATCAGAGGTACCCTCAACCTCCTCTGGTGCAGAAGTCCCCCCTTCAAACACTTCCACCTACCAAATCCCTCCTACCCATTCTGTACCAGATATCCCTTCCTTTTCTGGTGCAGAGCAACCAATCCCTACCACCTCTACTTCACAAAATCCAAATCCTCCCCAAACCCATACAGACCAGGACCCAACCATTTCTATGGCTCTGGGATTCGCTGGCCCTCCCCGCTCTCCAACCTGTTTATCCAGCGATGATAGTGAAGATGAGGAAGCTTCACTTGAGCCTGCTGACTTAGCCCCTTCCTCCTCTGCCTCTGGGCCCAAACCCTTCACTTTCTCTTCTGCAGAAATGGGTCCCATTAGGCAGAGTATGAGTGTAAGTGCTCAGCTCTGGCTAAGAGAGCATTTTCCAGTTCTTCTGGAGCACTTACCACTTCTGGCAGAGCTTACTGATGCCAAGGTCTGGAGCAAGGCCAGACTTGAAGATGTGGAGGACCTGGTGCTATTGCTTGAGGAAATGGGTGCCTCCAACTTCACTGCTTGGGAGATTGAGCTGAAGCAGAAGATGAACATTCAGAACCCAGCAGAGCTGGAGACTCCTGGTGCAGCCAAAGTCTTGATTCGCACCCTGCTCATCCAGAGAGGAGTCATGCTCACTCCAGAGGGCCCCACTTACAAGTTTGGTCCTCACTTTGTCTTCCCTCCAGAGCTTTATTCAGACGAGGAGGACTTTGAGATGTCTCCTGCTGTGCTCCAGAAGATGAAGGCTTTCTTCAACGAGCAGATCATGCAGATAGGGCGTTTTTCCAAAGCAATCCAACATATGGCCCCTGCTATGATCGAGCATCAGATTAAGCAAGAGAGGAAAATCTTCCTGAAGCAGATCAAATCCTCTCTGGCAGAGGTAAAAGCTTCGTTCAAGGCTAATGGCTTGTTTGTCAAGCTAGATGTTATGCACAGCCAGAAGCAGCTCCAGGAGCATGTGATGGAGCAGATGAGGCCAGTTTCTGTACTCAAAGTGGAAATGGCCAGCCAGATGATTCAGACTGCTAGACTGAAGGACTCCCTCCAGGAGATGTTGGAGAAGCAAGAAAGACTTGTTGCAGAGTCTAAAGCTTACCTGGAGGAGGCCAAGCAGCTTCGTGATCTTCACTCTTCCTCCAACACTGCCTTGCTTGATCTCATAAGGCAGGTAGTGGAGCCCCTCCTTGATGAAGTTAAAAAGGGGGAAGAGAAGGCCTGAACTGATCTGGCTAAGACCACAAATGAGACTCTGTTTAGCCATGGGGCTCGTCTGGACCTGTTGGAGAACACTCTGGCCCAGGCTGAGTTGCAGAAGAAGAAGAAAGAAGAGTTGAAATCTCTATCTATGGCTAAACAGCTTGTTGCAGAAGAAGAGTCATCTGAAGCTGACTGTTCTTCCTAGGTCTGGGTGCAGCAGGTCTTGGGCCTTGTTCTTGATAAGGACCCTGATTTCTATTCCCCCTAGGCAAGTGAGGGAAAGGAAAACAGTTAAAGGCCTCAGGATGCCAAAACCACGGGGGTGTCATCATGTTTGGCCTTCCCTGATGGTATTGCCAAGCATGATGGTACCCTCGTTGACCAGTCTGAGGGCTCTTGGCCTGAGTCTTCCTCTGCTTTCGCTGAGGTTTTCCCTGACCTGAGCTCTCAGGGGCTTCCGTAGGTTGCTTTGTCTTTCCCTTGGGTTTTGGCTTAGCTACCTTAGGAGCAACCCTGACTGTGTCAACGGTTTCCTTGCCCTTATCAGTTTGACGGGCCTGGAGCACAACCTTAGGTGCACTCTGGCCTGTCTGAACAAATACCCTCTCAGTGTTGCTCCCTGAAGCAACATGAGACTGACCTTGTGAGGATTTCTCAGGAACATATCCAAGTCCCTTTTTCTTGTTCCCAAGTATCTGGTTGCTATTTATTTCCTCTCTAGCCACTGAGGATTTATTCATTGCTGCAACCTTTTTCTTGAGAGAGTCCTCACTTTTTTTCAGGATTTCATGTCTGGTAAAGAGGTCATCAAACTTACTCTTAAGTGCTTTCAGCTCTTCCTTCCTGACCAGCTCTTCCTCAGCCAGTTCCTTCAGAATTTTCTCTCTTGGGAGACGCTCAGAATTGATCATATCAATTTCCTGAGTTAGTCTTACAATCTGAGCTGATTCTTTGAGATCAGACTGAGTGAGTTGTTCATTCAGGTTTTGAACTTCAGTACTCAATTTCTTGTTCTCCTCTACCAAGAAGACATTAGTTTCCTGCAGTCTGGAGAAATCCACCATCAATTGATCAAGACAGATCTGAAGGTTCATTTCTCTAACTGACTCTGAGCTGAGCTCAGGATTTTGACCAGTGTAAGAAGCACAAACAGAATTTGATGTTACCTCAGGCTCATCCCTAGCCATTAGGCAGACATCATCGTACTCATCATCCGAGAAGAGTTCAGGTGACCTTTCAGTGGGGCCATCAGAGTCTGTTGCATCCTCAGCCACCATAGCCCTCCGATCAGCAGATCTTAGATCCCTCGTGGCTCTCCTTTCCTCTCTCTCCCTAGCACTCAGCTCCGGGCAATCGTACTGATAGTGACCAATCTTGTTACAGTTGTAACATGCTACCTGCTCACTTATTCTTTCTTTTCTCGGTTCAGGGTTCCTCCTTGAGTCAGGTTCCCTGGTTCTCGGTGAGCTTTCAGCCTTGGTTGGATATCTATCATCGCGAGTACGTCTCTGTTCGTCTCTTCTTTCAGGTTTTGGTTCAGAATATCTCCTTTCATCACCACGTTCTCTCCTCTGGTCAGTGTTTCTTCGCTCCTCATATCTCCTCGAGCTTTGGTGGGTTCCTTCAGGTTTCCTGTCACGTGAGTCCTGATAAAACTTTTTATAACGACCAAACCTGGAATTGAGCTTGTCAAATCGTCTGGCCATCAGGCTGTACTCCTCAGCGAGTTCTTCCCTGCTCATCTCCATCAGTGATTTTGATGAAGAATTTGATGAGGGCTCAACAGGTTCAGACCTGGCCTTGAACGCCACACTTTTCTCAGGAGTTTTCTCCTTCCCTTCCTCTTCTGACTGAACTTTCTTCTTTCTTTTGTTAAGATCAAATTCAAGCGCTTTTAGCTCTGAAAAAAGTAAAGCAGAAGTTATGTTACTGTTAGGATAAAAATTTGTTAGTTTTGATGAGTTAAAACAAACCAGAAGATGTAATAGGACCATCTGGACCTGTTAGCCAGATGATGATCTAGATTAGGACTTAGTCTAGGGGGAACTGCCAGACCAGAAGACCTCACCAGAAGAGTCACCAGAAGACCCCTCCAGAGGACTTTACCAGAGGACTCCACCAGAGGACTTCACCAGAGAAGATCAGACCAGAGGCAGAGGACCTTCCCCAGACCAGACGAGTCCGGACCAGACGAGTCTGGTGGAACAAAAGATGCTCAGTTTGATCCCCTTATTCTACTGAGTATTCTGGTTGTTCACCAGATAAGGACCAGAAGACACCGAGGTTGCCTGGTGTCTAGTCCTGCCTTCTCTGAAGAGAATCAGAGTTAGGCAATTGGAAGCATTGACCGTTGGTGATTCTAATGAAGTCAAAACAAGATTGGATTGAGAAGATATGAAGACAATCAATCAAGATCACACCAACCCAATCAATCAATTAGGGAATTGATTGATTGAAGCTTCCATATATAGAGGATCTGATTGGATTAGCCTCCCAACGGCTATGTCCCTAATCCCCTCTATATATACTTGAGTGCAGATCTGGAAAAAGCTCAAGAATCATTCACGCGCATATAGCCACACTAAGCTTTTGATCACTACGCATATTGCACTCACACTTTGTTCTTAATTACTTATCTACTCGTAAGGAGTTTATACACTCAACCTGTTCATCTTGTTAAGATAAGGTTGGAGTGAGTCTATCTTTAGATCGAAGTTAGATCTAAAGAGTTTGTAAGAAGGTGCTGGTACTTCAGAAATTCCAGTGAGTAAGTTTGTGAGTTGGTTGTTAGTGAGACCCCTTGGTGATAAGGGAGAGTGGACGTAGGATATTTATCCGAACCACTATATATCTTGTGTCTTTTATCGCTTTATTTTAAATATTGTTTATTGCTCTCTTATAAAAGATTTTGGAAAGACATTATTACATAAGCTTCCGCAATTAATCTATCGAGTGGGACCAACAGTTACTCATATCCTGAGTGTTCTTAAGCATAATTACACTGTTGTCCCATTTCTCAGGAAGGGCATTCAGAATTTTTGAAGCAACATCTCTCCTTGGGACATCCTTGTCCAACATCACCAACTCATTCATCAACTTGATGAATCTAGACTCCATCTGATCTATGCTCTCATCAGGCAGCATCTCGAACGCTTCGAATTTCTGAATGGCAATATTCCTCTTGTTCTTCTTTATCTTTTCTGACCCTTCGCACATCCTGGTCAGCTCATCCCAAACCTCCTTTGCCGTCTTTAGGTTCATCAGCCTGGCTGACTCCTCGAAAGGCACCGTATGCAAGATGATGTTTCTGGTGACGTTGTCAAGCCCCACCATCTTGATTTCATCGTTGGTCATGTCTTTCCTCTCCTTAGGAACCTGCACGCCAATCGCAAGATCATCGTATCCCAGTCCTCTGACGTTAGGAATAGTGATCTTGATCGGTCCTTCCCTGAGTACACGCGGCATCTGGTCATGGATGGCATCTAGATGTGCCTCTAATCTGAACTTCCAGTAGACAAAGTTAGATACAGAGAATTCAGGTAACGAAGCTTCAAGTCTCCTCGAAGTCATGATGATGATGCAAGTTTTGTGAAAAGCAAACTCAGATCTGTTCAGTGACCACCAACAGTTTCTCCTCTGAAACTATTAGTATTCAAAGTCAGTGGTCTTTCGAACCACTGCTCTGATACCACTTGTTGGTCCCGGTACAAGACTGAGGAATACGTGTATGGGGGGGGGGGGGGGGGGGAAATACACGTATACCAATTTTCAAACTTAAAACTGACTGAGTCCCCTTCACTCAGAGTGGTAAAGAACTAGGAGCTGATAATACACCCACTGACTACACTTGATGCGGGTCAGTTGGCTAATTATCAGTTCAAGTTCAGTGCGGAAATGTTTGAGCCCTGATAGTTTAAAGTCTTGTTTAGTTTGCTTTCTGAAAACTTGATTTACTCAAAACTTAGAAGTGTTTAGTAGAGCAGTGTTCTTTTGAAGATCAGGTTGATTGATTCAGACCTGATAAACTTGAATGCAATGAATGAACAGGTAATATGGCAAGTATGCACAATGTCAAAGCAGTAAGAACACAAGGAGTTTAACGTGGTTCAGAGTCTCAAGCTCCTACGTCCACGGCCTGACTTAACAGGAAATCCACTCAAGGGATTCTAGTTTTTAACGTGCCAAGGTGCACCAAGACCAGTTACCTCACTGATCTAT
This sequence comes from Ballota nigra, assembly GCA_947034835.1. NCBI lineage: Eukaryota > Viridiplantae > Streptophyta > Magnoliopsida > Lamiales > Lamiaceae > Ballota > Ballota nigra. The sequence goes on from OX344722.1 coordinate 103,987,720, forward strand.
ACAAACTCCTCTTACTATCACACTAACTGGCTTACTCCCAACAAGCCTAACTTAGGGTTTTGGTTTCAGTTTGGATTCCAACTAAGTTGAGATTATCCTTACAAGGCAAAGCTATGCTAAGGATTGGATAATCTCTCTAAGCTTAAGATAATTCTAATTAGCTCTTGGAATACAGAATAACTCTCAGTTGCTAGGAAACACTTGGGAAATTTAGAAGGTTTCGAGTGTTTCTCTTAAAGGCTGAATGCTTTGATTGCTTGAGAGTTTGAGTAATTTCTGGCTTGGAAATTTCCCGTAACCTTGAATGGGTTCAAGGCCTTCTGTATTTATAGGTGGTTTGAAAAACTATCCGTTGGATAGATAGCCTTCTAGCCATCTATGTAGAGGGGCTTCAAACGGACATATCTCTATGCAGCAGCCGCCTTTGCATGGATTTGGTATTTGCATTAAATGCACATTAAATGCTTGCCCGTTGAATATGCAGTCTGAATTCAGTCTTTATGTCAGGTTCCGTACGTGCGTGTCCTCCTCGGATTGGTCCACGTCATCAGGTTGGTGAGAATGTCAGAACTTATTCCTGAGCTTCAGGCTTGTCTTATTAAGTTCATTTTGTCTTGAGCTCACCGGTCTTGTCCTGACGCTGAAATTCCTTTTGCATTGCTTGGCTCTACTCCAAGTCTTCCCATTAACTCAGTGACCACCTGTTCCCTTCGGGACTGAGTTAGTAATGACCTCAGGGTCATACTCTTCATCACTGACACTTACTCAGCCAGCTTAGAAGACTGCCATAAGTTCAGGATGGTGCTCTTCGTCTTCAGGCTCCGAGTCTTGATTGTCTCCAGTGAGTTCTCCTCTCACTGAGTACCTGTGAAGTGTAAAATGACTAAGTACTAATCCTAACCAAGACTAGCCTGACAAAGACAGATTAAGGCAATCATCTTTTCAGGGGCTTTGGGATCTAAATCAAAACTGACAATGTCCCAACAACTCCTAACGGTTGGAGTAGTCTGTTGGCTTTTATCACCCTGTTCGGGTTGGAGGGATATCGGAATAAGATCAGCACGGCGGAGATACATTATGCATTGACCATCTCTTCGGCCGTTAATGAAGACGGGCTTGGTTGGTATTACATCAAAGCCCGTAGTGGCGTTAAGTTAATTGAAGGGGTGCCTAATAAGGTCAAAGGTTGGCATATGCAATTTTTTTATATCGGCGGTGATTGGCGGGCGTCCTCCGATTTTTCGGGAGGACCGGGACGTATAGACTCTCCTACACATTTCGGCAAAACTCGGCGTATGTCTTAATTCTTAGTTCATCAAATTTTTAGGTGAACTAATTTTAATCTTTTTTCTTGTTTTGCAGGTCCGCGTATCTTGAGGTGGGGGCATCCGGATTTGAGCGAAGAGTTTTTGTACGTCCTTGCGCTGATTTCTCTGCGGGACGCTAAAGATCGGAGTGTTGATCATCTCTCTCAAGCACACTGCCGCAAGCTTGCTCAGCTCACTACTAGTGCTCATCACTTGGAAGCACAGGCGGAGATCCCTGAAGGTAACTTCACATAATTCTTGATTTTCTCCTTGTTGCTCGACCTATACCTGCTGCTCGTCCCCACCCCTGCTGCTCGCCTGACCCCTGCTAGTTGCTGTTATTATGCCTGTTACTTCAATTCTTTATGTTTTTTGTTTTTCAGCTCAAAGGGTAACGGTTGCTGTTCCCTCGATTCCTGAGAGTTATCATCTGCTCGCACGCCGGGTCAAGCAAATGGCAGCTAATCAACCTTCAAGGAAGAAAAAGTTTGATCCTTGCACTTCCTTGATCAGACTTAGAGCCGAAGCGGACGAGGAAGAAGAAGAAGTTCCTCAGGCTCCTGCCCCTGTTCCTCAGGCTCCTGCCCCTGTTCCTCGCCCACCTGCTCGCTCCTCGCCTCCTCCCCAAGACACGAGGGGGAAGAAAAGACTTGCTAAGGAAACTGCCCCTCGCCGGGGGGATGACCGTTCCAAACGGACAAAAGGACAGGGTCCTTCCCAGGTGGGTAAGCCTACTGCTCGCTCCTCGCCAGTGGAGGAGGTGACCGAGCAGCAAGTTGTTGGCGCGATGATCGCCGGTCAGGGCAGGGGCTCATCTCCTGATAATTCGTATTTGGGCTACGACCCCGTAAAAATGAGGGAGTAAGTACCTTCCCTTTTTTTTTCGACTGTTCGTCCTTTTGACTTTGTTTTTCTAACAACTTTTTCCTTGTATAGATACCGGAAGAACGACTACCCTGGTCGTGCAAAGGTACTTCACCAATTCAGTTGTGTGAAGTCTCCTCCGGCTCCCCATGAGATTAAGAATTCCCATGTCCGAAGAGCCATGGAATATGTTCCCCGTTCCTGGACTAAGACAGGTGAGGAGATCCTACAGAATCAAAGCCTCAGTGACAACGCTCGCTTGTTGGGCTATAACGCGAGCCATCAATCCATCACTGCTCAGCGAGTTTTGGACCAGGCTATCGAGCTTGAACGGACGAATCGCGGTCTGGGGCGACGTATCGAGCAAGTTGAAGCGGACCGTGATGCTCAACTTGCTCAAATGAAGAAGAAGGATGAAGAGTTGAAGAAGAAGGATGAAGAGCTGGCTAAGCTGAAGGCTGACTTTGAGAGAGCCAAGCTTACATGGACGCGGGAGGTGAAAGCCGCTGAGGACCGGGAGATGGTAGCGTCCAATGCTTCAGAGAAGCTTAAACTGGACTTGGGCGTCGCTACTGATCGTCTGCAGGTCTTAGAGACGGAGCGAGTGGGTCTGGTGGAGAGAGTGGAGTCTCTAAAGGTCCACGTCGACCAGCTGGAAAAGAAGAACAAGCGCGCCATCTCTTACACTACGTATGTGCAAGATGTAACCGACAATACCAACCTTGGTTACATCATCGCATATGCTGATAGTGTGAGGAATGTGAAGTACGCCTTGGACAATGGTCTGGACGTGATGACTTCGACCATTAAGGATTTCACAGACTATGTCACTGAAAACCCTCCAGCTCCTGGCTTTGAGATCCCGGTGGCTGATTTAGGAGAGATGGGGGTTAACTTGGGTGTCTTCAAAGACGATGTCCGCATAATAGCCCCTAAGGAGAGAGTGGAGGCGGATAGGGACATGACAATCTTTGAAGGTCTGGGCCCCCTTCTCCCAAATCCTCTTGGTGAAACAAACTCCTCTGCTGCAGTAGGCGAGCAACAGGTCTCTGGGGTCACTGTGCAAGATATCCCTCCTCCTCAAGATCCTCCGGCACCACCTGCTCCGCCAGCTTCCGAAACTTAGACTTTATCCTATTTTTTGCTCTTTTAGTTGATGTAGTAGGATGACTTCTATATGCTTCTCTCTCTTCCTTGTAACTTTGTTATAATGAATGAGGATTGCACTTTTATTTTATTGTTCGCCTTTTATTTACCCCTTACTCATTTTTTGCTTAAGTATTTCTTTCTTAAGTTGAAAGTAAAATACTTTTCCTTGAAAATTTATGTATGTGGTTCATGTATGGGTCTATTTGGTTCTTAAAGAACTTAACCCCTTATCATGCTTCTTTCTATGCCCTGTTGCTCGCCACTTACTGTGTTTGTGCTTAAGTGCATTCAGCTTCGGGACGAGCAACTATGTGTTGATATGTGCCCTGTTGCTCGCCTCCACCATACTTGTGCTTTATGCATTTAGTATCTTTGGCGAGCAACTCTCTGTGAGGGGGCGATCAGGTGGGGCTTCTGAGTCTCATGGACCCTGCTGCTCGCCTCATCCTGGACTTGTATTTTTTATACTTGTTTGTCTCCGGCGAGCAGTTTTTCTGCTTGGCGAACAGTTGGGTTTTAACACCTTTTGCTTCTTATGTACATAATTCACTGAACAATCATTTATCTACTTACAAATTTTGCCCAAAAAAGTGTGAAAATTTCAACGATCTTACACCTTACAAAAATATAAACGACACGATAGTCTATAAAAAACTTTACATCGGTTTTCTAATTATTGATAATATTTCTTCAACAAAGCCGCGTTCCAGGTGTATTGGGCCGAGTTGCCTTCCATGTCTTCAAGGTCGTACGTGCCGTTGTGCCACTTTTGAGTTATCTTGAATGGGCCCTCCCAAGTCGGTCCAAATACACCTGGAGGTGTTGCTAGGATTTTTCGGAGCACTAGATCCCCGACTTCAAATTCCCTGATTTTTACTTGCGAGTTGTAGTATCTTGCAATCCTTCTTTTGTATATCTCGTTTTTTATTTCTGCTGAGATTATTTTTTCGTCGATCAGATCCATTTCTGCAGCTAGCGCCTTGTTGTTTTCCTGTTCATTGAACTCGGCTATTCTCTCAGTTGGTATCTTGAGCTCTATAGGTATAACTGCTTCTGTACCGAATGCCATAGCAAACGATGTTTCTCCAGTGCTTGTTCTATGTGATACTCTATATGCCCAAAGCACCTCGGGCAGTTCTTCCGACCACTTGCCTTTCTTATCCACCAGACGGATTTTGAGGATATGCTTGATTATCTTGTTAATTGCCTTGACTTGACCATTAGACTGAGGATGATATGGTGTCGAAAAATACTTCTTGATACCCCACTTTTTGCATAAATCTCTTATCTTTTTCCCTTTGAGTTCCATTGTCTGTTAATATTGCTTGTGGAACTCCGAACCGGCACACTATACTCTTCCAGATAAAATTGATCATTTTCTCTTGTGTTATCGTTACTAGTGCTTCAGCTTCGGCCCATTTCGTGTAATAGTCCACGGCTACTACTGCAAATCTGACATTCCCTTTTCCCGTTGGGAAAGGTCCTATGATGTCTATTCCCCACTTTGCGAACGACCATGGACTATTTACCGAAATCAGTTCCGTTGGGGGCTTATGTATGTTGGGGGCGAATAGCTGGCATCGGTGACAAGTCTTCACAACTTTGATTGCGTCTTGCAATAAAGTTGGCCAGTAATATCCTTGCCTTACTGTTTTGTATGCCAATGCCCGCCCCTCTGCGTGATTTCCGCATACTCCTTCGTGTATCTCCTTTAAGACTTCTTGGCCTTGCCCCCTTGGTAGGCATTTCAGTAGGGGCAGTGAAAATCCTCTCTTGTAAAGTTGGTTATCTATGATTGTGAACCTTGCTGCTCGCTTGGCTACCTTTGCTGCTTCTTGGGGATCTTCAGGTACTGTGTTATCTTTGAGGTATCTATATATCGGTGTTCTCCAGTCATCCCCTGTCAATTCTTCTTCGATCTGATTGATCTTATAGTCACTGGTGGACGGGTTAGAAATTCTTGTGATGGTGACTTCTGAAAGTTTTGCTGGTCCCGCACTAGTAGCCAAACGAGCAAGTGTATCTGCTTGCGCATTGTTGTCTCTTGGCACTTGTTCGATGTAAATTTGCTCGAAGAGCGAATCCAGGTGAGCAACGATCTTTTGATATAAGGCCATGTTCTCATCCTTGGCTTCGTATTCCCCACAGACTTGGTTGACTATCAGCTGGGAATCTCCATAAATTTGAACTCTCCGAACCCCCACGTCCAGAGCTAGTCGTAACCCGGCTATCAATGCTTCGTACTCAGCCTCGTTGTTTGTTGCCATGAATTCAAACCTTACGGCTGAGGTGAATACTTGTTCGTCTGGACTGATCAACACTATCCCGGCTCCTGCTGCTGTATTATTCGATGATCCGTCTACGTACATGTGCCATGGATGATTATAACCTCTCGTCGGATCTTGAGAGAATGTTAATTCGACAATAAAGTCGGCTATCGCTTGTCCCTTGATCGCTGTTCGAGGTGCATAAGATATTCCAAACTGGTTTACTTCGAGCGACCACTTGAGGAGGCGACCAGCGGTATCAGGCCTTTGTAAGATTTGCCTTAATGGAAAAGTTGTTAAGACCTCTACCTGATGATCGAAGAAGTACGGCCTTAGCTTTCTCACACTCATCACCAGTGCATAGGCTAACTTTTCCATGGGCGAATACTTAATCTCTGCCTCATGCAAGGCCTGACTCACGTAGTAGATTGGCAAGTGAAATTTCCCTTCTGCTCGAACTAGGACCGAGCTGATGGCCACCTCTGACGCGGCCAGATACAGGTATAGTTTTTCTCCAGAGACAGGTTTCGATAGAATCTTGGTATCACTCAGATACTCTTTCAACTGCTCAAACGCTTGCTGGCAATTACTCGTCCATTGGAATTGTCCTTTTTTGATGGCGTCAAAAAAAGGTCGGCACTTGTCTCCAGATCTGGAAATGAATCTGTTCAGGGCCGCTAGACATCCGGTTAGTCGTTGAACCTCCCTAACGGACTTTGGCGGTTGCATATCCATGATTGCTTTGACTTTTGATGGATTCGCCTCAATACCCCGCTGACTGACTAGATGTCCAAGAAATTTTCCTGAGTGTACTCCGAAGCTGCTTTTCTTTGGGTTTTGTTTCATGTTATATGCTCGAAGTATCTCAAATGTTTGTGCGAGGTGTTCTAAATGATCTTCTTTTCTCGGGCTTTTTACGACTATGTCGTCCACGTATACCTCCATTGTTTTACCGATGTGTTCATCGAACATCTTGTTAACGAGTCTTTGGTACGTGGCACCTGCGTTGATCAACCCGAACGACATTCTTTTCCAACATAACAAGTTTTTATTGGTGTAGAACGCTGTGTGCTCCTGGTCATCTGGGTGCATTGGTATTTGATGATACCCGGCAAATGCGTCCATGAAGATAAGGAGCTCGTGCCCCGCCGTGTTGTCCACCAGTTGGTCAATATGAGGCAGTGGGAAGTTATCCTTAGGGCAAGCAATATTCAGATCAGTGAAGTCGATACATAACCTCCATGTACCATTTGATTTCTTCACTAACACCGGGTTTGCTACCCATCTAGGACATAAGGCTTCTTTGATAAGATCATTATCGAGTAACTTCTTCACTTCTACGTCCAATGCTTCATATTTGTCGAGCCCAAATTTTCTTCTTTTTTGTCTCACCGGTTTCTTAGTTGGATAAATATTTAGCTTATGACAGGCATGCTCAGGGCTGATGCCTACCATATCAGCATGTGACCATGCGAATACATCGAGATTGGACTTGAGGAACTCTTCCATTCTGGATCTGTATGGCTCAGGGAGCTCAGATCCAATGAATAATTCCAAGTCTTCTCGATTTTGGTCAACTCTTATTGCTTCCAACTCCTCTACTGGGGTTGCTCTCCTTTTTTGGTCTTTCCATCGAGGATCGATAATGGGCCCTTCAAGGTTGATCTCATCCTTGATCATTGGTTCTGCCCCCAGCCTTGGCTCTAAATCTTCAACTTGATTTAGTTCGGGTACGGCCTCTCTTCCCTGTTGCTCGCCAACGCCCTCCTGCTCGTCCACGCCCTGCTGGTCGTCCACCTCCATCATTTCAGTGTCGACGGACTCCATAATTTCATCTAAGATGGAGGGTTCACCTTCGTCCCTGCTGCTCGGCTGCTCGTCCATGACGGATATTCTGTTGTCAGTGGGTTGAAGTTGCAGGAGGCATTCTCGGGCTTTCCTTTGATCACCTTTAACCGTACCCGATCCTTTTGGAGTTGGAAATTTAAGACAGTAGTAGTACGTTGAAACGGCTGCTTTGAATTCATTTATGAAAGGTCGACCGAGAAACCCGTTGTAGGCAGACTGCTGATTTACAACTAAGAATTCTACCATTCTAGTCAGTCTCCTTTCGGGATTCTCGGTCGATACAAGTTCAACCGACAACGTAACTAGTCCTAAAGGAACGGTTACAGCATCTCCGAATCCTACTATCTTATGATCACATTCCTTTATATATCCCTCACAATCATCTATTTGATCAAGTGTGCTTTTGAACAAGATGTTTGTGTAGGAGCCTGTGTCCACAAGCAAACGGTGAACTCGGGCCCCCATGATATTAGCACAGATGATTAGTGAGTCATTGTGTGGGGTGAGTATCCCGTCTAAGTCCTTCTCAGAAAACACCAACTCGCCTGTCTTTTTAGTAGCTTGGTTTACCCCAACTTCTCTGACTTGAGCTACCGCCCTCAACTCTGCTTTCCTTTTTCTTTTAGACATCGGTGGCCTACCATCAGAACAGCCCCCTACCGGTCCGGATGACTCAAGCATTAAGATTTCTCGGACGGGTTCAGCTGGGGCTGTCATCGTTTTCTTCCTTTTTTGATCCCTCCTGCTCGGCTGTTCGTCGCTCTCATCATCTTCCGAGCCGGAGGATATCGCCACCCTTGGTTTCTTTCCCGGCTGTCGCTTCACAAATTCTGATAACTTTCCTTCTTCGTAAAATCTCCATAACTGTTTCAAGAGATCTCGGCATTCACTTGTGAAGTGACCTATGGTCTGATGGTATGCACAGTATTTGTTGGGGTTCATTTTTCCTCGTTCTTGTCGTATCTTACGGGGTTCAGACATCATATCTTTATCCTTCACGTTGTTGTACACAGCCTCAATTGATGTGGATAGGACATGGTTCAACTTCTCCTTCAGTTCGGACCCTTCATTGAAAGCTTTCATGTTCTTAGGGGCCTTGTATTCCCCTCCCGACTTCTTTCCCGACTTCTTGGTATCAGCCTTGTCTCCCAGCTCTCTCTGTAGAGTTTCTTACATCGAAATGTATACTCCAGCCTTGTGCCTGAATTCGGAATAAGTTTTAGGGAAAGCTAGGTGAATTTCCTTCCACAGATCTGTCCCCTTCTTAAGCCCCGCCATAACTGCCACTATCTTAGTGTCTTCACTTACTGGTTCTCCTTCCAGTAAGACTTTGTCGAATCTTTCAAGGAAGGCTCTATCAGACTCCTCGTCTCCTTGCCTCAGATCTGCCAACCTGTGTCTCTGCGTAAGGTAAGATCCGACCGTGGAGAAGTGCGAGAGAAATTCTTTGCTGAGTTGCATGAACGAACTGATGGAGCCCGGAGCTAGTGCGGAGAACCATCTGTGAGGACCGTCACCAAGAGTCAACGGAAAATTTCGACATTGAGTTGCATCAGATGCTTTTACCGATATCATGTAATCGGTATACTTGGACAGGTGCACTTTCGGGTCTGAATTTCCTTCGTATAAATTAATGGCCGGAAATTGTACTTTCTTTTGTACCGGCACATTGAGGATAGCCGGGGACAGGGGTGATGATGGCAATATCGTCGATCCGACGCCTTTTTTGTCCTCCAACTGTTTTTGCATCTCTTCCACCGCTTTCTTCAAAGCTTGCCACTCATCTGGAGACGTTTTTCCACTAGAAGGCTGTTCGTCATGATTGGGTTCAATGACCTCTTCATGACGCAGTCCCTTGCTAACGGGACGTTTCTCTTGAGTGGCGTGCCTAGCGATGTTACTGGCTCCATTGGGACCTAATCGCCCAAAGGCTGATCTTCTCAGCCTTTCGTGTACTGAGCGGCGAGCAGCAGGGTGTGTTTGTTTTGGTGCTCGCTCCTCGCCTCTCAGTTGATCCTTCCCATACGTTCCGTGATAACTTGCCCTTCTTGTGTGATAGTGGCTTATACTCCTTGTGTCCTCGCTGCTCGACTCCTCACCTGTCCCCGGAGTGGACTCTCCTCGACTTCCAAGTCGCTCACTTATTGGCCTTTTGCCCTTAGTTCTTCTTACTTGTTCGCTGTTGACTTCTTCTATTCTTGTATCTTCTCGTTGTTTTGTTCTTTGCTCCGTTGCCCGGTTGCTCGCCTCCGGGGCTTTGGATGGTCTTTGCCCTGTTGCCCGGTTGCTCGCCTCCCGGGCCTTTGATGGTCCCGCAACCTCCTGTCGCCGTTGCAAGGATTGCAGAACGGCTATTGTTTTGGCCAACTCCTCCGGGTTTTGAGCCAATGCTCCTACTTCTGGGGGAAGAGTGTCAATGGTGACTTGGACATTTTGCCGGGACATCGCTCGTACCATTCTTGCATGTTCTCCGGTTGATGATACCCTCGTTCGTGACTTGTTTGACGGGTGATTGCTCGATTCTTGTGGTTCTTGTGATCGCACCATTTTCCAAATTTTAATGTTTCTTTGAAGACGATCTTGTGTTTGTGGATGTTTTGACCAATCAACAACTAGCCTTGTGTATGAGAATTTGGTCGTTTACAAACCCTTATTCTCACATACATGCATTCAAGTTTGTAGGTCTTGTGTACTACCACCCAAAAATACTTAAACTTACTTACAAATCTCAGTTTCCGGCGACTTGTTGCCGGAATATTGTAATTTCCGATGAGTTTTTGTAGAAACTCCTTCAAATCTTCAACCGACGGAGGTTCGACCCTCCTTCTAGCGCCAATTGTTGATGACCTTTTCTAATCGAAGATGATTAGTGGCTGTTTTTACTAAGTAAGATCATCAAACAAGAATTTAAATCATAGATTATGTTCAAGAATGAAATTTGCAAGAGTTTGGACCCTTTTTTAATTATGGAAAAAATCCTCCCCCTTCATGCAAATGAAGGGGTATTTATAGGCATACAAAGAGGCTAGGTGTCACCATCTTGATGGCTTAGCCATTGGGATTTTGCCAAGTGTTAGGACACTTGTACAACATCTAAACTATTGCCCAATGAATGGATGCCAAGTGTTAAGACACATGGACCATATCTAAAGTTAGTGATTCTTGAAGTTCCCAATGTTGTACTTGGTCTTTAGAACTACTCAGCTGCTCTCCATGGTGATTAGCTACTCGTTTGTATGTCTTCGTTGGGTGATTAGCTGCTCGCCTGCTCGCCTCTTGTTGAGACTTTGGATCCTCTTGTTCTTGTTGTTCGCCACCTTGTAAGGGCTTCTATGACCAGTTGCTCGCCTCCTTCATATGGGCCTTAGTCCCTGCTGCTCGCCTCTTCTGATCTGGTCAACTGGCCCTTCCGCTCGACTCCTAATATCCTTTTCCCTGTTGTTCGTCCTCCTCACAACTACCTATTTTTAATGAATTATTAATCTTATTAGGTTAACCACTCTATTCTTAATTTTGTTGCCCGGTTGTTCGCCTATCAACAGAGATGAGAAAAAATATAGATATGAGATCATGAGTCTTGCCACATAGGCAAAAAAAAGTTGGTCAATATAAAAGTATTGATGTTATTGATTTTATATTAAATGTTTTAGATAACTACTTAATTTGATTAATTTAATTCAATTAAAGTTATATTTATCCTTTTAATTGATTAATTTTTTTTATCTTAATTTAAATTTGTAATCTTTAATTGATTATTGTTTTAATTAAATTTGTAATTATAATTTTAAAAATTAGATTAACTAAAAAAAATAAAAAATATATTTAGAGTGAACGACCAAGATTGATCGCTTTTTATATGATATTAAAACATAACCTTTTAATAGATGATTCAATTATAACTTATCTAAAATAAAACACAATCAATTGTAATTAAAAAAAATTAAATAAATTATTTTTCAATTAAAAAACTATATATAAATCAAACCTATAATATTCAATAATTCAAGATAGAGACTCCCTTTCAAAAAAAAAAAGAAAAAAGAAAAAAAAAAGATAGAGACTCTAGAAAATTAGACCGGAACGATTCACAAATAAATTTAAAATTAGAGAATATAAATGATTGAAATTATAATATGAGATAAGTATAATATCGTATATATTACAATTGCATAGAATAAAAATATTTTAAAATAGAGACTTTTGAGATGATGAATGTTGATTTTCAAATAGTTACTCCCTCCGACTCCAAACACTTCTCACACTTTTTTTTTCATGTCCCCTAACATCTTACACACCCTATAAATAGAAATTTCTACTTAACTGTATCTTCACAATGCTCATAAAGTTATACAAACTATCATTATTTTTTGCACTCATTCCAACCAATTTTATTTATTTTAATAATAAAAGTTTACCCTCAATACTCTACTCAATATATGTATTTTTAAAACGTGTCCGCAAAGTGTGAATAGTGTTTGAAGACGAGGTAGGTATAAATTTTTTTATAATTTTAATTCAAAAAATTAATTTTATATTGAATCTTGAATTAAAAAAAAACCAGGAGTTTAATTACTAAGAAAGAAACAAAAATTGAACCCAGAATTAAAACATTTATAAAGTGGGTATATGAAATCCTTCCATTTATAAGCAAATACTTATATGCAATTGGATTTTTTTTACCCAATATCAATTTAATTATATATATATATATATATTTATTTATTTATATATTTTTTGATCTTTGTAGGAAGGAATAAAATTTAAATGACAAAAACTTGTATGAGACCGTCTCATGGCATGAGACCTCACAAATTAACACTTACCCCTACCAAAGTGTTAATGAGTCAATGCCCTAGTTACACCCATTCCCATTGTCTCTGGTATACACAATTACATGAAGACAAAAACTTGTATGAGACCGTCTCATGGCATGAGACTACACAAATTAACACATATTCTTATCAAAGTGTTAATGAGTCAATGCCCTAGTTACACTCATTCTCATTGTCTCATGCTATGAGACGGTCTCATACAAGACCTACTCTTACATGAATATGACTTTTTTATATTTAGATTGGAATAAACACAAGAACGGCACTCATTCTTTCATCAGCTTGTTCTTTGCCTTATTACATCGGAATAATTAATACACACGAACATACATATAATATCACTCATAAAAAAAGAAAAAAGAAAAAAGAAAAAATCTTTATCATTTTTATGACCCAAAAATAGTAAATTATCATTTAACATTGACTGCAAATACTACACGAACAATATGTGATCCATCAAACCATCTGATGTCTCCAAAATTATATCCCTTAGATGCTTTCTTTCCATCAAAGAAAACTTTGAAAGATGCCTTTCTCAAATCTTGATTAAACACGACCTTCTTAGGAACAACATTAACAATCAATCCATTAGGAGCATTCACTGATGAAACATATGTAGCATTTGGTGATGATCCCACATTTGTCACAATTCTTTTCACCTTTCTTGGCCCCTCATCTTGGCTCAATCTACCAATGGAAATGGTGGGGTAGTTGACGCTCGAAATTAGCTCGTCTTTGGGCTTTTTGGGGCATGTAAAGTTTGTATTGGAGATTGATCTTATTGTTCTTTGTTTGTAGCCATAGTAACAGAGGAAGTAGAGATGATCAATGGTGGTTGTCTCGAATGCTAGGCCGGGATCAAGCGCTTTCATCGGGCTGATTTCTCCGACTCCAACTTCGTGAGGATTTGCTGCGGAGTTGGAGGCGTTTGTCATAGTGTTTCCCATGTTGTCCGAGATGGATGCTGCAAGAGAAATCGGAAAATAAATTATTCTACAGTATTCAGACTTTTATACATTTTTTTGTTGTGCAGTTTTTACAGCACATGCACATGCACATGGTATGTGTTACAAAAAAATTGCGCAGATCTGTTGTCCAAAGTAGTGGACCCAAGAAATGTGTATTGTGAAGTTATAAGTATATGGTTATAAAAATGTGTATCATCTGTTCTTTGTAGTGACAGTTTTTACAGTAGAGATCCAGAATGGGGACCTGTGGTCATCAATGCTGATTTGATGACGGAGAAGCTCCAATCGGGATGAACGGATTTAATGAAAGCCATAGCGCCGGTGACATGAGGACAGGCCATTGAAGTTCCGGATTTTATACCAAATGGTGATGACTTATTCCCGGGCGCCCCATACAACGACTCAATCTCCGGGACAGTTGCTGCTAAAATCGCCACCCCAGGCGCCATGATATCCGGCTGAAAACAACATTCTCCATCTTATAAACAAAAAGAAACACGCCGACTGCTGGAAATATTCGTACCTTGAGAATGTTTTCGGTGATGGCTCCGGGGCCTCTTGAAGAGAAAGATGCAACAACTGGAGCTGGTTTGGAGTGCCTGATTTCCTTTGCTGGTAGTATAATTGCAGTAGGATTCCTATTAAAAAATAAGCACCAAATTTCAATGGTATACCATTCTCTGTGTCCTTGTTTAGGTAGCATTAGCAATGTAGTAAGATTACTTAGTGGAATTGATGTAATGAAGGATCTGAGAGCCTATACTCTCTCCAACTTCTGCATAAGGATAAATGCCTGAATCAAATGGTGAGGTTTCCACTTCTCCATCTATGATGATCACCCCTCTTGCTTTAGCATCTTCAACGACGAGCTTCTTTATCTTACGCGAGACGTCCCTTTCATTATTCAAGCAAACTACAATCTTTCCAGCTACTTTGGTCGAGTCTAGTGATCCCGGTATGCAGTTCCTACATTTAGAGCATCAAAGTAAGTCAAACCATTCGTCTTTGTAACAATGTTTGTGTCTGATTTACCACCTAGCATCAGATAATGAAGTGAATCTAGCAGCAAGCTTTTCTCCAAATGCAAGAGGATATCTCTCACCAAGCCTCAAAGGAGAGAAGTTGATTGCATTGCCCTGTTTTCAACAACAAAAAGTTATACAAATTACGCGTTTTTATCAACAATGTTGGTGTCGTTTTAGTACCTGCAAAGATTGCTTGTTTCCGAGGAGTATGCTCGACTGAAAACCACGATCAATAGTGCTCGCAGCAACGGTGAATATCCAAGGGGCAGCGTTGACAATGGTGAAAGGATCAGGCCCATCATTTCCTCCTGAGCAAACTACCATGACCCCCTTTTCTTGTGCATGGAAGGCTCCGAGGGCAATGGGGTCATTTAGGTAATCCGATTGGAAAATGGAGCTCAGGCCGATTGATATTGAGATTATGTCAACACCATCTTTAACAGCATCGTCAATCGCTTTTAGAATAATGGAACCGGAACAGCCTTCCTGTGTGCATGCCTTGTAGCTTGCTATTCGTGCGGAGGGGTAGCCGCCCCGGGCAGTGCCACGTGCAAGCCCGTAGTAACTTGCATTCGCCACGCGTGCTCCCCCTGCCGTCGATGCAGTGTGAGTTCCGTGGCCAATGAAGTCCCTCGGTGACCCACGCGCTGCATTTTCTTCACTTGAGCCGTGGTGGTTGGGGTAGAAACGAGCGCCTATCAACTTCCTAGATTACGCGAACATAACGCACTTTATTTAGTGCATATAATTAGGAAGAACGTAACTTTTTACATGTATAATTCATCAAATATTCGATATTTTTTAAAAAATCCAAATATGAATAGATTCAGTATCATGTAAGTACTAAGATCATGAACTATGTTTGTATAATACTTTACAAAAAAAAGTATCATTCCTATAAGTAAGAGATTAGACTACCTGTTGCAATTGGACTTGTGAAATTTTGAACCTTCCATACAAACTCCTTTCCATCTTGATGGGATTTCTCCAATATCATCATCGTTGAAGCTAGGCGACTCGGGCCATACACCTGAAAGGAATCGGGCATCAGTTTTGCACTACTTCATATGATGCAAAAAGGGTAGAAAAGTAGCGTGCATGGACCCGTGTCTATGATTCCGATTATGACATCAACTGATTTTCGCTCATAAGGGTATCCTGGCCCGATTTTGGACTCTGCACCTTCTAGAAAATCCCATGAACGCGTCGTGTGGAGCTTCAGAATCGGGTCAGGAAAGACCGATACAACCTCATCATAACCTGTTTTTCATTGAACAAGACTTATAGTGATCCTTTTGCTTATAAATGTACTTCAAGATTGTATTTTAGCAGCAATTTTAACTCAATTGTGTAACATATTCATTCAATTACAATTTATTGTGATCCTTCTGCTTATATATACATGTACAATTCAAGATTGTATTTTTAGCAGCAGTTTTGACTCAATTGTTTAACTATTCATTTAATTATAACTCATGATTTTCCTAAATAATTGTTCAAAGTGGTAAAATATATACCAGATAAGGCAGAGGCTTCATCCTCTGTAAGCATAGCAGAGAACCCCTTGAAAGCATGATCATAGGAGTTCAACAAAGGTCTTCTCTCTCTCTCCTCACTGCTAAACAACATTCAAGTGAGAGAATTACATTAAGATGAAGACGAAGCTTTTGTAAACCAGTTTCACCCGTGAAATTCAAAACAGTAATAGTTGTTTTTATTATACAATATTACTACCTAACTAATGGAGTACTATTCAAAATTATATATGTGCAAGTCTACTTTATCCACAATTCTTGATCATGACTACAAGATCATCCCCTGGGAATCAAGGAGGATAACACTAAGTCATGGCCCCGTCCTGCATTCGAAGAACTCCCCATATAAACGACGTAAGGCTGCACGACGAAAAAAATCTTAGTCGAAGAACAGAAGGGCGAATATGATAAAACATCGTCGTTTTGGATTTACCTGGAGGCCTGGTTTTAGAGCCACACATGACATGAAAATGAAGGTAAATTGTAGCATGAAGAACAAGTGAAGCACAGAAGCCATAGTGTGTGTATGTGTGTGATCATATGCTCAGAAATGAAATATTGAAATAGGGGGAGTCCAAGATCAATAATAGTAGTATATGTGTGTGTAGCTTTTTTGTTGAACAAGATTATCTTTTGATGAAACATGTTTCATGTAAGTAAATAAAGAACCTTTGAAAATAACAACAATTCTTTGCTTTGGTAACAAGATAGCATCACTGCAGAATTTGGCTATAATTGGTTCATTTGCTTTTAGTTCCATGATCAGTTAGATTTATAGTAAATAAACCTTGGATATTTAGATTTAAACATTTAATTAGCCGGAATATGTAAAATGTATCAGAAGGTGTGATGTTCAAGAATGCTTTCTTGTTTGCAAGGAATATATTGTCGTTGTCGAAGGATCTCTCTTGACTCGTAATCTTTGATCGTCGCGCATACTTAACCACCAATTTGTCACCTCCCAAAGGGAATAGTGTCCAAATGATTATTGAATATAAATAATTATCCGATTTATTATATTTTGTATTACTTTTCTATAATTGAAGTTTAATTTCTTGTAGCAAAAGGCAAAACCCTCGCCCCCACCTCCTGGCCCGACAGGAATGGTGGAGGTGGTAAATCATGGTGACTCAGCAACCCATATTGAAGATTAATTTCTAATCATCCAAATGATTGCTTCATGTTTAGACATCTTGAATATCTATTTTAATGCACTCAAATACATATTATATATACTACTGCAAATTCTTGTATGCACTCAGTTGTATAACATGCGCTTAAATTTTGAGTTTAACTTTAAATCAATTTTAACTTTTCAAAGTTCATTAAGTAAATTGAACTTTAAAAAATTAAAATTTGATTTTAAATTAAACTTAACAATTCAAATACATGTTATGGAACATTTTTCATATAGAAAGATTACTTTTATTAACGTCACCTCATAAATTCATTGGTTATATAATATTACAGATATATATGAGATCGTTTTATATGATCATTTTACCCAATTAATATTATTTAAGTTACAAAAGCTATCTTAGTGAATGATTGAATTGTACGTCGATAGTTTTTATTAAATAGAAAAAAATATGTTTCTTTGTTAAAATATTATTGGATGCAGCATATAATGCCCAAAGCCATGTGCAATATTCTTTAGTTTTTTTCTACAATTTTTGGGGATCTCACGCTTTATTCTTATTTGTAGTATTATTTTATCCATGGACCTCTTCTTATCCCTCTAGATGATACATTGCGTGTTTTGATTGATTATGACAGCCTTGAAACAACGCTTTTCAAAGTTGCTTTAAGTTTTATTTTTGTTTTATTTTCTCATTTCTCTCCTAGTACAAGTAGTGATTTCTTTAGAAGCTCTTTTTCAATATAAATTAATTTACATTAATACAAGTAATTTTGAACTCAATCCCATAAAGATTATGACCCGGAACAAATAGATTCTCGGGCAATTCTCTCAATATCAGAAGATATTCTTATATTCTTTTGAACAGGGTGTCCATATGTAGCGTGAAGGTTAGGACTTAAAGAAGAGTGTGAGAACATCTCCGACTAATACCGATGCTATGAGAAAGTCCCCGTTTAGCTACAGGGCACATGTCAACTACTTTCTCGATTGATGAATGAAGATTCCTTCGACCTATCATTCCGAAAAAAATTTCTTCTTTCACTCCCACAATTCGAAGATTCTCGAATGGGACAACCTTTCAAACTGCTGTTGAATTCATGGGTAGACAAGAGACAATATGACGAATTGAAACATCTTAGCAGCTAGAGGAAAAGAAAGCAAAAGCGATTTTCGTAGTAGCAACGAGCAAAATGGGAGCAGCCTAAACTGTGTAACCGGAGTTGTGGGAGAACAATACAAGCGTCGTGCTGCTAGGCGAACTCCGGGCGAATATGAAGCGCATGAATACAAGCCTAACTGGCAAAGTGGATTTGTTTTTTTTTTTTTTTTTTTTTGCTGGTTCAAAAAACTTGATTCTCTTTTTTCTGGTGATGCTTTTGAAAAATGAACTTCATTGATCCACTATGGGTTAAATAAAGGCTGGCTACGGTACCGTTGTTATATTATAGACAAAGAATTGGTTCAAAGAAAAAAAAATAGGTCTAATTGCGCCAAACACATCAAACTATTACCAAATTTGCCCTTAAACCACCAAATTGTATTTTTTTTTGTACTGATATACATACGAACTATTAAATTTTGGCAAATCAATCACTGAAATAATTTATAATCAATTTTTTTATTCATGAAAATAATATTTATATCAAGACTCTTTATGATTTCACTCCAGTTGGAGCGAGAAATATGCAACACTCTGCATTACTTCCGCTGTCTACCTCTTCACGCCTTCATGCCGCTGCACACCACTTTATGTGTTTACCTCTTAGGGCAAATTTATGCAAATATGATAAATTGCAATTGGAATGGTGAAAATAGGGACGTTAAAAACGAGTTTACGAAAATAGGGTTGATCGTCTCTGGGGAGAGCGATCAACCAGGTAGATCGCCCCCCAGAGTGGCGATCAACACGCAATGCCGCCACGTCGGAGATCACTCTTACCAGAGGCGATCTACCCGATAATTTTTGTCAAGATTCTCACCTCGTGACTCGGGTTTTGTCTTCTTCATGCCACTAAGATTCCCGTCTCGTGACTCGTGTTTTGTCTTCTTCATTTGGATGTCACCATTTGTTAAATTGAGATAAAATTGAGACGGGGGGAGTATTAAATTAAAAATTATTAAAAAAAGACAATTATTTGCCTTATTCATTCAAAATAATTGTCTTTTTTTTTAATCAATTTTTAAAATAATACTCCCTAAGTCTCAATTTTATTTTTCCATTTGAATTTTTTTAACTTTAAATTAGACTTAATTTAGTATTTAAATGCATAAAATAGTTTTTTTCATGATGATGTGTTATTCAATTTAAGTTCATGAAACAAAATAAAGATATTTTTATATAATTATTAGTGGAATGAGATGTATTTTAGAATTGTTTGAATACAGTGAAAATACAAAGTGCTACAAGCTAATTAATTAAGTACTAGCCGGAGCTACGTCTATGTTAGGGAGTATATGGTAAAACTTCAACTAAAAAATTTAAAAATTGAGAGCCAAAGTATATGAATATTTATTATTATTATTGTTAATTTTTTAGAAAATATAATATAGACTTTTAATATAATATAGTTAAGTTAATAGTTTATAATTTGTCTAACATAATTTTTATTAATTTATGTGAAAATATTATATAGACATTTAATATTAATTTTTGTAAACAAACTCATGTTATCTCGGTTTTTATTGGCACAAATAGTGACATCCAAATGAAGAAGACAAAACACGAGTCACGAGGCGGGAATCTTAGTGGCATGAAGAAGACAAAACACGAGTCACGAGGTGAGAATCTTGACAGAAATTGTCGTGTAGAATCATTTCGTAAAATCATTTCTAACCGTCCTATTTTCACAATTCCAATTGCAATTTACCATATTTGCATATATTTGCCGCCTCTTAGTGTAGTTCTCTGTTTCTTGCATCCACATTCTTGCGTCGTTTGCTGTCAATTGATTTTTTTTAAATATACCCCACATATTAAAATGAGGGAAAATTGGCTTAGAATTTAAATTTAATGATTTATATATCAAAATTTGATAGTTTATATATATCAATATAGAAAATATAATTTGATGGTTTAATTAAAAAAAAATTACTTTGAGTTTGATGGATTTTGTCAAATTAGGCCAAAAAAATTAATAAAATGCTAGGGGCATGGCCGAATGGCGCAGTAGAGGGGATTGGACACGGGACCGCTGGAAATTCCAAATTCCAAATCTCACAAAAGTATGAACTTTGAGATAGTAGAATGAGGGATTTTTTTTTTTTTTTTTAAATAAGATGTTTAACATCTAATAAGATCATAAAATAAGTTTTTAACAGCTTATAAACTGTAAAAAAATAAGGTGGAATTTCCCAACTTATTTTCCTATCACCTCCATCTCCAACACACCCCACCCTGGAACCACCTCACCTCACCCCTCCCCCCACCCCCACCCACCCACCTCCGCCTCAACATAAAAAAATATAAAAAAAGTTATTTATATTAAAATTTAAATTTTAAAAATATTTATTATAATTTGTCAAAGATCTTATAAGTTGTAAGAGTATTAGCCAAACACTTTAGCAACTTATAAGTTACTTAAAATTTACATCTTATAAGCTCTTAAAACAACTTATAAGATGTTATAGCTTATAAGATGTTTTATATAAGCTTAGCCAAATGGGCTCTAAGATTATTTATAACATCTTATAAGCTCTAATAGCTTATAATTTGTTCTGGGAGTTTATAAGATATCATTTTTAAGTAGCTTATAAGTTGGCAAAGTGTTTGGTTAATACAATTTATAAGATTTTATAGAATTTATAATAAATACTTAAATTTTAATATTTTGTTTATCTTTAATATTGAGGTAGAGGTAGACGGGGAGGGGAGGGGTGGGGTGGGTGGTTGGGGGTGGAGGTGATTAGGAAAATAAGTTGCAAAATCCTAAGTTATTATTTTATAGTTTATAAGTTGTTAGGAGCTGATTTGATGATCTTATAAACTGTTAAATATTTTATTTTGTCACACACATTGATACTGTTTATAAGCTCATAAACAACTTATAAATTGTTTTAAAGAGCCTACAAGTTTAGCCAAACACCCTCTTAACCTCAACAAGTTTGATAAATTAGGTGAACAATTGAAGTTATATTGTCAGGGTTCGGATAAGCAAAGAGTGGATTTGGATGGCCTGTCACAGATAAGCAAAGAGTGGAGATCATAAATTCGTAAAGTATATATAGATGATCACTTTATCTATTTGTTTCTTGTTAATTTCTTCATAGCTCCTCCAAAAATGTCAATGCCTGGTGTAGAGATGTCGACACAAGAGCTTCTTGATGCCCAAGCTCACATTTACAACCACATGTTCAGCTTCGCCAATTCCATGTCCCTAAAATGTGCAATCCAATTAGGCATACCCGATGCCATCTACAACCACGGCAAACCAATGACACTATCTGAATTAGCCGACGCCCTCCCCATCAACAAAGCCAAATCCTACGGCCTCCATCATCTAATGCGAATTCTAACGCATTCCAGCTTCTTCGACAAGGAGGAAGAGGCTTATCGTCTCACGGGGGCTTCTCGTCTCTTGCTAAAAGACGAGCGCATGAACGTGTCGCTCATGGCACTTTTCGAATCCGACCCCATTATAACCGGCCCATGGCATCACATTAGTGAATGGTAATTATTATTGTATTTCAGCTTTTAATTTATGTTGATTTTTTTTTATCGGTTAAAGAAACTTTCTAAAAGGAAAAAAAGGATAGCAAAGATACCCTGATCGAATCGTCTTTTATTTAGTCAATTAAATAAATATTGCATGGACTTATTTTTCGTTAGGCTTAAGTTAGGTTAGGATTGAGTTGTATAAGTCAGAAAAAATGGTAGACAACTTTGGTTGGGCAAGAGTGTAGCATTTATTTCATCAATATTTCAATTTCCTTAATTTTGTCTTTACTGTATCAGGTTTCAGAACGACGACGTTTCGTCCCACGTGACTAAACATGGGAGGACTCTTTGAGGTTGACCAAAGGTTGAATAAGTTGTTTAATGAGGCCATGGTTTCGGACTCGAGGCTTGTGAATAGTGTGCTTGTTAAAGAATGTAGGCAGGTGTTTGAGGTCCATGGTGGATGTCGGAGGCGGCACTGGAGAAACGGCCAAGGGCATCGTCGACGCCTTTCCGGGCTTGAGATGCGTCGTGCTCGACCTCCCGCATGTTGTTCGTGGCTTGGAAGGGTCTCACAATTTGAGCTTTGTTTGTGGAGACATGTTGCACGATTCCATTCCTCAAGCTGATTCTATTTTCTTCAAGGTATATATTTACTAATCATAGTGAAGTTAACACATTATATACACACTAGTGCTATTAAACTTCTTGTGAGCACGACCTGGCTTATTTATTGTGAAGTCATATGTGAAGTAGGTAATCTGCTGAGCTGAAGTTTCAACAGAAGATATGTTGTAAAGTGTTAGCCGTAGAGAGTTAGCTAATTTGGGGTATCAGATGAGTTGTACCAGATAAGGCCAACCAGAGAAGGTCTGACCAGAGGAGTCTGGCAGAGGAGTCACCTGAAGATGTCTATCAGATGAGAGTCATCAGAGGAGGCTTATCAGATGAGGTCCACCAGAGGAGTCCTATCAGAGGAGGTCTGGTCTTGGAGTCATCTGATGTAATTGACCAGTGCCAGAGGAGGTCGTGTCGTCTGGTCCAATGTGAAAATACGGGAATTACACCAAATTGAAGCTTGCGAAAAGGGCGGTTCTAACTGAAACAACTAAAGCGGTTATTGAATCTGTTAAGCCAGCTGGATAACTGCTTACATTGGGGTTGTTACAACTGAATCAAGTTAGGGATTCAGCTCAATCTCTGTATCTATAAAAGGGGGATTTCTCAACTGAGAGAATAACTTTAGATCTTCATCTGTGAGCGCAAACACGAGAGATTGTGAGCGATTGTAACTTGTAACTTCCGTTTTCTTTCTTAGTGGAATACTCTATCCTCTCGGATCCCGTGGACGTAGGAGTATTCATCTCCGAACCACGTAAATCTGGTGTTCTTGTGTGATTTTCAATTACGTTCTTATTGCATTTGGTTCCGATTCCCGGAAACAAGTTTTCTTGTGAATCCAAAACGCGATTAACAAGTGGCGCCGTCTGTGGGAAGCAATCATGGCTGCAACTAAGTTCGATATTGAGAAGTTCACGGGAAAGAACGATTTCAGCTTATGGAAGATCAAGATGAAGGCACTCCTGGTACACAATGGGTTGTACGAAGCCTTGTTGCCACCGGCTCAGGTGACTTCTGGATCTAATCCGGCGAAGGTGGAGGAGAACAAGAGGAAGGCGCATAGTGCCCTTATCTTGTGTCTTGGGGACAAGCCATTGAGGGAAGTATCGAAGGAGGAAACCGCTCTTGGGATCTGGAATAAGTTGGAGCAGTTATACCAGACCAAGTCTGTTACGAACAAGTTATACATGAAACAGAAGCTTCAAGTCTTCAAGATGAGTGAAGATAAGAATCTTGGTGATCAGTTGGACGAGTTTAACAGATTGGTGGATGATCTGGAGAGTTTGGATGTTACAATTGATGATGAAGATAAGTCATTGATGTTGTTGAATGCCCTACCTAAGTCTCTGGAAAATTTCAAAGATGCCTTGTTGTTTGGTAGGCAAGATCAGGTGATGTTTGATGATGTTCAAACTGTTGGGAAAATATAGGGGTGCCCGGAATCTATTCGGGATGAATTTTAAATACGAATTTAAATACAATTATTACTATCATGAATTAATCCTAATTAATTCAAATAATAATTCCAACAACTAATTATCATCATGCATGCTAAATTAATTTCACATATTAACTATGGCGGAATAAACAAGTAAATATGTGATTAACGTACCTCTTGTAGAACTTGGCCTTTGAATAAAACGGGACTCTCGTACACGCTTTATCAACCCAAAAACCTTCTCAAGTATTTCCCTTTCGCCTTACTTGATCGCCGGTGGGAGACGCTTTCAAGCAATTTAATAAACTAAGGAAAAAGAAAAATATCTATGCTTCTTGATTTTTCCAACACATGGAATTATGTACTTGGGGATGAAATAACCATCCCCTATTTATAGATGGAGGTGGCCGAAAATCTTAAGGAATATGGGCCTTGGAAAAAATCTTTTCTTAGACTCTAAGAAATCTTGAATATATCTCATATATTCTTTTCTCCAAGATAAAATATTCCACAAAAATCTCATCCTCCACTATTGGTGTAATTTTCGAAAATATCATAGGTGAAATCCAAGATTTGGATCTTCTTGAATATATGAGATATTCTTGTATTCCTAGAATACATATCTTCCATAATATCTTTCCAAGAAAATCAACAAAATCTTATTTCCCCTAATCATTAAATTTTCGAAATTAATAAAGAAAAATCAGCATATTTATTTTCTTTTTATTTTAATCACCTTATCATTATTGGGCTACTTAATTGGGCTACTTGAGGGGCCTTAAGGAGAATTAAGATTGGACCTCCTAATGGGCTTCTGAATTTCAATATTGAGCCCCAATATAATTCAGCTCATTAACATTAATTATTACCACTAATAAATTAATATTGCACTATCCATCTTAATCCATATTACGATAATATGGGCTCCCGGTTATTATTTCCCGCGTTTAAGATTATCAAGTCCATTAATTAATTGAGCTTCTGAATAGCTCTAAATTAATTAACATCTTTCACCTTGGAGTAAAGACAGCTCAACATTATTATTCGTACCGAAGTAACTAATTCTTCACTTGCAAGATTTGGTACAATAAAACTTCTGAGCCTACCAAGGGGACTAATCACACGAGCCGTACTCGCACGCGTTTCTCCGTATTAAATCTTAGCAACCGTCGTATGATTAATATTACTGCCCAAGACACAAAGTTCGAAGTCACAATGATTCTCACCCAACATGAATCAAAGCAGTAACTACTAAGCACACACGGTCCTATTTAAGTGACGGAGATTAAGAAATCAACAACCACTGAGGTCTAATTCTTCACCTTTCAGAACAGAAGAATTTCTCCTCGCTGTAGGACCTCTTCAACACATACTAAATGTGCTAGTGCAATCTCTTGGTCAAGACAGGCCAATCTGAGCCTTACACATCGACCTTTCACGGCGGATTGTTCAATTCCACCTGGGTCGTGAATTGTACGTTTAGTTACAAGTAAACTGTTAATGTTGTCTTCCGTGATCGGGTATCACCACATTAACTACAATGTAACATGTACTATATATTGAACGGTTTGCAATAGAAATTCAACATTCAATTATATCTAAAGCAAATGTGATAAAAGAATTATTCTCATAAATCGAGTGTTTGATACACGAGTTATACAAAGTAAAAGCATACTTTCACGTATAACTCCAACAATCTCCCACTTATACTTAAAGTCTGCTTTTAGTATACATCACGCATGTCTTAGTGTAGTAGCTCTACGTGACATCTCATGTCAACCTACACTAACCTAATAATTCCTCCCACTTATACTTAAAGCAGATTGGCAATAGTCTTGACTCCCATTCCATCCACATGTCTCTCGAATGTATTCAGAGGCAGACCCTTTGTGAATGGATTTACTAGGTTGTCCCCGACGCATATCTTTGCCACCTCTTTATCTCCTCTCTCAACGATTTCTCGTATAAGATGGTGTTTTCTTTCAATGTGTTTGCTGGCCTTGTGGGCTCTCGGTTCCCTTGAATTTGCAACTGCTCCGGCATTGTCACAAAAGACAGTTATCTTGTCGGGCAAATTCGGAACAACGTCCAAGTCCACTAAGAAGTACTTGAGCCAAACCGCTTCTTTCGCTACTTCACAAGCAACTACTTATTCGGTTTCCATGGTCGAATCTGCGATGCATTTCTGCAAATCGCTTCTCCATGTCATGGCTCCTTCTCCCATGCAAAACACACTACCCGAGGTAGGTATTTTGGAGTCTATGTCTGATTGGAAATTTGAGTCCGTGTATCCCATGGGAATTAGATTGTCTGATTGTTAAATCAGCATTCCATACCAAGTTCTTTTCAGAAACTAAAGAACGCATTTAATTACAATCTAATGTGCTTTCCCGGGGTTACTTTGATATCTTGCCATCATGCCCACGGCAAAGCAGATATCCGGTCTCGTACACAACGTTGCATACATAAGACTTCCTACGTCCGAAACGTACGGAACGTCTTTCATGTCATCTATCTCCATTTGCGTCTTAGGGCATATTTCTTTGGATAGATGGATTCCGTGCCTACAAGGTACAAAACCTTTCTTGGAATCTTGCACGCTGATATGCTTCAAAACAGTGGCTTTGTATGAAACTTGCGATAAGCCCAACATCTTCCTCTTGCGATCTCGAGTGAACTTGATCCCAAGGATGTGACCGGCTTTCCCTAAGTCCTTCATATCAAACTATTTTGACAGCCATACCCTTACGTCTGACAATACCTTTACATTGTTTCCAATGAGCAGAATATTGTCTACGTATAATACTAAGAATACCACCGCAGTTCCGTCACATCTTTTGTACACACAACTTTCGAACTTGTTTTGATCACAAACCCATAAGACTTAATAACTTGATCAAAACACTGGTTCCAAGTACGCGACGCTTGCTTAAGTCCATAAAATGGATTTCTTAAGCTTGCATACGAGGTGCTCTTGGCCTTTTTCAACGAAACCTTTGGGTTGTTGCATATAGATCTCATCAAGACTTCCGTTAAGGAAAGCTGTCTTGACATCCATTTGCCAGATCTCGTAATCTAAGTGCGCAGCGATCGACAAGAGAATACGGATGGACTTAAGCATAGCTACAGGCCACAGGCCACAAGCCTTGCTTTGAAGGTCTCTACCCTTCCGTCCGGTCCTCTTTTCCTCTTGTACACCCACTTGCATCCAATAGGTTCTACCCCATTAGGTGGATCAACCAACTCCCACACTTAATTATAATTCATCGAACCCACCTCGGTTTCCATTGCGGTTTGCCACACTTCCGCATCTTTGTCTTGGATTGCCTCGTCGTACGTTCATGGGTCTGATTCATCGCCGGGAATCAAATCTGAAGATTCTCCAATTCCCATGAATCTCTCGGGTTGCCTTGCAATCCTCCCACTACGACGGGGTTCCGGTTGTGAAGGTATGACGTGTGGTATATCATCTTGTATACTTGATATAGGAGTTTGCCCTCTTAACTCGTCTAAGGTAATCTCACTTCTGGGCTTTCTTTTGTTCATATAGTCTTCCTCCAAGAATTTAAAGTGCGAACTAATCACGGTCTTTTAATCCTTGAGACTATAGAACATATACCCTTTCGTTCCCATGGGATATCCTATAAGCAACCTTAATTCCGAACATGGATCCAATTTACCGGCTTCCTTGTCTAGCACGTATGCCGGACAACCCCAAATCTGCAAGTGTCTTAGACTGGGCTTGCGCCCCGGTCCACAATTCCATTGGGGTTTTAGGAACCGATTTGGATGGCACCAAGTTTAGAATATAAGTCATTGTTTCCAAGGCGTTACCCCAAAACGACTTGGGTAAATCCGAATAACTCATCATGGGTCTGACTATTTCTAAAAGAGTCTGGCTCCTTCGTTCCGCCACACCGTTCTATTGAGGGGTTCCCGATGTGGTCAACAGGGATACAATCCCTTCTTCCGATAGGTAGTTCAAGAATTCATTGCTAAGGTATTCGCCTCCACAAATAAATCGTAGAGACTTGATACTTCTTTCCCTATGCATCATAAGGTAGATGTATCCGTATCTTGAGTAGTCATCAAATTACTCATACCTCTTCTTGCTATGATCATCATTGAACCACACATATCGGTATGAACGAGTTCTAACACTTCCGTAGTTCTATTCCCCTTGGCTCCAAATGCCCTCTTGGTCATTTTACCCTCTAAACAGGATTCACAAGTTGGAAACGGTTCGACTTGGAATGATTCCAAGGATCCGTCTTTCACCAATCTCTCTATCCACTTTAGATTAATATGACCTAGTTTAAGATGCCATAGAAGTGTTTCGTTCATCTCCGAAGAACGCTTTCTTTTATTACTCGAAATAATCGATGTGTTATTAGATTCAATTTTGTGAGTGGTGTGCCCAAATAATGGTATAAAGATCATCCATTAAAGTTCCGGAATAGATAAACTCATCGTTTCAAGCAATAATAACATCCTTATTAAAAGAAACTGAGTATCTATTCAAACAGTTTAGAAACTGAAGGTTGAGTTCTTTCTAAACTTGGAACATGAGGAACGTCTCTCAAGACCATAACTCTATCTTCACAAGATAGGCGCACTTCTCCCACTGCTTCAGCTGCCACTCTCGTAGCATTGCCCGATGTGATGGGGATCTCACTTCCGTTAAGTCGTCGGGTTAGCTTAAACCCATGAAACAAATGTGATCAGTAGCTCTCGTATCCACTATCCACGAATAGACAGCATACACCACTTCACAAGTTTCGACGACTAAGGTGTGTGAATTACCTAACTTTCCTAGCCTCTTAGGCTTGGAACAGGCAGACCTCCATTGTCCTCTCTCACCGCAACTAAAACACTTCCCCTTCGATGCTTGCCTTTGCATTTGCCTTTCGCAACAATTGGATTTGCTTGGATCCGGCCTTTGGTTCTCTTCCTCTTTTTCCCTCCCTTGGGACCAAAAGAGGTAGACGAACCATTAGCCACCATAGCACTAGACTGGTGCTCCATTATCACCTCCACCGAAACTAAAGCTTGCAAGAGCTCGGGCAAACGACTTGTCCGTTCATTCATCTGACAGTTCAGATGAAACTACTCAAAACTTCTCGGTAGGGAATGGTATATGGAATCAATCAAAATCCGCACCAAGTACTTCCAACTTGTTAAGGTATGCCATTATCTCGAGAACGTGCTCCCTTGCGGGCGTTCCTTCCACCATTTCCAACTTGACCGAGTCATGTTTGGTGAACTGATTAGTCATGGGATTCTGATGTGAAAACATCTCTTCAAGGTGTTCCATGATTTCAACAGCGGATACAATGTCTTCATGAACGCGCCTCAAATCCTCAGACAGAAATGTCAAGATGATGCACTTCATTCATTGTCACGCTTCCGATCATAAACTGCCTCTTCCCATTCCTTGACTTATCATTAGGCTTGCCGGGTATATTAACATAAATAACCCAATTGTGTTTTCGTGCAGTAAGGACAAATTTAAAAAAAAACATTTCCAATCGATATAATTCTCTCCAAAAAGTTTATTAACTTTAAGTATATTAAACAGTGGATTAAAAGGTTACGACATGATGAAATGAGAATAAAACATACATTCATATCAATATCTAGAAAAATATGAAATTATCACATAATTCGATCACATCAATTATATCGAAACCTTAAAACAATATAATCATGCATCAGCCAACATCTTGAAACAATTTAAATGCGCCACGAGGGGTGGTCTATACATTTAAATACATTCAAGCGGATCACAAACTTAAAAGTTACAAATCCTTAATTCAAAATTAATAGTTGGCTCCCACTTTGACCACATAGAAATTGACAGGGACTCCGAGGGGAGTAAGTTAATATCAATTTCCTATGCCTAAGTAATAACCATAATTAAATACAGGATTATTATTTCGCTTTGAGCAAGCCACTCGTGGTGAGGGTCAATACCGCCACTAGTAATAATCCACAATCATCCTTTCGGAATTTATTCATGTGAAATCCGTTCTTTTGGCCGATCCGAGGGGGAAATGTATTCCAAAAGAACTTCACAAATAAATAAATTATGGAGGCCAAAATAATCCAATTTTAATATCCGGAATAAAATTGCGATTATAAAAACATACTTAGTAATTTTCGAAAGTAAGGTTTTTATTGGACAATTAAATTCATGCAAACACAAATAATAGTAAGTGCACGAAATAAAACATCCATCAAAACAAAATTAAACACATTGGAGCACTCGAATCCAATTGTCACGGTTTAATTTCTTCACGTCTTGATGCGAAAAAATCGTCCTTGTTGTTTTCCGACGTTCGTCTCGACGTGCTCCCACTCGAACAGCAACACTTCTTCAAAAACAGCATCGTTTGGGGTTCGGGACGATGTTTAAAATCACACGGAAAAAAAACACGAACCGAAAAAATTCCACGGCCTGAGATACAGCGCGCGTCGGCCCACGAAGTGGGCCCGCGCGCTTCCCGGCCCGAGAAGCGCTGGAAAAACGCCCGAGGCGCGCCGAAGCGCAGCCCCGAGGCGCACCCGAGGCGCGCCCGAGGCGCTGCACGGAGGCGCGCAGAGGCGCACCCGAGGCGCCCCGAGGCGCTGCAGGGAGCTGCCGAGGCGCGCGCGCGCCGTGCGCGCGGCGCCGTGCGCCCGTTGCGCACGGTGTGCGCCGTGCACCCCCGTGCGCCGTTTTTTCGCCGTTCGTCCTCGTTTTCTTCACCCCTTGCATGATTTTACCCCCATACACGCTCCACGCTTGTATGCGTCGTCCGGGTACGCCGTTTTTAATTCTTCGTTCTTCGTCACGATCCGGTTACAATTTATTTTTACAAAAAAATAAATACTAGATCTAGACTAGTCTATTACAATGATCGAATCAAAATAAAAACAACTAATCTACTCGTGGATTTTCTCACGAGAAAAACGAATTCGAACGAATCGAATTAAAAAACAAATTAATTCACACGCATGAAATTAACAACATTAAAAACCATGACAATTGGATACCTGCAAAAAAGATCTAACAATTCTACTATCCAATTTCAAATTTAATGTTCAACAATTTAAATTCCAATTCAAAATTCAGAGCCCGAAACCGTGGCTCTGATACCAGTTGTTGGGAAAATATAGGGGTGCCCGGAATCTATTCGGGATGAATTTTAAATACGAATTTAAATACAATTATTACTATCATGAATTAATCCTAATTAATTCAAATAATAATTCCAACAACTAATTATCATCATGCATGCTAAATTAATTTCACATATTAACTATGGCGGAATAAACAAGTAAATATGTGATTAACGTACCTCTTGTAGAACTTGGCCTTTGAATAAAACGGGACTCTCGTACACGCTTTATCAACCCAAAAACCTTCTCAAGTATTTCCCTTTCGCCTTACTTGATCGCCGGTGGGAGACGCTTTCAAGCAATTTAATAAACTAAGGAAAAAGAAAAATATCTATGCTTCTTGATTTTTCCAACACATGGAATTATGTACTTGGGGATGAAATAACCATCCCCTATTTATAGATGGAGGTGGCCGAAAATCTTAAGGAATATGGGCCTTGGAAAAAATCTTTTCTTAGACTCTAAGAAATCTTGAATATATCTCATATATTCTTTTCTCCAAGATAAAATATTCCACAAAAATCTCATCCTCCACTATTGGTGTAATTTTCGAAAATATCATAGGTGAAATCCAAGATTTGGATCTTCTTGAATATATGAGATATTCTTGTATTCCTAGAATACATATCTTCCATAATATCTTTCCAAGAAAATCAACAAAATCTTATTTCCCCTAATCATTAAATTTTCGAAATTAATAAAGAAAAATCAGCATATTTATTTTCTTTTTATTTTAATCACCTTATCATTATTGGGCTACTTAATTGGGCTACTTGAGGGGCCTTAAGGAGAATTAAGATTGGACCTCCTAATGGGCTTCTGAATTTCAATATTGAGCCCCAATATAATTCAGCTCATTAACATTAATTATTACCACTAATAAATTAATATTGCACTATCCATCTTAATCCATATTACGATAATATGGGCTCCCGGTTATTATTTCCCGCGTTTAAGATTATCAAGTCCATTAATTAATTGAGCTTCTGAATAGCTCTAAATTAATTAACATCTTTCACCTTGGAGTAAAGACAGCTCAACATTATTATTCGTACCGAAGTAACTAATTCTTCACTTGCAAGATTTGGTACAATAAAACTTCTGAGCCTACCAAGGGGACTAATCACACGAGCCGTACTCGCACGCGTTTCTCCGTATTAAATCTTAGCAACCGTCGTATGATTAATATTACTGCCCAAGACACAAAGTTCGAAGTCACAATGATTCTCACCCAACATGAATCAAAGCAGTAACTACTAAGCACACACGGTCCTATTTAAGTGACGGAGATTAAGAAATCAACAACCACTGAGGTCTAATTCTTCACCTTTCAGAACAGAAGAATTTCTCCTCGCTGTAGGACCTCTTCAACACATACTAAATGTGCTAGTGCAATCTCTTGGTCAAGACAGGCCAATCTGAGCCTTACACATCGACCTTTCACGGCGGATTGTTCAATTCCACCTGGGTCGTGAATTGTACGTTTAGTTACAAGTAAACTGTTAATGTTGTCTTCCGTGATCGGGTATCACCACATTAACTACAATGTAACATGTACTATATATTGAACGGTTTGCAATAGAAATTCAACATTCAATTATATCTAAAGCAAATGTGATAAAAGAATTATTCTCATAAATCGAGTGTTTGATACACGAGTTATACAAAGTAAAAGCATACTTTCACGTATAACTCCAACACAAACTGCCCTGAAAACCAAGTTTCTACAGATCCAAGCTGATGGGAAGAAGCCTGCTGAAGGATTGAATGATCAATCCAAGAAGAAGAAGGGGTTTCAGTCCAAGAAGAAGGATGGTGGAAAAGGGAATAAGGGTGGGAAGAAATCTGATTTTGTTGAGAAGAGGAAGTGTTTCACTTGCCATAAGGAAGGTCATCTGAGAAAGAACTGCCCTGAAAGAAAGAAGAAAGACAATCAAGGTGATCAAGATGGAGATGCAGCTGTTGTGGAGGTTGAAGGATATGATAGTGCAGAGGTCTTGATGGTTAGTCATGAGAGGCTAAGTCAAGAGTGGGTCCTGGACTCTGGGTGTACTTTTCATATGTGTCCACATGAAGACTGGTTCCTGGATCTTGAGAAAACTGATGGAGGTCTTGTTCTTTTGGGTAATGATGAGAGCTGTAGAGTGCAAGGATCTGGTTCTATCAAGATCAAGATGTTTGATGGGGTTGATAGGATCTTATCTGATGTCAGGTTTGTTCCTGACTTAAAGAGAAATCTTGTTTCTCTTGGTACCTTGAATACAAAGGGGTTTGAATTCAAGACAGACAAGGGAAGTCTGTCTATAACTAAATCTGGGAGGATTGTCATGAAGGGGGATATCAAGAATGGTTTGTATACTTTGATTGGAAGAACAGTTACAGGGTCAGCTGATGTTACCATGGGGTCTTCTGAGGTTAACTTGTGGCACAAGAGATTGGCACATGTTGGTGAGAAGGGCCTGGTGGAGTTATCCAAGAAGGGAGCAATCCCAGGGAAGAGGATATGTAAGCTGGAATTCTGTGAGAGGTGTGTTCTTGGGAAATCAAAGAAGCAAGCATACCAAAAAGGGAAGCATACCACCAAGGAGGTTATGGATTATATACATTCTGATGTATGGGGCCCAGCAAGGGTATCCACTCATGGTGGAGGCAGGTATTTCCTTACCCTTATTGATGATTATTCCAGAAAAGTTTGGGTTTACATTCTTAAACAGAAGAGTGATGCCTTCTCTAAGTTCAAAGAATGGTTAATTGAACTTGAGAATAAGAGGGACAGGACTATCAAACACTTAAGGACTGATAATGGGCTTGAATTCCTATCAGAGGAGTTTCAACAATTTTGTAGGCAGAAGGGTATTACTAGGCATAAAACTGTTCCTTCAAACCCCCAACAGAATGGTCTAGCAGAGAGGATGAATAGAACTATTCTGGAAAGGGTTAGGTGTATGTTATCTGATGCTCATTTACCTAAGAGTTTTTGGGGGGAAGCTGTTAACACAGCTGTGTATCTCATTAATAAAGTGCCATCATCTGCTATTGAGTTTAAAACCCCAGATGAGGTTTGGTATGGGAAGATATCAGATTACTCAAAGTTGAAAGTTTTTGGGTGCCTAGCTTATGTTCATGTGAGGCAAGACAAACTTGAACCTAGAGCTTTAAAGTGTGTTTTCATTGGGTATCCAAAGGGTGTTAAGGGGTATAAGTTGTGGTGTCTGGAGCCTGGGAACCAGAAGTGTATTACCAGCAGAGATGTTGTGTTTAATGAAGTACAGATGGGATACAAGTCTGGTGGAGGTGATAGTGAGCCATCAGCTGAGGAGATGGATGGTGTTATTTCTGAGCCAATTACTCAAGTTGAGGTGGAGCCTGATCATGAAAATCATGAGAGTGCATCTGGTTCTGAACCAGAGCAGGAAACAGGAGAGAATGGGTCATCAGATGAGGATAGTGCACCTGCAGAAGAGGAGGAAGAAGTGCCAGAAGCAGACTTGAGAAATTATAGTTTGACAAGAGACAGATCCAGAAGACAAATACATCCTCCAGCAAGGTTTGGCCGTGTGGATCTGGTCTCCTATGCACTTGTTACAGCAGAAGCCATAGAGTACCAGGAACCTAAAAGCTACAGGGAAGCCCTTGAGTGTGATGATAGGGAGTCATGGGTAACAGCCATGACAGAAGAGATGGAGTCTCTTAAGAAGAATCAAACTTGGATTCTTGTTGATAAGCCACCTAGGCAGAAGCTAATCAGTTGTAAATGGTTGTTTAAAAGAAAGCTTGAATCTGGTGTGAAAGATCAGGTGAGGTTTAAGGCCAGGTTAGTTGCCAGAGGATTTACTCAGAGGGAAGGAATTG
The DNA here is from genome assembly GCA_947034835.1 of Ballota nigra. Classification (NCBI taxonomy): domain Eukaryota; kingdom Viridiplantae; phylum Streptophyta; class Magnoliopsida; order Lamiales; family Lamiaceae; genus Ballota; species Ballota nigra. Next base: position 104,022,382 of record OX344722.1, read on the forward strand.
ATTACAATGAGGTTTTCTCACCTGTTGTTAAGCATTGTTCAATCAGATTACTTCTGAGCAGAGTAGTCCAAGAGGATCTGGAGCTACAACAACTTGATGTAAAGACAGCTTTTCTGCATGGTGATCTTATTGAGGATCTGTACATGCACCAGCCAGAAGGGTTTGTTGAACCAGGGAGTGAAGGGAAAGTGTGCCTGCTCAAGAAATCATTGTATGGCCTCAAGCAAAGTCCAAGGCAGTGGCACAAGAAGTTCAATGAAGTTATGCTATCCATTGGTTTTGTAAGGAGCAAGTATGACACTTGTGTATACCTGGAAAGACAAGGTAGTGATGTGATAGCCTATCTTCTGATCTATGTAGATGACATGCTTATTGCCAGTAAAAGCCTTCTGAAGATTCAGAGTATCAAAAGGAAGCTAAGTGCTAGATTTGATATGAAGGACTTGGGAAATGCTAAGAGGATTCTTGGAATGGATATTCTTAGGGACAGAAAAGCTGGAAGACTATTCTTATCCCAGAAGAGTTACATTGAGAAGGTCCTGAAGAGGTTTAACATGCATGAGAGTAGAGCTGTGTCAACTCCTCTGGGACAACAGTTCAAATTATCTAAGGAAATGGAACCAAAGTCTGATGAAGAGAAGAAGACTATGATGAAAGTACCTTATGCAAGTGGGGTTGGAAGCCTGATGTATGCTCTGGTCTGCAGCAGACCAGATTTAGCTTATGCATTGAGTATGGTGAGCAGATACATGGCTAATCCTGGGAGATTACATTGGGAAGCTTTGAAATGGATATTCAGATACCTTAAGGGGTCATCTGATCTGGGTTTGATGTTTGAGAAGATGGTTGACCAGAAGAGTCCACTGGAAGGATTTGTTGATTCTGATTTTGCTGCTAATCTGGACACCAGAAGATCCTTAACAGGGTATATCTTTACACTTTACAATACTGCTGTAAGCTGGAGATCTGTTCTGCAGAGTGGAGTTACATTGTCTACTACAGAAGCAGAGTTTGTTGCAGTGTCTGAGGCTGTTAAGGAGGCTTTGTGGTTGAAAGGCATAATCAAGGATTTTGGGATAAGTCAAAGGGCTGTGGTCATTCATTGTGATAATCAGAGTGCAGTTCATCTGGTGAAACATCAAGTATTCCATGAGAGATCAAAGCATATTGATGTAAGGTTGCATTTTGTAAGGGAAATCATTGATAAAGGAGTGGTTCTCATCCAGAAGATATCTACAGAGGACAATGCTGCAGATATGTGTACAAAGTCTTTACCAGGTACGAAATTCAAGTTCTGTGTTGAATTGGTAAAGATGAGTGTATGGGATGTTCCTTAGGCCCAAGCTGGAGCATGGAGGAGAGGAGGAGAGGATTGATACTTCTCATCTGAGGTGGAGAATTGTGAAGTCATATGTGAAGTAGGTAATCTGCTGAGCTGAAGTTTCAACAGAAGATATGTTGTAAAGTGTTAGCCGTAGAGAGTTAGCTAATTTGGGGTATCAGATGAGTTGTACCAGATAAGGCCAACCAGAGAAGGTCTGACCAGAGGAGTCTGGCAGAGGAGTCACCTGAAGATGTCTATCAGATGAGAGTCATCAGAGGAGGCTTATCAGATGAGGTCCACCAGAGGAGTCCTATCAGAGGAGGTCTGGTCTTGGAGTCATCTGATGTAATTGACCAGTGCCAGAGGAGGTCGTGTCGTCTGGTCCAATGTGAAAATACGGGAATTACACCAAATTGAAGCTTGCGAAAGGGCGGTTCTAACTGAAACAACTAAAGCGGTTATTGAATCTGTTAAGCCAGCTGGATAACTGCTTACATTGGGGTTGTTACAACTGAATCAAGTTAGAGATTCAGCTCAATCTCTGTATCTATAAAAGGGGGATTTCTCAACTGAGAGAATAACTTTAGATCTTCATCTGTGAGCGCAAACACGAGAGATTGTGAGCGATTGTAACTTGTAACTTCCGTTTTCTTTCTTAGTGGAATACTCTATCCTCTCGGATCCCGTGGACGTAGGAGTATTCATCTCCGAACCACGTAAATCTGGTGTTCTTGTGTGATTTTCAATTACGTTCTTATTGCATTTGATTCCGATTCCCGGAAACAAGTTTTCTTGTGAATCCAAAACGCGATTAACATTTATATTGTTAAATAAGTCGAGCTCGTGAAATACTCGATTTACTCGAGTCGAGCTCGACTCATTAGGCTCGTTACAATTTTTCTTTTTAATTTCATTAGACTCGTTAGCAATCGAGCCTTCTAGCTCCCGCTCGATAATTTTAAGTGCGAATAGCAACTCTAATATACAATATATACCCTTGATCATTTCATATTAGCTGTCGTTCTTGGACTTAATTAAATTTTATTTCAAAACAATTATAGTTTACCTTTTTTTTTTCTTTCATGTTTCTAACTAATTTTTCTCATGTATGACATATATGTGCCCCTAAAATTTCTCTTTTCAATTGGAAAATATCACTTGAACAATTTCGTTCCTCGCAATAATGGATGCAACTTATTCCTCCTTTTCTTGATGAAGGTTAAATTATGAAAAAAAAAAAATTGTTCCTCAATTATATACTCCACAAAACATAAGAAAACAACAGTTTCTTGTTAAATGAGCGAGTGTATATATTAATCACAGCAAAAATATCTATTCCATGTAGTATTTTATCTAATGTGTCTGACCTATTATCTATGATAGACTTTTTTATAGGTTCGGCCTGACCTTTTTAACTAAACAGGCCTGACCTACAAGCCTTTTAGAAGTCTATTAAAATTTAATTTATACTATATTCAATATTTAAAATTTTAATTTTTTTACATATTTTTAAAATAGTCTAAAATTATTTCTGCCTATTTTTACTATTGTCATGTCAAATCGAGGTTGTTAGTATCGACTCAAATTTAAAAATTAAATATGAAAAATCATAGCTTTAAAATCATTTTCCATGCTTTCACAGTTCATATTTAATATGACTTGACCATATTATACAATAAAATATATAAATAATATATAAAATAAATATTTAATAACAAAAAATAATTTATTATATATATATATATATATATATATATATATAATAAATTATTTTAAATAGGCTGGCCTGTTAGTTTTTAAGGCCTTTTACAAAGTTTGAGTCTAGCCTACTTAAATAAATAGATATTTTTATAAGTTTTGGCCCAAATCATTTAATAAACAGGCTAGACCAGACTAGACCCTTAGTAGGCTAGGTCGTAGGCCCCTGTCGGATGGTTTGACCTATTTCCACCCCTAGATATAATGGATATGGATTTTCTTTAGTTAACAAACTAACGGTATATTTCAAAAAATTTGAGCGATCTCAGTCATTCATTACATCAAATGAAACACATAAAATGGATATGGATTTTCTTTTGTTAACAAACTAACGGTAAATTTCATAAATTTTGAGCGATCTCAGTCATTTATTACATCAAATGAAACACATAAAACTTGTTTTGGATGACGGCGATTCTTTTGGATATATAAGTGAATAACGTAACATGAATTTTTCTACTTTTCTTAAAGACCGTGCACTCCCTCTCATAAAATATATTATTGGACGAGGTAGTATTTGATAAAGAACCAAATTCATTTGATGTAGATATTATTGACAATGACATAGGTATATACTAATATTAACCATAGATATTAATTTACTAATATTACATGTCAAATTAACTCATTATGTGTAATATTCATCACATGGATTATATTTCAAATAGTGTGTTGTTGGAAATTAGTTTAAATAAAAGGGTTTATACCTGACTTTGACTAATTTTTTTAGGAATTAAAATGTTAGTTTTTGGGAAAACAAAAATAACGAGGTTGTTCTACTCTCGGAGTAGATGAACGTGGTATATTTAATATCTCAAAACCGATTTCCGGTGAGTGAGAAATTAATTTGGGAAGTTGGATAATTATTCATATGTGTTAAATGACTTCATGAGAATATAAATTTTGAGTTTCATCCCACATTGGAAATATACAAGAAGTGTTCCTTGTATATAAGAAGGAAAGTGTTAATGTTCTTTAACTTGGTACATGGGGACCCCAACCATGGACCACACATGCGCGCGCCTTGCCCCGGTCTGTGTTCTGGGAAATTGGGCTTTGGGACCTACCTATATTTTTAGAGTACAAAAATATGAAAATACCCAATACCTTTCGACCCACGAACATGATTAATACACTCAAGTAATGATTAATACACTCCAGATTTCGAATTTGATTTTAAATTGAAATATTCGATGGAATATTCTGTTCTTGCTTCCCAAGAAAGAGATAATGTCTCTATCCACTGATTTCGTGATCAGTCCACGATTTTCTCAACCGATCGTCCTCATCTGCAGTGCAGATTTCCGCCTATATATACCCCTTCATATCCAGACTTTCGTACTCACCTTTCAGCCTACGAATCTTAGAGTTTAGAAAGCCTTTCGCATATACTTATTTCGTTCAGTTCGAAATTTCGATTTCGTTCGCTGAGAGTTTATACACGGTGGTGCTGCCAGTGTAAACTATTAAACCGTTTTACCTTTGGAGACTCATACGCACGATACCGTAAGCACTATACGGGGCGTATTCAATCTTGCGGGAAAAGAATTTTTCTTGACTCGGTTTTTCTTACGAATTCGTTTTGTACTTACTTTTGTTCGTGCAGTGTTCGAGACACACCTCTCAAACAACATGTTTCATATTATTTCATGATTAGGGAAGGCAATGCGGCGGGTTCAAACCCGAACTGAACCCGTCCCGCTCGAGGCAGGTTTGGACCCGGTCAAGTGGGTCCCGGACGGGTCGTGATTTTGATAGAACCCACCTCGCGAACCCATCTCTAATATATTAATATTATTTTATATACTTATATTATTTAAATTTATTAATATATTGATTATATATGTTATTTTTAAGTATCAGATGAATATTAAATATTAATTGAAGCAAATATATGTTTAAATTTTATTTTTCAAATGCAAAAATGATATATTTTATATTTAAAATTAATTAAAAATTAAACGGGATGTGGCGGGTCCTAGGGCGGGTACGGTTCCACTAAAATTCTGGTGGAATGGATCCTAAAATTGACCAAACCCATTTCAAACCACAAACCCACCCCATTGCCATCACTATTCCATGACTACTGTTATATACGCCACATGTATCTCCCAAATGGACGGTAAATTTCAAATGAGTGAGAAGTCTTTTGGGTGTAAGTGAATGAAGTAACTTGAAATTTACTACTCCCCTCACCATAAAAATAGTCCATGTTTCTATTTTGATTTGCCTTAAATTATAATATTTATTTTTATATTTAGAATATGTAAAATATTCAAAATGTCCCTGTTTAATATTCCTATTTGTTTTATCAATATTATTTTTGTATACAATCAATAAAGGTGCATAGAAAACTTATAGTTAAAATTCAGAATTCAAAGCACTAATAAATAATATTTTATTGATCTACATAAAATTATAAATATAATTATTTTTGTGATGACGAAATGATATATCTCTATTGGTTATAATTTTGCTACCTACACCGTGAGTTTATATGTATGTATCACCATTTGACGGATTAAAAAAAAAAAAAACTACCTTTGTGGTACTGACATAGTATTTAATGTTATCAAATTAATTTCATAACATTGGATGCAGTGGGTCCTACACATCTTAAGCGATGAAGATTGTGTTAAAAGTACTGAAGAAATGCAAAGAAGCCATTAGCAACAACATTAATGGTGGAAAAGTGATCATCGTTGAAATGGTGGTGGGAGACCAGAAAGATACTGAAACACAGCTCTTCTTCGATATGCAGATGATGGTTCAGGCCGCTTCAAAACAGAGAACTGAGAATGAGTGGGCTAACATCTTCCTTCATGCTGGCTTTGGAAACTATAAGATTACTCGTGCTTTAGGATTGAGATCTATAATGGAAGTTTTTCCCTAGTTTCACTTATAATTTCAAATCTTAAATTTATGTCCAATTTTGCAATGCACACTGTGCTTTTCTTTTGAAGATACTAAATTCAGATAATTTATTTATTTTTCTAAATGGATTCTCATGTTTTGCATCTCTCTGTTTTCACTCATTGAGCTACAAATTCAAATTTGGATCATTGTTTGTGAAGCAATTGAGTTTAAAAAATTAGACGAGTGTTTTATTATTGCCTCGTCCAGAATGGAATCCGTGTTCCTACATATATATTTATGTCAATCCCAATAAACAAAGCACGTATACTTTAATATTAGGGAAGACTCATATGAATCTAAATTTTAAACCCAAACTACAAAATGTCTAAAATTAAAAATAAACTATAAAGGGTCTAACATTTTATTATACTATAGTAGATTCGTTTGTACTATAGAACAATTTTTTGTATTGTCATGATTTTTTAAATTTTAGAGCCTACAAATTTAGACTCATATGTTGTTCCTCTTAATATTAGTTTCTACATAAAAAAAAGAAAAAAGAACTCCGCTGAAAAAGTGCCAAACGGAAACGGGCCTTCCGCCGGTTTTAATTAGTTTAGGGAGAAATTCTTTTTTAGCCATAGTGTAGATGTAATATATGAAAAATGCCCTAGCCATTTGAAAAAATTCATTTTTAGCCAAAACGTAGCCATTTTGGCTTTTCCAAATTCTTTTTTAGCCATTTTGGTATTATTTGAGACTAAAATGCCCTTAGTAGTCCCTCCTGACCGAGCTGCCCTTGGCTAAAAAAGAATTCATTTCTACCTCTAATTTTTCTATCTCTATTTCTCCTTTATCAAATTCAATATGACTGAGACTGTGGCCCTAGTTTTCAATCTCTATTCTCGTTTTAATTGATTTTCCTTCAATTTGAACATAAGATTTATTTGGGATGGGAATCGGAGGCTATGGAAGAATGCTAGGAGGAATAGTAATCCCGGCGAAGCCCACGACAATCCTTTTCTTGCAAAAAAATTCCGGCGCGAGTTCAGAAGCTGTGATGCAGCGGCAACATTTGGGGTAGTGATACAATGTAATAATACAACTAATTTGAGATTTTCAGGTTTGAGATTGTCAATTTAGGACTGCAATTATGATTTTTCATTAGAAAACTGTGTTGTAGACAAAATGTTTGATAAAATGCCTATGTGACATAATATCAATTCGATAATTGGAATTATTGTCTTCATAAATTTAGAAACCCATGCACGTTGGCCACTTCTTCATCGCCTGAAAATTGAGAGTTCCTGAACATTTTTTTTATCGTGTTTAGGGTAACTTGAAAGAATAAAAATAATAACATTAATTTTTTCGTTGGTGATGAATATTAGTGAGTTGAAGGTGTTTGATAAATTTTCTGAATGAAAAATTACTTGTTTTTGATATGCCATGTTTGTTTCAATATGCAGTTATCGTTAAAGTTATTTTCTCTATTAGTACACTGAATATAGTTGTTTATAATTGGGTGAATGAGAAGGAAAAACGAGGCAACATTGTTTATATGTAAGATTTACATGTTGGTATATTATTTAGCAGCACATTCAAATTTTCAGCGTTGTTTCTCAAGCTTCTCCTTTTAAAAAATTAGTCTTATTTAATAGCAATTATGAAAACCACATCATTGGTTTTCAAGATTTATTCATCATCAAACCTAGCTTTTCTTACCTGCTACACCCTGGCCTATGAAGTTTGATGCACTGAGGTTGTCCGTTGCTAAGTAAACTTTTTAATGGAGATCTTAGCACACCTCGATTCTCTGGAGATTTCCCGTTTCTTCTTCTTTTTAACAATGCCAACCATAAAATTGCTACTATTGATGAAATACCCACCACCCTACCTGCCACAACTTCAATACCTGAACATACTAATACTTTTAGTGAAGTAACTAGTACTATTTAATAATTCTGTTCATCCATTATATTAAGTCATCTTTATTGATCATGAATTAGGATATGTACCTCTAATGAATGCACTGTTTATTGCTTCTCTTGCATGATCATCTCCACCTTATTTCCTGACCGACAATAATCTTCACCAATAGTTATTTCGAGCACCGCCAGCAGCCGCACCTCTGAGCATCTTCAATCTGATAACGAGTTACCAGCTCTATCGAAGAATTTTTGTGAGTAAATTTTCTTATTACTTGTTAATCTTCATTTCAATTTTAGTTTCTAGAGTGAGAGGATGAAGGTATTTTATTCTGCATCATTTGATATTGGGGAATGAATTTTGTTAATTTTACACTGATAGTTTGATATGATAATATCATGGTTGTTATATTTATGTGTGTCTGTTCTAGGGACTAATTATTTCTGTGAATGGTAATATGTAAAGGTTGAAGTACCCTTCTTTAGTGAAATCTTTTCTTGGCTGCTAAAAAAATCTTATGTTGATCATATTTGGACTTTGAGTTTGTGTGTTAATTTCTAATTTTTATTTTTTGTGTCATATTTGATCATATTCCCTAATTTCTTATGGAGATAAATACTAGGACTCTTGTGTGCTAATGCATATGATTGACTATAAACTTGTACGTTACTCCTATTGTTATGATGAAGAACCCAAAAAGACAGGTTTAGATGTTCCTGCAAGAGCAACTACAAAAGAGCCATTGGCAATTTTTACAGCCTCTCTCGTCTTTAAGACAAACCAAATTCTGTAGAATATAGGTGTTTCCAATATTTTCTTTAGCTCTTCTTTCTTGAGACGAGTGTTGTGGAGTTCTTTGTGTTTCTCTAAGTTCATGAGTTTGGTCCATGAGCTGTGATGATATTTCTGTCTATATACTTGCTACTGTTTTTATTTGTTCTTCTTCTCTACAAAGTGAACATTTAAACTCGATTCCCAATTTATCAGTACTATGCAGTTATAATTAACATTGATGTGCTATGAATTTTTTTTTATCACTTTCTTGACTGATATTCTGCATTTCAAACAGGCTATGTTAAAATTTGTTTCTACCAATCAGCTCATGATGTGCTCCTATATCTGCAACTATTCCCTTCTCTACAACAACAATTATATATGCATTCACAATGGTGGATAATCTACACACGATTTGATGACTGTCCTCCCTTGCATTGCGGTCTCCAGATTTTAAATATAATATAGGCATGCTGAATTAAGATTTAAATATAAATTGCTGAGTTTACACAATTTGGGATGAGTTGTAGTGTTCTTTTTAAAACTTTTTATTGATTATAGTGGAGTTTATGTGCTCACAATCCACAACTTTTACTCCTCACGTTGAGAGAATTTGCAGTTAAAAATTGTATGAGTTATTTCTCTTTTTATCACATTGATATAAATTATTATTTACGTTCGGTCTAGAAAATAATTACCCCTTTCGTCTCATTCTTGTTTGCTATTTATTCATACTTGTTTTTTTTATTCCTTTTCTTTCCACTACACACCAAATTAGTCCTTGTGTTACATTTTCTTTAGAGAGGGAGAGAAGTGTGAGAGTTATCAAGGGTGAGTGTGAGGGGGAAGAAACATTTGGTGTTATTTCATTCCACGTGTACTCCACCTCAAATGCGTCCATTCCACATAATGTTTTAATACTCTAAACTGTTCAATGTTCCACCTTATTCGAATGTGTAAAAATTAGGTATTAATAGTTAGAGGTTGTTTTGCTAAGTTTAACTTGCTATAATATTAAATTCTATCTCGTTCCACCTCATTCCACATGTACTCCAACTCTAACGCGTTCATTCCACACATGTTTTAGTATAATGGTCGTTCAATGTTCCACTAGTTCAATTGTATAACATAACAAAGAGATTATAGTTAGAGGTTGTTTTGCTAGGTCTCACTTACTAAATTGTTTAATTCTACCTCGTTCCACCTTGTTCCACGTGTACACCACCTCTAATGCGTCTATTCCACATATATTTAGTACTCACAACGTGTCACATCCAAATTTTTATAAGACTTTTAAAAACTATTCTAATTTGATAATTTATTTTATTTTGTAAAATTTAGAAACATAAATATATAAATAATCATGTGCTCAAAAGCTAATAACTACATCCGTAGTTAAAAATTAAACTCCCAACCGTAAAATCACTAGGTATACAATTGAAAAATTAGAGGTGGAATTAAGGTGGAACGTAGTGGAAGATATTATTTCAATGTGGAATCAAGGTGGAATGTAGTGGAAAATATTATTCCATTGGAATTGCTTACTTTATCTCACACCAACATTTATTCATTGCTGAACTAGATGCATGATTTAGATTGAGAAACAACTAAGATTACATAGAATAAAGATTTTGAGGGAGAATGTGCTAATTAAGGTAGGACTGTGCTATTAAATGATAGAAAATTCAATTTATCAAACATATATAATCTTAGACACACAATGGAAATTATCCCATTTTTTTAATATAATGGTGGAACATAGGTTTTAGACGTGGAGTATGTGTGGAATAAGGTGGAACTTGCAATTACACTTGAGGAGAGGTGGAAAAGGGTTCTTAAAATTAAATGATAGTGGTGTTCATGCCAAAAATAATACACGATAGGTAATACTACATATTTTTTTACCCCGGGAGCTGTGTGATTAAGCTAAAGCGTGAAACTTACTTATTCACACCCCAACTTGAGACATTTGTTAAATTGAGACTTATTTTGAGACAAAACCTTAAAATTAGGCCTTCGTATGAAAAGTTTCCTATAATATACAAAATAAAATGTGAACTAAAATAGAATAGGAGATGTAAACTGATATCAATATGGCTAAACAAACATAACATGCGTCTAAATGTTTCTAAAACTGTAGAAAATTAGTCACCAAAGACACTGTCCAATTCAAGGAACATAATTCCCTGCAAATAACTTGCATTCCCTTCAAAGACACTGCACCAAGTAATTACAATTGATCAAAGTTGATTAGAACACAAATTACCTTACTATCACTTTTACCACACTTGCATATTTGATTAATTGTACTAAACTAAATATAGCCATTAGATTTGATCATGTTTCCACTTTATTGTGTAGAGATATAAAATGCATCCCAGTGCAATGTGTCCACAGCTTATGCATGGAATCAAAATAAAAAACATCAAAAGAGAATCTCTGAAAAGTTCCATACGTGACAAATTATGGCAAGTCAAATCATTTGTGCCTCAATTTTATAATACCAGGATTTGTCAGTAATGTTCTCTGTAGTGTATATCTAATCATAATCTAGTCTAATTGTCTATAATCAAGAAATAAATTCATAAAAAATTATATAAAAAGATCAAAGAAAAATGATTGCCCGATTGTTATGTATCAAAAGTAGGTTGATTTGGTTCAATCTTCTCATCTTCTCACCTACAAATAACTTGCATTACCTAGAAGAAAATCCTTCTCTAACTCCCTAACACTACAAAAAAAAAAGTTAAATCTAATCAACTATGATTTGAGGATTGCTTTATTAAAGGTTGAGAAGAAGTTTTCTTCCCAGATAATTCCTCTGGTGAATTCTTGACTTTCATTAGAAGTGCCACTACTTTCTTCATTGTTGGCGTTTAAGATGGGGTTGAATTCACACAAAACATAGCAATTCCAAGTGTTTGAAGCATCTCTTGCACCATTTGGTCAGGCAAACCTTGAAGCTTCGAGTCGAGAATTATCACAGCTGGCTCGAATCAGCCCATCTTCTTCACCCACTCCACAATGTGCTGCCCGTCGCCTATCTGAGGCTCGACTGCACTTCGTCCACTAAGTATCTCCAGCAAAAAGACCATGTGGCTGTAAATATCGCTCTTCTCTGTTGTGTTCACCGTGTATCCATACTCTGTAGGAAAAAAAATATAAAAATTGAGTACTAAAAAGATGCGTAAATTTATTATGTCTCTGACTTGAAGCGAATTACACTAACTTCTACTAGTAGATTCCTCACAAGCGTACGAGTTCACTGTAGTATTAGTAAGTATTATGACCAAGAATTATCGAACCCAAGGGATGGTGTATATGCGAATAGATCCCTGAAGATCTACGCGTCGTAATTAATATGAGTGTGTTGTTTTTGGATTTTTGGAAAGATTAATGAAAACTAAAATAAGCTAAGTAAACTAAAATACTAAAGAAGTCGAATTAACTACGGGTTGTTTTCAAATGAGAGATGATGATGCTTAAGATAGGAATCCCTACGTATACTAACGGAGCAGGTACATAATCAGAATAACTGTGACACACAAGAAATAACCTAAGTCTAAGAATGCAAGGTGAAAGCTCAAGATTCTAAACCCTAATACTTTACCCTAACACTCGACTTCACTAATCTACTAACAATTTAATAGATTGTGCTTAATTAATGAGACCCCAATTTAACTAAGGTGATGCGGTCGTCCTCCTTCGCTAAATTGGTAGATGAATTAACCCTTCCTAAACTTTCTCGTTTAGTCTACTCGTTGTTAAAGAGTGATACGGTCGTCCTCTCTCTAACACCTTTCGAACGAAATTCAAAAGCGAAGTCTAGATTAATTTTAAGAATTCATTAACCAAGAGAATTAAAACCTAACGTCACAAGTTACCCTAATTATGTACCCACAACCTACTTCTACGAGTTCATCCTACCGTAAGCATGCAAGGGTTTTAGCTAGACATAGGTTTAACGGAAATAACAACGATTAAATAAGTAACGAACAAGAACATGATAATTAAAACGAAGAAGAAATCAAACATAAACTAGGTTTTAACTAATTGAAAGAATAAACTTAAATTTACTCAAAGAATTAGGTTTCAACGTGTTCAAGAACGAAAATATTAAGAAACGAAACTCAAAAGCAAAATCGTAAATCGAATTCGTAATGAAAACCTCAAAACCATAATTGTAAACTTGCTTCTCTTCTTCCTCCTTCAAAACGTACTCTCTCTCTCGTGTGTGTCAAGTGGTAGTTTGAAACGAGTTTGTAAAGAGTATATATAAAGATCGGGGCGAATCGGGATCTCGTGGGCCGAAAAACGAAATTTGGCATATAAGCCTCGGAGGCGCTCGAGCCGTCCCGGTCGAGCGGGGCGCTCGAGCTGCGTTGCTCGAATGATTCAAGAGCTCGAGCGGGGCGCTCGAGCTGTGTTGCTCGAATGGTTCAAGAGGTCGAGCGGGGCGCTCGAGCTGTGCCCCTCGAGCGGCAAAAATGTTATGTAAGTCCGGAGCGCTCGACCTACGTTGCTCGAGCGATGGTGCTCGAGTGATGGTGCTCGAATGGGCCTTCCTTCCTTGCAACTAACACTTTTCTTCTCACGTACTAATACCAATCATATTTCTTCGATATCTTCTCATCCGGGCATCCGTTTGAGTCGATTCAAAGTCCTACGAACTTCTTTTTTCGTCCTCGATTCATCTATGAGTGTCAAAGAGACAAATTCATCAATGTATAGAAATAGTACTCATTTGGCTCTAAAAACTCAATAAAATCCACCAAAACTAGGGCGTTTCTAGCTATGAATTATGACAATTTCACGCCTAATCAACCCCCCCAAACTTACCATATTGCTTGTCCTCAAGCAATGAATTAATAAGTCAAGTGAAATTGTTAGGGATGAGTCAAAGAATTAATCATGCAAGCTAATGAACTCGAGCTTCAAAAATCAATCACCCGTATACTCACTCACTTTCCTTTATCATACTCATGCAACAATAACAAGAAACACCAAGATCAAGCATGGATGTGCACTCAACGATGTGTTGCACTCCCTCACAAGTGTATAACAGTGTTTAAGGGCACACTCAATCAATCAATCACACAAATTGGCAGCCATAGGCTTGGAAGTGCTCTTAACTCCGACCATACTCTAGAAATCAATGCCGAATAAAAAAGGACTTTTCTCAAGGTTGTAATGTAGGCTCTTTGGACAGGTGGGATAACAATATAAGGTAAAGTGACTAACGTGAATGGAGAATAGAAAATCAAACTTTGGCACTTCGAGATTAGGAACAGAATACTTCAAACATGTTCAATCAACACCCTTTCAATTCCATACTCTCAATACTTCAATTTTTTTTCTTTCTCACTCTTTCTCACTCTTTTTGTTCAATTTTTTCAATTCCATCACTGCACTTTTTTTTTCTTTTTCGCACAAACACATGAGCTTTTTTTTTTCTTTTGCTCATTCTCAACCTTTTTTGTTCTTTCCCACAACTCAAATCTCATCACTCCTTCTTCTCATATTCACTCAACAAACAACCTTTTCCTTTTTCAACTCAATTCACTCCCTTCACATTCACACTTTCCTATTCTCCACTCAAATTGGGACAAAAAGGCTCAGGAATTGGAATAGTGTTCGTATGTGCTAGCAAATAAAATAGGCTTTCGGCTCAAAGGGGCTAGCAAGGGATACATGTCATTGGTAAGGAAAATTTTGGCTAAGTGACTCAATCAAATCAAAGATGGCCTAAGATCCTATTCGGCATATCAAACTAGACACAATCAAGAAGCAAGAGCACACACAAGTTCTAGCATCCTCTAAGGTGACGATTCACTCACAAACGAAGAGATTAATTCGTATATTAAAATCTCATAAAGCTCAAATCTCACGGCTTTCACCTCCATGCTAGTCCTAGTGAATTCTCACTCTCATCACACAAGTACTCAAAAGAAAAACTTGCAAGCATACTAGTTCTCTCTCAATTCAACTCTAACTCAAACACTCACACAATAAAACTCCTAACTCAACCTCACAACTCAACTCTACTCATCAAATCGTACTCAAAGATAGCAATCAACAAGCATAAGATAGTTGATAGGCATGAAATATGCAATAACGAGTCAAATCAAAATCACCCCAAAGAGTATCTCAACAAACCAATAATCAATCAAACTCAACTCAAAGATAAGGGCGTGCATGCATGTACAATGTAATCATAAAACAAATAAAAAACTCCACCCCCCCAAACTTCGACCTTGCTAGAGGTCTAAGTTTGGGGTTGTGGGTTACCTCAACCAAACAATTCAATTTCTCTCAATAGCTTTGCACACTCCCTTGTCTCAAGTTGGTTCCTTCAATCTGAACAACTCCATGATACCTTTACTCCTTTAGAGACAAGCCTACAAAATAAAACTCTCAAGTACGAGGTTAAACATACGACTCAAAATAACTCCCTAATAACTAAAAAAAACTCAAAGCAAATAAAAAAATTAATGGGTTGCCTCCCATTCAGCGCTATTTTTAAGGTCCTCATGCCGGACCAAGCTCAAAGGAGCTTATGGGACATCATACTCAAATTTACCTCCCTTACTCTCATAAGAGTGGTGGTTACATTCCTTTCCTTGATGTCCCTCCATCATGAGTTCCTTTGCTTCCTTCCCCACCTCAAGTGGTATAGGTCTCAAGTTCTTCTCACCTTTCTCTGGAGGAGTCTTACTGATCAATTTCTTGAGTTTGGACTTTTTCTTCTTAACTCCTCCTTTCCCTTCTAACTGGACCACGTCCACTTTCTTCACCTCTTCATCCTTCAACTTCTTCACTTTATCCCTATCAAAATAATCAAGATCATAATGCTCATGGGTTAAATAATCAAGTGAAGGACTAACAAAATCATGAATATGAGAAGGATTAGGGATAGGAGGTGTGTCTTCAACACGAGGATCAATTGCATCCATGCAATACAAACTCTCATCCTCCTTCGGGTGCTTCATAGCTTCATATAGGGAAATCTTCACTTCTTGATCATCAACCTTCAATGTAATCTTTCCATTTGCCACGTCTAGCACCATCCCCGCCGTAGCTAAGAACGGTCTTCCCAATATCAGGGGCACGTGCTCACCTCCCTCCATCTCTAGGACTACAAAGTCGGCTGGAAAAATGTGATCTCCAACTCTCACTAGGACGTCTTCAACCACACCTTGAGGTCGAGTAATAGACCGGTCGGCTAGTTGAAGCGTCATCATTGTGGGTTGAAGTTCAACACCTTCCAACTTCTTGAAAAGCGACAAGGGCATGAGATTGATGCTCGCCCCTAAATCACATAGCGCTCCTTTCTTGATCCCGTTCCCAATGTCACATAGGATCGTGAAGCTCCCGGGATCCTTCAGCTTTGGTGGAAGCGCCTTGTGCACTAATGCACTCACCTCGTGGTTCAGCTGCACCAACTTCGGCTCATCCACTCACCGTCTTTTCGCAATCAAGTCCTTCAGAAACTTTGCATAATGCGGCCTCTGTTCCAAAGCATCATAAAAAGGAATGTTAATGTGAAGTTGTTTAAAAACATCAAGAAATTTAGCAAACTTTTCATCAAGCTTCTTTTTCATGAAGCGTTGTGGATACGGGACGGGTATCACAGATTTGGGTACCCCCCATTCATCTCTTTCTGTTTCTTTCACTTTATCCCTTGCTTCCTTTGCCTTTTTCCACTTAGGAACTCTCTCAATCTCCTCACTTTCCTTGCCCTTCTGGGACTCATCCATATCTTTATGCTTCTCAATCCCTTCACTTTCAATCCCTTTCTCAACAGTAACACCTCCATCTTCCTTGTGTTCTCTTTCCCCCATCACAGCTTGAGGCGTCTCAGAATCAGCAGGTATCTGAGGACCTTCATAGTTGGTTCCACTTCTAAGCTGGATCGCCTTGCAATGCTCTTTCGGGTTCCCCTCCGGCATGAAATGATATTTTCCCGGCTCTCTATTCAACGACTTTGCAATCTGGCTCATCTGAAACTCTATGGAAGTGAACCTTCGATTGTTTTCTTGTTGAGTTCTCATCCACTCAACGTTCATCTTCTGGAGCTCTTGATCACGTTGATCACCCTTTTTATGCAACTCTTTCACATCGTACTCCAAGGATGACAACCTCTTACTTCCTTCCTCCACCTTCTGAAGGATCGCTCTCAACATCTCCTCGGTTGATGCACCGCCTTCTCCACCAGGAGGTTTAGACCCCGGATCAACACCTGCAGGAACAGTAATACCAGCTTTTGGGTTAGCATAAGAAAAGTTCTCATTCTTCCTCCATGTGTTTTGAGGAGGCTGCTGGCCTCCTTGAATTCCTTGTGTGTTTCTCCATTGATTTTGAGGTGGCTGTGGGCCTAGAGGTACAAATGGTTGGCCATAAGAAGGCCTTCCAAACTGATTTCCACCTTGGTAGCCATTCTGATTGTAACACGGACCTCCCATGTAATTGGCTACCTCTTGCTGTCCACTTGGCTGGTCTACTCTATCATTCTCTGCTGTATGTTCTCCAACCAAATTCTTCCCCAACTCGAGGTTGTTGATCTTTTCCATCATGGCCATCAATAGCCTTCTCGTTCCTTCACCCTCTTCAACCTGATGCACTCTCTGGAAGTCTGCATCTCCATTCCAAGCCCCGACATTCGTGACAATGTTGTCCACGATCTCTCTACACCTCTCTATGCCTTGATTCAGGAATGCTCCGCCCGCACAGGCGTCTAGATGGTCTTGCCCGACCTTGTTGGCACCACTGTAGAAGAATGCCATCACATCTCCCTCATTGTACCCGTGCTGCGGGCACTCGATCAACATATTTGAGTATCTTTCCCACGCTTGGCGTAAATCCTCTCCTTGCTTCTGGCGGAAGGAAGATATCTCAATTCTTACTTTTATTGTCCTTGATGGAGGGTAGAAGCGCTCGAGGAACAGACGTTCGAGCTCAGCCCATGTGGTTACACCTCCCCGTGGGAGCGTGTTGTCGTACCACTCTTTAGCTATTCCCGTCAGTGAGAATGGGAACAGCTTAAGCCTCTTGGCATCTTCATACATGCCATTATAATTGAATGTGGAGGCTATCATGAGAAAACTCCTCAGGTGAGTGTGAGGATTCTCCTTCCCGATCACCCCCTTGAACTGATTCTCGGTCAGCAGCTTTAGAATTCCTGGGGAAATCGAGAAGTTATTTGCCTCAACAGGAGGCAATGCCACTCCATCATAGTACCGCTGTGGCTGCGCTGCAAACCTCCCTCGAATAGCCATATTGTGATCTGCGTTCTGGGGCACAGGCTGAGGAGCAACAGGTGGTGCTGGTACTTGTTGAACTGGAGGTGGTTGGTACATAAGTGGTTGGTTGTAAACAGGAGGTGGATGATATGGGTATGGTGGATAAAGGTATGGTGGGTATGGGTAATGTTGGTATACTGGGTTGTTGAAAGGGTTATTTGGGTTTTGTGGGTAAGCAGGGTTGTTCAGAGGATTATGGACAAAATTCTGAGCTGGATTGATAACGTTTTGTGCACCCGGGTTTTGGCTCTGACTATCCCCTAACGGATCTTGGTTCTTACTGGTGTTGCCATCAGTGCCGTCAACCCGGTTCAACCCCTGGTTAAACTCATTCTCGACATCTTCCAACTCATTAGTGATTTCCATTGGTTCTTTCCCTAAGTCGGCAGCGTTCATCCTTCTCAAGAAAGCTCGGTTCCTTCTAGCTATTGTCTCAGGATCTGCAGGTAACCTCTCTTCGCTCGTATTGCCTTGTGAGCGTGTTTTCATAAACCTGACACACTAGCAGAAGGATCAAAACGCAACTGCCGGTTGAATAAAAATAAAAAATAAATAGAAAATAAAGCACTCACTACTAACTACTAAGCTATCTACAAGTCCTATTCAAAAAGCATACAACGCCATCCCCGGCAACGACGCCATTAACTTGAAGCGAATTACACTAACTTCTACTAGTAGATTCCTCGCAAGCGTACGAGTTCACTGTAGTATTAGTAAGTATTATGACCAAGAATTATCGAACCCAAGGGATGGTGTATATGCGAATAGATCCCTAAAGATCTACGCGTCGTAATTAATATGAGTGTGTTGTTTTTGGATTTTTGGAAAGATTAATGAAAACTAAAATAAGCTAAGTAAACTAAAATACTAAAGAAGACGAATTAACTACGGGTTGTTTTCAAATGAGAGATGATGATGCTTAAGATAGGAATCCCTACGTATACTAACGGAGCAGGTACATAATCAGAATAACTGTGACACACAAGAAATAACCTAAGTCTAAGAATGCAAGGTGAAAGCTCAAGATTCTAAACCCTAATACTTTACCCTAACACTCGACTTCACTAATCTACTAACAATTTAATAGATTGTGCTTAATTAATGAGACCCTAATTTAACTAAGGTGATGCGGTCGTCCTTCTTCGCTAAACTGGTAGATGAATTAACCCTTCCTAAACTTTCTCGTTTAGTCTACTCGTTGTTAAAGAGTGATACGGTCGTCCTCTCTCTAACACCTTTCGAACGAAATTCAAAAGCGAAGTCTAGATTAATTTTAAGAATTCATTAACCAAGAGAATTAAAACCTAACATCACAAGTTACCCTAATTATGTACCCACAACCTACTTCTACGAGTTCATCCTACCCTAAGCATGCAAGGGTTTTATCTAGACATAGGTTTAACGGAAATAACAACGATTAAATAAGTAACGAACAAGAACATGATAATTAAAACGAAGAAGAAATCAAACATAAACTAGGTTTTAACTAATTGAAAGAATAAACTTAAATTTACTCAAAGAATTAGGTTTCAACGTGTTCAAGAACGAAAATATTAAAAAACGAAACTCAAAAGCAAAATCGTAAATCGAATTCGTAATGAAAACCTCAAAACCGTAATCGTAAACTTGCTTCTCTTCTTCCTCCTTCAAAATGTACTCTCTCTCTCATGTGTGTCAAGTGGTAGTTTGAAACGAGTTTGTAAAGAGTATATATAAAGATCGGGCCGAATCGGGATCTCGTGGGCCGAAAAACGAAATTTGGCATATAAGCCTCAGAGGCGCTCGAGCCGTCCCGGTCGAGCGGGGCGCTCGAGCTGCGTTGCTCGAATGATTCAAGAGCTCGAGTGGGGCGCTCGAGCTGTGTTGCTCGAATGGTTCATGAGCTCGAGCGGGGCGCTCGAGCTGTGTTGCTCGAATGATTCAAGAGGTCGAGCGGGGCGCTCGAGCTGTGCCCCTCGAGCGGAAAAAACGTTCTGTAAGTCCGGAGCGCTCGACCTACGTTGCTCGAGCGATGGTGCTTGAGTGATGGTGCTCGAATGGGCCTTCCTTCACTTTTCTTCTCACGTACTAATACCAATCGTATTTCTTCGATATCTTCTCATCCGGGCATCCGTTTGAGTCGATTCAAAGTCCTACGAACTCTGTTTTTCGTCCTCGATTCACCTATGAGTGTCAAAGAGACAAATTCATCAATGTATAGAAATAGTACTCATTTGGCTCTAAAAACTCAATAAAATTGACCAAAACTAGGACGTTTCTAGCTACGAATCATGACAATTTCACGCCTAATCAGTCTCACTTCTGCAGAATTTATAAACACCTACTAAAAGCATTGAAGAAATACTTGCCTGGTGCGATATACCCATAAGACCCTACGACCCTAGACATTGCTTGATGATAATTTGGAGAGTTCATGAACTTCGCGAGGCCAAAATAAGCCAAATAAGCCTCGTACTTGGAATCGAGCAAAATGTTATGCATTTCACATCTCTATGAAGAATAGCCGGTAAACAATCATGGTGAAGATACGCGAGGCCTTGAGCTTATCCAACCACAATCTTGTACTTCGTTTTCCAATCCAAGCTCCGCTTATTCTACAAAAGTTGTTGAAGATATACAAAGGTGGGGATTTTCAAGTATTGGACCAGAGAAGTTATTGTGTGAAACATTGAGGCTTGTAAGACTAGTAAGACTACTCAAAATGGTGATCTCCCAAACAACATAATGATATTTTTTTTTGCAATGGAGAGTAAAAGTTATTTCAACCCTTACAAGAACTTTTGCCTTACAAGTAATGTAATTCCAATCTAAAACTTACGAACTAAACAAAACTAATAACAAGCAAATTGAATCACAATAGCAACCCCTGTAATTCCCAAAGAATAGTACATCTCAAACGCCAGCCTCTATTCCCCCCCCCCCCCCCAAAAAAAATCACCATTCAATTCCTTGAATCTTTCCTCAAATACTAAAGCGTAAATTGAGTAGTATACCATACCTTAAATTTATCCCATTCAATTAAATTTCAGAGTGAAAGACATCAACTAAATTTCTGCCCTAGGTTTTTTTAGATTTTTTGGTAGACTAGCATTAACAAAATTAAATACATAACAATAATAAGAGTAGGACAATTGAAAATCCGAATAGAAAATTCCAAAATCCCACCATGATTGGATTCAAAGTTGAGCTAAAGGACATATGAAACTGAAACTCGAATACGAGAGATGGAGAGAGAGGGAAAGTGTAGCAAACCTGGAGTTGTTGCCAGTGAGGCGTTGCAATGGAGACAGTGGAGCCGACATTGGCCGTGGTAGGGCAAGAGCAGATTTGAGAACTTTTTTATGCAGCCAGGTTGAAAAACTCCAAATAGAGATGAACAAGAGTGAATGAAATCAGGCATAAGACAAAAAAGGGGCAAGACGGGCAGCATAGATTTGAAAAATAAAATTTTAAGTTTGAAGGATATTATAGTCTTTTTAAGTTCATAAAACCCTAAAATGGCTAAAATAGAGTATTTTTAAATGGGTAGGGCATATTTCATACATTGACAATACACCCAGGGTAAAATTGATAATTTCCTCTTTTAATTATTTTCTCGCTGAAAATGGGCTAAAAAAACAAGGTTATATATAATCCTATCTTTTGTTAATACTTCCCATTAAAAAGTGTTCGAAAAAAATTCGAAAATTTTGACAATTTTTGGAAAAAATTCCAAAATACAAAAAGAAAAACACTAAATATATGAATTTTCGGAAAAAAATTTCCAAACATTTTTTTTGAATGGGGCGTATTCATAAAAAAATTGGACTGTATATAACCTGGGCCCTAAAATAATTGGCAGAAAACGGTATTAAATGGGCTGAGAGTATGGACTCAAACTATGAATTTGGCCCATTTTATTTTCTTTTCTTTTAACGCTCATTTCACTCCATTAGCCCTTTTAGTATACTAATTTAATTAGAATTTTATGAAAAATTGATACTCCCTAGCTCCAATTTTACAAGTTCTATTTAATCTTTTTTGTCTATCCAATAAAATTAATTATTCTTTTTCAAAAATAAAATATTTTACATTTTACTTTTACGCACAATATATCCATTTTTTAAAATTCCTACAAAAGCAAATAGATCTAGTAAAATTGAACGGAGTGTACATGTTTTACTTCCAAAATTCCTATAATTTTTTAATAAAGCAAATGAAATACAACAATTATCCCTTGCATGCGCTATTAGCAAAAACATGCGTGAATAATGATGCAAGACTTTAAAAAAGGATTTGAGGTACACATTTCGTCCAAGTTCTAATTGAAACGGCTTATACAAAATATTTGGAAGGGGGGATTGGCGTTAAAAATAAAAGACTACGAGCAAGGTTTAAAGACGCTAAACCAAAACAAAAGGATTGATGATAACTAATTAGCACACGATGTGTATTTAAGACATAAATAGACTTCTTCCGTCCATTAAAAGTATGTTCATTTTGTTTTTTACAACAATTTGATTTTCTTTACTATCCAGCCATCACATATTTATTTCACATGCATTTGATTTCACACTCACAATCAACCACTTAACTCATAAATGTACCCCAAAATATTCTAAGATACATTTATTTTATCTACTTTATTTATATATTATTAAAACTTGTAAAAAATAAACGAGCATATTAATAAACGGAGGTTCTATAAATTAGAACCGTCAATTGAAATATTTAAGAGATTCCAACTAGGGAAGCAGTGATGCAAAATGAGAGTGTACATGGATAAAATGATATGATATGGCTTTGCCACTTTGATCAACATGTACAAGATAGTAAAATGTTGAAAACAAGAAACAAAGTAGTTTTATTTTCTTCATCACAAGTACATTCATTTTCTTTTACAACCCCTACCCAATCACAAACACTCCAAAGAAAAAAGACACAAATTTTCTAAATCAACTTATTACAAATTACAGCAGACCGGCCGCCTCATGATAAATGACGTTAATATCTTCCTCCTTGGCAAGAAAATACTCTTATTAAATTAAACCCACACAAATCATTCAACATTCACTGCAAACGCTACACGGACATGGTGGAAGCCATCAAACCAAGTTACATCTCCATATTTGTACCCCTTGGATGCTCTCTTGCCATCGAAAATAACTTGGAATGATCTCTTCCTCGCACCTTGGTTGAACACAATTCTCTTCGGGACGACCCTGACTCGCAAGCCACCAGTAGCAATCACCGAGGAAACATACGTAGCATTTGGCGATGATCCCATGTTGGTGACAACTCTTTTCACCGTTCTTGCTCCCTTCAGCTTAGCAATGGAAATGGAGGGGTAATTGATATCGGATATGAGTTCTTGGGTCCTCGTTTTGGGGCAGGTGAATTTGGTCCTGGACACGGATCTTATTTGCTTTTGTTTGTAGCCGTAGTAACAGAGGAAAGTGAGGTGGTCATTGAAGGTGGTCTCGAATGCTAGGCCGGGATCAAGGGCTCTGGTGGGCCCGATTTCCCCGGCTCCAACATCGTGGGGATTTGCATGGATATACGTGGCGTTTGTTAGTGTTCTCCCTATGTTGTTCGAGATGGATGCTGCAACAACACAGGATGAGGGCAAAGTATATGGTGAACCGGAAGTCTTTTCAAATGTTAAAGTCGTGGTTTTCTATCAACCAATCAATTGTCTAATATTAGAGCATGATGCCTTTTTTTTTCCCTCCAACCACAACGTTATTCCTTTATTATAATATCCGTTGTCTATTAGAGGATTACCTGTTGTGATCAAAGCTGATTTGATGAGGGAAGAAGTCCAGTGAGGATGAAGAGATTTGATGAAAGCGACAGCACCGGAGACGTGAGGACACGCCATTGAAGTACCGGATCTAAGGCCGAATGCTGATGTTTTATTCCCCGGCGCGCTATACCCTGGTTCAATTCTCGGAATAATTGCTGCCAAAATGTTCACCCCCGGAGCTGCAATGTCCGGCTGCAACATCCATCTTAGTACACAACACTCGAATCCATCATGTTACAAAATTAATTAATGCCGCAAGTTTCATCTGACCTTGAGTATATTTTCGGTGATTGCTCCGGGGCCTCTTGAGGAGAAAGATGCAACAACTGGAGCCGGCCTGTAGCCTCCGACGTCTGTTGATCCAAGTATAGTCGCACTAGCTTCTCTGCGTTATAAAATGATATTATCCGATTTGATTAAGAATGGAAGATTGGAAAAATACACGTTACTTCTACTTTGGTTTTAGTCCTAGCTTTAAGAATTGATACTAGTCCTGTAACTTTTAGTTTTTGACATTCTAGTCTGATCATAAGCTAAAACATTCGATTCACCTATCAGATTCTGTCACAAGGACTTAACCAGACCTTGTCACTTGCCTCTTCTCTTAAAACCCCTTATTGGACTAAAATGTCCAATAATTGAGACCTTTTTTAATTTGTGAATTGAAATCACAGCAACTAATTTTATGTGCACTAATTGTACGGCCACAAAGCTAAAATGTGAAACCAAGTTTTGACTGAATTATGGTTTAATTTTACTGAAAAGTGAAATGAGTATATATTGTTACTTATGTGAGTTGATGTAACGGAGGATATGAAAGCCCGTGTTTTGTCCAACTTCTGAAAAGGGAAATGTTCCTGAATCAAAGGCCGATGCTTCGCCTTTTCCATGGATAAGTATAATTCCTTTTCCCTTAGCCTCTTCTACAACTAATAGCTTTATCCTCTTCGATATAGTTGCATCTTCATTCAGACACACTATTATCTTGCCTGCTACTTTCTTTGGATCTAAAGATCCTGGGAAGCAGTTCCTGCATTAAGTGTAGGTGAAATCATTGTAGTATATTTTTTAATTCTTTTTTTTTTTTTAATACAAACTTAAGCGGCCGATCGTTTGAGAAGAATTACCTTGCATCAGATGCAGGGGTGGACTTTGCAGCAACTTTTTCTCCAAATGCAAGAGGATATCTTTTCCCAAGTGAGAAATTGATTGCAGTTCCCTAAACAAATACAAAATTATGGCGAATAAAGAGAAATGGAAGATCTTTGAAGGAAAAACTAGAGAACAGAGAGAAATTTCACTGTGGTCGAAATTGTACTACAAAGTTGAAACTTTAGGATTATTAATTTTTTTTTATCTCTACTTATATTCTATTTTTTATTCTAGCCCTCAAATTTTACATATTTCATCCATTGATTCGGCAGCTGGTGAAAGTAACCCAACCAATAATTGTTGACGTGACACTTTTTTTTCCATTTGATTTTAGTCCTTTACTTTATATTTTTCAACTTTTTCGTCTCTCGATCCGCTGTTATAGTTGATAAGGGGACGAAAATTTTGTAAAATATAAAGTTATGGCACTAAAATTAAGTCTTGAAACTACGGTGACTAAATCCCAAATTAGCTATAGCAAGGGAAATAAAAAGAATTGATAATACGTGCACCGACTGAACCGTAATTCTTTTTCCCGAATAAAAATTTCACCAAGCGAGAGAAAATGTAACATCCCATACCCATGTTTGTTTGGGGACTTGAAATAAGAATTTCGAAATATATAAAATCAAACTCTACACCCCTTTCCTTTTTATTGTCCCAATACACTCGCAATAATAATATAATATAAATATATAGGCGAAATATAGAGTGAAAATAATTTATACTAAAGAACATTAATTGTTTTCGCTGAAATGTATTAGTTACTTATATTGAAAAGTTTTACTAGTTGTTGGCAGAAAATAAACTAAGACTTTTTATTATAGACAATTAATACACTATAGTGAAAATAACTAATACCCTTCAATAATTCATATATGAACCAATTTCGCTTTGCACATACTCAAATATATATATATAAATCAACATTTACACCATCCTATCCTACAAAATTTTAAAACATACATTTCACTTGATCGAATACTAGATTTTAAAATTGGGGTTGTACCTTGTAGGATTTGTTGTTTCCGAGCACTATAATGGAGTGAAAACTCCGGTCAATAGTAGATGCCGCGACGGTGAACATCCAAGGAGCAGTGTTAACAACGGTGTGAGAATCGGGTCCTTCATTTCCAGCCGCACAAACCACGGTGATCCCCTTTTCCTCGGCATGGAAGGCTCCGATAGCAATCGGATCTTTGAGAAAATCAGATTGGAAAGCGGAGCTGGTTCCAATTGAAATGGAGATTACGTCAACTCCATCTTTAATAGCATCATCGATCGCCTTCAGTATAACAGCACCAGAACAGCTGTCCTGTGAGCATGCCCTGTAGCTTGCTATTCTAGCCGAGGGTAAGCCGCCGCGTGCTGTACCCCGCCCAAGCCCGTAGTAGTTGGCGTCACCTACCAACGCGCCCCCAGCTGTCGACGCTGTGTGAGTTCCGTGGCCGTTAAGGTCTCGTGGGCTCCCACCTCTTGATCTATTTCCATCCCAATAGAATCTCGCCCCGATCAACTTCCTACCAAAAGTAAAAAATGTTTCGTTTAATAACGGCTAAGTATTATATATATGAATGACTGGGATAACTAACTCGTAAACTTAATACATTAGTAGCTGATCATGATATAGTATATTATTAAAAAACAAACAATTAATTTGAGCATAATAAAATTGGATAACCAAAAAAATAAAATAATGAATTTGAACGGAGAGGGTATTTAAAAAAAATATATACCCAGTGCATTGATACATACAATATTTTTGCATAGAATAATAAATTAAATATATATAAAAAAAACAAACATTAATTATCCTAGAGTATTTCTATGCATTATCCGTACCTGTTGCAATTGGACTTCTTAAAATCTGGACCTTCCATGCAAACTCCCTTCCACCTTGATGGAATCTTGCCCATATGATCATCATTGAAGCTAGGTGACTCGGGCCATATGCCTGATATTTGTATTTAACTTTACACCCATATGTTTTACTATGTATATAAAAGAAGTTAATTTTAATTAATTGGGACGAACCTGTGTCTATGATTCCAATTATTACATCCGTTGATTTGTGGTTATGAGAGTAGTGTGTTGATCTGAATTTGGCATCTACATTAACTTGAAGAAAATCCCAGGAACGAGTGGTGTGGAGCGCTAGAACCGGGTCAGGAAACACTGACACTACCTCATCGTGACCTATTTTTCATTAAGCCATGAGTAAATGAACCCAATCGAGAACGTCAACTTCAATTTTTTATTTAAACTTAATAATCCCACGCTCGACTCAGTAACTTACCCAAAATAATAAAGTAGCTTAGCTCCATAACTTGAATGTATAACTCCCTGATATCAAGGATTTTAAATTCACTTTGTGGTACAATTGTACCCTCAAACCTAAAAAAAAAAACGATCTCTTAACTTGTCAACTATTTAATTTTGGTCACAATTTTTTTTAATTATTTCAATTAATTTAGTTTCAACATTTAAAAAAGGTTAATTGCAAATAAAATTACAAGCTTTTCGCAAATTGCAATTTAATCTAAACTTTTGAATCGTTGCAAGCAAAATCTCAAATTTATAATTTGTTAGCAATTCCAACTAAAAGACCGATTTCAATATGCTCAAACGTAATGATTAATTATGCGTTGTCATCCGAACCAATCTAAACATATTAATACGATTACTTATTCAATGTCAGGTAGGTGAAACATTAATTTTTGGACCGTAAAAAAATTGGTTGTTGGTTCAAATTGCAATCAAACATTAAATTGGAGTTTTGTTTGCAAAGATTCAAAAATTTAGATTAAATTGCAATTTGCAAAAGGTTGTGATTTTATTTGCAATTAACCCTTTAAAAAATTGTTCAATAGAGTCCAAACTAGTTGGAAAATTGAAAATTGCGTTGTTATGTCATTTGAATGTTCAATTTTGAACCCAAATTAAATTCTTGTAAGCCATTATTGTTTCAATTTTCTGATGGCAAAAATTAGATAATATTTTATTATTATTAGGGTCAAGTCGAAATAATTAAATTTAATTTTTTTTGGGTCTTTTAACTCCTCCAAATCACTAAATGGAACGCCAGTACAGAGCTCAATTCAACTCAACGCGTATTTTAAAAAAAATGTGTGAAAATAATTAGAATTTTAAGAAAGACATATAATAAAACTATTTAAGTTCGATTAGCCGGCCTAATTTTACTTTTAATAATAGTAATCATGTCATTATAATTTTTTAAGTTAAAAATTTGTAATGTCAAAAAATAATTTTTAATGAAAGGACCAACTCGGTCCATTTACATCTCTAACTATAGGGTCCTTGCGCCCATGTAATTAATTAATTGACATTGTGATCTAAAACTAATTTGGTGGCAATCATCAACGCACTTTAGTCCCTAGAGCAAGAAAGAGTGTAAAAACATCATCTGATTATAAGATTGTTAATTCATAACTTTGAGTTACGTACCAGATAAGAGAGAAGCTTCATTCTCTGTAAGCATAGCAGAGAAGCCCTTGAAAGCATGATTGTACGACTGCAACAACAATCCCTCCCTCTCTCCACTGCCAAAAACATTAAGGATCGAAGAAAAATACTCTTAGAAATTATCAAATTAATATCTTAGGAATTAATTGCAATATGAAGAAAATAATACAAACGAAAACATAAAAAACACATTTGGCGATTCAGCTAGTCAATTTTGGGACACTGCCAAGCAAAGAAATCTACTATTTTATGTGATGAGATATGACTTAGGGGTCGCTTGGTTCGCTAATATTGTGTTTGGATTACAGGTTTAGGGTCCAGAACTAAATGAGGGCCCGGGTCCATAAACCTACATAATTCATCAAATGAATGACTAAATAATCCCTTAGGGATGGTGGGACTGCATAATTTCATATTACTAAATTACTACTTTGTCCTTACAATACATAATTGGTTGAATTAGTTGGGGGTAAAAATGGTATCTTGCACTTTAAACCAACTTAATCATTCAATCCAAACACAAAACTAATTTTAATATTAATATAAAATAAAAAAAACAATCCTACAATCCAAACACACATTCCTCCTCAAATAATCCTATTTAATCCAATCTCTACAATCCAATTCCATCTAATTCAATCACATTTAATCAATCTGGTCGTTTGAACCAAACGGTTCCTTAGAGGGTTATTTATAGTTAAAATAGGAATGTAAGCCCGTAGCACTAAAACCGAACTTGAATACTGCTTGAAATGGGGAAAACTGCATTTTGAACGAATGCAAAACAATTTTGGTACCTATGTGAAAAGTGGTCCTTTTCTTTTGCAATTTTAGTTTCATACGTTAATTTTTAGGACCAAAACTGCAAATTTACTTCATTTTTTTGGATCAAAATTACAATTTCTTGATTTTCTTGGAAATAAAACTGCAATTTATCATATTCTCTTAGGACCAGAATTGTAAAAGAAAACTACAGGACTAAAAGTGCTGAAAAAAATGACCATTTTAAAATGAATGCATTGTTTTGGGACCAAAAGTGCAATTAACCCGCTTAAAATGTGGCCAAAAAAATAAAATCAAGAAATTACCTTGGAATTAAGGAGGATAAGATCTGCAGATGTGAGAATTCATCATTGGCGTCTGAAGATCTCCCCATATAAACAATGTAAGGCTGCAGCCAAGATAAAAATATTAACATAAGAAATTTTCAAAATTTCAAAGCTTTAATTATTTTGTTCATTATTAATATGTTAGAGAAATTGTTAAAAATGTCACATATGAGTCGTCCCACGTTGAATTATACATAAAAGGAAGATGAACTAGCTAGCTTATAAATTAAGGAGGCGCTTGGTTAGCAAATCATCAATGATAATGTGAATGCAAATTATTTTTCATCTATACCCCCATGATAAAAGTGACATGTTGAGGGAAGAATTGTTACAATTGTGACTCTATTGCTAATGTCATGCCCCAATTTTGGAATAGGAGTGGGCAACAAATGGTTGTTGATAGAGGAAGAGGGGAGTGATTGAGGAGGAGGATTGTAGGAAGAGAATAGGGTAATCAAAATGGAGTAGTGATTACCTTATTTAGGATAGGAGGTAGTGATTTTATTCTCATGATCCATCATAATTACACTAATTTTCTATATATGTCATTCTCATTACCATTGAAGAGTTCCTAACCAAGCGCCCTTAAGTGAGCTGCTCAACCTATTTTAGGTTGAAATTAACCTCACCAGAGTTGGCTAATTTACGCTCGATTTTCTATAGAGATATGCTTACCTGAGGCTGAGGACTTGGTTTGTTTGCCTTGCAAGACATGATAATGAAACAAAATTGTAGCACATAGAGGTACTGCACTAGAGAAGCCATAGTTGCAATGCAAGGGTTTTCTCACAACTGCAATGACATATTAGGACGTCAAATATATAGACACCCTAACGCATAATTTAATTTGAGTGCCACCCCTCCAAAATACTTTTTGAGAACAACACATGGTTCATGTGAGTAAATTAATAAATAGCCTTCACATGGGTTTATTTAACTACAATTCTTTGCTTTGGTCATGTTTGAATATTTACAAAGGGATGAATTTAAAGGGGTGTGCGGGAGACTATTGCACCCCTTATCAAAAGAAAAATCACTTTACCTACATAATTTTTTTTATTTGATATTTTATTGTATATGAGTTCGTCATGGATTGAAACATTAATACATGATATTATATATTGTATAATGATTTTCGCCAACCTACAACTAAAATTATAGATCTGTCTCTGCTTTTACGTAACTTTATTCTTAAGGAGAAAACTAAAAAGAGCATCATATGGGAGCCCGAGTTAGCAAAGATAGGGGTAAATTGCATTTTTGGTCCCATGAGAATAGGTGGTCTGCAAAAAAATAGTCTTCTTTTCGACATTTTTGGTCCTGTAGGTTTATTTGACATGTTTGGTCCCAAAAAAAAAAAGTACGGTTTTGTTCTCAAAAGATGGTATAAATTGCAGTTTTAATCCAAAAAATTGCAGCTTTGGTCCCAAAATATTATCGAAAGGGCCAAATTTTCAAAAAATTGGGACAAGAACGTAGGACCAAAATTATTATTGAACCAAATTTGCAATTTTCCCGCAAAAGATAGTGATACTCCTTCCGCCTCATGTTAGCAAAATAAGAAAGTAGAATAATGAGTTAAGTTTTGATGGGCAATTTCGTAAACCTTAATGTATAAAGTAAATAAATGTGGGTTGAATAGTATGTTTTGTGTAAATTGTGGATATTGTGAAAGTAAAATTTATATAGGGTTCAATTTTTTCGTGTGCAAATTATTTTGGGGCATTCGAATAATAAAAATATGCAAGTTATTATGAGACCGATGAAATATATAATAAAAGCATGCAGGGCTAATTGAGGCAAAAGCCGGGGCGACAATTGGGACCTAGCATGTAACGGGGACGTTCTTCAAACATTGTTAGTACACCTTATGTAATAGAAAATCTCAATTGCATGCACATGTTACAAGTTTTTAAGAAATTAATGGCAGAAATTTGTATGAGGTGATCTCATACGCGATAGACTCCCTCCCAACATATATAACTATGAATCATATTTTAAAACAAAGTAAGATTCAAATACTATTTGAAATTTTATTTCATGTATGAGATCGTCTCCCACAAAATTAACTATAAATACACAGATATTCTCGAATTAGGATACACAAACACCACAATACAAAGAGAAAAGAGCATATTTGCCCTTAAATTTATAGAGTATTTGTTTTTGTCCTACTTTAAAAAAAATATTTTTTTCCCAAACAAGGTTGGCAAAACAGTTGACAAAAGATTGGTATTGTGCCAACCTGGATACCAACCCTTTCTCAACTGTTTTGCCAACCTTTTTGGGAAAAAAAAACATATTTTAAAAAAATTAGGACATAACACAATTGTCCTATGAGGGCAGTGTTGTGGGTTTACACCAATGTAAGTATATATATATATATATATATATATATATATGTCTAACATTTTTTTTTTTTTTTTATCGGTAAATGTTAGTTGTTAGTAGTTAGATTAGTTCACCAAGTCTCCATACACTCCCAGAAATCTCCAAGCCTACCTTATAACTCCCTCCCAATTCGTTCCCAAAGGGAATCGAACCCAGGTCACTCACTAGAGTGAGGAACCCGGTGGCCAGGTGGGCTAAGCCACCTGGTTATATGTCTAACATTCTTAAGTATGTGTTTTTATGAGGCTTTAAGATTCTGTGCCAGTTCTTGAAATAGCTATTTAATTTCAACTTAAAAAAAATGTTTTCTTTTTTTGAAGATATAGGAACGTCTTCGTAGTATATATATATATAGCTTAAGTTCTGTGAGATGCAGATACTAAAGACTATTATCTGTAATTGGGATAGCTAGGTCTTCTCAACTAAATAAAACAAGAAAAATTAACAGTACATCGGTCAAGCTGATTAAATTATTTCTCGCGCGCCATCATCTTTTTTTCCAGATGAGGAATCTATTATATTTCTAATCTGGGGACATTAACTTTATTGCTTTAATAAAGCTGGTCATTTAAATTTTAATATGTTCAGATCTAGCAAATAAATTATTATATGCTGGATCGCATTTCATACATGCATTCCACGTAAAAAGGAAACCTAGAAAATTAGGTTGTGTGTGGACTTTGGACAGTATATAAAATTTGAAATTTCAAGTTATTTTAAATGAATTATTTTGGATTTTTTTTGTATTAAAGTAATGTTTGGTTCACATTTTTTAATAAGAATGGTAATGTGAATTATTGAATAATGAATTATAATGAATATAATATTTTTAGTGTTTTGCTCTAATCTTAATTAAAATAATAAAAACACGAATTATCGTTGGTTGAATAACTATATATAGGAGGAGATATATTGTAAATCAAAATGCAGGAATGATTGTGTAAGGAAAATGTTAAGAGAAAGAATTAAATAAATTAATTTCACACCCTTTTAAAAGTTCGAATTTTTGGATGAAGCGAAATTCTTTCATGGTATCAGAGCCAAAAAGGCTCACGCCCAGACAAAGATTTTGGGTTCGATTCTGCTGAGAGAAACCTAACTCATATTAAATTGTCCACTCATTGGACCTGCCCAAAAAGGGAAAAGTTGAGTTCCGCCAATTAGTGAGCGAGAGTGTTAAAGAAAATAATTAAATGAATTGATTTTACACTCTTCTACAAGTTCGGACTTTTAGACGAGAAGGAATTCTTTTAGAAAATATTTATTTCACACCTCTTTAAAAGTTCAAGCTTTGAAATGAGACGAAATTTTTTCATGGTATTAGAGTCAAAAGTCCCACTGAAAGCAACTTCAACCATATTAATTCAATTGTCCACTCATTGAGTCGTCCCAAAAAGGGAAAAGGCTGAGTTCGGCTCATAAGTTGGGGCAGTGTAAGGGAAATATTTAAATAATTTAATTCCGCATCTCTCTAAAAGTTTGAATTCTAGATGAAGCGGAAATATTTCAGATTCAATCCCTTGGTATAGGCAAGTATAACACCCTATGTTACAATGTTAGATGAATGACACATATACAATTCTATATATTCATCACATTTGTCATCTTAAGGTTCTTTAATTACGTTGCATATATATCATTCTTGTAGATAGTGTGCAGAATAAAATGTTGCAGCATTGTGTATCACTACAAAAAATGTGGCGTTTAACGACGGGTTATCCATCGCTAATCGTGATTAGCAACGGGTTTTACGACAGACAAGGACCCGTAGGCAAATCGATTATAGCTAACATTAACGACGGCTTTTGGAAGACCGTCGTAAATTTACAACGGGCTACCCGTCAACGGCCCGGCCGGACATCAAACTTTACGACGGACGTCAGTCGTCGTTAAAATTATTCAATTTTCATTTTATTAATCAGCCAGAAAAATATTTACGACGGGCAAAAAGTCGTCGTTATTTTATGATTTATGACGGACACATGTCCGTTGATTAGGCGTGAAATTGTCATGATTCGTCGTTAGAAATACCCAAATTTTGGTCGATTTTATTGAGAATAAAGAGTCAATTGAGTATTATTTCTACACATTGATGAATTTATCTCTTTGATGCTCATAAGTGAATCGAGGGCAAAAAACGGAGTTCGTGGGACTTTGAATCGACTCAAACGGATGCCCGGATGAGAAGATATCGAAGAAATACAATTGGTATTAGTGCGGAAGAAGAAAAGTATTAGTTGGAGCACTTTCGGAGTCATTCGAGTGGACTAACTCGAGCACTAGTGCTCGAGCATGTTGCTCGAGCGCCTAAAACTTACAGAAGATTTCTCGCATTCGAGCAGCTCGAGCGCCCCAAAACATGCAGAAGAATTTGAGCACTCGACCAGCTCGAGCGGGACCACTCGAGCCCTTGCACCATTCGAGCTACACAGCTCGAGCGCTACCGCTCGAGCGTGCTTGCTCGAGCACTTTCAAGATTCGTGCTTCCGGATTCGTTTTTCGGCCCATGAGTTCACGTTTCGGCCCGATGCTTATATATACTCGTCCCGAGCACGTTTTTACATACAACTTGACACCACTACATACCACTTGATACCATATCGCGTTTAGAGTTAGTTTTTGGATAGAGGAAGAGAAGAAGAGACGAGCAAACTTTAGTTTTACGTTTTCGAGGTTTTTATTTACGAATTCATAGTTCGGTTTTTTATTTTTAGTTTCGTTTCTTTAAACCTTTGTTCTTGAATACATTGAGACTTCATTTTATTGATTTAATTTGGGTTCTTCGCATTTATTTCTTTAAACCCTAGTTAATGTTTGATAATTTATTCGTTAAAATCATTATGTTCATGTTCGTTACTTCTTCAATTGTTCTTGTTTCCTTCCTCTTTGGAGTATGATGTTAAAGAGTTGCATAAGAAAGGTGATCAGCATGATCAAGAACTCTAGAAGAGAGATGTAGAGCTGAATCGAATTCAGCAAGAGCCTCTTCAGGAAGGCATTGAGAAGATTGAGAGAGTTCCAAAGTGGAAGAAGGCAAAGGAAGCAAGGGAGAAAGTGAAAGAGACCGAGGGTGATGAATGTGGGGTACCCAAATCGGTGATACCCATCCCATATCCACAACATTTCATGAAGAAAAAGCTTGATGAGAAATTCGCTAAATTCCTTGATGTTTTTAAGAAATTGCATATTAACATTCCTTTTTATGATGCTTTGGAACAGATGCCGAATTATGCCAAGTTCCTGAAGGACTTGATTGCGAAGAGAAGACGAGTAGATGAGTCCAAGTTGGTGTAGCTTAACCATGAGGTGAGTGCATTAGTGCACAAAGCACTTCCCCCAAAGTTGAAGGATCCCGGGAGTTTCACGATCTTATGTGATATCGGGAATGGAGTCAAGAAGGGAGCGCTGTGCAACCTTGGAGCGAGCATTAATCTGATGCCATTGTCGCTATTCAAGAAGTTGGAAGGTGGAGAACTTCAACCAACAATGATGACGCTTCAACTTGCCAACCGGTCTATTACTCGACCTCAAGGTGTAGTGGAAGACGTCCTCGTGAAAGTTGGGGATCACATTTTTCCAGCCGACTTTGTAGTGCTCGACATGGAGGAAGATGAGCGAGTGCCTTTGATCTTGGGAAGACCGTTTTTGGCAACGGCGGGGAGGGTACTAGATGTGGCAAATGGGAAGATCACATTGAAAGTTGACGATCAAGAGAGAAAAATTTCTCTATATGAGGCCATGAAGTACCCAAAGGAGGATGAGAGATGTTATTGCATGGATGTCATTGATCCTCGTGTTGAAGACACACCTCCTCTCCCTAATCTTTCTATTAAGCATGATTTTAATAGTCCTTCACTTGATGATTTAACCCATGAACATTATGATCTTGGTTATTTTGATAGGGATAAAGGGAAGAAGTTGAAGGATGAAGAAGTGAAAAGTGTGGACGTGGTCCAGTTGGAGGAGAAAGGAGGAGTTAAGAAGAAAAAGTCCAAATTTAAGAAATTACTTAGTAAGATTCCTCTAGATAAAGGTGAGAAGAAGTTGAGACCCCCACCAATTGAGGTGGAGAAGGAAGCAAAGGAACTCATGATGAAGAGGTAAGGGAGATAAATTTGAGTATCATGTCTCATAAGCTCCTTTGAGTTTGGTCCGACATTAGGACCTTAAAAATAGCGCTGAATGGGAGGCAACCCATTTTTATTTGCTTTTGAGTGTTTTATGTTATTAGGGTGTTGTTGAATCGTAAGTTTTAACCTTGTACTTGAGATTTTATTTTGTAGGCTTGTCTCGAAAGAGTAAAGGTATCATAGAGTTATTCAGATTGAAGGAACCAACTCGAGACCAAGGAGTGTGACACGTTGATAAACTTGAACTATTTGGATGAGGTAACCCACAACCCCAAACTTAAACCTCTTCACAAGGTTGAAGTTTGGGGGGGTGGAGTTTTTTATTTGTTTTATGGTGACATTGCACAGGTGCACACCCTCTCTTGAGTTGAGTTTGGTTATTTGGTACCTTGAGATGCTCCTTGGGCTGATATTGCTTTGATGTGCTACTACATATTTCATGCCTATCAATCATCTTATGCTTGTTGATTGCTATTCTTGAGTATGATTTGATAAGTGTGGGAGAGTTGTAAAGGTGAGTTAGGAATTCTACTGTGTGAGTGTATGAGTTAGAGTTGATTTGAGAATGAACTCGTATGCTTGCAAATTTTCCTTTTGAGTACTTGTGTGATGAAAGTGAGAATTCACTAGGACTAGCATGGATGTGAAAGCTGTGAGATTTGAGTCTTTTGAGATTAAGATACATGAATTGATCTCTTCGTTTGTGAGTGGATCGTCACCTTAGAAGATGCTAGAACGTGTGTGTGCTCTTGCTTCTTGATTGTGTTTAGTTTGATATGCCGAATGTGATCTTAGGCCATCTTTGTTTTGAATGAGTCACTTAGCCAAAAAATTTCCTTACCATTGATATTTGTCCCTTGTTAGCCCCGTTGAGCCTTAAGCCTATTTCATTTGCTAGCACATTTAAACACTATTCCAAGTTCCTAAGTCTTTTTGTCCCAATTTGAGTGGAGAATAGAAAAAGTATGAATGTGAAGGGATTGAT
Organism: Ballota nigra; assembly: GCA_947034835.1. Classification (NCBI taxonomy): domain Eukaryota; kingdom Viridiplantae; phylum Streptophyta; class Magnoliopsida; order Lamiales; family Lamiaceae; genus Ballota; species Ballota nigra. Next base: position 104,059,357 of record OX344722.1, read on the forward strand.
TTGAGTTGAAAATGGAGAATTGCGATTGCTTGAGTGACTATGAGAAGAAGGTGTGATGAAGAAAAAGAGTTTTGGGAAATAAAAAAAAATGAGAATGAGCAAAAGAAAAATGAGCTCATATGTTTGTGCGAAAAAGAGAAAAAAAAAAGGATTGAAAAAAAAAGTGAAAGGAGTTAGAAAAAAAAAATTGAAGTGTTGAGAGTATTGTAATTGAAAGTGTGTTGATTGAAAATGTTTTAAGTATTATGTTCCCAATCTCGAAGTACCAAGGTTTGATTTTCTATTCTCCATTCACTTAAGTCACTTACCCATATTGTTATTCCACCTGTCCAAAGAGCCTACATTACAACCTTGAGAAAAATCCTTTTTGATTCGGCATTGATTTCTAGAGTATGGTCGGAGTTGAGAGTGCTTACAAGCCTATGGCTGCCGATATGTGTGATTGATTGTTTGAGTAAGTCCATTATTCTTGATATACACTTGTGAGGGAGTGAAACACATCGTTGAGTGCACATCCACGTTTGATCTTGGTGTTCCTTGTTGTTGTTGCATGAGTATGATGAAGGAATGTGAGTGAATATATGTGTGATTGATCTTTGAAGCTCGAGTTCATTTACTTGCATGATTTGATTCTTTGACTCATTCCTAACAATTTCACTTGACTTATTATTTCATTGCTTGAGGACAAGCAATATGGTAAGTTTGGGGGGGGGGGTTGATTAGGCGTGAAATTGTCATGATTCGTCGTTAGAAATGCCCCAGTTTTGGTCGATTTTATTGAGAATTTAGAGTCAATTGAGTATTATTTCTACACATTGATGAATTTGACTCTTTGATGCTCATAGGTGAATCGAGGGCAAAAAATGGAGTTCGTAGGACTTTGAATCGACTCAAACGAATGCCCGGAGGAGAAGATATCGAAGAAATACGATTGGTATTAGTACGGAAGAAGAAAAGTATTAGTTGTAGCACTTTCGGAGTCATTCGAGTGGACTAAATCGAGCGCCTAAAACTTACAGAAGATTTCTCACATTCGAGCAGCTCAAGCGCCCCAAAACATGCAGAAGAATTTGAGCACTCGACCAGCTCGAGCGGGACCGCTCGAGCCCTTGCACCATTTGAGCTACACAGCTCGAGCGTCACCGCTCGAGCGTGCTTGCTCGAGCACTTTCAAGGTTCATGCTTCCGGATTTGTTTTTTGGCCCATGAGTTCACGATTCGGTCCGATGCTTATATATACTCGTCCCGAGCACGTTTTACATACAACTTGACACCACTACATACCACTTGATACCATATCGCGTTTAGAGTTAGTTTTTGGAGAGAGGAAGAGAAGAAGAGACGATCAAGCTTTAGTTTTACGTTTTCGAGGTTTTTATTTACGAATTCATAGTTCGGTTTTTGCTTTTTAGTTTCGTTTCTTTAAACCTTTGTTCTTGAATACATTGAGACTTCATTTTATTGATTTAATTTTGGTTCTTCGCATTTATTTCTTTAAATCCTAGTTAATGTTTGATAATTTATTCGTTAAAATCATTATGTTCATGTTCGTTACTTGTTCAATTGTTCTTCTTTCCGTAAAAACCATGTCTAGCTAAAACCCTTGCATGCTTGGGGTAGGATGAACTCGTAGAAGTAGGTTGTGGGTATATAATTAGGGTAATTCGTGACACTTAGTTTTATTTCTCTTAATTAATGAATTCTTAAAATCAATCTTAACTTTACCTTTGAATTTAGTTCGAAAAGTGTTCGAGAGAGGACGACCTTATCACTCTTCAACAACGAGTAGACTTAATGAGAGGGTTTAGAAAGGATTAATTAATCTACCGGTTTATCTAGGGAGGACGACCGCATCACCTTAGTTAAATTAGGGTCTCGTTAATTAAACACTATCTATTAACTTGTTAGTGGATTAGTGAAGTTGATTGTTAGGATAAAGTATTAGGGTTTTAATTCTTGAGCTTTCATCTTACAATCTTTAACTTAGGTTATTTCTTGTGCGTCACGGTTATCTTGATTATGTACCTGCTCCGTTAGTATACGAAGGGACTCCTATCCTGAGCATCACCATCACATATTCAAATACAAACCTTAGTTAATTCGTTTCATTCATTCTTTAGTTTAATTAGTTTACTTTAGTTTAGAATTAGTTCTTTAAAAAATCCAAAAACATACATTCATATTAGCTACGACGCGTAGATCTTCAGGGATCTATTCACATACTCACCTTCCCTTGGGTTTGATAATACTTGGTCCCTATACTTGCCCATACTCTTGTGGGGAAACTACTAGTAGAAAGTTAGTATTTTCGATTCAAGTCATCCGTCGTAAATACCAAACCTGGAACAAAAAAAAAGTGGCTCGTGTGGTTCATCAAATTAGTTCCTTTTCGTTTCTGACTTGTTTTAATAAATGTTGTTACCAATTATACTTTTTTTATTTTGTAAATTTATTTAATTCGGAAAACGCGTAATTAATATTATAATCCATTCACTTGTACGTAATTAATTGTATACGTGTCTAAATTGAGCCCATTTTTTATTATTCATCAAATGAATTCCTTTTCATTTCTAACTTGTTTTAATAAATGTTGTTACCAATTATATTTTTTTGTAAATTTATTTAATTTGAAAAATGCGTAATTAATATTATAATTCGTTTACTTGTACGTAATTAATTGTATACGTATCCAAATTGAGCCCAATTTTTGTTATTATTCATCAAATTAATTTTTTTTCGTTTCTAATTTTTTTAAATAAATATTGTTACCAAATAGGTATTAGAAAGTTTTTTTTGGTTCGTTTGTAAACTAAAACATGTAAATTATAATAAAAATATATAATTTGCACAAAAATATAATAAAAGTAATGTCGAATAAAAAAAAGTTCAGTACAAGATAAAAAAATCCTACTCATCCGAATCAAAATCCCCCCCTCTTCATCGTCCGGATTAGGCCTTCGGAGCTCCGGTAGGGTGGCGAGATGACGGGCTGCACCGGGACGGGCGGTGGTGGTTTCGATCCACCTAATGTGGATGTAACTGCCCTCCACCAGTTCTTCATCTCCTACACATTCTTCCGTTGCGCCCCCTATCGTACTCCCGTTGCGCCTGTTGATGCGCCTCTCGCTGCTGGAGGAGCTCCATCTGCTTGACGACAGTCGAGAGTTGTCTCTCGATGTCGCTGGGATGAGAGTCGATGGAGGACTGGGAGGAGGATGAGCCGGGTCCACGAGATCGGACTAGGCTCTTTCCAAAATCACTCAATCCAGTGAACTGCTCCTTCTTAGCCTTGATGTTCTTAAACTAGAGCTCATTTTGAACGTCTACAGAAGGCTCTTGGGGGGGGGGGCATAGAGTTCGACCCTTCTGCTTGAGGCTGGGACTGGGAGGCAAGATCATCGTGCATCCTCCTCTGCAAATTAACAATACTTTAAATTAATAAATTAAATATTAAAAAATAATACTAAAATTAAAATTAAAAATAATACGTACGTGGATCTCGGTGGTGCGGCCGTAGGTGGACCTTCCGGTCTCCTCATCCAGCAGGTGGGCAAGCTGGAGTCTCTCAAAATGAGGAGGCTCACGTCCATGCTCCCACTCCTACAATTAAATATTTAGTAATAAAAATTTACCAAAATTTCATAATTTTTTTTTTATAAAACTGGCCACTTACAAAATACAACCCGTGCTCATAAATGGACTGAGAACCTGCCCGATGTTGCGCGACCACTTGTCCATCAGGGTCGCTAAGGCGATTTGCCTTGTTCTTCTGCGACTTTTCCTTGAACTCGTTGTTGTTCCAGTAGGCGAGAAATTGGGGCCACACTTCCCGGCCTATGTTGTCTGTACCCATGTTTGTCGGCTGTCCATTCTTAAATCAGGCCTCCCGAATGTGATACATCAAGTCCCTGTATCGTTCGACGCTTTTCAAACAGAAGTTCCTCCACATCTCGACCTCGTGCTGCGGTCTCCACACGATGAATTTCTGCAATTATATTAAAATAAAATATATTATTTACATAATTTATATTAATAAATAATGAATAAATAAATTACATAAATTATACCTTAAACTCCTCAAAATATTATTGTTTCCTCGTTTCAGACACCAAACCCCAACTCTAAGCGGTGGGCTCGAATCCACCGCTCATGAAGGAATCGATTAAGTGTGTAGTAACCTCATGTCCCGGGATCCAACTGCAACATTAAAATTACAAAGTTAGTTATATAATTATGGTTTAATTAATAAATGTTGAATATAAAAGATTAAAACTTACGAAGTCCCACGAGGCTCAACATCAATCCGCCGCTGCCTAGTGGGATGCTGGCGGGAGGAAGATGATCCCTCACCCGTCTGGGCTGCGGACGAGAACCCCCAGGGTCGACAACCGGAGCCATAATGGATCTAAGAGACTCCGCTCGTCTCCATCTCCCTCTCCTTCGACCCCACTTCTAGCTTCCCCCACTCCCACCGACCGATCCACTGTCTTGTCCACTCATCTAAACCATTCAATGTATAATCGATTAACAAAATTAACATAATCAATTAAATTAATATAATCAATTAAAAAAATTAACATAATCAACTAACAAAATTAACATAATCAATTAAACTAACATATATAATCAATTAACATAATCAATTAAAAATAAATAATCAATTAACAAAATTAACATAATCAATTAAATTAACATATATAATCAATTAAATTAACATAATCAATTAACTTAACATAATCGATTAATAAAAATCTAACCAATTAATATTTTTATGCATACTTATATCAAAACATAATTCTAAACAATTAACATATATAATCAATCTCAAAATCTAACCAATTATAACATGTTTATGCATACTCATATATGATTTTAAACAATTAACATATATGATGTCTAACATAATGTTATAAAATTCTATACAATTAACGTATATGATTTCTAAAAAATTCTAAAAAAACTACACTAATCAAATGTTATAAAATTAAATTTAAACGGTAAAAATTTGAAAAACTTATGATTAAAGAGTAGGGATCGACGAAGAACGAACTTTAATCGGGATGAAATTGACTCCCGAGTGCTCGCCGGAAATCGCCCACTTCTTCATCGAGTTTGCTCGGTTTTGCTCGGGTAAAAAATGAGCTCGTCGGCGCTGCCTTTTATAGGCATAAATTTTTTTGCGACGGACAGCGTTCATCGTTAAATTTGCCACCTTTAGACTCAAAACGACGTTGTTTTTGGCTATTTACGACGGATAGTCTGTCGTTAATAATCTATTTAAATTTAGCGACGGATGCTCCCGTCGTTAATTAATCACCGGTATTAAATTCACATGTTTCTCGAAGAGTCGCGGTCAAACGGACGTAAATTTACGACAGGAAAGACCGTCGTAAAATATAAATTTAAATTTTACAACGGATAATCCGTCGTAAAGTTGTCGGCCACTAAAGCGGTGCATCGATTACGAAGGGTCGCGGTCAAACGGGCGGAAATTTACGACGGCTCCATCCGTCGGTAATTTCTATTTTAAATTTTACGATGAGCTTCCCGTCATTAATTTTGGCGGATTTCTCCACCAGTGGGTCCGAATTGTTTTACGACGGTCCTTTCCGTCGTAAAAGTCATTAATTAACGACGGCCTTCAGTAACCCGTTGTTAATATTTTATTCGGACAAGCTTTGGTTATTGTCCGTCACAAGTCCGTCGTAAATCACCAAAATTAACGACGGAATACGTGTCCATCGTTATTTTTCATCGTTAAACAGCGCCTTTTTGTAATGTATACTATAACTCATTATATATCATTCTCATTAAATTTTAAATCATGATCTAATTCGAAATCTCATTGCAGATCCTTTGTTTGAATTTGGTGTGGATTTGGGTGAAAATAATCAAATCTATTTTCTTAGACAAATTTATATATATATATATATATATAGTTACTTAATTTTTTTTATATCTTGATTATCGTAACTGCTATAATGCATGGTACTCCATTTTTTGCGAATAATGCAATGTCGCATACGGGTAAATTGCAACTTCGGTCCCATGAGAATTTGTCAATGATAGATTTGGTACCACGTTCTTTTTTTGTTCCATTTTTTGCGATAATGGTCCCAACTGTTAACTAGTTAACGGTTTCTGTTAGTCAAATTAATTTTAAAATAATAAATTAGTTGTAAAATTATTTAAAAAATGAAAAAATAAATGTAAAAATCTAAAAAAAAAAAGATAGAATTTGAATATATTTGAAATGCAAAAAATATATTTTCAAAATAAAAATTTCTATAAAATTTGAAAATTTTATATACAAAATTTGAATACAGAAAATACATTTTCCTAACCAAATATTATAAATAATAATATGTGTAAATCGATTTTTTTGAACAAAATTTGGATTTATAAAATTTGAAAAATTGTTTCAAACCAAATATAGTATCCGGCTCCAAACTCCGATTCCGACCATGAAATATATCGAGACTGTCCATTCCAGTCTCATCTCAATGCCAGGAATCAAAACCCCTTGTTAATTTTAAATTTTGATCACCAGGGCATGTCAATTTGCAAATTTTAGGGTCGTTTTTCACAATTTTTAAACCTGATTTCGTGCAAATTTTGTTGAAGGTGGTGGATTTTTTGTGAGACTGCCCAAAGTTTTGGATTTTGGATCTTATTTTGATGACTTGGAAAAAATTGATGAAATGGTGTGATTTTGATTTAGAGTTGTGCAATTTAATTTGAAAAGGGTTGTGACAGGTTAACGATGGTGGAGCCTGGCGAAGTGGGTGGGGCCGAGGCAGTGACGGGGGACGGCGTGACAATGACAGTGATGTAAGAGCGGGGGAGGGGGAATTCTTCAGATTTTAGAATTTTATATGTTATTGTTATTTCTTCAATTTAATTAACAGTGCGTGTTGTTTCTCTCCGTTAGTTTCTAACGGTAAATTCATATGGGACTATTTTTGTTTAAAAAAAGGACCATTTTCATGAGGACGAATTTTTATGGGACCATTTTTGCAATTTAGTCAGTCGGATACAGTCCGAGTGCGAGTGGGATACTTAGTGTGTTCCAATTTAAAAAACAAGGATTATATAAGGTACAACGTCAGACACGGCTAATCAGCGTGTCTAACACAGATGGTATACACGCAAAATTAAATTTGTAAAATTAATAATTTTTTTGGCCTTAAAATGATTTTATCTTATGCGGACTTTTTTTTATAATTAATGACTATGACTTTATAAAAGCATATAATTTTATTTTATTTATTTGAAGAAAAAAAAACCAAAAATTTTATTAGCAGAGCAAAAGTTTTGCTACAAAAAGTACAAGGTACATCGTCGTCCTCCCTAAAAATACTGTCATTGTATCAATTTAAGGTTCTTTAACACCACAACCATACATGAAACTTGGTTTTATCTCAAAATTGTGTTGTGATGGAATGATTATTTACATGTGATGTTTTTTTTTTTACTTTATATATTTTTTTTTTGAAATATCTATATTTACAGGGATACTATGTAAATAATTTTAAAAAATTATAGTTGTGCCCATACTGTATTTTATCCAATATTTAAAAAAAAAATATGGGTTGTACATATTTCTTGTCTTACTGTTTTTATCCTCGTATTCGTGTCTATGCAACCAAGCTTAATTGTTTACTGATGAGTGACTGAGTATATACCTCCTATGTCTCAAAATTAATTTGTTACTTCTCTAAACTATCTGTTAATGTTGTTGGTAGTGAAGCATTCACTATTTACTTTGAAACAACGTGAATTTGCCCTTTCTTCTCATTAACTAATACTTTATGATCAAATGTTGTCTTAAATGTTTTAACATGCAGGATGAAGATTTAAAAGGATCTACAAGACTCTGAAACACTCAATGTTGTAGTAAATATTGCAAGCATTGGTTGTAACATGGACAATTATGGGTTCCAGAAGGATCTACAAGGATCTAAAAGGACCTACACGATCTAGGTTTTTCCAGAATCCTTAGAACGATCTAGATCAGGCGGTTACAGTTAATAAATATCAAAATAAATATAAGATCATGGGCGCATAACAAGAGATCATGGAGCGGTTACATGAAGAAGTTATTTACGGATGAAGTCCTCCATCTATAAATAGAAGTCGACGTCTTCAGTACCAAGTGTGGAGCAAACGAGTACACCTACTCTAGCGTTAATCCTGAGTTCAAAGGTGATAGGGCAGTTATTCCAACATTTATGTTATGCCTAGAAGTTAAGTACATCTCGCATAATTTGCGGTCAACCCTATATCCATAGATAGAGAGATCATAGATATAGAGTGAGATCAACTTTGACGGTGTATTGTGTTATACACTTAGATAATTTAGATTTGATAGGTGATATCGAGTCTTGATTCCGTTGTGAACGATTTAACTCTTCACACAACTTTTGTATCACTAATCTTATTATAGTGAACGTTTCGCCGTAAGGCTAGCACAAACTATTTTATATAGTTTGCATTAAAAAATAGGGTAATTCTGGTGCGCCCCTGGGGTATCCATACCCCATTTAACTCATTACCAATTTAGCAGGTAATAGGTAATATTTGAAATCGTGGGCCCCACCTCACAATAATATCATAATTGCTCTTGTAAGATAGTCACGTGACTTCCTCCCTCCTCATAGCAATTCTCTTTATCATTTTGCCATAAAAAATAAACAAATATTGCTAATTAATAATAAAAATGGGTTGCTGGAGTTTAATTGCTAGGATGCCCAAATTGCTAGGATTTAACTCTTCACACAACTTTTGTATCACTAATCTTATTATAGTGAACGTTTCGCCGTAAGGCTAGCACAAGCTATTTTATATAGTTTGTGTTAAAAAGTATTCCATCTTGCAATAGTGTGTTTAAGTCTTCCGTTGTACAAGTTTTTATCTCTGTTTTCCAGATTGTTGTAGTGAATGTTCTAACATTTGTTACAACATCTATAATTAAAAACACACGCACACCTTCAATTAGCATCAGAGCCATAAACTTGATATATTAAGTTTAGTTCCTGTGTTTTTAGTGTGTCTTTTGCTATGGAATATCCTGTTAACACCCCACTTAGGCCTCCTATACTAGATGGGAACAACTATGCCTATTGGAAACCTAAGATGCGCATGTACATCAAGTTTATTGATGAATGTGCTTGGAAAAGTGTTCTGACCGGCTGGGAATGGCCCAGAAATCAATCAGGTAATGATGGAGAGACAAGAGTCAAACGGTAGATTAAATGGACCAATGAGGAGACCACATCGGCGAGCTACAATTCCAAAGCTCTCAATGCAATCTTTACTTCTGTTGATGTGTCTATGTTCAAGATTATATCAACATGTACTACAGCTAAAGATGCATGGGAGAGGCTTCAAGAACATTGCGAAGGAAGTGGAAGTGTTCGAAGGACCACACTTCGAATGCTTGGGACCAAGTTTGAGAATCTAAGGATAAAGGATGATGAGATGATCACGGCTTACAACGAGAGGCTGAGTGAGATTGTCAACGAATCACATGCACTTGGTGATCCAAAATTTTGTAATCTGTTCCTAAACGGTTCGATGCAAAAATTTATGTTATTGAAGAAGCCAAGGACACTGATATTCTAAGTCAGAATGAGCTTGTAAGTATTCTCAAAATATATGAGATGAACACAACTCAATCTGATGATACGAGTGAAGGAAAGAAGGTTGTTGTTTTCAAAGGTGAAACATCTTCTAACACTGGAAACCAGTCCTTTGTGACTAAAGTTGAGTCTGATGGAGATGTTTTAGACCAATGTTACAACACTCCTGAGCATATTGCCTTCCTCACAGAGAAGTTCAACTCCTATTTGAAGAAAAAGATGAACAGATAAAGAGGGAATGTCCAACCTAGGACTTCTTTCAACAACACACCATCTGACCCGGAGAAAAGGAAAGACCAGAATCAATCCAGACAATTCAAAGGTAACAAATCAAGGTATGATCCTGAATTTAGAAAATCAGTTAGATGTGATGCTTGTACTGGATTTGGACACTATGCAAATGAGTGTGCAAATACCAGATTAAGACAAAAACTGAATTTTAATGTTACCTTTAGTGATGACTTAGATGATGAACCTGAAGGTTCTGAAGATGAGGAATTAGCTTTCTCTACAAGGATTGATTATGATGATTCTTTAGACGATGATCTGGATGATCTAGACACTGATGTTTTTTCCAATGTTAAAACATCAGAAACAACATTTCTCAAAAATCATTTAGATTTGAATTATTTTAATGGGTGTGTTGATGAGACAGGTTCTGATGACATAAAGGATGATTTTTCTAGTATAGCCAAAGAGAATGATGATCTTAGAGAGACTGTGACAAAACAGAAAGTCATTTTAACAAGGAAGGATTTAGAAATTTCTAGACTAAAGGAAGAATTGAAAAATTCTACCTTAAGTTAAGTTTTAAGAAATTTTCTAAAAGTTCTTCTATTGTAAGTGATTCTATAAATATTGGACAGTCTAATAAGTATGGTTTAGTATATTGTGATGAAACTACTTCTAAATATGTGAATAATCCTGTAAAATTTGTGAAGAGAAAAATTGAGCTTTTTGCTGAAACAAAAGTACATGTGATTGAAAAACCTGTTAAGAAGTATGTGTGTCACTGTTATTCTGAAATCGGTCATATTCGTCCTTATTGTCAAAAGATAAAAAGGGATCTGGAAATTCAAAAAGTGTTGTCTGAAATATCTTCACATTCTAAGAAACACTGGTCAAAATCTGCTAAGAAAAAGAAAGAACATGTTACTTGTAATGTTGTTTAGACTTCTCTGAAAGCATGTGTACCTGATCTATGGTATTTTGATAGTGGTTGCTCTAGACATATGACTGGTCATGTTAACTACTTATCTGAGTATGAACCTTGTAATGGTGGAACTGTTCCATATGGTGGTGGATCAAAAGGTAAAATCATTGGAAAGGGAACTTTAAATGTTGAAGGTTTTCCCAAGCTTAAGAATATTTTACATGTTGATGGCTTACTTACTAATTTGCTTAGTATAAGTCAACTATCTGATGACAATTTGCATGTTGAATTTGATAAAGATTCATTCTATGTTCTAAACAAGGATAATAAGTGTCTAATGACCGGTAATAGGTCAGCTGATAATTGTTGTTTGATTGGAACAAACAATGTGTGTCATTTGTCAAATTGTGATGAGAATGCCCTGTGGCATCAAAGACTCGGACATGTGAATTACAGATTCATGTAAAAATTGGTTAAGTCTGAAGCAGTGAAAGGATTACATAAATTGAATATTGTTATACCCACTGTATACGGTTCATGCCAAAAAGGTAAGTAGGTAAGAGTGTCGCATAAGATGTTATCACACTGCACAACACATCGTTGTTTTGAATTACTGCATATGGATCTCATGGGTCCTATGGAAACTGAAAGCATTGGTGGTAAGAAATATTCACTGGTTGTGGTAGATGATTACTCTAGATTTACCTGGATTGAGTTTTTAAGAGAAAAATCTGAAACTTTTGATGCATTTAAAGTTCTTTACAAAAGATTTAAAACTGTTTTTAACTTGAAAGTTAGCAGAATTAGGTCTGGTCATGGTAGGGAATTTGAAAATAGCATGTTTACAGATTTTTGTGAAAAGAAAGGTATTGTCCAAGAGTTTTCTTCTCCTAAGACTCCACAACAAAATGGGATTGCTGAAAGGAAAAATAGAACTCTTCAAGAGATGGCTAGAGTAATGCTCAATTCAAAAAAATTTGCTAAGAAATTTTGGGCTGAAGCATTAAATACAGCATGTCATATTATTAATAGAGTCTATTTTAGATTTGGAAGTAAGAAAACCCCGTATGAAATCTTGAACAATAAGAAACCAAATATGAAATATTTTCTTGTTTTTTGTTGTGTGTGTTACATTCTGAATGATAGGGATCAACTACATAAGTTTGATTCTAGTAGTGACAAAGGTTTCTTCTTAGGTTATTCTAGAAATAGTAAAACATATAGAATTTATAACCTTAGAACTAACACTGTTCAAGAGTCTGTGAATGTTGTTTTTTATGATGATAAGAATCTGATAGATGGAAATAACACTGAAGATGTGACTAAAGTTACTGAGGTTCCTAAAGAATCACTGAAAACAGAGAATATTTCACCAAATGTTACAGCATCTGGTACAACATCCCCTGCAGACTCAGTTGATTCTCCACTGAACAATCAGTATACTCCAAAGAAGAATCCAGCTACTTGGATTACAAAAAGTCATCCTTCGAATCAGATCATTGGAAATGCTTCATTTGGTGTTCAAATGAGAAGGAGAGTAAGTGCAAATTGAGTTGATGTGGTAAGGTCTGTGTGCATGTCTACAATATGCAATATTGTGAATGCTCAGTGTCACTCTTCTGAAATTGAACCTAAAAATATTACAGAAACATTAAAAGATGAAAATTGGATTAATGCAATGCATGAGGAACTTGATCAGTTTGAAAGGAATGATGTTTGGTCATTAGTTCCAAGACCTGACAATGTCAATGTCATTGGAACTAAATGGATCTTTAAGAATAAAACTGATGAGTCTGGTAACATAGTTAGGAACAAAGCTAGATTGGTTGCACAAGGTTACACTCAAGTTGAAGGTATTGATTTTGATAAAACATTTGCACATGTTGCTAGGATAGAGTCCATTAGATTGTTACTAGCAATTGCATGTTACATTAACATTAATCTTCATCAAATGGATGTAAAAGCTGCATTTTTAATGGCATTTTAATTGAAGATGCATTTGTTGAACAACCTAAAGGTTTTGAGAATCCACAGTACCCTGATCATGTGTACAAACTAATGAAAGTTTTGTATGGTCTCAAACAAGCTCCTAGAGCTTGGTATGGTAGACTTACTGACTTTCTTTTGCAATTTGGTTTTATAAGAGGAGAAGCTAATAGAACCTTGTTCATTAAACATACTGGAGAAGACATACTAATAGCTCAAATATATGTTGACGATATTGTTTTTGGTTCAACTTGTAACATTATGTTAAACAAGTTTGTTTAAGCAATGACAACAACATTTGAGATAAGCATGGTAGGAGATTTGAATTACTTTCCAGGACTTCAAATGAAACAATCTGATAAAGGTATTTTCTTCTCTCAGAGTAAGTATGCAAAGAATTTAGTGAAAAGGTTTGGTTTAGAAAGCTCAAAAGTCATGAAAACTCCTATGGGATCTACACAAAAGTTGTGTAAGGACACTATTGGTCAATATGTTGATCCGACTTTGTATAGATCCATGATAGGTAGTCTTCTGTACTTAACCTCAAGGAGTCACATTTGAATGTTGTCAAGAGAATCATAAGATATGTGGCTGGTACAACTGACCTTGGTATATGGCATACCAAAGACACAAGCAGTGCACTTGTTGGATATAGTGATGCTGGCTGGGCTAGAGACATTGATGATAGGAAGAGCATGAGTGGTGGTTGCTTTACATGGGAAATAACCTAATTTTCTGGTATAGTAGAAAGCAGAATTGTGTATCACAATCTACTGCAGAGTCTGAATACATTGCTGCAGGTAGTTACTGTACACAACTTCTTTGATTAAGTAAAATATTTAGTGATTATGGTTTAGAGAGTGACATTTTAACTGTATATTGTGATAACACTAGTGCTATCAATATTTTAAAAAATCCAGTTCAACACTCACTTACTAAACACATAAGTATTAGATATCATTTCATAAGGGATCTTGTAGAAAAGAATATTGTGAAGTTAGAATACATACCCACTGAAAATCAGTTTGCTGATGTGTTTACTAAAGCTCTTGACCATGAGAGATTCTCATTCTTGAGAAAATCTCTTGGTATGTGCACTATCTGAATAATTGTGAAGCGGATGTTGTTATGTATGCTTAAACATTTATAACAACATCAGGGTATATGCATGTTTTAATTAAAGCTTGTTCTTGTTATCTGTTTTATAATCACTTTGTAAAATAAATCTGAATCAAGTATGATTGTTGTGTAAAAATAAGGAGGAATCACACTTCTCAAACGCATAATAAGTTTTGCATTTAAAAGAGCACATCAAGATGTAACTAATTCATTGAGTAACTATGGAGCACGGAGTTCGCTGCTACGATGCCTTCTTTTCGAAAGATGATTAGTAAAATATCAATATGTCACAAATCCATTGAGTATTATGGGGCACAGAGTTCGCTGCTACGATGCACTATCTTGAAAAGATGGATCAATGTGAATAAAAGTGCTAAAGTTGTTTGATTAAAAGTGCGACATTGGTTATTTTAACTGATGTTGAAGTGTGTGTTTCAACTTTGAATACAACATCATATACAGTTCATATTTATTTTCGAAGCCAAGATTATGAACCGAATTATTAGGGATTTATTTTTAATTCCCACATGCTAAAACCCACGTTTTCATTTCTGTTCTTATCGTGCATAATTTCTTGTTTTTAATTAATTAAAATCCGGTTTTTAGAATAGGGGAAAACCGCGATCTCATCATGGGGGAGTGGATGATCCTCACTTCTTGAATCGAGAATTTTCTTTTGTGGGTTACCAAAATTAACTTCCATACGTCTTCATCTATAAATATCCTTTATGTTTCGAAGTTTAATATTCAGTGTGATAAGCATATAAGTGAAGTTCAGTGTTTTTCTTATAAGTGTTCACTTTCTAGGGTTAAAGTGTTATTTCTTTTAATTCATAATTCATTTGCATTTTTCTCAAGTACTTAATGGCTGAAAATCAAAAGAAACCCTCTCACATTTCCAAAACTCCCTCAAACTCTCCACCTTCTCAAACCTCGAACCTAAACCTGCTCGCAGAAATAGCCTCTAACCAAGCCCAGAATGTTGCTCATGTTGCTCCATCATCAAGCGCAACACCTCCTTCCACTCTAACCCAAGTTCATGCCTTTCTAGTGAATATCTACATTCCAACTGATGCAACGGTCGATCAGCTTGAATCGATTGCACGAGGGATTGCTCAAAGCCTTCAAGAAACTCATGTTGTTCCTAAACTGACCATTAGCTCGATTGAGGTCGATGTTTCTTCCTACCTGAACCAAACCCAAAATACTTCACCTATCGAAGGCACCTCTTCGATTGCCCAACCAGAAAATCCGCAATCCTCACACCAAGCTAAAACCCCTACTGCAAATATTTCAAAAGATGTTGAAACAGGTTATCAAGCTATGGAAGATGCTCTCATTGCCGAGGAAACTGATGCTGAAGAAGTTAGGGAACAAAGCCCTAATGTTGAAGTGCCCGATGTGGAGATGCCAGAGAAAGACAAGGAAGAATCACCCAAAACCGATTCTTCAATGTCTAAAAACTCTAAGCCTGCTCCAATAGCTAAAGCCATGAAGAAGAATGGTGGAAAGAGAAAGAGGAGTCTTGTCCAATCGAGGAGAGCCAAAAGAAGAGTGAACTATTCTGAAACCTCAAGAAAGAAAAAGGATGATGAAGGAGATGTTGTTGCACGACCTATTCAAGTATTTTCTGAATCTGACAAAGAGTCAAGCCCAAAGACCTCAACTGAAGATTAAGCTGGTGGTTCTCAATCTCAAGGGAAAGAAGACTCTGATGAGAGTGATGTGCCTATCTTTGAACTAAGAAGGAGAGCCAGAGTCGAGCTTAGAATGAAAAGGAAGTTTGAATATGCTGCTAGTGGTGCTGGAACAAGTACAGCAGTACCAGAACCAGATGATGATGATAGCAGTCCGGAGAGCAGTTCTGAAAAGACCAAGAACGAATCTGACAGAGGTAATAAATCTGAACACTCTGTTGAACAAGCCAATACTGATGATGATGATGATGATGATGATGATGATGATGATGATGATGATGATGATGATGATGATGATAAAACCCTTGAACAAAGGATAGCTAGGTTAAGCAAAAGAAATTTGTTAATTGAAAGAAAAATTAACATTGATGAATTTGAATCTAAGGGTCTAGTTGATGCATGTTGTAATCTTTGCTGATGCCTTTGTTACTGACTGAGTGTATGAGTTCTATGCTTGTTTGAAGGAAAATCATGCTAGAAGAAACTCTAGATGGTATTGGTATGTAAGATTTAGGGATAGGAATGTTCCATTCACACCTAAGCTGATTAATGAGTTTTTACATGTTGAGAACGTTGAGGAAGAAGAAGTTCCTCATATGGATGAGATTATACATGTTCTTACTGGAGGTAGGGTGAACAAATGGAAGAAAGATATGCTTGTTGCTTCACCGACTTCTCTGTATTCAGTTCTACACAAACTTTGTTGTATATAACTGGATACCTTCCACCAACTCAACCAAATTAACCAGGGATTAAGTTGTTCTGTTGTATAGAATAGGTGTGATGAAATATTTCAATCTAGGATTGGTTATTTTTCACCACATGAAGAAGTTTACTGGGAAGATTTCTGAAAGAGGCAACTTGCCTTATCCTGTATTGATATATAACTACTTAAGAAGTCATAATTTTGTCCATAGGAGAAATGAGTTGTTGAGGGGGAGAGTGAATCTGATGGGCATATCTCACTACTTGTTGTCTGGAAATAGAGTGTTGGATTTACCTTTATAGGTGGATGATGATGAAGAAGCTCCAGAACAAGGCCAACTTGTTCCTGACCCTGCTCCTGCACAAAATGCTGCTCAAAATGCTGGGAACATACCTAGCAACATTCCTGCTCCTGCAGCACATTCCTTAAGCATCTCACCTGAATTCATTCAAACTCATCTAAGACACTTGCAAGATTCTATAGATGAACTTCAATTCCTAAAGAACTACTAGGAGAACCTACTTTCTGCCACAACAGGGGGAGTACCAGTTGCTGCTCCAGGAGTTGTGATTCAAGAGATGGATGAAGTTGTTGAACCTGCTGCCGATGTTGCTGAAGAAGGAAGGACAGTTGTTGGTGAAGCTGTTGCAACTGGACCTGATGATGCTGGGAGAAGTGCAGATGCTGCTGAAGATGTTGTTGCAAACCTTGCAACAATCAATATCCAGGAAGCCGAGGAAGAGGAGTTGTATGGAGATTTACCAGATATTTCTGTCAAAGTCTGAGTTGACTTAGAGACTGGAGAAAGCACAATTTATGGGGGAGCTTAGTGCAAGATGCTTGTGGCTGCAACTGTACATTTTGTACAGTAATATCAAGTTCCTTATTGTGTTAACTCTAAGTACTCTTGTTTTATTTTTACTGATAGTTAGTTTTTATTTTTCTGAAAGACAATATTATATTAGAGTGATAGGTTGTTTATGTTTAAATTATTCATATCTGAGATATAGTTTGAATGGATAAACATTATGTTACTCATTTTATTTTAATGAGCATATATGATGATGTTCATTTGATTTGAGTGAACAAATGTTTGTTCATTCTATTTTTGGTGAATTAATTTTTTTTTATTCATCTTGATTTTGGTGATTCAACTTATAGTCGTTCATCTTATTTTTTGGTTATTTTTGCTACACAGGTGTGAAAAGCTAAGTGTACAATATGATGTTAATCTCTATTGTGCATACATCACTGACTTATATATTAAGAAATATATACATCAGGTGTGTTGCAGCAGAAAGGTCAAATTGGGGGAGATTGTTAATGTTGTTGGTAGTGAAGCATTCACTATTTACTTTGAAACAACATGAATTTGCCCTTTCTTCTCATTAACTAATACTTTATGATCAAATGTTACCTTAGATGTTTTAACATGCAGGATGAAGATCTAGAAGGATCTACAAGACTCTGAAACACTCAATGTTGCAGTGAATGTTGCCATCATTGGTTGCAGCATGGATAATTACGGGTTCCAGAAGGATCTACAAGGACCTACACGATCCAGGCTTTTCCAGAATCCTTAGAACGATCTAGATCAGGCGGTTGCAGTCAATAAATATCAGAATAAAGATAAGATCATTGTTGATGACCTTGATTCGAATTAGATAATTGGTGGCTGTTTAATACTCAAGAAGGTCATCAAATAAGATTATAAGTGATGATTTTGTGTAAGAAGGGATTAAGAAATAAAATTGCAAGAACTTGGTCTTCTTTTGAATATTTGAACTTATTTTGACCCTTTCATGAAGGGGTATTTATAGACTTACAAGCAAGTAGGAGGTGTCACTCTCTTAGCCCTTTTAATTTTGGCTTTGACAAGTGTTTAGCCACTTGTCCTATTCCTAAACTATTACATCTTGTACAATGACAAGTGTTTAATACACTTGTTTGCTTCTAATGCAATATTTAAGTTAGTGGAATTTTGAGCTGATCTTTGTGGGCCTTTCTTGCTCGATTGGTCGCCTAGATGGTGTATCTTGTCATTGCTTTATTCTAATTATTTGTTCATTTTGCTTCTTTGTTGCTCTGGTCGCCTGACACTCATTTGACATCACTCCTGGTCGCCTGACATCCATCTGATGTCATTCTTGGTCGCCTGGTGTTTGAGGCTCTTTTAATCTCTACTGGTCGCCGACATCTAATCTGCATAATTAATCCCTTAAACCCCTAAACACTATTGGTCGCCTGGTCGTCTATCAACATTGCCCCCTGACTTGTTCTTTATTAGGAAAATTTTTTACTAATAAGGAACAAGGCATAATTTTGATAGGATGATGATCATGTGCATGGAGCGAGCAATGGATTTTTTGAATTCTTTGGGCGGGTGATTAGGCGTGAAATTGTCATGATTCGTAGCTAGAAACGCCCTAGTTTTGGTCGATTTTATTGAGTTTTTAGAGCCAAATGAGTACTAATTCTATACATTGATGAATTTGTCTCTTTGATACTTATAGGTGAATTGAGGATGGAAAACGGAGTTCGTAGGACTTTGAATCGACTCAAACGGATGCCCGGATGAGAAGATATCGAAGAAATACGATTGATATTAGTACGTGAAAAGAAAAGTGTTAGTTGCAAGGAAGGAGGGACCATTCGAGTACCATCACTCAAGCACCTCGCTCGAGCAATGTAGGTCGAGCGCCCCAAACTTACAGAGAGTTTTTGCCGCTCGAGGGGCATAGCGCTCGACCTCGAGAACCATTCGAGCAACGCAGCTCGAGCGCCCCGTTCGAGCTATTGAGTCATTCGACCACAAAGGGTCGAGCGCCCCGCTCGACCGGGACAACTCGAGCGCTTCCGAGGCTTATTTTCCAAATTTCGTTTTTCAGCCCACGAGATCCCAATTCGGCCCGATCTTTATATATACTCTTTACAAACTCGTTTCAAAGGACCACTTGACACACACACGAGATTTAGAGTTCGTTTTTGGAGAGGAAGTAGAAGGAAGTTTACATTTACGTTTTGTTGAGGTTTTCATACGAATTCTTAGTTTCTTTTCGTCTCTTAGTTTCTTTTCAGTAATTAGACTACGTTAAACACTTCATACTTCGTTTTTATTAATTTAATTTCAGTTTATTCTTTTGTTTCATTAAACCCTAGTTTATGTTAGATTTCTTCTTCGTTTTAATTATCATGTTCTTGTTCGTTACTTATTTAATCGTTGTTATTTCCGTAAAACCTATGTTTAACTAAAACCCTTGCATGCTTAGGGTAGGATGAACTCGTAGAAGTAGGTTGTGGGTACGTAATTGGGGTAATTCGTGACGTTAGTTTTAATTCTCTTAATTAATGAATGCTTAAAATTAATCTAGACTTTGCTTTTGAATTTCGTTCGAAAGGTGTTAGAGAGAGGACGACCGTATCACTCTTTAACACCGAGTAGACTAAACGAGAAGGTTTAGGAAGGGTTAATTCATCTACCAGTTTAGCGAAGGAGGACGACCGCATCACCTTAGTTAAATTAGGGTCTCATTAATTAAGCACAATCTATTAAATTGTTAGTAGATTAGTGAAGTCGAGTGTTAGGGTAAAGTATTAGGGTTTAGAATCTTGAGCTTTCACCTTGCATTCTTAGACTTAGGTTATTTCTTGTGTGTCACAGTTATTCTGATTATGTACCTGCTCCGTTAGTATACGTAGGGATTCCTATCTTAAGCATCATCATCTCTCATTTGAAAACAACCCGTAGTTAATTCGTCTTCTTTAGTATTTTAGTTTACTTAGTTTATTTCAGTTTTAATTAATCTTTCCAAAAATCCAAAAACAACACACTCATATTAATTACAACGCGTAGATCTTCAGGGATCTATTCGCATATACACTGTCCCTTGGGTTCGATATACTTGGTCGTTATACTTGCTAATACTACAGTGAACCCGTTCGCTTGCGGGTAAGCGACTAGTAGAAGTTAGTAAAATCGCTTCAAGTCAGCGGGAATTTGGGCGATCATCCAGTCATTATGGCGACCAACGGGGTACTTCATGCGTGCGTGACGGTTGGGTTCCCAAGATACTCGGGATCCGAAACGTCGTGGGCGGTGATGATGTCACTAACCGCCCACGCGTATTTTTATTTGTGAGTAGGGGCCTACGAAATTTTTCAAAAATTTCATTTTGACCCCCATTTTTTGTCCTTATAAATACCCATTCTCATTCACTTTTTCATTTTTTTCGAATTCACTCTTCTCTTCCGCCATTAGAGCTTCCCTTCAAGCTTCTTGCTCCAATTTCTTCAAGACTTTTGATGGATTTCGTGCATAAGCTTCAGGTAATTATCAATTGTACTTTCTGAATTTCATTTTTGTCTTCATTTTGCGTTCTATTTTTGCTTTCTCGATCGAAATTTCTCCCCCGCTGTCGTTCTTTCTTTCGAACGTCGCTGTGTGTTTTCCAGCGCCGTTGTGTGATTCCCAGAGCCACCGTGTTCCGCTGTTTCTGCCTTCGATTTCCATCTCTTTTCTTCAAAATCTTTTGTTATCTTCTTCATTCCTTTGAAAACGTCTTCCAAATGGTTTCTTCTTCGAGTGATACCGCGTCCCTTGAGGTTTTTGAGCGTAACCCCGGAAAGCGCCCCATGGAAGAAACCTCCCCTGTTCCTCGCCGGTCAATTCGTCAAGCCCTTGCTCGGAACCCAAGAACCTTGCTGGTGGAAAAAGAAATAGGCTCCGAAGCATCCTCCGTTGTTCGCTCCGTTGCGGTCTATGCTTCCGAGAATTCCAGCGACGAAGAGGTTTACAACATTGGTGGTCGCCCAGACGCAGAAGGAGCTACTTCTTCCGATTTGGGAGAAGATTCAGAGGAGGTGGCCAGTAAAATTGAAGCTGAGAGCGACCAACCCGAGGTGGAGCGACCACGGCTGTCCGTGACTTGGGAGTTTCTTGAGGAGATAGGTTTTCCTACCTCTAGAGTGACTCCTGAGTCTCGAATACCTGAAGGTGTTGTTCGCCAGAATGAGTGGGGGGACTACGCTGTTCGTTTCTCTACAGTCTTTCCTGTTCGCTCCCGTATGATTATGGCCGCCCAGGAGAGTATTTATACAGCGAGCAGGATCTCCAGCTTAGTTACCGAGGATGACCTGGATAGCATCAGGTCTCATTATAAAATACCCTATGACATTTTCTTGTATGCTCCCAAGAAAGGAGAAACTGCTGATCGCCCACCACCAGGTTGTACAGCGATCAACTTGGATATACTCAACACGGGGTTCCCGTTGCCGCTTCATCCCATTATTGGTCGCTTCCTGGAGGACATTGACCTGGCTATCACTCAAATTACTCCTAATGGATGGAGTAATTTACTTGCCCTGATGACTCTTTTCGGCATCGAAGAGTATAAGAACAAACTCAGTACGGCCGAAATCCATTACGCCCTGGTCATCTCAGCTTGCAAAGAAGAAGGCATAGGCTGGTACTATGTTAAGGCGAGGACGGGAGTAAAACTCATCGAAGGAGTTCCCAACAAAGTCAAGAGTTGGCATAACCAATTCCTTTTTATTGGGGGCGACTGGCGAGCATCGGCGGATTACTCAGGCGGCCAAGCGCGCATTAATTCCCCTGAACGTTTTGGCGCAGTCAAACGTAGGCTCTCTCATTTCCTTCTTGGGACCGCGTTGGGGACTAATTTTAATTTTTTCTTTTTTGCTGTTTTGCAGGTCCCAAAGTTTTAAAGTGGGGTAATCCAGGCCTGAGTGAGGAGTTCCTGTATACGTTGGCCGTGATAGTCCTCCGGAATCCCGCTGATCGTGACATTCTTCATCTTTCGAAGGCTCATTGTCGGAAAATCGCCCAACTCTTCACGAGTCCTCATCACCTAGAAGCCCAAGCAGAGATCCCCGAAGGTAACTATTCTTACACCTTTTGCTCTATTGCTCGCTTGATTGCTTGTTACTAATTCTACTCTTATTTATTTTTCCTTTTAAACAGATCAACGGGTGACTGTTGCCGTGCCAACCATCCCAGAATCTTATCACTTGCTCACCGCCAGAGTAAAGCAAATGGCTGCCGAGGAGCCGACCAGGAAGAGATAAGATCCACCACTGTCCTTTATGCATCTCCGGGCTGGAGGAGAAACTGTTGCTCATGGTCGCCCACGAGCCACTACTGGTCGCTCCAAAGGAGCTTCAAAAGTGTTTGCTCCTCCCCGTGGTGTGGAGAAGGAGAAATCAAAGAAGGTTCCGCGGGAAGACACCCGTGAAGGGGAAACTGCCGAGCGAGCATCAAAGCGCTCCAAGTCAGTGACTGAGGCGAGCAGCAGGGCCCCTCAATCTCCGGCTTCCAAACCTTCCTCCATAGAGGTTGTGAGCGAGCAACAGGCTGTGGCCGGCATATTGAAGAAGAAGCGAGCATCCAATGATCGCTCGTACTTGGGGTATGACCCCGTGAAATTGAGGGAGTAAGTCTTCAAATTGCATCCGTGATGGTCGCCATTTCATGATGCTTTCTAACTTTGAAGCTTTTTCTTTCTCTAGGTACAAACCTGAGGAGCACCCTGGGCGATCAGAGGTGCTTCATCAACTTAGTTACGTGAAGACTCCGCCCCCGTACCTTGATATCCCGAACTCTCATGTTCGCCGGGCGACTGAGATGGTCCCTCGCTCTTGGACTAAGACCTGCGAGGAAATTATCCAGGATCAGACTGCCAGCGATAATGCTCGGCTGGTCGCCTATAATGCCAGCCATCAAGCTGTGATGGCCCAGAGGCTCCTTGACCAGATTGTTCTACTGGAGAGAACAAACCGCAGCCTTGGTCGCAAGATTGAAGGCTTTGAGGTGGAGAAGACGGCCGCCTTGAAGAAGAAAGATGATGAGCTCGCCCAAGAGAAAGCCGAGCATGCCAAAGTGGTGGCAAACCTGGAACAAATGTACAACGCTTCTGTGCATAGCGAGCAATTCGCCATAAATTAGTCGGAGAAGCTGTCTCTGGAATTGGGGGTCGCCGACGAGCGAAATAAAGTGTTTGAGGGTGAAAAGACCATGATGGCCGCCCAAATTGAAGAGCTCCAGGCTGAGGTCGCTCGTCTTCAGCAGGAAAAGACTGGCCTGGTCGCCTACGATCTGTATGCTCAAGACGTGGCCGATAACACCAACCTGGGGTATGTATGTGCCTATGCCGAGAGCATATGGTCAGTGAAGTTCGCCCTGGACCACAACTTGGATGTTTTGGCTACCACCAAAAAGGACTTCATTGGCTATGTCAAGGACAACCCCATTGGTGCTGGGTTCTCGCTTCCGGTGGATGATCTTGAGGAGATGGGAATCCCCTTGGACATCTTTGGGGAAGGTGTTCAAGTCATCCCTCCCCAGTTCTCGGGCGAGGAGCCGAGCAAAGAAGCAGAGATCTCTGATAGCCTCCATTCTCTTCCCCTAACTCCTATTGATGGAGCGGGCACCTCAGCTGCAGCGGCTACGACTGCTCCCCCTTCTGATGTGGCACCGACTAATCCGGTGACCACAGATGTTCCCCCGGCCCCCCAAGCTTGAAGACTTTATATTTTTTGTTTTCCTTAACTTTGTATTAGGACCAATTTGTACTTTTATGCCTTTTGCTTGTAATCTCCCTCTTTTTAATGAAGGATAATTTTGGAATGTTGTCTTCTCACTTCGTTATGTTTTTCTATTTCTTGCATGTTCGTTTCCTTGCCACTGTTGTTCGTTTCGAACTTTGTACCAGTTTTGCAAACTTAGTATTTTTCCTTTTTAGGAGAAGTATCTTTGCGCTTGATGATCGCCTGGTCGGCTTAGATGGGCTCTTGTCTTTAAAAGATAGCCTTGAATGTATCTTTCGTGGTCGCCCCAAACTTTGGGACTTATTGTCCTTATATGGACTTGGCCTTGACTTTTGTATGTTTTTAGCTTTGTTGCTCGCCCCCTTGTTTGGGTATTTGAGCAAAAAAACTTGCTTTATGGAGCGAATAAATTAACAAATTACTCTATAATACAAATTTCATATACACCTTATGAATTTTTGAAAAAATTTCAACGTACTTACAACTGTAATCATATAAATATCATAAAATTTTGAACTAAACTAAATTTTACATATACTGCACAGTTTTTGTTCTATTGATAATACCTTTTTAATAAAGATGCATTCCATGAGTATTGGGCCGAGTTGCCTTTTATGTGTTCTAAATCATAAGTACCATTGTCCCATTTCTGAGTTATCTTGTATGGGCCCTCCCACGTTGGTCCAAATACTCCTGGTGGTGGTGCCAGAACTTTTTTAAGCACAAGCTCTCTCCAATCTTGAACTCTCTAACCTTTACTTGTGAGTTGTAATACTTTGCGATCCTTTTCTTGTATATTGCGTTCTTCATCTCTACGGGAATTCTCCTTTCATCAATCAAATCCATTTCTGTAGCTAAAGCCTTGTTGTTCGCCTGTTCATCGAACATTGTTGTTCGCTCTGTTGGTACCTTCAATTCTACGGGTATTACTGCTTCAACACCGAATGCCATGGTAAATGGAGTTTCTCCCGTACTTGTCCTGTATGATAATCGGTATGCCCATAGCACTTCTGGTAGCTCTTCTGACCATTTTCCTTTTTTGTTTTGTCCACCAACCGGATCTTCAATATGTGCTTGATTATTTTGTTGACTGCTTCAACCTGGCCATTAGATTGTGGATGATATGGGGTTGAAAAATGCTTCTTGATTCCCCATTTCTTACAGAAGTTTCTTATTTTCTTTCCTTCAAACTGTCGCCCGTTATCTGTCAAAATCGCTTGTGGGACTCCGAACCGGCATACAATACTTTTCCATATGAAATTGATCATTTTTCCTGCGTAATTGTCACGAGTGCTTCTGCTTCTGCCCATTTTGTGTAGTAATCCACGGCTACCACTGCGAACTTTATATTCCCTTTTCCAGTTGGGAAAGGTCCTATGATGTCGATTCCCTATTTTGCGAATGACCATGGACTATTGACTGCTATCATCTCGGTTGGTGGCTTGTGAATATTGGGTGCGAATATCTGGCATCTGTGACAAGTTTTCGCAACTTTGATAGCATTGTTGGTCCCGGTACAAGACTGAGGAATATGTGTATGGGGGGGGAATACACGTATACCAATTTTCAAACTTAAAACTGACTGAGTCCCCTTCACTCAGAGTGGTAAAGAACTAGGAGCTGATAATACACCCACTGACTACACTTGGTGCGGGTCAGTTGGCTAACTATCAGTTCAAGTTCAGTGCGGAAATGTGTGAGCCCTGATAGTTTAAAGTCTTGTTTAGTTTGCTTTCTGAAAACTTGTGTTACTCAAATCTGAGAAGTGTTTAGTAGGGCAGTGTTCTTTTGAGGATCAGGTTGATTGATTCAGACCTGATAAACTTGAATGCAATGAATGAACAGGTAATATGGCAAGTATGCACAATGTCAAAGCAGTAAGAACACAAGGAGTTTAACGTGGTTCAGAGTCTCAAGCTCCTACGTCCACGGCCTGACTTAACAGGAAATCCACTCAAGGGATTCTTGTTTTTAACGTGCCAAGGTGCACCAAGATCAGTTACCTCACTGATCTATACAAACTCCTCTTACTATCACACTAACTGACTTACTCCCAACAAACCTAACTTAAGGGTTTTGGTTTCAGTTTGGATTCCAACTAAGTTGAGATTATCCTTACAAGGCAAAGCTATGCTAAGGATTGGATAATCTCTCTAAGCTTAAGATAATTCTATTTAGCTCTTGGAATACAGAATAACTCTCGGTTGCTAAGAAACACTTGGGAAATTTGAATGTTTTCGAGTGCTTCTTTTAAAGGCTGAATGCTTTGAAAGCTTGAGAGTTTGAGTAATTTCTGGCTTGGAAATTTCCCGTAACCTTGAATGGGTTCAGGGCCTTCTGTATTTATAGGTGGTTTGAATAACTATCCGTTGGAGAGATAGCCTTCTAGCCATCTATGTAGAGGGGCTTCAAACGGACATATCTCCATGCAGCAGCCGCCCTTGCATGGATTTGGTATTTGCATTAAATGCACATTAAATGCTTGCCCGTTGAATATGCAGTCTGAATTCAGTCTTTATGTCAGGTTCCGTACGTGCGTGTCCTCCTCGGATTGGTCCACGTCATCAGGTTGGTGAGAATGTCAGAACTTATTCCTGAGCTTCAGGCTTGTCTTATTAAGTTCATTTTGTCTTGAGCTCACCGGTCTTGTCCTGACGCTGAAATTCCTTTTGCATTGCTTGGCTCTACTCCAAGTCTTCCCATTAACTCAGTGACAACCTGTTCCCTTCAGGACTGAGTTAGTAATGACCTCAGGGTCATACTCTTCATCACTGACACTTACTCAGCCAGCTTAGAAGACTGCCATAAGTTCAGGATGGTGCTCTTCGTCTTCAGGCTCTGAGTCTTGATTGTATCCAGTGAGTTCTCCTCTCACTGAGTACCTGTGAAGTGTAAAAGACTAAGCACTAATCCTAACCAAGACTAGCCTGACACAGACATATTAAGGCGAACATCTTTTCAGGGGCTTTGGGATCTTAATCAAAACTGACAATGTCCCAACAATTTCCCCCTTTTTGATGATGCCAAAACACTGAAAAGATCCTCAAAACACTTAGAGGAAACAAGACAAACCTATCTATAAGATAAGACAGTGTTAGAGCAATTCTTGATAAAGTACAGAATTTAAACACGCCAAAAAGACAATGAGTTTTTGTCTGTGGGCAAAAGTAATAGATTTCATTGATAGATGTGGAAATGATTACAATGAATCTAATCTATTACAAAGAAGCCTATGAACACCTAGACTAATCTCATTTCAGGCTTGAGTCCATATCCTGCATAAACTCTTGCCTTTAGCTCGTCAAGTCTTCCAGGTTGGTTCACATATCCTTCAGCTCTGGCTATCTTCAAGACTTCCATCATTATGGCCTTAGTGTCATGCTTTTGAGTTCCAGGAATCAAGGGAGGAGCTCGAATGGTGAACTCAGGAGCCTTCACTTGGACTTGAGCTGCCTCAGCCTCCTCCAAGATCTTCTGGAATAGCTCAGGATGATTGTCCATCATATAGTCAGTGAAGTGGGCATCAATATCATCAGTGTCGCCCCACTTCTTCACAACAAACCATAGCCTGACAAATTCATCCCTTGCATCAGTCCAAAACTCCTTCAAAGTCTCTGAGACGAACTCATCAACAAAAGCTTCCCTTGCTCCTGATTCTGGCCTACTGAATTGAAGAATTGTTGCTTTCCTAACTGTTGGCTTCTTCCTGTACTTCCTTGGCTCAGGCTTCGCCTTCTTCCTCCTTAGCAAGCTGATCACTGCATCATCTAGTTCGCGTTGTTGAAGCTCATTGATGTCAGTCAGCTTTTCAACCTTCTTCTCCAAAATGCGCATCTTCTCCTTCTGAGCAATTTCAGCTCTGCGCATAGCCTCAGTCTTTTCAGGTTGATCTCCCCATGCTTCAGCACATAGCTCCGCAACTAACTCACCTGAGTAAGTGATGGGATTCTTCCTTGAGCTCATGGGTGACGATCTTTGGACTTGCTCAGGTTGTTGCTTTGAAGGTTCATTAGCCTTTGCCTTTGTTGCCTCCTCCCTCAGCTTGGCAACTAATTGTTCTCCTTCCTTCTCCACGGCCGCTAACCTAGCTGACTTCCTTACCCTTAGAATATTTCCATCAGGATTGGCTTCAGGATCAGCTAGGACGGTCACTCCTTGACTAACTGCCTCAGATGCCTCAGGGCGGGATCTTTTCTTCTTCTTTTCCCCCTTTTTGGCATCATCATCAGCCTCAGATGGGAATGCGTCAGATCCGCTGTTGATTACGAAGGAGGCTAGGGAATGGACATCGTTGATTCCCTCCTTCAATAATTCAACTCCCATTGAAATCCCAGTCCCTGCAAAAGATACGGAACTGATGGCAGCATTGACTTTCTTCTCAAAGACCTCCATAGAGAGTTGGAGACTTTGTTCAGCCTTGGTGATCCTTTCTTCCACCTTCAAGGACTCACCGCTGACTCTGCTAACCTCAGTCAGTATCTTCGCAGACTCCTCAGTGGCCTTAGCCAAAACGTCCGCCACTGATTGAGAGGTGCGATCCAGCTTCCCTGACTCCAGCTCCAATTTGGACGCTGAGTCCTTCAAGGCCTGAGTGACAATAGCTCCAGTCTGAACTGCAAGCCTGTCCACTGCCTGATTCATCTTTTCGTCCCTGATCGCATCCCTCTCTTCAAGCTTCTTGAGAGTGTTTCTGAGCATCTTCTTTGTGCGCTTCCTCTCATTCTTCACTGACTTGGCCGTGTCAGTCATTGTGCGCTTTAACAAGATCAGCTCCCTGTTAGCAAGGGTGTTGTAAGCTGACTTTGTCCACCTGATGTGCTTCGCCAGGGCCTTGGAGTCTTCATCTTTTTCAGCACGTAGCCTCATTACTTCCTCCTGAAGTTCAGCTAGATTTTCCGAGGTTTTCTCCTGTTTGACCTCCACTATGCTTGTAAATTCAGCACGGCCGACCCCGGTTATGATCACATCTTCATCATCAGCGGCCTCATCAGTGATTGGCTGCTTTCCCTTGTCAGCCCCTGCAGCATCAGTCCCTTCTTCAAGGTGCACTGAAGGCAGTTGTGAAGTAGTCATAGCCGCCTCCTCAGGCTCGGCTAAGCTAACTTGAACCTTAGGAACTTGTCCTTCGGAACTGAGAGTCTCCTTGAATGCCTCAACATCATCCTCTCGTGTCTCAGGGCAGGGAATCCCTTCATCGACAGATGTCTCATTGGCAGCTGAGGTGTTCACAACACCCTCAGCCACTGGTCCACCCTTGGCACCAGTGTTCTTATCACCTTCCCCCTGAGCCTGAGGCTCAGAGTCCATCTCATCAACTTCTCTAGCAGTCTCCTCCACTGCCTTTTCCACAGCTCCACCTTGAGCGTCATCATCCTCCTCATCATCCTCCTTCTCTTCAACGGAGAGAAGATCAGCCTTGCTTTTGGCCATCATTTCAGCCACAAGCTGCTTTAGGTTATCGAAGTTCAAGAGTTGAAGCCAGCTTGTGTTGGTCCCGAAAATATCCAGCGGAAAGCGTTTTTAAGTTTATCTTAATGAAAACCCTTTTAAAGAATGTACTAATAGAAATGCAGAAAACTAAAATGCAGAAAAGTAGAGAACACCAGATTTATAGTGGTTCGGACCAACTTGTCCTACGTCCACTCTCCCTTTCTTCAAAGGGGGTCTTTCTCACTCTCCAACTTACGTACTTACTTACTGGAATTGCGAAGTACCAGCTCCTTCTTACAACTTACAACAACCTTGTCTAACAAGATGAACAGGTTGAGTAATAATCCAACTAAACTCCTAATAGAGTGTATATAAACTTGTATAAACAAGGTGAGTGATTGGAAGAGTTCGTGTGTTCTTGGTGTGCTCTCGCGCGACTCTTGTATATTGAACTAATCCAAGCACTCCTATTTATAGTTGTGGAATAAACTAGCCGTTGGGAACTAGCAATTCAAACAACCATAATTGGAGGAATATAATCAATCAAAGATTGATTATATGATTGATTAGTTGACTTTCAATCAACCAATCAATCAAATCCTCCATCAGTTGACTCTCCAGATTGCTTTCTTCTCCATCAATGATCTAAAAAATCTCCTTGTCTCCAGATTACTAAGATGCTTCTGGTAGGTGAACTAATCCGTCTCTCGTCTGGTCTGGTCTGGGGTCTGGTCTCATATGGTCAGGTAATACTTCTGCTCTGGTCCTCATCTGGGAGAGGTCTTCTGGGGAGTCCTCTGGTGAAGTCCTCTGGTGGGGTCTTCTGGTGACTCCTCTGCAGACTCCTCTGGTCCAAGCTCATCTGGTCAGACTCCTCTGGACCTCATCTGCTCTGGTGACTCTTCTGCTCTGGTGACTCTTCTGCTCTGGACATCTCATCTGGTCACCTCTCATCTGGTCACCTCATCTGGTACCTTCTCTGGTACCTTCTCTGGTCTGCACAGATTCCTTCCCCCTTAACCAAAGACCTATTCTAGACCAAGACTAATCTGTAGCTGACTAACAGGTTCAGCTAGTCTTATTACAAGTTCTTGTTTTAACATCTTCAAAACATCTAATCTATATCCTAACAATTTCCCCCTTTTTGATGATGTTAAAACTGGAAGAACTTAAATAAAACAAGACAAGAAAAAATTGAAACATCTAAATAGAGATTCTAGCAGGCTGGGTCAACTGGTCTTCCCCCTCAAAGTATGCTCAGCTGATATTGGGGCAAAACATCAGCTGGTCTTTTTGTGTATCTGCAGGCAATCAACTTTTTGGTACCCTTCTGGGTCCAGGGGGGTTAGCACAACATTTAGGAAGCCACAAGAATAGATCATCCATTTTTGGATCAGGTGATCTTATCTTTCTTCCATATATATCCACAAAAACACACTGAACATAAGAAGCTTCAACATGGTTATTTCTTCTAGAGGCTCTTCTTCTCTTATGAGCTTGTCCAGTAGAAGAAGTAACTTGTCTTAATGCAACAGACTTGAAATTATTTTGATAAGGATAAGTCTTACTAGAACCATCAAAGGTTCCAGCTGGTCTGGCAGATGACTTGAAAGTCCTCTGCAGGTGAGTAGGAGTCATTTGGTTCTGCTTCTTTTGAGAAGATCCAGACTGTCTTCTACTCTGCTGGCCTGGCTGAGGTATTTTATTCTGGGTATAACCCTTCTTAAAATTCCTCCTCTGCCTTTTGGGTTTTTGAGTTTTAGGACTCATCTGCCCATTAGGCTGAGTTGCCTGGTCAGCTGGCCTTTTACCCTTATCAATAAAATTACTAGTCTGTTCTTCTTTCTGAACATGTGAGGATTCAGGTTTGGTATAACCAAGGCCTGTTTTATCATGCTCTCTTTGAGATGAGGCAGCTATGTGTGACACAGCATTGTTTGCTATAGTCAGCTGCTCCACTCTCATCTTGAGCTTGTCCTCACTTTCTCTTACAATTTTGTTTTGATGGAAGAGTTCATCGAACTTAGCTTTCAGCAGAGTATATTCATTATCTTTCTCAATGTTTTCAATAAGAAACTTTTCTATCAGCTTAGTTTGTTCATCACATCTGGTTTTCAAGTCAGTGGACTCTTCTACCAGTGTTTGAACCTGTTCAGATGGTAGATCAGTTGGGTTGCCAAAACATTGTGAAAGCTTCTGATTTTCTGCTTTCAACTTTGTGTTCTCTTCTTCCAATTTTTGACAAAGTTGTATAGAAGATTGGAGATCTAATAGCATCTTCTGCATATCAGAATCCTCTGATTGTTCAGAAAACGAAGAATAAGAAGAAGAAGAGGGAGTTCGATTGCATACCTCGTCTGTCATAAGACAAACCTCTTCGTCTGGTCCAAAATTAGATGATGAACCAGAAGTGGATACCTCATCTTCCTCATCTGCTAAGCTTCTTTTGGAGTACCTCCTGGTGTCTCTTCTACTGCATCTCTTTGAGCCCATTTCTGCAAAATTTGTTAGCACAACAAATATTTGGGTTTTTCAAAAAAATATGGATCTGCCCTGGTGACCACCAAAATAATTTCAAAACAGTGGTCTGAAGGACACACTGCTCTGATACCACTTGTTGGTCCCGAAAATATCCAGCGGAAAGCGTTTTTAAGTTTATCTTAATGAAAACCCTTTTAAAGAATGTACTAATAGAAATGCAGAAAACTAAAATGCAGAAAAGTAGAGAACACCAGATTTATAGTGGTTCGGACCAACTTGTCCTACGTCCACTCTCCCTTTCTTCAAAGGGGGTCTTTCTCACTCTCCAACTTACGTACTTACTTACTGGAATTGCGAAGTACCAGCTCCTTCTTACAACTTACAACAACCTTGTCTAACAAGATGAACAGGTTGAGTAATAATCCAACTAAACTCCTAATAGAGTGTATATAAACTTGTATAAACAAGGTGAGTGATTGGAAGAGTTCGTGTGTTCTTGGTGTGCTCTCGCGCGACTCTTGTATATTGAACTAATCCAAGCACTCCTATTTATAGTTGTGGAATAAACTAGCCGTTGGGAACTAGCAATTCAAACAACCATAATTGGAGGAATATAATCAATCAAAGATTGATTATATGATTGATTAGTTGACTTTCAATCAACCAATCAATCAAATCCTCCATCAGTTGACTCTCCAGATTGCTTTCTTCTCCATCAATGATCTAAAAAATCTCCTTGTCTCCAGATTACTAAGATGCTTCTGGTAGGTGAACTAATCCGTCTCTCGTCTGGTCTGGTCTGGGGTCTGGGGTCTGGTCTCATATGGTCAGGTAATACTTCTGCTCTGGTCCTCATCTGGGAGAGGTCTTCTGGGGAGTCCTCTGGTGAAGTCCTCTGGTGGGGTCTTCTGGTGACTCCTCTGGCAGACTCCTCTGGTCCAAGCTCATCTGGTCAGACTCCTCTGGACCTCATCTGCTCTGGTGACTCTTCTGCTCTGGACATCTCATCTGGTCACCTCTCATCTGGTCACCTCATCTGGTACCTTCTCTGGTACCTTCTCTGGTCTGCACAGATTCCTTCCCCCTTAACCAAAGACCTATTCTAGACCAAGACTAATCTGTAGCTGACTAACAGGTTCAGCTAGTCCTATTACAAGTTCTTGTTTTAACATCTTCAAAACATCTAATCTATATCCTAACAGCTTGTCAGGCCAAAGAATGAGCAAATCTTGGCCTCCTCCGTCTCCCAATACTCCCAGCCGCGAGCGTCCACCAGCATATGTTGCTCCTGCATGTTTGACTGTTTGAAGTCCAACCAAACTTTGAGCTCCACCACATATGCCAGCAATTCAGTATATTTGTACAGCCCAGGCCAGCACTTTCCTGCCCACTCCGTGGCATTCCCCCTGAGCGTATTCTCCAGTATACCTCCCGCCATGTGCTCATCCAGCTCCTCCTCCTCTATTTCAAGGAACTCATCCTCTTCAGCTGAAATAGATTTGGGACAGTCTTTGGGGTTGGGGTATGAGGGAAAATCTGAGGGGTTGGGAAGGTTTGGCTCGGCTAACTGGTCAGGCTCATTTGTAGGTGAGGTTGAGGGCACTGACTCAGTAGGGTAATTTGGCTCTGAAGGTTGGGGGAGTTGGGGAGTTTGAGGTGTGGGGTCAGGGATGGAAGGTGTTTGGGTTTCAGGATGTGGGGGTGTTTGAGTGGGTGCTGTCTCAGGCTACAATGACTCAGCCGTCTCAACAGTCTTTCTTACCTCCTCTAAGTCAGAGGCTCCAGGAGAGCTTGACTTCTCCCTCTCACTCAACTCAGGAAGTTTCTTAGCAGGAGACTTCTTTACTCCCTTCCTAAGTCTCTTCAGGGGCCTCTCTCCCTGAGCACCCTCCTTACTGACGTCATCATCAGTTCCCTCAGCCTCAGTCCCGGCCTTCTTGGGATCTGACTCAGTCCCTGACTTCGTGCTCTTCCCTGACAGCACGATTTTCACCCTCCTCTCCTTCTTCTCAGCCATGCCCACCTCAGGTTGCTCCACCTCTTCAGCAACAGCCTTCTCAGCCTCCTTACTCCTCTCAAGGAGCTCATCCACCTTTTCAATGAGGCTGGTTGCCACTCTCTTGGCCTTCCCAGCTGGCTTTCTGGCCTAACCCTTTGCTTTCGCATTGGGATCAGTCAGCCCTAGCACTGAATAGGTGTCGCTCAGTGAGGAAAACATTACCTTCTTTGAGGAAAGGTTGTCCTCAAAGTCAAAAGTGTACTCATGGCACGCATGAGCAATCAGCATGGACAATCTTGTGCCAAATGGCAAGATGGCACTGACGGAAATGTGCTTCTTCTCCTTGTCACGCGTGATCTTGTCCAATCCCGCCTGATGGAGTTGATCGAGGAAGAACTGCTCCCAGTTCGCTTCCACTCCATCAGCGATTGCTCCCATGAGCCTCAGCTTGGGCAGACTCAACTGCTCGTGAGAGCCAGTTGCTCCCATCACAATCTTGGACACCAAGTCCACCAGAGCCCTGTACTCCGGCTTCAGAGTGCTCTTGTTCTGACGGGCCCTGAACTCCGAAGACCCTGACTTGGTCCATTTCCCAAGGAATTCTCCCTCCGAGTTTTCCTTATAAGTCCTGGGGTTGATGCCTGAGAATGGCAGCTTGAAGACTTCCCTCACCGCCTGCCTGAGATCGATGGAGACCACCTCCGAGTCGTAGAGAGGCTCTCCATCGCCGTTCTTTTCTCCCGTCGGCTTTAGCGCAGTCACCTTTGTGAAGACTTCCCCCTTCCGCAAGAACATGTTCAAATAAGCTTCCACCACTGTTCTTGGGAGTACGGAAGAGGGGCGGGTGGTGAAGTATGTTTCCAACCCGGCGTCGGAAATCCATTTAAAAACGGGTTTGATTTCCTCAACCGTTAGACAGATACCTTCCATGGAGATGACTTGCTCCATGTGTACCAGCTTCTTCTCAACAACATCGACGATCTTGTCGGTTGTCCAGTCGGAATCAAGGAATGCCATTGTTTTTGAAAAAGAGGTTTTAGAAATTCTGTGTTTGAGCAAGAGAAAACTCAGTGTGCAAATTGTGCATTGTGTTTGCGTAAAGACCTCAAATGGCACCTTTGATTGATAAGACTAAGTCAGTTACTCAAACGTGGGGTTGAGATTGATTTCTGAATTCAAAAGGTTTTGAAATGAGAGGCCAGGATTAATCTCAGTTTTAATTAAAACCCCAAGTCAGTCATATTCCGTATAAAACGGACACGTATATGAAAAAGTAACTGTAGCATTAAATGCTCCGTGCGCGTGGGTTTAAATATAAAAAGGCACGCTTTTAATGAAAACGGAATGCATTTAATAAAGATTTTCAGGACGAATGACTCAGGGAGACGCTTGAGATTCACAAGAGTCAGGTTAGAACCCATACCTGTCAGGGAGACATTGTAGCACCCTGATACCTCGCTGAGTCGAGTCTGGCCTGAGTTCCCCCTAGAACCCTACACTGACTGCTCTCCCGGATCTAAGAGTCCCAATTCCACTGACAGTTCCATAAACCTTGCTTCAGCCAAGGGCTTAGTCAAGATGTCAGCTCTTTGCCTATCAGTGTGAATCTTTTCCATCCTAATATCTTTCTTTTCCACATGATCTCGAATGAAGTGGTGTCTAATATCCACATGCTTGCACCTTGTGTGAAGCACTGGGTTCTGAGTGATTGCTATTGCACTATTGTTATCACAATAGATTGGAACCTGATTAGCAAATACTTGGTAGTCCCTCAACTGTTGCCTCAACCATAGGATCTGAGCACAACAACTCCCTGCAGCCATATACTCAGCCTCAGTTGTGGATGTTGCCACTGAATTCTGCTTCTTACTAAACCACGAGATCAACTTACTTCCCAAAAACTGACATGTCCCTGAGGTTGATTTCCTATCAATCCTACAACCTCCATAATCTGCATCTGAATACCCTGTCAGTTCAAGGTTGTCATCTGAAGGATACCATAGTCCCATATTAACTGTCCTTTTTCAAATACTTAAGTATCCTCTTAGCAGCCTCCAAATGACTTCTCTTGGGATCAGACTGATACCTAGCACACACACCAACTGCAAACGTAATGTCAGGCCTACTTGCAGTCAGGTACAGTAAAGAACCTATCAGCCCACGATACTCAGTCTGATTCACTGAAGTCCCTTCAGTGTCAGGATCCATCTTCCAATTTGTGTTCATTGGGATCCTGGCTGGATTGCTGTTCTGAACACCAAACTTATGAATCAAGTCTCTTGTGTACTTGGCCTGATTAATAAATATACCTTGATCAGTCTGCTTGACCTGCAATCCTAAGAAGAAGTTCATCTCTCCCATCATTGACATCTCAAATTTACCAGTCATCAGTTTAGAGAATTTCTCACATAACTGATGATTTGGTGATCCAAATATTATGTCATCCACATAAATTTGGACCAAGAGAATGTCATCACCTTCAGTGATCCTGAACAATGTCCTATCCACTGTTCCCTTCTTGAACCCATGATCAGTCAGGAATTGAGAGAGGGTATCATACCAAGCTCTTGGTGCTTGCTTAAGTCCATAGAGTGCTTTCTTCAAATGGTATACTCTATCTCCAACCTCAAACCCGGGAGGTTGTTCAACATATACCTCTTCATTGAGTACACCATTCAAGAATGCACTCTTGACATCCATTTGATACACCTTGAACTTCTTATATGTCGCATAGGCAAGGAACAACCTGATAGCTTCCAACCTAGCCACTGGAGCAAAAGTCTCGTCATAGTCTATTCCTTCAGACTGACAATACCCTTTTGCAACCAGTCTAGCCTTGTTCCTTACCACAACACCATTCTCATCCTTCTTGTTCTTAAAGACCCACTTGGTACCAATCACACCTTGATGCCTAGGTCTATCTACCAGTTCCCAAACCTGATTCCTTGTGAACTGATTCAACTCCTCTTGCATGGCAATGATCCAGTTGGAGTCAGTGAGAGCTTCTTCAATGTTCTGAGGCTCTTGCTCAGAGAGAAAGCAACAGAACAGTGCACTCTCACCATGAAACCGTCTGGTCCTGACTCCCTCAGTTGGATCACCAATAATTTGATCAATGGGATGATCTTCTAACCATGTTCTTTTGCCAGGAGTTGTTCCTGAGGTACCTGCAATGTTAGTGTCTACAGGCTCATAAAATTCAGGAAATTGAACAGAAGGGTATGATCCTGAGTCCATACCAAAGGGATTAACAAGCTCAATGTCAGGGACATTGATTCCCCCTTGATGAGGTGACTCAGGAGCCGTCTCAGCTGCAACAGCATCTTCATAGACGGTACTTACCTCAGGTTGAGCCTGTTCCTCTGTCTGAGGCTCAACAATCCCTGATGTGCTGGGTTTAGGAGTGGCACTTGGTTCATCATCCTGATCGTCATCATCATCCCATCTGGGAATTGGCACAGTCTTGATCTTGGGATCAGGTTGATTCTTCAAGCTCAGCCTTGTCACTCTCCTCGTGACCTCCTCAGTGTCAGGATTCAGCACCTTTGCCCTAGACTCATTAGCAGATTCATCAAAGACAACATGAGGTGATTCTTCCACAACAAGGGTCCTACAATTGTAAACCCTGAAGGCTTTGCTAATTTCAGAATATCCCAAGAATATTCCTTCATCAGATTTGCTATCAAAGGCTTTCAACTGGGTCTTCCCATTGTTGAGGATGAAGCACTTACAACCAAACACATGAAAGTAAGAAATACGAGGTTTTCTTTTGTTCCATGTCTCATATGGGGTCTGAGCATGTTGCTTGTTCAGCATGGATATGTTCTGAGTGTAGCATGCAGTGTTGATTGCCTCAGCCCAAAACTTCTTGGGCAATCCTGACTCAGCCAGCATGGTCCTTGCAGCTTCCTTCAGTGTCCGATTCCTCCTTTCAGCGACACCATTCTGTTGTGGGGTTCTAGCTGCAGAAGTCTCATGAGCTATACCAAGTTCATTACAAAAGTCAGAAATATATGAATTTATAAATTCAGTGCCCTTGTCAGATCTGATCTTAGTAATGGACTGATTTTTCTCATTGCTGAGTCTTCTGAGCAACTCTGGAAGCTTCACCTGTGTTTCCTTCTTATTCAACAAGAAAATAACCCAAGTATATCTAGAATAATCATCAATAACCACAAGGGTATATTTTCTACCATTCATACTCACAGGTGTTATGGGACCAAATAGATCCATGTGCAGGAGCTGAAGTATTCTGTCAGTGGAGTAGGAAGCCTTTTCTTTGAATGACGCTCTGACCTGCTTCCCTTCCTGACAAGCTTTGCACACGTGATCTTTGCTAAAAACTTCATTAGGTAGACCATCAACAAGTGACTGTCTAGAAATTTTGTTAAGAATCTTGAAGTTCAGGTGGCTTAATCTTTTATGCCATAACCAACTGAGCTCTAGAGAGCTTTTAGCAACAAGACAAGTATTAGGAATAGTGCTGCTCCAATCAGCGAGATAAACGTTACCTTTCCTTATACCTGATAGAAGCACTTGTGTTGATTTGTCCTTGACTGAACATTTATTCGATGAGAACTCAACACAGAACCCTTTGTCACAGAATTGACTTACTGACAGCAGGTTATGCTTCAGTCATTCCACAAAGGACACATTTTCCACTCTGACTGTACCTATAATTAGAACACCAAAACCCTTAGTAACACCTTTTGAGTTATCACCAAAGGTTACCTGTGGACCATCTTTAGCCTGATATTCTTGGAGAAGACTCTTCATTCCAGTCATGTGCCTTGAGCAACCACTGTCTAGGTACCAAACAGCTTTGATTGAGTCTTCTCTCCTCTTGTTGTCATCCACAGCTGCCTGTAAGCAAATCAGGCTTTAGGTACCCATTAGGTGTTGGGTCCTATTGTGTCAGCTGTACCTTTCGGGATCCAGACTTGCTTCACAACCCTGATTGCCTCAGAGTGGTGAATCTGTCTCCCTGAAACATCGACATACACAACTCTCTTCTTCTTAGCCTGAGAGGAAGATGGTGTATGGGTGCTAGACTTAGGCTTCGCAGGAGCCTGAGTGGGTGCCTTTTGGGCTGGCTTCCTGTTCTTCCTAGGTCTGGGTGCAGCAGGTCTTGGGCCTTGTTCTTGATAAGGACCCTGATTTCTATTCCCCCTAGGCAAGTGAAGGAATGGAAAACAGTTAAAGGCCTCAGGATGCCAAAACCACGGGGGTGTCATCATGTTTGGCCTTCCCTGTTGGTATTGCCAAGCATGATGGTACCCTCGCTGACCAGTCTGAGGGCTCTTGGCCTGAGTCTTCCTCTGCTTTCGCTGAGGTTTTCCCTGGCCTGAGCTCTCAGGGGCTTCCGTAGGTTGCTTCACTTTTCCCTTGGGTTTTGGCTTAGCTACCTTAGGAGCAACCCTGACTGTGTCAACGGTTTCTTTGCCCTTATCAGTTTGACGGGCCTGGAGCACAACCTTAGGTGCACTCTGGCCTGTCTGAACAAATACCCTCTCAGTGTTGCTCCCTGAAGCAACATGAGACTGACCTTGTGAGGATTTCTCAGGAACATATCCAAGTCCCTTTTTCTTGTTCCCAAGTATCTGGTTGCTATTTATTTCCTCTCTAGCCACTGAGGATTTATTCATTGCTGCAACCTTTTTCTTGAGAGAGTCCTCACTCTTTTTCAGGATTTCATGTCTGGTAAAGAGGTCATCAAACTTACTCTTAAGTGCTTTCAGCTCTTCCTTCCTGACCAGCTCTTCCTCAGCCAGTTCCTTCAGAATTTTCTCTCTTGGGAGACGCTCAGAATTGATCATATCAATTTCCTGAGTTAGTCTCACAATCTGAGCTGATTCTTTGAGATCAGACTGAGTGAGTTGTTCATTCAGGTTTTGAACTTCAGTACTCAATTTCTTGTTCTCCTCTACCAAGAAGACATTAGTTTCCTGCAGTCTGGAGAAATCAACTATCAATTGATCAAGACAGATCTGAAGGTTCATTTCTCTAACTGACTCTGAGCTGAGCTCAGGATTTTGACCAGTGTAAGAAGCACAAACAGAATTTGATGTTACCTCAGGCTCATCCCTAGCCATTAGGCAGACATCATCGTACTCATCATCCGAGAAGAGTTCAGGTGACCTTTCAGTGGGACCATCAGAGTCTGTTGCATCCTCAGCCACCATAGCCCTCCGATCAGCAGATCTTAGATCCCTCGTGGCTCTCCTTTCCTCTCTCTCCCTAGCACTCAGCTCCGGGCAATCGTACTGATAGTGACCAATCTTGTTACAGTTGTAACATGCTACCTGCTCACTTATTCTTTCTTTTCTTGGTTCAGGGTTCCTCCTTGAGTCAGGTTCCCTGGTTCTCGGTGAGCTTTCGGCCTTGGTTGGATATCTATCATCGCGAGTACGTCTCTGTTCGTCTCTTCTTTCAGGCTTTGGTTCAGAATATCTCCTTTCATCACCACGTTCTCTCCTCTGGTCAGTGTTCCTTCGCTCCTCATATCTCCTCGAGCTTTGGTGGGTTCCTTCAGGTTTCCTGTCACGTGAGTCCTGATAAAACTTTTTATAACGACCAAACCTGGAATTGAGCTTGTCAAATCGTCTGGCCATCAGGCTGTACTCCTCAGCGAGTTCTTCCCTGCTCATCTCCATCAGTGACTTTGATGAAGAATTTGATGAGGGCTCAACAGGTTCAGACCTGGCCTTGAACGCCACACTTTTCTCAGGAGTTTTCTCCTTCCCTTCCTCTTCTGACTGAACTTTCTTCTTTCTTTTGTTAAGATCAAATTCAAGCGCTTTTAGCTCTGAAAAAAGTAAAGCAGAAGTTATGTTACTCATATCCTGAGTGTTCTTAAGCATAATTACACTGTTGTCCCATCTCTCAGGAAGGGCATTCAGGATCTTTGAAGCAACATCTCTCCTTGGGACATCCTTGTCCAACATCACCAATTCATTCATCAA
The DNA here is from genome assembly GCA_947034835.1 of Ballota nigra. NCBI lineage: Eukaryota > Viridiplantae > Streptophyta > Magnoliopsida > Lamiales > Lamiaceae > Ballota > Ballota nigra. The sequence continues at coordinate 104,100,094 of OX344722.1, forward strand.
CTTGATGAATCTAGACTCCATCTGATCTATGCTCTCATCAGGCAGCATCTCGAACGCTTCGAATTTCTGAATGGCAATATTCCTCTTGTTCTCCTTTATCTTTTCTGACCCTTCGCACATCCTGGTCAGATCATCCCAAACCTCCTTTGCCGTCTTTAGGTTCATCAGCCTGGCTGACTCCTCGAAAGGCACCGTATGCAAGATGATGTTTCTGGCGACGTTGTCAAGCCCCACCATCTTGATTTCATCGTTGGTCATGTCTTTCCTCTCCTTAGGAACCTGCACGCCAATCGCAAGATCATCGTATCCCAGTCCTCTGACGTTAGGAATAGTGATCTTGATCGGTCCTTCCCTGAGTACACGCGGCATCTGGTCATGGATGGCATCTAGATGTGCCTCTAATCTGAACTTCCAATAGACAAAGTTAGATACAGAGAATTCAGGTAACGAAGCTTCAAGTCTCCTCGAAGTCATGATGATGATGCAAGTTTTATGAAAGGCAAACTCAGATCTGTTCAGTGACCACCAACAGTTTCTCCTCTGAAACTATTAGTATTCAAAGTCAGTGGTCTTTCGAACCACTGCTCTGATACCACTTGTTGGTCCCGGTACAAGACTGAGGAATACGTGTATGGGGGGGAATACACGTATACCAATTTTCAAACTTAAAACTGACTGAGTCCCCTTCACTCAGAGTGGTAAAGAACTAGGAGCTGATAATACACCCACTGACTACACTTGGTGCGGGTCAGTTGGCTAACTATCAGTTCAAGTTCAGTGCGGAAATGTTTGAGCCCTGATAGTTTAAAGTCTTGTTTAGTTTGCTTTCTGAAAACTTGTGTTACTCAAATCTGAGAAGTGTTTAGTAGGGCAGTGTTCTTTTGAGGATCAGGTTGATTGATTCAGACCTGATAAACTTGAATGCAATGAATGAACAGGTAATATGGCAAGTATGCACAATGTCAAAGCAGTAAGAACACAAGGAGTTTAATGTGGTTCAGAGTCTCAAGCTCCTACGTCCACGGTCTGACTTAACAGGAAATCCACTCAAGGGATTCTTGTTTTTAACGTGCCAAGGTGCACCAAGATCAGTTACCTCACTGATCTATACAAACTCCTCTTACTATCACACTAACTGACTTACTCCCAACAAACCTAACTTAAGGGTTTTGGTTTCAGTTTGGATTCCAACTAAGTTGAGATTATCCTTACAAGGCAAAGCTATGCTAAGGATTGGATAATCTCTCTAAGCTTAAGATAATTCTATTTAGCTCTTGGAATACAGAATAACTCTCGGTTGCTAAGAAACACTTGGGAAATTTGAATGTTTTCGAGTGCTTCTTTTAAAGGCTGAATGCTTTGAAAGCTTGAGAGTTTGAGTAATTTCTGGCTTGGAAATTTCCCGTAACCTTGAATGGGTTCAAGGCCTTCTGTGTTTATAGGTGGTTTGAATAACTATCCGTTGGAGAGATAGCCTTCTAGCCATCTATGTAGAGGGGCTTCAAACGGACATATCTCCATGCAGCAGCCGCCCTTGCATGGATTTGGTATTTGCATTAAATGCACATTAAATGCTTGCCCGTTGAATATGCAGTCTGAATTCAGTCTTTATGTCAGGTTCCGTACGTGTGTGTCCTCCTCGGATTGGTCCACGTCATCAGGTTGGTGAGAATGTCAGAACTTATTCCTGAGCTTCAGGCTTGTCTTATTAAGTTCATTTTGTCTTGAGCTCACCGGTCTTGTCCTGACGCTGAAATTCCTTTTGCATTGCTTGGCTCTACTCCAAGTCTTCCCATTAACTCAGTGACAACCTGTTCCCTTCAGGACTGAGTTAGTAATGACCTCAGGGTCATACTCTTCATCACTGACACTTACTCAGCCAGCTTAGAAGACTGCCATAAGTTCAGGATGGTGCTCTTCGTCTTCAGGCTCTGAGTCTTGATTGTATCCAGTGAGTTCTCCTCTCACTGAGTACCTGTGAAGTGTAAAAGACTAAGCACTAATCCTAACCAAGACTAGCCTGACACAGACATATTAAGGCGAACATCTTTTCAGGGGCTTTGGGATCTTAATCAAAACTGACAATGTCCCAACAAGCATCTTGCAGTAATGTCGGCCAGTAATACCCTTGTCTTACTGTTTTGTAGGCCAATGCACGCCCCCCAGCGTGATTTCCGCAGACGCCTTGATGAATTTCCCGTAAAACTTCTTGGCCTTGCTCTCTCGTCAGGCATTTCAATAACGGGAGTGAGAATCCTCTTTTGTAGAGTTGGTCGACCATGATTGTAAACCTTGCTGCTCGCCTGGTCATCTTGGCTGCTTCCTGAGGATCCCCTGGAACTTCACCATCACGAAGATATTTGATTATGGGTGCTCTCCAGTCATTTTCTTCATATTCTTCATTCACCTGATTTACTTTGTAGTCATGTGTTGAAGGTTGACATATTTTCGTGATGGTGAGTTCTGATAACTCTGTCGAGCCCGTGCTGGTAGCCAAGCGAGCAAGTGCATCCGCTTGAGCATTGTTTTCCCGAGGTATTTGTTCGATGTAAATTTTCTCAAACATGGACGCCAAATGTGCTACGATTTTCTGGTATAACGCCATGTTTTCATCTTTCGCTTCATACTCTCCCCGGACTTGATTGACTATCAGCTGTGAGTCTCCATATATTTGTAGTCTTCTAACCCCGACTGCCAGTGCTAGATGGAGTCCGGCTATCAATGCCTCGTACTCAGCTTCGTTGTTTGTTGCCATGAAATCAAATCGAACCGCCGAGGTGAAGATTTGTCTATCTGGGCTGACTAGTACTATTCCGGCCCCTGATGCTGTGTTGGTGGATGATCCATCTACGTACATATGCCACGGGTGATTATGACCTCTCGTTGGATCTTGAGGGAAGGTTAGCTCGACGATGAAATCGGCCAACGCTTGTCCTTTGATCGTTGTTCGAGGTGCATAAGATATCCCAAACTGGCTTACTTCGAGAGACCATTTGAGTAGGCGACCAGCAGTGTCTGGTCTTTGCAAGATTTGCCTTAATGGGAAAGTCGTTAGGACTTCCACCTGGTGGTCGAAGAAGTATGGTCGTAGTTTCCTGACGCTCATCACCAGCGCGTATGCCAGTTTTTCCATCGGGGAATATTTTATTTCTGTCTCATGCAATGCTTGGCTTACATAGTATATGGGTAAATGGAACTTTCCTTCTGCATGAACCAGAACTGAACTGATGGCCACCTCTGAAGCTGCCAGATATAGATATAATTTTTCTCCGGGAACAGGCTTTGATAAGATTTTAGTATCACTGAGATATTCCTTCAGCTGTTCAAACGCCTGCTGGCATTGATCCGTCCATTGGAATCTTCCTTTCTTTATAGCATTGAAGAAAGGTCGGCATCTATCTCCGGATCTTGAAATGAATCTGTTCAGGGCCGCCAAGCATCCGGTAAGCCGTTGCACTTCCTTGACGGATCTTGGTGGCTGCATGTCCAGAATGGCCTTCACCTTTGATGCATTTGCTTCGATGCCTCGTTGGCTAACAAGATGTCCGAGAAATTTGCCTGAATGAACGCCGAAGCTGCTTTTCTTTGGATTTAGCTTCATGTTGTATGCTCGGAGTATTTCGAACGCATATGCTAGATGTTCCAAATTATCTTCCTTCTTCGGGCTTTTCACCACTATGTCGTCCACATATACCTCCATTGTTCTGCCAATATGTTCATCGAACATTTTGTTGACAAGTCGTTGATATGTAGCCCCTGCATTGATTAGCCCGAATGGCATCCTTTTCCAATATAGTAAATTTTTGTTGGTGTAAAAAGTTGTGCTTTCTTGGTCGTCTGGATGCATTGGTATCTGATGGTAGCCGGCGAATGCATCCATGAATGTGAGGAGTTCATGTCCAGCTGTGTTGTCCACCAACTGGTCGATGTGTGGCAAGGGGAAATTGTCTTTGGGGCATGCGGCATTCAGGTCCGTGAAGTCGATACATAGTCTCTACGTGCCATTTGGTTTTTTCACCAACACTGGATTAGCCACCCATCTAGGACATAGTGCCTCTTTGATAAGGTCATTGTCCAATAGCTTCCTCACCTCTACATCCAACGCTTCGTATTTGTCGGGCCCAAACTTCCTTCTTTTTTGCTTTACCGGTTTTTTTGTTGGATCGATATTTAGCCTATGGCAGGCATGCTCAGGGCTGATGCCTACCATATCGGTGTGTGACCATGCGAATACATTGAGATTAGATTTTAAGAATTCCTTCATCCTGGATCTGTAAGGCTCTGGGAGCTCAGATCCAATGAAGAGTTCTAAATCTTCTCGGTTCGGGTCAACTCTGATTGCTTCCAACTCTTCAACCGGCGTTGCTCTTCTTTTTTTATTCTTCCATCGAGGATCTATGATGGGCCCTTCCAAGTTGAGTTCATCTTCCACCATCATCGGCTCTGCTCCTAGCCGTGGTTCAAGGTCTTCCACATTGTTTGGGCAAGGTTCATTCTCTTGTCTCTGTTGGTCGTTCTGGATCTCTTGTTCGCCCCCATGCTGGTCGTCCACCTCCATCATCTCCGTATCGATGGACTCCATGATTTCATCAAGTATAGATGGTTTCTCTTCAGCGCTGCTGCTCGACTGTTCGCTTACTACCGATACTTGATTGTTTTTGGGCAACAACTGCAGGAGGCATTCACGAGCTCTCTTTTGATCGTCTTTTACCGTACCTAATCCTTTTGGTGTTGGAAATTTAACACAATAGTAGTACGTTGAAACAGCTGCTTTGAATTCATTGATAAAAGGTCGACCGAGAAATCCATTATAGGAAGACTGCTGGTCTACCACTAGGAATTCTATCATTCTAGTCAATCTCCTGTCAGGATTCTCGGTCGATACAAGTTCAACTGACAACGTTACTATTCCTAAGGGAACGGTTACAGCATCTCCGAATCCCACTATCTTATGATTACAATCTTTTACATATTTTGCACAATCCCCTATCTGATCTAATGTGCTTTTGAACAGGATGTTTGTGTATGACCCGGTATCCATGAGAAATCGGTGGACTCGAGTTCCCATGATGTTAGCACATATGATCAATGAGTCGTTGTGTGGGGTGAGCACTTCATCCAAGTCTTTTTCTGAAAACACCAAGTCTCCCATTTTCTTGGTGGCTTGATTGACTCCCACTTCTCTTACCTGAGCTACCGCTCTCAGTTCTGCTTTCCTTTTTCTCTTTGAGATTGGAGGTCTTCCGTCTGAGCACCCCCCAACAGGTCCACTTGCCTCAAGCATAAAAATTTCTCGCATCGGCTACGCTGGGGCTGTTGGAACCTTTTTTCCCTTCTTGGTCGTCTTGTTCGGCTGGTCGTCACTATCTTCATCTTCCGAGCTGGGCGGACCAACCGCTCTTGGTCTCTTTCCAGGTTCCTTCTTCACAAACTCGGACAGTTTACCTACTTCATAGAACCTCCACAGCTGTTTCAATAAGTCACGGCACTCACTAGTGAAATGTCCAATGTTCTAATGGAAGGCACAGTATTTGTTTGGATTTAATTTCCCACGTTCTTGTCGGATTTTCCTTGGTTCTGAAAGCATATCTTTGTCTTTAACGTTGTTATATACGGCCTCTATCGATGTAGCGAACACCTGATTCAACCTTTCTTTCAGCTCTGCCCCTTCATTGAAAGCTTTCATGTTTTTCGGGGCTTTGTATTCACTTCCCGTGGACTTCTTTCCGACTTTCTTGGGATCGTTTTTATCACCTAATTCTTTCTGCAGTGCTTCTTGCATGGATACATGTATGCCTGCCCGATGTCTAAATTCTGCGTATGTCTTTGGGCAGGCGAGATGTATTTCCTTCCACAAATCAGTTCCTTTTTTCAAGCCCGCCATTACTGCTACCATCTTGGTATCTTCGCTGACCATCTCTCCTTCCAAAAGTATTTTGTCAAATCTTTTTAGGAATTTCCTATCCAATTCGTTATCTCCTTGCTTGATGTCGGCCAAGCGGTGCCTCTGAGTTAAAAACGACCCGGCCGTGGAGAAATGTGATAGAAATTCCTTGCTCAATTGTGCGAAGGAGTTGATGGATCCCAGGGCAAGTGCCGAAAACCAACGATAGGGGCCATCTCCTAATGTGAGTGGGAAGTTACGGTACTGTGTCGCATCTGAGGCCCTCATGGATATCATAAAATCGGAGTATTTTGCCAAGTGAACCTTGGGATCCGAACTTCCCTCGTATAGACTGACAGCAGGAAACTGTATTTTCTTCTGAACCGGTGCATTCAGGATTGCTGTTGACAGCGGCGATGATGGTAAAATTATCGAGCCAATGTCCTTTTGAGAATCTAGCTATTTTTGCATTTCTTCAATCGTCTTCTTGAGGGCTTGCAACTCGCTCGGAGACGCTCCACCGTTGGGAGGCTGTTCGTCGTGATCAAGCCCCATGACTTTATCTTGACGCAGTCCCTCGTCAACGGGACGTTTCTCCTGCGTTGGTCGCCTAGCGACGTTGCTGGCCTCATTAGGGCCCAGCCGCCCAAAGGCTGATCACCGAAGTCGATCATGGACAGATGGGCGAGCATTAGTGCGCAGCCGCTGCTCGCTCCTTGGTGGTGTGATCTCCCTATGCTCTTCACTGCGCTCTATTTTTCCATTGTAATGGTGCCTCGTACTTCTTGTCGTGCCTTTGCTCATCTCTGTCCTTCCTCCCGGTGTGGACTCTTCTTTGCTTCCTAACCTCTCGCTAATTGGGGCTTTGCCTTTATTCTGTCGAGCTTGGGCGCTGTCCACCTCGTCATTTCGTGCATCTTCGCCCCTTTTACTCCCCTGCTCGGCTGACCGCCTGGTCGTCTCCATCGCTTTTGACGGTTCCGCTCTTTCTTGTTGTCTTTGAATCGATTGTAAAATGGTAATTATTTTCGCAAGTTCCTCCGGATTTCTTCCTAAGGCTTCCACCTCCGGGGGAAGGGTGTCGATAGTAACCTGCACGTTTCTGTTGGACATGGCTCGTACGGTGTGTGCATGGTCACCCGTAGATGATACCCGCGTCCGTGATCTTCATGACGGATGTGCACTTGAAGATTGTCTTTCTTGTGATCCCACCATTTTCGATTGAATATTCCGATGATGAAGATCTTTTGTTTATCTTTATCAATTTAAGAATAACTAGCCTTGTATGTGTGAATTTGGTTATTTAACAAACCCTAATTCACACATGCATGCATTCTAATTCTTAAATATGAACAAATTCTTCACAAGTGTTGAATTACCTCTTTAATTCCCAGATTTCCGGTGATTTTTCCAGTTTCCGGTGACTTTGGCCGGAATCCGATATTGATTTTGCAGATTCCGGTAGCTCTTCTTATTGAATTCTTCAAATATTCGACCAAACCGGAGGTTCGAACCCTCCTTCTAGCGCCAATTGTTGATGACCTTGATTCGAATTAGATAATTGGTGGCTATTTAATACTCAAGAAGGTCATCAAACAAGATTATAAGTGATGATTTTGTGTAAGAAGGGATTAAGAAATAAAATTGCAAGAACTTGGTCTTCTTTTGAATATTTGAACTTATTTTGACCCTTTCATGAAGGGGTATTTATAGACTTACAAGCAAGTAGGAGGTGTCACTCTCTTAGCCCTTTTAATTTTGGCTTTGACAAGTGTTTAGCCACTTGTCCTATTCCTAAACTATTACATCTTGTACAATGACAAGTGTTTAATACACTTGTTTGCTTCTAATGCAATGTTTAAGTTAGTGGAATTTTGAGCTGATCTTCGTGGGCCTTTCTTGCTCGCTTAGTCACCTAGATGGTGTATCTTGTCATTGCTTTATTCTAATTATTTATTCATTTTGCTTCTTTGTTTCTCTGGTCGCCTGACACTCATTTGACATCACTCCTGGTCGCCTGACATCCATCTGATGTCATTCTTGGTCGTCTGGTGTTTGAGGCTCTTTTAATCTCTACTGGTCGCCGACATCTAATCTGCATAATTAATCCCTTAAACCCCTAAACACTGTTGGTCGCCTGGTCGTCTATCAACAATCATGGGCGCATAACAAGAGATCATGGAGCGGTTACATAAAGAAGTTATTTACGGATGAAGACCTCCATCTATAAATAGAAGTCGACGTCTTCAGTACCAAGTGTGGAGTAAACGGGTACACCTACTCCAGCGTCAATCCTGAGTTCAAAGGTGATAGGGCAGTTATTCCAATATTTATGTTATGCCTAGAAGTTAAGTATATCTCGCATAACTTGCGGTCAATCTTATATCCATAGGTAGAGAGATCATAGATATAGAGTGAGATCAACTTTGACAGTGTATTGTGTTATACACTTAGCCAATTTAGATTTGATAGGTGATATCGAGTCTTGTTTCCGTTGTGAAAGATTTAACTCTTCACACAACTTTTGTATCACTAATCTTATTATAGTGAATGTTTCGTCGTAAGGCTAGCACAAACTATTTTATATAGTTTGCATTAAAAAAATAGGGTAATTCTGGTGCGCCCCTGGGGTATCCATACCCCATTTAACTCATTACCGATTTAGCAGGTAATAGGTAATATTTGAAATCGTGGGCCCCACCTCACAATAATATCATAATTGCTCTTGTAAGATAGTCACGTGACTTCCTCCCTCCTCATAGCAATTCTCTTTATCATTTTGCCATAAAAAATAAACAAATATTGCTAATTAATAATAAAAATGGGTTGCTGGAGTTTAATTGCTAGGATGCCCAAATTAATGGGCGCAAAAGTCATTAAGGAGTTAATTCAATTTAATCCCCATTTCTGTTCACTCATTCTCAATTTTTTCTTTAATTCTCTTATCTTCTCATTTCTTCAGTTTTACTCCAATAAAAATAGGCTCGTGTTTGTCCAAAAAATTACTCAATTTAAAAAAAATTACAAAACACTGTCTTTCTTGACAATTAAGTACAAATAATAGTCAAAATCATGTAAATAAATACAAGAAATTCGATTAAATTAAAAAAAATTGAGTACACAAATTTTAAGTAATTTTCACAACAATCACAATGTAATTTGGGGAAATAAATGCACCAGAGAGGAAAATATGGGGAAAATGGGTAATTGGAGTGGAAAGAAATTTAGAGAATAATGAAAAATCAGAGTGAAGTGAAACGTGGAGTGAAACTGTGAAAGTTGAACATTGTGAAAGACAAAAAAAATAGTTATATAAGTAGTTTTCGTTTTCCTTTATATCAAAATTTTGAATGATATAGATAAAGTTGTGTTAATAATGAGAAGATGGATTTTTTAAGTTCTTTCTATCTCTAATTAATTATGACATGTGTTATCATTATTCTAAAATCAAATAAATAAATGAAATAAAATCTGATAAGAATGTAAAATAATTTTTAAAAAAATACTCCAAAAAGAAATCATGGTACCAACATGGACAATCAATTTTTAAAATAACCGAATTTCGGTATGGACATAAATATTTTCAAATATTTGTTTTGGTCTGTACTGTGAACAACCCTAGTTATATTACAATTCATAGTGAGACTTGTTTACACAATACCAACTTATTTATATAAATAATGAATATGTATAGAGTAAAATTGGTCCATATAATTTAAAATATTTCTTTATTGTAACCAACTAATGTTCTTTAGTTAAACAAATAATATTCTTTGTATCATTCAACTAACACCCTTCACTAAAAATAATTATTTCTATACATTGATCATTCACAAAAATACTTAATAACTATTATTTTAAAATAATTGAAATATCTTTTATACTACAAAATAAAGAGATTTATTATAATATATATATTTCAAATATATATTCAACATATTTATATTATTTCTCAATATTTATTATTTAATATAAGTTATATTTCAAATATACATCCAATATATTTTGTAAATAATTATTAGTCAATATTTACGGATTACAATAAAATATATTTTAAAGATATATATCAAATATATAATTTTTTTTTAAAATGAATATTATTAAATTTAGCAATAATTTTGATGGAAAAATTCAATGGTTTCTAAAAAGTAATCCGATTAGCGTTATTATATATATATATATATATATATATATATATATATATATATATATATGTATGTATATATATATATATATCTAATTAAAGAACTGCAATCTACCACTGAAATTTGGGCCATCTTAGCAATTAAATGCCAGCAGCCCATTGATATCATTAATTAATTAATTAGCAATATTTATTTTATATGGTAAATGGATCATTAAAGAGAATTGCTATGAAGAGGGGAAGTCGCGTATTATTATCTTAAAAAAGCATGTATATGGTAGTAAAGTGGGGCCCATGATTAAATTCAAGAATTCAACCACTGAAAACGCAAAAAAAAAACCTTTGCACGGGAAAAGTTTCGAGATGCCGGAAGGAGAAGCCGTGACTGGAAAATGCAATTGTTGGTTTCAACAATTAATTCGAAAAAGAGAGTGTCATACGGTGCCGAAAATAAAAAAAGGAAACAGAGCACGACGCCGGAAATCAAAGTGAAATTCACCGAAAATTGAAGAAGAAGCAGAGCCCGATCACGCAGGAAAGCTTCGTTAATGGGAAAGCTGTAAACCCCCGTTACAAAAGAATGGGTAGCAGTTTTTTTTTTTTTTTTTAATTTTAAATTTAGTCAGCCTCTCTAATCATTACCCATTTCCTAACAGTTATGTTCAGTTTTATCAACCATTACTTTACAAATAAATGACAAATAGCAGTTACAAGTTTAATATAATGAATTTTGGTACTGATCTTTTCCTTTTCCTCTTCCTGCACGCACCAAAACAACCGAGTAAACATAACTTCACCTCCACATTTTCTGGGGGAGCAAAGAAAGGAAACCACACTGCTATTTCTACTTTCTCTCCTTTTCCTAATCACCATTTCTGCCATTTCAAGAAAGAAAAACAGAATTCAGCTTCTTTTCTCTTTTCTCTCCCCACTTCCTTATATTTCCGGTTGGGGGCAGAAATACAAGGCACCTTTGGTTTCTCTCATCTCCACAATTTTTGTTGGCTTAGAAATCTTTCTTGTGAAGGTATTAATCTACTTTCACATAGTTGATAAGGGTGCAATCTGTTATATTTTATTTATCTACTTAGTTGATTATTCAGTAACAAATAAGATCAACCATGCCTTCCTTTTCTTTTCACTAAATATCAAAGTTTGTGATGTATGTATATTTCATTGGTAGAAAGTGTTTAGATGCGACTTTCTTATGTACATGCCCATTTAAGGTAGCCTCAAGGGTGAAGGTGATTAAATTGTAATCAGCAGTATGATATCTAGGTAAATTTTTGGGGATATTAAGTCTATGATGCTGCTCATTTTCGCAATAAGTCAAGTGCAACAAGTGTGAGAAGCGTTTGCCTTATGGAGGATCTCTTTAAACATATAGTTAGTTCTGCAAACAGATTTCTTAAAATAATCAGATTGCAAAAAAATTGAAACCTAAATATGAGTTATCATGAGCAACTGTAATTTATCAATTAGGTTATTTTAGTTTGGGTTAGTTCTATTAATTTCTATAAATGGCTTTTGTGTCTATGCTAATCAAATATCTACGACTACTAATGCAAGGCGACGGCAATACCGAGGATTAGTTCGTACGGGATTTCCACTTAACACTTTTTGCGTTCGGATTCGAGGTGGGGTTTTATTGCTTTATTCTCTACAGTGGTTAGTAGAGCTCTTTTGCATGTGTTATTCGGTGTTTTATGTTTTAAGTAAACGCTTAAGTTGTCTACTATGTGAATTGTTTTCCCATGTTATGCAAATGGTGAAGTTATTATGGAAAAGTTACTAATAGCCAGGGGCCCTATTTGTGGTCCGGGACCGACGGGTCTTCGGGTGAATCCCGCCGTGCTCGGCAAAGTCTAATAGCCAGGGGCCCTATTTGTGGTCCGGGACCGACGGGTCTTCGGGTTTAACCCGCCGTGCTCTAATGTTCTATGGCAATGTTCAATGGCAAAGTATTATGGCAATGTTTAATGGCAAAGTATTATGACAATTTTCAATGGCAAAGTATTATGACAATTTTCTATGGCAAAGTATTATGGCAATGTATATGTGTAAATGTGAAAGTGATTTACAAGTGGTTACTTAATTATTTATTTCTAACATTAACTCTGAATAACGTGACTCCACTGAGTATGCTTGCATGCTCACCCCCAATATATTTCCCCCTTTCAGGTTGAGGAGTTGGAAAGCGAGGAGTGGTGATGGGAGACGGATTTTAAATATTATCTAAGCTTAAATTAAACTACTCAAGTTTAAAGTTGACTAAATTTCTAGTATTTTTACGTACTTAGATTTACTCGTGATTTTTCTTCAGTTTTCAGAACTATGGGTGTTATCAGTTTTTAGTTAAAGTAATTTATTCAAATTTGAAAGCCGTTGCTGGTTACCGTTAGAGTGTTTTTAAATTATAGTTATTTTCTTTACCGTTATGCATCTAAGTTTCAAAATTAGTTGCGCCCAAGTTAGTTAATATAACTACTTTTTAGGATGTCCGTTTCATGAGAACTAGGGCGTGACAAAAGCAGAGCATGGAAAACGATTTGGTTTCGGAAAATGACTCGACAAAAATAGAGTTTGATTCGACCGAGTTAATGCACACTCCCAAAAATTATCTTACATATTTCATCTTTCCATCTTCTCAATACAGGAATTTCAAACAGAATAGACAGGAATACGCCGTAATCTAGAAATTTATTGAACACAAATACAAAGCAACCACATCTATGACAAAATCAGGGCAATAAATCACAAATTATGAAACACAAGGCGAACAAAAATTTCGGGCATGATCACCGGAAAACGAAGAATCCACAAGCCAACGGAAATTGCTCAGAGTGTGGAGGGAGAGCCGACAAACATGCAGAAAAAGCATGAAGAGAGAGAAAGAAAGGTAGGATAAATAGAGAGAACCAGTTGCACAAGTAGCTTGGAACTTGCTTTTTTGACTTAAAATATGTGATGGCTCAAATTTAAAGTGACTTTAATCCAAGGGTTGATATTGATTGGGGTATACATACACCCGGGACGCAGTAGTAAGTCTCTAAAAAATATTTCATCTTGCAATAGTGTGTTTAAGTCTTCCGTTGTACAAGTTTTTATCTCTGTTTTTCAGATTGTTGTAGTGAATGTTCTAACATTTGTTACAACATCTATAATTAACAACACACGCACACCTTCACTATCCATCCTCTTACTTAATCGATATCTCCATAAATGATAATATAATAACAACATTTTTTAGTATTATATCTTTCCTACAATAGGATATTTTGTTATTAATTTTATATATACTGATTTAAATTTATTAATAAATTCAATTTAGTTTAGGATGGTATAAACAGTGCTAAAGTATAAATTAATTTTGGGATGGGGTGAGTACATTATGAAAGAGATTGTGTACGTGTCACTTACTACATATGTGCATGTGAATACCACCCCGTGTATCCAAGTGTGTCAAATCATATGCGGCATGCAGCTCGAACCTGCTATGTCAAAATTCTAACAATACTATGAGTTTGTATCATAGATAAAAATGTTGTGCGCACGAGACTCTCACGAAATTAGTTCGTTGAGTGGAAGCTCCATTGGACAAATACTATTAAGAAAAAGAACTGGTTGGATCAGAGTAAGCTTTACATGGATCAAATATAAACCGTTTTAAAAATTATAAGACAATCGCACGCAGGATCACATCTATATTACACAGGGTATTCATGGATTTAAGCTATGTAGTATTTTATATATGCATTTCTATCCTATATCTTTTATTTCTTTCAATCTTTCTTATAGACCTTTATATCTTTTTTCTTTCTTAATTCTTTCAAAATATTAACTATATATTTATGAGTAGGTCTCGTGTGAAATTTGTTGTTAACAGAATAATCTATAACGATTAGGTGTGTTTATGTGGTTTGGAGGACGATTAACAACTGTAATAACTAGTGCGTGGGTGCAATTATTGTATATGATTGACTAAAATAAATATGGAAAGCAAGAAAGAATAAATGCAGGGGTTTGTCAAGTCTTTGAATAGACTTGATCTTGAATGATTGTGTATTAAATGTCATGAAGGTTGTATTTATAGTCACAAAGTAGGGGTGAACATTCGGTTATTCGGTCATTGAACCGAACCGAACCGAATAGCATTAAAACCGAATTTCAACCGAATCGAAATATTTCGGTTCGGTTATTAAACAAAATAACCGAAATATACTATGTGCTACTTTTTTGGATTTTTTTAGACATTTTGGGCCCAAATAATAAAAAAAATCTTATAAAAGTCCATAAAACAACAATAATTATTCATAAATCATTTACAAAAGTATATTAACATCCTAAAGTCCAAAAAAAAAAAAATTAACATACAAGAATTAGTCAAATACTAAAATAACATAATAGTCAAATGTTCATACTCCAAAATAGATTAATATGTGATTGATAGATTGACTTGATAATATGTATTTTAATTATTAAATATATTATTATAATAATTATTGATTAAATTCGGTTATTTTGGTTATTTTCATTCAAAAATCGAAACCGAACCGAAATACCGAAATTTTAAATTTTAAAAACCGTAACCAAACCGAATTATAAATTTTGGTTCGGTTCGCTCGGTTAATTCGGTTTTAACCGATTAGTGCTCACCCCTATCTCAAAGTATGTCCATGGGGTGTCATAAGATCTTTGAGCAATTCTTGCATTTAATGCAAGGATTGACCCTTTTTTCAAAACTGGACTGAATTCTCTTGTGTAGGTGGGTCGGCCCATTACATAGCTGACACTTATAAAGCCTGTTGTACTTTCTCCCTGGATTAAGGGATTTAGTACCCAAAGTACGGCCTGCTGACTGAAGTAGGCGTCAATCCACTGTTTCTTAATCGAAACGGGAATGATTTTCTGGCAGATTCTAATACTGAGACTCATCTTAATAAGATTAAGCTTACGTGGCTTCATCCCGGCCTCGGCCTTGCCGAGGTCGTCCCGTTACTGTGTAGGAGGCGTGCGCGGACTGATGTGGACCTTATCCTTTTGGTCGAGATCTTGAGCCTATGTCGGCATGGCTTTGCTAAGGTCGGTATCAGAAGTGTTGATCGTCATGGCCTTCCGAGGTCCTCTGTAAGAACCATCTCAGATGCCGAGATGCGCCTAAACAGTCTCCTTATTCGAGTTTGTCTCGGCGTTGATGAGGTGACTCCTTGTTTTCTGTGGATGGAAACAGTCATAACAAAATTTGTTCATAATATGGAACTGATATCATCATTTTATATATTAACTGATACTATATAATGCACCTACTGTACCATGACACTTTATACGATAATTTCAATTTATAAGTTTAATGGTATCAGTGAATATATATAATAGTATGAAATTTGTTCATATATATGAAATTTTGTGTCTATTTATATCTATGGATTATATTGTGCAGTCTAATAACTTGTCTTATTTTTTAAAATTGGTCAACTTTTGAGTTTGGTCATGTAAATTTGTAAAAATATTAAAAAGGGTCATTGTACCGAGAATAAAAGGTCAACGTTACTTACCAAACATTTATCTGGTAACTGTATAAGTGTGACTACTGACTACATGTGTGTATAAATATAAACTATATATAATCTCTTCATACATTTAATTAAATCCCATTAAATTGAGTTATTTGCCAAATAAATCGGACGGATTTGATTTCGATTTTCAATCCATCCTCAAAATTTATTGGTAATCCTCGACTGTACAAGAGGACTTACTCACCTTACAACAAACTTTCTTATATGCATCAAATGTACTGTGCAATTTAAATACATCTTTTAATTGCACTAGTTATTTTTATTAATATTATTTTCATTGGCAATATTAGTTGTTCACCAATTATTTTAATTTGATTCTATAACACCCCCTCCCCCACTCACTCGCGGGCTTGATTTTCAATTTTTCCTTCTAGGAGGAAGTTCAACGATTGGATAATTTAATATAAATAGAGTTGCTTTCAGTTGGATTTTGAATTCAGGAGGTGGGTATGAGTTTAAAACTTTTTACCATAAAAGAATTTTTATCTCATCTAAGAATTTAAAATAGTAAAAAAAAAAAAAAGTTTAATGAATTAATTTATATTAATTTTCTATAACACCATGCAATATATTGGAGTACAAAATACTTACTTAAATCTTATTGGCATGCATGATTGATCAATGATAGATTATTTAAGGGATAAAAAGACCCTGTTTTAAGATAATTATAATATAATTGTTGCATGAAAGTACGTGTAATATTCTTTTCTTTTAAATTCTCTACTAAACTTTGGCATCTTATGTTTCATACTTTGCATCTCTCTCTCCCTTTTCTGAAATGCTGGATTATAATATTGTCGGGTCGAGAAGCGTATAAACGCTAAAGTGAATAGCGATATTCGCTTTAACCATTTCTACTTAATTTTTTGGGGCATCTAGCGCTTTATCATTATCAAATTTTTACGTGCTTGGCTTGGTTGATGATGACAGCCTTGACACCACTGTTTTGCATAGTGGCTCCTAGTGTTTAAACTTTTACTCTTGCTCTCTTCTAACAAACGAGATCCCACATGTTTTAATTAAATAAGTAAAGGGATTATATTTTTTATTCCCACTAGGTATACCCCTCTTTCAAAATGGTTCAATACAAATTCACTTTTTTGATACTGGTCCAATAAGTTGTAGCATTTTTCTTTTGTTTTTTTTTTTTTGGTTTATTATGGTCCAAAAACCGGACAATAGCAAGTCATGAAACCGACCAATAACATATTGGACCATTTTTAAAAAGTGGGTTTGGAGTTTATTATTAAAAAAAAAAAAAAAGATTAATGACATTTTTTATCTCAAAAAAATGAGTCGATTTCAAATCAATCATTTTTTTCAACATTTTTAATCTCGTAGTTTTTTCAATATTTTGGTTCCAAAAGATTGTGTTTTGGTCTCAATAGAATGAGATAAAATTGAAATTTTATTTATGAAAATTAAGGAATGTGACCTAAATTGTAATAAAAGGAATCACATCCTCACGTAGGTACCAAAAATATTTTGAACTCATTCTATTGAAATCAAATGTGCAGTTTTTCCTTTTAAAAATGTGTCAACTTATAGTGGGAAAAAAATCCCTAAAGTAAAGTATATATCATTGCCCTTCAAAGTTTGTCCAATTATTAAATAAATCTCTTAGTAAATCTTAATTTCTTTATCAAACAAATTTCATGCTTAATTATACAAATTACAATCACTCCTGATATATTGATCAAATTATCAAACGAAACCTAAAAATTATATGAATATTATGCTACACTGACATTTCCTTTAAGATTCTCGTTGAATGATCGACATGCATTAGACTATAGCTAGTGTGACAAGCGATACAGAAAAAACCGTGTTTAAAGTAAGGAATTATAATTTTTGTAGTTCAATAAGTTAGTTTTATATTTTTTGAATTGGCACACAGACTTTTTCAAGCTTTTGATTTTGGTCATGTAAGTTATTTAAAATTTTGAAAACAGTGGTCTTGCTGGGAGTATCTCTCAGGCTTCCAGAGAATAAAGAGGGTGTTTGGCTGAGCTTATAAGCTTGTTTAAAACAGCTTATAAGTTGTTTAAGAGTTTATAAGCATTATCAATGTGTTTGACAAAATAACATATTTTACAGCTTATAAAATCATAAAATAAGCTCCTAACATCTTATAAGCTGTAAAAAAAATAAAGTTGAAATTTTCCAAACTTATTTTCCTAACCACCTCCATCCCAACCAACCACCCAACCCTGGAACCACCTCATCCCTCCCCCACCCCTACCTCAACATAAAAAATAAAAATAAAATTATTTTCTATTAAAACTAAAATTTTAAAAATATTTGTTATAAATTCTGAAAGATCTTACAAGTTGTATTAGCCAAAAAAATTTAGCAACTTATAAGCTACTTAAAAATTACATCTTATAAGCTCTTAAAACAACTTATAAGATGTTTCAAATAAGCTTTAGCAAAATACCCTCTAACTAATTTTATACTCCCTTCATTCCATAATACATTTTCACTTCCTTATATTAGTCCTACAATACATTTCACTAGGGTTGTAAACGAATCGAATCAAATACCACTTGTTTTGAATTCGTATTTGTGAAATTATTTCGAATATCGAATTCGAATCGAATATTTTTCGAATAATAAATGTGATTTATGTTTGATTTGAAACTCATATCGAATTATTAGAAAATATATACGAATATTCGAATCGAATTTTTCTCAATATGTTAAAAAAAATACTATAAACTTGAAAGTTTTATAACATAATCAAGTACCTAAATAAAAAAAATATTAACTATTAAATTCATGAAAAGAAAATTTTAATAAACATAATCAGGCCCATTTTTTGAATAAAGTCATAAGGGTTAATATCTTGATATACTTATAATGGGCTTAAATTTATAAATAAATATATTTATTATAACTATTATTATATAATATATTAACCGAATATTTAATCGAATATTTACGAATATCAAATCGAATATCAATAAGTTTTGAATTTGTATTTGATAACTAATTGAATAAAAAAATTGTACTCGAATTCGAACTATAAAATTTCGAATATGAATATCGAATTTCGAATACAAATACTGATTAGATGTGAAATTGTGATGTTTTAGTGTCCGATTAGTCCATATTTTGAGCGTTTTTTGTGAGTATTTAGAGTAATTTGAGTAACATTTTCATAAACTCATCAATTTGTCTCTTTGATGCTCATATTAGGAAAGAGGGCGAAAAATGAAGTTCGTAGGACTTTGAATCGAATCAAACGGACTCTCAGATGAGAAGATATGGAAGAAATACGAAAAGTATTAGTTCGAGCGAAGAAAAGTATTACTTAGTGAGAAATGAAGAAATGCTCGAGCAAGGGAGGTGCTCGAGTGGAAAGTGCTCGAGCACTTAAGCTCGAGCACCCCTAGTGTTCTGTGACCGAAGGCCTCTCGAGTTGAGCAAGCTCGAGCGGTAGGCGCTCGAGCGAGGAGAGGTCGAGCGGCAATGTTGCACTTTGGAGAAGAAGCGCTCGAGCTGGCCATGCTCGAGCGCCAGGCGCTCGAGGGAGGGCCGAGCTCGAGCGCCCTGAGCGGATTCTTGCCCTGTTTTCATCCCAAATCATATAAATACCCGTCTCAAACCTATTTTTACATATCTACACATATCTACACTCATTTTTCGAAGTGGAAGAGCTTGTGAACGTGATTTTGAGAGTTTGGCAAGGATTTCAAGTTTGTAATCGAGGTTTTTATCATATGAATTCATTAGATTAATTATTACTTTGAACGGATTAGATTTTCCTTTTGATTTCTTGAATTATTGATATTCTTAGACCTAATTTTCCAGATTCTATAGGTTTGATTTTGAGACTTGATTCAATTGCTTTCATAGATAGTTTATGTTCTTGAATTTCTTGATTCGTTTAATTATGTTTATGATTATCGATCTTATTCTTGCTTTTATTCTTGAAACCACCATGTTAGGCTAGAACCCTTGTATAGGATATGATGAACTCGTAGAATTTAGATGTTGGTACGTAATTAGGATAATTTGTGATGTATAGTTTTAATTCTCTTAATTATTGAATAATTCTAATAAACCCTAGAATAATCATAAAATTGTTAGAGAGAAGACGAACGCATCACTCTTTAATAACGAATAGGCTTAAGGAGAGGGTTTTTGAAGGGGTTTATAATCAACCGGTTTATCTAGGGAGGACGGCCGCATCACTTTAGTTAAATTAGGGTCTCAATAATTAAGCACAATTCATATAATTTAGTTAGTGGGTTAGTGAAGTAAGTTGTGAGAACTAAGTATTTGGATTATTTCTGAGCTTTTATTCTTTCAATTCTTTATGCTAGATTAGGGAAGTTGATTGTCTAGTTTATAGTACACTTAGGATTTTAACTTGAACATCACAATTATTTTAGTTACTGTACCAACTCCGTTAGTATACGTAGGAATTCCTATTCTGAGCATCACCAACATATTTGCACTTCAAACCGGAGTTAGTTTAGTTTTATTTTTGTTCACTTGATATAATTAATAAAATAATTAGTAGTATTAGTCTAAACCAACATCTCATTCATATTAGCTACGACACTTAGATTTTCAGGGATTTACCCGCATACAAACTTTCCCACAGATTCGATATTACTTGGTCTCTATACTTGCCCATACTACAGTAATTTCATACTCTTGTGGGGTAACTACTAGTAAAGCTAGTATTTTACGGATAAGTCAATGGCGTCGTTGCCGGGGAAGGCAATGTATGCTCATTGAGTGAAACTTGTAAATAGTTTAGTAGTTAGTAGTGGTTGTTTTTCTTTTTCTGTGTTCTTAGTTGCTAGCCAGTTGCGTTTGATATTTCTTTAGAGGTTTTAGGTATATGAAAACGCGCTCTAAGGGTGAAACGAGCGAAGATAGAATGAAGCTAGATCCTGAGACTATAGCCAGAAGGAATAGAGCCTTCTAGCGAAGGATGACTACTGTAGCTGGTGATGAGATGAATCTGGATTTAGGCGGAGATTTGGATCTCGATAGAGAAGGGCTCAATCAGAATGTAGAACGGGTTGAAGGATCTAATGGTGTGAATAGTCAGAAGCAAATACCCCAAGTGGAAAGCACCAACCAAAACCCAAACCCAAACCCACATAATCAAAACAACCCCGCGCTAAACCATAATCAGAACCAAAACCAAAACCCAAACAACCCTTTCAACAATCCTGTCTACCAACACAACAACCCACCTTACCCTACCCCTATCCACCATACTACCCTCCACAACCTATCCATAACCAACCACAAATCCCACAGATCCCTCCACCACCAGTCTACCAACCACAAGTACCCCAGAACGTAGATCCTCCTAGGATGATGATTAGAGGAAGATTTGAGGCTCGGCCTCAACGGTATTACGATGGAGTAGCTATGCCACCAGGTGAGGCAAATAATTTCTCCTATCTCCCAAAATTTTGAAGATGCTCGTGGAGAACCAGTTTAAGGTAGAAGTAGGGAAAGATAATCCACCCACCCATTTGAGGAATTTCCTAATGATAGCTTCTACTTTTCACTACAATGGGATGTCTGAAGATGCAAAGAGGCTCAGATTATTCCAGTTCTCTCTGACTGGAATAGCTAAGGAATGGTACGACAACACGCTTCCACGGGGGGAGGAGGGTGAATACATGGGCTGAGCTCAAGCGTCTGTTCCTTGAGCATTTCTACCCTCCATCTAGAACGGTGAAGGCAAGGAAATAGATCTCCTCATTCAAGCAGAGACCGGGAGAAGAATTGAGTCAAGCTTGGTAGAGATTCTCTAACATGCTTATCGAGTGCCCACAACACGGGTACAATGAGGAATATATTATGACCTACTTCTATTGTGGAGCTTGTAAGGCTACTCAAGGCCATCTCGATGCATGTGCTAATGGAGCATTCCGGAATCGAAGCGCAGCTGAGTACAGACAGATAGTAGAAGACATAGTAAAGAATGCGGGGCAATGGAATGAAGATTAGGAGAACTAGAGGGTCTATCAGATGGAAGACAGTGAGGGGACTAAAAAGCTGCTCATGGCTATGATGGAGAAGATTAGTAATTTGGAGGTTGGACAGATTTTAAGTGGAGGAAGTAATGCGATGAGTGGGAAAGTGGAGCAGCCAGGATGCCAGCAAGAGGAGGTCAACTATATGGGAAGGCCTAATTATAATCAGGGTGACTATCAGCAAGGTGGAAATCAGTAGGGACGATCTGTCTACGGTCAACCATTTGAACCACCGGGTCCACAGCCTCCTCATAATCAGTGGAGGAATAATCAAGGATACCAAGGAGGTCAGCCATCTAATCAGAATCAGTGGAGAAAGAACGATAACTCCTCCTACAGCAGTCCAAAAGCCGGAATTATTGTACCTCCAGGTGTAGATCCAGGTTCGAAACTCCCAGAGGGGGAAGGCTTAACCGATGAGATGCTACGAGATATTCTTCAGAAGGTGGGAGAGGGAAGTAAGAGGTTGTCCGCTCTAGAGATGAACAAGAAAATTGATCAGAGGGATCAAGAGCATTAGAGGAGGGACATGGACCTCAATAGAATTCAGCAAGAGAACAACAGGCGGTTCACTTCCATGGAGTTTCAAATTAGCCAAGTCGTTAAATCGTTGGGTAGAGAGCCGGGAAAATTTCCTTCAATGCCCGAAGGTAACCCGAAAGAGTAATGCAAAACGATTGAGTTGAGAAGTGGCACCAAGTACGATGGTCCCCCACTACCTGCTGATGTGGAGGAAGTCCAAAGAGAGGTTGAGGAAGATAGTGAGAGGAAAAAGATGGGTGATGGGAAAGAAAAGGTTGAAGAAGGAAAAGCGGAAGAAGAATGGGTTCCTAAGTGAAAGAAAGCAAAAGAAGCTAAGAGAAATGTGAAGGAAATCGAGCGAGATGAATGGGTGGTGTCAAAATCAGTAATTCCGGTACTATATCCACAGCGGTTCATGAAGAAGAAATTAGATGAGAAATTCGCTAAGTTTCTTGAGGTCTTCAAGAAGTTGCACATCAACATCCCATTTTACGATGCATTAGAGCAGATATCGAACTATGCCAAGTTCCTGAAGGACTTGATTGCTAAGAGAAGAAGAGTTGACGTGCCCGAACTTGTGCAACTGAACCATGAGGTGAGTGCTATGGTGCAAAAAGTGCTTCCCCCGAAGTTGAAGGATTCCGATAGCTTCACAATCTTGTGTGACATCGGGAATGGAGTCAAAAAGGGAGTGTTGTGCGATCTTAAGACGAGCATAAATCTGATGGCACTGTCGCTTTTTAAGAAATTGAATGGGGGTGAACTTCAACCGACAATGATGACTTTTCAACTCGCCAATAGGTCTATCATAAGACCTCAAGGTGCGGTTGAGGATGTCCTTGTTAAGGTTGGAGATCATATTTTTTCACCCAATTTTGTAGTCCTTGACATGGAGGAGGACGAGCATGTGTCCCTGATTTTTGGAAGACCGTTCTTAGCTACGGTCGGGATGGTATTGGATATGGTGAATGGGAGATCACGGTGAAAGTGGATGATCAAGAAGTGAAGATATCCCTTTATGAGGCCATGAAACATCCAATGGAGAAAGAGAGCGAAGAAGTGAAGTGAGTAGACATGGCCCAAGTGGAGGAAAAAAATGAGTAGATTTAGAGAATAAAAAAATCAGGAAGTTGCTCGCCAAGGCACCTCCTTGGAAAGCTAAAAAGAAATTGAAACCACCACCAGTGGTGAAAAAGGTATTTAAGAGTGGATTCCTTGAAGTTGAGAAGGAGGATGGGAAGGTATTCACTATGAATGGGTATCGAGTAAAGAAATTCTACAACCTCTCTTATGAGAATAAGGGAGGTAACTTTGAGTCTTATAACCCATGAGATCCTCTAATCTCGGTCTGGTATTAGGACGTTAATAATAGCGCTGAATGGGAGCCCATTTTTACTAGTTTTTGAGTTTTTTTTCTGTGAGTTGTTTATGTGTTCGTGTGATTATTAATCTCGTTCTTGAGTGATTTGATTGTAGGCTTGTATTGAGGGTGCACGAGTTTCAAAGAGAATTATAGTTGGGAGCAACTCAAGGGAATACACGGGCATGCTTGATTTCTATGTGTCAACCGGTATTATGCGTATGAGGTAACCCCGAACCCCAAACTTAGACCTCTCCACAAAGTCGAAGTTTGGGGGTGGAGTATTTATACGTTTTATGGTGATACATGTGCACCGGCACACTTGAGAGGTTTAATTGACATTGCACAGGCACACGCCCTCTTGTTGAGTTGAGTTAAGTTATATATTGTGCATTGATACGTATTTAAACTGATGGTGTTAACTGATTGGGTGCTATCTATTTCATGTTTATTAACTCTTCCTTAGTTGCTTATTGATTGTTTATCATTGAGTGTGAAATTACGAGTTGGTGATTGTGAAATTGAATTAGGACTAGATTGTGTGAGTGTTGTGAGTAGAGTGGATTTGAGAGGGAAGTCCTGCACTTACGAATTTTCCTTTTGAATACTTGTGTGGTAAAAAGTGATAAGGTTTAGCATGGATGTGAAAAACCATGAGATTTGAGCTTTATACTAGATTAGCATTCACTAAATTCATCTCATTGTTTGTGAGTGGATTTTCACCTTAGAGGTGCTAGAACTTATGGGTATTATCGCTTCTTGATTGTGTCTAGTATGAAATGCCGGAAGTGATTTAAGGTCATCTTTGAATTGATAATTCACTTAGTCAAAATATGTCTACCAATGACATTAATCCCTTGTTAGCCCGTTTAAACTTTAGCCTATTTATTTGCTAGCACATTTGAACTTATCCAATTTCTAAACTCTTTTTGTCCCAATTTGAGTGGAGAATAGGAAAAGTTGTGAATGAGAAGGGATTTGAGTTGAGAGAATGTAGAATTGTATATGGTTGAGTGAGAATGAAAGAAGGGAGTAATGAATTTTGAGGAGTGGGGAAGAATAAAAAAAATTGAGAATGAGCAAAAGAAAATATGAGCCCATATATAGTTGGAAAAAGAAAAGGAAGAGCAGTGAAAGAAAAAGTGAAAGGAGTAGAAGAAAAAAAGAGTTGAGGTGTTGAATGTCGATGGAATTGAAAGTGCATTGTATGAAGATTTTTGAAGTATTCGGTTCCGTGTATTGAAATACCGAACCTATGATTTTATATTCTCTATTTACTTGAGTCAGTTTGTCTTACATATTTACCCACCTGTCCAAAGAGTCTACATTACAGTCTTGAACAAGTCCATTTTTATTCGGCATGAATTTTAGTATGTGGTCGAAGTTGAGAGTTCTTATAAGCCTATGGTCACTAATTTGTGTGAATGATTGATTGAGAGTGTCCCTAATTATTGATAAACATTTGGAGGGAGAGAAACACATCACCGAGGGCACATCCATGTTTGATTTTGGTGGTTTTTTATTGATTATCCATGAGTAGGATGAAGGGGGTGAGTTTGTGTGCGGGTGACTGGTTTTTTAAGCTTGAAATTTATTACTTGCATGACTTAGTACTTTGATTTATTTTTAACAATTTCACTCGACTTATTATTTCATTGCTTGAGGACAAGCAATATGGTAAGTTTGGAGGGGTTGATTAGACGTGAAATTATGATGTTTTAGTGCCCGATGAGTCCATATTTTGAGCGTTTTTGTGAGTATTTAGAGTAATTTGAGTAATATTTTCATAAACTTATTAATTTGTCTCTTTAGTGCTCATATTAGGAAAGAGGGTGAAAAATGGAGTTTGTTGGACTTTGAATCGACTCAAACGGACTCCCGGATGAGAAGATATGGAAGAAATACGAAAAGTATTAGTCCAAGCGAAGAAAAATATTACTTAGTGAGAAATGATGAAGTGCTCGAGCAAGGGAGGTGCTCGAGTGGAAAGTGCTCGAGCAACCCTAGTGTTCTATGACCGAAGGCCACTCGAGCTGAGCAAGCTCGAGCGGTAGGCGCTCGAGCGAGGAGAGGTCGAGCGGCAATGTTGCACTGTGAAGAAGAAGCGCTAGAGCGCCAGGCACTCGAGCGAGGGCCGAGCTCGAGCGCCCTGAGCGGATTTTTGCCCTGTTTTTGCCCCAAATCATATAAATACATGTCTCAAGCCTATTTTTACATATCTACACTCATTTTTCAAAGGGGGAGAGCTTGGGAACATGAATTTGAGAGTTTGGCAAGGATTTCAAGTTTGTAATTGAGGTTTTTATCATATGAATTCATTAGATTAATTATTACTTTGAACGGATTAGATTTTCTTTTGATTTCTTGAACTATTAATAGTCTTAGACCTAATTTTCCAGATTTTATAGATTTGATTTTGAGACTTGATTCAATTGCTTTCATAGATAATTTATGTTCTTGAATTTCTTTATTCGTTTAATTATGTTTATGATTATTGATCTTATTCTTGCTTTTATTCTTGAAACCACCATGTTAGGCTAGAACCCTTGTATGTTTAGGATGTGATGAACTCGTATAATTTAGATGTTGGTACGTAATTAGGATAATTTGTGATGTATAGTTTTAATTCTCTTAATTATTGAATAATTCTAATAAACCCTAGAATAATCATAGAAGTAAGTACGAAAATTGTTATAGAGAAGATGACCGCATCACTCTTTAATAACGAATAGGCTTAAGGAGAGGGGTTTTGAAGGGGTTTATAATCAACTGGTTTATCTAGGGAGGACGGCCGCATCACTTTAGTTAAATTAGGGTCTCAATAATTAAGCACAATTCATATAATTTAGTTAGTGGGTTAGTAAAGTAAGTTGTGAGAACTAAGTATTTGGATTATTTCTGAGCTTTTATTCTTTCAATTCTTTATGCTAGATTAGGGAAGTTGATTGCCTAGTTTATAGTACACTTAGGATTTTAACTTGAACATCACAATTATTTTAGTTATTGTACCAACGCCGTTAGTATACGTAGGAATTCTTATTCCGAGCATCACCATCCTATTTGCACTTCAAACCGAATTTAGTTTAGTTTTATTTCTGTTCACTTGATATAATTAGTAAAATAATTAGTAGTATTAGTCTAAACCAACATCGCATTCATATTAGCTACGACATGTAGATTTACAGGGGTTTACTCGCGTACAAACTTTCTCACGGGTTCGATACTACTTGATCTCTATACTTGCCCATACTACAGTGATCCCATACTCTTGTGGGATAACTACTAGTAAATCTAGTATTTTGCGGATAAGTCAAATACCAAATCGAACCAAAAATAGTTTGATTCATTTACAACCCTACATTTCACATCCTTAAAATGGAAAATTGACTGGCAACAAGTGAAAAACTAGAACACTTTCCAATCCTCATTAATTCTCACAAGAATACCAGAAATAAGTAAATATGAGAGAACTCCCTCATTCTTGATTCATAATTAGCTAATTACAATGAATTACAACTTGAAATTTAAATAGCAAGCCAAATTAAATAACTAAATTTGTGGAAATTGGGATTGTAAATGAATCAAATACTTTTGACTCGATTCAATATTCGTATTTGAAATTCGATATTTGTATTAAAAATTTCACTACAAAAAATATAAATTTACCTATTAGATTGTAAATATGACTACGAAATTTTCAAAAAAAAAACAAAGTTTTCTTAGTGGAGCTTGACTATGAAATTACCTATAAAATTTTCTAATTATATAAGCATTTTCATTCCCTACCTACAAAGAAATAGTCTACGGGATATTCGTAGGCGATTTATTTGTGGGTAAATTTCTGTATGCAAATTGCTTGTTGATAATTATTTTTTTTATATTTTTTTATCGGTGCTTGTTGGTAATTAATACGTAGAAATTTTATTTTGTAGACAAATTACTTGTTGGTAATTAATACCTAGAAAATTCATTTTATTGGCAAAATGCTTGTAGGTTGAGGAGTGGGGGTGTCTATATGATTAGAATTTGTATACGCAAGTCATAGGCAATCCCACTATAAATTTATTTTGTTGGAGAATTTTGTAGGCAATTTTTTATTTTTTTTATAGTGATTTATTATTCGAGTACAATTATTTTTTGTCATTCGGTTAGAATTCAAATACAAATACAAATTATAATATTTAATTCGATATTAGTAAATATTCAATTAATTATTGGCTAATTATATATAATGTAATAATAACAATAAATGTATTATTTTATAAATTTAGTACATTAGAATTATCCCAACCTTTCCACCACAACATGGGCATTTAGGCAGTCAATAGTTTAATATTTTTGTTTTAAAATGTCATTTTAATATACTCTATCCTAAATTATAAAAAAGCGCAGTAAGAGTTAACTCTCATTTGATATAATATAAGTTTAATTTGATTTGTGGATCAGATGGGATCCGCCAACTTCATGGGATCAAGAAGTTCATTGTGACATAAGTGAGTTCTACTATTTTTTAAATTCATTTAAGATATATATGATATTTTTCGTATATAAACTATTTTGTGTTCGTTTTTTTATTTATTATTATTTAAAAGTAAGAAGAGTCTATTCTTGTCATGTTGCAAACCACTTAAGATGTCATCACTTATTTATTGAAGTGTTCTTTTGAAGAATTTGTTTATTAATTTTTTTAAGTTTATCTATTTGATTATGTTATACGAACTTTTAAAATTGTGGCTTGTATTGTAAATTTGTAACAACCCATTATTTCTAATTAATTATTATTTTATTTTCATTATTCTCAAATATCAAGTCTGATTAAAATTAGAGTGTGTATAGAGTGAAATGAGTTTTTATATAAACTTGGATCCAATTAGAAATCAGGATCCGAAAATTTAGCCCATTACCAGCCTACTACTAGTCCATTAATTATCTAACCAATTAATTTAGGGGAAAAACATGCATATTACGAATTCTCAATTCTTCACAACATTAGGATGAAATACCACCCAGAAGATCAAATCCCGCTCTCAATTCCTCTGAATCACCACTCTCAGCGTCATCTTCTACGTCTGTCGGTGGCAACATTTCCTTAAAATACCTCCTCGTTTCCTTCAATCAAGCCATCGACGCTATGACGTCGTTTCTCGCCGCCCATCTTTGCCTATATGATGACCAGAGGGAGGCCTGGGCTTATACTTGCCTCGTGCCCATCGTTGCTGGCCTTGTGATTGTCAGTGGGGTAAATCCTGGATCTTTTACTTTTTATCCGATTCGATTGTGGGCTCTCTAGGAAATGATTTTAATTTTGTAATTTTGGGATTAATTGATGGAGAAATATCCAATCTTTAATATGCATTGCTTAGCTGGTTGGTGGATTTTTATAATTGTTTATGAAATTTTGTGCTTTTTGTGGTGAAATTTGATTTGATTTTTTATTTTTTCAGCTTTGATAGTGTCTAGGTTATGAAATGAGGACCAGATCTTGGATCTGTTACTTATTATTGATTCATGGCATCATAAATTTATAGAAAATAGGTTGGCTGGTAATCGAATAATTGGAATGTATTTGTGCTTGCCTGACCGTAATTTAACTATTTGCGAATATGAATTCCGTCGAATATCAGCTGAGGATTCATAATTCCTGCCTCATGTATTAATAACTTTGAGCGTTAGAACTATACATTGTTACATGCTCGAGCATGTTCATCTGTAGGATCTCTTGCAGTGTGATTGGATGCTATATCCGATGCGTATCCATCAACGTGTGTACGTTCGTTGCATATATAAGTGCATGATGCACCCGGTGTAGCATAATATTACTTCCTAAAATCATATTAGTGTTGGACTTGTTGTAGGGTGAGCCGAGCTTCTATTTGTACGGATTTATCATGTGTATAAGCGCAACAGCAGCAAGGGCCATCAAATATGTGCTTCAAGGGTTCCTCCTTTCTAATGAAGGGTAAGCAATTAATTGGGATACCTGCATTTCCCATGTTTTCATTGTAAATAATATATTTTGATTATGTGATCTTTACCTGATTAATTATAAATTTTGAGTATGTATGTTGATAAGCGAACAACATTGGACATTAGGCGAACATGTTTTAAAGATAAGCAAGAATTATGGCATCCGCTAATCAAACCATAAATGACGAGCAAGTAGGACGAAAGGGTGGTGTATAAACTAACTGGAGAGGTGTACCATTATGACCACCTACATGTCTGGTGACCAACTTCCGGGCGAACAACCCTCATTGAAGGAATAACCTTCTAGATAAAGTATACAACAGCATAATAGCGGGCGAACAACTTTTGAGCCATCATCCTCGGAAGCGAACAACTAATAATGACTAAAACATGATGGAGATCACCAACCTAAGCAAGGACGAACAACTCTATAGACGAGATAGACTCTAAAGAAGACTTTGTAACTAAGATTCAGCTTAGATAAGGTCAAATGGGTCACATGTCATCCATGCAAGCATGGAAGTCCATAAGTTCAATCCACCACCAGTTTGGTGGCCTGTATAAATAAGTTGCTCTCCAATAATGAAAATTAAGTTCAAATACACAAAATTCTCCCTACACACACTCATACACCACAAAATGCACATATACGAAATAAATATGTAATCAATACACATATTTATCATTTTCTTATCTGATCTATCGTAATTACTATAAACAGTAGTAATTAATCTCACGAAATTGTTTGGTGATCTTAATTTCGGTTAAAAACAGCCACTAATCCACAAGATTATAACCGATCATCAATAATGTATAGAGTGCAATTGGTTCATACATGAATCTTTGGAGGGTATTAGTTGTTTTCATTAAAGGGTATTAGTTGTTTTCACTGAAGAGTCTTGGTTTGAATGATATTTCTATACACAGTAGTAAATGGAACTAATACCTTTCAACGAATGGAACTAATACACTTCAGTGAAGGGAACTAATACTCTTTAGTGGTCTACACAATATTTAATGCATGCTTTATTTTTATTAGTCATAATAGTATAATTGTGTATACACAAAAGGTGTTACATGACCAAGCATTTGAGAATTTTGCAAATAAGTTTTTCCAGACACAAAGCATAGATTGTGCCTTTGGCATCTTCAGCAAAATGCAGTAGCAAGATTTGGGAAATTGAAGAGTGATGTTTCTTTCAAGGATGTGTGCAACAAGTGTTTATCAGGTTGTGTGGATGTGGGACAAGTTACAAAATCAAGACAAGAATGTGGGACAAGTAACTGCTGGTGCAATCCCATTGAGGCATGATATAGTGAGAAAATACTACAGTTTGGCGTTGTTAAGCCAAGGAAATGAGGCTGCAAGGGCAATACTTGAACAAGGTTACATTAGGGATTTGATGGCCATAAATGCATTGATCTCTACGGAACAAGTAGAAATAGTTGTTTCAGAGTCCACATCATTTATAGCTATATTAGATCCTGTCCGTGCAACAACAAAGGGAAGAAGTCAAAGGATCAAAGGTCATTTAAAAAAAAACACAAGAAAGCAAGTTCATCCCAATCTACACAAACTTTGGAGTTTAGGTCTAAAATACCTAATGCTCATTTATCTTAGTTGGCACAATGCATTTTTATTATCTTAAATATTCTGGAATTATGAACGATTTCCTTTTAATACTTTAATTGGTACATTTTATTGTGTATGTTTGACAACAAACTTTTTTTAGAATGGTAAGTCTTTATTGTTTGGTTTGCAAGTAAGGGCTAATATTCTTTAGTAATACAAGTCATACGCCTTAGTTATTCTCGACTGATACCTTTCAGTAAAATAGGTCATACCCTTTAGTTAGCACGATTGATACCTTTCAGCTATCATATTCAATATTTTTTATTTATAACAACCAATACCTTTGCTTATCAACATTAATACCCTTCAATAAAATAAATTAAATACTATTCTGTGGAAGAGACTAATAATATTTAGTGAAGATAAAGTACCAACTATTACTCTTTAATAAAGGGAACTAATACTCTTCAGTGAAGGTGACTAATACGCTTCAGTGAAGGGGACAAATATAGTGAAGATAACTAATACTCATACAGTTAAGAACCAACTATTATTACTTCAGCGAAGAGGACTAATACTCTTTAGTATGGTGGACTAATACACTTCAGTGAAGGAGACTAATACTCACAATTAAGGACCAATTATTACTCTTTAGTGAAGACGACTAATACCCTTCAGTGAAGGGGGCTAATACACTTTATTGAATAGGTTTAATACTCTTCAGTAAAGGGCACTAATAATCTTTGGTTAAGATAATTAGGTACCAACTATCACTCTTCAGTGAAGGGAACTAATACGCTTCAGTGGAGGTGACTAATACCCTTAAGTGAAGGGAACTAATACGCATCAGTTAAGGGGACTAATACTTTTTAGTGTGTGGGATTAATACATTTCAATAAAGGGGACTATTACTCTTCAGTATGGTGGACTAATACACTTCAGTGAAGGGGGCTAATACTCTTCAGTGAAGGAGACCACTCACAATTAAGGACCAATTATTACTCTTTAGTGAAGACGACTAATACCCTTTATTGAAGGGGGCAATACACTTCAGTGAAGGAGACTAATACTCTTCAGTATGGGGGACTAAAACACTTTAGTGAAGGAGGCTAATACACTTCAGTGAAGGGTGCTAATACTCTTCAGTGAAGGGTGCTAATACTCTTCAGTGAATGAGACATACTCACAATTAAGGACCAATTATAACTCTTTAGTCTTTAGTACTAATACCCTTTAGTGAAGGGGACCAATACACTTCATTGAACGAATCTAATACTCTTCAGTGAAGGACACTACTCACAATTAAGGACCAATACTCTTTAGTGAAGACGACTAATACTCTTCAGTGAAGGTTGCTAATACACTTCGGTGAACGGGTCTAATTGTTGGTCCCGGCACAAGACTGAGGAATACCTGTATGGGGGGGAATACATGTATATCAATTTATCAAACTTAAAACCTGACTGAGTCCCCTTTGCTCAGAGTGGTAAAGAACTAGGAGCTGATAACACACCTACTGACTACACTTGGTGCGGGTCAGTTGGCTAACTATCAGTTCAAGTTCAGTGCGGAAATGCTTGAGCCCTGATAGTTTAAAGTCTTGTTTAGTTTGCTTTCTGAAAAACTTGTTTTACTCAATTCTGAATAGTGTGTAGTAAGGGCAGTGCTCTTTTTGAGAATCAGGCTAATTGATTCAGACCTGATAAACCAAATGCTTATGAATGAACAAGTAATGTGTCAGGTATGCACAATATCAAAGCAATAAGAACACAAGGAGTTTAACGTGGTTCAGAGACTCAAGCTCCTACGTCCACGGCCTGATTTAACAGGAAATCCACTCAAGGGATTCTTGTTTTTAACGTGCCAAGGTGCACCAAGACCAGCTAACCT
Source organism: Ballota nigra (assembly GCA_947034835.1). Taxonomy (NCBI): domain Eukaryota; kingdom Viridiplantae; phylum Streptophyta; class Magnoliopsida; order Lamiales; family Lamiaceae; genus Ballota; species Ballota nigra. Next base: position 104,133,021 of record OX344722.1, read on the forward strand.
CACTGATCTATACAAACTTCCTTACTAACTCACTAACTGACTTACTCCCAACAAACCTAACTTAGGGTTTTGGTTTCAGTTTGGATTCCAACTAGGTTGAGATTATCCTTACAAGACAAAGCTATGCTAAGGGTTGGATAATCTCTCTAAGCTTAAGATATTGCTTGAATGCTCTTTGGAATACAGATTAACTCTCAGTTGCTAAGAAACACTTGGGAAATTTAGTAGGTTTCGAGTGCTTCTTCTAAAGACTGAATGCTTTGAGTGCTTGAGAGTTTGAGTAATTTCTGGCTTGGAAATTTCCCGTAACCTTAAATGGGTTCAAGGACTTCTGTATTTATAGGTGATTTGAAAAACTATCCGTTGGAGAGAGAGCCTTTCTTCTCATCTATGTAGAGTGGCTTCAAACGGACATATCTTCATGCAGCAGCCGTCCTTTGCATGAAATTAGGTAGTTGCATTAAATGCACATTAAATGCTTGTCCGTTGAAAATACAGTCTGAAGTCAGTCTTCTTGTCAGGTTCTGTACGTGCGTGTCCTTCCAGGATTGGTCCATGTCATCAGGTTGGTGAGAATGTCAGAACTTATTCCTGGCTTCAGGCTTGTCTTATTAAGTTCTTTTTGTCTTGAGCTCACCGGTCTTGTCCTGATGCTGACATTCCTTTTGCATTGCTTGGCTCTACTCCAAGTCTTCCCATAAACTCAGTATCATCCTGTTCCCTTCAGGACTGAGTAGTAATGACCTCAGGGTCATACTCTTTATCACTGAGACTTACTCAGCCAGCTTAGAAGACTGCCATAAGTTCAGGATGGTAAACCGTCTTCAGGCTCTAAGTCTTGATTGTCATCAGTAAGTGCTCCTCTTACTGAGTACCTGTGAAATGTAAAATGACTAAGTATAAACCTAACCAAGACTAGCCTGACAAAGATAAACAAAAGGCAAAACATCTTTTCAGGGGCTTTGGGATCTAATCAAAACTGACATTGTCCCAACAATTTCCCCATTTTTGATGATGCCAAAACACTGAAAAGATCCTCAAAACACTTAGAGGAAATATAAGACCCTATCTATAAGATAAGACAGTGTTAGAGCAATTCTTGACAAAGTATAGAATTTAAATAACAGCCAAAAAGACAATGAGTTTTTGTCTGTGGGCAAAAGTAATAGATTTCATTGAATGATCTGAATGTGGTTACAATGAATCTAATCTATTACAATAAGCTGTGAACACCTAGACTGATCTCATTTCAGGTTCAAGTCCATAGCCAGCATAGACTCTTGCCTTCAGCTCATCAAGTCTTCTAGGTTGGTTCACGTACCCTTCAGCCTTGGCAATCTTCAAGACTTCCATCATAATGGCCTTCGTATTGTACTTCAGAGTTCCAGGAACTAAGGGAGGAGCTCGAATAGTGAACTCAGGAGCCTTCACCTGAACTTGAGCTGTTTCAGCCTTCTCCAGGATTTTTTGTGTTAGGATAAAAATTTGTTAGTTTTGATGAGTTAAAACAAACCAGAAGATGTAATAGGACCATCTGGACCTGTTAGCCAGATGATGATCTAGATTAGGACTTAGTCTAGGGGGAACTGCCAGACCAGAAGACCTCACCAGAAGAGTCACCAGAAGACCCCACCAGAGGACTTCACCAGAGGACTCCACCAGAGGACTTCACCAAAGGAGATCAGACCAGGGGCAGAGGACCTTCCCCAGACCAGACGAGTCCGGACCAGGCGAGTCTGGTGGAACAAAAGATGCTCAGTTTGATCCCCTTATTCTACTGAGTATTCTGGTTGTTCACCAGATAAGGACCAGAAGACACCGAGGTTGCCTGGTGTCTGGTCCTGCCTTCTCTGGAGAGAATCAGAGTTAGGCAATTGGAAGCATTGACCGTTGGTGATTCTAATCAAGTCAAAACAAGATTGGATTGAGAAGATATGAAGACAATCAATCAAGATCTCACCAACCCAATCAATCAATTAGGGAATTGATTGATTGAAGCTTCCATATATAGAGGATCTGATTGGATTAGCCTCCCAACGGCTATGTCCCTAATCCCCTCTATATATACTTGAGTGCAGATCAAGAAAAAGCTCTAGAGAATCATTCACGCGCATATAGCCATACTAAGCTTTTGATCACTACGCATATTGCACTCACACTTTGTTCTTAATTACTTATCTACTCGTAAGGAGTTTATACACTCAACCTGTTCATCTTGTTAAGATAAGGTTGGAGTGAGTCTATCTTTAGATCGAAGTTAGATCTAAAGAGTTTGTAAGAAGGTGCTGGTACTTCAGAAATTCCAGTGAGTAAGTTTGTGAGTTGGTTGTTAGTGAGACCCCTTGGTGATAAGGGAGAGTGGACGTAGGATATTTATCTGAACCACTATATATCTTGTGTCTTTTATCGCTTTATTTTAAATATTGTTTATTGCTCTCTTATAAAAGATTTTGGAAAGACATTTAAACATAAGCTTCCGCAATTAATCTATCGAGTGGGACCAACAAGTGGTATCAGAGCAGTGTGTCCACGACCACTGCTTTGAAAAGCTTTTGGTGGTCACCGGGCAGATCCATTGCTCTTTCGTGTTTTTATTCAAGTTCTTGTTATTTCCCTAAATTTCTTATCAATATGTCTTCGAAATCTTCTTATAAGAGTCGTAAGCTTCCAGAATTCTCTTTTGAGGATTATAGCCACTGGAGCTTCATGATGAGTAATCATCTTGGAGCTATTCACCACCGCATGTTAGATGTGGTTGAAAGTGGCCCCATTAAATTTTATTGGACTCCTATTGATAGTGGCAGGTCTGAGTCCAGAGAAGAAACTAGCGACGCTGCAGAGGATAGAGTTCCCAGACAACGAATCCTCAAAAAGAAAGACGAACTTGACAACGATGAGAGAAAGCTACATAACCTGGACCAGGTGGCGAGGACTGAGATTATCAACACTCTTACTAAAGAAGTTATTGAAAAGGTCAGGACGTGCACCACTGCAAAAGAGATGTGGGACAAGTTAGCTCTGCTCTGTGAAGGAACAGAGAAGATTAAAGATAACAAGCTCCAAGCTGTTCAACACTCTTTTGACACATTTAAGATGAAACCAGACGAGACCATTGACCAGCTGGACATGCGTCTCACGAATCTCTTGAACAAGGCTAGTGCCTTAGGTAAGACCTATTCTGAAAAAGAGATTAATAGTAAAATATTACGTTCACTAACAAGCAGGTGGAGAATTAAAGTCACTGTGATCAAGGACAACAAGGATCTCAACACTCTGGATCACCATCTTCTGTTGTCTGATCTCAAAGCTTACGAATATGATCTTCAAGAGGAGGATCAAACAGAAGAGGTTTCCTCTTCTGGCCAGAAAGGAGTTGCATTCTCTTCAACTCTCAAATCTGATGCCATGCCAAAGGAGTCTACTGCAGATGACTTGAGCCTCAAGGAGCAGGTAGCACTTCTAACTCATAAATTAGACAAAATGAGCTCAAAATATGGCAGGTACAAAAGGCATTGGAAGGAGTCTACCAGAAACAGGAAGAGTTCTTTCAAGCCTGCAGAAAAGGAGAAGACATCTGGAGACTCAAGGGAGACCAGATTCAGAACTCCAGAGAGGAGGAGAGATGACAACCCTGGCAGCTCTGGGAGATCAGATCATCAGAGGAGGGATGGTAGCTCTGGCAGACCTGACTACCAGAGGAGAGAAAGTAGCCCTGCCAGATCAGACTACAACCAGAGGAGGAGAGAGCCAAGTCCTAGTCCTAGAGGAGACAATGCCTGCTACACATGCAACAAGACTGGTCACTACAGTTATGATTGTCCTCAGCTTACTCCTAGGGAAAGAGAAGAGAAAAGAATCAAGAGAGATAGGAGGTATGCAGATAAGAGAGCACTGCTGGCAGAAGCAGAGGAGGAGGATACTAGTTCCAGTTCTTCTTCTTCTGACTTTGGATCAGACGATGATGTGTGTCTCATGGCAGACATCACTGAGGTAAATGAAACTACTCTTGTTTTATCTAATTCCAAATGTACTGAATCCTCTAATTCATCTGGTAACTCCAGAGAGTCTGATATGCAACAAATGCTATCAGATCTCCAAAATTGTGTCCAACTCTGTCAAAAACTTGAGAAAGAGAATGGTAGGCTCAGAGCTGAAGTTCAATCTCTCTCTCATGAGCACAAATCCACCAGAGAACTCATGAAAGATCATTCCAAAGAAGTCTCTGAACTTCAGGATAAGATCACAGAAAGAGATACTCTGGTAGATCAACTCATGAAAGAAAGGAATTCTCAAGAGGATGAGATCACTGAACTCAGAGCCAAATACCAAACTCTTATCAAGGGAAAACAAATTGTCCACAACATAGAGGAGATACCTATGCCCAGAGAAGCTCCTAAGATACCATCTGTTGTATCTATCATATCAGAGTCTTCTCAGCGCATTTGTGATAAGAGTGGTTTAGGATATTCTGGAATTACCACTAAAACTCACAAGTACTTTTATAACAAAGACAAGTCTGTAAGAGCTGGTAAATTGGTAGAAATCTGGAATGATAAAGACTTAACTGGTAATGGTTACAAGGTGGTTCACAATCCTGATTGGAAAAGGAATCACTCTGTTAATCAAATAACAAATGGTCCAGAAGAGTTGACTGTTCTGGAAGAGAAGATGTTAGAGAATAAGTGTCAAAAAGGGGAACCATTAAAGATTGATGGCTCTGTGAACAATGAGTCCCAAGGAGTAGGAATTACTCAAATTGGAGGACCCCAGAGAAATCCTCAAAGGGAACCTAAACAGATTAGGGGACCTCAAAGGAAACACTCAAAAAGGGGGAATACCAATCAGAGTAATAACTACCAGAGAAGGAACAATGTTCAACAGAACCAGGTACCCCAGAGACAATTTTCTCAGAAGAATCAATTCCAGAATAGGTATACTCAAAGGAACTATAATCACCAGAACAGGTCTAATTATCGCAACCAGAGGAGGTCTTCCAGACCCATCTATAGAAAACCAACTGATCTGGGAAGTTATGACACCAGAGATGGTTCTTCTAGGATGTACCCTTACAACCAGACCTTTAAGACCATGTCTTTGAGGCAGGCCATTCCAAAGGCCAGATTTGAGAAAAGGTACACCAGACCTGTTTATAGGAAAGGTGTCCTTATCAGACCAGTAGCTCAATATGTCATAGTAAGAGGACATGTGCTGGTAGATAGATTTGGAAGAAAGATAAGATCTCCTCATCCATCAAGAGATGATCTTTATCTATGGATTCCTACAAAATCTGCAACTAACCAATCAGGACCCAGCACTAGTAGGGGACCTAATTGATCTCTCTGCAGGTAGATAAGAGTCCATTGGAGAAAGGATTTTCAAGCAACCATGTCTGGTACATTGATAGTGGATGTTCCAAGCACGTGACATTCCAGAAGGATAATCTCCAAGATTTCAAGCCATTAAATGGACCAAGAGTGATGTTTGGTGATAACAACTATGGAGTCACCAGAGGAGTTGGAAAGTTGACCTTCAATGGAGTATCTGTAGATGAAGTCTACTACGTAGAAGGACTCAAGCATAATCTGCTTTCAGTATCCCAATTCTGTGACAAGGGATACTCAGTGAAGTTTTCTAGTGATTCATGCACTGTTTTCTCTTCTGATTATAATGATATCTTGCTAATAGGCTTGAGGAAGGGTAACATTTATCTTGCAGATTTTAGCAGTTGCCCAAGGAATGCTTGCCTGGTTGCTAAAGGATCTGCAGAGAACAGCTGGATTTGGCACAAGAGATTGTGTCATCTTAACTTCAAAACATTGAACAAGATTGCCAGAAAAGGTCTCATTCGAGGTCTTCCTAATGAAGTGTTTAAGAAGAATCAGGTTTGTGGTTCATGCCAGAAGGGTAAACAACCCAAGACTTCCTTTAAGGATGTCCAGAGCACAACCACAACCAGAGTACTTCAACTACTTCACATGGACCTGTTTGGACCTGTTTCTCCTCTTAGTTTCAGTGGAAGGAAGTACACCTTAGTAATAGTAGATGACTTTTCAAGATACACTTGGGTAGTGTTCTTGTTTAAGAAAAATGAAACTATAACTAAGCTGCCAGAGTTCTTCAAGCAGATTCAGAATGAGCAGAACCAGAGCATAGTCAGGATCAGGAGTGACAAAGGAACAGAGTTTTTGAATTCACATATTGCAGATTACTGCAAGGATCATGGGATTTTTCATGAGACATCTGCTGCCAGAACACCTCAACAAAATGGAGTTGCAGAAAGGAGGAATAGGACTCTCAAAGAAGCTGCAAGAACACTTCTGGCAGAGTACAACACTCCACAGAGATTTTGGGCAGAGGCCATCAATACAGCTTGTTACACTCAGAACAGGTGCCTGATTGCCCAGAGACACAATAAGACCCCATATGAGGTATGGAAAGGTAAAACCCCATCTGTTTCATATTTTCATGTTTTTGGATGTAAGTGTTTCATCCATGACAATGGGAAATCTAAATTAAGAACCTTTGATGCTAAAGTGGCTGATGGAATATTTTTGGGATATTCCAGCACCAGTAAAGCTTTTAGAGTTTTTAATAAGAATTCACTTTGTGTGGAGGAAACACCTCATGTTGTTTTTTATGAATCTGCTTTTGAGTACAAGGTGGATTCTAAGTCTTCAGATGAGACCCAGAATCAGACTACACCCAGAGTTATCAAGGTCAATCCACCTATTCTTGATTCAGATTCAGATTCAGATGATGACCCATCTCCTGGTTCTCTGAAGCAGCAGCCTTCACAAGGAGCAGAACCAGAAGAGGTTGGAACTCCTGTAGGGGGAAGCTCTTCTGCAGGTGGTGATAATCACCAAGGTACTGCAGAAGATGATCACCCAGGCAAGACCATGGGAAGGAGGACCCTGGTTGATCACCCCAATGACCTGATCTTAGGAGATCCAACTAAGGGTGTCCAGACTAGGAGAACTATTAACTTAGCTGCCTTATTCAGTTGCTATGTGTCCTTGATTGAGCCCAAGAACATCAAGGAGGCACTGAAAGATTCAAATTGGATTGTGGCTATGCAGGAGGAATTGAATCAATTCACCAGACAGGATGTTTGGGAGCTGGTAGACAGACCAAGACATCAAAAGGTGATAGGCACTAAGTGGGTTTTCAAAAATAAGAAAGATGAGAATGATGTCATTACTAGGAACAAGGCAAGGCTAGTGGCCCAGGGCTATTCTCAGTCTGAAGGAATAGACTATGATGAGACTTTTGCTCATGTTGCCAGACTAGAAGCTATCAGATTGTTCTTAGCATATGCTGCTCACATGAAGTTCAAAGTATACCAGATGGATGTGAAATCTGCCTTTCTTAATGGGATTCTCATTGAGGAAGTGTATGTTGAACAACCTCCTGGTTTTGAACAAGGTGACAAGGTGTTTAAGCTTAAGAAAGCTCTTTATGGGCTGAAGCAGGCACCCTGAGCATGGTATGACACTCTATCTCAATTTCTTCTGGACAATGGTTTTACTAAAGGTAAAATTGATAGGACCTTGTTTAGGAAAGAAGAAGGAAAGGACATCTTTCTGGTCCAAATATATGTTGATGACATCATATTTGGATCCCCTAACAAGAAGTTGTGTGAGAAGTTTGGTGAGCTCATGCAGGGACAGTTTGAGATGTCCATGATGGGAGAATTGAATTACTTTTTGGGTTTGCAGGTTAAGCAATCAGAGAAGGGAATTTTTATTAATCAAGCTAAGTACACCAGAAACATGTTAGAGAAATTTGGAATAGGATCTAGCAGGGCAGCCAAGATCCCTATGATGACAAATTTTAACATGGATCCAGATGAGTCTGGAGAGAGTGTGGACCAGACTCAGTACAGAGCACTTATTGGTTCTCTTTTGTATTTGACTGCAAGCAGACCAGATATTACTTTTGCTGTAGGAGTTTGTGCCAGATTTCAAGCTAACCCCAAGAAGAGTCACTTGGAAGCAGCTAAGAAAATATTGAAATATCTCAAGGGAACTGTGAATTTAGGATTATGGTATCCTGCAGATGACAATTTAGAATTAAGTGGTTATTCAGATTCAGACTATGGTGGGTGCAGAATAGATAGGAAATCTACAAGTGGAACATGCCAATTTTTAGGGAATAAATTGGTATCCTGGTTTTCCAAGAAGCAGACTTCAGTTGCTACATCAACAACAGAAGCAGAGTACATGGCTGCAGGGAGTTGTTGTTCTCAACTTCTTTGGATTAGTCAATAGCTTAGGGATTACCAGATTAGAGCTAAGGATATTCCTATTTTCTGTGACAGTAATAGTGCCATTGCAATCACCCAGAACCCAGTTCTTCATACCAGATGCAAACATGTTGATATAAGGCATCATTTTATCAGAGATCATGTTGAGAAGGGAGATATAAGGATGGAAAAGATTGCAACAGAGAGGCAGAGAGCAGATATTCTAACCAAGCCTTTGGCTGAGACCAGATTCAGAGAGTTAGCCTTTGAGTTAGGATTGTTGGATCCAGAGACAGATTTGATTTAGGGGGAACATCAGAGAAGTATCCTTACTTTATTAATTTTCTTCATAAATTTTCTTTATGCTAACATACCTGCAGATTAGATATATCAGAGAGGGTATACTTCCAGATGAGGTATACACCAGGTGACACTTATCCCAGATGAGGTGCTGAGTCAGAGATATGTCCAAAGTCTTTACTGACCAGGACCAGATAAGTTCCATCAGCGGAGAAGTATCACCAGACTAGTTGTGGTATCATCTGGTTACAATATCAGGTGACAGGTATGTCTTTTCTACTCTGGCCTCTGATCATTGGGATACACTTTTCAAATTAATAAGTACACTCAAAACCTTTCAACTTCGGAGTGTATTTAAGACTAGGGTATAGGGCCTAGGCAATCATTTCGCTTTTTCTCTTGACTGCCACAAAACCCCTTTATGCCCAGTCCCAATGACTATGCCAACGCACCAGATTAAATCTGTATCTTGCCTTTCATCGTGGCCATCAGATTTAATCACTGTGCAAAATGTCAATCAATGCTAAAATTGATTTTGTTTCCTAAATTGAATTTGAAACAACACGCGTTCACACTTCATTTAATTTTCAAGCCACGCGTACTACTCTATTTAAATCAATTTTGTTTTCAATCTGTCCTTTCACGTTTCCATACTATTCAAACCCTAACCTCTCTCTGCGAAGCATTTTCTCTCTCTCTCTCTCTCTCTCTCACAGTTATGGCACCCAAGTGCAATTACGATCCAGACTATGTCTGCAAGAAGCTCAAGTCAGAAATGGTGGTGGACTTCTTTCCACTAAGAATCCGGCCGCTTTGGAGATTTTGGAACTTCTCCGACGTTCTGGGCTGGAGGAGTTGATCTCAAAGGTTCCCAAGGATCTGCGTACCTTGGATGGATATGCTGCACAGTTTCTTATCCGGATGAAGATCCACGAAGACTATATTTCTTCCAAGATTGATTCAGAGGATCTTGTTTTCTCTAAGGCAGACTTCTGTGGTCTTTTTGGTAACCTTTCTGCGGAAGGTGTGGACCCACTGAAGTACAGAGAAGGAGAGGCGTTGGAATCCTTCAAGATGTTTGCCATAAATTCATGCCAGAATATTACCAAGGGTTTCTTGGACAACCATCTTAGGCAGAAGTATAAGGTGCTATTTGATATTGTAGTGAAGATTCTCATGTGTGAGAGCCATAGCACAGATGCCATCTTCGTTGGCAGGCTCTGTGTTATGAGGGCCATTCTGGATGGTGTTCAATGTAACTGGGCTGAGTTCTTCTGGGGGGTGCTGAGGAAGAACAAGGTGAAAATACAGAAGGAAGAATGCCCCCAGCTGCCAGGAGAGCAACAATTTGTGTTCAATGCTAATGTTTCATTGGGCACAAAACTCACCCTAATTCTGGATTCGATTCTTCCACAGAAGAAATGGAGACAATCCTGGTGTAAGGGTTTTCATAAGTCCAAGATTATGTTCTCCAAGGATGGTCCTCTCCATGGTCATCCTGATTCTGATGGTGAGCAAGCCATCCCTGCTCCTCCCCTTCAAGCCTTTCCCTCACCTGCTAAGGGGCAGAAGCAGCAGCAGCAGCAGAAGACTCAGAAGAAAGCTGCTGGAGCAACTGGTTCTTCAACTGTTGCTTTCTCTGGTTCCTCTGAGGAGGACCAGATCCCTCTTCTTGATGTACTGAAGAAGAAGAGTGAGGTTGCCAAGAAGGCAGGAGCTTCCAAAAGGAAGAGGCCAGAGGAGGCCAAGAAGAAATCTGCCAAGATGCCAAGGACTGGCAGAGGAGCTCCCAAGAAAACCCTTCTGGTGGATGAGCCATCAGAAGAAGAAGAGGAAGAAGATGAAGTGCCTCTTGTGAGGAAATCCAAGGCCAAGAGAGCCCTTCTGCAAGATTCAGACTCTGGATCTGATCTTGGAGAGGCCTTGGAGAAGGCCATTGAGGATGCCACCCAGATGATGGAGGATGCTCCAGAGCCTGTTATGCCTGCTGGTGTTGACCCAGCAGAGGTAAACCCTTCCTATCCCTCTTCCTCCCCCATAAATCTTGTTTCCCCTTCTACCTCTCCCCCAGATAACATTCCCCAAACTCCATCTGCCTCTGGTAACCCCATTCTTCCACCAGAGCAGACTATTCCAGATACACCTGTTTATACTCCCTCTACCATTCCTACACAAACACCTTCTCCCCAAAATTTCCAAACACATATCCCCACTAACCCCTCTCCCCCACCTTCTGTATCAGAGGTACCCTTAACCTCCTCTGGTGCAGAAGTCCCCCCTTCAAACACTTCCACCTTCCAAATCCCTCCTACCCATTCTGTACCAGATATCCCTTCCTCTTCTGGTGCAGAGCAACCAATCCCTACCACCTCTACTTCACAAAATCCAAATCCTCCCCAAACCCATACAGACCAGGACCCAACCATTTCTATGGCTCTGAGATTCCCTGCCCCTCCTCCCTCCCCAACCTGTTTAACCAGCGATGATAGTGAAGATGAGGAAGCTTCACTTGAGCCTGTTGACTTAGCCCCTTCCTCCTCTGCCTCTGGGCCCAAACCCTTCACTTTCTCTTCTGCAGAAATGGGTCCCATTAGGCAGAGTATGAGTGTAAGTGCTCAGCTCTGGCTAAGAGAGCATTTTCCAGTTCTTCTGGAGCACTTACCACTTCTGGCAGAGCTTACTGATGCCAAGGTCTGGAGCAAGGCCAGACTTGAAGATGTGGAGGACCTAGTGCTATTGCTTGAGGAAATGGGTGCCTCCAACTTCACTGCTTGGGAGATTGAGCTGAAGCAGAAGATGAACATTCAGAACCCAGCAGAGCTGGAGACTCCTGGTGCAGCCAAAGTCTTGATTCGCACCCTGCTCATCCAAAGAGGAGTCATGCTCACTCCAGAGGGCCCCACTTACAAGTTTGGTCCTCACTTTGTCTTCCCTCCAGAGCTTTATTCAGACGAGGAGGACTTTGAGATGTCTCCTGCTGTGCTCCAGAAGATGAAGGCTTTCTTCAACGAGCAGATCATGCAGATAGGGCACTTTTCCAAAGCCATCCAACATATGGCCCCTGCTATGATCGAGCATCAGATTAAGCAAGAGAGGAAAATCTTCTTGAAGCAGATCAAATCATCTCTGGCAGAGGTTAAAGCTTCGTTCAAGGCTAATGGCTTGTTTGTCAAGCTAGATGTTATGCACAGCCAGAAGCAGCTCCAGGAGCATGTGATGGAGCAGATGAGGCCAGTTTCTGTACTCAAAGTGGAAATGGCCAGCCAGATGATTCAGACTGCTAGACTGAAGGACTCCCTCCAGGAGATGTTGGAGAAGCAAGAGAGACTTGTTGCAGAGTCTAAGGCTTACCTGGAGGAGGCCAAGCAGCTTCGTGATCTTCACTCTTCCTCCAACACTGCCTTGCCTGATCTCATAAGGCAGGTAGTGGAGCCCCTCCTTGATGAAGTTAAAAAGGGGGAAGAGAAGGCCAGAACTGATCTGGCGAAGACCACAAATGAGACGCTTTTTAGCCATGGAGCTCGTCTGGACCTGCTGGAGAACACATTGGCCCAGGCTGAGTTGCAGAAGAAGAAGAAAGAAGAGTTGAAATCTCTATCTATGGCTAAACAACTTGCAGCAGAAGAAGAGTCATCTGAAGCCGAGCAGGATCCCTCTACCATTCCTGGTCCTGCTAAGAGGAAGATTAGAAAAGTTAAGAAGAGTTTCCTTGAATCTGTTGTCGAAGAAGCAGAGAAGAGATACAAGGAAGAGACTCCAGAGGAGAGGCAAGCCAGAATCAGGAAGAACATAGATGAAGAGCAGAGGCTCAGATATGTTAGGAGACAGAACAAGAAGGCCAGAGATGCTGGTATTCCTTCTGGTGCAGGTGGCTCAGGTCAGAAGAGGAAAGCTCCTGTGGAGGTTATGAACATATTGCCACTAAGGACAGAAGGGTCTTTTGACTCTACTGTGCCTTATCCTCTGATTGAGAGATGGAGAGAAGCCAAGACCCTCTGGTTCATTCAGCATTATATCCAGAGGCCAGCACCAGAAGATGATGAGCTGATCAACAGAACCTTCCATTCTTGGATGCAAGCCTATGATGCAGACTTGTACAAGCAGCTGATGGATTCAACCATTGAGTTCAACCTGGAGGTGACTGCTCCTGAATTTACTTATCTTAACACTCCCATGATTGGGAACCAGGTGGATTGGGCAGAACTGAAGAAGCTTTACAAGACCAAGGTGTTGGTGAATTTCACCCCAACATCTTCTGCAGAGTTGAAGGCCGTCCAGGATAGGTTCCTTGACTGGTTTCTTGTCCCTAAAGAGAACAGAAGATATGCCTAGAATAGGACAATGAACTTCAATGTAATCTGTAATTATTCTGTCCTCTGATTATTAATGAAAAATACATATCTTCTCTGTTCTAAAGACAACTCCTTGTTATCTTATTATTTGCCTGATGAGATCTATTCTAAGGTCTCATCCCTTTATTGTTTTCTTGCTTAAGTTTTTTTTTTCTTTTGATCAGTTCTGGTAGTGTTTTAACTCCATCAAAAAGGGGGAAATTGTTAGGATAAAAATTTGTTAGTTTTGATGAGTTAAAACAAACCAGAAGATGTAATAGGACCATCTGGACCTGTTAGCCAGATGATGATCTAGATTAGGACTTAGTCTAGGGGGAACTGCCAGACCAGAAGACCTCACCAGAAGAGTCACCAGAAGACCCCACCAGAGGACTTCACCAGAGGACTCCACCAGAGGACTTCACCAAAGGAGATCAGACCAGAGGCAGAGGACCTTCCCCAGACCAGACGAGTCCGGACCAGACGAGTCTGGTGGAACAAAAGATGCTCAGTTTGATCCCCTTATTCTACTGAGTATTCTGGTTGTTCACCAGATAAGGACCAGAAGACACCGAGGTTGCCTGGTGTCTGGTCCTGCCTTCTCTGGAGAGAATCAGAGTTAGGCAATTGGAAGCATTGACCGTTGGTGATTCTAATCAAGTCAAAACAAGATTGGATTGAGAAGATATGAAGACAATCAATCAAGATCTCACCAACCCAATCAATCAATTAGGGAATTGATTGATTGAAGCTTCCATATATAGAGGATCTGATTGGATTAGCCTCCCAACGGCTATGTCCCTAATCCCCTCTATATATACTTGAGTGCAGATCAAGAAAAAGCTCTAGAGAATCATTCACGCGCATATAGCCATACTAAGCTTTTGATCACTACGCATATTGCACTCACACTTTGTTCTTAATTACTTATCTACTCGTAAGGAGTTTATACACTCAACCTGTTCATCTTGTTAAGATAAGGTTGGAGTGAGTCTATCTTTAGATCGAAGTTAGATCTAAAGAGTTTGTAAGAAGGTGCTGGTACTTCAGAAATTCCAGTGAGTAAGTTTGTGAGTTGGTTGTTAGTGAGACCCCTTGGTGATAAGGGAGAGTAGACGTAGGATATTTATCCGAACCACTATATATCTTGTGTCTTTTATCGCTTTATTTTAAATATTGTTTATTGCTCTCTTATAAAAGATTTTGGAAAGACATTTAAACATAAGCTTCCGCAATTAATCTATCGAGTGGGACCAACATTTTGGATCAGCTCAGGATGATTGTCCATCATGTAGTCAGTGAAGTGAGCATCAATACCATCAGAGTCACCCCACTTCTTCACAATGTACCACAACTTCCCAAACTCATCCTTTGCGTCAGCCCAGAACTCCTTCAGTGCCTCAGAGATGAACTCGTCGACATATGCTTCCCTTAATCCTGATTCCGGCCTTCTGACTTGAAGAATTGTTGATTTTCTTTTTGTAGGTCTCTTTCTGTACTTCCTAGGTTCAGGCTTCACCTTCTTCCTTCTTAGCAAACTGATCATCGCATCATCAAATTCTCTTTGTTGAAGCTCAGTGATGTCAGTCAGCTTTTCAACCTTCTTCTCCAAGATGCGCATCTTCTCCTTTTGTGCAATTTCTGCTCTGCGCACAGCCTCAGATTTCTCAGAAGGATCTCCCCACGCTTCAGCGCATAACTCCGCCACCGCCTCAGCCGAGTAAGTGATGGGGTTCTTCCTTGAGCTCATGGGAGAGGACTTCTGAACAGGCTCAGGTTGCTTAGAAGGTTCATCAGCCTTCGCCTTTGCTGCCTCCGCCTTCAGCCTGGCAACAATCTCTTCTCCTTCCTTCTCTACTGCCGCCAACCTTGCTGACTTCGTTACCCTTAGCACATTCCCTTCAGGATTGGCTTCAGGATCGGCTTGAATTGTTTCGCCTTGGTTGACTGCCTCAGATGCCTCAGGGCGGGATCTTTTCTTCTTCTTTTCCCCCTTTTTGGCATCATCATTGGCCCCAGATGGGAATGCATCAGATCCGTTGTTGATTCCCTCCTTCAGTAGCTCAACTCCCATCGAGATTCCAGTCCCTGCAAATGATACCGAACTGATAGCAGTATTTACTTTCTTCTCAAAGACCTCCATAGAGAGTTGGAGTCTTTGTTCAGCCTGGGTGATCCTTTCCTCCACCTTCAAGGACTCACCGTTGACTCTACTTGCTTCAGCCAGTATCTTTGTCGACTCCTCAGTGGCCTTAGCAAAAACTTCTACAACTGACTGAGATGTTCGATCCAACTTCCCTGACTCCAGCTCTAGTTTGGTCGCTGAGTCCTTCAAGGCCTGAGTGACAAGGGCCCCAGTCTGAACTGCAAGCCTGTCCACTGCCTGATTTAACTTATCGTCCCTGATCGCATCCCTCTCCTCAAGTTGCTTGAGAGTCTTCCTTAGCATCTTCTTTGTAAGCTTTCTCTCATGTCTCACTGACTTGGCCATGTCAGTCATCGTCCTCTTCAGCAAAATCAGCTCCCTGTTGGCAAGGGTGTTGTAAGCTGACTTTGTCCACCTGATGTGTTTTGCCAGGGCCTTGGAGTCTTCTTCCTTTTCAGTGCGTAGCCTCATCACTTCCTCTTGAAGTTCAGCTAGATTTTCCGTGGTTTTCTCCTTCTTGACCTCCACAATGCTTGTGAATTCAGCACGGCCGACCCCAGTTATCAACACATCATCATCATCATCAACGGCCTCATCATAGATTGGTTGCATTCCCTTATCAGCCCCTGCATCTTCAGTCCCCTCTTCAGGGTGCACTGAAGGCAGTTGTTGAGTGGTCATGGCCGCCTGCTCAGGCTCAGCCATGCCATCTCGAACCTTAGGAACTTGTCCCTCGGAACTGGGAGTCTCCTTAGACGCCTCAACATCTTACTCCCTTGTCTCAGGGCAGGGAATCCCTTCATCGACAGATGTCTCATCGGCGGCTGAGATGTTCAAAACATCCTCAGCCACTGGTCCACCCTTGGCACCAGTGTCCTTTTCACCTTCCCCCTGAGCCTGAGGCTCAGAGATTGTTAGGATATAACTTGTATAGTTTTGATGAGTTAAAACAAACCAGAAGATGTAATAGGACCATCTGGACCTGTTAGCCAGATGATGATCTAGATTAGGACTTAGTCTAGGGGAACTGCCAGACCAGAAGACTTCACCAGAAGAGTCACCAGAAGACCCCACCAAAGGACTTCACCAGAGGACTCCACCAGAAGACTTCACCAGACGAGATCTGACCAGAGGCAGAAGTCCTTCCCCAGACCAGACGAGTCCAGACCAGACGAGTCTGGTGGAACAAAAGATGCTCAGTTTGATCCCCTGTATCTACTGAGTATTCTGGTTGTTAACCAGATCAGGACCAGAAGACACCGAGGTTGCCTGGTGTCTGGTCTTGCCTTCTCTGGAGAGAATCAGAGTTAGGCAGAGGAAGCATTTGACCGTTGGTGATTCAAATCAAGTCAAACTAGATCGAATTGGAAAGTTATTGAAGATAATCAATCCAAGGATCTCACCAACCCAATCAATCAATTAGGGAATTGATTGATTGAAGCTTCCTTAAATAGAGGGTCTGATTGGATTAGCTCTCCAACGGCTAACCCTAATCTCCTCTATAAATACAAGAGTGCAGTTCCAAGAAAAAGCTCTAGAGACTCTCACGCGCACAAGTCATATTCCAAGCTTTTGATAATCACTCTTAGCACTCTTATTGTTCACATTACATATCTACTCTTAAGGAGTTATTGGACTTTAACCTGTTCATCTCTAAGATAAGGTTGAAGGTTAATTACTTTAGATTGTGGTTAGATCTAAAGGAGTTGTAAGAAGGAACTGGTACTTTGAAAATTCCAGTACGTAAGTAAGTTGGTTGGTTGATAGTGAGACCCTTTGGATAAAAGGGAGAGTGGACATAGGATATTCAGATCCGAACCACTATATATCCGGTGTTATTTATTGCTTTTTGTTTATTTAATCTCTTACTTGTTTTGTGCTCTTATAATAAGAAGTTTGTTAAGACATAAACTTAAAGCTTCCGCAATTAATCTATCTAGTGGGACCAACAAGTGGTATCAGAGCGGTGGGTCCAACGACCACTGCTTTGTAAAGCTTTTGGTGGTCACCGGGCAGATCCATTGCTCTTTATTGTTTTTGTTCAAATTCTTGTTAAATCCTTATTTTAGTAAATATGTCTTCGAAATCTTCTTATAAGAGTCGCAAACTGCCAGAATTCTCATTCGAGGATTATAGCCACTGGAGCTTCATGATGAGTAATCATTTGGGAGCTATTCACCACCGCATGTTAGATGTGGTAGAAAGTGGTCCAATTCAATTTTACTGGACTCCTATTGATAGTGGCAGGTCAGAGTCCAGAGAAAAAACGAGTGAAACTGCCTAGAAAGCTGCTGAGGATAGAGTTCCCAGACAAAGGATTCCCAAGAAGAGAGATGAGTTAGACAATGATGAAATAAAACTCTACAATCTGGACCAGGTGGCACGGACTGAGATTATCAACACACTCACCAAGGAAGTGATAGAGAAGGTCAGAACCTGTGCAACTGCCAAGGAGATGTGGGACAAACTTGCACTACTCTGTGAGGGAACATAGAAGATTAAAGATAACAAGCTCCAAGCTGTTCAACACTCGTTTGACACTTTCAAGATGAAACCAGATGAGACCATTGACCAGCTGGATATGCGTCTCACAAACCTCCTGAACAAGGCTAGTGCCTTAGGTAAGACCTATTCAGAGAAAGAAATAAATAGTAAAATATTGCGTTCACTAACCAACAGGTGGAGAATCAAAGTCACTGTGATCAAGGACAACAAGGATCTCAACACTCTGGATCATCATCTTCTGTTGTCTGATCTCAAAGCTTATGAGTATGATCTTCAAGAGGAGGATCAAACAGAAGAGGTTTCCTCTTCTGGTCAGAAAGGAGTTGCATTCTCTTCAACTATCAAGACTGATAACAAGCCAAAGGAGTCTACTGTAGATGACTTAAGCCTCAAGGAGCAGGTAGCACTTCTAACTCGTAAATTAGATAAAATGAGTTCAAAATATGGCAGGTACAAAAGGCATTGGAAGGAGTCTACCAGAGACAGGAAGAGTTCCTTCAAGCCTGCAGAAAAAGAGAAGACATCTGGAGACTCAAGGGAGACCAGATTCAGAACTCCAGAAAGGAGGAGAGATGACAACCCTGGCAGCTCTGGGAGATCAGATTATCAGAGGAGGGATGGTAGCTCTGGCAGACCTGACTACCAGAGGAGAGAGAGTAGTCCAGCCAGATCAGACTACAACCAGAGGATGAGAGAGCCTAGTCCTAGTCCCAGAGGAGACAATGCCTGCTACACATGCAACAAGACTGGTCACTACAGCTATGATTGTCCTCAATTGACTCCTAGAGAAAGAGAAGAGAAAAGGATCAAGAGAGATAGGAGATATGCTGACAAGAGAGCACTACTGGCAGAAGTAGAGGAGGAAGATACAAGTTCCAGTTCCTCTTCTTCTTCTGATTTCGGGTCTGATGATGATATATGTCTGATGGCAGACATCAATGAGGTACAAGAAACTACCTTAGTCTTATCAAATTCCAAATATACTGAATCCTCTAATTCATCTGGTAACTCCAGAGAGTCTGATATGCAACAAATGCTATCAGATCTCCAAAATTGTGTTCAATTATGTCAAAAACTTGAGAAAGAGAATGGTAGGCACAGAACTGAAGTTCAATCCTTATCTCATGAACAAAAATCCACCAGAGAACTCATGAAAGATCATTCCAAAGAAGTTTCTGAACTTCAGAATAAGATCATAGAAAGAGATACTCTGGTAGATCAACTCATGAAGGAAAAGAACTCTCAGGAAGATGAGCTCAATGAGCTTAGAGCCAAATACCAGACTCTTATCAAGGGAAAACAAGTTGAGCAAACTATTGAGATACCTGTGCCCAGAGAAGATTCCATGAAACCAGATGTTCTATCTATTATATCAGGATCTTCTCAACGCATAAATGATAAGATTGGTTTAGGATATCCTGGAATTATTAAAAGATCTCATAAATATTGCTTTACCAAAGACAAGTTTATAAGATCTGGTGAACTTGTGGAACTCCGGAATGAAGAGGATCCTTCTGATCTCATGGTGGTTCACAGACCTGGTTGGAAATGAGACCCCCCTGCTGATAGTTCAAAACATAATCCAGAAGAGGTGAATGTTCTGGAAGGAAAAATTCTAGAGCATACAAGTCAGAAAAGAGAACCTAGGAAGATTGATGGTTCTGTTCAGATATCTAACCTGATTAGAGAACCTCAGAGGAATCCTAAAATAGTGGAACCTAAGCAGATTAGGGGACCTCAAAAAGGAGACTCTAAGAGGAAATCTAATCAGAATATGAGATACCAGAGAAGGTATACTGAACCAGAGAGCCTCAATCAGAATCAGGGATCTCAAAGGTGGAATGCTCCAAGAAGATTCCAGAACAAGAAACCTCAGAAGGAATCTTATCATCAGAATAGATCCAATTTTCAGAACCAGAGTAGGTCTTCCAGACCCATCTATAGAAAACCAACTGATCTGGGTAGTTATGACACCAGAGATGGTTCTTCTAGAATGTACCCTTACAACCAGACCTTTAAGACCATGTCTTTGAGGCAGGCCATTCCAAAAGCCAGATTTGAGAAAAGATACACCAGACCTGTTTATAGGAAAGGTATTCTTATCAGACCAGTAGCTCAATATGTCATTGTTAGAGGACATGTTCTGGTAGATAGATTTGGAAGGAAGATAAGATCTCCTCATCCAACAAGGGATGATCTTTATCTATGGATTCCTACAAAACCTGCAACTAACCAATCAGGACCCAGCACTAGTAGGGGACCTAATTGATTTCTCTGCAGGTAGATAAGAGCCCATTGGAGAAAGGATTTTCAAGCAACCATGTCTGGTACATTGATAGTGGATGTTCCAAGCACATGACCTTCCAGAAAGAGAATCTCCAAGACTTCAAGCCATTGAATGGACCAAGAGTGATGTTTGGTGACAATAACTATGGAGTCACAGGAGGAGTTGGAAAGTTGACTTTCAATGGAGTATCTGTAGATGAAGTCTATTATGTTGAAGGACTCAAGCATGATCTGCTTTCAGTATCCCAATTTTGTGACAAGGGATACTCAGTGAAGTTCTCTAGTGATTCATGCACTGTCTTCTCTTCTGATTATAATGATATCTTGCTAATAGGCTTGAGGAAGGGTAACATTTATCTTGCAGATTTTAGCAGTTGCCCAAGAAATGCTTGCCTGGTTGCTAAAGGATCTGCAAAAGATAGCTGGTTATGGCACAAGAGATTGAGCCATCTTAACTTCAAGACACTAAATAAGATTGCCAGAAAAGGTCTCATTCGAGGTCTTCCTAATGAAGTGTTTAAGAAGGATCAGGTTTGTGGTTCATGCCAGAAGGGTAAACAACCCAAGACCTCCTTTAAGGATGTCCAGAGCACAACCACAACCAGAGTACTTCAACTACTTCACATGGACCTGTTTCTCCTCTTAGTTTCAGTGGAAGGAAGTACACCTTGGTGATAGTAGATGACTTCTCAAGATACACTTGGGTAGTGTTCTTGTTTAAGAAAAATGAAACTATCACTAAGTTGCCAGAATTCTTCAAGCAGATTCAGAATGAGCAGAACCAGAGCATAGTCAGAATCAGAAGTGACAAGGGGACAGAGTTCTTGAATTCACACATTGCAGATTACTGCAAGGACCATGGGATTTTTCATGAGACATCTACTGCCAGAACACCCCAACAAAATGGAGTAGCAGAAAGGAGGAATATGACTCTCAAGGAAGCTGCAAGAACTCTTCTTGCGGAGTACAACACACCACAGAGGTGTTGGGCAGAGGCCATTAATACAGCTTGCTATACTCAGAACAGATGCCTAATTGCCCAGAGACATAGTAAGACTCCATATGAGGTATGGAAAGGTAAAACCCCATCTGTTTCATATTTTCATGTTTTTGGATGTAAGTGTTTCATCCATGACAATGAGAAATCTAAATTAAGAACTTTTGATGCCAAAGTGGCTGATGGAATATTTTTGGGGTATTCCAGCACTAGTAAGGCTTTTAGAGTTTTTAATAAGAATTCACTTTGTATGGAAGAAACACCTCATGTTGTTTTTTATGAATCTGCTCTTGAGTGCAAGGTGGACTCTAAGTCTTCTGTTGAGACCCAGAATCAGACTATTCCCAGGGTAATCAAGGTCACTCCACCTATTCTTGATTCAGACTCAGATTCAGATTCAGATGGTGACCCATCTTCTGGTTCTCTGAAGAAGAAGTCTTCACTAAGTGCGGAACCAGAGGAGGTTGGAACTCCTGTAGGGGGGAGCTCTTCTGCAGGTGGTGATATTCACCAAGGTACTGTAGAAGATGATCAACCAGGCAAGACCACGGGAAGGAGGACCCTGGTTGATCACCCCAATGACCTGATACTTGGAGATCCAACTAAGGGTGTCCAGACCAGGAGAACTCTTAATTTAGCTGCCTTATTCAGTTGCTATGTGTCCTTGATTGAGCCCAAGAACATCAAGGAAGCACTGAAGGATTCAAATTGGATTGTTGCTATGCAGGAGAAGTTGAATCAATTCACCAGACAGGATGTTTGGGAGCTGGTAGACAGACCAAGACATCAAAAGGTGATAGGCACCAAGTGGGTTTTCAAGAATAAGAAAGATGAGAATGATGTAATTATTAGGAACAAGGCAAGGCTAGTGGCTCAGGGCTATTCTCAGTCTGAAGGAATAGACTATGATGAGACATTTGCTCCTGTTGCCAGACTAGAAGCCATCAGATTGTTCTTAGCATATGCTGCTCACATGAAGTTTAAAGTATACCAGATGGATGTGAAATCTACCTTTCTTAATGGGATTCTCATTGAGGAAGTGTATGTGGAACAACCTCCTGGTTTTGAACAAGGTGACAAGGTGTTTAAGCTTAAGAAAGCTCTTTATGGGCTGAAGCAGGCACCCAGAGCATGGTATGACACTCTATCTCAGTTTCTTCTGGACAATGGTTTTACCAAGGGCAAGATTGATAGGACCTTGTTTAGGAAAGAAGAAGAAAATGACATCCTTCTGGTCCAAATATATGTTGATGACATTATATTTGGATCCCCTAACAAGAAGCTGTGTGAGAAGTTTGGTGAACTCATGCAGAGTCAGTTTGAGATGTCTATGATAGGTGAAATGAATTATTTCTTAGGTTTGCAGGTAAAGCAATCAGAGAAGGGAATTTTCATAAATCAGGCAAAGTACGTCAGAAACATGTTAGAGAAATTTGGAGTAGGATCTAGCAAAGCAGCCAAGATCCCTATGATGACAAATTTCAACATGGACCCAGATGAGTCTGGAGAGAGTGTGGATCAGACTCAGCACAGAGCACTTATTGGTTCTCTTCTGTACCTGACTGCAAGCAGACCAAATATCACTTTTGCAGTAGGAGTGTGTGCCAGATTTCAAGCTAATCCTAAGAAAAGTCATTTGGAAGCAGCCAGAAAGATATTGAAATATCTTAAGGGAACAGTGAATTTAGGATTATGGTATCCTGCAGATGACAACTTAGAGTTAAGTGGTTATTCAGATTCAGACTATGGTGGATGCAGAATAGATAGAAAGTCTACAAGTGGAACATGCCAATTTTTAGGGAATAAATTGATCTCTTGGTTTTCTATGAAGCAGACTTCAGTTGCTACATCAACAACAGAAGCAGGGTACATGGCTGCAGGGAGTTGTTGTTCACAACTACTCTGGATTAGTCAACAGCTTAGGGACTACCAGATTAGAGCCAAGGATATTCCTATATTCTGTGATAGTCATAGTGCAATTGCCATCACCCAGAATCCAGTTCTTCATACCAGGTGCAAACATGTTGATATAAGGCACCACTTTATCAGAGACCATGTTGAGAAGGGAGATATAAGGATGGAGAAGATTGCAACAGAGAAGCAGAGAGCAGATATTCTGACTAAGCCTTTGACTGAGACCAGATTCAGAGAGTTAGCTTTTGAGTTAGGTTTGTTGGATCCAGAGACAGACTTGTTTTAGGGGGAACATCAGAGAAGAAGTATCCTTCATTTCAATTTTACATACTTCATTATTTTCTCAACTAACATACCTGCAGATTAGAAATATCAGAGAAGTTACATCTCCAAATGAGGTATGCACCAGGTCACACTTGTACCAGATGAGATACAACCCAGATAAGGTGTTGAGTCTTCTCTGATCAGAACCAGATGGATTTCCATCAGATGAGGTGTAACGCCAGACTAGTTGTGGTATCATCTGGTTACAATACCATGTGACAGGTATGTTTTTACTTTTCTAGGCCTCTGATCATTGGGATACACCTTTTATATTAATAAATACACCCAAAACGTTTCAACTTCAGAGTGTATTTAAGACTAGGGTATAGGGCCTAGACAATCATTTCGCTTTTTCTCTTGACTTCCACAAAAATCCCTTTATGCCCAGTCCCAATGACCACGCCTACGCACCAGATTAAATCTGTATTTTGCCTTTTAATCTTGGGAATCAGATTTAACTACTGTGCAAAATGTCAATCAATTCGAAAATTAATTTTGTTCCCTAATTTATATTTGGAAATTACACGCGTTCACTTCATTTATTATTCTTACCACGCGTCTTGCCCTATTTAAATCAAATTTCTTTTCAATCTGTCTTTTCACGTTTCCATATTTTCAAAGCCCTAACTTCTCTCTGCAAAGTTTCTCTCTCTCTCTCTCACAACAATTTCAGCAATGGCCCCTCAGTGCAACTTCGATCATGAGTTGATGATGAAGAAGTTAAAAATGGAGATGGTGGTTGACTTCTACACCACGAAGAACCCTGTGGCGCTGTCAATTCTGGAGTTGCTCCAGAAAGCAGTGGTGGAGAAGTTGATTTCGACGGTTCCAAGAAATTTTAGGACTCTGGACGGATATGCGGCCCAATTTCTGGTTCGTATGAAGATCCACGACGACTACATTTCATCCAAGATCGACCAGGATGATTTGGTGTTTTCCAAGCACGATTTATGCGCGTTATTTGAAAACATTTCGGCAGAAGGGGTAGATCCACTGACGTATAAGGAAGATGAAGTTGTTGATTCCTTCAAACGTTTTGCTAGATCTTCTTGCCAGAACATCACGAAAGGATTTTTAGATAAGCATTTAAGGCAGAAGTATAAGGTGTTGTTCGATATAGTGGTGAAGGTGCTTATGTGTGAAAATCACAGCACAGATGCCATTTTCAATGGCAGGATGTGTGTGATGCGAGCATTGTACGATGGAGTACAATGTAATTGGATGAAGTTCTTCTGGGATGTGTTGAGGAAGAACAAGTTGAAGGTGAAGAAGGAGGCATGTCCTTCCATTCCAGGGGAGTTGCAGTTCTGTTTCACTGCAAATGTTTCGTTGGGAACGAAACTAACTTTGATTTTGGATTCATTGCTTCCGGAGAAGAAATGGAAGGAGTCCTGGTGCAGAGGATTCCATAAGTCCAAGATACTATTCTCCAAGGATGGTCCTCTCCATGGCCATGCCGACTCTGATGGAGAGCAAGCCATCCCTGCCCCCCCCCCCCCCCCCCCCCTCTTCAAGCAGTTCCCTCACCTGCTAAGGGGCAGAAGCAGCAGAAAAAGCAGCAGAGTAAGAAGAAGCCTGCTGAGGCTACTGGTTCCTCAACCATAGCTTTCTCTAGCTCCTCAGAAGAGGACCAGATCCCCCTTCTTGATGTGCTGAAGAAGAAGGGTGATGATGATAAGGCTGCTAAGAAGGCAGGAGCAGCTAAGAGGAAGAGGCCAGAGGAGGCCAAGAGAGCATCTGCTAAGAAGCCTAGAACTAGCAGAAGGGCTAGGAAGACTCTTCTGGTGGATGAGCCATCAGAGGAAGAGGAGGAAGAAGTGGCAGAAGAGGTTGAGCCTCTTAAGAAGAAGCCCAGAGCCAAGAGGGCCATCTTGCAAGATCCAGACTCTGGCTCTGACCTGTGAGATGCCTTGGAACAGGCAATAGAGGAGGCTTTTTTGCTCATACCAGATGATCCAGAGGTATCTGTTCCAGCTGGTGTTGACCCAGCTGAGGTAAACCCTTCTAACCCCTCCCCCATTAATCTTGTTACCCCCTCTACATCTCCTCCAGAAAACTTTTCCCAACATCCCCCCTCTGTTTCTGGTGCCCCCATTGCCTCACCAGAGCAGACCCTCCCAGATACCCCCATATATACTCCCTCCACCTTACCTACCCAAACACCCTCTCCCCCACCTTCCCAAACACATCTTCCCACAAACCCCTCTCCCCCAGCCCCTGTACCAGAAGGGCCATCTACTTCTGGTGCAGAACCCTCCATTCCTTCCCCTTCCACATCACAAATTCCTATCCCGCCCTCTGTACCAGAGATCCCATCTACTTCTGGTGCAGAGCAGCCCATTCCTTCACCCTCTACCTCACAAAATTCAAACCCTCCCCAAACTCAAACAGATCAGACCTCTAACCTGAACCCTCTTTCCATGGCATTGGGATTCCCTGCCCCTCCTCCTTCTCCCACATGCCTTACCAGCGATGATAGTGAAGATGAGGAAGCTTCACTTGAGCCTGCTCACTTAGCATCTTCCTCCTCTGCCTCTGGGCCCAAACCCTTCACTTTCTCATCTGCAGAAATGGGTCCCATTAGGCAGAGTATGAGTGTGAGTGCTCAGCTCTGGCTAAGAGAGCATTTCCCAGTTCTTCTGGAGCACTTACCACTTCTGGCGGATCTGACTGACGTCAAGGTCTGGAGCAAGGCCAGATTAGAGAATGTGGAGGATCTGATGTTGTTGCTTGAAGAGATGACTCCCTCCACATTCACAGCTTGGGAGATAGAGCTCAAAAAGAAGATGAATATCCAAAATCCAGCGGAGCTAGAGACACCAGAGGCAGCGAAGGTGTTAATTCGCACCCTGCTCATCCAGAGAGGGGTTATGATCACTCCAGAGGGCCCATCCTACACTTTTGGCCCTCACTTTGTCTTCCCTCCAGAGCTGTATTCAGATGAGGAGGACTTTGATGTCTCTCCTGCCGTGCTCCAGAAGATGAAGACTTTCTTCAACGAGCAGATTATGCAGATTGGGCGGTTCTCTAAGGCAATTCAACATATGGCCCCTGCTATGATAGAGCACCAGATTAGGCAGGAGAGGAGGATTTTCCTGAAGCAGATCAAGTCTACCTTCGCAGCTGCCAAAGCCTCTTTCAAGGCCAATGGTCTTCTGGTCAAGTTGGATGTGATGCACAGCCAGAAACAGCTCCAGGAGCACGTGCTGGAGCAGCTGAGGCCAGTATCTGTGCTGAAAGTTGAGTTGGCCACTCAAATGCTGGAGACTGCTAAGCTCAAGGATTCACTCCAGGAGATGCTTGCCAAGCAGGAGAGATTAGTTGCAGAATCTCAGGCTTACCTGGAGGAAGCAAAGCAGCTTCGTGATCTTCACTCTTCCTCCAACACTGTCTTGCCTGATCTCATAAGGCAGGTAGTGGAGCCCCTCCTTGATGAAGTTAAAAAAGGGGAAGAGAAGGCCAGAACTGATCTGGCGAAGACCACCAATGAGACTCTCTTTAGCCATGGTGCTCGTCTGGACCTGCTGGAGAACACTTTGGTCCAGGCTGAGCTGCAGAAGAAGAAGAAGGAAGAGCTCAAATCTCTTACCATGGCTAAGCAGCTTGCTGCAGAAGAGGAATCCTCAGAAGCAGAGCAGGATCCCATTTCAATCTCTGGACCTGCTAAGAGAAAGTTTAGGAAAGTCAAGAAGAGCTTCCTTGAAACTGTTGTTGAAGAAGCTCAGAAGAGATACAAGGAAGAGACTCCAGAGGAGAAGCAAGCCAGGATAAGAAAAAACATAGATGAAGAGCTGACTTTTTCTTATTTTTGCAACTTTAAGTCAAACAAGTAAACACGACCCAAAAGCGGATGGGTTCGTTATAGCATGCAAGTATACGACCAAGTAGTATCGATCCAAGGACCTAGTGGACCGGTGAATCCCTAAGACTACGAGTTTCCATAGAATTGTAGAAGCGTGTTTTGGTGTTTTTAGACTAATAAAATTGAAATGACAATAATCGAATTAAACACTAGATATGCAATGGACAAACTAAACTAAAAAGCAATTTAAAACTTCGTGAGAAGTGCAAGTTGAGGGTAATGCTTCGGGTAAAATCCTTATGACGGAATCAATGGTACGTTCGTTAATATCGCTTGTCTTATGCTACTTCGTTGATTCTTACTAAGAGCTATCGCTAAAGTATTGAATACCGATCCCTTTTGAGGCTTGGGTGATCAAATGAACTAATTAGCACCTAACGAGTTACCAAAAGCACAAAGGATAGTGAATGACTTAAAGCACGCGATGCACTTAAAGTATTCTCCCTTCACTAAGCCCCTAAACCCGTAGATTAAGGTTTCTAATGTCTATTAATGGTGGTCTAGCCATCTACCCTCTCTCGAGTTAATAAACGACTAATTGAATTCGATTAATTAACCAAATTCCTCACCACAAGTTCGATTAACCCACACCCAACTCTCGTTGTAGCACAAATTAAGCTAACAAGAGCTACTAAACCTAATCAACCAATCTAATCAAGAAAAACACATTAATAGAAGCAATCGAACCAACTCAATAGCATAATCAAAGCTCAATTAACATCATAACACTAATTCCATCATAATTCAAACACCCAAAGCATTAGGGGATTAGCCCATGGCTAATCTAACACAATCAATGGATAAACAAACTAAACAAATCAATAAACCCATGAAAATCATCATAATAAAATTGCAATAAACCATGGATAAGAAAATTATGCAAATTAATTGAAAGATAAAGGATAGAGGTCACCTAGATAGAGTGATTACAACTTGAAAATTAAATTTGTTCTTCAAATGTTAGCTAAAATTAGTCTAATAATTGAAAGAAAATTAAAATCTAAGATTGAAGGTGAAAATTAACTAAATTAGTGTGTGGGGTGTGTGTTCCTATGTGTCTTCTCTAAAATCTGAGAAATGAGGGTATTTATAGTGTGAGAGGAGGGCCTGAGAGGAGTAGGTCGAAAATGGGTTGAAAATACCGAAAATGGGCAAAAAATCGGACCGTGCACGACCCGAATGGTCGTGCTACAGTGCACGAGCGTGCACCTTCATGAAAAGTGCGTAGCTTCAAATATTTTGGACTGCACGACTTGGATAATATGATCGAGCAGCCGTGCACGAGTTGGAGTAAGGTGAAAAATGCGCTTCTTTGAATTAATAAAAGCGTTGCAATCCTTTAGCACCGAATTGCACTTTCTCTCCTCGTGTGGGCCCCGCCACTTTCTCTCTCAGCTCCAGGTGGAAATCGGCCTCTTTCCGGCGATTAGTGAGGTGTGAGCTTCACAAATTCCGGCGGCAGCTCTTGAATTGTTTCTCCGGCGTGAGTGAACGGCGAGCTTGCTGTATTTTCTAGTGATAAACTCCACTCTTCGAATTCTTGCATCGAGCTTTCCGGCGAACGGTGGCTCGCTTCAAGTGATGGCGGCGGCGCGAAGTAGCTCCAGGCGTGGCCTGGCTGAGTGGAGGCTTCGTTTTCCGGCGAAAAGAGCTCTGCAATTTCCGGCATGGTGCTGTAATTTCCGGTGCGAATTCCAGCGTATCAAGCTTCCTCCGGCGTTAAGTTCTTGATTTCGGGCATGAAAATGGTGGCTCTCTCTTTCTCAACGGACAAAGCAGCGGCCAACTTCTCACTCTTTGATTTGGAAAATGGCGTGAATAATGGATATGAGAACCAGCTTTCCTCTTTTCTTGACCCAAAGATAAATGTGGGACCAGCAACTGTACAAGCTTGTTCCCAGCATTCACGTGGCCTTGCTTCCCCTAATAGCAATTCAATTCCTTCTTTAAAATAATAAAAGGGCTTTCAATTGGGCTGCTTGTTATTGGGCCTACTATTTGAATAATTTTCTGGGCCCAATTGTTTTCCTTCTCGAATTTTCTCCTCTCGACCTCAATAAATTAAAGGCTCGTATTTATTTCTAAAATTCTCCAATTTCCTGCAAAATAAATACAAATACCCTTCTCGACAATTAATTACAAATGGTCACGTTAATGTAAATAAATGCAAGAAACTCTATAAAAATTTGACAATTAAATGCACGAATTTCAAGCAATTTTCACACTAATCAAGAGCAGAGACTCAGATATGTTAGGAGGCAGAACAAGAAGAGCAGAGAAGCTGGTGCTCCTTCTGGTGCAGGTGGATCTAGTCAGAGGAGGAAAACTCCTATTGAGGTGATGAACATTTTGCCTCTCAGGACAGAAGGGTCTTTTGACTCTACTGTGCCTGTGCCTTTGATTGAGAAATGGAAGGAGGCAAAGACTCTCTGGTTCATTCAACACTATATCCAGAGGCCAGCACCAGAGGATGATGAGCTGATCAACAGAACCTTTCACTCTTGGATGCAAGCTTATGATGCAGATCTGTACAAGTAATTGATGGATTCTACCATTGAATTCAACCTGGAGGTGACTGCTCCTGAGTTTACCTATCTCAACACTCCTATGAATGGGAACCAGGTTGATTGGGCAGAGCTGAAGAGATTGTACAAGACCAAGGTGTTGGTGAATTTCACTCCAACATCTTCTGCAGAGTTGAAGGCCGTCCAGGATAGGTTCCTTGACTGGTTTCTTGTGCCTAAAGAGAATAGAAGATATGCATAGAATAGAATCTGATCTTCAATGTAATCTGTAATCATTCTATCCTTATCAATGAAAATCATATCTTCTCTGTCTCAAAGACAACTCCTTGTTGTCTTAATTGTTTGCCTGATAAGATCTACTCTAAGGTCTTATCCCTTTATTGTTTTACTTGCTTATATTCTGTTTTTTATCAGTTCTGGTAGTGTTTTAACTCCATCAAAAAGGGGGAAATTGTTAGGATATAACTTTTATAGTTTTGATGAGTTAAAACAAACCAGAAGATGTAATAGGACCATCTGGACCTGTTAGCCAGATGATGATCTAGATTAGGACTTAGTCTAGGGGAACTGCCAGACCAGAAGACTTCACCAGAAGAGTCACCAGAAGACCCCACCAAAGGACTTCACCAGAGGACTCCACCAGAAGACTTCACCAGACGAGATCTGACCAGAGGCAGAAGTCCTTCCCCAGACCAGACGAGTCTGGTGGAACAAAAGATGCTCAGTTTGATCCCCTGTATCTACTGAGTATTCTGGTTGTTAACCAGATCAGGACCAGAAGACACCGAGGTTGCCTGGTGTCTGGTCTTGCCTTCTCTGGAGAGAATCAGAGTTAGGCAGAGGAAGCATTTGACCGTTGGTGATTCAAATCAAGTCAAACTAGATCGGATTGGAAAGTTATTGAAGATAATCAATCCAAGGATCTCACCAACCCAATCAATCAATTAGGGAATTGATTTATTGAAGCTTCCTTAAATAGAGGATCTGATTGGATTAGCTCTCCAACGGCTAACCCTAATCTTCTCTATAAATACAAGAGTGCAGTTCCAAGAAAAAGCTCTAGAGACTCTCACGCGCACAAGTCATATTCCAAGCTTTTGATAATCACTCTTAGTACTCTTATTGTTCACATTACATATCTACTCTTAAGGAGTTATTGGACTTTAACCTGTTCATCTCTAAGATAAGGTTGAAGGTTGATTACTTTAGATTGTGGTTAGATCTAAAGAAGTTGTAAGAAGGAACTGGTACTTCGAAAATTCCAGTACGTAAGTAAGTTGGTTGGTTGATAGTGAGACCCCTTGGATAAAAGGGAGAGTGGACGTAGGATATTCAGATCTGAACCACTATATATCCGGTGTTATTTATTACTTTTTGTTTATTTAATCTCTTACTTGTTTTGTGCTCTTATAATAAGAAGTTTGTTAAGACATAAACTTAAAGCTTCCGCAATTAATCTATCTAGTGGGACCAACAGAGATCAAATCATCAACTTCCCTAGCCGTCTCCTCCACGGCTTCCTTCATTGCTCCACCCTGAGCATCTTCATCATCATCCGTATCCTCCTCATCCTCAGACAGGATGTCAGCCTTGCTCTTGGACATCAGGCTATTGACTAGCTCCTTCAGATTTTCAAAGTTGAGCAATTGGAGCCAGCTAGTCAGTTCGAAGTAAGAGCACAACCTGGCCTCCTCGGTTTCCCAGTGCTCCCAGCCACGAGCATCCACTAGCAAATGTTGTTCTTGTATGTTGGATTGCTTGAACTCCAACCAGACTTTAAGTTCGACAACACTTGCCAGCAGTTCCTTGTATTTGTTCAGCCCGGGCCAGCACTTAGCTGCCCACTCAGTGGCGTTTCCCCTAAGGGAGTTCTCCAACACTCCCCCCATCATATTTTCATCCAGTTCCTCCTCCTCCTGCATTAGAAGAAAGCCATCCTCTTCAGTTGGAAAGGTTTTGGGACAATCTTTGGGTTGGGGTAAGAGGGAAAGTCTGTGGGATTTGGAAGGTTTGGCTCAGATGACTGGTCAGGCTCATTCATGGGTGAGGTTGATGGCGCTGACTCAGTGTGAATGTTTGGGTCTGAGGTTTGGGGTGTTTGGGTGGGTTGAAGTGTTGGGTCAGGGTTAGGTTGTGAGTGGGTTTCAGGGTGTGCGGGTGATTGAGGGGGTACTATCTCAGGCTGCAACAACTCAGCCGTCTCGATAGATTTTCTTACTTCCTCCAAGTCAGAGGCTCTAGGAGAGCTTGACTTCTCCCTCTCACTCAGTGTCGGCAGGCTCTTAGCCGGAGACTTTCTGACCCCTTTCCTCAGTCTCTTCAAGGGCCTCTCCCCCTGATCACTCTCCTTCCTGACGTCATCGTCAGTTCCCTCAGCCTCAGAAACGGCTCTCTTGGGATCAGACTCAGTCCCAGACACAGTGCTCTTCCCTGACAGCACAACTCTCACCTTCTTTTTCTTCTTCTCAGCCTCCTCCACTGCAGGCTGATCCACCACCTTCTCAGACATCACATCCTCCTCTATCTCCTTGCTCCTCTCAAGGAGGTCATCCACCCTTTCAATGAGACTGGTAGCCACCCTCTTGGCCTTACCAGCTGGCTTTTTGGCCTGACCCTTTGCCTTAGCATTGGGATCAGTCAGCCCTAGCATTGAGTAGGTATCACTCAGTGAGGTAAACATCACCTTCTTTGAGGAAAGACTATCCTCAAAATCGAAGGTGTACCCATGGCAAGCATGAGTAATCAGGACTGGGAGTCTGGTTCCGAAAGGCAGAATGGCACCAACGGAGATGTGCTTCTTCTCCTCATCTCTCTTCAGTTTGTCCAGACCAGCCTGATGAAGTTGATCCAGGAAGAACTGCTCCCAGTTTGCTTCCACGCCGTCAACTATAGCCCCCATCAGCCTCAGCTTGGGCAGGCACAATTGCTCATAAGATCCCGTGGATCCCATCACCACCTTGGACACAAGGTCCACAAGAGCTCTATATTCAGGCTTCAGAGTGTTCTTGTTCTGACGAGCCCTGAACTCAGACGACCCTGCCTTGGTCCATTTACCCAAGAGTTCTCCCTCCGAGTTCTCCTTGTAGAATTTTGGGTTGATGCCTGAGGATGGCAACCCAAAAAATTCCTTGACCGCCCTCCGGATGTCAATGGTAACTATCTCAGAGTTGTAGAGGGGTTCGCCGTTGCCGTCATTCTCCCCCGTCGGCTTGAGTGTCGTCGCCTTCGTGAAGAGTTCCCCCCTACACAGGAACATGTTGAGATAGGCTTCCACGACCGTTCTTGGAAGCACGGAGATAGGGCGAGTGGTGAAATATGTTTCCAACCCAGCTTTGGAAATCCACTTGAATACAGGCTTGATTTCCTCCACTATAAGACAAGTACCTTCCATGGAGATGACTTGCTCCATGTGTACGAGCTTGTTATTGACAACGTCCTCGAGCTTGTCGGTTGTACAGTTGGAATCGAAAAGTGCCATTAATTTTGAAGAAGTAAAGGTTTTTTTTAAGATTTGAGAATATTTTGAGCAAGAGAGTACTCAGTGTGCAGATGTGCTTTGTGTTTGCGTAAAAACCTCGAATGGCATTCTTGATTGATAAGACTAAGTCAGTTACTCAGACGTGGGGTTGGGATTAATTCATGAATTCGAAAGGTTTTGAAATGAAGAGCCAGGATTAATCTCATTTTCAATCAATTACCTACGTCAGTCATATTCCGTATAAAACGGACACGTATATGAAAAAGTAACTGAAGCATTAAATGCTCCATTGCGCGTGGATTTAAATATGAAAAGGTGCAATTTTAATGAAAATGGAATGCATTTAATAAAGATTTTCAGAACGAAGGACTCAGGGAGACGCTTGGTATTCACAAGAGTCAGGATAGAACTCATACCTATCAGGGAGACATTGTAGCACCCTGATACCTCGCTGAGTCGAGTCTGGCCTGAGTTCCCCCTAGAACCCTACACTGACTGCTCTCCCGAATCTAAGAGTCCTAACTCCACTGACAGTTCCATAAATCTTGCTTCAGCCAGAGGCTTAGTCAAGATGTCAGCTCTTTGCCTGTCAGTGTGAATCTTCTCCATCCTAATATCTTTCTTCTCTACATGATCTCGAATGAAGTGATGCCTAATATCCACGTGCTTACACCTTGTGTGAAGCACTGGGTTCTGAGTAATTGCAATTGCACTATTGTTGTCACAATAGATTGGAACCTCATTAGCAAATACTTGGTAGTCCCTCAACTATTGTCTCAACCACAAAATCTGAGCACAACAACTACCTGCAGCCATATACTCAGCCTCAGTTGTGGATGTAGCCACTGAATTATGCTTCTTACTAAACCACAAGATCAACTTACTTCCCAAAAACTGACATGTCCCTGAGGTTGATTTCCTATCAATCCTACAACCTCCATAATCTGCATCTGAATAACCTGTCAGTTCTAAGTTGTCATCTGAAGGATACCATAGTCCCATATTGACTGTCATTTTCAAATACTTAAGTATCCTCTTAACAGCCTCCAAATGACTCCTTTTGGGATCAGACTGATACCTAGCACACACACCAACTGCAAACGTAATGTCAGGCCTACTTGCAGTCAGGTACAACAAAGAACCTATCAGCCCTCGATACTCAGTCTGATTTACTGAAGACCCTTCAGTGTCAGGATCCATCTTCCAATTTGTGTTCATAGGGATCCTGGCTGGATTGCTGTTCTGAACACCAAACTTATGAATCAAGTCTTTTGTATACTTGGCCTGATTTATGAAGATACCTTGATCAGTCTGCTTGACCTGCAATCCTAAGAAGAAGTTCATCTCTCCCATCATTGACATCTCAAATTTACCAGTCATCAGCTTAGAGAATTTCTCACAGAGCTGATGATTTGGTGATCCAAATATTATGTCATCCACATAAATCTGGACCAAGAGAATGTCATCACCTTCAGTGATCCTGAATAATGTTCTATCCACAGTTCCCTTCTTGAACCCATGGTCTGTCAGGAATTGAGAGAGGGTATCATACCAAGCTCTTGGTGCTTGCTTAAGTCCATAGAGTGCTTTCTTCAAATGGTATACTCTATCACCAACCTCAAACCCGGGAGGTTGTTCAACATATACCTCTTCATTGAGTACACCATTCAGGAAGGCACTCTTGACATCCATTTGATACACCTTGAACTTCTTATATGTTGCATATGCAAGGAACAATTTGATAGCTTCCAACCTAGCCACTGGGGCAAAAGTCTCATCATAGTCTATTCCTTCAGATTGACAATACCCTTTTGCAACCAGTCTAGCCTTGTTCCTTACCACAACACCATTCTCATCCTTCTTGTTCTTGAAGACCCACTTGGTACCAATTACTCCTTGATGCCTAGGTCTATCTACCAGTTCCCAAACCTGATTCCTTGTGAACTGATTCAACTCCTCTTGCATGGCAATGATCCAGTTCGAGTCAGTGAGAGCTTCTTCAATGTTCTGAGGCTCTTGCTCAGAGAGAAAGCAACAGAACAATGCACTCTCACCATGGAACCGTCTGGTCTTGACTCCCTCAGTTGGATCACCAATGATTTGATCAATGGGATGATCCTCTAGCCATGTTCTCTTGTCAGGAGTTGTTCCTGAGGTACCTGCAATGTTAGTGTCTACAGGCTCATAAATTCAGGAAATTGAACAGAATATGATGATCCTGAGTCTATACCAAAGGGATTAACAAGCTCAATGTCAGGGATATTGATTCCCCCTTGATGAGGTGACTCAGGAACCGTCTCAACTGCAACATCACATCTTCATAGACGGTACTTACCTCAGGTTGAGCCTGTTCCTCAGTCTGAGGCTCAACAATCCCTGATGTGCTGGGCTTAGGAGTGGCACTTAATTCATCATCCTGATCGTCGTCATCATCCCATCTTGGAATTGCCACAGTTTTGACCTTTGGATCAGGTTGATTCTTCAAGCTCAGCCTTGTCACTCTCCTTGTGATCTCCTCAGTGTCAGGATTCAACATTCTTATCCTAGACTCATTAGCAGATTCATCAAAGACAACATGTGGTGACTCTTCCACAACAGGGTCCTACAATTGTAAACTCTGAAGGCTTTACTAACTTCAGAATACCCTAAGAATATTCCTTCATCAGATTTGCTATCAAAGGCTTTCAATTGGGTCTTCTCATTATTGAGGATGAAGCACTTACAACCAAATACATGGAAATAAGAAATACGAGGTTTCCTTTTATTCCAAGTTTCATATGGGGTCTGTGCATGTTGTTTGTTCAGCATGGATCTGTTCTGAGTGTAACATGCAGTGTTGATCGCCTCAGCCCAGAACTTCTTGGGCAATCCTGACTCTGCCAGCATGGTCCTAGCTGCTTCCTTCAGTGTCCTGTTCCTCCTTTCAGCGACACCATTCTGATGTGGGGTTCTAGCTGCAGAAGTCTCATGAGCTATACCAAGTTCATTACAAAAGTCAGAAATATATGAATTTATAAATTCAGTGCCCTTGTCAGATCTGATCTTAGTAATAGACTGATTCCTCTCATTGCTGAGTCTCCTGAGCAACTCTGGAAGCTTTATATGTGTCTCTTTCTTATTCAACAAGAAAATAACCCAAGTATATCTAGAATAATCATCAATAACCACAAGGGTATACTTCATATCATTCATACTCACAGGTGTTATGGGACCAAATAAATCCATGTGCAAGAGCTGAAGAATCATGTCAGTGGAATGAGAAGCTTTCTCTGTGAATGATGCTCTGACCTGCTTCCCTTCCTGACAAGCTTTGCACACATGATCTTTGCTAAAAACTTCATTAGGTAGACCTTCAACAAGTGACTGTCTAGAAATTTTGTTAAGAATCTTGAAGTTCAGGTGGCTTAACCTCTTATGCCATAACCAACTGGGCTCTAGAGAGCTTTTAGCAACAAGACAAGTATTAGGAATAGTGCTGCTCCAGTCAGCGAGATAAACGTTACCTTTCCTGATACCTGATAGAAGCACTTGTGTTGATTTGTCCTTGACAGAATATATGTTCGATGAGAACTCAACACTGAAACCTTTGTCACAGAATTGACTTACTGACAACAGGTTATGCTTCAGTCCTTCCACAAAGGACACATTTTCCACTCTGATTGTACATATTATCAAGACACCAAAACCTTTAGTAACACCTTTTGAGTTATCACCAAAGGTTACCTGTGGACCATCTTTAGCTTGATATTCTTGGAGAAGACTCTTCATTCCAGTCATGTGCCTTGAGCAACCACTGTCTAGGTACCAAACAGCTTTGATTGAGTCTACTTTCCTCTTGTTGTGATCCACAGCCGCCTGCAAGCAAATCAGGCTTTAGGTACCCATTGGGTGTTGGGTCCTATTGTGTCAGCTG
The DNA here is from genome assembly GCA_947034835.1 of Ballota nigra. Lineage (NCBI taxonomy): Eukaryota > Viridiplantae > Streptophyta > Magnoliopsida > Lamiales > Lamiaceae > Ballota > Ballota nigra. The sequence goes on from OX344722.1 coordinate 104,169,847, forward strand.
TACCCTTTGGGATCCAGACTTGCTTAACAACCCTGATTGCCTCAGAGTGGTAAATATGTCTCCCTGAAACATCAACATACACAACTTTCTTCTTCTTTGCCTGAGATGAAGATGGTGTATGAGTGCTAGACTTAGGCTTCACAGGAACCTGAGTGGGTGCCTTTTGGGCTGGCTTCCTGTTCTTCCTAGGTCTGGGTGCAGCAGGTCTCGGGCCTTATTCTTGATAAGGGCCCTGTGTTCTATTCCCCCTAGGCAAGTGAGGGAATGGGAAACAGTTAAAGGCCTCAGGATGCCAAAACCATGGGGGTGTCATTATATTTGGCCTTCCCTGTTGGTATTGCCAAGCATGATGGTACCCTCGCTGACCAGTCTGGGGGCTCTTAGCCTGAGTCTTCCTCTGCTTTCGCTGAGGTTTTTCCTGGCCTGAGCTCTCAGGGGCCTCCTTAGGTTGCTTTGCCTTTCCCTTGGGTTTTGGCTTAGCTACCTTGGGGGCTACCTTGACTGTGTCAACAGCTTCCTTGCCCTTATCAGTTTGACGAGCCTGGAGTACAACCTTGGGTGCACTCTGGCCTGCCTGAACAAATACCCTCTCAGTGTTGCTCCCTGAAGCAACATGAGATTGACCTTGTGAGGATTTCTTGGGAACATATCCAAGTCCTTTTTTCTAATTCCCAAGCATCTGGCTGCTATTTATTTCCTCTCTAGCCACTGAGGATTTATTCATTGCTGCAACCTTTTTCTTGAGAGAGTCCTCACTCTTTTTCAGGATTTCATGTCTGGTAAAGAGGTCATCAAACTTACTCTTAAGTACTTTTAGTTCTTCCTTCCTGACCAACTCTTCATCAGCGAGTTCCTTCAGAATTTTCTCTCTTGGGAGACGCTCAGCATTGATTAAATCAATCTCCTGAGTTAGTCTCACAATCTGAGCTGATTCTTTAAGATCAGACTGAGTGAGTTGATCATTCAGGTTTTGAACTTCAGTACTCAATTTCTTGTTCTCCTCTACCAAGAAGACATTAGTTTCCTGCAATCTGGAGAAATCAACCATCAATTGATCCAGGCAGATCTGAAGGTTCATTTCTCTGACTGACTCTGAGCTAAGCTCAGGATTTCGACCAGTGTAGGAACCACATACAGAATTAGATGTTACCTCAGGTTCCTCTCTTGCCATCAGGTAAACATCATCGTACTCATCATCAGAAAAGAGTTCAGGTGACCTTTCCTCAGGACCATCAGAGTCAGTTGCATCCTCAGCGAGCATAGCTCTCCGGTCAGCAAGTCTCTGGTCTCTCTTGGCCCTCCTGTCCTCTCTTTCCTTTGCACTCAACTTCGAACAATCATACTGGTAGTGCCCGCTCTTGTAACATGTTGGTTGCTCATCTCCTCTTTCTCTCCTAGGTTCAGGGTTCCTCCTTGAGTCAGGTTCCCTCTGTCTTGATGATCTTTCAGCATTCCCTGAGTGTTTGTCATCATAAGTACGTCTATGTTCATCTCTACGATCGGGCTTTGGATCTGAATATCTTCTTTCATCGCCACGATCTCTCCTCTGGTCAGTGTTTCTCCTCTCCTCATATCTCCTTGAGCTTTGGTGGGTTCCTTCAGGTTTCCTGTCACGTGAGTCCTGATAAAATTTCTTATAACGACCAAACCTGGAATTAAGCTTATCAAAGCGTCTGGCCATCAGGCTGTACTCCTCAGCAAGTTCTTCCTTGCTCATCTCCATCAGTGACTTTGATGAAGACTCAACAGGTTCAGACCTGGCTTTGAACGCCACACTTTTCTCAGGAGTATTCTCTTTTTCTTCCTCTTCTGGCTGAACTTTCTTCTTTCTTTTGTTAAGATCAAATTCTAGTGCCTTTAATTCTGAAAAAAGTAAAGCAGAAGTTATATTGCTCATATCCTGAGTGTTCTTAAGCATAATTACATTGTTGTCCCATCTCTCAGGAAGGGCATTCAGGATCTTTGAAGCAACATCTCTCTTTGGAACATCCTTGTCCAGCATCACCAACTCATTCATCAACTTGATGAACCTTGACTCCATCTGATCGATTGTCTCATCAGGCAGCATCTCGAACGCTTCGAACTTCTGAATGGCAATGTTTCTCTTGTTCTCCTTTATCTTTTCTGACCCCTCGCACATCCTGGTCAGCTCATCCCAAACCTCTTTTGCCGTCTTTAAGTTCATCAGCCTAGCTGACTCCTCGAAGGGCACCGTATGCAAAATGATGTTTCTGGCAACGTTATCCAGTCCCACCATCTTGATCTCATCATTGGTCATATCTTTCCTTTCTTTCGGAACCTGCACGTCAATCTCAAGATGCTCATATCCCAGTCCTCTGATATTGGGAATAGTGATCTTGATCGGTCCCTCACTGAGAACACGCGGCATCTGGTCATGGATGGCATCAAGATGCACTTCTAATCTAAACTTCCAATAGACAAAGTTAGATACAGAGAATTCAGGTAACGAAGCTTCAAGTCTCCTCGAAGTCATGATGATGCAAGTTTTATGAAAAGCAAACTCAGATTTGTTCAGTGACCACCAACAGTTTCTCCTCTAAAACTATTAGTATTCAAAGTCAGTGGTCTTTTGAACCACTGCTCTGATACCACTTGTTGGTCCCAGCACAAGACTGAGGAATACATGTATGGGGGGGAGGAATACACGTATACCAATTTTTCAAACTTAAAACCTGACTGAGTCCCCTTTGCTCAGAGTAGTAAAGAACTAGGAGCTGATAACACACCTACTGACTACACTTGGTGTGGGTCAGTTGGCTAACTATCGGTTCAAGTTCAGTGCGGAAATGTGTGAGCCCTGATAGTTTAAAGTCTTGTTTAGTTTGCTTTTTGAAAAACTTGTTTTACTCAATTCTGAATAGTGTTTAGTAAGGGCAGTGCTCTTTTTTAGGATCAGGCTGATTGATTCAGACCTGATAAACTAAATGCTTATGAATGAACAAGTAATATGTCAGGTATGCACAATATCAAAGTAATAAGAACACAAGGAGTTTAACGTGGTTCAGAGACTCAAGCTCCTACGTCCACGGCCTGATTTAATAGGAAATCCACTCAAGGGATTCTTGTTTTTAACGTGCCAAGATGCACCAAGACCAGCTAACCTCACGGATCTATACAAACTTCCTTACTAACCCACTAACTGACTTACTCCCAACAAACCTAACGTAGAGTTTTGGTTTCAGTTTAGATTCCAACTAGGTTGAGATTATCCTTACAAGACAAAGCTATGCTAAGGGTTGGATAATCTCTCTAAGCTTAAGATATTGCTTTAATGCTCTTTGGAATACAGATTAACTCTCAGTTGCTAAGAAACACATGGGAAATTTAGTGGGTTTCGAGTGCTTCTTCTAAAGACTGAATGCTTTGAGTGCTTGAGAGTTTGAGTAATTTCTGGCTTGGAAATTTCCCGTAACCTTGAATGGGTTCAAGGCCTTCTGTATATATAGGTGATTTGAAAAACTATCCGTTGGAGAGATAACCTTTCTTGTCATCTATGTAAAGTGGCTTCAAACGGACATATCTTCATGCAGCAGCCGTCCTTTGCATGGAATTTAGGTAGTTGCATTAAATGCACATTAAATGCTTGCCCGTTGAAAATGCAGTCTGAAGTCAGTCTTCTTGTCAGGTTCCGTACGTGCGTATCCTTCCAGGATTGGTCCACGTCATCAGGTTGGTGAGAATGTCTGAACTTATTCCTGGCTTTGGGCTTGTCTTATTAAGTTCTTTTTGTCTTGAGCTCACCGGTCTTGTCCTGACGCTGACATTCCTTTTGCATTGCTTGGCTCTACTCCAAGTCTTCCCATAAACTCAGTATCATCCTGTTCCCTTCAGGACTGAGTAGTAATGACCTCAGGGTCATACTCTTCATCACTGAGACTTACTCAGCCAGCTTAGAAGACTGCCATAAGTTCAGGATGGTAAACCGTCTTCAGGCTCTAAGTCTTGATTGTCATCAGTAAGTGCTCCTCTTACTGAGTACCTGTGAAATGTAAAATGACTAAGTATAAACCTAACCAAGACTAGCCTGACAAAGACAAACAAAAGGCAAAACATCTTTTCAGGGGCTTTGGGATCTAATCAAAACTGACATTGTCCCAACACTAATGCTCTTCAGTGAAGAAGACTACTCACAATTAAGGACCAATACTCTTTAGTGAAGACGTCTAATACTCTTCAGTGAAGGGGGCTAATACTCTTCAGCAAAATAAGAAGCAATAATATACCCCCAACACCTAATACATGGAATTTTAGGGTATGCAAGATTAATCTCAATAGGGGCATGAAATATATTGCACAAAGGAAGTAACAGAAACTAATCAGATTCACTACCTACTAAAATTAGCCCAGAGAGTTGCACTTCTGCAAAAAAAGCTTATAACCGCCCAAACAACAAGCAAGTATAGGAATATATCTCACACACACCAAAAAACAAGGAACAAAATCCATTGCACAATAGCATTTCCTCAATTACCCTAATCAAAACGTAGATGTACAACTGCATAAGCACACATACCAGATGAACAAAATGATAGAAACTGAAAGTTCAAAGAAACCATAAACTCTAAATATAGACATTGAGCATATATCCTGTATTTTAATTTCCTTCAGCATCCTCCAGCTTTCCTTTTCCCCAAGAGAACTTCATTGAGTTTAATCAACGACTTTCTTTTCTTTCTTCTCAGCTACCTTATGTGCATTTTCTTTCCTCTTCTCAACAAGTTGTGTCATCAAAGCTGACTTGTCTTTGTAAAATTGAAGAGTCTTATCAATAACTTGTCCTCTAACTTAATTCAAATTTGATAGATACTTCGTCCTCATCTTCAATAGAAATATGACTACAAGCTTCTCCAATCAACAGAAGCTGCAATTATTAATAGAAAAATAACTATTCATCAAACTTATATAAATAATAAGGTTTAATTGAAAACTAGGGTTTACAAAACTCACTGGAAGAATAAAAACATTAACACAAGTGAAATCGCCACAAAAGGACCGTGAAACCGCCGCAAATCACCACAAAATAGTTGTGAAATCGCAAATCAGTGTGAAATCGTCATGAAAAAAGTCACAATACCACTAAAACCAAAATAATAATATGAGAAGAAGAAAACAATAAAATACACAAAGTGGAAGAGTGAAATCGAAGAAGAAAGGAAGAAATCGAAGAAGTGAGAACTTACCTGAGGTTGGAAGGAGACATCGTCGTGGATTTTGAGGAAAACCATAGAAATCGCGTTGAAATGGCGTGAGAAATGAAAAAAATAAGCAAAGGAATTAGTATATATACGACCCGGTAAGGATCCATTTAAAATGTGAATCCAGATTTATTTGAAAACCCATTTCATTGTATACTTTGCCTTAGAAGAGTATGTATAGAGTGAAATTGGTTTATATATGAATCTCTGAAGGGTAGTAGTTGTTTTCATAAAGAGTATTAGTTTTTTTTACTGAAGAGTATTATTGGTTTACACTGAAGAGTCTTTGTTCATTTTCACTGAACAACTAAGACTCTTTAGTATAAATCAGTAATACTCTTCAATAAATACAACTAATTGTTGGGAAAAATATAGGGGTGCCCGGAATCTATTCGGGATGGATTTTAAATACGAATTTAAATACAATTATTACTATCATGAATTAATCCTAATTAATTCAAATAATAATTCCAACAACTAATTATCATCATGCATGCTAAATTAATTTCACATATTTAACTAGGCGGAATTAAACAAGTAAATATGCGATTAACGTACCTCTCGTAGTAATGGCCTTTGGATATACGGGACACTCGTAATCACGATCTATCAACCCAAAGCCTTCTCAAGTATTTCCCTTTTCACCTTACTTGATCGCCGGTGGGAGACGCTTTCAAGCAATTTAATAACTAAGGAAAAAGAAAAATATCTATGCTTCTTGATTTTTCCAACACATGGAATTATGTACTTGGGGATGAAATAATCATCCCCTATTTATAAGAGTGATATGGCCGAAAATTTGAGGTTATTTGGGCTTGGAGAAAATCTTTTCTTAGACTCTAAGAAATCTTGAATATATCTCATATATTCTTTTCTCCAAAATAAAATATTCCACAAAAATTCTCACTCTTCTAAATAATCTTGTATTTTTCGAAAATAATGAATAAGAATCCAAGATATGGATCTTCTTGAATATATGAGATAATCTTGTATTCCAAGAATACTTATCTTCCATAATATCTTTTCAAGAAAATCAACAAGATCTCTTCTTACTTCAAACAACCAATTTTCGAAAATTACATAAAAAATCAGCAAGATATATTCTTTTTATTTTAATCACCTTATCATTATTGGGCTACTTAATGGGCTACTTGAGGGGCCTTAAGGAGAATTAAGATTGGACCTCCCAATGGACTTCTGAATTTCAATATTGAGCCCCAATATAATTCAGCCCATTAATATTAATTATTACCACTAATAAATTAATATTGCACTATCCATCTTAATCCATATTACGATAATATGGGCTCCCGGTTATTATTTCCCGCGTTTAAGATTATCAAGTCCATTAATTAATTGAGCTTCTGAATAGCTCTAAATTAATTAATATATTTCACCTTGGAGTAAAGACAGCTCAACATTATTATTCGTACCGAAGAAACTAATTCTTCACTTGCAAGATTTGGTACAATAAAACTTCTGAGCCCACCAAGGGGACTAATCACACGAGCCGTACTCGCACGCGTTTCTCCGTATTAAATCTTAGCAACCGTCGTATGATTAATATTACTGCCCAAGACACAAAGTTCGAAGTCACAATGATTCTCACCCAACATGAATCAAAGCAGTAACTACTAAGCACACACGGTCCTATTTAAGTGACGGAGATTAAGAAATCAATAACCACTGAGGTCTAATTCTTCACCTTTCAGAACAGAAGAATTTATCCTCGCTGTAGGACCTCTTCAACACATACTAAATGTGCTAGTGCAATCTCTTAGTCAAGACAGACCAATCTGAGCCTTACACATCGACCTTTCACGGCGGATTGTTCAATTCCACCTAGGTCGTGAAATGTACGTTTAGTTACAAGGAAACCGTTAATGTCGTCTTCCGTGATCGGGTATCACCACATTAACTACAATGTAACACGTACTATATATTGAACGGTTTGCAATAAATATTCAACATTCAATCATATCTAAAGCAAATGCGATAAAAGAATTATTCTCATAAAACGAGTGTTTGATACACGAGTTATACAAAGTAAAAGCATACTTTCACGTATAACTCCAACACTAATACCCTTCAATGAAAACAACTAATAGCCTTCATGATTTATGTATAAACCAGTTTCACTCTATACTTCGTCTTACAGTTATGTATTCATGTTTGCATTTGATATGTTTGACTATCGGCTTAGTATTTAACTCTGAACAGCAGGACCCCACTGAGTGCGCTTGCATACTCACCCCATTCATTTTAACATTTTCAAATTAAAGAACTGATGGCGGGAAGAGGCGATAGATGATGGTCCCTCAAGTTATTTTATAACATATACAAAATTATTTATTAATTATGTATTTTCTAAAAATAAATTTATTAATAAATTTGAGTTATTATGTAAAAATAATTTTATATTTTTTGTGCTCCATCATGAAAGTTTTTGGGAGGGGGAAGGGTCACGGTTGAACTTTGAAAAGGGGGGTGTTTGTTTTCCGATAGGACCCATCCATATTTATTTGATACCCTCATTCTATTTTTGAATTATTATAATATCTTGATTAAATGATTGATATATCCTTATCATCCAAACAATAAAATTCTGAATATTTGATATACTCACTAGAAATTAAAACGACGCATAACAAACAAAAAAAAGAAGATACGGTATGCAGGGGTCTTAATTGTCCACCATTTTATCATCCTTATGATGGTTATGCAACCATAATTCGTGTATTTTATAATAAAATTGGTGTAAACGCAGGAGTCTTGCGCTACATGCATAAGTGTTTTTGTTTGAATATTTGTTTAATGAAGCATAACTTTGTTTTTTCTTTAAATGTTGTTATTGTTTTATGTTTTGAGTATTATTGTGTATCAAGTTTTTTCATATTTTTTAGCTTATAAGTTCGATGATAATGTGTTATTATTATTCCAGCATTATTTGAAAAAAAATTCCAGACACTGATCTTCGAACCTGGTTTGTTGAAAAATGGTTAGGGTTTCGGCAAACACTTGTCTAAAAAGGGTTAAGGTCTCGAAAAGATTTTCTTGTCGAATTTTAATAATTTTTCAATAATTTTTTATCGAAATATGAGTTGGTTTTCGAATAAGTGTTGTTGAACCGTTATGTTTTTTTCTTTCTTTTAGAATTTGGCAAATAATAATGATTATCACCCAAATCTTGTGTCGACATTGTCTGGTTGCGTTAATGAAGTGAGACTTCAAAAGTCCAGAGATGTAAAAGGCGGGAGAAGAGTTTTGTGGTTGTATCAAAATTTTGAAGTAATATTAGAAGTAATGAAAATGTAGTATATTATTGGAGTGTATCTAATAGTTATTTAAAACATGGTGCATAAATTAAATGAGTGGAGGTGTCTAATAAATATGAAGGGTATATAGTCGGACCCTTTCCGATAAAGACCATGTTGACAACTTTTGAGAATTTAATCCATGCGATGGGCAGTTTAAAATTTTGGGCAAAATTAATCAATGGCCCAGGTTTACTACAGTCCCATGTTTTGTTAATACACTCCATTTAAAAATATGGAATTATGAAAAATGTAACAATTTTTGAGAAAAAATTCTGAATATGTTTTCTTTTTTTAGGATTTTTTTTTTTCCAAAAATTGTTATTTTCAAAAAAAAAATATTCTGAACATTTGTTAAGATTGAGTGTATTAACAAAATATAGGACAGTACATAACCTTGGCCTTAATCAATTTGACACAAATTATATTGGGCTTAACGAGTTTCTTTTCGCACAGGTTATTTGCACTAGCCTCACTGTTAAATACACTACCAGAATGAATACACTACTCGATTTTCGAAAAAAAAAAATTGAATTTTTTTCACTTTTTCGGATTTATTTTTCAAACATAGTATAGTTGAAAAAAATATCAAATTTTTTTCCCAAAAATTTTATAGATTTTCGAAAAAAAAGATCGAGGTTAGTGTATTTAATAAAAAGGATAGTGCAAATAACCGTGACCGTTTCATTTTCATTTGTTCACTAAATGGCCAAAACTATGGTAATGGGCCGATTGACAAGAATGATGACCAAACTAGGCTCTGGTTTACCTATATTTCAATACACTCCATTCAAAAAATGTTTGGTAAAAAAATTTAAAAAAATTAATAATTTTTTTCCAAAAATTATTAAGTTTTCCAATTTTTTTCCGAACATGTGTTTGGGTGGAGTGTATTAACAAAGGAAAGATTGTATTTAACCTGAGCCCCAAACTAAATTATTTTAGATTCGATCGGTATGATAAGCTTGGGTTATTTGAATAAAGCAAAACCTTTATGAGACCGTCTTGAGACAACACAAATTAACATTCACTCCTACCAAAGTGTTACTACATCAATGCCCTAATTATACATAATTTCATTATTTCATATTATGAGACGGTCTCATACAATACTTGCTCTGTGAATAATGAACATGCCGTATTATTATTTTTATTTTGAAATGTTACTGATTAAATTGAATGGGTTGCTTGGAATATATGGGCGTTAAGAAACTTGATGAGCAGACTTTTGGGAATAATTATATTTAGGCCAAGGTTGTTCGCACTTGCCTCTTTAGCAGACATAATACTCGAATGAAGATACTATTTGTTGTAAATTTAGAAGATTTATTATTCTAAATCTAGAAGATTTTCTAGATTTGATGTGGACATTACTAATGGACCAATAATCCAATGGGATTCATATCTTAGACTAGGGTTTTATTCTTATAAATAGACTATTGTACTCATAATTGTAATCACTCATACACAAGAACATTAGTGAAACTCCTGGTTTGGCTCGCCCCAGACGTAGTCGTTCCCGATGAACTGGGTGAACAAATCTCGTCTTTTATTTTACGCACTTATTTACAACACGTTATCAGCACGAGACTCTGCCCGAGACTAAACGGTACGCCCTAAAATCAATTCTCTACAAATCATATGAATTAATCCCCATACCGAATTATTTGATTCATGCGTTACATGATTTATATGCTCTAGAATTATTAATTTGATTTGTTTATGTTCTTGTAATTAATTGAATCAAATCGTGTTTCGAATTGGATTAATTTCGAATTGAAAATCGAACAAGCAACGACCGCCAGCCGAAGACGAACGGTCACCGCCCGCCAGCATTATTACATGTTACATTAAAAAAATTGATATTATTTTGCAGAATACATCATTTCTCATGAAAATGAATTAAAATATTTCACAATTTAAATAATACTACTTAATGCAATCATTAGTACATACTATATTGGAACATTGATATTATTTTGCACAATACACCATTTCTCACTGAAATGATTTAAAATGTTTCACAATCGCAAATAATATTATTTAGTGCAAACCATTAATACATACTACATTAGAACATTGATATTATCTTAAATATACACTTTTTTTTTAACTAAAACGACACATTTAATGTTTCACAAATGAAAATAATACAATTTAGTGCAACAATCTGTACAAAATACATTTGAACATTGATATTATCTTGCACAATACATTATTTCTCACTAAAATGAATTAAAATGTTTCAAAATCGCAAGTAATACTATTTAGTGCAATAATTATTACATACAACATTAGATCATTGATATTAATTTGCATAATGCACCATTTCTCACGAAAATGAATTAAAATATTTCACAATCGGAAGTAATACTATTTAGTGCAACTATTAGTACATACTACATTGGAACAATGATATTATTTTGTTAATAAACAATTTCTCACTAAAATGATTTAAAATGTTTCACAATTGCAAGTAATACTATTTAGTGCAACCAAGGGATGTAATCAAACCAAGCCGTTCGTAAGCTATTCGGGTCTCGACTAAAAAAATATTCGTTCGAGTTCGTTTGTTAAGTTTCATGAGCCGAGCTCGAGCCTGGTGGTATTCGACTTGAAAGCTCGCGAATAGGCTCGTGAACAAGCTTGCAAGCATGCTCGCGAATAGGCTCGTTTATAAGCTCGCGAACAGGCTCATTTAATTATTTTTTTATTTTTATATAAATATTTAAAATAATATTCATAAGCATGTAACATAGTATTATTGTGTGTTTTTAAAGATAAATTTATTTTAAACCTTTAATTGTCTTTGTTTAGCTTCCGAATTAGTTGTTGGCCTTTGCTTGGATGATGTTTTTATTATCATGGACAACTATGTTTTTAATTAGACATAGTTTAGATGTATTATTTTTGTGTAATTTTTTAAATTTTAATTAGCTTTTCGAGCTGAGCTTTTTTAATCGAGCCTTTCGAGCCTAGTTATTCGAGCTCGAGCTCGAATTATCCTTGATTAATTTGAAAATGAGCTTATATTGAGCCGAGCTCGAGCTATTCGCGAGCTTAAAAATTTACACACGGGCCTAAAAAATCCAAACGAGCCGAGCTTAAGCTTGACAGTATTCGGCTCGCCTCATCTACATCTCAACCATTAGTACAAAATACATTGGAACATTGATAGTATCTTGCATAATACACAATTTCTCACTAAAATGAATTAAATTATTTTGCAATTGCAAGTAATACTATTTAGTATAACCATTAATACATATTACATTAGAAAATTTATATTATCTTGAAAATTTTATATACAATACTTAAACTTGAAAAAATTAAAATATCCAGTATTTACACAAGTGTATATAAAATCTTATAACGAATATCAAAAATCGAGTTGATATCATATCATTGGTAATGAGTATTGACAACAATATTTTTTTTACTGCGTATATTAACAAATGTAATATAGTAACATTTAAATTCTAAAATATCAAAATTTTAAAAAAAAATTAAAGTATTCAATATTTAACAAATAAAATTATAATTATTTAAAATATTTGAAAGATCACCATACAAAAATTTTGGTCAAATATTATAATATCACTCAAATATAAAATCTTAATTAAATAAATCTTTATAACACTCAAATAAATGTTATTGAAGAAGATGATAAAATTTAGGGTTAATTGCAAATTAAATCTTACAACATGAACTTTTACAGTTTGCAATTCGATGTGCGAACTAATTTATTATTGTAATTCGATGTATGGTGTAGATTTTATGGCGATACTTATTATTACGTAACAGTCGAAGACCCCACAAAAAATACGTCACATGCCACAGAAGATGTCAAATCTATAAAAAAAATAAAATCAAAATTTCAAAATATTTTTTAAATTAAGAATCTCAAGCCAATATTTTTAAAAACCAAATCAAATCGTAGTTGCATACAAGTTCGACAAAAATATAATATTTACAAAAGTTTCCATCGTGTGATTGAAAAACGTCTAAAATTTTAAATTTTAAAAAAACATTGGCATGGAATTCTTAATTTTAAAAATGTTTAAAATATATAAAAAGGAAAAAAAATTCTTGTAGATTTGGCATCCGATGTGGCGTGTGACATGTACTTGGCGGCAGTTCTGGCTTTCACGTAAACCTAAGTATCACTGGAAATTTACACCACATATTGAATTACAATAGTAAATTAGTTTGTGTATAAAATTGCATGTTATAATTGATAAATACAATAAAGTTCGTGATTTTTTTTTTTTTTTTGCAATTAACCTAAAATTTATTCCATGGTATTTTATTTTTAATAAAATCTATGTAAGTAAAAAAATGTTCAAAAAAAATATGTATAATTTCACGATGTTGATGACCTTGATTCAATTGGGTAATTTAGTGGTTGTTTGTATCTAAGAAGGTCATCAAACAAGATCAAAGATAACTAATTTAGATAAGTAAGGATCAAGAAATAAAATGGCAGCATTTAGGCAAGTTTTTTAATAATGGGAGTTATATTTTCTCCCTCATGAAGAGGTATTTATAGACATACAAGCAAGTAGGAGGTGTCAACCTCTTAGCTATTCTAATTTACATGTTTGACAAGTGTTAGGACACTTGTTTATTCTTAAGCTATTGTATTTTATACAAATAACAAGTGTTAACACACTTGTTTGCTTCTAATACAATGCTTAATTGGTGGAACTTTTTGTTGTTCTTCGAGGTGCTCAACTGCTCGTCTGCATGTCTTCGTATTGGGTACTTGGACCTTCTCTTCCTTAGCTGATCGCTCAACTTCTCTTGGGCTTTGACCAGTTGCTCGTCTAAATGTTTACCTCCTTGACCAACTAATTGCTCATTGTTGTGTTGTACGTCATTCTACTCATTTGCTCGACTGTTAATTCTTTGCTCATTATTACTTTTTCCTTGCACTAATCTTTGCTTAATTGCTCGCCTATCAACAATTGTCCCCTAACCTGACCTTATGTTGGGATAAAGATGGACCAACTAAGTTCATGCTATAATCTATTTAGATATTACTTCATGGTGTAGGCGAGTAGCGAGCAAAAAATATTTGAACTTTTTAGGCATGAACTTTCGGCGAGCAGTTGTGCTCAGATTAACCCCGCGACTGTTGGAATCCCGAGATTCTCAGAAATTGAATCGACGTGGATGGTGTTGACGTCAGTCGCCGCCCACACGTGCCCCCTTTATTTGCACGTAGGGGCCTAAATATTTCTTCAAAAATTATATGTTTGCCCCGTTCTTTCTTTATAAATACCTAGCCTCATTTTCATTTACTCTCTTTGGATTCATCTTCAAATTTCTGCCATTGACGAACTTCCAAGGCTTTGCATCCATTTCTATCACATTTCTCTCAAGTTCGCATCGATCGTCTTGCATTTTTAAGGTATTACCCTGATTTGATTTTTGTTTTCTTCCTTGTTTTTGCTTCTTTTCCATTTTTTTGAGAAATCTATCTTCGCATTTGCGGCCTTTCGCATTTCTGGACTTGGTCTGCAACCGTATTGCCACCGTCGACCTGTAATATTTTCAAATTTTAAAAATAACACAAGCTTTGTTTCAGGGTCAAATGAAACCCTGATTGTGGCGACTTTTCACATTCTCAGTGATAATATATATGCTTACAACCATAATTTCACCATTTTTGGGATGCCAAAGCATTTGCTTTCAAGCAAATTTTTTTAAAAAATTAGTTGCCGACATGACCTGTGAATGGTTTCAAAATTAAAATGGAGTCAAACTAATGATTATGCCCATTGATATATGAGCGAACTTTTCTTTTATTTGTAATTTTTTAGATATTCTAAATTTTAATTAATTATATCTTGCATCTATAAATTGTTATTTAATCTTCTGCATATTGGAATTTCTGGAAAAGAAAAACTAAAAATCCTTAATCTTATTTATTGAGCTTAGCATTAGACACAATTCTTATTTTAATTAATAACATCAGGAAAAATAATTTAATATATGGAATAATAATTTGCATATTTTAATTTTTATTATATATGAATTAGATAGAAGAGGAGAAAAGCAGCGGGCCCACATCTATTTTTAGAAAAAGGAAAATATGCGTCATTTTCAAGCTATATGAAGAGAGAGAAAGTAGATGGTCTTGTATCCATTTTGGCAAAAAAGGAAGAATAAACCCACCATTGTAAGTCGAAGATGAAAACTCGAGTAGATAGCAGACCATTACGTCAAAATCGGCGGAAATTTATGGACCTTCAAATTCTACAATTCCCAAACTGCAACTCAAGCCTAGAAATAATGAAAGTAGTAACTAAGACATTCAAGTCGTCTGGTTCTGGGTTATGAGGCGCTATTGGTGTGATCTTCAGTAAGGACCCAATTCACATAATTCTCAGTTTTATTAAAATGAAAGATAAAATAGACAATTACATATGAAACCAGATATCTCAAACTCATAAGCAAAGTTCACACCACATATCACAATAGTCAAGTTTGGTTTCTTCTATCTACATTTGATATGATCAAACATGCAAAAGCTCATCACGATCATTAAAAAAAATGCATCAATCAAAATTTAATTGACACAATAAGCAGTATCATCTTTTTTTTTTTCTTTTGATACTTCAAATTAGAAAATACACCCAAATCAACTTAATCCAACAGAATATGTAAACGACCAGTCAATAAAGCTTCATATGAACATTGCATCTCAATTACCAAATCATAAAATGAAAACATGAACAAGAAAATCAATAATCCAAAATGTAATTACAAAGTATCAGAAAAACTAGATAGAGGGTTTAATCGCCTTTTGTGCCGCTAGAATTTATGGACCTTCAAAATCGCTGGAATCGCGCCGTTGCTGCTGCTTATCTTCGGAAAATGACACTTAGTTTTAGGATAGTGGGAACTAGAAATAAGAAAATAAAAAATTCAACAATAATTATACAAAATTAATTTGATTCTTCAAATTTGTAGAATTTTTTTTGAAAGTTATGCCACAAAATTAGAAAAACAGGGCATAAAATTCTTTCAAGATTTTAGAAAATGACACTTCATGAGTTGTACAATAATCGAACAAACCTGTTGGTGATCGCTAATTGCGTGGATTAGTGACTATTTTAACCGATTTAAGATCACCAAATAAGAGCGTGTGATTGATTACTACCGTAAATGGTAAATTCGATAGTTCGTGTTGTAGAATCGTAAATACGAGTATTAAATTTGTATTTATTTCGTATGTGTACACGTTTAGGTGTGTTAGTGTGTGTTTTGGGAGTATTTGTGAATTTGAACTCAAAATTTATTACTGGAGAACAACAATTTATACTATCCACCAAGTAGGTGGTGTACATGACTTTTGGACTTCCAAGCTTGTATGCTTGACATGTGTCATTTGACCTTGTTTGACCTTATCTAAGCTGAAACTTAGTTACAAAGTCTTGTTTTTAGTCTTATCTCGGATCCATTGTTGTTCGCCCATGCTTGCTTGGTAGACTATTTGTAGTTTCTCTGTAGAAGTTGTTCGCTCTCTGACTTCATGGTTTACATGTTGCTCGTCCAAGTGTTTCAAGGTGGGTGAGCTTCTGTTGGTAATGTTGCTCGTCATTTACGACCTGGTGTTGGGTTTATATTGGGCCTTGGGTCTTAGGACCTGTTCGCCAGAAAGTTGTTCGTCGAGAATGTTGTTCGTCACAAATGCACTTCTGATTTAGTTTATGCACTCCCCTTTGATTTTCTTTGTTAATCATCTCTGGTCTAGGTATTTTGCTTCTTAATCTTCAATTATTCTTTAACTCTTGTTCACCAAGTAGTAATTGATGTTCGCCTACCAACAATTGCCCCCTATCCTGGCTAGAGGTTGTCTCAGGCGAGCAACCTTGTGGCGAGCAACTGTAGTCAGGATATTATTTCAGTAAGGATTGGGTCGAACAACATTCCTTAGACGAGCAGCTTCAGGCCACCGTTTCGTCTTCCCAAGGTCTGGAAGTCGTCCAATGATGATGTGGGCGGCATGATTATGCGCCGCCCACGCACGAACAGGCCGAGGCCACGCTCCCCTATAATTGTAGCTAGGTCCTCCAAGTTTTAACACTTTTTGCTCGATACCCCATTTTTTCATATTTTGACCCCATAATTTTTTTAATAATACGGGTTTTACCCCATTTTTTGCTTATGTATATAAACGAGTGGGAAATAAATTTTTCCCACTCTTCTCCATTTGCTACAGAGACCTCCGGCGTCGAAACTCCATCTCCGGCAACACTCGAGCTTTTCTGGCATAATTTCTTTCGATCTCCAGTCTTCGACTCACTCTCAAGGTACTTATTTCATTATATCTCTTGTTTAACTTTTTTTTCTTTCATGAATTGTTTCATCACCACCGTGTAAAGCCTATCGTCGCAACCATTCTTAGAAGTACTTCCGTCGGAATTCCCCCTCAAAATTTCCAAAAAATTCTTCAATTTTAAACTCCTCGTATCCTTGATTCCATGTCCTCAGATTCGAGTAATCAGAATTTCGAAGAGAGTTTGGACCCTCTTTTTCCGATCGTGTGGTTCGAAGCACAGCCGCCATTTGAAATATCATCGGAGACGCATCCCGACGTCGACTCTGTGGTTCGCTCTATGGAGGATATGGTTGCTTGTCAATCCGGAGAGGAAGTTGTAGTGGCGGCGAATAGAGATTCGGATGAAGGATCCTCTTCAAGCTCTGGATCAGAAGACACAGATCCCGAATTCGATGAACTAACTCGCGAATTCTTGGAGGGCATTGACTTTCCCAATCCCAAAATGATTGAGAACGAAATTCCATCTGGAGTTGCTCGCCCATTTGATTGGTGAGCATATACGGACGAATTCGCGAACAAGTTTCCCCCTCCCCCACGAGTATTACTCGGTTTGGAGCGAACAGATTTCCAGGCGAGCAGGATTCATAGTGTTATCACAGGAGCGAGCTTGATTCAATTCGGGAAACGTATCAAATTCCCTTCGATATTCATATGTGGGCTCCCAAGAAGAAAGAAAGAGCTAATCGCCCTCCTCCGGGATGCACGGCGATCAACATTGATACTTTGATCGCCGGGTTGAAGTTGCCATTGCCCCCAGTCGTTGGTCGCTTTTTGGAGGCCACCAACCTTGCTATCACCCAGATTACTCCAATTGGGTGGATGAATTTACTCAGCACCATGATTCTGCTCGCCTTGGAGGGATATATTGATCGTTTGACTGCCGAGGAAATAAATTACTTAATGACAATCACCAAATGTCCAGTGGGTGAAGAGGACTCAAGATGGTTGAGGGGGTACCGAACAAGATCAGAAATTGGAAAGAGCACTTCTTCTTTATAGGGGGTGATTGGCGAGCATCTTCTGGTCCACACGGTGGTGTTGGGCTCATAAACTTCCCCGCATCTTATGGAAGAATTAGACGTAAGCTTATTTCTGTTCGTCTTTGAACTGTGTTATTCTAGTTTAACTTTTCTTGTTTGCTCGCAGGTCCTCGATTGCTTAAGTGGAATACAGAAGAAGAAGAGATTGGCTCAGAGTTTCTCTTCACCTCCTGTTTGGTCGGCTTACGAAATAGAGCAGACAAGACCCTCACCATCTTGAAGCCAGGGTTGAGGTGCCCCCAGGTATGAATTTTTACTAACTCCCATAAACTTGTTTGCTCGTCTAGGAGAAGTTTAAACAATACTTGCTCGCC
The DNA here is from genome assembly GCA_947034835.1 of Ballota nigra. Lineage (NCBI taxonomy): Eukaryota > Viridiplantae > Streptophyta > Magnoliopsida > Lamiales > Lamiaceae > Ballota > Ballota nigra. Next base: position 104,188,081 of record OX344722.1, read on the forward strand.
TAATTTGCAAATTAATTCTCTTCTTTTTTTAGCCGAGCAAGTCACAGTAGCAGTCCCTCCTTGCTTCGGCCTTCTAGAACAAAGAGTGCACGAGATGCCTCCGCCAAAGGGAAGGAAGATTAAGGGGGACCCGCCCTCTAAGGTGTTAGCTATGACGCACAAGCCCGAGGGAGCGAAAGTTCCTCGGCAGGCTGCCCCTCCACCAAGCGTTCCACCCCCATCTCTCCCTGCTTCATCTCCTCCTGGAGCAAAATGTTTAAAAAGAGGAGACGAGACTTCAGTAGCACAACCTGCCGTCGCTGGCAACAAAGGAAAGGAGAAGGTGGGAAAGAGCCATGCTCGCACCCAACCGGAAGGAGAAGTTGCTCGTCATATTCCGATCGAGCCTGTTGAGAAGACGAGCAAATCGGGAAAAAATGTTGCTCCCTTCTGAGGTTCGGAAGATATTACCCACCTTGGCTGGGATGAGAAAAAATTTCTTGAGTAAGTTCTCTTTGTCTTTGCCGAACAAGTTTGGTCATTTTGCGAAATATTTCTAACTGTTTCTGATATACTTGTTCGCAGATACCGGGCTGACAGTAACCCAGGGGGGGCTAACCCTGTTCACCAATATGCATGCTCCAAAACTCCAGTGAACATTAGGGAGATCCCAGGCGAACATGTTCGCAGGGCAACGGAGTTGGTCGCCCGTTCGTGGACAAGGCCTATGGACAAAGCTATCTCAATGCAAGGAGTGGCGGACAACTTCCACTACTCCATGATGCAGGCCGCCAACTCCATTGTTACTGCCCAGAAAGGGATGACTCAACTTGCCGAGCTGGAGGATGCTGCTCGCCGGTACTCTAACACTACCCGTCAACTGACGGAAGAAAAGGATGGTTTGATCGGCAACTACGAGGCCAGGATTGCTCGCCTCAACAACCAACTCAAGCATGCCAACGATGTTGAGAAAAAACGTGTTGAGGACTATCAACAGTTGTGGGTCGAGCTCAGGAGTAAAGATGATGAGCTTGAGGAGAAGAGAAAGAGCGAGGCTGCTGCCGAGCAAAAATTAGCTGAGTCTGAGGCCGAAGTTGCTCGCCTCAATGAGATTATTAGGGGTATGTATTCCCAAGAACAGATGGAGGCCGAGCTACAAGTTCGATTCGGTCCAATTTCAAACTTGGGGTACATTTGTGCATACGCCGACTGCATCCGTATGGCCAGTGCGTACGAACATTCCGATATGGTCGAAGAGATGGGGAAGGATTTGGACGAGTTTGTTGTGAATTATCCCCATCCTAACAACATTGAACTTCAACTGGGGGATATGATCGACTATGGGGTCAAGATTGACAAACTTGACTCCAGCATCATTGTTACTCGGCCTCCCGCTCCAGTTGAGGACGAGCAAGTTGTGGCCGACGAACAAGGAACGACCGAAAGGGAGAAAAAAGCTGCAAAGGACTTGGTAAGTGACATGATTGTCGATCCTCCGATCGAGCAAATCTAAGATCCTCCTCAGGGCTAGCATCATTTAGAATAGGACTGAGGATTTTCTTTCTTTTTATCTGTAATAGTTGCTCGTTTTGTTTTTGTACTTTCTCTTGTACCATTTTTTTAGGCTTAATGCCTTAGCATTAATGAATGTCTTTTGTTCGCTCATATTTTCTTTATATGTTAATTGCCTTTACATTTTTGTATAATACTTTCGTAATTATAACATATAATATTGGGCTTTGTTCGATTTGAACTTTGCCTTTTAATAGAATATGGGTTTGGCCTTAGGTCCTGCTCATCTTAAAAAACGAACAACCTTTTAATGGTCTTGATCCTTAAAAATGGACTTGTACCTTGAGCTTTAGACTTATCTTCCAACGAACAACTATATTTACATCATGAAAATCTACAAATGTTTTAAGAATATTCATCATTAACATATACAATCTGACGAACAACTTTGAACACTAACAAAAGCCTTATGCTCGCTTATAATATTTTTGCTGAGCCATTCTATCTAGAACTAAAAAATTCGAACAACACTAAAATATACAATGTGCCGAGCAACTTTTCATTCTATACTCAGCAAAATTTCCAAAAAAGTAGGCAAGTTTTTTGGTTCATCTGATTCACTTGCCCCCACACATACTTGCTCGCCCAAGGACTGAACTTGTTCATCCTATTGATAATACTTCTTTAGATATACCGCATTCCAGGAGTATTGGGCCGGTTTGCCTTCCATATCTTCAATATCATATACATCATTAAGGAATTTGTCCGTTATACGATACGGGCCCTCCCAAGTCGGTCCCAATACACCTGGAGGTTGGGCGAGCAACTTTCTTAGAACCAAATCTCCAACTCTGAATTCCCTGATTTTGATATGGGAATTATAATAGTGTTCTGCTCGCTGCTTATAGGTAGCATTTTTTAGCTCGGCATTTAATCTTCTTTCTTCGAGCAAATCCATTTCAGTGGCTTAAGCAGAGTTGTTCGCCTGTTCATCAAAGTTGGTTGTCCTGATTGTATTGGCCTTTAACTCAATTGGTATTACGGCTTCTGTTCCGAAAGTCATTGCAAAAGGTGTTTCTCCGGTGCTCGACCTGGGAGAAACTCTATATGCCCACAAGACTTCCATAAGTTCTTCAGACCAACTACTTTTACTTTCCGCTAAACGTACTTTTAATGTATGCTTGATAATCTTATTAACAACTTCGACTTGTCCATTAGACTGGGGATGATAGGGAGTAGAGTAATATTTTTTGATTCCCCACTTTGTGCAGAAGTCTCTCAATTCTTTCCCGTCGAACTGTGGACCATTGTCTGTCACAATTGTTTGTAAAACTCCAAAATGACAGACAATGTTCTTCCATATAAAGTTGATCATCTTCTGTTGTGTGATTTTCACCATTGCTTCTGCTTCTGCCCATTTTGTATAATAATCGACTGCCACAACGACAAATCGAACATTTCCAACTCCTGCTGGGAAGGGACAAATAATGTCCAACCCCCATCTTGCAAATGGCCATGGGTTATAAACTGATACGAGTTCCTGAGCCGGGGTGTGAATGTACGGGGCAAAAATCTGGCATTGGTGACAAGTTTTTGCTTTCTTGATTGCGTCCTGACGTAAAGTCGGCCAATAATAACCTTGTCTAATAGTTTTGTATGCCAGGGCCTGCCCCCTTTGTCGGAGTTTTTCGAAAAATATTTTCCTACTCCCCCGCAAGAGTACGGGATCGTCGTAGTAGTGAAAGTAGACTTGGACCAAGTAGTTATCGAACCCAAAGGATTTAGGAATGCAGTGGAGCCCCAAAGTTGCACGTTGGCATGGTACTATAGTGACGAGCAAGTTGGCATACGAAAAATTAAACTAAGCAAAAATTAAATCTAGAAAGCAATTAAACAATAAACTAACTTTCAATTAAGAAAGTGCAAGAGAGAGAATTGATTCGAGTGTCTTCACAATATAATCCACTAGTGTGTGACAAATTTACAACCTATCATTGCCTTTTTCTAGATGTTTGCTAAGAGCTATCACGAAAGTGTGTAGACCAATCCCTTTTGAGGCCTAGGTGATTATGCCCCATAAGCTCCTAAGATCGTGAATATCTAAAAACACGCGATGCATCTCTAGAATTCCCCTTCACTAAGTACCCGAATTATCAAATTAAGATACCTAATGTCTAATGATGGGGGATCTAGCAACCGACCCCCCCTCGGGCAACCGATTACTATTTAACTCAAATTAATTAGTCAAAGCTTTCACCTAAATATCAATCATGCATACCCAACTCTCGTTGCAATACACAAAATTAAATACATAAGCTAATCAAATCAACTAATTAATTGAGACATACAAAACCCATCAATAGAAACATTCACATCAAGAAATAAGCATAATCAAAGCTATAAATCCATCAACACACTAATTTCATACATTGATTCAACACTCAAAGCAAAGAGAATTAGCTCATGGTTCTAGAAGAGACACCCATGGCTAATAAGCTAAAATAACAAATAAAAATGAAATTAACCATAAAAGCTTGAAATTAAAGAAAAATATCACCTCAAATGATCTTCAAAGCATAAATCCTTACAAGAAATTGAAATTACTACTAATTCTAATCTAAGAAAATATTAAAACTATCTAATGTGTGAAGGAGTGTGTGTGGGGAGAGGAGCTCTCCCCAATGCCCTAGAAAATATATGTGCCCCTCCAAGGGGTGTATGGTATTGTGTTCCCAAAATCTGAGAAATGAGGGTATTTATAGTGTAAGAGTAGGGTTTGAGACGAGTGGGTCAAAAATGGGTTGAAAATACCGAAAATGGGCAAGATTCGGACCTTGCACGACCCGGGTGGTCGTGCAAAAACTGCACGGTCGTGTGCCCTTGAGAAATGTGCGTAGCTATGAAAATGTTGGAGTGCACGAGTTGGGATATGATCGAGCAGCAGCCTTGCACGAGCAGAGAGAAGAAAATGCGCCTCTATTAAATGCACTAAAGTGCTGAACCTTTTCAACAACTTTTCATGTGGGACCCGCTATTACTATTCTTGCTTCTTTCTCAGCTAAAAGTTGGCGCAGAGATCAATACAGTGGGCCCCAGCATCAACTTTATTAATTTCAGCAATGGTGAGCTTCTCTGGATTCCGACTTGAGCTTGATTTCCGGCGAGTAAAAGTGCTACGAATTTCCGACGAGCATGGGCCTGTTCTCTGCAACTTCCGGCAAGGCGGCAAACTTCGAATTCCGGCAACGTTTGAAGCTTTTCCGGCTAGAAACAACAGGTTCCCGTTTCGAGCTCGGGTGTGGCGTGACAAGCAGCGGCGCGATCGATTTCCAGCATCGATGCAAGAATTCCGGCGAAGGCTTCATCTCAGGCGTGAACGAGCTTGTTGCTTCAAATTCCGGCCAAGCTCTATTTTCCGGCATGGAGCTCCGAGCTTTACAGATTTTCCGGCACGAAGCTTACTTGGTGGCGTGAGGCGCTGCTCCTCCGGCGATGAGCTTTGGCTTCTTCAATTTCTGGCGGCGAGCTTCGCAATTTCCGGCGATGCTAAGCACGATTCCGGCGTCGACCTCTTCCAAGCGAGGCTGCTTTCTCTCTCTTCGACAATAGCTGAAGATGGTGGACGTGGGTTACCAATTGTGAAAGCAAACCTTGACCTTTTCTTTCTTAGACGTGGGTCCCGCGCTGCTTTTGTTTCTTTCTATTTCAATAGTTCACGTGACTTTCTTCAAGTAAAATTCCATCAGCATCCAATTCAATTCCCAAATGGAAATGGGTTTGCAAAATGGGCCGCAAATGCTTAGCTTCTCTACTGTGACATGGGCCGAAACTTTAATAATTGGGGTAGCAATTTTAATTATTTGCCAATTTACTCTTCTTCTCGCACTTTTCTCGACTAAATTCAAAGCTCGTATTTGCTTCTAAAATCACTCAATTTCCTGCAAAAATAAACAAAAGTACCTTTCTCAACAATTAAGCGCAAACAATCAATTTAATTCAAATAAATGCAAGAAATCCAATTAAATTAAGCAAAAATAATGCACGAATTTCGAGCAATTTTCACACTAATCAATACACCGGCATGTATTTCTTCAAGTATTGCTCGTCTTTGCCCCCTAGGCAAACATTTGAGGAGTGTGATTGATACTCCTCTTTTGTAAAGATGCTCGCCTACCAGAGTATATCTGGCGGCTTGCTTTATTAGCTTGGCAGCTTCAAAAGAGTTGTTTGGTTTTTCTCCACTTTTCAAATATTTGACTATGTTTGTTCTCCAGTCTTCTTCTTAATTAGTTTGTTCGTCTAGCTGGTTAACATTATAGATTTTTGTTTGCATAAAATGTTGTGTTTTCTTGATCATTCGGATGCATTGGGATTTGATGATATCCGGCAAATGTTAGTGTTAGTGTCCTAGAGACAATCCATCGAAAGGATATAATACTAAGATAATATTTAGATTTGGTTTAATGTTATTATTGGTTTAATATTAAATGTATGGCGTTACACTTATCTGAATATGATGTTTGATTATTTCCATATATTCTTATTTGTGTTCCCATGAATCACTACTGTCATTGAGTGAGTGAGAACTCAGATGACTTAAGTATGATTCTCAAATAGCCCCGATGAAGGATCATCAAGAATGGGATATTGATGATGCAATTGAGATTGGTGTACGATCTGCATCATACTCTTAGAGAGTGTAGTAAGATCTCACTTACTACGAGATACTAGGTATCTCATGATGGATGCACAGATACCTTAGAGGGTATTGGTATACCCATCCGAGAAACCGTTTGATGTAATTCCACATAATGTGTCTACGGGTGTCTCGGTTAGTGGGAGCGATGTGATACTCCTCTGACTTGAGGTCAATACGCACGACATGTGTGGAGTGGTGAACTTTGACCATGACCGACGCTTGCACCCTTCCACGGGTAGATATGGCATGGATTGGGTTTATTACGAAATGCATGTTCTTTGGTAGTTGAGCCAAGAATAGGATTCATTCCTCAATGTGGATTTAGAGAGAATACTCGTCTTCTCATCATAATTGGATCTAAGTCGTCGGCCGACGCACATCAACTTAGACTTTGTGGCTAAGTGTGATATACTTGATCAATTGGTGATTTGAGATAATATGATTAAGTTATTTGAATAGACACTTCATCATGTTCAAGACTTAATCGGGTATTCGCGAATGAAAGGAAGATATCACAATAGCCTACAGTATTACAGGTAGTTGCAGATTTCCTCGCAATGTACCTCGTATATTGAGAAATGTCTGATTTATTGTCTAGGGTTCAATTAAGACCGTTAGTTTGACTAATCGCTCGATATATGAGGGCCTATGGGTCACACAACAAGTAATGACAATTTACCAACTATAGTTGGTTGATTAAATATTGTATTTGATATAATATTTAATTTATGGAGAATATAATAATAATTATATTTGGAATTAATTATTATTATTATTATTTAATTAAATTAGATTTAATTAAATATGAAATCTCAATAATAATATTTGGAATATTATTATACAAGAATAATAGATATGGTAAAGATATTATTCGTAGGAACATATCTAGGGAAATATAATCCGTAGAGTTATATTACGGGCTAGGCCCGATATCTTGCTTAGAAATTAAGCCAAGTTAATCCCTATAAATATGAGTCTTATGGGAATTCAGAAAGTGATACAAGAAATATAATTTCTCCATAAAATCTCTAGTCGGAATTTTCCTAGCAAATTCGTCTCGAGATTCAACGCTGGCATATCGGTGCGGGTTGGTAGAAAGTCGTTACGTGGATACCGTAGTTGAGGATTCCGCGTACGAAGATCTATAAGATCTCTTGTTTAAGATATCTCGTATTTAATTATGAAATTAAATTGTTCGTTGTTGGAGAACGTTAATTTCCGCTGCGCATGTTTACGTGCTTATAAATTCCAACAACAAAAGTGTCCATAAATGTTAACATTTCATGTCCGGCAGTGTTGTCTACCAATTGATCAATGTGTGGGAGAGGAAAGTTGTCCTTCGGGCATGCTGCATTCAGATCTGTAAAATCTATGCATAGCCTCCAGGTTCCGTTTGGCTTCCGCACAAGGACTGGGTTTGCTACCCATTGTGGACAAAGTGCCCGCCGAATTAGATCATTGTCCAGCAACTTCTTCACTTCTTCATTCAAAGCTTGATACTTGTCTGGGCCGTATTTTCTTCGTTTTTGATGGACTGGTCTTCTTGCTTGATTGATGTTAAGCTTATGGAAAGCATGCTTTGGATCTATCCCCACCATGTCTGCATGTGACCATGCAAAAACATCTAGATTCCTGCTGAGGAACTATTTCATTCGTGATCTGTAAGGCTCAGAGAGCTCAGATCCTATATATAATTCAAGATCCTCATTTTCGGGATTAACTTTGAACGCCTCCAGTTCTTCGACTGGAGTTGCTCGTTGTTTTTGTCCTTTCCAACGAGGATCAAGTACTGGTCCCTCAGGGTTAAAATTATCTTCGATATTCATGGGCTCTGCTTCTAGGCGGAGCTCTAGATCATCTGTTGGCCCTGGCCCATTGTTGTTAGTCAAAATCCGGCCCTCCAAGCCATTTGTTATATGTTGCTCGTCACCACCCACACTTTTTTCATCAAGTGTGAGTTTCTCCTGGATGGTGATGAGTTGTACGCCCAATAGATGTTCGTCATTGGGAAGAAGTTGTTCGTCAGTGTCCATATGGTCCTCCCCAGCCTCCATCATGTCTTCCAGCACTGATGGTTCATCAACTGGGTAGTTGGTGGTGGCCTCCATCATGGAAACTCATCCCTGTTTTGATTGTATGTGTAGGAGACACTCACGAGTTTTTCTTTGGTCTCCCTTTACCGAGCCAGCTCCACTTGCTGTTGGGAATTTTATGCAATAATGGTAGGTTGAACATGCAGCCTTGAATTCATTTAAAAAGGGTCGACCAAGAAACTCGTTATAAGTTGATTCTTGATCTACAACCAAGAAATCTACCATTCTTGTAATATTTTTCTCGGGTTCCTCGGCCGTTACAAGTTGCACAGACAAACTAATTATTCCCAGAGGGATTGTTACAACATTTCCAAAGCCTAGAATACGATGATTTGAGTCTCGGATATAATCTGCATAATCCCCCAGTTGATCAAGTGTCTTCTTGAAGAGGATGTTAGTGTAAGCCCATGTGTCCACCAACAAATGATGCACTCTGGTCCCCATAATCTTAGCACAAATTACGAGAGAGTCATTATGGGGGGTCAATTTCCCTCTAAGTCTTTCTCAGTAAAGGTTAATTATGATGTTTGTAGGACGGATGGATTAACCCCCATTTCTTGTACATGATCAATTGCTCGTAATTCCGCATTTCTCTTACGATTAGTTATTGGTGGTCGCCCATCAGAACATTCTCCAGCAGGTCCTGCGGATTCTATCTTATACAAATCTTCTACCGGGCGAGCAACAACGGCGGGGACTTGTTGTCCAAGTCTGTTGTTCCGTGGAGGTTGATCGTCAATTTCATCTCCTGAGCTGCTCTCCCGGCCTCTTTTCCCAGGTTGTCTTTTTACGAATTCGGAGAGCTTTCCCTCCTCGTAGAATCGCCATAATTGCTTGAGCAGATCTCTACACTCACTTGTAAAATGCCCTACACTTTGGTGGTAGGCACAATATTTATTTGGGTTGAGTTTGCTAGTCTCTTGACGGATCTTCCGAGGAGGGAAGAACAACTCTTTTTCCTTCACGTTGTTGTACACAGTATCAATAGATACTGTTAGCACCTGATTGAGTTTTTCCTTCAGCTCTGTCCCTTCGGTAAATGCCTTTATATTTTTAGGGACCCGATAGCCTGTCCCACCTGGCTTCTTGTTGTTCTCCTTTGGATCAGCCTTGGTGTCCCCCAAGTTTGCTTGTAAAGCTTCATGCATGGAGACGAATATGTCGGCTTGATTTTTGAACTCGACATAACTTTTTGGGCACTTCAGACGTATCTCTTTCCATAGGTCTGACCCTTTTTTCAGCCCGGCCATGACTGCTACGATCTTAGTATCTTCACTAACCGGTTCTCCCTCCAGCAATACTTTATCGAACCTTTCCATGAAAGTCCGGTCCGATTCGTCATCATTTTGTTTCAAATCTGATATTCGGTGCTTTTGGGAAAGGTACGATCCTGCAGTTGAGAGGTGAGAGAGAAACTCCCGGCTTAACTGAGCAAATGAGTGAATGAATGCTGGTGGCATTGCTGAAAACCACTTATGTACTCTGTCCCCCAAAGTTAGGGGAAAATTCCGGCATTGAGTAGTATCACTGGCTCCCACATAAATCATATAGTCTGAATATTTCGTTAGATGGACTTGGGGATCAGCAATGCCTTCGTATTGTATACTCGCCAGAAACTGTATCTTTTGCTGGATTGGGGCTTTTAGTATAATTGATGACAAAGGTGAAGATGACATGCTGGTCGTCCCTATTCGTCTTTGTTGGTCAAGCTGTCCCTATATGCTCTACACAACTTTTCTTAAACTTGACTGTTCATCAAGAGATGCCCCTGACTCGGAGGCTGTTCGGCGAGCAAGGACGTTTGCCCTTCTACTCGTCGTAGTCCCTCTCTTGGAGGAATAATCTCCTGAAGTTGTCTCCTTGGGTTGCTCGCCGCATTTGGCCCCAGGCGCCCAAAGGCGGACCTAGTGAGTCTCCCATGCACCGATGGGCGAGCTTGTTCAAAAGTTGCTCGCCCATCTCCTGCCCCCTGGCGAGCAACTTCCTTTTGGAGTTGAGGCTGGCCAAGTCTGTCCTGTGCACTGGAACGAGATGTTCCATGGCTGGATATTGTTGTTCGCCCATGAGCAGATTCAGCTTGACCTTCTGTTTGGTCGACCATTTTAGCTTTACCTTTGTCCCCTCGATTCTGAGCACTGTTGACCTCATGTTGCTCGTCGCGAACAGACCTGCTCTCACTACTTCTAGGTGGCGAGACTTAGACCTTGCTTGTGAAGGTTTATGTTGTTGTTGCTACTTTTGAATTGCTTGGAGAGCAACTATTGTCTTGGCTAATTCCTGGAGGTTTTTAGCCAAGACTTCCAAATCTGGAGGTATTACGTGGGCTGCAACCGAGGGTTGGACTTTGTTCGCATGGCGTGGGTAACGATCCTGATGATCAGTAGACGAGACCCGGGTTGGGGAAACTCCCATCGATGGATGTAAAATCCTAGTTTTCTTAGATTAAGACATCCTGATTTGAATTATCTTCTCTATCCTTGAATCTTCAAACTTGATATTGAATAACACCAAGAACACCAAGAACACTATTATTCGAATCTTCAAGAATTTCTTGAGGATTCCTTCAAATCTTCAAGTTTTAAACTTGAAGTTCTTGATAATCACACTTCAACCGGAGGTTTGAACCCTCCTTCTAGCGCCAAATTATTGGTGATCGATTCTAATTGCGTGGATTAGTGACTGTTTTTAACCGATTTAAGATCACCAAACAAGAACGTGTGATTGATTACCACCGTAAATGGTAAATTCGATAGTTCGCGTTGTAGAATCATAAATACGAGTATTAAATTCGTATTTATTTCGTATGTGTGCACGTTTAGGTGTGTTAGTGTGTGTTTTGGGAGTATTTGTGAATTTGAACTTAAAATTTATTACTGGAGAACAACTATTTATACTATCCACCAAGTAGGTGGTGTACATAACTTTTGGACTTCCAAGCTTGTATGCTTGACATGTTTCCTTTGACCTTGTTTGACCTTATCTAAGCTGAAACTTAGTTACAAAGTCTTGTTTTTTGTCTTATCTCGGATCCATTGTTGTTCGCCCATGCTTGCTTGGTAGACTATTTGTAGTTTCTCTGTAGAAGTTGTTCGCTCTCTGACTTAATGGTTTACATGCTGCTCGTCCAGGTGTTTCAAGGTGGGTGAGCTTCTGTTGGTAATGTTGCTCGTCATTTACGACCTGGTGTTGGGTTTATATTGGGCCTTGGGTCTTAGGACCTGTTCGCCAGAAAGTTGTTCGTCACAAAATACATTTCCCGAATTAGTTTATGCACTCCTCTTTGATTTTCTTTGTTAATCATCTCTGGTCCAGGTATTTTGCTTCTTAATCTTCAATTATGCTTTAACTCTTGTTCACCAAGTAGTAATTGATGTTCGCCTACCAACAAAACCTCCGTGCCGGATTGTCGTCGGACATGGAGATAAATTCGCGACACTTTAACCCATGAATTGTTCGGAGATTAGGAACCGGCATAACACTCAAACTCGAAATTTTGGACAAATGAAAAAAGAACAAACCGGGCCGATGACTTATACGACCGAAAGGGAGAAGATTTTTTTTACTTTCACAACATGTATGACACTCAAACAAAGAAGAATCTAAAGCTCTGGCACCTCGAGCTTGAAGAACAATGGAAAAATACCTTAAAATGGGGGAATAATGTGTGAAGGGACAATGGTTGCTCAATCTTCCACAGTAAAAGGGGAAAACTGGTTGAAGAGGTTGTCGGTAGAGGGTGATAACTGGACAAGTGAGATGGAGGCTTGGACGGTTCAGATCAAAACATGAACGCATCTTGACCGTTAAAATTCCAGATACACAGGTGTACCGGGGACTCTGTAGTACGACCCTGAAATTTTGTGTTGTTTTTTTCAGTTTCGGGCAGGATGTGCAGCGACAGCCATGGACGGTGGCAATTCTGATGGTGGAGTGAATGAGTAGTAATTATGATTTTAATTTAAAAGGGTATTATAGTCTTTTATGTATATATTTTTTTAAATATTGAAGAAGTGCATTTACCATAAAGGCTAGTGTGTTATAACTCCATGACTTTTGTTGTAGTCCTCAATTGTTAGTATCAAATTAAGATTTGATGACTTTTTATTTTCGCTCAATAAAGATATGTATTTGTGCTTGAAAGCACAAATTGTGTTTAATATCGATCTAAAAAAATTGACTCGTATAATTGTTTGTGATTTTTTCATGAGTAAATGGTGGCAATTAAGGCTCCAATTGAAATTAATTTTCATTTCAGTATTTTGACAAATATTATTTCAGATTTTGGAGTTGGATAAGGTTGGATTAACAAGAATGAGGTCAAATAAAATAAATTGAGTTTGGATCAAAAAAATTTGGTTTTTTAATTAATTTTGAGATTGTGTTTAAATTTAATATTTGGTTAATATTTAAAAAAAAAGTAACTTGAATGTTGGAAGACACATTCGAATGTGAAGTGGTTAGTAAAGTTTTGGTCTTAAAGCTAAATGAAAAATCTGAGATTATTGGTCTCTTGCAGAATATTTTCCATAAGTTATATGTATTTGTTCATTCTAAAAGAATCACGTTCTTGTAACGTCGCACACAAGGAGTTAAAACCAACCGAATCAAGGCACTCTATATAATTAACAAGGTTATGTAATGTTAATATCTAACATATCGGGGCGCACCAACAATTGGTATTATGTGGGGAGATGACTCATATAAGTGATATATACTTCTTTTTTAAAATGTGGGGCAACCACTAAAGATTGAGAAACATATACAAAAAATAGTGTTTATCAATTCTCTATAAATGAATCAGAAGTTTTTGACATGAAACGTTGTATACGAAATATTTAATTGTGTTAGGATGATACACAAAAACAAAAAGAATATATGGAGGATCCAAAAACCATGATTTAATGAGACAACTAAGTTATGAATAAAATGTTCACTCATTTTAACTCATTCTCGAATCCTATCAAGTGCAAACTTGCACCTTAAAGTGCAAATTTGTTGACGTGTGGTGAAGGTAAGCTAAAATAACATTTAGGGGTTCATATATTATAAATGGTGGAGTATAACAGGGTACTAATGATAGGTGACCAATTATATAAGTGTGGAGTGTGGTCGTTTCAAATGCGAAAACACTTATGAATGCAAGATATGGTTCATGGCCGAAATAGACAACAACTTGAGAAATAAAACTATAAGAAAGGTTATGTGTTATTATTGTCTTAGTATACACTAAAAATTGGTTAACTCAAGGCATCACGTCTACTAAACAGTGAGTATTTATGATAATACTCAACTAGGGATGATTCAAAATCGGAAGCTACATACCCGATGCAATCGCTATCAGTTTGGACTCTATCGTCTATTAAATCCTCATGTAGTTCTTTGACCCTTTGTTCTAGTAAACTTTTTTCATTCATGTGGGAGATTGCTGGAATTTGTTGGGTGAAAGGAAAACACACATTGAAATAATGTGTATTAGAAAAAAAGAACATGTGTGAAAAAAGTGTGAAACAAATGTTGTGAATGTTCATTTAAAAAGAAAACATCCAAAGACACATGTAAATGATTTTTTTGTTTTGTTTTTCAAACGGTGCATTTGTTCACAGATTGATACCTTAAAATCTATAAATGCACCCTTCACATTCAATAATTTTCACTATATATATTCATGAATCCCATCGTTAAGTTCAAAAAATTCTTATTTCGTGTATAAAAAAATAGTTATGATTTTTTTTGGTTGATATCTTCTGATTCGTATTGTAATCATCATGAAGTAGAAAGGTCTTTGTATCTTGGGGGCGATTGTCATGAAACTATATTATCTCTGAGTACGAGATATTATCGTCTTACATAAAAAGAATCTAAGTATTGTTTTGACTTTAAACCATGTCATTTTTCATCTACACACCACCATATTTTAACAAATTTGTCATATTTATCAATCAAGCAGCATATCAAGTTATATCTTAATATGTATTTTTTTGCCACCAAACATAACTTTGAAATATTTCTTCCTCGTACCTTATTTAAGCATAAGCCTCTTGGAAACAACCTTGACAAGCAAAACTACTGAAATAGCATTCATCAAGGAAATAAACATATATGATATATTTATTCAGGAAAAACACATGTGCAACATTTGGAGATGATCTCATGCTGGTTACAACTCTTTTTCCCTTGATCACTTTAGTTTTGCAGTAAAAACGGTGATATAATCGACATTGGATATGAGTTCTTTATTTGTCTTCTTTGGGCAAGTGAATTTGATGTTGGATATTGTTTGCAACCTTAGTTAAATTGCGATTAAACCAAGTAAATGAACCACTTAAAGGATATTAATTGTTTTCACTTAAGATATTAGTTGTTTTCACTAAATGGTATTAGTTTTGGAGGGTATTAATTATTTTCATTGAAGGGTACGAAGAGTATTAATTATTTAATTAAAATGTATTAGTTGGTTACACTAAAAGGTATTAGTTGACTCCACTAAAAATTCTTGCGAAGTGGCACATATATGAACCAATTTCATTCCATACATACTCTTATTTTAATTGAATACTTAAGTTTGCTTAATTAGTCATCATCATATTCGTGGTGGACATATAAGCCCGTGTCCATTATATATGTGATTATTTTTAAAATAAATCTAATTTTCTCCATGATATTGAGTGAGTGTTTGCAAACACAATTCCAATGAAAGAAACAATTTTACTTTGAAAATAATCAATTATGTAATATTTGGAATCACTTTATTATACAATTAAAATCAATTTTGGCAAAATAAATTTTACATTCTTTTGAATTTTCTAAAATCAATTTTAAAATCAATTATTTATAAACACACTATACTTTTAATTTTACTATAAAATCATTTTTTTTAAAGAGAGTATAGTTTCAAAACACCCTCAATTGGCCAACACAATTAATATAAAATATACACACTTAGGATGTTTGCCAACACACTTAATATAAAATATACTCATTTATATGTTTGCCAAGGCACTTAATATAAAATATAATCATTTTATAAAAGAAAATGTGTACATATAAAAAGATTTCCATTCCCAGCATAGTGCACTAGTCGGAGATATTGACAACAGACGAATAAAATCTCACCTAATTCAATTTTTTTATTGAACATTTATAATCCATTAATTTAATTTTTGAGAAACTAATTTAATTTTTAGTGATCCATTTATTTCTTTATTAATAAAATATTATGTGAACGGTACTCACAATAATTATTATCGTAAGCATCAATTTACAAATATTTTATGTTAAAATAACTAAAACCACTTTAACTAATATTAAAAAAAACAAACCTTTAAAAAATACTTTTAATATACTAGTAATACCTTTTAAATAAATTTGAGAGTAAATATTTATTTACATTTATGTCTTCACATATTTACTTTTAGGCATCGTAAAAAGAGTTCATCCGCAAGATCTTCTCTGACTCTGTTTTCAGTCACTGCAAATATCTTTTTCTCTCTCTGCATCTGCATGTGTGAAACAGATCAACGGATAACCCCAACACAGTAGCTGTAGTTCACATCTGAACTCAACTTCCATTCAATTCAAATTCTATATCCATTCTCTCCAGAGATCCACTTTTTCCAGTTCAACATTATTGCCTTTGGCTAGTAATATTATTTTGACTCTTCTACTCACAATTTCAAATTACCCAGAGAACGAAAACCCCTGCTCGAATCTGCTGTTAAGTCGCTATTTCGCTGTAAACTCCTTGTATTTTTTTTTTTTATGAAGTCCTGTTTAAGCTGTGATAATCAGAAATTCAATTGCTGAGTTCTTGAAAGTTACGCCAGTCAAGTCGCGCCATGGATGAGTAGGTTTTTTGCCCTCTTTTGTGATTCTGCAGTTTTGTTTAACTCTGATCTCATTGCTTGTGCTGTTACATTTAATTCGCCAATTTATCAATTTTCAGTTAGTAAATATGATTATCTCAATCTTACGTGCTTAAAACCCTGATTGAAGATTCTTAGTCCATAGTTGATTCTAAGTAAATCACAGTGCCTGATGTGGTTTAATTTATTATTGGGAGCTTTAATGAGTTAAAGCACTTCCATACCATTAAGTGAGTTACTAGAGAGTTGTTTGTCTTCTCAAATAGGGAGAATGAGATCGAACTTGTGCAAAGATACCGGCGGGATAGGCGAGTTCTCCTAGACTTCATACTCTCTGGTAGTTTGATAAAGAAGGTGGTAATGCCACCTGGTGCAGTGTCATTGGATGATGTGGATCTGGATCAAGTCAGTGTTGATTATGTTCTAAATTGTGCAAAGAAAGGTGAAGATTTTTGGATAGAGATTTTCTCTTTAAATTGGCATAAGTTGTTTCTCACTTGCCCCTTTTTGGACTGTAGGTGATATGCTTGAACTCTCAGAGGCCATTCGAGATTATCACGATGGCACTCTATTCCCTAGCATGGTAAGATTATATTTACTGAATTCCAAGTTGTGTTGATTTCTACTTTTAGACTAGCTGTGTTGCTTTATGCTGTTTTCATCTTTTGAATTCCGTCTTTAATATATTCAAATGAATGCATATATGATTATGCCCAGATACAATTATTCTCTTTAACTTTTGTTATTACTTCAATAAAGAATAATGCAGGTTCCTTCGATGAATTCTTTCTAGCTACGAATCCAGAATTTTCAGGTTCACCTCCTCGAAGGCCACCTCCAGCGGCACCACTCGTTGCCCCAACTTCAATCTTGTCCAATCTATCGATTTCGGAGCCTCTCGAGAGTGAACAAGTTGAAGAATCATCAAGCTTGTCACAATCCCAGTCACTTAAACCTTCACAACCTAAAGAACTAACGGTAGATGATATTGCTGATTTTGATGATGATATTCTGGAGGAGGTTGAAAGCCGTAGATATTCCAGAAGAGTTCTATTTGATGCCTCTGATGTTGTTTTGGAAATGCCTTCATTTGTTACTGGTAAGTGTGGTTCGTGATGGTTTATTGAGAATCTTTGAGTTCAACTTATTTATTTTTTGGCCAGGAAGTTCTTAGTTTTAATAGCTGTAACAAAACAGTTTTTTAAGTTCAGAGCCTGTGGACAAGTACAGCCAAAGTGTTCAGTAATGTTCATTGTGTTGCTTTTAGCTTGTTTTCCTTGGATGCACCCAATTCATGTTATTTGATTGTAAAGTATATTTGAGCTCAATTATACAAGAATGAATACCTACTAATTATAAATCAACGATTTGTCCTTTTGTTTTGTTACAGGTATTACAGATGATGATCTCCGCGAAACTGCATATGAAATTCTCCTTGCTGCTGCTGGAGCTTCAGGGTATCTCCGTTGTATGTTGTTTGTCTCTTTATTTACTGCTATCTCAATAATGACTGGATTTCATGTTTTTGGCATGCATAATCAGGGGGCTTATTGTTCCATCAAAGGAAAAGAAGAAAGATACAAAGTCTAGATTGTTGAAGAAGCTAGGACGAAGTAAGAGCGAACAAGTAGCATCACAATCTCATAATTCTCATGGTTTAGTTGGTCTCTTGGAGACAATGCGTGTTCAGATGGAGGTATTTTCTGGTGCTTCCTGCTATTTTTTATCAGTATTGTTTTCAACTGAAAATTTAGTATGCTCACATAGTGTATAGAATTTTGAAGCTTTAATATAGCTCTAAACTTTTCGATATTTTTTTTCCCTTCTTAACTGATTGAATTTGAACACTTATAGTATTAGCACTAGTTGCGCTGAGGAACATTTCTCTTGATAGGTTCAGTTGGGTGGGGATTTTGTATATTTTTTATTAAGAAACTTATATTAGAAGGTTTTATGTCATTGAGATTTTGTGCAACAGCATTATGGAATCATCATTATGGATACTTTGTCTTTTGTTTCAAGCTGAGAGCATAGCTTTTCTGACTTCTGAGGCATTCTATATTAGGGGGTTATGTTAATTATATGGTACATCTATTTTGTACATATATGCATATAGGTTAAGCATTGGAAATACAGTATTCCCTAAGTGGTATTACTTCATACAACCATGCTTTCTTATTTGCTAGCTCTACCGAATTATATTTCCTCTCACTTCTGTGGATTATGCACCATCTGGTTGTTACTTTAATTTACTGGTAGTGTAATTGCCTATGTCAATTGTAATTTTTGGGTGAAGAATGTCAACAGTGATACTTTGCTGGTTTCAGTTTATGTTTGTGATTATGATTATATTACACTTTTATCTTGCCTTTGATTATTTTATTTATGCATTTATTCCACTAATTTGGTTGAATTTGAACAGATATCGGAGGAAATGGACATTAGAACGAGAAAGGCACTACTGAGTGCGATGGTTGGAAAAGTTGGAAAAAGGATGGATACTCTATTGATCCCATTGGAATTGTTATGTTGCATATCACGAACAGAATTTTCGGACAAAAAGTCTTATATAAAATGGCAGAAGAGACAAGTGAGCTTTCTTTCTCTTATTTATTTTTAATCTTCGCCCTTACCATTTGTTATCTTATGAGAGTTATGAATTTTGGAGGTTTGAGATACTCTCTTCCTCTTGGTGAGGGTGAGGAGCATTAATATTATTAGAGAAGCTGTTAAGTGATCAGTAAGAATCGTTCATTTTGTTTGAAGCAGTGATGTGCAGATATGCTTATATTGAATACTGTATTTGTCAATATACTGTAAATTTTAGTTACCTTTGATTTTTAATACTTGTTTAATTTGGTGTCAGCCCAGTTAAATATGTTGGAGGAAGGGCTTGTAAACCATCCTGTTGTAGGATTTGGAGAATCTGGGAGAAAAGCAAGTGATCTGAGAGTTCTTCTGGCAAAGATTGAAGAGTCTGAGGTGTGTTTGAATGCTACAAACTTTATTATTCTTAGACATTGATTGTTATTCTCCATTCTAATATGTTTTTTTTCCCTGTTGGGCATGCACATTTTCGTTCTTGATTGTTTTCATTGTGTGCTCTATCTTCCTAGCTTGACCCAAGTAGTGCACAACTGCACATTTTCCTGTTATAGGACTTGTGTTCTGCTGCTTCACGGGGTAGTAAATAGGTTTGTATCTTGCAGCACTGATGAAATTTTTTGTTTTCTTTTCAGTCGCTTCCATCAGCTACTGGCGATCTTCAGCGGACAGACTGCTTGAGATCTCTGAGAGATATTGCTAATCCACTTGCAGAGAGGCCTGCAAGAGGTGATTTAACTGGTGAAATATGCCATTGGGCTGATGGTTATCACTTAAATGTCAGATTGTATGAGAAGCTATTGCTTAGTGTGTTTGATGTTTTGGATGAAGGCAAGCTTACAGAGGTTAGTCGAATGCTATCTGCACTAAGATGTTCTGTTTTCTCTCGAACATTTTTGTACTAAAGGTTGAGCTTCATTAATTGCTTCCCAGAGTTTAGCTTCTGAATTCAGCCGCTTTTCCTGTTTGTAAAAATAAAATTATCGTGTATTTACAGAGTTTCTGCAACATCGACCAACTTGTAAAGTGAGCATGAATATGGCTGAAAAAACAGCCAGTTAATCTGAATGTGATTTTCATGCTTATATCGTCTTGAAAACAACATGACTTCTTTATGACAGGAAGTGGAAGAAATGCTGGAGCTCTTCAAGTCAACCTGGCGTATTTTGGGAATCACGGAAACAATCCATTATACATGTTATGCTTGGGTGCTATTTCGGCAGGTATAAGAATAAGACGACAAATTTGCAGTTAAGGAGTTGATTGACATAATTTGCATGAACTTGAATATCAAATGCATAAATGAAATTTTTTGGTTGCTTATTTTTTTTCTTCATATTTCCTTTGTCTCCATTCTTGATGTGTTTCTAATGCTCTATTTCCCTTTTCATTCCTTATAACATAAAAAAAAAGGTAATATTCTACGCCCACCAGCTCTTTTGTATGCTGTACTTGGACTTTGGTTTTATTACTACTGTGCTTCTTACCACGTTTTTATACATTTATGCTGTGCATAATTTATGAGCAACCATGGTCCTCTGTATGTATTTCAGTTTGTCATCACTGGTGAGCAAGATATCTTGCAGCATGCTATTTGCCAGTTGAAGAAAATACCTCTAAAGGAGCAGAGGGGCCCGCAGGAAAGACTGCACTTGAAAAGCTTGAGTTGCAGAGTTCAGAGTGAGAAGGGATCTCAGGAGTTGACTTTCTTGCAATCGTTCCTATTACCTATTCAAAAATGGGCTGATTCACGGCTGACTGATTACCATCTCCATTTTCCTGAGGTCTTTCTCTTTCATTAAATGATTTGTCTAAAGTGGATTGATTCAGACATGAATTGCTTTTGTTCTTACGCCAGTCAGGCACATTTAATTGCATACATATAACTTAATTTAATATCCTGCAAGCATGAAAAATGAAGTTTCACATTAAGCTGTTAAAATTTCTACCGTTGTTCCTACTTGATACATTACATTGCTGAGAACTTGTTCAAGGTTTCAGTATGATGTTTAGATCTTTTCCAGAGTCGATTTTTAGATTTAATGCTCAATTATGAACCTTTGAGCGATTTACTATATCATTTTAATTTCCTAGCTTAAAAAGTAGCTGTAATGGAAGGGAGACTATGTTTTCGTTAATTGGGTCCTTTAAGTTGACTTATCACAATTATTCGACTGTGTTTGTTATATTTTCAATTCCTAATTCAAAAGTAAATGTGGAACATGAAACTATTAACTAGTTCCCCTGGTTTGGCTGTACTCACACATCCTATGTTAGTGAAAGCAGTTTGTTTTACTCAATCTAAAGGCGTGACATTTTACTCTTCTCATTGTCCCTTGTCATATTCAATCTCTTGTTTGGTTCAAAATATAGGCTATCCTTTTTCTTTAACTAGTTAGAAAACTATAATGTACTCATGATTTTTATAAAATGATATTTTTTTATTGACTGGCTGATGAGATATTGATGCATCTAACTAACTGAATATTATTGATATAATCACATATGTTTGCATTTTAATGTTGTTAAGTTGCTACATGAGTTGGATACTCTGGCAACATTGAAATCTTCCAGCTAATTTCTCTTCATTTCAACTAATATGTAACTGCACCTCAATCAATATGTATGATGAATGAAAGAATAGGAGTCGTGCAAAATCTTGGACAGTTTATTTTTGGTCTTTGTGAGATTGATCTGGTTGCAGCAGAGTGCAATATCTATGGAGCTTGGGGGTTCTATAAAAAAATTATTGTATGTTTATTTTCCATTTAGCCTTTCCTTGTGGTAATGCATTTTGATCTAATAAAAAAAGTCAACATATTCACAATTTTAATTAATTAGCAGCATAGCAGAATGCATATATATGAATTATATTTTATATTGCATAGATCAACACCTAGAAATTTTACTTCCCTATTTCAATAAGCAAACCATATCAAATTCTTGATTGTTCAGTTTGGTGTAAAATGTCGAACTTCTGGTCAAGGTGTATTCGGTTTTTGTTACTTATTTTCTTTTGATATTTTGCTTATCATGAATCACACATAATTCTGAAAGATGATAATAACTAGGTTATTTGTTTCTCTCGTTCTTTATAGGGATCAAAATTAATGGAGAACGCATTAGTTGTCGCAATGGTTTCTCGGAGGCTTCTTCTTGAAGAGCCTGAGTTGGTATTATGGTTTTCCTTGTTTAATCTTGTTCTTACCTTTGGGATTCCTCACACATATATTTAATTTAACAGATTCCTCAGCTTTTTTTTTTTTGGCTTACTGGAATTTGCTATATATATGGAAATTCAAGTCTGTATTATTAAAATGCTTATGTTATCTTCATCCATTTGTCTCTAAATCGATTTTGAAATGCCAAACCTTACAAAATTATGGCTTGATTATGACTGTCTGAAAAAACACCTGTCTGAAAAAAAAAACCTGTCTGAAAAAAATGGTGAAATATGAAAATGACTGCTGTGGATGAAAACTCACATGTATTCAGGTATGCTATTGAGTTATAGAAACTTACACTTAGCTTTTTTTCTCTCAGGCAATGCAGGCAGAACCTTTGACAGATATAGAGCAAATAGAGCTATATGTGTCATCCTCAATCAAGCAAGCTTTTTCCAGAGTGAGTGGTTTAATCTACTTATACCAATAGTTTTTATTGTTACCTGTTTTTTTGTTCAAAATTCTTATTACTACCTCCATCCCCAAACAGTTTGCACAGTTTACTATTCATCCCCTACAAAAACCTCTATATTACACTTTATTCCACAAATAGTTACACACTAAAACAAGTTTTTTTTGTTTGATTTACTTAAATTAAACAATAAACCCTCATAAGTATTTTATCTATTTATATACTACCAAGTCAACTGTGAAGAGTGCTTCGGGACGGTGGTAGTATTTGTTTGGTGAATGATAAAAGACCGGTTGTTAACAAATCCACATGTCTGATAATCAGAGGCACCTTGTGATTGTTCATTTGACATAAAAATTACTTCCTCCATCCCAACTTTACTTTTCACATATGAAAGTTGCATATTTTTTTTTTTTAAAAAAAGGAGTATGTGTGTGGGGTTGAATAAAATAATGGTAATTTTGTGCTTAATTGACTTTTGTGAGAAAGTGTTATTTTTTTTTTGGGTGTGAGTAATTGTGGGACGTCCAAATAAGACAAATGTGAAAGTAATCGCGCGACGGAGGGAGTATATTTTTAGCATTATAATTGTGGGCCACAAACGTATGCATATAACTATAGATTAGAAGCCTAAAACCCTCATGCTATACACGTATGGTTACTTAGTGCGCACATTATAATTCTATGGTCTGCCTCCACTCCTCTTCCCAGACACCATTATCTTGCTGATATCACTTTTCTTTACTGATGCATAGTCACTACTCACTATTCTATCTATTGAAACAAGAGCAAGTTCTTTATTTTATCTTGATTGCTTTCTTTCCAGATTATACAGGATGTTGAAACATTGTCTGACACAACAAATGAACATCCCTTAGCATTACTTGCTGAGCAGACAAAGAAGCTTTTGAAAAAAGATACGACCATGTATTTACCAATATTAACCCTGCGACATCGCAATGCAAGTGCAGTTTTAGCATCTCTTATCCACAAGCTTTACGGCATCAAATTGGTAAGCTTTCATCTTGATATTTCTTCACCGTACTAATTAATGCTGGAGTCTAACTATTCCGATTTCTTCAGAAACCATTCATTGATAGTGCTGAACACCTTACAGAGGATGTTGTATCTGTGTTTCCGGCTGCTGAGAGTCTTCAGCAAAATTTAATCTCTGTCATCAAATCTACCTGTGAAGAGGGAACTGCAGATGCTTACCTTAAGAAACTAAACATGTACAAGGTAAGGGGGTTGCCTTTATCATTGTTTCCTTATCTACTATTTGCAGAAAACTATGTCGACTATAGTTTTCTTTGCTGTAGCTAAATTATGTAAACCTAAATTCTAGGTTTACCTCAAACTCGAGGCTGAATGTATGATGAAGTGAGTTCTATTTTGTTCAGACTGCATAATTGTGAACTTGTGATATAAAACTCTAAATACCCGTCTCCCTCCCCATCCCCTTTATCTCACCCCATGAGTTTTCACCCCTCTCTCTTTGCTCTCTTTTGACTCTTATTCTCTTCTCATCATTACTGTCATAATCTCTCTTTCTTTTCTCGTTGTCCACAAACCTACCTGTCTGCCCTCCCTCTTCTCTTTCTATTCTCTGTTCACAAACCTTCCTGTCTGCCCTTCCTCTTCTTTTTCAGTCTCTATAATCACCTTCCATTTTCTTTATTGTATTCACTCTCTCTTCTTTTTAGTATCATCTCCATCTTTCTCCTCCCCCACTGCTCTTCTTCACAATGTGACCAACTTATTCTCAGCACCTGCCCATCTCATATTCTCTTCTTTACTCTTCACCCCTCCTTCTTTAGCTTCCTACCTTCACCTTCAAGGGCAAAAGATGAATAATGTCTTAGAGATGAAGAAATAATTGAGAGAAAGCAATACAAAAAATAAGTAAAATGAGAGGAAATCTGAGGACAAAAATAGAATGTATTTAATGTATAACAAGGCCATATTTAACACCTCATTTTCTAATGTTCCGATCTTATAATGTTACAGAACTACTAGCCAAAATTTTCTTCTTTTTTACTTGTCAGATTATCACTCCCCTTCTCCTTTTAAGTATTTAATATTGATGAGATAGTCAGCAAATTATGATGGCAGTTGGATCAGGAGCAACACGAAATGCTTGCTTTTTTTTTTTTTTGCTGTCATCATCACTTGTCTTCGTCAATTATAGCGTTGGGGGAAGTGTGTAAATGTGGTAAACATGGAGGGTTTTCGTGAAAAAAGGAGGGAGTTTGCAAATTAAGCTATTTCAGAGAGAGTAGAAAGTAACTGCTGTAGCTTATCTGAGTGGAAGTGTGATTAAACCCTACTTCTTATCTAATGCACCTTGTAATCACAAGTTTGACATAATCATTGTTCTGTATTATATATTAAATTTGTTTTCCTTTTGATAAAACGTAAAGTATGTCTCATCTTATGCAATTTTTTGTTTTGATTATAGTGTATTAGAATCATTGTGAGTTCTTTATTGGAAATTTTATCTTTATTTGTTTCATTCAGATTGAGGTCATATCTGGAACTTTGGTGCTGCGTTGGGTCAATTCGCAGCTTGCAAGAATTTCATCATGGGTTGAACGAGTTATTCAACAGGAGGTAATAATTTACATTAACATTCATATACCAGTCATTGAGTTTTGCATTTCTAGTTATAAGAAATTAAGAATAGTAACAATCCGAGTATGATGAAGTTGATTAAATTACTCTCTCGATGTAGCTTCCACACTAAATTGTGTAACAAGGGTATTGACAACTTTTATGTTCTTTAGCTGAGCCAATGTCCCTCTGTCAAAGATTGATTGAATTTAAAATCCTAACTCTAATAACTGATATTTTTCCATTGACAATACAAGAGTAATTGATGTTCCTTAATGCCCCCAGTGTATGAGTTAAAGCTGAACGCCTAGTGGTTTCCGTTCTCCTAGTTATTTAGAGTGCTTTGGGTTTCCATTTCCTCGCACTGGTAATTGTCAGTAGCCAAACATGTTATCTACCTGCCAATTCATCATTCTCCAGTAGTATTTAAAAAAACACATGCTTTACCCGTGGAAATTGAGTATCGAATTTGAGTTATGCTGTTGATGTATATGTATGCTACATATAACCTTTTAAAAACGTACTTGTCTTGGATGATGAGACAGTGGAATTATGTTGATCAGATTGGATATTTAAATGATCAACTGAAGTACTTAATTCCTTTTTTAAATATGTTATCTTTTGCTTGATAGTTGGATAATCTTATTGTTCTCTTATGGTTTCAATTTTTTAAGTTTAACTTTTATTTCTGCAATTCACTTTGTTTCCTCTTGTTGTATGCAAATAAGGCTGTAACAGTTCTCTTCTTTTGTATTTTGCCAGAATTGGGTCTCAGTATCAGCTCAGCAAAAACATGGGAGTTCAGTAGTCGAGGTCTACAGGATTGTTGAGGAGGTCTGTATATGTATACCACATTCCTCTCGAACCTCTAATGCTTGAATTTTACACAGTATTTCTGAGTCATTCTTTTTGAATTAGTTGTTCTGTAAATCTCTCTCTATTCAATATCTACAGAAAACAGTAGGAAAGCAGATTATCATGTGTCATCCTTGTTAGTTTTGTTAACCATAGAAATTCAATGGCACCAACATATCATTATTCTTTGCAGACAGTTGATCAATTCTTTGCTTTGAAAGTGCCAATGAGGCCAGGAGAACTCAGCAGCCTCTTCCGGGGCATTGACAATGCATTCCAAGTATATACCAAACATGTTCTCGACAGTATAGGTAATGTATTCATGTCTGATGCCAAAATGATGTTGCATTTTCTGTATGTTTGGAGATCCTTTATTCAAATCACTGCATGAATAATCCTAATAACTACATAATTGTTTTATTTAAACTTGTACAACAAAATGATTATTACATGGTCACACTTATTCACTTTTAACTGCTTGCTTTGCGATTTTTTTTTACTTTGGTGCTTGATATATGGGTAAATGGTATTTACCTGTGGTCCATCTAATTTTTAATAATATGTAAGTCATGTAGATTCTTTGCTGGAATTTGGTGGCCATTGTTATGGCCGTAAGTAATCTTTCAAGTAGTTAAGCTTGCTGAAAACAATTGAATAATTACACACAATTTTCAAACCATCAAATGAATCCTGCATTTTAATGTTTTTAAGTTTCTCTAATTTCAAACGGTCTCCCTTTACAAAAATCTCCCTTCACTCCGCTAGAAAGTTTCCGGTCGAAGTAATTGACCACTTTGCTCTTAACTTGAAAATTGAAAAAAAGTTCAATTAATTGTATTATTAAATAATCATTTTGCTCCGATTTCTTGTGGTGGTTATGTATATTCTAACATGTAATTTGTAATATTTCAATAGTTAAAATAAACCATACTCCCTCCGTCCCAATTTTATTTTCCCGTTTGACTTTACACGGAGTTTAATGCGAGAGTTGAAATATAGTATTTAAATAAATTAAGTAGTCTTGGAAATGGTGAATGGTGAATAAAGTAGTATTTAAATGAATAAAGTAGTTAAATTGTAGGGGTAAAGTTTAAAAAGGTGAATCACTTTATTTCTATTTTGGGGATGAGAAAACAAAATTGGGACGGACCTTTTTGGCAAATGGGAAAACAAAACAGGGACAGAGGGAGTATTACCTACCAACTATGCAGTAAAAAATAGCTTGAATTTAACTCTTAGAAAAGAGGCTCAAACTCATTTGTGCTCTTATTGTCCTGCAGCTGACAAGGAAGATATAATTCCACCTGTACCTGCTCTTAGTCGATACCGAAGAGAAAGTGGAATTAAAGCTTTTGTGAAGAAGGAATTTACAGATCCGAAGCTGCCTGATGTCAGATGGTCGAGTGATGTCAATGTTTTGACGACGCCAACACTTTGTGTTCAATTAAATACACTTTATGTGAGTTCAATTAATTCTTACCAATATGGCTATGTATTTTTTGTTTCTTCTCGGCCTTTAATCCCCTCTAATGAAAAGGAGAAAGCAAAAATTAAGGAGAAAAGCCCGTCTTTCTTTTTAGACTCAATTTCTGCATCTTATTTCCTCTTCTTTCAGTATTAGAGGTTGTTATTGCATCTTTGTTAATTCTATTGGTTATTTCTCTCAAAGTTGCCTATAAGCTTAGTCTCAGAATAGATATTCGTTGTAAATATATATCCTGTTTGAAAAGATTAGGAGGAAAGGATAAGCAACTCTTTATTTTACCTTAGAAAGTGCAATTGGAATACCAGCCCATTAGCGAATTATGGATGATTTGTTTAGGCTAAATAAAAGGTTATTTATGTGTTCAGGGCTGAGTTCAATGAAAATGAAGAAATATTTATAAGCACATATTTCTGAAATCTGTGTGGTCTGGACATAGTTTTGGTTGAAGACAGATTTATAATGAACAGGGAAATAAACTTTGCATTTGCAATTGCTAACTCAATTTTAGTTTATTTATGCACATAAAATAGGACACTTGAAATACGTAAAATATAAAGAAATCTACTGTCTTTTTATCCCATATTGTGGTGCGTGATTTCATATTATACATATTTATGGCTATGTCTACTGATTGGAACTAATGCTACCTTTTGGTCAACATTAGTATGCGATTAGCCAACTGAATAAATTGGAAGACAGCATTTGGGAACGTTGGACTAAGATGCAGCATGGTCACTCAATAAGTAAGTAATGCATACTTGTGCTTTTCTAGCAGTTGGCTTCAACCAACTTATGTAATGTTGCCGTATTTTATATGAAAATGTTAAATCTCTTTTATTTATTTTTTTGTGTGTGGCAAACTAGTGTTATAATTCAGTTCAAAACAAGATTGCATGTGCCTTCTATAAAAGAATGCAAAAGTATTACTGGGTTCCTACATATCGACGAGGTTTATGATGCTCTTCCTTGTTTCCAGATAGACCCACAGGGGATAACTCAAGAAAATCCGTCCAAAAGGATAGTTTTGATGGAAGTAGAAAAGATATTAATGCAGCTATTGATCAAATATGTGAATTTACTGGTATGTCCCGCTGGAAGTGTATCTTTTCAAGTTTTCTGTCTATATACTTTTGTGCTTACTGTATATGTCCTATGGCTTCCTTTGTAGGAACTAAAATAATATTTTGGGATTTGAGAGAGGCATTCATTGATGGTCTCTATAAGCCAAGTGTTGCTGAGTCAAGGCTGGAAAATCTGATCGATTCTCTTGACACGGTATGAAATTTATTTGTTTTCTTCCAAGTTGAGATGATATGATTTTACTTTTGGTTATTTATAGAACATATTGGCTGCAGGTCCTGAATCAGTTGTGTGATATCATAGTGGAACCACTTCGGGATCGTGTTGTAACAGGACTCCTTCAAGCATCCCTGGTATCACATATATGCATGCTTGTTTTAAACCATCAAATATATTTTGTTAATTGCTATAATTATCTCATCTTCTATCTCATAGGATGGCTTAATCCGCGTACTACTAGATGGAGGTCCCTCACGTTTGTTTACTCCAGCCGATGCCAAGCTGATAGACGAAGACTTGGAGATTCTAAAGGTATATCTTAAAGAGCAAATACTTCTTACGTTTAATGGCAGTGATCACTAACTTAGTTTTCCATCATAATTAATGTGATGTATTAGGAGTTTTTCATCTCTGGAGGAGACGGGCTTCCACGTGGAGTTGTGGAAAACCAAGTAGCACGCGCTCGCCAGGTGGTCAACTTGCATGGCTATGAGGTTAGTACGGCAAATTCTTCAAATGTGTTAATAATATTCTCCATGGCCTAACGTCCAAAAAAAAAAAAAATCAAATGACAATTTTGTTTTTCTCGTCTGACCAGTTTTTTCTAAATTGATCAAATTTAGCCGTGATTCAACCATTGGCAATTTTTAACTAATTTGTGATGAGTGCAACATTCACCGACAATAAAGCTGATTTTAAGGTTGCCAAGATTAAACATTATATAGGAAGTAATCAGAATATTATGGTATTCCCAGCATATCGTCCATATCATTGCATTAAATTGACAGTTGTACAAGAGTTTTTAGTCGAAATATCTTAGTTTGTTTCTCCTCTTAATGCCTAACATGCATGAATATTCATTATGTTTTGGGATGGATTGCAGACTCGAGAATTGATCGATGACTTGAGATCCGCGAGTGAAATGGAGCTGCATGGGGGGAGGAGTAAACTGGGCGCGGATACAAAGACTCTGATACGGGTCTTGTGCCACAGAAGTGATTCGGAAGCATCTCAGTTCCTCAAGAAGCAGTACAAAATACCCAAATCTGCTGCCTAGCAAGAATGTTGATCGATGTTTTTTTGGTGATTCTAAGATGTGAAGGGAGTTTGCTTTGTTTTAAGTCAAAAGTATTGGAATTTACAATGCATTATTTATTCATTAAATTGTTATCCAATGCAATTTTAAAAAAATAATATTATATTGTCCATAACATGGTGTCTAGTATAATTTTGTTTTAGCCTTTCGAGGGGTGTTTGCAATTTAAAACAAATTATTTATTAATAATAAAAATGAGTTAATCGAATCTTCGAAATAACATACATATGTGCATTAGTACGTATTTTAGAAAAGGAAAAGTTTAAGTACTCAAAAACATTACTATCAATTGCAATAGTTTATTTTACTAAAAATGTTAATTGTGTATCAAATGCGCTATACCGCTCGTGCAAAGAAGACTTGAATTTTTTAATTTTTTTTTTTTAAAACGTGGAGCTGCCATAGATCAGCTAAAATTATTTTTCTTTTTCTGGTACATATAATTTTACTTGCAATACAAACCTCTCTATTTTTCTTTTAACTTTAAAAAAATACATCTCCTTTAGTTTTAGGGTTAATTTCATATAAATTCACAACATTTATGCTTAGTATCAATTTAGTCACGAACTTTTAGATTTTTATAGAAAAACCCAACCTTTGACATTATTGCAATTTAATACACATTTTTTCTTCTAGCCGGCAACCGATGATGTGGCTCGCCGGAACGTGTGTCATCTTGCCACATAGGATTACACATGTTTATTTTATTTATTTTTTAAATTCACAACACAGGTAACACTTACAATTTAAATAACACTTTTCTACTTAAAATTAAAATAACAACCAAATAAATTGAACAACAACCAACATAAATTATATGTAATAAATCTCTTTATGTTCTTAGTTTTTTAGATTTATTTGGTTGCTATTTTAATTTTAAGTATAAATATATTATTTAAATGGTAAGTGTTATGATATGGATTTAAAATATAAATAAAATAAACATGTATAATTCTACGTGGCAAGATGACACGCGCTCCGGCGAGCCCCGTCATTGATTGCCGGCCGGAAGAAAAAAATGTGTATTAAATTGCAACAATGTCAAAGGTTGAGTTTTTTTATAAAAATCTAAAAGTTCGTGATTAAATTGATACTAAGTATAAAGGTCGTGAATTTATATGAAATTAACCCTTAGTTTTATGTGAAAACATGATTTAAGAGAACAATTCTGTGAAATGCTAAAATGGTGATGCTTGTCACATACTTCGATTTTTAAGATTTTGGTAAAACATTCTTGTCAAAAAAAAAAAAAAAAAGATTTTGGTAAAACATTAAATGCATTTTGTATCTCCAAAAATCTAATTCACCTCCTTCAAACCGTTGAAAATTCATCCATAAGTAAAATGAGAGCTGTTCATAGCATGAAAATCCCAAAAATCAAGAGCCCGTCGGTTAAAATACAACTCTTAGAATAGCCACAAAATCTACCACCTGAGTGAAAATTACTGTTGAGAACATTTACGCTACATTTCTCCACACTCAGCAATAACACAAGCAAGTTTAGGTCGGTTGTTTGGTCCAGTTGCTACATTCTCAATCTTCCTTATAATCAAAAGCCCATCTCCAATCACCCTCTGCAAAATCACAATTAATACCATCAGTTAATTCTAGCTTGATTTGACAAAAGGGTCACTAATGAGTAATTATACTGATTGATATGTACTAAATACTATTCATGTGATAAAAGAATAAACATTAACGAGCTAATAGGACCATCGCATATAATACTCACATAAAGAAACATATCCAGACACACATTCTTTGGTTTAAAGCTTAGATAATCAAGGCACATACCCCGAAAACGACATGTTTGTTGTCGAGCCAGTCACACTTGGCGCATGTGAGGAAAAACTGCCACGTGGAAAATTTACGCAATCAGAAGACAGTTGAAGGTTGCAAGACGTCATAAAGTAATCATAGATGATTCTGGGGGCACATTATTCGTGTTACCTATTAATATGTTATTTTAACAAAGAGCAAAAAGAAAATATAATATGACTAATGGTGGCACATGCGCTCACTACTAGAAATTTAGCTTCGTATTTGCATCCAAGTGTTAGATAACTATCTAATGACTATACTACTTTCCTGTATCCACATCCGTTCCCTGACATGGTATAGGGTTTCTTCAAAATATCATGCACAAATTTGATATTATTACCTGACATCCATTAGAATTTGGGCCACTGTTTGCCTGCCAAAGATAAAAAGAATAATTTACTC
This sequence comes from Ballota nigra, assembly GCA_947034835.1. Classification (NCBI taxonomy): domain Eukaryota; kingdom Viridiplantae; phylum Streptophyta; class Magnoliopsida; order Lamiales; family Lamiaceae; genus Ballota; species Ballota nigra. The sequence continues at coordinate 104,220,035 of OX344722.1, forward strand.
AGAATCAAGACGCAGTCATGGTTACAAGACCGATAATGCCTCCATAAGGTAACAAAATATTTGATCACTACAACAATAAGAAGCTAGAGATAACTTGTTTATTAGTCATAACTGTTGTGAACCAAATACTTCAGACAAGGAAATCCAATAGGGTCATTCCTTTTGGAAGAACTGCGAGGGCAAGTCATATATCACAAGCAGTTATTTGATGTATTATATATTTCAATATTTGGAGGGCCTCAACATTGTAGAATAATCAAGATTATGCATTTTGAAACACTAAAATTGCAGATGAGAGGGTATCACCACTTCGAATTCTACGTCCTTATAAGCAAATGGACCCAAAATGATCATATAACTTGACTTGTTGCATTAACCATGAAAAGACGATATATAAGTCTCACTTGTAGTGTAAAGATGAGGCATCATACCATTGACAGAAGACCAGGTCCAGTGTGTTTTGCAATAAAATTTTCATCATCAAACTTACTTCCATATATGGATGCACAGCCACTGCCATCGCCCTGCCAAGTAAATAGATATCAGCAAAATATGTTGACCCATTAAACAATTAATTATTCCACATACCATTATTTTAGTTTTACGTTACACATTCAATGTTTTAGGAGAGAAGGTTATAACAAAAGTGTATAAACTTGATATAATAAAAAAATATGATCATTTGGGTAGTTGACATGTTTCGACTTATTGGATTGGCATCTAATGGTTAAATGGGAGTTTTGGTAGATTTGAGTTCTGAAACAAGTAGAATCTGTCAAAGGATATTCTCCAGAAATCAAGGTTTTCAGGATAGCACAAAGTTTATGGTCATGCGACTGACCTTTAAATAGTCACCAGCTTGGATCATAAAATCCTTAATTACTCTATGAAACTGGCAACCTTTGTAACCAACTGGTAATCCAGCTTTCCTGCAAAAACAAACAAAAAAGCAGGTCCATATGTACATATTAATCAAATAAGATGTATGGAATACGCGAACCCCAGAAGCTAGCATAAAAGCAGAAGAAAAGACTACAATAACAGCACCGAGTTGTTCCAATCACGAACTAAACTATTATAGTAATATTCTGTTATTGTGTATTAAACCCATCCGAACATTTGAATAGGAGGCTGATAAAGCACCATTCTTAGTAAAACGAAGTGTGTTTCCGACCTTCTTTGATTTTGGTGAAAGGTTTTTTTAAACACAAAGGGAGCTGATAGAACTATGTTTGCATTTCATTGCTTTGCAAAATAACTCTTCCATTTTCGATTCATTACTAAGTTTAGCAAAATGATTTCAGTACCACATTTTATGAGTCCACTTAATATACAATGTGATATAATTGCCTCAGTTTGAATAAGCAGTAACGTAAATGGTTTTGTAACACCACTAGATATTTTTAGAGTTTCCAAAACTAACTTCTAACTACATTCAGCACAATAGAAGCTATATATTTTTAACATTCCTGAATAATATAATTCTAATTACAATTACAGAGATACGAACCTGTACTCGCCTGTGCAGAACTGCCTACAAAATTAGAAGAAAAATGAGCGAGTTAAATTATACAGTCTATACTAGTTAAAGTGACAAGAAAATATACAGAAGTTCAAGTGAGTTTTGACAAGCTCTTACAGAAATAAGAATTAAAGAAACAAAATTCCAGTCCCTTGAGCAATTTTGTTGAATTAACTTGTAGTATCAAATTGAATGAAAGGAAAAATAAGGCTTGACTCAAGAAATTACATTCGGAGCAAATTGCCTAATCAAACAGATTTTTTCTACAAGCATTATTGCTATTTAAACTTCAAAGATGCCCTTGAATTTCAAAATTTTATTTTAGAAAATAAAACCAGGGGTTTATAAGTTCAATAAGCATCAAAATCATTTTTAAAAATATGAAATCAACTAAACCCTAAGTCGTTTACATATAAGAACACTGAGGTAGATTCGCTAGTATTACCGGAAATTCTCAGCTGTTTTGGGGACGATATCAGCAAAAAGCTCCATCTTGATACGGCCAGCGGGAATGTTTCCGATGGTTATGTCGAAGAATACGATTGGGTTTTTAGGGTTGGGAGGCCTCTGGTGCCACTCCACCGCCGCTCCTCCGCCGCCTGCAGAAGCCATTGGTATGTATTCTAGTGCTCACTGCAAGTGCCGCTCCAGTTTTCTTTTTCCTATTTATATTTTTATTATTTGAAAAATAAATTAATTTCTTTTGAATAAATTGCAAAAACAAACCTTATTTAAATAATTAATTGCACTTTGATCATCAAACTTTTGATTTTTGTTAAAGATGAAATTATTTGCATATATCCCCGATATATTCATTTTTCGTGGTCATAAATATCAATATTGAAAGTAACGATGTTCTTATAATGTTCGTAATATCAATAAATATCGGTATACAATATCAATTGCTATTGTATATTTGAAAATTTAAGTATAATATTGGTAAAAAATATTGAGAAAATGTCGAAATAATATTGAGAAAATATCAATAAATATTCTATTGTTAAATTTCCGAATTAAAATTTTGTAATTAAATTTTTATAATTTTTCAAATTTATCGATATCGATATATCCATCGATTTTCAATCTTGATTTTTGCATGGCTGGTAATAAATTTTTAAATTGTTAAAAGGACAATAGTTCTTTTGCCCGAGAAAATTTAATAATTAACGGCAAAGATAGATATCTGTATTTTACAATGAGTAAGTCTTGTGTGAGACCGTCTCATAGTATGAGACCAATAATATTTGACCCACTTTTAACTTAAAACGTGTCACTTATTAATTAAAAAGTTGTCACTTTTAAAAAGTGATAAAGTTTAAACAAAAAGTGATAATATATTTGTTAAAAGTGACTTATCACTTTTCTTTAAAAATACTATCACATTTAATTATAACCCTATCACTTTTTTTAATTTGATCGGTCTCATATTATGAGACGGTCTCATACAAGTTTTTGCCTTTTACAATTTATCTAAACGAGTACATATAGAATACGACATAGAACGACACACAATAAACATTATTTAATTTTTTTTTTTTGGTAAGTAATGTTTACTGTCCTTTTTGTTTATTAGATGCATAGTGCATGCGTTGCACGTTATGTACGTAAATAAGTAAGAAGTGGTTGTAATATAATTTTTTTCATTGAATTACATCCTGTTATGCTCTAAAATTTGTTTGAAGTTTAAATTTGTACTCTTCCTTATACATAATTTTTTTACCGCGTAAGCAAGTTTCCTACCAGAATCCAATAAGTAAATCAATGGATGCCCTAATAGATGTAGAGTAAAAGTGTTGCTTACAGAGTTTATTCTCCAATATATTTAAATTTAAATCATTATTATAGTGAAGAACTATAAATGCATTGTTGACACTTCTTGAACTTAAATTGTAATCAGGGGCATATGAAGATCACTTGAAGAGCATAGTATACTAAAGATATTAAAAAAAGCGACCACAATAGTGGTTATTCTCATAGTTATAATTAAAAAGTATTGGTTACTAACAAAAAAAATTGGCAAAAACTTGTATGAGACCGTCTCATGACATGAGACAACACAAATTAACACATATCCCTACCAAAGTATTAATGAATCAATGCTCTAATTACACCAATTCTCATTGTCTCATACAAGACCTGCTCAAAAAAATTATTTTCTTTCTCCCAAATAGTTACCGCAGAATAACCAAATTTTAAAAATAAAGCATAATTGATAAATAGGTGAGCCCATGATATTTTGAAACTCAATTTAACCGTGGAGGTCATGCATAAGAAATAGGGTGAGGACCATCCAATATCACTCTGCAAACTAGCAAATGCTACAGTTTGCGGACTCTTTTTTTTTTTTTTTTAATACTTGAAGTTAATGATAAAAATTTCGGCTTTTTATTTTTTCTCAATTAATACTATTAGCAAATTACCCTATGTTTCTCATTCTTGTAATGTAATTAAATATGCCAATATGCCAAAATTTTTAAATTAATAGTAACTACCAATTCATATTAGTTAACAAAATAAATTAGTTTTAATTATTTATTTTATAATACAAAATAATTTAAATGAATAATTGAAATAATAGACCAATAATTTTAATATATTAGAAATAGTGAAATATAATATAATATAATTGATACAATATAATAATAAAAATAATATGAATAAATGGTGAGTCCTTTGTAATCATGTTATTATTCTGAAAGTTAGTAACGTTATATATCCAACAACATCTAGTAATGTAACTTAATGTGTGGGGAGGAGAACATTGTTATAAGACTCTTCAGTGTAAACTAGTAATATTTTTCAGTAAAAACAACTAATACTCTTCAGTGAAAACAATTAATATTTTTCAATGATTCATATATAAACCAATTTCACTCTATACATACTCTAAGTAAATAGCGAGGAGTCCAATCTTACCAAATCAAACGTACCATATGAACGACTAAATATTCAATACGTTTGCATCAACACCACCAATGCAAACGAGTAGCATATTAACAAAAAGAATGAGTCTTGATAAAGAACCATTATTTCTCATTCTATTATACAAGAATCTCACAAACATTCTAATATTCTTGATGTGATATATTTTTTTATCAGTAAAATTATGATTTGAACTCAAAACTACCTGTAATATCCTTGATATGTTTGGATACGTGTATATATATATATATATATATATATATATATATATATATATATAAAATGATTCTCTAACTTGTTTTTATATAGAGTCTTTTTACTTTAAATCCAAAAATTCTATATATGATTCAGAGGACATAAAAAATAATCTATATAATCAAACAAAAGAGCATGTTTGTACAATTCTTGTAAATATTGATAAGACAAAACTTATAGATAAACAATGTATAAATTTTTAGTTTGAAAGACGCTCAAACTCCGCACATTAAGAAATATGAATACAAACGAGAAAAGCAATTGATCAAGTGATAAATACAAACTGTAAATTGATCAGTTGAACGAAGTAAAAGCAATGTTGAAACATAATTCAAGTTTCAGAAGAGAAAAAGAAATTCATATAGTAACAACAAGCACCATATTAATAAATAACAATATTAAAACCATGAGAAGAATAAATAATAAAATAGTTTATTTTATGCAATTATTGTTTTGGAAAACAAAAAGTCACCTTGTCCTTTTACTGTGGAGGATATGGTTTGTATGAGATCGGCATGGTGCATTGTGTTGTCTCATGTTATGAGAAGATATCACTTAAATTTTGTCTCATTTGACCATTGGGTCACACGAAGGTGGAGAATTGTCTTGAAGAGAATCAAATAACGGTGTTAATCAATTAGTGGCCCTAGGGACACAATACATAGGAGTACATTCGGGGAAAGAAAATAAGTGATGGAAAATTCTGAAAACATATGATTGTGGAAAAGGGAAATTAAACGACAAATGGATTGCACAAGATCAAACATGTCTTTGCATAATAATCATAAAAACCTCTCTTCCGTGTTAGTATTACTATATAAATAAATATATGTTACTCAGCATTATTTGTCCTAAGTCCTTATAGAAAAAAAAATAGCACATATAGCATTGAAAAATGTATTGATATATGAATATAATTGTGTTACTTTATTGAGAATGGTGTGTTACTACATAAATAAAACCAATATAAAAATGTGGAAAAAAAACCCATAAATTTAAAGAGATGATTAACAAAAATAAAAAATACATATTTATCCTTATATATTATAGAATTTTTTTTTGTTTTTTCTAAAAGTCAGTAACACACACTTATTTTTATAGTAACAAACATAGGAACATGTTTTTTCTGTTTTGCCTTTAATGTGATATTTTTGAAATTTATCCGCTTAGGTGCATTATTTTTTTATTTTTTTATATAAAAAAAATGCTATTATTGTACGTAAAATATTTTATATGGGAGTTGCTCTTATATTATTGAATTTATTTTATTTTAGCTATTATTAAAAAATCTTACCAGTCCTAATCGAATTTTGGATTTAAAAAGAAAAGTTAAAATAGCCAAATCCAGTTATGTGCAATATGATTTATTGATTTATGACAAAGATCTACAATTTCTGGGTGCAAAGGAGTGATACTGCATGCATATGGGATGTTGTGTTGTCCCATCAATGTGCATAGTTATTTTTTGATATATTATTATTATATTATATATTTATTTTTAAACAATAATATTATACTTCCTCTGTTCCAAAGTTAATTCCTATATTGCCAAAAAAGTTCGTTCCATATTCAATTGTTACATCTATTTTTGGCAACAAAATGACATTACTTTTTAATATTTATTCTCGGGATTAAAATCATTTTCGTCCCGTAACTTTTTACCTTTTTCTTTTTGGTCTCATACTTATTTACTTTTTCGATTTAGTCCCACAACAATTCAAATTTACCCAAATTAATCCCAAATGACTGGAAAACTCGTGAAACGACGTCGTTTTGGTTACGTGTCGGTCACGTGCTAATAATTTTCGGTGGAATAGGATGACGGGTCCCATTTTGCGGACGTGGCACGCTGACTAAGTAATTTCTCTTATAAAATAAATATAAAACTAAAAATAAATATTCAACTCTTTTTTTCAATAAAAAAACCTTAAAACTAAAAATAAACCTACCTGTAGTTAAAACAAAAAACAAATCAAAGCTACCTCTAAAATCTTCTTTCATCTAGACTCTTCATTTCGAGTTAATTGTAGAAAGTTATGGCATCCAGAGAAGTCGAAGAAAATATAGGTGGTCTCCACAACTGTTAACTCCTTTAATGGAAGACCCCACTTTTGGGATGGAAGACCATGAAGGAAGTAAGAAGGAGAGCTCGTGGAAAGTTATCAGAGAATGGTTCAGAATACAGAGGATTGTCCCTGTTGGAAATAATTTTTCTTCATGAATGTCATTGTACGGACTGAACATTTCACCTACTAAAACGCAGGATTTGCGGCTTCTGCTCAACGTGATGGGCTGCCCCCTTGCCCCAGTTCCGATCACGAACAACCCAATTTTCAGTCTCCATATCAGAGACATCCCCCTTATACGTAGAAAACAGAATGTTCTGTTTTATTTGGTTCAAGCATTTTCACAAATACCTTACGGGCGCTTATTATTTTTGCATGGCGTACTATATAATCCAGCGGTATTTGACGGCGACGGGGTGCTCGAAGCAGCAGAGTTGCGCCAAGAACATGTACGCGTCGGGTATTAGGGTTTTCACATATTTTTTAGAAAATTGCTGGTCGTTTTGATTTGTTTTTTGTTTTAATTGCATGTAGCTTTATTTTTAGTTTTAAGTTTTAATATTTTTTTTTAAATTGAAAAAATGAGTTGGAAAATATTTTTTTAGTTTTATATTTATTTTATAAAAGAAATTACTTAGTCAACCTGCCACGTCCGCAAAACGGGACCCATCATTTTATTCTGCCGGAAAATATTAGCACATGACTGACACGTGATCAAAACGATGTCGTTTCACGAATTTTCCGGCCATTTGGGATTAGTTTTGGTAAATTTGAATTGTTGTGGGACTAAATCGAAAAAGTAAATAAGCATGTGACCAAAAAGAAAAATGTAAAAAGTTACGGGACGAAAACAGTTTTAATCTCTCCTATTCTATCGAAAAATATTAGCACGTGACCAAAATGACATCGTTTCATGAGTTTTCCGGCTATTTGTGACTAATTTGGGTAAATTTGAATTGTTGTGGGACTAAATCGAAAAAGTAAATAAGTATGGGACCAAAAAGAAAAAGGTAAAAAGTTACGGGACGAAAACAGTTTTAATCCCTTTATTCTCCATATTCATTACTTTTTGGCAATTTTATTTATACAGTCGTCTTTTTTTTAAATTTTTTTTTTCCTTTATTTATTTACTCTAATTATTTGACAAAAAATGCTTTTAAATTTGAAAAACTGTTAAAAAAATATATCTTTCAAATAATTCAATCAAATATTTTTATTTTTATTAATCTATTTTGGTAATTTATATATTTTTGAAAATTTTGTTACTTTTTATAATATTTTTCAAAATATATTTAATTTCTTAAGATTTTTTTTTTCAAATTTCGATCAAAAGTTAAAGAATAAAAATGAATAAATATTTTTTTTCCTTGAGAAGAGAGATAATTATGAAAATATAAAATAGAAAAGTATTATTTTAATTTTTATAGGTAAGGATATTATATGAATAAAATTGGGTATGTTTAGTAACATAGGATAATTTTTAAATTTGATTGGAGTATGTTTAGTAAGTGGGGTGAGTTTAGCGAATTTTGGGGTTTGAGTAGTGGGAATCTCACTAAATAATAAATACATTTTTCTTTCCTATCTGTTTCAAAATATTTTGCATACAACTAAAATAAAAATAATTATTTTTTACAAAAAATTATAAAATATTATTATATTAAATTTTACATTTATATATTTATATATTTTTTTAAACTACTTATTTTATAACTTAAATTATTGTTTGATGATTGTTTAGGATTTAACACACAGATTACACATTTGTGTGCAAAGTGCTATTTCTAAATTTTAGGTTGGTAAATGACAATTTTTTCCTACTTTTGGGGCAGAGTGTAAATTACCCAGAAAAATAGGACTTACAAAATTATTAACCCTGAAGCTACGTCGTTTTACAGTTGCAGAAATCCCCCATCTCCACCTCCTCCTCCGCTAATCCTCCATTTCTGCTCAGATTTCCGACCAAATCGACACAAAAAACCCTAAAAAATGGAGTCATTGTTGAGGTACGTGCGCGTGCCGCCGAACTCAGCGAGCATGGAGGAGGCGCGGCGTCACGTGTTTGAGTTCTTCAAGACGGCCTGCAGATCCATTCCCAGAATTATGGATGTTTACAACCTCGACGACGTCGTAACCCCTGCCCAGCTTCGTACGACCGTTGCCTCCATGATCCGGAAGAACGCTCACGTTACTAACCCTAAGGTCTGTTCCAATTTTATAATTTTTTCAAATCTTCATTTAGGTTTTTCCTGGCGAATTATATGATAAATTTTAGGACAGATTAGCGTCGAATGGAAATTTAATGTGAATTTCATTTTGTGTTGGGGAATGAAAACATCAGTGCTGGAGCGTGTGTTCATTCAAATTTGGCAGATTTTCTATCAAGTTAAAATTAACGAGTTTATTCAGTTTCATCGTGATCTCAAGCGCATTATTGGTAGACGAGGGATAATTGTTCTTGCATTATGTGAAATAAAGACGTAAACCAAATGTGTGCACTTTTTTTCAGTTCTTTATATTTTTCTGATTTAACTTATCTTCTGTTATTTTTAATTGAAACCATTCGTAGCAAGTTGATGAAATTGAAGGTAGAGAAAAAGAACCTCATTGGCCTCTGATGATGCCTCATGTCCTTGCACAAATTGAGGACTCTATGATTTTTGGTTTGTATTTTTGCAAAGGATTTTTGGTGTTTTATTAACTAAATATTACTGGGAATATGGATAATCCTCAGATAGGATAGATTTAGCTTCACCCACAGCTATGTAGACTAAGATGCGATTGAATTTTCATCACCGTGTTGCTACTTGAACAAGATTAGTGACTATTTAGCTATTGGAGCTTAGATTTGTCTGTTCGAGAAGGATATTTGTGACGAATGGCAGTAACATGATACTCACATATTTTGAAGATTGCATAACATTTGAACAATTTCAATCTTAAATACAAAACATGGACAGCACTGTATGTGATTTCTTTTCTATGGTGGATACTGGACTGTAAGGATTACTAGTGAAAGATAGGATGGATAGAATAACAAATTTTCAATGAGTATAATTGAGATATTTTGCATTTTTATTTTTTTACTCAGAAAACAAAATGTTTTAATAAGATTGGGAAGGTAAAAGGGATGAGAGTTCCCTTTTACAGCTTACAAGTAGATAGTATCACTTAAGAGTGAAACACCAATCTCTAAATAAATCCGATACATGGACACTTGTGAATTTCCTAATACTTGATGCCCATTGAGTGACTCTGAATTTTATCCTATCCCAAGCATCTTCGATTGACTCAGGGCCCGCTTGGTTTAGGGTAATGAGAATTAAAGTGAATGGGGAGTCATTGAAGTAGAGGGCAATGAATGAGCAGTCATTTGATAGGTAAATTATAACTTATTTTTAATCTTATTACAATGTATTAATAATACCAAACACTACTAATGGAATCATTCCCATTACCCCTAACCAAGTGGCCCCTCAATTGAACTCTCAAACCTCCTTGTATTTCTTTCTAACCATATAGAACAAAGTACATCCAGGACAATAATCCTCCACAAAGATTTTCCTTTCTTGGTAATGTGACATCCCGTGGTGTTGATTAACAAATCTGAAACTGAATATGGTGACAAATCAGGCTCAATTCTTGTTCTAGACCTTGAGCAGAAGAACACTGCACAAAAATTGGTTAAGGTCTTCAGCACTGCACCTGCACAACACACACCAATAAGGACATAGTATAATATTTGGCAATTTTTTCTGAAGAAAATCGCAGGTATTCTGTATTTTGCTTTTATTTTGTATTCAGGAGGATCTTATGATGTCACAACTAGGTTCTTGATTTCTATAGGTATGTTTTCTGAATTTTTTATGATACATAGCTGCAGGGTTCTGTCTGCATCTTAGTCCTTTAATAAGCTTAGCTAGTCATGATTATATATGGTTCGGATTGACCTTTGTTAAACTTAACATTACGTTTCTCTTGACTTCCTAACCTCGCAGTCTCTAAGCCCACCTTCACAAACTCTCCTAACCCCAGATCTCATATAGAACTTTCTTCCTTCCTCAAATAGGTCGATAAATATTTGGGAGACTAGTAAATACCCTTTCTCCCTCGGTTCGAGCACTCTATAAACATTTTAAGTAAGGAATGGCAAAAGGTTTGAACCACGACCTCCTCTAATAGAGGAGACTGGTCACCAACTTGTAAATACTCTTTTTGCCATAAATCTGCATTTTGTATTTGTAAAACAGTAGAAGATGTTCACAGCTGTAAGATTTAGAGGAAACGTGTTAACTAATCATGGTAATTCTACACTGGGGATGATATAAATGAATATTTAAATTTCACTCATCGTTTCCTCATTATTTTTAGTGAATATAATTTACAGGTTGTTGATATGCTCATCTTCAAGGGAACAGAAGAATTGTGCATGGTTGTGGAGCATTCAAAGCAGCGACATCACATTCTTGGCCAATATGTTTTAGGTCAAGAAGTATCCCAAGACTTCAAAATCAAGGACCAGGGATCATCTGAGTTCCTTAAAAATTTCTACAAAAGCAACTACTTCTGAACCTCGTCCCCTCGTTAATCTGCCTTTGCAAGAATAAGTTTTATGCAAAACCACCGAGGTACTCTTTGTGTTCGTATTGTTGGGTAAAAACCCTTTTTCTATGTTGAGAGATGTTGGGTTCTTGTTATAAAAAATATTTGGTATATTTGAACAAAAACATTGAACTGGTTTCATTTGTTGCGGATCAGATCATCATACATTGTGCTGCTGCAGTATGTTTAATGTCATGGTTTGGTTTTTCAGAGCTATAGATCTCCATGGCTTGTTGCTAGCTATCATTAGTTGTTTTTTATTTGTTATAAAATATATATAATCTATGATAATCACTTCCAAAGTGTTCAATCAGGAGTAACTAATTTTTTACTTTCCCATTGCATTATACTTCGATATATATAGTTGAATTTTTTTTTTATTTTAGAATGATATCATGCTGTATATGGAGAAAAGGCAGACAAATATCAAGTTGTATTTGGATTTGATGGATTTGAGTTATAGATGTTAAATCCATGATTAAAAAAAAAAAAAAAACTTTAATGTAAGGATAAGTTCATTTATGATGGATCTGAACTTCATAATTCTCATGTCCAACTATTCTTTGTGGTTAACGTTTGGATTTTGGGCAATGCATTTGATATTCATAGTAGCAACTTATGGTTGTTTGGGCCTTTGGGATTGGGATACCCTGATTTGAATTAAATTTAGAAGGATTTTGGTGGACCAAAAATGTATCCCAAATTCCATAATAAAAAACGTACATTTGATTTGAAATATTTTGATTAGTGAATTTGTATCGTTCCCTACATATATTTTTCAAATCAAATCCCTTGGTAATTTGAAATAAGGGTTGTTTAATTGTGGATTGGCCTAAAGCATGCTACGATGTGCTTAACTCAATGTTTAATTTTTTTTTTTTAAATACTACTCTCTATATATTAATAATGTTGGGACAGAAGGATTTTATTAATTTATAGAGATATTATTATATCGGTAAATTTATAATTTATTAATCTAAAGAGGTTTTAACGTATATGCACAGTTGACCTTCAAAGTTCTAAATTCTTTGAATTACTTTAAGTATACATGCATAGTTATTGATGAAAATTAAGTTAAAATACAAATGTACTAGAGGGTGCCGTAAGGAGATTTAAAGATGCATAGTTCCAAATTCTCTTCATAACTTTTTGTTGCAGTACGAGAAGACAACGCCACAACTATTGGGTGCAGTAATGAGATTTAAAGATGAGATCAACATAGATTTGAAGTTCAAGAAAAAATAAGTTACAGTAGATTATTATTTTACTGAGTTGTCTTAAGAATATTCAAGTGCATAATATATATATATATGGATTATTTTTAATAATTATTAATTTATAGTTGTCGGGACCAATATATATACACTGTGATCTCAAAATAATTACTATCTTATAATTTTATTAATTGGGTCCCAAATTTGTACTGGTCCCAACTTGGGACCGGACAAATTATTAGTTTTAGCGAGGTTATTAATTTATCGAGTATTAATTTAACGAGGTTTTACTGTATGTATAGTATTAAAGAACATAATTTTTTGTCAGATTTACACTCCGAAAAAAGAGAGGAGATACCATTATTTTGAAACGGATAGGGTATTTGTTAATCTTGTCTCTTGAGCCTGTTACCATTCACTAGTATTTCTCCGAAGCGATGCACGGATTGAATATTACAAATTTTAAATGCGATATTGTATAATGAATAAATTATAGAAAAAGTTAAAATTAAACTTATTTTATCCATAAATCAATTAATATGGAAAAATATATTGTATATATATGAGTATTACAATTATATAATTAATCATACAATTTTTAATTATATACTAAATTCACATCAAATATTAAAATTCATAAGATTATTTTAATATTTAACAACTAAATACAAATTATTTAAATCTGATCAATCATATAGTTAAACCAATAAAAGAATACTTTAAAATAAAAAAATAAATATTATAAATATATTTTTTTATATGTACAATATATATGTTAAATTAAAAATGTTCAAAATACAATTAATTTGATATGTAGTGTATTGAAAATAGATTCAAAAGTAAAAACCTAATTTTTTTAGAAATTATTGATGCAAAGTAAAAGGAAAAGAAATTGGTAAACTTAATCAACTCTCTTTAATGGAGAGTGAGATTCACTATTGCACCATAAAGCAAGTTGACTTCACTTGCTCCAATAATGATAACATTTTCTCCCTCCTCACTTCTATTTTTATATATACTAGTGTTTCCCCCGTGCGATGCACGGATTGAATATTATAAATTTTAATTGTAAAATTACATAATGAATCATATAAAAAATTAAATTAAATTTATTTAATCCATAGACCAATTAATGTGTAAAAATTATATTGTATATTATGTGAGTATTACAATTGTTTAATTAATCATACAATTTTTAATTATGTATTAAATTCACAACAAATACTAAACTTCATAAAATGATTTTAGTATTTAACAAAACTTATATAGTCTAAATAAAAATTATTTAAATTCAATCCATCATATATAGTTAAAGTAATACAAAAATACTTTAAAAATAATAAAATAAATATTTTAAATATGGTTTTTCTTTTTATATGTGCAATATATATGTTAAATTGAAAATGTTCAAAAGATAATTTATTTGATATATAGTGTGTTGAAAATAGATTTAAAATTAAAAACTTAAAGAATTTTGAAATTATTGGTGCAAAATAAAAAAGAAAAAGAAATGGTAAAGTTAATCCACTCTCTTTGATGGAGAGTGAGACTCACCATTGCACTACAAAGCAAGTGGACTTCACTTGCTCCAAAAATAATAATTTTTTTCTCTCTCCTCACTTCTATTTTTATATATATATAGACTAGTGTTTCTCCCGTGCGATGCACAGATTGAAAATTATATAATTTAAATGTGAAATTGTATAATAAATTATATCAAAAATTTAAATTAAATAAATTTAATTTCATAAACCAATTAATATGTAAAAATTATATTGTATATTATGTGAGTATTACAACTATTTAATTATTTATACAGTTTTTAATTATGTATTAAATTCATAAATTGATTTTAATATTTAAAAAACTTATATAGTCTAAATAAAAAATATTTAAATTCAATTCATCATATATAGTTAAAGTCAATAAAAAAACACTTTAAAAATAATAAAATAAATATTTTAAATATGATTTTTCTTTTTATATGTGTATTATGTATGTTAAATTAAAAAATTTTAAAAGATAATTTTGTTGATATATAGTGTGTTGAAAATAGATTTAAAATTAATAGCTTAATTTTTTTTGAAATTATAGGTGCAAAATAAAAAAGAAAAAAATGATAAAGTTAATCACTCTCTTTAATGGAGAGTGAGACTCAACATTGCACTACAAAGCAAGTGGACTTCACTTGCTCCAATGATAACAACTATTTCTCTCTTCTCACTTCTACTTTTATATATATATATATATAGATATAGATTAATATAAATGTTTAGGTTTTTATATTTATTATTATATATATCAAAACTTAAGAAAAATTAACATCATGGAATAAAATTTAAAAAATCATAGCTGTGGTGTGAGGTTCCGAATTATGAAAATAAAATGGCAATATGGTTAAAAAACTAGACGCACGTGTTTCAAACTTCAAATGTATCTTTTTAAGTTGTTCAACGCTTCAAGTTTATTTCTTCCAATCTTTAAAATTGATGTCATAAAGTCATGCTTTTATTCAGTTGACCAGATTTTGGAACATGTCTTGTTTGGTGGGTTTAATAGTGCTTGGACATGGTATTGCCTAGTTTAAATACGATGATTTTGCACCATGCATATTTTGACTCATATTGGAAAAACATCAAACCAACTTTTCATTTAAATCAGAATCGCGGAATCTAATCAAAAGCGTACTTAGTCTTTGGTAGTATATGAGTGTACCAAAAATCACCGGAATGAAAAGAAACGAAAACAAGAGAGGATGAACTTGTGAGGTCCATGGATTAGGGTCTCCATGTACCTTAATTAAATATGTTGAACTTATTTCTATATATATACAAGGAATTTATCTTTAAATTTTCCAATGTGGGATTAGTAAAATTCCTTTAAAAGTGGTTGTGACGTATCATCTTCGCGTATTAATCTTTTACTCGCCAAAATTTGATTTTGAAATTTTAAATATGTCACGATCATCTACTCCATGAGTATAACGATCTTAGCACAATTAATTTTCCAAAAATTAATATTTAATCCTCCAAATATTTGGTTTAACATGAGTGTTTAAAACATCTCACAAACAAATTTTCAACACCTGATAATTAGACAAACTAAACTGTAAAACACTAACACTCTGAAACTTATGGACTGCTTGATTGAATACTTTAAATATAGGAAAATGAAACTGAAATTAAATAAAATGTTTGGTACATTATTTTGGGTGGAATGACAAATTTTGGATGGAATAACTATCATTCCATCCAAAAATTGCACTAAAATTCTTTGTAATTTATTAAAGTGAATTAATAAAATGAAAAATATTCATTTGTTTGAATAAAAAAATCATCCTAGGAATTTTGTTCTATAAAAAGGAAAAGTTAAAAAAAAAAAAAAGTTGATTTCATTCCTAAACAATTAGATAACCGATCAAAATTTTAAACAATATAATAATAAGGATCATACCTTTTACTATCATCACTATCTACTATCATTAACATTCATATTCACATTCTTTATAAAAAACAAAGCAATTCTTTATTTGTATTTTATGTGTATTTTCTAATTGTATTATTTATTTTATTATAATAACTCTAATTGAAAGTAATATTATATAAAAGAAGATACTATTTGAAATTGTAGGATGAAATTGGTTTACCAAGATATATCATTATTATTTATATTGTCTGAATATAGATATCAAACACTATTTTATCATGATTGAAGTTCAAACATATAAATTAAGTGGACATTTGGTTTCATTTTCAGGCCCATTTCAAGTTTTTTTTTTTCTCAAATATATTTATTATTTTCCAATGTAACTTACTAAGTGCATTCATGTTGTATGAAATTGACTATGAAAATATGATTGGTTAATTATTTTGATGTGTGTGGGTGTGTATCTTGTAATAACTGAACAATATATTGAAATTGACTATAGAGATATTGTTGCACAGGTGTGGGTACGGGTGCGGGAGGGGGGATACGATACGGGTTTGGGGATATGAATTTTCAAAAAACTTAGGTTGCGATTCGTCAAGGATACGTCTATTTATTTATATTTTATTATATATAAAACCTAAAAAATTAAATATATTTTTAAATTTTGTAAATCGAATGTATATAATTCACATTTTCTCTAACCCAAAACTTAAACATATTCAATAATTTAATATAATTAAGTAACCAAAAATCAATTTAAATTCAATTAGCCTAATATATACGTCATAACAGTGATTACAATATAAAACAAGTGGTACATTGTCAATTTGAATCTTATTATAATATATTTTTAAATCTCTCCAAGGTGATGTGTCAACACCACCTTATTCTAAGGATGAGGTGGCATGTCTTAAATCTCTCCATTTCGAAATAATGCACTCTCATTAAAAGTTGGTTTAAGTTTTGATCTCAACCATTCATTTTATATCATTACATCTAAACCATTGATTTGTAACTAGGGTTAATATAATTATTCATCATTTTCATTCTCCCATAAACCGTCTCTCTTACATCCGATCTCCCTCACACCACCAAACTCTTCTTCGATGTTTTTCAGAGCGGCGCTTCCGCCCCCTCTCCAATTAGAGCAGACCAACAACTTATATCAGACTATAATTTTCTCACCGCCGTCTACCATGTCCACGCCGCCTCATTCCCAGAATCTTTCAAAGGTTAGGATTTTTTTTATTCACGAATTTTTGCGATATTATCTTAGGTATAAAGTTTTCTCTGTGTATTAAGTTGTTCCTTCGAGTAGCCCAGTGTCGTCTCGCTGCTCTATTACAGCCGGCCCGCTTAGCCCAGCACCGTCGTTCCTCCTCCTAACCCAGCGCCTTCTTTCCTCCGACCAAGGTAAACTCTCGATCCCTTTGCACATATGCGTTTCTCTATTCACGGAATCAATTGGGCACAAACACTACACATACAGAGCAAATGTTTGATAATATCACAAAATTCTCGGTGTTTCACTCCACTAATCCGGAAAAAATTCAATTCAACTTGGAATTCAGCCGGCATGGTGGTGGAAAGTATATGTTAAATGTATGAGAGTGAATTCAAATAAAAAAAAAGGACATTAAATTTCTTACTTAGATATTTTTGGAATTTATTTTTGCAAAATATTTATATATGCTAATTTTGTTGAAGGATTTGCAAAAGATATTGTCACGTAAAAGATGACAAGATTCTAAAAAAATCTTATCATCCAATACCATATCTTACATGGATAATAGATTGTAACATTATTTCTTTTGGACAATATTTTACTAGCCAAAATATATTGTCACTCAAATAACATATTATTCACAAAAAATCTTACCATGAAATACAATATCTTACCATATATAATACAATAATAGATACTTTTGGAATTTATTTTTGCAGAATATTTATATATGCAAATTTTGTAGGGGGATATTGAAGTATCTTGCAAAGAATATTGTCACGTAAAAGATGGCAAGATTCCTAAACCATATCTTACCATGAATAATAGATTGTAACATTTTTTTTACAAGATTTTACTACCTAAAACACATTGTCACTGAAATAGCATATCATTTCCAAAAAATCTTGCCATGCAATACAATATCTTACCATGTATAATACAATAATATATATTTTTTGGAATTTATTTTTGTAGAATATTTATATATGTTAATTTTGTAGGAGAATGTTAAAATATTTTGCAAAAGATATTGTCACGTAAAAGATGGCAAGATTCTCATATATTATATCTTACCACGGATAATAGATTGTAACGTTAATTTTTTTTGGACAATATTTTGCTAGCCAAAATATGTTGTCACTGAATAGCACATTATTCCAAAAAAATCTTGCCATGAAATACAATATTTTACCATGTATAATACAATAATAGATATTTTTGGAATTTTTTTTTTAGAATATTTATATATGCTAATTTTGTAGGAGGATATTGAAATATTTTGCAAAAGATATTGTCACCTAAAAGATGGCAAGATTCGCAAAGAATCTTGCCATCCAATACCATATCTTACCACGGATAATAGATTGTAAATTTTTTTATTTTTTTGGACAAGATTTTACTACCTAAAAGATATTGTCACTGAAATAACATATTATTCCAAAAAAATATTGCCATAAAATACAATATCCTACCATGTATAATACAATAATAGATATTTTTGGAATTTATTTTTGCAGAATACTTATATATGCTAATTTTGTAGGAGAATATTGAAATATTTTGCAAAAGATATTGTCACGTAAAAGATGACAAGATTCTCAAAGAATCTTACCATCCAATATCATATCTTACCATGGATAACATATTGTACAAGATTTTACTACCCAAAAGATATTGTTATTGAAATAACATTACTCCAAAAAAATCTTGTCATGATATACAATATCTTACCATGTATAATACTATTTCACATATGGTTAGCAATTTTTTTTATATAAAATACATGTATACATGAAATGTTTAGGAGGAAATTGATTTTTTTTTTAAATAATTCGAATTGTCGCTTAAATGTAATTCTTAGGATTGAATTTTTCCATTATAAATACCTGCAAAATTGAATTTGAAACTGTAAAATATAGATATTATTTTTTTAGTAGGATTTCGAATTTTTTCAACAATTTCTATTTTTTTAACTCTTTTTCGTTTTTTTAAATATCTGTAAATGTGAAATGTCCAGGTGGAAAAAAAAAAAAAGATTGGCGCCTAAGGGTCAATTCTTATTGTTGAATTGTGTATTATAAATACCAACACATTAATCAATTGTTCCCACACAAAGATCTACACAATATTTTATTTTAATTAGGGTTAATTGCAAAATAAATCATGAACTTTATAGTCTTTATCAATTACAACATGAACTTTTAAAGTTTGCAATTCGATGCACGGACTAATTTATTATTGCAATTCGATACATGGTGTAAATTTCCAGGGATACTCTATACATGGTGTAAGTTTTTCGACAATACTATCATTACGCGGCAGCTGAAGCCGTTACCAAAAATGCGTCACACGCTACATCAAATGTCAGATCTAGAAAAAAATAAAAAATTCAATTTTTTTTTTTATAAAATATTGCTCAAACACGGTTTAATAATAGTGAAAGATATAAGAATTGTTTTATAAGTCTTCGTACAAGTTTGAATGATGTGAGACATTTTTTCTACATAAACTAGACAACACCAAAATTTATTATCAATTATTAAACGTGTTTGGGCAATATTTTTTTATAAAAGAACTTTTTGAAATATTTAGAAAATAAAATTTTGCAAATTTGACATCTAACGTGGCGTGTGACGCGTCTTTGGTGTCGGCTCCGATTGCCACGTATGCGTACATATTGCCGAAAATTAGCACCATGTATTGAATTGCAATAAAAAAATTAGTTCGTGCATCGAATTGCAAACTTTAAAAGTTCATGTTGTAATTGATAAAGACTACAAAGTTCATGATTTTTTTTGCAATTAACCCTTTTAATTATGACATTATTTTTGTAAAATGTTACCTTTAGATTTGTAGGATTCTATCTTTAGAGTTGAACTTTTGTCAATTTTTATTGTATCTTCATATCATGGGGGAAAATTGGGCATGCAAGTATACAAAAACTGTAATTTTAAGAAATATTATGTTATACTAATTTGAGATTAAATGTGTGAATTAGTTAAATTTTTTCAGATTTTATATTTATTCATGTTTAGTATTTATTATTTGTTGAATTATAATTACAATTTTAAAATTATATCAAAATTACAAGATATTTTAAAAAAATTAATATTTATAATTTGAAATAATAATAACAAATATTTTTTTCAGTCCGCGAAATTCGCGGGGGTACGTACTAGTTATATTATATAATAAAATTAAATTGAAATAACACATTTAATGCTTAATAAGTAGGATACGCAGGGAGGATTCAAGTATCCGTTAGTGAATTCGTCACGTGAAGAATCCGATTCGCGGATTCAAGAATCTCACCCCTTTTAGGAAGTGGGTGCGAATCCGATACTGCATTGTGATATTTTTAGAAGAATCTGTGCATCATAGCTATAGAGTCATAGACCTCTTTATTGGATTTCAAAATTTTAGAAATTGATATATGAATCGACAATATAAAGAAACAAGAGTAACTCTTCTGTACATGCACTTACTCAACAATTTACATTGTTTACACTGAAAAGTATGATTTGATTGCATTGAAAAGTGTAGTTAGATTGCACTGAAAATCAATTTTCAGTATAAACTTATTAGTGTAATTTAACCACATTTTTCAGTAGGGTTGTTCACAGTAAGGACCAAAATGGATATTTTAAAATATCTGTGTTCGTACCGAAATTTGGTTATTTTAAAAATCGAGTGTCCGTGTTCGTACCAATAATTTGGTACGGTGCGGTACATATTTTTATTTTTTGGTACGAATCGGAACAAATTTTCGGTTACAAACGCACCGGATCGTATTGGTACGAAATGGAGCGGATAGACATATTTTTTCGTTATTCTCTCCTTTAAAAAAAATATTGATGCACACTCACACGAATATTACACATTTTCAACTACAATTAAATATATACCCTTCAAGTTCAAATACAACACATTATATGATAATGAATGGTTTAAAAAATAACACAAATCAATAGAGTATTTAAAATATGGTATTTTATTTAAATACTCTATTGATTTGTGTTATTTTTTAAACCATTCATTATCATATAATGTGTTGTATTTGAACTTGAAGGGTATATATTTAATTGTAGTTGAAAATGTGTAATACAACACATTATATGATAATGGATGGTTTAAAAAATAACACAAATCAATAGAATATTTAAAATATGGTATTTTAAATATATATTTTATATACCATATTTTATGATAATGAATGGTTTAAAAAATAACACAAATCAATAGAGTATTTAAAATATATATTTAAACAATCCTTTTGAAATATCTTGTGAATAGAAAAATGCAATACTATAAACATGTTGATCGAGATTCCTATATGAGGTGCACCATATCTAAGTTTTTGGTAAAAGAAAAAAATGAATATACATTAGAATGAAACTAAAAGATGAAACAAATTAAATTTAAATCATTTTGATATACACCTAAACATGAATTAATGCTTTAAGAACTAAATATGATAAATAATATAATATTTGCATTCTGAATACTGATAAATTATGGTATCGTATAGTTGTACTTGAATTTAATAACATTTTAATACATTTTGACGAATACAAAATAAATAATTATTAAATTTTAATATATATTTAATTCGGGTCGATTTAGTTCGGTACGGTTAATTTGATAATATCCATATCCATACAAAAAAAAAATTGGTTCGTTTTCAGTACAGTTAAAGTTAAAAAGTCAACGTATTTTCGGTTCATTTTTTTTTTTCGGTGCGAATTTTGGTACGAGTTCGGTAATCTCCAAACTCCGTGAGCAGTCCTACTTTTTAATATAATCAATCTATTTTAATGTAAATTATTCTAGCTATTGAGTGTGTAAACCATGCACCAAGTGCATACGAGAGTAGCCCACAAACAAATACTCTCTCTATTCCCTCTTAAACTTCACACTTTCCTATTTGGGACGTCCCACAATAAATTTCACATCTCAAATAAAGAAATAAAACATACTCACAATAACCACTTTAATTCAAAATACTTTTCACTTATTAGTTGAAAAAGTCAATAAAACAGTTTTTCTTAAAATCTATAACACCCAATCTATAAAATTTAAGAGACGAGGGAGTACTGTTTAACAAATTCGCCACCTTCTTATCATCAAACCAAAGTGTCATTGTCTCATTGGAAACATTGCCTCATGAATATTGACAGTTTTTATTATTTTATGAATTAAATGTTACTACCTTTTATAAAAGTTTAATCTAGAAGCCTTGAGAGGACAAACGAAAGCTCTCCCCTACCACTTTTTTCTCTCGCCTAACAATTTGACTATATATGAGACTTTTCATTAATTTTTTTTATTATTTTGAAGGAAAAAAAAAAACTTCTGCTAATAGTAAATAAATTCTTACCATGCACGGTAACGGTAAGGTAAATTGTTTGAGGAATTTAAACTATGTTTTATTTATACATAAATCTTATGTTTCTCGTGAAATGTGTTCTATGTTATGATTGAAAAATTATCAACATTTTTTTTTTTTTAAAGGTAAAAGTTTAATACAAAAATAGCTTTTATGAGAATAACAATTTAGCTTGAATTTTTTTTTTTTACATATTTTTTTTTCATGGTCGTAAAAAACACATTATGTGCCAGTCTTGTGTTTTTTTTTTTTTTTTTTTTGTGTGTGTTTATCAACTGACTTATTTATTTATTATTCAGATGTTTAAAATAAATTTAACAAACAAATATCAATAAAATCTAAAATCTAGAAGCTAAGACCATTGAAGATGCTACGACATTAATCTAGATAGTGTATGTAAATTCTACTTAAAATTTAAAAACAGATTTAAAAAGTTAAAATTGTGATGGAAGCAATTATAAAAATATATACTCCCTCCATTCCAAACTCGTTTGCTATATTATAAAAAATGTCCGTCTCATACTCATTTGCTACATCTACTTTTGACAAATAAGTAACAATACTTTTTAATATTATATTCTTCATACACTAATAACCAAAATCATCTACTTAATCACTTTATCACTTTAAATATTATAAATAATTTTTTTCTTAAAATTCGTGCAAAAGTAAATGAGAATTTGAATTTGGGATGAAGGGAGCATTATTTTATAGTTGTATTTGCAAAACCCCTCTAATTTGGTGGCAAATGCTTGCTAACTCAAAAGTTGAACCAATATTGTCGTATGTGAATAGTAATTGATAAATTTTTCACTTATTCACAACACAAATCTGTTTTTTATCTTTACCTTTTATCTTATTTTTTGTTCTGAGTGAGTTTTCTGTTTTCTTTTTTGTTTGATTTTTAATTTAGTTTTAATATTTTTTATTTCTTTATATTTTATTTTATTTTAAAATTTAATGTATATTTTGTTTAGTTATTTATTGATGATATTCTCTTTATAATTAATTCATATAGCTATATTATAATTTTCTACTTAATATTATAAGACATCAACATTATATATATTTTTTAAATAGAACACATAACTTGCTTGTATTGTTATATTTATTCATACGAACCCAAATTGTACTAATAGAAATATATAAGATAACATTAATAACATACATTAGTTATATCACTTTATTTGATTTAATTATAAATTTGAAATAATATATTCCCTCTGTCTATGAAAAATATACACCATTTTTTACATGTGAATTAATACAATGTGTCGGAAAGTATTTAGGGGACTTGTGAGGTCGTTCATGAATAAAGTAATTGTTTATGGAAAGTATGCATAAAACATTACCATAAATAATCACTTTATTCATGAACGGACCTCACAAGGCCCCTAAATACTTTCCGACATATTATATTAATCCACGTGTAGAAAAATAGTGTATACTTTTCATGGATAGAGAGAGCATTTGATTATAAACAAATATTTAATAAAAAATGAAAAAATTGGAATATTCTAAGAGAATTTCCTAATTGAGAAAATGTTTAAGAATATGATTTAAGATGATTTCAGTAATTTTTTGTGACCTCTACTCTATAAGAAGAATCACTTTATTTTGTGAAAGATAAATTTTAAAGTGTTATCTTATATTTAAGCACTTTGAATCTATTTTGGAGAAGCAATACATACCTGTTTTTGAATTATGAAGAAGTGATTCTTGCTGGGACCTACTTCCATATAATGCATAGTTTTGTAAATTATGATTAATTAAGTGATTTTTTTGCAAACACTCCCCAACTTTAAAACTACTTTATTTCAAAATATTTTTCACTTTTAAGTTTACTACAAACATCACTTAACATCAATTTTGATTTTGCATTAAAGTTTCAAAACATACCTTTAATTTGACTCAAATTTAGTGACAAATTAATGATTGTTTGAACTCATTTTGAGTCCATTCAACCAACATCAATCTTGCATGGTACCCGCTTTTAGCTTACTAGAGCAAGTATTGTGTGAGACTATTATATAAATGAGTGTAATGTTTTTGCAATTTTTTCTGTAACACTCTTAAAATTTGGGTATCAGTATCACAAGACAAGCGAAAATTTTATTTTTAATATATGAAACCTTCTCATACAAATTTTTATAATTTTATTATAGCTGTGTTTTTTTACTTTTTCCTTTTTGATGATGGGATTCGCACTGTTATTGTGCAATGGACTAATTTTGAGTGTCTTTACTCACGTACTCATATATAAATTCTACCATCACACATCTCATGTAGTTAGCATCGAATTATAATGTGGACAGGACCAAAACTTGACTGGAATGGACACTATGCAATTTAGTGAAGTTGATGATTTAATCACGTGCGCAGCCTTAAGTGACTCCGGAAAAAATAATTTGTGTCTTTTTTTTAGGAGGGTTGGGTTGGGGGATTGTGGACGATAACTATGGGTTGAGTTTGGTGCATAGAATGTGTGCTCGAAGCAAAGGCGGTTAAGCGAGATAAATTGACAACTCATTTTGACTATTTTCCTTGGATATAATTGAATGAAGGAAAAATTTTGGTGAGATCGTCTATGGATGTATTTTTGTTAATTAATATGGTTAAGAAAAATAAATGGACCGGGTTGATTTGGACCTTGTGAGACGAATTTCTGTGTAACATATTTATAACATGACAAAGTATAGAGTAAAACTGGTTTATACATGAATCACTGAAGGATATTAGTTGTTATCATTGAAGAGTATTAGTTGTATTTACTGAAGAGTATTACTGATTTACACTAAAGAGTCTTAGTTATTCATTGGAAATGAACTAAGATTCTTCAGTGAAAACAACTAATACCCTTCAATGATTCATATATAAACCAATTTTACTCTATACATACTCTTATGACATAGTTTTGTATGTACTTGGTACACTATTCAATTTAATTATATTTTTTGAAAAGTTATTCCTACTAAGTACTGAAAAGTTTTTTCCGTTATTATTAAAAAAATACATTTGATGCATACAAGATCTTGTTTTGAGTGATTGAAAAATAAAAATAAAAATAAAAATAATTTTACTCCATAATATTATTAATTAATTAAATTTACCCAAAGGAGGATGACATGGAAATTATTAGCTTGAGGGTCACAAAAGCACCTTCCAAAGACTTTCTTCATTTTCCTCCAACCTTCATATTCCTTAATCACGACAAAATGTCCACTTTTTTCTTTCAATTCATTGATCAAAATCTCATTTCTCCTTCCAAGAAACAACCTTTGTTTTTAGTATAAAACCTAATCATACACTCTTGCAACATATACCTATATATATGTCCCATCCACTTGCACAAAATTTAGTGACTCGACTTATGAATCATAAGTACCAAAATAAAATGGATTTACATGATGGTATTGGTAGGGTTCCAAAGAAGGGCAAGAAAGGGAAGCGGAAGGACGAAAATTCGCTAAAAGTAGTTTACATTTCTACCCCGATGAAGGTTAGAACTAGCACGGCTAGGTTCCGAGCGCTAGTGCAGCAACTGACGGGCAAACACTCGGATATAGCCGGATACATGGATACACGTGGAGGTGGAGCCTCGGCTACTGAATTTCGCGACGATTGTGAATTTTTATTAGCCAATAATCATCCACTTCTATCTTCTGATCACATAAACATCTCTTCCGACTCCTTCATGGGGCCCACCGACAGTGTCTACACCTTCCAAATGGAACAACAAATTTATTCATCCGAATATTCTTGCTGTGACCCAGATGCTTCGCAACTAGATGTGTTAGGAAGCTATGAGGACTTAATTATATGAACTAGCCTCATTTTGCCTTTATAAATATTTTGTCATTTACCCTTTTGTCCTTGCATATATTAAAAATAGCCAAAGCACTTTAATCAAGCAAGTATATATTAATAAGAGTCGTATACTCGTATATGTTAAGAAAAACAAAAAACTACAGTCTACAGAACGTATACGAATTATACATGAATTGAATGAACTACTATAGTTTTGAGACTTCGATCGATTCAATGAATTTTGAGTTAGATATATAATAATTTAATGAGCCTTTACTCGAGGGGACACGTATATTTATGTTTGTGCGCTTAAATTAAACATTTGATTAATTAGTGGTCACAATCGACTTTAATTTATAAATTTATTTCAAACACAAGATATGTACTATTACTATAATTACGTACACATGGTACTGTACCTTACAATTAGTCATCGAAATTTGTTAAATAATTTTCATGATTTAATTACGTACACATTCACAAACAGGTCAATTGCTCTCGAGTCACGATTTTCATTTTCTGCAGAATCTTAGTCCTTCTTAGGAAAGTTTATGGAGTTCGCTTCATAATTTTATCTTAATGATATATTTTTATTTAAAAGAAGACCAATAATTTGAGTCCTCACTAACGGATAAAACCTCCTGAATGATGGTGTCATGCACTATAAACTGGCTTTGTGAGTATTTATTTATGAAGTAACACTTGCATAGATCAATTGTACGGTATAACTATTGCAAAAAGAACTGTTGTAAAGAGTTGTAACTCGGCCCATTATATAGATAAAAGAGTTGAGCTCGTGAAGTACTCAATTTATTAACGAACTAACTCGAACTTGACTCGTCAAACTCGATAGTGACTCATTAGACATGTGAGTCGAGGCGCGCTCAGCTCGACTCGATAAGTGACCGAGTTGAGCTTGAACTTCAAGTTCTATAAAATTGTTACAAGGCCCATACCTCGTGTGAGACAACACCATTCAACTATAGCATTACAAAGTTACTAGTAAGTCATCATTGAACAGTGCTTGGTTTTACTTTATAAATAGATGTCTTAACCTCATTTATAAGGGTTGGATTCTAAGTGCAATAAATATAAAAGAGAGCTCTAAAGTTCTTCTTGATCAAGCATATTAACAAAATTCATCATTTTTTTTTGTTTGGTAAGCTTTGCTCGAATCATACAAAAACCGCACAAACACACCAATGGTTCAATTAAGTGCATATAAACAATAATTCTACATTTAGAGTCAAAATAAAACTTCCGGATACTCATTTTGTGGTTGGAAATTTCTGAATTGTATTGTATTATGGTAAAGTCGAAAATTAATGTATTTTGAGAGCGATTGCCACGTAATAATTCGTCTTAAATAAAAAGTCTAATTTTTACCGGAATTTTATTTTCGTCTGAATTTACTTAGTCATTTCCGATAAGCACACCCACATATCCAACATCCATCAATTTGGAGGAGTTTTGTTGCTTAATGAAGGTATGGACGATTTTCAACCCCCAAGCATAACTTTATCTTCCTTTCATCTTTTCTTAAAGGGAAATATGTGTCAATGCCACTTTGAAGTTTCCATTTTTAAAATTGTCTCCCACTATTTTTTTTTTTTTTTTTATAAATATGCCACCCAAAATATGATTTGGACCTAAATGCCCTTAGAAAATCCAAAACCTGTCCAACTCCAATTGAAAAAACATACGCAACACAGCCCTCCCCCCCCAAATCGTAACCCTCCGCCGCGCAGCCCTTCCCCCACCCCCCCAAATCGTAACCCTCCGCCGCGCAGCCCTTCCCCCACCCCCCCCCCCCCCCAAATCGTAACCCTCCGCCGCGCAGCCCTCTCCCTCCTCCCAAGATATCGGCGTCGCGCAACCCTCTCCCCCCACCCAAGAAATCGGCGTTGTGCAACCCTCCCCCTTCCCCCACTAGAAATCGGCGCCAGCCCGCCTCTTCCCCTCAGAAAATGCTGCCTACACTGTCACGGTTACTGGACGAGGCCCGTGTGCAACGCCGGTTACTGGACGAGGCCGCACAACCATGCGACCCTTGTGCGACCTTTATGCAACCCTCTTTGATGTTTTAATTTTGGTTAATTGTTGCAACCCTTGTGCGACCATCTTTGATACTTAAATTATTGATGCGACTCTCTAATTGGTTTAAAAACAATTTATCGTTGTTGCTTAAATTTTGGTTAACTGTTGCGACCCTTGTGCGACCTTTGTGCGGCCCTCTCTGATACTTTAATTTTGGTTAATTGTTGCGACCCTTGTGTGACCATCTTTGATACTCAGATTATTGTTGCGACCCTCTACTTGGTTTAAAAACAGTTTAAATTTTTGGTTAATTGTTGCGACCCTTTACTTGATCTTGGTCTTGCTGAAGTTAGATGTCTCTTGGTCTTGCTGAATTTAGTGTTTGGAGTCATAGTTTTTGGGTTGCGCAGTGTTCATGTACGGGTCACGCTGTGTCGCGCAAGGGGTTGCGCATGTGGTCGCACGGGGGTCGCGCATGTGGTCGCGCGGGGGTTGCGCATGTGGTCGCACGGGGATCGCGCATGTGGTCGCGCGGGGGTCGCGCATGTGGTCCCGCAATCATATGTACAGAACCTATTTTCCCGTTCAAGCTGCATGAGAAGGGTCGCCGGCGTTTTCTAAGAGAGAGGACAAGACCAACGTGTTTTTCTTCTTTTTCTCTACAGATGGTGCATTTTTTTCAAATGAAAGGGAAGGTTCGGCGACCTCGTCCCTCGGGCGTCGCTGATGGAAAGGATGGAGATGGTGGAGATGGCACCGACGGCATATTTCTGAGTGAAAGACTGTCGACATACACCTGAGAAAGAGAGAGAAGGGATGCATATATGAGTTGTGTTTTATCTATCATTAGGTCCAAAATATGTATTGAGTGGCATATTTAGAAAAAAAAAATAGTGGGTGACAATTTTGAAAATGAAAACTATAAGGTGGCATTATCACATATTTCCCTTTCTTAAATTCACTGGGCCCACCGATGGTGAAGATAACACAGTGGATTGGTCCACATATAAGGCACTTATGGACCTGAACCATGCATAAGCCCCACGTTAATTATCTTCTTATTTGATTATTATACAGATTTCTTCAATCTACAAATTGAGACAATTTGTCTTTAATAAACATATTTATTATATTTCTCTAACTAAGAAATGTTATGATTACTATATATTATTTAATTTTTTATGTTGTCCTTGAAATTGTTTGAAGGAGTGGGAAGAGTAGGGCCAATTTAGACTTAGTTACAAATATATTAAGAATGACTCTAATGACAAGGTATGTATAAAGTAGTTTATGATTATATTGTTGCTTAAAGCATTTCATAATTAGTGTTGTAATTATTATGCTCGGCTAATTTAATATCTCAATGATATAAATAATAGTGTTTAACTTCATATAATAGATTGCATGAAGTTGAAAGTGAGGTCAAATGTATTCCGTTTACATTTTCTCTGTAGGATGGTTCTAATTAAACATTTCGATTTCAAACTAGTATTTTTGATCAACTGTTGTTAATTGAATTCAAAGAGGCTTATTGGTCATATGGTTGACTGTTGCCCATTGAATTCAAAGTAGCTTTTTCAAATGATATATATATTAAAAGTGAACTACAAATTTTAAACTTCATTTAACTAAAGCGATTATAAATTCATCAAAATGAATCCGCAATCTATATATATATATATATATAAATAAAAGTGAGGAGAGAGACAAAGTTATTATTATTGGAGTAAGTGAAGTTCACTTGCTTTGTGGTGCAATAGTGAGGCTCACTCTCCATCAAAGAGAGTAAATTAATTTTACCATTTTATTTAGTTTTACTTTTGTTGATGATCTTGGCTCGAATTAGATGATTAGTGGTTGTTCTTATGCTAAGAAGATCATCAAACAAGAATTAAATTAAAGATTAAAACTAGATTTCTTCAAGGAAATGTTGGGGAGAAAATTTGCAAGAGTTTGACTTGTTTTTTGAATTATTGAACCCTCTTTTATTGTCCCATGAAGGGATATATATAATGGTACAAGCAAGTAGGAGGTGTCACCTCCCTAATCACTTTCATTTACAATGTGACAAGTGTTAAGACGCATGTTTTATCCTTAAGCTATTACATCTTATACAATGACAAGTGATAAAACACTTGTTTGTTCCTAATGTAATGCCTAATTATTGGGATTTCTGATGATCTTCCGAGATGCCCTCTTGCTCGTCTGTTCGCCTCTTTTTATTTCTCTTTCCTCCTTCTTGGTCAAGTTGGTCGCCTCTCTTTTTATGCCTACATGACCAGCTGCTCGCCTCCTAGTGCTCACTTCCCTGCTGCTCGTCCTTTCTGCCTTTCTTCTCTTAATGACTTCTTGATCAATATTTTAATATATATATATATATATATATTACCTTAATCCCGTTGCTCGGTTGTTCGCCTATCAACAATGCCCCCTAGTTTGACATATTAGGATGAATTTTTATTTTTATTCTTTTATGTCAAGCTATAAGCTGAGTCGTACTTTTATGATGGGAGGCGAACAATAGGGTTTTGCGCTTCAAGGTTAGTAGGAGGCGAACAACATGATTTTGAATTTTATTGGCGGGAACTTTGGGAGCGACCAACAGGGTGTGACCTTTGATCTGATGACTTTTCGCTTCCCGAGGTGCGGGATACGAGGCGACGTGGGCGGTTGGTGACATCACCGCCGCCCACGCGTGCACTTTTCTTTTTGCACATAAGGGCCTCCATTTTTCTTAAATTCTTCAAATTGACCTCGTTTTTACTCTTATAAATAACTTCCCTTCATTCACCCATTTTCCTTTTTCCGCTATTGTGAACAGAAATCTCCATAGACGAACACATCGAAGCTTTCTCATTCCCAAATCTTCTCAGATTTCAATCGATTTCGCTCAAATCAAAGGTGAATTTTTTGGTTTCTTTTGTTTTTTCTCTTCAATTCTTTTCATTTTTTTCTTCGATTTTTCCTTTTTCTTTCGCGATTACCACCATTTTGGCACTGCTCCACCGCCCTTGCCGCCGTGTCGTCGCTGTCGCGCCGCCGCTGCTTCTTGTTTTCTATTTTTGCGACGTTATCGGCGCCGCCATATCATTATCTCCCTCCCATTGTCCGATCAAATCTTCCCAAATGGCATCTCCTTCTTCGAGTAGTACGCCTTCTGTTGAACTTGTTGGCCGAAATCCTGGGAAATGGCCTATGGTAGATGAACAGCCGCTCCCCGCTTCTCGCCGCTTGCTCCGCCGAGCAATTGCTCAAAATCCCAGAACCCTACTTGTTGATGAAGAAACGGGGTTAGAGGCGAGCTCCGTTGTTCGCTCCCTTGACGAATTTTATGCTGTGGAAAGTTCAGGCGAGCACGACGTCCATGGCCCTGTTGCTCGCTCCTCGCCGAGAGATGGAACATCCTCAGATTTGGGTGAGGACTCCGCTGAAGTCGCCGCTGAGATCGAGGAGATGAGTATCCCTGGAGACACGGGAGCGAGCAGCGGGCAAGCAAGCAGGCGAGGAGGCGACCAACAAGGTCAACCTCCTACCCAACTGACCTGGGAGTTCCTTAAGGAGATTAACTTCCCTATATCGAAACCTACCCCTGAGTCTCAAATCCCTGAGGCTGTTGTTCGAAGACAGGAGTGGATTGATTATGCCAATCAACATCATAACTCTTTTCCTACTCTGCCACGACCCATCATGGAAGCTCGAGACTCTTCCTATACGGCGAGCAAAGTGGCGAGCATAGTCACAGAAGATGACCTGACCTGGATTCGCTCCTCTTATCGCATCCCATATGACATTCATCTGTACGCACCACAAA
Source organism: Ballota nigra (assembly GCA_947034835.1). Classification (NCBI taxonomy): domain Eukaryota; kingdom Viridiplantae; phylum Streptophyta; class Magnoliopsida; order Lamiales; family Lamiaceae; genus Ballota; species Ballota nigra. The sequence goes on from OX344722.1 coordinate 104,252,311, forward strand.
AAGGGGAGACTGCTGACAATCCGCCTCCTAGATGTACTGCTATCAATCTGGATGTCCTCAATACGGGGTTCCCGTTGCCTCTGCACCCGATAATTGGGTGGTTTCTCGAGGACACCAACCTGGCCATAACCCAGATCACCCCGAATGGATGGAGTAACCTCTTGGCCTTCATAAACCTCTTTGGGCTAGAGGGTTACAAAAACAAGACCAGCACTGTGGAAATTCACTATGCGATGACCATTTCTTCGGCCGTCAATGAAGAGGGGCTAGAATGGTACTATATCAAGGCTCGTAGCAGTGTGAAATTGATCGAAGGAGTGCCGAACAAAGTGAAGAGCTGGCATAAACAGTTCTTCTATATTGGTGGCGACTGGCGGACGTCCTCTGATTTTCGGGAGGACCTGGGAGTATAAACTCCCCTACACACTTTGGAGAAATTCGGCGTAGGTTTCACCTTTTGGTTTATCATATCCAAGGTGAACTAATTTTAATATTTTTTCTTTTGTTTTACAGGTCCGCGCATTCTAAAGTGGGGGCACCCTGAGCTGAGTGAGGAGTTCTTGTACGTCCTTGCTTTGATTTCTCTCCCGGACGTGAAGGATAACAACATCAAGCATCTCTCCAAGGCGCACTGTCGGAAGCTTGCTCTCGTCACCACAAGTGCCCATCATTTGGAAGCCCAGGCCGACATTCCTGAAGGTAGTTAATGTATTTTACTTTCATGGTTTTTTGGTCGACTGGTCGCCTATGACCTGTTGCTCGTCTAACTTGATTCTATATTTTATTTTCAGCTCAAAGGGTAACGGTAGCCGTTCCTCAAATCTCAGAAAGTTACCGTCTCCTTGCTCGCCGAGTGAAGCTAATGGCGGCCAACCAACCATCCAAAAAGAAGAAGTTTGACAAAGAGAAAGCTCCCCCGACGCCTGTCCCTACTCCTCGCCTCCCTTCCCGCTCCTCGCCTCCTAAAGACACTAGGGGGAAGAAAAGGCTGACTAAGGAGACAGCCCCCCGGAAGGACGATGAGGGCTCCAAACGAGCTAGGGGACAAGGCCTCTCACAGGCGAGCAGGTCTGCTGCTCGCTCTTCGCCTGTGGAGGAAGTGACCGAGCAGCAGGTTGTGGGCGCAATGACCGTCGCTCGAGAAAGGAGCTATTTGCCTGATCAGTCCTATCTGGGTTATGACCCAGTAAAAATAAGGGAGTAAGTATTTTCCCTCCTGCCCGGCTGTTCGCTCCTTGTCATACTTTTTTGACTAACTTTTCTCTCTCTGTGTAGGTACAAGAGAGATGATTATCCTGGACGAGCTAAAGTACTCCATCAACTTAGCTGCGTCAAATCTACCCCCGCCTATCACGAAATCAAGGACTCTCACGTCCGGTGGGCTACAGAGTTTGTCCCTTGCTCCTGGACAAAGACGGGCGAAGAGATTCTTCAGAGTCAAAATCTGAGTGACAACGCCTGTCTCCTAAGCTATAATGCGAGCGATCAAGTCATCTCTGCTCAGCGGGTCCTTGACCAAGCCATCGAGCTCGAGCGGACGAACCGGAGCTTGGGACGAAGGATAGAGCAGCTCGAGGCGGACCGAGATGCTCAACTGAAGAGAAAGGGGGAGGAGCTGGCCAAGCTAAAAGCCAAATTTGACAACGCCAAACTGTCCTGGGAGCGGGGTTTGAAGGCATCTGAGGACTAAGAGAGGGTTGCCTCCAATGCTTCAGAAAAGCTGAAGTTGGATTTGGGTGTTGCCACTGATCGCCTGCAAGTTCTGGAGACTGAACAAGTAGGTTTGGTAGAGCGGGTTGAATCTCTGAAGGTTCACGTCGACCGGTTGGAGAAGAAGAAAAAGCGTGACATATCCTACACCACGTACGTGCAGGATGTAACTGATAACACAAACTCGGTTGCATTTGTGCGTATACGGACTATGTGAGGTCCGTGAAGTATGCCTTGGACAATGGTCTTGATGTGATGACCAGTACTGTTAAGGACTTCGTGGACTACGTCATTGAGAACCCTCCGGCTGCCGGTTTCGACATCCCTGTTGCCGACTTGGGAGAGATGGGGGTTAACTTGGACATCTTTAAAGATGATGTTTGAGTCGTGGCCCCAAAGGAGAGAACTGAGGAAGTGAACCGAGACGCCACTGTATTTGATGCTCTAAGTCCTCTCTTTCCGAACCCTCTTGGTGAGACGAGCACCTCCACCGCAGTAGGCGAGCAGCAGGTCCCAGTGGCGACCAACCAAGATGCTCCTCCACCTCCTGCTGAAGACCCCCCGGCTCCTGAGTCTTGAAATCTTTTGTGTTTTCTTAGTTGATGTGCTAGATCTATTGTAACCCTTTTTCCTTTTGCACTTGTACCAGAAGTTCTATCTTTAATGAATTCGTACTTTTTTATTTTATTTGTTCGCCTTTTATTTATTTTTGCTTAAGTATTTCTTTCTTTGATTGAAAGTTAAATACTTTTCCTTTGCAAATCTGTGTATGTTGAGCATGCATGGGTCTATTTGGTTCTTTAAGAACTTGACCTCTACCATACTTCTTTTTATGCCCTGTTGCTCGCCACTCGCTACGTTTGTGCTTAAGTGCATTTAACTTTGGGTCGAGCAACTTTGTGTTATGGGTACGATTAATTGGGCCTCTGTGATTTTGGAGCCCTGCTGCTCGCCTCCTTTGGACTTGTGTTATGACACTTGCCTGTCTCCGGCGAGCAGCTTTCCTCCTTAGGCGAACAACTGGGCTTTGATGCCTTCTTGTCCGTTTAAACGTGTAATACAACAGACGACTATTCCTACTTATAATTTTTTGCTAAAAAATTTGAAAATTTTACCAACCTTACAACACAAATAATATGTTTTAAACAACTTAAACTACTTCAATGATCTATATAGACAAATTTTTACACTGGTTTGTTGGAGTTATACGTGAATTTCCCAACATGGTTTCCTAACTATTGATAATATTTCTTCAATAAAGCTGTGTTCTAAGTGTATTGGGCCGAGTTGCCTTCCATGTCTTCAAGGTCATACGTGTCGTTGTACCACTTGTGAGTTATCCTGAATGGGCCCTCCCAAGTCGGTCCAAATACTCCTGGAGGTGGTGCTAGAACTTTACGGAGTACCAGATCTCCGACTTTAAATTCCCTGACTTTCACTTGCGAATTATAATATTTCGCGATTCTTCTCTTGTATATTTCATTTTTCATTTCTGCTGAAATTCTTTTTTCGTCAATCAGATCCATTTCTACAGCCAGTGCTTTATTATTTTCTTGTTCATCAAACTCGGCTACTCTCTCAGTAGGTACCTTAAGCTCTACAGGTATAACTGCTTCGGTACCGAATGTCATAGCAAATGGTGTTTCCCCGGTGCTTGTTCTATGTGATACTCTCTATGCCCAAAGTACCTCTGGCAGTTCTTCTGATCATTTGCCTTTCTTATCCACCAGACGGAATTTTTGGATATGCTTGATTATCTTGTTAACTGCCTCGACTTGACCGTTGGATTGAGGATGATATGGTGTTCAAAAATATTTCTTGATTCCCCATTTTTTGCAGAACTCTCTTATCTTCTTTCCTTCGAACTACTTTCCATTGTCCGTCAGTATCGCTTGCGGGACTCCGAATCGGCACACTATGTTTTTCCAAATAAAGTTGATCATCTTTTCTTGTGTTATTGTCACTAGTGCTTCGGCTTCGGCCCATTTTGTGTAATAGTCCACGACCACTACTACAAATCTTACATTCCCTTTTCCCGTTGGGAAAGGTCCTATGATGTTTATCCCCCACTTTGCGAATGACCATGGACTATTTACTGAGATCAGCTCTGTTGGTGGCTTATAGATGTTGGGGGCGAACAGCTGGCACACGTGGCATATTTTTGCAACTTTGATCGCATCTTGTAACAGAGTTGGCCAATAGTATCCTTGTCTTACCATTTTGTATGCCAATGCTCGCCCTCCTGCATGATTTACACATACACCCTCGTGTATTTCCTTCAACACTTCCTGGCCTTACCCCCTTGCCAAACATTTCAGTAGGGGCAGTGAAAATCCTCTTTTGTAAAGTTGGTTATCCATGATAGTAAATCTTGCTGCTCGTTTGGCTATCTTGGCTGCTTCTTGCGGGTCTTCGGGCACTTTGCTGTCTTTGAGATATCTATATATCGGTGTCCTCCAATCTTCCTCTGTCAGTTCTTCTTCAATTTGACTGATTTTGTAGTCACTGGTGGATGGGTGAGAAATCTTTGTTATTGTGACTTGTGAAAGTTCCGCTGGTCCCGTGCTAGTAGCCAAGCGAGCAAGTGTATCTGCCTGTGCGTTGTTGTCCCTTGGTACTTGTTCAATATAAATTTGCTCGAAGAGTGAAGCCAGGTGAGCAACAATTTTTTGATACAAGGCCATATTTTCATCTTTAGCTTCGTACTCTCCATGGACTTGGTTGACTATCAGCTGGGAATCTACAAAATTTGGACTCTTCGACCCCCCACAGCCAGAGCCAGTCGTAGTCCGACTATCAGCGCCTCGTATTCAGCTTCGTTGTTTGTTGCCATGAATTCAAACCTGACCGCTGAAGTGAACACTTGCCTATCTGGACTGATCAGTACTATCCCGGCTCCCTAACTTGAATCGGAAATACCAACTTTCTACTAGTAGTTTCTCCACAAGCGTACGGGTTCACTGTAGTATAAGTAAGTATAGCGACCAAGTATATCGAACCTAAGGGAAAGAGTGTATGCGAATAGATCCCTGAAGATCTACGCATCGTAGCTAATATGAATGTATGTTTTTGGATTTTTCAAAGAACTAATTCTAAACTAAAGGAAACTAATTAAAATAAAGAATAAATTAAACGAATTAACTAAGGTGTGTTTTCAAATAAGTGATGGTGATGCTCAGGATAGGAATCCCTACGTATACTAACGGAGCAGGTACATAATCAAGATAATCGTGATGCACAAGAAATAACCTAAGTTAAAGATTGTAAGATGAAAGCTCAAGAATTTAAACCCTAATACTTTATCCTAGCAACCGACTTCACTAATCCACTAACGAGTTAATAGATTGTGCTTAATTAACGACACCCTAATTTAAACTAAGGTGATGCGGTCGTCCTCCTTAGATAAACCGGTAGATTAATTAACCCTTTCTAAACCCTCTCATTAAGTCTACTCGTTGTTAAAGAGTGATAAGGTCGTCCTCTCTCCAACACTTTTCGTACTAAATTTAAAGGTAAAGTTAAGATTGATTTTAAAAATTCATTAATTAAGAGAATTAAAATTAAACGTCACGAATTACCCTAATTATATACCCACAACCTACTTCTACTAGTTCATCCTAATTATCAATCATACGTATACTCACTCACCTTCCTTCATCATACTCATGCAACAACAACAAGAAACACCAAGATCAAACATGGATGTGCACTCAACGATGTGTTTCACTCCCTCACAAGTGTATATCAATGATAAAGGGACTCACTCAAACAATCAATCACACATATTGGCAGCCATAGGCTTGTAAGCACTCTCAACTCCGACCATACTCTAGAAATCAATGCCGAATCAAAAAGGATTTTTCTCAAGGTTGTAATGTAGGCTCTTTGGACAGGTGGGATAACAATATGGGTAAGTGACTCAAGTGAATGTAGAATAGAAACTCAAACTTTAGTACTTTGAGATTAGGAACATAATACTTCAAACATCTTCAATCAACACACTTTCAATTCCAATGCTCTCAACACTTCAATTTTTCTTTTCTTTCTCACTCTTTTCACTTTTTTTTTTCAATCACTTCACTTTTTTTTTCGCACAAACACTTGAGCTCATTTTTTTCTTTTGCTCATTCTCAACTTTTTTTTCTTTCCCACAACTCAAAACTTCATCACACCTTCTTCTCATAACCACTCAAGCAATCACATTTCCCTTTTTCAACTCAATTCAATCCCTTCACATTCACACTTATCCTATTCTCCACTCAAATTGGGACAAAAAGGCTTAGGAACTTAGAATAGTGTTTAAATGTGCTAGCAAATGAAATAGGCTTAAGGCTCAACGGGGCTAACAAGGGACAAATATCAATGGTAAGGAAAATTTAGGCTAAGTGACTCAATCAAAACAAAGATGGCCTAAGACACATTCGGCATATCAAACTAGACACAATCAAGAAGCAAGAGCACACACAAGTTCTAGCATCCTCTAAGGTGATGACTCACTCACAAACGAAGAGATCAATTCATGAATTTTAATATCAAAAGGCTCAAAACTTATGGCTTTCACATCTATGCTAGTTCTAGTGAATTCTCACTCTCATCACACAAACACTCAAAAAGAAAATTCGCAAGCATACTAGTTCTTTCTCAAATCAACTCTAACTCAAACACTCACACAAAAGAATTCCTAACTCAACCTCACAACTCAACTCTTCTCACTAAGTCATACTCAAGAATCATCAATACGCAAGTGATACGAGTAAATAAGCGTGAAATCAATCAATCATCAATTCAACTCATATCAAATCATAACCCAACAGTCTGAAATGCTTTCAATACAATCCCATAATAAATTCACACCACTCAAACAAGATAGTTCACACTCAAAAGAAAAAAATAAGAAAAGAAAAGAAAACAAAACAAAAGATAAGAAAAATGGAGCAGAAACTGGGGGAATCCCCATGATCCTCAAGCATCTGGAGGCGGTGGTGGGCGGTAGCTAGGGTGATCCAGTCCTAAATGGGAGACAACGAGTGCCTCCATCCATCTCCTCAAATCCGAAACTTTCGATCGGACCTCTTGAAACTTCCCTCGCATGCTCGTAGCATCCGTGTACCACCGATTTTGCGTTGTGCGAAGATGCGTAACTTCTGTCCGTAAATATTGAATATCCGTCCTCATGCCATCTCACTGAATCTAGGTTGGGTACCACGGCTCAGGAGTGGATACTTCAGGTGCCTCCATCTCCATCTCTTGAGGTCCTTGACCTCCTCCACCAACATCAGCCCCCTCTTCCTCAGGCGTGTTCCCTCCTTCTTCATATTCATCTTCCTCCTCTTCATCTAAGTCCCGAAGTCCACTAGATCCGGCCCCACTTGTTCCTGCTGCACCTCTATGCCTCTTCTTCGGCCTTTGATCCCATAATCCGCAGCTCTCCAATCTGGCCCTGAATTTTTCCATTACCCTTTTGTGGTTCGATCCATCCATCTGTATATTTTTCTTCTTCATACCTCTCAAGGTCACCAACTTCTCATTGGGCATCGGGAATAGCTCATCGTCACGAAGTCTCATGCAGTATTTCCCACTCCAATACTCACACATCCAAGTGTTATACATGTGCTCAAAGTCGATGTCTCTTCCCTCACAAGGAGCTGCCATCGGTCTGATATCCAGGCTCCCCAAGAATGCACAAATGAGCCATCCTCCTCGTATCCTAGAAGTCTTCATCCCACACTTGTATTGGGCCTCAACCTGCATCTCGAGAAACTCCTTTCCAAAGTCGTACTTCCTTCGATGAAGTAGGCACCGCATTCCATACAACTCTTTAAAGTCACCATGCCCGTTTCAGACCTCGCATAGATGGTATTCCCCAAGATTCTCTCAAGGTATCGGATTACAGGGTTCCTGATCGAAGAGGCTCGAGATGTCCTCGCAGAGTACTTTCCAACCAACCCACCGGTAATTTCCTTCCAGAATTCATAAGCTTTGTACTTTCCCGATCTGGTGTTCCGTTCGTTTGGTTGGGGCAAGTGCAGGGCTGTGTTCACCATCCCTATCTTGTAGGCATGCCACTCATTCCGTATCATGAACTTGAACGTGCCATCCCCCTGCATCTTTACCGAGGCTAAGAACTGTTCCACTAAGTCTTGGTGCGTCGTCATAGAGACCAAGATTTCGTAAAACTGCTGCATGTTGTTCTTCTAAAAAATTCTCTTGATCTCGTCCTCGATCCCCAACTGCCTCATGAACTCAACACACGGTCGCCTCGTCTTCTCCACTTTACCAGCAACCAAATTCCACCGGTAGGCGTGAGAAAACCATCTATCACCATATGTCATCCCAACGAGAGGGCATTAATCCCCTCCTCGTCAATTCTGCTGTCAAGGCCAACAACTCATCCCCCTCAACGAACCTATCCTCGTACTTCTTTGGAGGAGCCATTACCTAAAGCATCACAACAATTCACCAAACCAAACTATGTATAACTAAGAAAATCTCAATCAATTCAAACATTCTTTTCAAGCTCAAATTTTCATCAATGGATTTCAAGTTTCACACGGTTGATAACATGATAACAATTCAATTTACTTTTCATTTACTCATTCACCATTCACAAGAATTCCAAAATACAAGTCCATCATGAAGTAACATCACATATTCATGCAATTTACATGCTCAAGACTCAATTCATCATTCACTTTCAACAATCTCAATTCACAATCTCCACAAATTCCCAATTTCATAGTACCCATGTCAATTCCTATTTTCTCTCTTTAGCAATTCACCAAATTCACTCATGTAATTTCAAAATTGAAGCTTTAATTCGTAAACCCATAGCATTGAGACAACAATTATCATCATAGAAGCAAAAATCAACAAGTATAATGAGAATTCCCAATTCCTATCAAGAACATATGAACCCTAACTCTCACATTATCAATTCATGCTAAATCAAAGCCAAAACTAAGAATAGAATGAAGAGAATGAAAGAATACTTATCTTTTGTTGAAGAACCGGGTGAATTCGATCGAAAATTGAAGATTTGCAAGCAAAGAAGAGAGAAATTTGAAAGTTCCAGCCGCTTTTCACACCCAAGTGTGTGAAATGTGTGAAAAAAGTATTTATAGTGTGGAAAAAATCGGCCTAGGGCTTAAAAATCTGGAGGTGCGATCGCTCGTGCACTACTCGTGCACTAGTGCATGAGTAACTTGAGCTCGAGCACCTCAAAGTTCCAGAACCGAAAAAATGCACGAGTACTCGAGCTCGTGCACTAGGTGCACGACCTGGCCGAGCTCGAGCGCACTGCACGAGCACTCATGCATGGGGTGCACGACCCAGTCGAGCTCGAGCGCAGTGCACGAGCACTCGTGCACGAGTAAGGCTGCTCGAGCACTTACACTTCCCAAACTCGAATTTCAACCTTTTCGAACCGAAATTGCAAGAATTTACGACCAAAATGAGTACTAACCCTCGATTTAAGCCCGATCGCTTATTCGACCGAGGAGTTGGGGTCTCTTCCAAACGTGCAATTCACCAATCCAATTCAAGTCGAACTTATGCACTCACACTTAATTTGATCCAACTACGTACCCTCGTGCATCAATATTTTTGAAAAATTTGACCAATTTTTCATTAGAATTTCGTGTACGAACTCGAAGTACAAATACACCCCCCAAACTTTGTTCTTGCTACGCAATAATAAAGTTTGAAAAGAATGAGTATGTACGAGTAAGTACACTAAATTCTCATGAACTTAAATCACTATCAATGCAAAGTAATAAACGAAAAGAAACATCACCCCCCCAAACTTCGACTTCGCAAAGAGGTCTACGTTTGGGGTTCGGTTTACCTCCAACTCCATCAATCGAATGCGTTACTACTCGAAATATCTCCAACTTCAGGAATTGTTTTCCTTAAGCTCACTTGCTCGAATTAAGCACCACGAAACAAGCCTACACCAAAAAAAATTCACTACAAACGAGGTTAACACTTATGATTCATAAAACGATAAAATAAACAAAACACATAAAAGCAAGTAAAAATGGGTTGCCTCCCATTTAGCGCTAGTTTTAAGGTCCTAATGCCGGGCCGAGCTCGAAGGAGCTCACGGGACTTGAGAATCTAAAATACCTCTCTTATTCTCATAAGAGAAGTTGAAGAATTTCTTTACTCGATGCCCGTTCACCATGAATCTATGTCCATCTTTCTTCTCGACTTCAAGGAATCCACTCTTATGCACTTCCCTCACAATATACGGCTCGTTCCACTTGGACTTGAGCTTTCCACCAAACAGCTTCATCCTCGAATTGAATACGAGGACTTGATCACCCACTTTGAACTTCTTTTTCCTCAATCGTGCATCATGCCACTTCTTGGTCTTCTCCTTGAAAATTCGGGCATTCTCATAGGTATTGTCTCGAAACTCCTCCAACTCATGTAATTGGAGTAATCTCTTCTCACCAACCAAGGCACTATCAAAATTCAGCTTCTTGATCGCCCAATATGCCTTGTGCTCCAACTCCATGGGCAAATGACACGCCTTTCCAAAAACCAATTGGTACGGAGACATACCAAGAGGCATTTTGAAAGCTGTCTTATACACCCAAAGTGCATCAGCAAACTTCATTGCCCAATCCTTCCTACTAATGTTCATCGTCTTTTCAAGGATCTCCTTGATTTGACGATTCGATACCTCTGCAAGACCGTTAGATTGAGGATGATAACCAGTAGAGACTCAATGACTTACCTCATATTTTGACAGCAGCTTTTCCATCCACTTGTTCACAAAGTGACTTCCCCCATCACTAATCAAAGCTCTTGGGACTCCGTATCTCGCAAAAATGTTCTTCCTCAAGAACTCAATCACCACTCGGGAATCATTCACTCGAGTCGGGACAGCTTCAATCCACTTCGAGACGTAATCGATGCACACGAGAATGTACAAGAATCCATTGCTAGGAGGAAATGGACCCATGAAATCAATCCCCCATACGTCAAAAACCTCGACTTCCATGAACACGTGCAGCGGCATCTCGTCCCTCTTAGTAATGGAGCCAAATCGTTGGCACTTTTCACACCTCTTGACCCATTCCATGCAATCTCTCAAAAGAGTTGGCCAATAAAAACCAGATTGAAGCACCTTCCTTCCGGTCTTCTCTCCACCCAAGTGTCTTCCACATGGCAAGGCATGACAATGCCTGATGATATTACTCCACTCCTCCTCTGGCATACATCTTCTCAACACATGATCAATCCCTCTTTTGAACAAGTAGAGATCGTCCCAAATAAATTCCCGCACTTTCTTCAAAAATGCCTTCCGATGCACCGAGTCTATTTCAGCAGGTAATTCTCCACTTGCTAAATAATTAGCATAGTCTGCAAACCATGGCGCCTTCCCTTCGACTCAATATACCGGAATGTCTCCTAAGCCAAAGAGCTTCTCATCCGGAAATTCATCGTTCACCTCTTGATCTTCCACGGTGTTTTCCTTTGTAAGCTCCGATCTCGAAAGGTGATCGGCTATCACATTCTCACTTCCCTTCTTGTCTCGAATCTCGATGTCGAACTCTTGGAGTAACAAGATCCAACGAATGAGACAGGGCTTTGCATCCTTCTTACTCATAAGGTACCAAATCACTGTGTGGTCCATATATACGATTGTTTTTGTCCCTACTAGGTAGGGTCGAAATTTATCAAAAGCATACACGACCGCTAACAGCTCCTTTTCGGTCGTAGTGTAATTCACTTGAGCATAATTCAGCATCTTCGAGGCATAGTATATAGCGTGAAAACGCTTCTCACGAATCTGCCCCAAAGCAACCCCCATCGCAAAATCACTAGCATCACACATCAGCACGAACGGGCTAGGCCAATCCGGAGTCACAAGTATCGGGGTATTCACCAACGCTTCTTTCAACCTGTTGAAAGCCACTAAACACTCATTAGTAAACTCAAATGCGACTTCTTTTTCAAGAAGCCGCGAAAGGGGTTTAGCAATTTGTGAAAAGTCTTTGATGAAACGTCTATAGAACCCCGCATGTCCTAAAAATGATTGAATCCCCTTCTCGGTCGAAGGTGGTGGAAGCTTCTCAATAGCAATCACTTTCGCCTTGTCAACTTAGATACCTTTCGAGGACACATGATGTCCAAGAACAATACCCTCTCTCACCATGAAGTGACACTTCTCCCAATTAAGCACCAAGTCCGTCTCTTCACACCTGCTCAACACAACTTCAAGGTTGATTAGACATTTATCAAACGACTCCTCGTAGACGGAGAAGTCATCCATGAAAACCTCCATAATCTTCTCAATCAAACCATGAAAAATAGCCCTCATACACCTTTGAAAGGTGGCGGGTGCATTACACAGCCCAAACGACATCCTCCTAAAAGCAAAAGTCCCATAATAGCAGGTGAAGGTGATTTTCTCTTAATCCTCAGGGGCTATCATGATTTGATTATACCCCGAATACCAATCTAAGAAACAGTAATACTCAAAACCACCTAATCTATCAATCATCTGATCAAGGAACGGTAGAGGAAAGTGATCCTTAAATGTTTCCTTGTTCAACTCCCTATAGTCAACACACACACGTCATCCCATCACTAATCTAGTGGCTACCAATTCATTAGACTCAGTCTTAATCACCGTGGTACCCCCCTTCTTAGCAACTACGTGCAACGGACTCACCCATGGACTATCAGAAATCGCAAAGATCATGTTGCTATCTAACAACTTCAAAACTTCTTTATGTATCACCTCTTGAATTACCGGATTAACTCTACGTTGGTTTTGCACTACCGGTTTTCTACCCTCTTCTAATCTAATTCTATGCATGCAAATGGAAGGGCTAATTCCCTTAATATCCGCGATCGACCATCCTATAGCAGATTTGTGCTTACGAAGCACTACTAAAAGTCACTCAAGCTGATCATCAGATAAAAGGACAGATATAATTACCAGATACTTGTCGGTCTCATCCAAGTAAGCGTACTTGAGGTGATCGAAAAGTGGTTTCAGCTCCTTTTTCGCCTCCAATGGTGGCGCCTTATTGAACATCTTCTCAAATATTGACTCATCAGCTTCCAAGTCGTCCTCATCCTCTACTTTCTTCATCTCCAAGAACTTGACATCTTCGTTGTCTTTCAGGCTGTCAAAATAATCAAGATCATAAAAATCATAAGATAGATCGTCAAGAATATGATAATCAAACTGATGAACATAGAAAGAGCAAGGGTCTAGAAGCGTGTCTTCAACACAAGTGTTTGTGATGTCAATGAAGTGGCAACTTTCATCTCCCAAGGGGTATTTCATAGCTTCATAAATAGTTATCTTCACTTCTTGATCATCAACTTTGACCGTAATCTTCCCATTCGTGACATCAAGTACCATCCCGGCTGTAGATAAAAATGACCTCCCTAAAATCAGCGGCACATGCTCATCCTCCTCCATATCGAGTACGACAAAGTCGGTGGGAAAAACGTGATTCTCCACCGTCACTAGAACATCCTCCACTACTCATTGAGGTCTAGTGATAGACCTATCAGCAAGCTGGAGCGTCATCATCGTGGGTTGAAGCTCACCCCCTTCCAACTTCTTGAACAACGAAAGAGGCATCAAATTAATGCTCGCCCCGAGATCACACAAAGCTCATTTCTTGATCCCGTTCCCGATATCACATAGAATGGTGAAGCTCCCGGGATCTTTCAACTTGGGCGGAAGCGCCTTGTACACCATGGCACTCACCTCATGGTTCAAGTGCACTAGCTCTGATCCATCTACTCTCCGTCTCTTCGCGATCAAGTCCTTCAAGAACTTGGCATAGTTAGGCATTTGTTCCAAAGTATCATAAAAAAGAACTCACCTCATGTTAATATGTAGCTTTTTAAAAACATCAAGGAATTTAGCAAACTTTTCATCTAATTTCTTTTTCATGAACCGCTGTGGATATGGGACAGGTATCACAGATTTGGGTACCCCCCATTCATCTCTCTCAGTTTCTTTTACATTCTTCCTTGCTTCCTTTGCCTTCTTCCACTTGGGAACTCTCTCAATCTCCTCAATGTCTTCCTCTTCAGGCTCTTTGCTCTCATTAGACTCATCCATATCTTTACTCTTCTGAATGCCTTCACCCTCAACCCCTTTCTCAACTCCCATCTCCTCAATTTCATCTCTATCTGCCTCAGGCTCTTTTTCTTCTATCTCAACTTCCCCTTGGGGCGTCTCAGAATCAGCAGGCATCTCAGGACCATCATATTTGGTCCCACTTCTCAACTCAATAGCCTTGCAATGTTCTTTTGGGTTAACCTCGGGCATTGAAGGATACTTGTCCGGCTCTCTCGCCTGAGACTTTGCAATTTGACTAATTTGATACTCAATAGAAGTGAACCTGCGGTTGTTCTCTTGTTGAGCTCTATTCCAATCGATGTCTCTCTTTTAGAGTTCTTGATCACGCTGATCGCCTTTCTTATGCAACTCCTTCACATCGTACTCCAATGAGGACAATCTCTTGCTACCTTTCTCCACCTTCTGAAGGATAGCTCTCAACATCTCCTCAGTTGAGGCACCGCCTTCTCCTCCCGGAGGCTTTGAACCTGGATCAACACCCGGTGGAACTATAATTCCGGCCTTCGGATTAGCATATGAAAAATTTTCATTCTTCCTCCATGTGTTCTGAGGAGGCTGCTGGCCTCCTTAATAGCCTTGATTATTCCTCCATTGATTCTGAGGAGGCTGTGGACCTGGAGGTACAAATGGCTGGCCATAAGAAGACCTTCCGAACTGATTGCCACCTTGTGGATACCCGCCTTGAGGATAGTTAGACCTTCCCATATAGTTAGCCTCTTCTTGCTGACTCGTGGGTGGGTCCACTTTCTCATTCACTGCTACATTCCCTCCAACCAGATTCTGCCCCATCTCAAGGTTACTGATCTTCTCCATCATAGCCATCAACAACTTCCTTGTTCCCTCATTCTCCTCCAACTTACAAGCTCTTTGAAATTCTGGGTCTTCGTTCCATACCCCGGCATTCGTGACAATATTGTCGATGATTTCTCTACATCTCGCTATCCCTTGGTTCAGAAAAGCTCCACTGGCACATGCATCAAGATGGGCTTGACCAGCCTTGCTGGCTCCACTATAGAAGAATGCCATAATATCCCCCTCATTGTACCCGTGTTGTGGGCACTCAATCAACATGTTAGAGTATCTCTCCCATGCTTGACGTAAGTCCTCACCTGGCTTCTGGCGGAAAGAAAAGACCTTTATCCTTGCTTTAATGGTTCTAGATGGAGGGTAGAATCGTTCGAGGAACAGACGCTCAAGCTCGGCCCATGTGGTTACACCTCCCCGTGAGAGCGTGTTATCGTACCACTCCTTGGCTATTCCCGTCAAAGAGAATGGGAACAGCCTGAGCCTTTTGGCATCTTCAAACAAGCCGTTATAGTTGAACGTGGATGCGATCATCAGAAAGCTCCTCAGATGAGTATGAGGATTTTCCTTCCCAACCTCCCCCTTGAATTGATTCTCAGTAAGCAGCTTTAGAATTCCAGGGGAAATTGAGAAGTTGTTTGCCTCTACAGGAGGCAATGCCACTCCATCATAGTACCGTTGCGGCTGCGCCGCAAACCTTCCTCGAATAGCCATGTTCTGATCTGCGTTCTGAGGAACGTGTTGAGGATTATCAGGTGGTACGGGTACTTGTTGGGGTGGTGGTGGTTGATAAGCTGGTGGTGGGTTGTAAACAGAAGGTGGAGGGTACGGGTATGGTGGATATATATAAGGTGGGTATGGGTACGGGTAAGGTAAGTTGTTTTGTGGGAAGTTGTTCAGTGGGTAAACAGGGTTGTTCTGAGGGTGTTGGACAAGGTTATGAGCTGGATTGTTCATGTTCTGTGTACCCGGGTTTTGGCTCTGGCTGTCCCCTAACGGGACTTGATTCTGGCTACCACTCCCGCCAGTGCCGTCAACTCGGTCCACTACCTGATTGAACTCATTCGCAACATCATCCAACTCATTAGTGATGTCCATGTTAACGTTCTCGTTCTCTCCTCCGGTAGCGTTCATCCTTCTTATGAAGGCTCGATTTCTTCTTGCTATTGTCTCAGGATCTAGCTGTAATCTCTCTTCGCTCGTATCACCTTGCGAGCGTATTTTCATAAACCTGAAACACTAACAAAAGAAATAAAAATGCAATTGCCGAATACGTACAAAATAAAATAGAAAAGTAAATTACTCACTACTAACTACTAATCTATCTACAAATCCTATTTAAAATACATACAACGCCATCCCCGGCAATGACGTCATTGACTTGAATCGGAAATACCAACTTTCTACTAGTAGTTTTCCCCCAAGCGTACGGGTTCACTGTTGTAGTATAAGTAAGTATAGCGACCAAGTATATCGAACCCAAGGGAAAGAGTGTATGCGAATAGATCCCTGAAGATCTACGCGTCGTAGCTAATATGAATGTATGTTTTGGATTTTTCAAAGAATTAATTCTAAACTAAAGGAAACTAATTAAACTAAAGAATAAATTAAACGAATTAACTAAGGTGTGTTTTCAAATAAGTGATGGTGATGCTCAGGATAGGAATCCCTACATATACTAACGGAGCAGGTACATAATCAAGATAACCGTGACGCACAAGAAATAACCTAAGTTAAAGATTGTAAGATGAAAGCTCAAGAATTTAAACCCTAATACTTTATCCTAGCAACTGACTTCACTAATCCACTAACGAGTTAATAGATCGTGCTTAATTAACGAGACCCTAATTTAAACTAAGGTGATGCGGTCGTCCTCCTTAGATAAACCGGTAGATTAATTAACCCTTTCTAAACCCTCTCATTAAGTCTACTCGTTGTTAAAGAGTGATAAGGTCATCCTCTCTCGAACACTTTTCCTACTAAATTCAAAGGTAAAGTTAAGATTGATTTTAAGAATTTATTAATTAAGAGAATTAAAACTAAACATCACGAAATTACCCTAATTATATACCCACAACTACTTCTACGAGTTCATCCTACCCCAAGCATGCAAGGGTTTTAGCTAGACATGGGTTTTACGGAAACGAAAACAATTGAAGAAGTAACGAACATGAATATAATGATTATAACGAATAAATTATCAAACATAAACTAGGGTTTCAAGAAAATAAATGCTAAGAACTGAATTTAAATTAAGAAAACGTAGTTTCAATGTATTCAAGAACAAAAGTCTAAAGAAATGAAACTAAAAAGCAAAACCGTACTATGAATTCGTAAAGAAAACCTCAAAAACGTAAATCTAAAGCTTGCTCGTCTCTTCTTCTCCAAAAACTAACTCTAAAAGTACTCTCATATCAAGTGGTGTATGTCGTGGTCTATGAAAACGTGTTCGGAAGGGGTATATATAAGCAACGGGTCGAATCGGGAGTTAATGGGCCAAAAATCACATATGCTCGAGCATTGCTCGTGCACTAGGTTCACGAGCACAATCCCATCGTGCACTCCAATCTTCCAGAGGCCAAAAAGTGCTCGATCACTCGAGCTCGTGCACTAGTGCACGATCTGGCCTTGCTCAAGCGCACTGCACGAGTGCTCGTGTACTAGGTACACGACCCAGTGTTGCTCGAGCGCTGTACTCGATTACTCGTGCACTAGATGCACGAGTGCTCCTCGCTTGTGCACTCCAATGATACTTTTGTTCCCTCGAACTAATACTTTTTGTATTTCTTCGATATCTTCTCATCCGGGCGTCCGTTTGAGTTGATTCAAAGTCCTACGAACTCCTCTTTTCACCCTCTATCCATCTATAAGAATCAAAGAGATAAATTTATTAGTTTATGAAAATGATACTCAAATGACTCTAAATACTCAACAAAATCGACCAAAACTGGGGCATTTCTAACGACGAATCATGACAATTTCACGCCTAATCACTCCCGCTGCTGTGTTATTTGATGATCCATCTACATACATGTGTCAAGGATGGTCATGACCTCTCGTCGGATCTTGAGGGAAGGTTAATTCGACTATAAAGTTGGCTAATGCTTGCCCCTTGATCGCTGTTCGAGGTGCATAAGATATTCTGAATTGGCTTATCTCTAGTGACCATTTGAGGAGGCGACCAGCAGTGTCAGGTCTTTGCAGAATTTATCTTAGTGGGAATGTTGTTAAAACCTCCACTTGGTGATCAAAGAAGTAAGGTCTTAGCTTTCTCACGCTCATCACTAGTGCGTAGGCCAACTTTCCAATGGGCGAATATCTAATCTCTGCTTTATGTAGAGCCTGACTTACGTAGTAGATCGACAAATGGAATTTTTCTTCTGCCCGAACTAAGACTGAGCTGATGGCCACCTCTGACGCAGCTAGGTATAGGTACAGTTTCTCCCCTAAGACAAGCTTTGATAGAATCTTGGTGTCACTAAGATACTCCTTTAGTTGCTCGAATGCCTGTTGACAATTGCTTGTCCACTGGAACTGTCTTTTCTTGATAGCGTCAAAGAAAGGTCGACATTTATCACCAGATCTTGAGATGAATCTGTTCAATGCTGCTAAGCATCCAGTTAGTTGTTGAACTTCCCTGGCCGATCTTGGTGGCTGCATGTCCATGATTGCTTTGACCTTTGATGGATTTGCCTCAATGCCTCGCTGACTGACCAGATGCCCAAGGAACTTTCCCGAGTGAACTCCGAAGCTACTTTTCTTCGGGTTTAGTGTCATGTTGTATGCTCGAAGTATTTCAAATGCTTGTGCCAGGTGTTCCAAGTGATCTTCCTTCTTCGGGCTTTTCACGACTATGTCATCCACACATACTTCCATTGTTTTGCCAATGTGTTCATCAAATATTTTGTTTACGAGTCTCTGGTACGTGGCTCCTGCGTTGATTAAACCGAACAACATCCTTTTCCAACATAGTAAATTCTTGTTGGTGTAAAATATTGTGTTCTCCTGGTCGTCCGGGTGCAATGGGATTTGGTGATACCCGGCGAATGCATCCATGAAGGTGAGGAGTTCGTGTCCTGCCGTGTTGTCCACCAACTGGTCAATGTGAGGCAGTGGGAAGTTGTCCTTAGGACAAGCGTCATTCAAGTCCGTGAAGTCAATGCATAACCTCCACGTGCCATTTGGATTTTTCACTAATACTGGATTTGCTACCCATCGAGGACATAAGGCTTCTTTGATAAGATCATTATCAAGTAACTTCTTTACTTCTACGTCCAGTACTTCGTATTTGTCAGGCCCGTATTTTCTTCTTTTTTGCTTCACCGGTTTTCGGGTTGGATTAATATTTAGCTTATGGCAGGCATGCTTAGGGCTGATGCCTACCATATCAGCGTGTGACCATGCAAATACGTCGAGATTAGACTTGAGGAATTCTTCCATTCTGGATCTGTATGGCTCAGGGAGCTCAGATCCGATGAATAATTCCAAGTCTTCTCGATTCGGGTCGACTTTTATTGCTTCTAGCTCCTCAACCGGGATTGCTCTTCTTTTTTTATTTTTCCAACGAGGATCGATAATGGATCCTTCCAGATTAATCTCATCCTCGATCATTGGTTCCGCCTCTAGCCTTGGTTCTATGTCGTCAACTTTATTTAGTCTAGGTACAACCTCTCTTCCCTGCTGCTCGTCGGAGCCCTCCTGCTCGTCCTCGCCCTGCTGGTCGTCCACCTCCATCATTTCGGTGTTAGTGGACTCCATGATTTCATCCAAGATGGAGGGTCATCTTCAACCCTGCTGCTCGGTTGTTCGTCCATGACGGACACTCTGTTGTCGTTAGGCTAAAGTTGTAGGAGGCATTCCCGAGCTCTCTTTTGATCACCTTTAACCGTACCTGAACCTTTTAGCGTTGGAAATATAAGACAGTAGTAGTACGTGGAAACGGGTGCTTTGAATTCATTCATAAAAGTCGATCGAGAAACCCGTTATAGGCAGATTGTTGATTTACAACTAAGAATTCTATCATTCTAGTCAGTCTCCTTTCGGGATTCTCAGTCGATACAAGCTCGACCGGCAACGTAACTAAACCTAAGGGAACGGTTACAGCATCTCCGAACCCTACTATCTTATGGCCGCACTCCTTTACATATTCTTCACAATCACCTAACTGATCTAGTGTGCTTTTAAATATGATATTTGTGTAGGAGCCGGTGTCCACAAGCAGGCGGTGGATTCGAATCCCCATGATGTTGGCACAGATGATCAGTGAGTCGTTATGTGGGTTGCCATCTAGATCTTTTTCAGAAAACACCAAGTCGCCCGTTTTCTTGGTAGCTTGGTTCACTCCAACTTCCCTAACCTGAGCCACTGCTCTCAGACCTGCCTTTCTTTTTCTTTTAGACATTGGAGGTCTTCCGTCTGAACAGCCTCCTACTGGTCCGGCTGGTTCAAGCATTAGGATTTCTCGGACAGGTTCCGCCGGAGCCGTGAATGCCTTTTTACCCTTCTTGTCCACTCTGCTCGGCTGCTCGTCTTCTTCGTCATCTTCCGAGCTAGATGGAACTGTCACTCTGGGCCTCTTGCCTGGCTGCCTTTTCACAAACTCCGATAATTTTCCCTCTTCGTAGAATCTCCATAGTTGTTTCAAGAGGTCTCGGCACTCACTTGTGAAATGGCCTATGTTCTGGTGATACGCGCAGCATTTGTTGGGATTCAACTTTTCCCGCTCTTGTCGTATCTTTCGGGGTTCTGACAGCATATCTTTATCCTTCACATTGTTATATACAGCCTCTATGGATGTGGATAAGACATGGTTCAACTTTTCCTTCAACTCGGAACCTTCGCTGAAGGCCTTCATGTTCTTTGGGGCCTTGTACTCTCCTCCTGACTTCTTCCTCGATTTTTTAGTGTCGGTTTTATCTCCTAATTCCTTCTGTAAAGTTTCCTGCATTGAAATGTATATGTCAGCTTTATGTCTAAACTCGGAATATGTCTTGGGAAAAGCTAGGTGCATCTCTTTCCATAAGTTCGTTCCTTTCTTGAGTCCTGCCATAACTGCCACGATTTTGGTCTCTTCACTCACCATTTCTCCTTCCAGCAGGACTTTATCAAACCTTTCAAGAAAAACCCGATCGGATTCTGATTAGGCGTGAAATTGTCATGATTCGTAGCTAGAAACGCCCTAGTTTTGGTCGAGTTTATAGAGTATTTAGAGTCAATTGAGCATTATTTCTATACATTGATAAATTTGTCTCTTTGATGCTCATAGGTGAATAGAGGACGAAAAACGGAGTTCGTAGGACTTTGAATCGACTCAAACGGATGCCCGGATGAGAAGATATTGAAGAAATACGATTGGTATTAGTGCGGACGAGGAAAAGTATCATTTGGGGAGGATTAGAGGTCACTCGAGCGCATTGCTCGAGCGCCACCGCTCGAGCGCCTTACTCGAGCGCGCAAACATACAGAACCATTCTTGCGCTCGAGCAGCTCGAGCGCCACCGCTCGAGCGAATCACTCGAGCGCCCAAAAGTAACAGTGTCATTTCAGCGCTCGAGCAGCTCGAGCGCGACCGCTCGAGCGAATGCACCATTCGAGCTACACTGCTCGAGC
Source organism: Ballota nigra (assembly GCA_947034835.1). Lineage (NCBI taxonomy): Eukaryota > Viridiplantae > Streptophyta > Magnoliopsida > Lamiales > Lamiaceae > Ballota > Ballota nigra. Next base: position 104,273,555 of record OX344722.1, read on the forward strand.
GGGACCGCTCGAGCGTTTTGCTCGAGCGCCCCTATACTTTTGCCTCCGGATTCGTATTTTCGGCCCGTTAACTCCCGTTTCGACCCGTGCCTATATATATCTCGTCCAAACACGTTTTGAAGAATCCCCGACTTTAGAAATAATTTTAGACTTAGTTTTTGGAGAGGAAGAAGAAGAACAAGCTTTATTTTACGTTTTGTTGAGGTTTTTCATACGAATTCTTAGTTTCTTTTCATTAGTTCGTTCCTTTAAACGCTTTTAATTTCGTTTTAGTCAATTCAATTTCAGTTCTTCGTATTTATTTTCTTTCAACCCTAGTTTATGTTTCGTATTTTCTTTCTTCAATTCATTATGTTTTTGTTCGTTGTTTCTTCTATTGCTTTTAGTTTTGTTAAAACCATGTCCGGCTAAAACCCTTGCATGCTTAGGTTAGGATGAACTCGTAGAAGTAGGATGTGGGTACATAATTAGGGTAGTTTGTGACGTTAGTTTTAATTCTCTTAATTAATGAATTCATATAATTAATCTGAACTTTACCTTTGAATTTCGTACGAAAGTGTTAGAGAGAGGACGACCGCATCACTCAATAACAATTAGTAGTCTTAACGAGAGGGTTTAGGAAAGGTTAATTCATCTACCGGTTTAGCGAAGGAGGACGACCGCATCACCTTAGTTAAATTAGGGTCTCATTAATTGAGCACAATCCATTAACTTGTTAGTGGATTAGTGAAGTCGATTGCTAGGATAAAGTATTAGGGTAAGAAATCTTGAGCTTTCATTCTACGATCTTTTACTTAGGTTAATTCTTGTTTGTCACGATTATTTTGATTATGTACCTGCTCCGTTAGTATACGTAGGGATTCCTAACCTGAGCATCACCATCTCATATCTGAAAAACACCTTAGATACTTAGTTTAATTTTCCTTTTGCATTCGTAGAGTAATTTAGTTTAGATTATTTTCTCTTTTCAAAAACCAAAAACATTTCACTCATATTAACTACGACGCGTAGATCTTCAGGGATCTATTCGCATATACACCATCCCTTGGGTTCGATAATACTTGGTCCCTATACTTGCCCATACTACAGTGAACCCGTTCTCTTGCGGGGTAGCTACTAGTAGAAGCTAGTGTAGTTTGTTTCAAGTCAATGGCGCCGTTGCCGGGGATGGCGTTATATGCTCTTTGAATAGGACTTGTCGATAGCTTAGTAGTTAGTAGTGGGTGATTTAATTTCTGTTTTTATTTTTATTTTTACTCAATTGGGCAGTTGCGTTTTGATCCTTCTGCTAGTGTTTCAGGTTTATGAAAACACGCTCACAAGGCAATACGAGCGAAGGGAGAATACCGTTGGACCCTGAGACAATAGCCAGAAGGAACCGAGCCTTCTTGAGAAGGATGAACGCTGCCGACTTAGGAAAGGAACCAATGGACATCAATAATGAGTTGGACGATGCCGCCAACGAGTTCAATCAGGCAGTAGACCGAGTTGATGGCTCTGGAGGGAGTGGTGGTCAGAATCAAGACCAGTTCGTGGATAGTCAAAGCCAGAACCCGGGTGCACAAAATGTAAACAATCCAGCTCAGAACCTAGTCCCAAATCCTCTGAACAATCCTGCTTACCCACAAAACCCGAATAACCCTTTCCATAACCCAGCATACCAACACTACCCATACCCACCTTATCCATATCCACCGTATCCATATCATCCACCACCAGTCTATAACCAACCACCTGTTTACCAACCACCACCCCAACAAGCACCCGCACCAGCTGCTAATCCTCAACACGTTCCTCCGAACGTAGATCATAATATGGCGATTCGAGGGAGGTTTGCAGCGCAGCCACAGAGGTACTATGACGGAGTAGCTCTACCTCCTGTTGAGGCGAACAACTTCTCGATATCACCGGGGATTTTAAAGCTGCTGACTGAGAATCAGTTCAAAGGAGTGATCGGGAAGGAGAATCCTCACACACATCTGAGGAGCTTTCTCATGATAGCCTCCACATTTCATTATAATGGCATGTCTGAAGATGCCAAGAGGCTTAGGCTGTTCCCATTCTCATTGACGGGAATAGCCAAGGAGTGGTACGATAATACGCTCCCGCGGGGAGGTATTACCACTTGGGCCGAGCTCGAGCGTCTGTTCCTCGAGCGATTCTACCCTCCATCTAGGACGATCAAGGCTAGAATTGAGATCTCGTCCTTTCGCCAGAAGTCTGGAGAGGATTTACGCCAAGCGTGGGAGAGATACTCGAACATGCTGATAGAGTGCCCGCAGCATGGGTACAATGAGGGGGATGTTATGGCATTCTTCTACAGCGGTGCCAGCAAGGATGGTCAAGCCCATTTAGACGCCTGTGCGGGTGGAGCATTCCTGAACCAAGGCATAGAGAGATGTAGGGAGATCGTGGACAACATTGTCACGAATGCCGGTGCTTGGGGAGTGGATGCAGATTTGCAAAGAGTGCATCAGGTTGAAGAGGGAGAAGGAACGAGAAGGCTGCTGATGGCCATGATGGAAAAGATCAACAACCTCGAGTTGGGGAAGAGTTTGGGTGGAGAGCATGCAGTAGAGAATGAGAGAGTAGACCAACCAAGTGGACAGCAAGAGGTAGCCAATTACATGGGAGGTCCGTATTACAATCAGAATGGCTACCAAGGTGGTAATCAGTATGGAAGGCCTTCTTATGGTCAACCATTTGCACCTCCAGGCCCTCAGCCACTTCAAAATCAATTGAGGAACACACAAGGAGTTCAAGGAGGCCAGCAGCTTCCTCAAAACACATGGAGGAAGAATGATAATTTTTCTTATGCTAACTCAAAAGCTGGTGTTACTGTTCCTGCAGGTGTTGATCCGGGGTCTAAACCTCCTGGTGGAGAAGGCGGTGCATCAACCGAGGAGATGTTGAGAGCGATCCTTCAGAAGGTGGAGGAAGGGAGCAAGCGGTTGTCATCTTTGGAGTACGATGTGAAGGAGTTGCATAAGAAGGGTGATCATCGTGATCAAGAGCTCCAGAAGATGAACGTTGAGTGGACTAGAACTCAACAAGAGAACAATCGAAGGTTCACCTCTTTAGAGCTCCAGATGAGTCAAATTGCAAAGTCCGTGAATAGAATGCCGGAGGGGAACTCAAAAGAGCAGTGCAAGACGATCCAGCTGAGAAGTGGAACCAACTACGAAGGTCCTCAGATGCCTGCTGATTCTGAGACGCCCCAAGAAGAGATTGAGCCTAAAGGAGATGAAGTTGAGAAGGGGATTGAAAGTGAAAGAATTGAGAAGAGTGAGAGAGTTCCTAAGTGGAAAAAGGCAAAGGAAGCAAGGGAGAAAGTGAAAGAAACAGAAAGAGATGAGTGGGGGGTACCCAAATCTGTGATACCCGTCCCATATCCACAGCGCTTCATGAAAAAGAAGCTTGATGAGAAATTCGCTAAGTTCCTTGATATTTTTAAACAATTGCATATTAATATTCCTTTTTATGATGCTTTGGAACAGATGCCGCATTATGCAAAGTTTCTGAAGGACTTGATCGCGAAAAGACGGCGAGTGGATGAGCCGAAGTTGGTGCAGCTGAACCACGAAGTGAGTGCATTAGTGCACAAGGCGCTTCCACCGAAGCTGAAGGATCCCGGGAGCTTCACGATCCTATGTGATATTGGGAACGGGATCAAAAAGGGAGCGTTGTGCGACCTCGGGGCGAGCATCAATCTCATGCCGCTGTCGCTTTTCAAGAAGTTGGAAGGTGGTGAACTTCAACCCACAATGATGACGCTTCAACTAGCCGATCGGTCTATTACTCGACCTCAAGGTGTTGTTGAAGACGTCCTAGTGAGAGTTGGAGATCACATTTTTCCAGCCGACTTTGTAGTGCTAGAGATGGAGGAAGATGAGCACGTTCCATTGATCTTGGGAAGACCGTTCTTAGCTACGGCGGGGATGGTGCTAGACGTGGCGAATGGGAAGATTACATTGAAGGTTGACGATCAAGAAGTGAAGATCTCCCTGTATGAAGCCATGAAACACCCGAGGGAGGATGAGAGCTTGTATTGCATGGATGCAACTGATCCTCGTGTTGAAGACACGCATTTTCTCCCTAATCCTTCTCATATTCATGATTTTGCTAGTCCTTCAATTGATAATTTAACCCATGAGCGTTATGATCTTGATTATGTTGATAGGAATAAAGTGAAGAAGTTGAAGGATGGAGAGGTGAAGAAAGTGGACGTGGTCCAGTTAGAAGGGAAAGGAGGAGTTAAGAAGAAGAAGTCCAAACTCAAGAAATTGTTTAGTAAGACTCCTCCAGATAGAGGCAAGAAGGAGTTGAGACCCATAACACTTGGGAATGAGAAAAGAGGAAAAGAACTCATGATGGAGGGACATCAAGGAAAGGAGTTCAAACACCACTCTTATGAGAGTAAGGGAGGTAAATTTGAGTATGATGTCCCATAAGCTCCTTTGAGCACGGTCCGGCATGAGGACCTTAAAAATAGCGCTGAATGGGAGGCAACCCATTTTTATTTGCTTTCATTTATTTTTAGTGTTTTTTTTATATTATTAGGGAGTATTTTGAGTCGTATGTTTAACCTCGTACTCGAGAGTTTTATTTTGTAGGCTTGTCTCTAAAGGAGTAAAGGTATCATGGAGTTACTCAGATTGAAGGAACCAACTTGAGACAAGGGAGTGTGCAAAGCTATTGAGAGAAACTGAATTGTTCGGTTGAGGTAACCCACAACCCCAAACTTAGACCTCTAGCAAGGTCGAAGTTTGGGGGGGGTGGAGTTTTTTATTTGTTTTATTATTACATTGCACCGGAGCACCCCTTATCTTTGAGTTGAGTTAGTTATTTGGTGCCTTGAGATGCTCCTTGGGCTATTATTAATTTGTTTTGTTACTCAACATTTTATGCCTATCAATCACCTTATGCTTGTTGATTGCTATCTTTGAGTATGATTTGATGAGTAGGGTGAATTGTGAGGCTGAGTTAGGAGTTTTCTTGTGTGAGTGTTTGAATTTGAGCTGATTTGAGAAAGAACTTGTATGCTTGTGAATTTTTCTTTTGAGTACTTGTGTGATGAGAGTGAGAATTCACTGGGACTAGCATGGATGTGAAAGCAGTGAGATTTGAGCCTTATGAGATTTAAATGCATGATTTAATCTCTTCGTTTGTGAGTGGATCGTCACCTTAGAGGATGCTAGAACTTGCATGTGCTCTTGCTTCTAGATTGTGTCTAGTTTGATATGCCGAATGTGATCTTAGGCCATCATTGATTTTATTGAGTCACTTAGCCAAAATTTTCCTTACCAATGACATTGATCCCTTGTTAGCCCCTTTGAGCCTAAAGCCTATTTTATTTGCTAGCACATATGAACACTATTCCAATTCCTAAGCCTTTTTGTCCCAATTTGAGTGGAGAATAGGAAAGTGTGAATATGAAGGGAGTGAATTGAGTTGAAAAAAAGGAGAAGGTTGTTTGTTGAGTGAATATGAGAAAAAAGGTGTGATGAAGTTTTGAGATGTGGGAAAAAGAACAAAAAAATTTGAGGATGAGCAAAGGAAAAAATGAGCTCATGTGTTTGTGCGAAAAAGAAAAAATGATGAAGTGTTTGAAAAAGTGAAAAAGTGAGAAAGAAAAAAATTGAAGTGTTGAGAGAATTGAAAGCGAAAGTGTAGTGATTGAATATGTTTGAAGTAGATCGTTTTTAATCTCGAAGTACCGAAGTTTTGAATTTCTATTCTCCATTCACTTGAGTCACTTTACCATATTGTTATCCCACCTGTCCAAAGAGCCTACATTACAACCTTTTGAAAGTCCTTTTTGATTCGGCATTGATTTCTAGAGTATGGTCGAAGTTGAGAGCATTTACAAGCCTATGGCTGCCAATTTGTGTGATTGATTGATTGAGTGAGTCCCTTTATCATTGTTATACACTTGTGAGGGAGTTAAACACATCGTTGAGTGCACATCCATGCTTGATCTTGGTGCTTCTTATTATTGTTGCATGAGTACGATAAAAGGAATTGAGTGAGTATACGGGTGATTGACTTTTGAAGCTTGAATTGATTAGCTTGCATGATTGATTTTTTCCTACTCATTCCTAACAATTTCACTTGACTTATTATTTCATTGCTTGGGGACAAGCAATATGGTAAGTTTGGGGGGGTTGATTAGGCGTGAAATTGTCATGATTCGTAGCTAGAAACGCCCTAGTTTTGGTCGAGTTTATAGAGTATTTAGAGTCAATTGAGCATTATTTCTATACATTGATAAATTTGTCTCTTTGATGCTCATAGGTGAATAGAGGACGAAAAACGGAGTTCGTAGGACTTTGAATCGACTCAAACGGATGCCCGGATGAGAAGATATTGAAGAAATACGATTGGTATTAGTGCGGACGAGGAAAAGTATCATTTGGGGAGGATTAGAGGTCACTCGAGCGCATTGCTCGAGCGCCACCGCTCGAGCGCCTTACTCGAGCGCGCAAACATACAGAACCATTCTTGCGCTCGAGCAGCTCGAGCGCCACCGCTCGAGCGAATCACTCGAGCGCCCAAAAGTAACAGTGTCATTTCAGCGCTCGAGCAGCTCGAGCGCGACCGCTCGAGCGAATGCACCATTCGAGCTACACTGCTCGAGCGGGACCGCTCGAGCGTTTTGCTCGAGCGCCCCTATACTTTTGCCTCCGGATTCGTATTTTCGGCCCGTTAACTCCCGTTTCGACCCGTGCCTATATATATCTCGTCCAAACACGTTTTGAAGAATCCCCGACTTTAGAAATAATTTTAGACTTAGTTTTTGGAGAGGAAGAAGAAGAACAAGCTTTATTTTACGTTTTGTTGAGGTTTTTCATACGAATTCTTAGTTTCTTTTCATTAGTTCGTTCCTTTAAACGCTTTTAATTTCGTTTTAGTCAATTCAATTTCAGTTCTTCGTATTTATTTTCTTTCAACCCTAGTTTATGTTTCGTATTTTCTTTCTTCAATTCATTATGTTTTTGTTCGTTGTTTCTTCTATTGCTTTTAGTTTTGTTAAAACCATGTCCGGCTAAAACCCTTGCATGCTTAGGTTAGGATGAACTCGTAGAAGTAGGATGTGGGTACATAATTAGGGTAGTTTGTGACGTTAGTTTTAATTCTCTTAATTAATGAATTCATATAATTAATCTGAACTTTACCTTTGAATTTCGTACGAAAGTGTTAGAGAGAGGACGACCGCATCACTCAATAACAATTAGTAGTCTTAACGAGAGGGTTTAGGAAAGGTTAATTCATCTACCGGTTTAGCGAAGGAGGACGACCGCATCACCTTAGTTAAATTAGGGTCTCATTAATTGAGCACAATCCATTAACTTGTTAGTGGATTAGTGAAGTCGATTGCTAGGATAAAGTATTAGGGTAAGAAATCTTGAGCTTTCATTCTACGATCTTTTACTTAGGTTAATTCTTGTTTGTCACGATTATTTTGATTATGTACCTGCTCCGTTAGTATACGTAGGGATTCCTAACCTGAGCATCACCATCTCATATCTGAAAAACACCTTAGATACTTAGTTTAATTTTCCTTTTGCATTCGTAGAGTAATTTAGTTTAGATTATTTTCTCTTTTCAAAAACCAAAAACATTTCACTCATATTAACTACGACGCGTAGATCTTCAGGGATCTATTCGCATATACACCATCCCTTGGGTTCGATAATACTTGGTCCCTATACTTGCCCATACTACAGTGAACCCGTTCTCTTGCGGGGTAGCTACTAGTAGAAGCTAGTGTAGTTTGTTTCAAGTCAGATTCTTTATCTCCTTGTTTTAGATCCGCAAGTCTATGTCTTTGCGTGAGGTAAGATCCGACTATCGAAAAGTACGACAGGAATTCCTTGCTAAGTTGCATGAATGAATTTATAGAGCCGGGAGTAAGTGCAGAGAACCATCTGTGAGGGTCATCACCAAGAGTTAACGGGAAGTTGCAGCATTGTGTTGCATCTGATGCCTTTACTGATATCATGTAATCCGTATATTTAGACAGGTGCACTTTCGGGTCTGAGTTTCCTTTATACAGATTAATGTCTGGGAATTGTACTTTTTTCTGAACTGGCGCATTTATAATAGCTGGAGACAAGGGTGATGATGGTAATATCGCCGATCTAATGCCTTTTTGGGCCTCCAACTGTTTCTGCATTTCCTCCACCGCTTTTTTCAGAGCTTGCCACTCATCCGGAGACGTTCTTCCATTAGAAGGCTGTTCGTCATGGTTGGGTTCGATGACCTCTTCATGACGCAGTCCCTTGCTAACGGGATGTTTCTCCTGTGTGACACGCTTAGCGATGTTGCTAGCTCCGTTGGGACCCAAACGCCCAAAGGCTGACCTTCTCAACCTCTCATGAACTGAGGGGCGAGCAGCAGGGTGTGCTTGCTTGCGTGCTCATTCCTCGCTTCTTTGGTGAGTCTCTCTCCTATATCCATGGTTATTTGTTCTTCCTCTTGTGTGAGAGTAGCTCATACTCTTTGTTCCTCCACTGCTCGACTCCTCGCTTATCTTCGGAGTGGACTCTCCTCGACTCCCAAGTCGTTCACTTATTGGGGTTTTGCCCTTAGCTCTCCTTGCTTGTTCACTATCAACTTCATCCATTCTCACATCTTCACGTTGCTTGGTTCTTCTTTCAGTTGTCCGGTTGCTCGCCTCCGGGGCTTTGGATGGCCCTTGCCCTGCTGCTCGGTTGCTTGCCTCCCGGGTCTTTAATGGTCCTGCAGCCTCTTGTCGTCTTTGCAATGATCGCAAGACGGCAATCGTGTTTGCCAATTCCTCCGAGTTTTGAGCCAAAGCTTCCACTTCCGGGGGAAGAGTATCGATTGTAACTTGTACATTCCTCCGGGACGTCGCTCGTACCGTTCTTGCATGTTCACCCATCGATGATACTCTTGTTCGTGACTTGTTTGACGGATGAGAACTTGATGATTGCTTCTCGTGTGATCTCGTCATTTATCAAATATGAGGTATTTCTTGACAAGGGATTTGTGTTTGTGAGTGTTGAGTTAAAAACAATTAGCCTTGCATGTATGAATTTGGTTTGTTGCAACCTTTGTTCATACATGCATGCATTCAAGTCTTTAAATCTTCAAACAAAATACTTCATAAATACCAGCCAACACCTCCAAACCCAGTTTACGGCGACCTATTGCCGGATTTTTGCAGATTCCGGCAACTTTTCACAAGAATTCTTCAAATCTTCAACCAATCGAAGGTTCGAACCCTTCGTCTAGCGCCAATTGTTGATGATCTTGGCTCGGATTAGATGATTCGTGGTTGTTCTTATGCTAAGAAGATCATCAAACAAGAATTAAATCAAAGATTAAAACTAGATTTCTTCAAGAAAATGTTGGGGAGAAAATTTGCAAGAGTTTGGCTTGTTTTTTGAATTATTGAACCCTCTTTTATTGTCTCATGAAGGGATATATATAGTGGTACAAGCAAGTAGGAGGTGTCACCTCCCTAATCACTTTCATTTACAATGTGACAAGTGTTAAGACACTTGTTTTATCCTTAAGCTATTACATCTTATACAATGACAAGTGTTAAAACACTTGTTTGTTCCTAATGTAATGCCTAATTATTGGGATTTCTGATGATCTTCTGAGGTGCCCTCTTGCTTGCTTGTTCGCCTCTTTTTATTTCTCTTTCCTCCTTCTTGGTCAAGTTGGTCGCCTCTCTTTTTATACCCACATGACCAGCTGCTCGCCTCCTCTGTCCAGGTCCTTTGACCTAGCTGCTCGCCTCCTAGTGCTCACTTCCCTGCTGCTCGTCCTTTCTGCCTTTTTTTCCCTTAATGACTTCTTGATCATTATTTTAATATATATATATATATATATATATTTTTTTTTTTTTTTTTTTACCCTAATCCCGTTGCTCGGCTGTTCACCTATCAACAACTTTATATCAATAATCTTAAAATTATTTTAAGTTTTTTATTTTAAATCTATTTTCAATACTCTATATATCAAATCAATTGTATTTTGAATACTTTTAATTTAACATATATATTGCACATATAAAAAGAAAAATCTTGTTTATAATATTTGTTTATTATGTTTAAAGTGTTTTTATTGACTTTAACTATATGATTGATCGAATTTAAATATTTTTTATTTAGACTATATAAATTTTGATAAATATTAACATCATTTTTTTATGAATTTTAGTATTTGTTGTGAATTTAGTACATAATTAAAAATTGTATGATTAATTAAATAATTGTAATACTCACATATATACAATATAATTTTTTACCTATTAATTATTTTATGGATAAATTAAATTTAATACAAATATTTTTTTTTATAATTAGTTCATTATACAATCTCGCATTTAAAAATTATAATATTCAATCCGTGCATCGCACGGGAGAAACACTAGTTAATTTAAAATAACGACAATAAATTTCAAATTGAAAGAATTTTATCTCATCCAAAAGTCTGAACTTGTGGAGAGATGTGAAATTAATTCATTTAATAATTTCTTCTACACCAATCAATACAAATCTGAATAACTCAAATGAACAAGTAGGGCTTTTATGTACTTAGTTGTACAGTGCAATATAACTGCATTTTTTAAATAGTACTAATGAATGTTTTAAATGAAAAATGCAGATGTTTCCACTAAAGTTGCCGTTGTTCACTTGTATTTTTGAATAAAAACAATTGTAATTTTTAATGAAAACAATCGATACTATTAGAAAGTGCACTTAAGTTGCACGATGTATTTAATACAGATATATACAAGACTTTGTCATTTATCCTATATATTCCTTAAATAGTTTAGTACGACAACCCATATAGCTTATGAGCCCATTTATAATGCTTCAATTATGTTTAATTTGTGTTTTAAGTACCAGCAAATCCATGTAAAAAAAAATATATGTGACATGTATTTTGCGTAGTATAAATGGTTACTACTTTTCTTTTCTTTTCTGTTTTTTGTTACAAATATTAATAGCATGTTTTTTTTCTTCTTAAAGGAAATATTAATAGCATGTTATAGTTCACAATTCGAATTCCTCGTACGGGGTTTAAACAATAGAATGATGGCTTACTAAATGAGGTCAAAATCGAGTAGTATCAAGTTACAGATTCGACTCAGTTTAAAATTTCGAAGTTAGAAATTCAATTTAAACTCGATCAAGTTTAATCTCCAACTCAATTTAATTAATGGAAAACTCGAATACTCGACCTCGACTCAGCTCGACTCAAGAATAATGTATACTCTCTCTACACTGTTAAGATAAAACTAGATGAGAGTCCCGCATATTATAATGCATTACATATATAATAACACTATAAATTTATTCATCGTAAAATAATATAATTATATTATATAACAAATTATATTCAAAATAATATCACATGTTAAACACAGTAAGTCAATATAAGACATATTAAATTCGATTTGAGATTAAAAAAATTCAAATAATTAAAATTTTGGTGCACTGTGTTTTCAGGACAATAAGGTTAATTTTTTTAATTATTCGATTTTAAAAAATTCAATCAATCATTTAATCGATAAAAAATATCAAAAGTATTTAATATGTTTAATTATATTTTTAATTTATTTTAACAAATTAGGATTTTCTAAATTGAAAATTCTCAAATATAATGAGACAATAAAATAAGTTAATTAAACATTAAAGTTTCATATAATTAGAATTTTAAATTTAATTGATCAATTCAATTTAATATATTTTTATAGACTAAAGTTATATACAATAGATAATCCAACTTTGTATGTATTTATAGCTTAGCTTAATTGGTAAAAATCATAAATTGCGCCCATGTGGTCCTAGGTTCGAATGTTATTTAATGACACATAAATGACATATAAGTATGAGAGAAAAGCAAAATTGCCCAAAATTTAAGGGGGCACTTGATTTTTGCCCTACTTTTTAAAAAAGATGTTTTTTGCCCAAAAAATGTTGGCAAAGGGTTGACACTCATGCCAACCTGTGTGTCAACCATTCACCAACCTTTTGCCAATATTTTTTTGGGCAATATATATCTTTTGTAAAAAAAGGGGGCAAAAATCAAGTGTCCCCTTAAATTTTGGGCACTTTTGTATATTTTCACTATAAGTATTATGAATTGACGTGTATGATTTTCACAAGCATACCACATAGGACATAGATGACACATAGGCAGAATCAACCACAAGATGACGCATATGCAAAATCAATCATATAACGACACATAAGCAAGACCAACTCCTTTTTAGTATTATAGAGGATTAATGGCTCTATTTAATAAATAAATTTTTAATTCAATGAACATGCATTCAATATTTATGTTCTCTCCATTATTATGAGTAAAACAGAAAGAGATTTTTTTTTAAAGAATTTCAATAATATTAAATATATATTCTTAATCAGTATAAAATTGGAATAAATATATCTTAGTGGTACGGATGGAGTAATTATATACCTAAATTAATGTGCAGGTATTTTTTATATTCTGATTTTTTAAATATTAATTTTTTAAAAATATTATCACAACTTATGCATGAAGTCATTTTATAGAAATTTTTATATAATAAAATATTATTTTTGTTGCTAAAATGGGATCGCAGCCGTACGTCTGAACTATTATTAATTGGTGAAGAGGTTCTTCAAAGCTCAACAATGATCTCATGCTTGAAGAACCACACAACAATAAACTTACAAGACCAAGATAGATTGATTAATTATATACATGTCGAAATTTGAAACTAAAAAAAGAAAAGAAAATTGAATATGGGTTCAAAGATTCCGTTTCAAAATCCAAGAAAGAATTCTGTGCAGAATCATGAAAAAGTATGGTCATATATATGTTAGGATTGGGTTCCCATTGTCTTGATTCATTGCATCACCTTGTTGCAGCCTGAAACATGCACAAGTAGTTGGTGTCTTTGCAGTAAAAACTAAAAAGTAGTCCGAATGATACGATTATGCAAATTAATAATAAATATCACACCAACTCTCATACACACTTAATGCATGAATCTTAGGTCCGCATATTTGCTATGTTTCAGTTATATTAATTTAATTACAAAGTTTGTGTACTTGTCATACACATTTCAAGTACGTTATATTATATTAGTTTACACGCTTCATTTTACGTTTTAGTTATATTAGTTTGCACGTTTTAATTACATTAAATCACGCATTTCATATTTACATCAGTTGCAGTATGCAATTGGTGAACCAGAAATTAGACTCTAAGGGGGCGCTTGGTTAGGAATTCTTCAATGGTAATGAGAATGAAAATTTATTTTCATCTATGTCCTAATAATAAAAATTATATATTAGGGGAAGAAGTGTTCCAATGGTGACATCATTGCTAGTGTCATGCCCCAATTTTGGAATAAATGTAGACAATAAATGGTTGTTGGTGAAGGAATAGGGGAGTGATTGAGGAGGATGATTGTAGGAAGAGAAAAGGGTAATCAAAATGAAGTAGTGATTACCTTATTTAGGAGGAGTAGTAGTGATTTTGTTCTCATGAATCATACTAATTACACTCATTTTCAATCTCATTCTCATTATCATTGAAGAATTGTTAACCAAGCGTCCCCTAAATATTAATTATATATATTATACTCTATCTATTTCAGTTATAGAAATTTTTTAAGTGATAGAAATCAGTTTTTTTTTATCTGATTTGACGTACAAAATTAATTTAGGATGTTTGCATTTTTTTCATATGTGACTAAATACATAATTTTTTTAAAGCTAATTCTAAGAAGTAGTAGTAGTGATTTTAGGTTACTTTTTATAAATAAATGTACCCATTTTTTTTTTTTTTTTACATTTATACATCTTTAATTTTTTAGATAACCCAATCTTAATGTGCTTTTATTGGACAGATTCCTGAAATTTTTATTATTCAGCAATCACTTCTAACCCTATAAAAATTTGTTCCAAAACATTTTATTTTCAAATACTGTATACTTTTTCACTCTTAGAAAATCAATTTAAAATCATTTGTGGAGATGGACAAGAAGTAATTATATATATCATGTTGGTTTCTAACTGTGGCGTGGGGAATCAAGAATATGCAGATTGTGTGACACATTCTTATCTTTATTCAGCTAAGATACATTGCATTTGATCCTATTCAAAACATATTATATAGTGTATATATTATTGTAGAAATTTTCAATCTCCACTAGGTTAAGTTTTCTTATCCCAATGATAATTTGGAGGCATGTATTACTTTTTGGTAGTTTTTCAATGGTGGCTAGCACTTCAAGGGGGATTTTCTTGGTTCATATATTTTAGGAGTTTGGTCTATTTGACTAATTCTAACTTTTAATATTAATGGTTGGAACAAATGATACTACATACTTATTACCAATAAATTAAGTATAGTTCGTGTGACATCTCCTACGCAAATATTAAATTTTATTATATATTTCGGACACAATTGAGGGTCATAGTTTTATATGAGTATCTCGACCCATTTTACAATCCGTCAGGAATCATTATACTACTATTATATTAGACCCAGCCTCGCTCTTATAACATGACTAGTGTATTCATTTCTTTCAATTAATTGTGAATTGTCTGTACTCAAAATAAAACGATCTATATGGTATTAATTCGATCGTTAAACATTGCACTGTTACTAAGTAAATACGCATATCAAAAATACAATAAGAATCAGTGCTTTATTGAAAAAAAGAAAAAGAAAAAAGAAAGACACTTGTTTCAATCTCCTCGAAAAAAATAGAATAAAAATGTATTTTCCCCTTATACTCTTTGAAGGATGATTATCTCTATAATGGTTATATCATTGGTGTTGTGTTTCAATTTTAAAAGAAATGAGACAATAGAAGGTTGGTGATTGTGGAGAAATAATTGTTGGAAATTTTTTTTTAATTAAAATAGGTAATAATTATCTTATTAAAAAAAAAAAAGTAGTTTCATTAATCATATTTTATTCTCATTAATCATTATAATAGTTTTATAGGTGTTCTCATTTCTTATATAAGAATTTCTAACCAAACGACCTTCTCTCAGTTAATCACTTTTTGCTCTCTTAATTATAGAGTATTGTTTTCAATGACAAAATATATTGCGAATTAGTTTTACTTTAAAATATGTTTACATTTTGTGTAAAAAATTATTAATTTGATAGTAATAATATACCATGTATAATTAAATTAAGCACAAAATATTCTTTTGAGTTGCACAATTTATCATAGATATACTAGCATTAGTGCATAATCTACTGCACAATTGAAATTTATTCAGTTGGTATTATCGAATAGCTGTTAGATGGTTTTTTTTAATCGGGAATAGCTAGCACCTTTAGATGTCGTAAATAAAATAATGTTCATTTCACTATATATTTTTCCTTTTTACTCAAGTCATTTCGAAATGCTTCTTTCTTGATCCACTATATAAAAATTGTTACCGAGTCAAAGTGAAAAATTACTGAATTGAAACTTTTTATGTAATGATAGTAGGAGTATTATTTATTATTGGGATTAGCTAGGGGAATCCTGATTCTGCCAGATCTCATATATTTAAAAGATTTCCCTGTCTTAAAAATATTTTAGTATATTCAATAGTATTATTCAATTCTCTCTCATCTCCCCTTCTCTCTCAATATACATATATACACACAATATATATATACACACGCATGCTTTCACAACAAGAACTCCGAAGCTAGCTTCATCAACCATCAGCATCAGCATCAGCATCAGCTTAATTATCTCCTACATCCAATCCCACAGTTTTATAGTGGTGCCAACGTAAAATAGCGATGATGAATAGAGAAGAATCGAGATGGAGAGCGGCAAAAAGTGAGATGGCAACGGCGGATAGACGCTCCGGCGGGTGGTGGGTGGTGTTGTTGGCGATGCTGGCGGTGTCGCTGCTGGTTTTGCCGCCAATGCTGCCGCCGTTGCCGCCGCCTCCGATGCCGTTGATGCTGTTCCCGGTGGGAATCATGGCCCTCCTTATGGCCCTGGCCTTATCTCCTACTTAATTAGCTACGATAACAATTTCTTAGGCTAACAATTCCTAGACATCTTGTGAAATATCATGTCGCCGATTTATATTAAATATATTTTACACTAATCTAGTTTTTGCTTTTCTTAATTAATATTTAATAGTACCAAGAGATTGACATACACGATTTTGATATTCAATTACCAAGTCTTTTCCTGTTTTTTTCCCCCCGCTTTTTGTCACTTATTTTTGAAGTGTTCCTGTCTATGGTTAAATTAATTAGATTTTATTATATTGTCAAAGAATTTATAAGAAATAATATTCTCACATTTAAATGTGTTGTAGAACATCATTTTCGCGTTTTAATTTCTGATATTATTTGGATCAACTATTGTAAATTTGGAATTGCCAATACCTAAAAATTCACCAATGAAAATGTGGTTGTAATTAGTAAAATGCAATTATTATATAGCTGTGACTCGTGAACGAGACAAGCAAAATCAAATCTTATACAAATTCCTGTACATGCAATTGTATATTTGTACTGTTTTATTTTATTGGGCTTATGTTAAACATTTCGGACCAAAAAGGTTGTAAGTTAAGCGGGTCTAGAAGCAAGTCCCAAATCTATATATACACGGAGTAGGTCTTGTATGAAATCGTCTCATGACATGAGACAATGAGAATGAGTGTAACTAGGGCATTGACTCATTAACTTTGGTAAGGGGAGGTGTTAATTTGTGTGGTCTCATGTCACGTGACGGTTTCATATAAGTTTTTGCCATATATATATTTTTTAGTGTTTACATTTACCGTAAAAAAAAAATCCTCATTACAAAGCTTTGAACCAATGAGGATCACTTTTTTTTAATCATTTGGTAATTTTTCTATTATTTTGCCGTTTAAACAATGTGTCAATTTTAGAATGAAAGTAAACAACAATTATTATTGATTGAAAAATAAGAGAAAATAATTATTGATTGAGAAACTAAGAAATAATTGAGAAAGATAGTTGTATTGGGACCCAATATTTTTGTGATTCCCCAAATGGAAGCAAATCAATTGTGGATGCTTATTCATTCTTATTAATTCAATGATGAATTCCATGTTTGTCTCTAACACGTACGTACCAAAATAAAAAATTACAATAAAATTAATAAAAAAAATTGAATCAGACTATATAAAATATCAAAGACAAAGTATAGAGTGAAAATAGAATTATTTGTTTTCACTAAAGCGTAATGTTCCCTCCGTCCACGAAAATTTTACCCGGTTACTGTAGGGCACAGTTTTTAATGAAAATTGATATTTTATTGAAAAAGTGAATAAAGTAGATAAAGTAAGAGTATTGTGGTGGATATTGTGGGGCCCATTTTTTGTTTGTGAGTGTAGTTTATTTCCAAAAGAAGAATGGGTAAAAATATGGTGGACGGACCAAAAAGGATAGCAGGTAAAAAATTGGTGGACGGAGGGAGTAGTATTTTCACTGGAGAGCTGGTTTACACTGAAGAGTTTATTTAGTGATATCAAAATAAGACGCTTCAGTGAAAACAACTAAAAACAACTAATACCTTACAGAAAAAACAACTAATACTTTTAAATAAAAATAATTAATACTCTTCAATAATTTATATATGAACCAATTTCATATCATACACACTCAATCTCAAAAGACAAAAAAAAAAAAAAAAAAAAAGTGAAGCAAGACATTGAAAATCATATAACTAGCGTATAATTTTATATGCACTTAAATTGCACAAGGGGGAAAAAAGAAAAAAACCACTGAAACAGAATTGAAAAACAAGTCGATCTCGGACCTCCTCTCCTCTTCCCACCTCCTACATAATTTTGCAACCATTGGGATTTTCATCACTGAAGTAGTTACCGTAGCGAGGCGGCGGATAGTAAGACGAAGGCGGCGGCGGCCCATAGTGGTGGTCAGGTGGCGGCAGGCAGAGGCGCGGTGTCGGACCTGGAGCAGAATGGCAGTAATCCGGGGGAGGCAGCCCTAGCCGCCGCGGCGGTCCTGGAAGAGGATGGTGATAATCCGGAGGAGGTAGGCCGATCCGCGGCGGCGCGTGATGATTGTGATAGTAACAATCATAATTGCGGTCTCCATAGGCCATCGGAGTATGATTGTATTCAAAATGATTATAATGTTGTTCTGGATATTGATCCCCAAAATTGACTCTCCAGGATCTGGCGTTGGAGTATTCGATACTTCTCAGGTTATGGAAGCGCGGGGCGCGTTCTAATTCCTCCATGTAAGGGTGCTGTGGAGGTGGTGGATGTCCGCCTGGTGGCGGCGGCGGCGCCGGTGGTTTGGGGTCCGGAGGCGGAGACTCGGGTTTGGGCGGTGGCGGTTTTTTCCGACGAATCACGGAGAAACCCATGATTAATTGTGAGGATTTCTCTTGGATTAATTTTAATAATTTTCTGATTTACCTATGCTTTTTATATCTTCAAAATTGCGTTTGAATATGGAAATTAAATCATTGAGATGATTTGCCTGCAGAAATTCCACCTATTTGTGTAAACATTCTACTATCAAAATTTCGTATAAGTTAAACAATGATTTTTCTTATATTTGTAGTTCTAAGTTGAAGTTTTTAAAAGAGGAAATTTTCTTTTTCTCCAAGTTTAAAGATCCCGTAATCTAATTTACTTTTTGATATTTATTTCATTATATAACTACTATATTTTATACAACTATAGTGTGAAATAGATAAATGAACTTCATTCGAAAATATAAGTTGTTTTCATTAAATAGTGTTAGTTGTGTTCATTAAGGGTATTAGTTGTTTTTTTATAAAAAATATTAGTTATTTATTTAAAACAAACTAAGACTCTTTAGTGAAAATAATTGACATTTTTTAGTGAAAGCAATTAATTCCCTTAAATAATTCATGTATGACCCATTTCACTTTATGCATACTCATTTTATATTATTTTGAGCATGTTTTCAAAAATTAATAAATTATTTTGAGCATATATTAAAAGTAATTACAAATTAAATGCAATTATGAATTGTTTAAATTATATCCAACCCATGACAAATCTATTCGCATTAGTAATTTTCTGCTCGAATTGCTTAAACCATATTACAATTTTTGTGTACTTGTCTATGAACTTTAGAAACTTTAGAAACCATATTCGCATTAAGTTTCATCGAATTCCTTTTTTAGAAACTTTTACTTTAGTCAAAATTTTAGTTACTAAATATGTCGATGAAACTATTCTACTTCTCATGATTGAAAAAAAAAAGGATATATCTTTATTGGGTATTCATAGAGTCCTTCTATTTAATTGTTTTTAAATGGTTTCACATTCATGCATTTGTGTAGAAGAGGTATACATAGAGTCAAATTACTCTTATATAAATGGTTTCACGAGCATGCAATTGTGTTGAAGCGCTTCCACTGTTGACATTTTCTTGCTCAATTTGCGCTTTCGTTCATCATAATCTACAAAATTAAATATTAATTTTACACATGGTAAGCTAAAATGAATTGAAATAAAGATTTGTAGATTATGATGAACGAAAGCGAAAATTGAGCAAGAAAATGCCAGCAGTGGAAGCGCTTCAACACAATTGCATGCTCGTGAAACCTTTTATATAAGAGCAATTTGACTCTATATATACCTCTTCTACACAAATGCATGAATGTGAAATCATTTAAAAGCAATTAAATAGAAGTACTCTATGAATACCCCAATAAAGATATATCCTTTTTTTCAATTATGAGAAGTATTTTCAATCATGAGAAGTAGAAGAGTTTCATCGACATATTTAGTAACTAAAATTTTGACTAAAGTAAAAGTTTCTAAAAAAGGAATAAGATTTTGTTATTATATAGTTATAGATTGTATCACTTTAAAAAAAAAAATCTATCATTTTAAAGTTAAATTTTGAAAAATGATAACATTTCATTGAAAAGTGTTATTGTTTTAAAAGTGCTATTGTTTTATGGTGAGACAAATTCACATAAATTTTTCTCTTATATTATAATTCATATTTTATTTAATTACATGTAGAATTTATGGTAGTTATGAATTAGGTATTGGATATTAGAGATACAATCCATAAACATGTATATTTAGAGTGTATTTTTTATATTAGAAAAGACAGGTAGGTTATAACACCAAAATATCCACACACAAAAAATTTGTATTGTGTGCAATGGAAGATTAAATTAACATCAATGTGAAATTTTTAATTGCTTACGTACATTGCACTATAACGCCAAAATATTCAAAATATATTTTGTATTGTGTGCAATGGAAGATTAAATTAACATCAATGTGAAATTTCCATTTGCTTACCTACGACCTATCATATAGAATAATTGATAAAAGTAATTCACAATTCACACACACACACACACACACATATATATATATTACTCTATACATTTAAAAAAATTATTTTCAATTACACATATATTTTATAATTGATAACCGTGCATCGCACGGGTACAATACTAGTTATAACTAATAAAGCAAAAACGATATAATTATAATTAAGTAAATTTTGATTTTTTTTGAGTTTTTTTTTGTCATAAACCATGTCACTATGCAAAGTGCAGTCCATTCCATAATAGTGAGACACGTATAGTAAAACTTTTTGTTGAAAAGTGAATTTTTTAGAATTTTATTTTAAAATAAAATGTTATTACAAGGATGTTATAATTGATTGTTATTTTCATTAGGGGTGGAAAAAATATTGTAGGACAAAAAATGAAAATTTAAAGTTTATTGTAAAATAACTTATATTTAAACTTTTACTATAGTATTTGGAAACTGTCTCACTATTCACGATTTTAAAAAGGGCGCGGCTATTAACACCAACGAAAATACTTTGTTCACCTATTACTAAGTTAATTCACCATATATTATATTTATTCTTTTATTTGGATTAATGTACCCTTTAATATTTACAATTATAACCTTAATACAATATTTAGATTATTCACTAAATATACACACCCACCAATTTAATTATTAAAAAATAGCACACCAACACTTTTATTTTTTTTATGGTGCAGACCCCACAAACCACCATCATCAACCCCATTTTCTTTCTTTATTTCTTCCTTCCTTTTACATCCCCCTCCCAAATCTACAAAACTGAAACCACCATTAAGTATCTCTATTTTTTTTTTTTCATTTTTTGCAAGCCACCCCCAACCAATTTGTATATCCCCCGCCCCCTCCCTTCCTGACCGTCTGAAGAAAAAGTCATAATTCTCCAATTTATAGAAAGAAAAAAAAAATTAACTTCATTTAAATTTTGTCTCTGTGATTTATAATTTCATGATTATACTCTTTTTTTTTTTTTTTCTTCTTTAATGGTGTCATTGTTTGTGAAAGAATATAAATTTTTGCTTAAATTCTAAAATTTTGGGTGAGTGTTGAAAGCGTGAGCGTTTAATAAATTTAATGCTTATTTTGTATAAAGGGTATATTGGTATTTTTTTATTAAATACATTTTTGTTAAGATTAGAGGTGGGTGAACAAAGCAATTTTACGTGGGTGAATAGCAACGCCAAAAAGATACACTACTTATATTTTTCCTTTTACTAGTATTAAAAAAATTATACTCCCTCCGTCCCTTATTAACTGTCCCATTTTATTCAAAATGGTGTCCCTTTTTAATTGTCACTCTACCAATCCCAATGCATATTTTAGCTAATTTTTCCACCATTGCCCCTAATAAATAGTGAAAATAATCAACATCTTGTAATAAATAGGAATAATAAATAAGGGTGTAAGTGTCTTTTGATACACTAATAAATGAGAAAATTGGTTTGTGTGAATGGATAAAATGAGACAGATAGTAAGAGACGGAGGGAGTACTTTATTTTCTGAAAAATTTGCCCCGTATAAACTCTCATTTTATTTATTTTGTTATCAAACTCTGAAGTATAAGGGGAATAATTTAAGTCCAAGGGGTGAAGTTGAGAACTAATAAAATGAAAATAAAAGTGCACAATGAAAATACAAGGAACAAAGTATATAAAAAAAAGAGTTCTTGAACACTCTTTTACAAGTAATGTTGTTTAATATAAAATGTGACTGTTTATTGTATAGTAAAACTATTTAAAATCTTTGATCTGTATGTGTTGTTATTCTTAAAAACACTAAACAGTAACACTTTATATGCTAAAGTGTAATTTAATATTTTAAGGGTTAATTGTAAATAAAATCACAACATTTTCGCAAATTGCAATCTAATCTAAACTTTTGAATCTTTGCAAATAAAACTCCAACTTAACATTTGGTTGCAATTCGAACCAACAAATAAATTTTTTATTGTCCAAAAATGATGTTTCACTTACTCCACAATGAATAATTAATTATATTAATATGTTTAGATTGGTTCGGATGACAAAACATAATTAATCATCATTTTCGGGCAGATTGAAATCTAACATTTGGTTAAAATTACTAACAAATTTAAAGTTTTAGTTTTATTTGCAACGATTCAAAAATTTAGATAAAATTGCAATTAAAAAATGTCGTGATTTTATTTACAATTAACCCATATTTTAAAGTGTAATACTTTGAAAAGAAGAGTTCGTGTAAACCCAAATTTATATATATATATTTTTTTGCAATAAATGTAAATCATCGGACAAAAAACAAGAAAATCAAAGTGCAAGAGGGTAAAAAAATAAAATAAAGTGCATATGCCAAAGTAAAATATAATGCAAGTAGTTCAAAAAAAATTGTTTTCCCATTTAATGGAAAACATTGTCCATCCAAAATTCTCACAGGTAATAAGGAAACCTAAACTTGGCTCATCTTAATGGAAACAGTCACTTCTTTGATCTAAGAAAACAAGCAAAACAAATCTAGCCTAATTGTACAACCTATATTTTCCCAAGTTAGCAGAAAGGCTTTAGCTGCAATGAAGGGTTTTCTTAAAGCACCAAGCATATTCCGTATCACTTCACATTTCGTTGTCGATTATATCCCGCATCATTTCAATGGGGACGAGCCCTTCTGTCCGTATAGCATTTTTGCTCGAGTCTGGACTGATGAAATACACCGTTGGCAATCCTCGAACCTGTTAAACATTGTCGTTTACTTTTATAACATCATAAATCAAAATCACTAGATATCAATAGAAGAGTAGGCGATGTTGTTTCTTGGTAAATGAATACAATAGTACATCTGTCTGACCTAATTCGAAACAACACAAAATATTGTAAGGGGCGCAATACTCTTGCCAGTTTTTGTGATACTCAAATTTCAAAAGTATCACAAAAACATGCTAGAGTATTAAAACCTCCTCATTGAACAATGCCTATACAAAAGGTTCACAAGAAACGGTATTAAAAATGATGGAAAGAGATGAGCACCTGCATATCACGTGCAAATTCATACTCGTCATCTGTGTCAACCTTCACGATTATTGCGTTGTTTTCATACTCAACGGCAAGCTGGGATATAAGTAGAAGCTAAAAGTCAAGTAAGATCGAACGAAAGGAGTAAAACCTGCTGACTCATTAAGCAGAGAATCATTAACTAAAATTAAAAGGGAAAAAGGAACTCCAAAAACGAATTGGGATGTAACTATTAAAAATGATATGTTAAACTCAATTATAAATGAGAACATACGTCTTGATTGATCGTGATGGCATAATATGTCCATAACAGATCAAGAATTTTGATCCAAGTTATAATAATTTACAGAATTAGAAACCAAGGGGAGTGAATTCTTATGTCTAAAAAAGAAATTTCTTACATATAAAGTGTGAATTTTTTTAAAACCAAAAGGGCGACCGCATCCCCCTAGATCCATCCTTGTACATCCAACTCCATTTAATAAGATAAAAGCTTAGTTTGTTGTTTTTGCTAACTTGCTATTGTTGTCATTTTGTCCCTAGTATGACAAGTGAGCACAAAAACCAAGGCTGTGCCTCCACTATTAGAAAAAACGGTGGTTTATACATATTGTGTTTATAAATTCCATCATTGCAGAGGAAAAAGAAAATGGAAAAGGACTGCAGCCTTTATTCCATAAGTACGACATGTTTTACAGATTACTTATGAGCTCCTAATAGCAATAATGCCCGAAAGCCCAAGTCTAGTGATATTGACAAGACGTATCAGCAATGCAACATCAAAACCATATTACGCATGAAGAAAGTTGCCAGCAAAAAGTGTTTATGAATTCCATCATATACAGTTCACTAATCATAGTTTCATATTAGGCATGAAGAAAGTTGCCAGCAAAAATTTCAGTAAATGTGAATGACTAATAACTGAGTATTGGTTTAATCAGAAAAACAGAAGGCAAATAAATGATAATCAAGCAACATTGTATAATCTTCCATTCACCCAGTTCTTCCAATGTACACATAGAGGTTTGTGTTTGTTCAGACCACATTGGAAAATCTAGATTCATACATGCAAAATTTACTGATTCTTCTCAATGCAAAGCTAATTCCTAGTTCAAATTCTTTCCAAGATAAACAGACATTGGCATTACTAGAGAGTCAACGACTTCGATTAACACATACTTATAATAGGCATGACCCTGCATAAAGCAGATGTCCAAATAAAGAGGGATAAACATACCATTTCAAGTTCTTGAGCCATCAAAATACAAGGGCCACACCAAGTGGCATAGAAATCAATGATCAATGGTACATTTCTATCTCCCTTCACCAACTCCTGGATTTCCTCTGCAGATAGTTTTTTCTACAACCAATCCAAAAAGAAAATGACACACTACCAAAAATAACAACCATTAAAATGCTACAAGAAATTCTTTACTTCTATCTAACATTTGGTTAAAAATTGAATACCCAATTCAGAGTAGAATAAAACTTAGTGCCCTCAACTCTTTTTCAATGTTTTCAATGAATCTTTGCACACAATTACCTAATCCTGACAATATCAAAAGCCTCATAAATTAGCAAAACCCCATAACCACAAACAAGGTAAATTAAATTGAAAAACGAATCTATACACAGGGGAGCAGAATTAGCAGATAATTACCACAAGGTAGTCATCGGCGATATGTTTTCCTGCGGGGGGTTTGCAGAGAAGCTTTCTTTGGAGCGTTTGAGTTGATAAGATAGAGGGTCTGTTGTTAATGGTGGAGGTGAAGAATAAAGTGTTCGATTTTTGGGTTTTCAATGAAAAGGGTGAGGAGTTGTAGGGAAGAGGTGGGGGTGCAGCATTGAATGAAAAGATTGAAGTTTGCATTATAATCTTCTTGTTTATTGCTCTGAACTGAAGAGAGAGGGGAGGGGGGATTTTGCAGGGGTTTTTGAAGATTCTCTTTTTGGAAGGAGAAATATCCTAAAAGAAATATTTAAGAAAAAATGTAATGGATAATTTGAAGGAAGCTGCTATTTACGGAATCATTCAGCAATGCTTCCAGCTTGTTACGGCCTGTTTGGCTGCTTAGGTTTTTATTTACTGCTTATCTTACTAGCGCGTATTTCGTATTAAAAAAATGTTATTTTTATTTTTATTTTTAAATTATAAATATAAATATTTTTTATTTTAAATATCTTATAATTTTAATATAATATTAAACATCAATTCGAATTAATTAAAAAAATTCAATTCCCTTCTAAACATTTCATGTATATGTATTTTGAAAAAAAATATTACAAAAATTAAAAATTAAAAAAAAAATTTGCTAACTTTCAGTATCATAGTATTATACATGGTAATATATTGTATATCATGACAAGATTTTTTTGGAAATAATGTATTATTTCAATGACAATATCTTTTGGGTAGTAAAATTTTGTCCAAAAAAAATTATGTTATAATCTATTATCCATGGTAAGATATGGTATTGGATGACAAGATTATTTGGGAATCTTGTCATCTTTTACGTGACAATATCTTTTGCAAAATATTTCAATATCATCTTAGAAAATTAGCATATAGTATAAATATTTTGCAAAAATATTTATTCCAAAAATATTTATTATTATAGGCAAACACTCATATGCACCAAGTGCGCGGTGCACTCACTCAACAGTTCACATTGTTTACACTGGAAAGTTTATCTCAATTACACTAAAAAGTGTCATTGGATTACAGTGAAAAGTTTACACTGAAATCGATTTTCAGTATAAACTTTTCACTGTAATCCAACCACACTTTTTAGTATAATTGAGACAAGTTTTTCAGTGTAAACAATGTCAACTGTTGAGTGAGTGCACCATACACCAAGTGCATAAGAGAATTACTCATTATTGTATTATACATGGTTAGATATTGCATTTCATGACAAGATTTTTTTGGGAATAATATGTTATTTCAGTGACAATATCTTTTGGATAGTAAAATTTTGTCAAAAAAATAATAATAATGTTACAATCTATTATCCATGGTGAAATATGATATTGGATGACAAGATTCTTTGGAAAATCTTGCCATTTTTTACGTGACAATATCTTTTGCAAAATATTTCAATATTCTCCTACAAAAATTAACATATATAAATATTTTGCAAAAATAAATTCAAAAAATATCTAATAAGAAAATCGTTGAACTGTGGAAAAAATATATCTTTTACATCTTAAAGGACATGGCGGCGGCGCCGAGACTGTTCAATGGAGGATGACAAAAACTAAAAAAGGAGGTGAGAAGAAAAAAACATAAGACCAAGAAAAATACTATAAAAAATCAGTATCATACCTTCGGTAGGTCGTGGTATCCGATGTGGTTTGAGGCGGCGGGAGTAGAGCAGCGAGGCGACGCCGGTTTGTAAACAATTTGACAAGAAAGGGATGACAGGGTGAGAAAAGAATAGAGGATAGGCGGTGACGGTTCGGGATCTGCATACCTTGAATTTATCCCTATTTTGCATATTCGCTTTCGACGCGCTCACCGGAGTCCACAATAGATGTCGTCACTTGAATCACTGGGCTAGGCAGAGAAGTCGTCTGAGATGAGTTCGGAGTAGGTACAATAATCGATCAAATCAGAGCAACAACGATGCGTAAGCAATATTGGTGACGACGATGCTGGCTGTAATAGTGGAGGCGGCGCCGATGGATGGCTGCAACGGGAGAGAGAAGCAGGCAGCGTATTTGAGAGAAATAGGACGGTGTGTGCGATACTCTTAATAAGAAATTAGTAAAACCTAAATATAAAATGAATGTTTTTTATTTAATTTTATGAGATAAATGGTTGAGATCAAAACTTAAACCAACTTTTAATGAGAGCGCAACATTTCAAAATGAAGAGATATGAGACATGTCACATCGGCCTAAGAATAAGGTGGTAACACATCATCTTGGAGAGGTTTGGAAATATATTATAATAAGATTATACTATATTTCTATACATTTTCAAGATAATGTGTCAGCACTACATTTCTCTTAAGATGATGTGACACCTATCAAATTATTTTATTTCAAAATCCTGCATTTTCCTTAAAAATTATTTTAAGCATGTTTTAAATCAAATTAAAACTTAATCTACACTATATATTTTATACTTTTAATCTCAACTATACATTTCATTTATATTTTCTATTAATGTAAAATCCCACTTTAGTTTTCATTTCGATTTACAACTCGAATCATCTTCTCTTCTTTTAATTTTCTCATTCGTTATTTATCACATCGGACCACCTCTCCTTAATTTTTATTTATAGGTATAGTAATTTTTTTCTCCTCTATTCTTCTCTTACGTCGTCGTCCCTCTTCTAATAGGTCATTCACGAAATGTCGCCTCCTCACGGATCTCCTCTCTCGAACCTCATCAGACCACCATATCGAAACACCACATAGGGTAAGAGATCATTTTTTTAATCTAATTAAATCGTCATTTTTTTCTTGCATAAATATGGATAAATCTTCAGTATGACAATCCCAACCGAAGCCCCACCGTAAAGGAAACACTTTCAAGATCCCAATTTATCAAGATAATTTGGAAATCAATGGATGAGAATTTTTTCTTTAATTCTTTTAGAAATTATATATTTGTAATATATAGTGTTGTTATTACTAAGTTGTTATTTCTCTATTGTATACTATAAATTTAAATAAAATTTAATTAATGGAAACAAAATATTTACGTATAATGTGGAATATTCTTTAAAACAATAAATAAATGCAAGCAATTCTTTTCTCGTTGTTGAACGATTTTTTTTAGAATTTTCTTATTTTTGCAACGTATTGATATATTTAAAATTTGTAGGAGAGAATTCAAAATATTTTGGAAAATATATTTTCATCGAAATAGTGTATGGTACCAAAAAAAATCTTGCAACCAAATAAAATATATTGTCTTCAATAATAGATTGTTATACAAAAGTTAATTTTTGGATAAAATTATGCGGCCAAAATAGACTATTAAATTGCAAAATTAGATACTATTTTCTAGACTAGTATTTTGATTTTTCTTTTATATTTTTTTAACATATAAACATTAAAAGAGTATTGCAATTCATAAATACGTAAAATGTTGTTATATCTTATATAATTAATTTAGATATTTTTTTCTTAAAATATGTGGAATAATTTTTTTTGTGTTAGATATTATAGTGTTGGCAAAAAAAAAATATATGTTTCTCTACTAACAATTTAAGTACTACTATATCCGTCCCATGAATTTTTCACACTTAGGATGGACACATTTCTTAAGAAAAAAGAGAGTACAATGTGGAGTTAAATAAAATAATGATAATTTTATGTTTTATTGACTTTTGTGAGAGAGAGTTATTTCCTTTTTTGTGTGTGAAAGAAATGGTGTGACGTCTATTTAAGACAAGTGTTAAAGAAATGTTGGGACAGATGGAGTACAACTTTACAAAGTATCTTACTCTAAAATACAATAAATCTAAATATATTTTAATAAATGGAAACAAAATATTTACATATAATATAAAATATTATTTTAAACATTATATTATTTCAAGCAAATATTTTTTCACGATTGAACGATTTCTCTTCTTAGGTATTTTGGAAGTTATTTTTGCAAAATATTGATATATGTGAAATTTTGTAGGAGAGAGTTGAAATATTTCGGAGAAGATATTGTCATCGAAACAATATTTGATACCAAAAAAAATTTGACACCAAATATAATATCTTGTATTCAATAAACAAAATATTTACGTAAAATATGGAATATTGTTTTAAACATTATATTAATGCAAGCATATCAACGATTCCACTTCTTATGTATATTTGGATGTTATTTTTGCAATAAATTGATAGATGTGAAATTTGCAGGATGAAATTCAAATATTTCAGAAAAGGTATTGTCACTGAAATAGTGCAAATATTTCAGAAAATGTATTGTCACTGAAATAGTGCAAATATTTCAGAAAATGTATTGTCACTGAAATAGTGTTTGATATCAAAAAAATCTTGTCATCTAATATAATATCTTGCCTTTAATAATATATTGTAATACAAAGGTTTATTTTTGGATAAAATTATACCGCCAAAATAGACTATTAACTGTAAAGTACACATATTCTTTTCTAAACTAAGATTTCAAATTTTCTTTTATATAGTTTTAACATACAAATATTAAAATAGTATTGTAAATGATAATTGAGAAAATACCACCATCTACCACTAAACCATCACCTATATTGCATACATTTTATCTATAATATATATAATAGAATTTTGTTATATATTAATTAAAAAATTTACGAAATGATGAGAATTTCAGGATTTAAATCATAGACTTATTTTATACACAGTAACATATATCTACATAAAATTTAGTGTATTACGTTGAATATTCGTGAAAAATAATTTTAACATATGAAATAATTATATCATAATTTGAGGTGTATTCAATTTTAAACTAATTTATTATAATTACTTCATAATGCATGTTAGATATTAAAGTTAAAATAGTGACGATTGAGTAGAAAATTGAACAGTATATAAACTTGCACCCGTTAAACTAAAGATTCATGTAAATTAAATTAGATTAGTTTCTCTAAATAATATTACTTGTTTGGGTAGCTCTCCTATAAAACCCTTTTATTTATTTATTATGAAAATGATATCATGCATTCATTAATAAAATTGCATGTATTCGCTGATACATTAACATTTTATACTATGACCTCAGTTTATAAATGTAACGATATAAATTTCATTATGTGAAACTTGTTCATAGAAGATTTTATGCTTGACATGACAACAATCTCTTCGATTATCATACTAATTTAATTTGTAATATAAGTCATGCTCTTCAATTATCACGACTAATTACTCTTTTGTATTATAAGTCATATATATTTGTTATCACGATTAATGCCATTCAGTTTTACGGATCCCACTTTATTTAAAGAGTATGAGTTAAAGGATACAAAGAGTGTGTGTTGTTTCACTAAATAATATTATTTATCTTCATTAAAGGGTATAAATTGTTCTACTAAAATATATTTAAAGTTGTTTATGTATGAACATGTTTCACTTTATACATATTTCTTTTATAAGATACAATCAAATAAAAAAAAAATGTAAAAACTTGTGTGAGACGGTCTCATGGTGCAGCGATTCACAAACTAATATAAATTAACATTCACCCGTGATCGTGAGACGTCTCATTCAAGACCTACTCGCTAAAAAAAAGATATACTATTTTCACTAAATATATTAGTTATTTTTACTAAAGATATTAGTTGAATTGATATTAGTTACTTTCACTAGGGTATTAGTTGTTTCAACGTAAAGTATTAGCAAACTGCTATTCACAATAATAATTATTGTGAGTATCATTAACATAATATTTTACATATAATAAGACTAAGAATTATAAATAGAAACTTAAATAAATTATTATTTTTAACTATCATCATATATAAAGAGGCTTAGTTCCAAAATGAGTCAGTCATCCGTTGGTTTCCGGTTGCTAGAGATAAATACTTTAACATCTGTCCTTCTCTACTCTCATTTTCCTTACCCTTATTTTCTGTCTTGAACAACAAAATTCCCCATTTTATACCATGACTTTACATACATCCTCCATCCTCCCCGTACTGCTGCCATCACTCGCACTTCGACTATCTCCGCTTCTCTCTTATCCTCATCTCTGCCACGCTGCAAAATCTCTTTTCTCTCGCAAAAGTTCCTGGTGTGGGCGCTGTGTTGTCATGCTAACTATAAGTAGGTCTGTGTATTCTTCAATTCTTTGATATCCTTTCTCTTGTATTTATTGAATTATTAATTGATTGGATTGCACAATTGATAGGTTTTCAGAAAAGCCCTAAATTGAAGTTGCTCGTGGGCTTGTCTACTTTCTTCCCAATTTGCTCTAATCTCAGGTTTCACACCTAACATGTTCTCTACTGATTTTTCTGGTGTCTGTTGTTCTAGTCTTCACCCGGTTATCACAGTTCTCACTGGTACATACTCAGCCACTCTTGTTTTAAGTATTAATCATGATTAAGGATACATATAATCATGAAATGATATATGCGTGTATATATATGTTGATGACCTTGATTATAATAAGTAGCTAGTGATTGTTTATACTTAAGAAGGTCATCAAACAAGATCAAAGATGATGAATTCAAGCAAGTATGGATCAAGAAATGAATTTGCAAGAATTTGGCTAATTTTTGAATAAAATGAACTTATTTTTCTCTTCATATGAGGGCATATTTATAGGTTTACAATCAAGTAGGAGGTGTCAGCCTCTAAACTATTCTAATTTACATGTTTGACAAGTGTTTAGACACTTGTTTAACACTAAGCTATTGTATTTTATACATTGACAAGTGTTATGACACTTGTTTGCTCCTAATACAATGCCTAATTAGTAGGATTCTTTGTTGTTCCTCGAGGTACTCAACTGCTCGCTTGTATGCCTTTGTAGTGGGTGCTTGGACCTTCCCTTCTAGTTGTTCGCTCAGCCTCTATCTACTCATTGACCAACTGCTCGTCTGAGTGTCTGTCACTTTTGACCAGCTGCTCGTCTTTTCATAAATCATACTTTTCATGCATAGCTGCTCGCCACCTTTTATTTTTGCCTTAATCAGCTACATCATTTTTTTCTAATGCTTAATCTCATGCTCAGCTGCTCGCCTATCAACAATATATAATCTGAATTTTGTTACAAAAATTAGTGTGATACTTAGTTAGATGGAATTAGTGTTGGAGTTATACGTGAAAGTATGCTTTTACTTTGTATAACTCATGTATTAAACATTTGTTTATGAGAATAATTCTTTTATCACATTTGCTTTAGATATGATTGAATGTTGAATGTTTATTGCAACAAGTTCATTATAAACGGTACATGTTACATTGTAGTTAATGTGGTGATACCCGATCACGGAAGATCGCATTAACGGTTTCCTTGTAACGAAACGTACAAATTCACGACCCAGGTGGAATTGAACAATCCGCCATGAAAGGTCGATGCGTATATCTCAAATTGACTTGTCTTGACCAAGAGATTGCACTAGCACATTTAGTATGTGTTGAAGAGGACCTACAGCGAGGATAAATTCTTCTGTTCTGAAATGTGAAGAATTAGATCTTAGTGGTTATTGATTTCTTAATCTCCGTCACTTAAATAGGACTGTGTGTGCTTAATGGTTATTGCTTTGATTCATGTTGGGTGAGAGTCATCGTGACTTTGAACTTTGTGTTTTGGGCAGTAATATTAATCATACGACGGTTGCTAAGATTTAATACAGAGAAACGCGTGCGAGTACGGCTCGTGTGATTAGTCCCCTTGGTGGGCTCAGAAGTTTTATCGTACTAAATCTTGCAAGTGAAGAATTAGTTTCTTCGGTACGGATAATAATGTTGAGCTGCCTTTACTCCAAGGTGAAAGATGTTAATTAATTTAGAGCTATTCAGAAGCTTAATTAATTAATGGACTAAATAATCTTAAACGCGAGAAATAATAACCGGGAGCCCATATTATCGTAATATAGATTAAGATGGATAGTGCAATATTAATTTATTAGTGGTACTAATTAATATTAATGGACCGAATTATATTGGGGCTCAATATTGAAATTCAAAAGTCCATTTGGAGGTCCAATCTTAATTCTCCTAAAGGCCCCTCAAGTGCCAAATAATAATAAGGTGATTAAAATAAAAGAAAATATATTTGCTGATTTTTCTTGAGATTTTCAAAAATAAGAGATATGGAGAGAGAGAAGATTTTGTTGATTTTCTTGTAAAGATATTATGGAAGATAAGTATTCTTGGAATACAAGATTATCTCATAAATTCAAGAAGATCCAAATCTTGCATTCTCAATCTATAAATTTCAAAAATTACATATATTAGAAGAGTGAGATTTTTGTGGAATATTTTTTTATGGAGAAAAGAATATATGAGATATATTCAAGATTTCTTGGAGGCCAAGAAAAAGATTTTCTCTCCCCTAAAATACACCTAAATTTCGTTCACCCCTCTCCTATATATAGGGGATGATTATTTTATCTCCAGTTTATAGTTTCACAGTGTTGAAAAAAAAAATCAGCAACAATATATTTTTTTTCTTTCTTCCTTGTTATTCTAATTGCTTGTGAGCACTTCCCACTGGTGAACAAGCAAGGCGAAAGGGGCATACTTGAGAAAGTCTTTTGGTTGATAGCACGATCATGATAGTCCCGTTGTAATCCAAAGTCATATCTACAAGAGGTACGTAGTCACATAATCTCTTAGTTTTCCGCCATAGATTTTATGTGAATTAATTCAACATGCATGATGATAAAATTGTTGCTGGAATTATTATTTGAATTAATTAGGATTAATTCATGTTAGTAATAATTAAATTTAAATTCGTATTTAATTATCATCCCGAATAGATTCCGGGCACCCCTATTTTCCCAACAATTAGACATTATTACATGCTAACCATTTCATGTATGATTCAATCTCAGTTCTTTGAGTGAATTCTGATCCCACTCGAGTGGATGAGGTTTTGTTTAATCTCTGCTTAATTTAAGTTACTTTATTTCATCAAATTTATACTTCAATGCGTTTTGGAAATTATTTTTCTCAATTGTTATTTCATTGAGGTGGAGAAATATAGTCATCAGGTTAATGTTGGGAAATTAGGGGTGCCCGGAATCTATTCGGGATGAATTTTTAAATATGAATTTAAATACAATTATTACTAGCATGAATTAATCCTAATTAATTCAAATAATAATTCCAACAACTAATTATCATCATGCATGTTGAATTAATTTCAAATATTTAACTAGGCGGAATAAACAAGTAAATATGCGATTAACGTACCTCTTGTAGAATTGGCATTTGGATATACGGGACAATTATAATCTCGCTCTATCAACCCAAAGCCTTCTCAAGTATTTCCCTTTTCACCTCACTTGATCGCCGGTGGGAGACGCTTTCAAGTAATTTAATAAACTAAGGAATATGAAAAATATCTATGCTTCTTGATTTTTCCAACACATGGAATTATGTACTTGGAGATGAAATAATCATCTCCTATTTATAATGGTAGTGACCGATTTTTTTAAGAATATTTGGGCCTTGAGAAAATCTTTTCTTAGACTCTAAGAAATCTTGAATATATCCCATATATTATTTTCTCCATAATAAAATATTCCACAAAAATCTCACTCTCCTATTATTCATGAAGTTTTCGAAAATTATAGAAGAAATCCAAAGATTTGGATCTTCTTGAATATATGAGATATTCTTGTATTTCAAAAATACATATCTTCCATAATATCTTTCCAAGAAAATCAACAAAATCTTTTCTCTCCTAAATAGGCCATATTTTCGAAATTATCAATAAAAATCAGCATGATATAATCTTTTTATTTTAATCACCTTATCATTATTGGGCTACTTAATGGGCTACTTGAGGGGCCTT
The DNA here is from genome assembly GCA_947034835.1 of Ballota nigra. NCBI lineage: Eukaryota > Viridiplantae > Streptophyta > Magnoliopsida > Lamiales > Lamiaceae > Ballota > Ballota nigra. Next base: position 104,308,360 of record OX344722.1, read on the forward strand.
AAGGAGAATTAAGATTGGACCTCCTAATGGACTTCTGAATTTCAATATTGAGCCCCAATATAATTCAGCCCATTAATATTAATTATTACCACTAATAAATTAATATTGCACTATCCATCTTAATCCATATTATGATAATATGGGCTCCCGGTTATTATTTCCCGCGTTTAAGATTATCAAGTCCATTAATTAATTGAGCTTCTGAATAGCTCTAAATTAATTAATATATTTCACCTTGGAGTAAAGACAGCTCAACATTATTATTCGTACCGAAGAAACTAATTCTTCACTTGCAAGATTTGGTACAATAAAACTTCTGAGCCCACCAAGGGGACTAATCACACGAGCCGTACTCGCACGCGTTTCTCCGTATTAAATCTTAGCAACCGTCGTATGATTAATATTACTGCCCAAGACACAAAGTTCGAAGTCACAATGATTCTCACCCAACATGAATCAAATCAGTAACCATTAAGCACACACGGTCCTATTTAAGTGACGGAGATTAAGAAATCAACAACCACTGAGGTCTAATTCTTCACCTTTCAGAACAGAAGAATTTATCCTCGCTGTAGGACCTCTTCAACACATACTAAATGTGCTAGTGCAATCTCTTAGTCAAGACAGACCAATCTGAGCCTTACACATCGACCTTTCATGGCGGATTGTTCAATTCCACCTGGGTCGTGAATTGTACGTTTAGTTACAAGTAAACTGTTAATGTTGTCTTCCGTGATCGGGTATCACCACATTAACTACATTGTAACATGTACTATATATTGAACAGTTTGCAATAGAAATTCAACATTCAATCATAACTAAAGCACATGTGATAAAAGAATTATTCTCATAAAACGAGTGTTTGATACACGAGTTATACAAAGTAAAAGCATACTTTCACGTATAACTCCAACAATCTCCCACTTATACTTAAAGTCTGTTTTTAGTATACATCACGCATGTCTTAGTGTAGTAGCTCTACGTGACATCTCATGTCAACCTACACTAACCTAATAATTCCTCTCACTTATACTTAAAGCAGATTGGCAATAGTCTTGACTCTCATTTCATCAACATTTCTCTCGAATGTACTCTGAGGCAGACCCTTTGTGAATGGATGTACTAGGTTGTCCTCTGACATTTATCTTTGCCACCTCTTTATCTCCTCTCTTAACGATTTCTCGTATAAGACGGTGTTTTCTTTCAATGTGTTTGCTGGCCTTGTGGGCTCTCGGTTCCCTTGAATTTGCAACTGCTCCGGCATTGTCACAAAAGACAGTTATCTTGTCGGGCAAATTCGGAACAGCGTCCAAGTTCACTAAGAAGTACTTGAGCCAAACCGCTTCTTTCGCTGCTTCACAAGCAGTTACTTATTCGGCTTTCATGGTCGAATCGGCGATGCATTTCTGCAAATCGCTTCTCCATATCATGGCTCCTTCTCCCATGCAAAACACACTACCCGAGGTAGATATTTTGGAGTCTATGTCTGATTGGAAATTTGAGTCCGTGTATCCCATGGGAATTAGATTGTCTGATTGTTAAATCAGCATTCCATACCAAGTTCTTTTCAGAAACTAAAGAACACATTTAATTGCAATCTAATGTGCTTTCCCGGGGTTACTTTGATATCTTGCCATCATGCCCACGGCAAAGCAGATATCCGGTCTCGTACACAACGTTGCATACATAAGACTTCCTACGTCCGAAACGTACGGAACGTCTTTCATGTCATCTATCTCCACTTGCGTCTTAGGGCATATTTCTTTGGATAGATGGATTCCGTGCCTACAAGGTACAAAACCTTTCTTGGAATCTTGCACGCTGATATGCTTCAAAACAGTGGCTTTGTATGAAACTTGCGATAAGCCCAACATCTTCCTCTTGCGATCTCGAGTGAACTTGATCCCAAGGATGTGACCGGCTTTTCCCTAAGTCCTTCATATCAAACTGATTTGACAGCCATACCCTTACGTCTGACAATACCTTTACATTGTTTCCAATGAGCAGAATATCGTCTACGTATAATACTAAGAATACCACCGCAGTTCCGTCACATCTTTTGTACACACAACTTTCGAACTTGTTTTGATCACAAACCCATAAGACTTAATTAATTGATCAAAACACTGGTTCCAAGTACGCGATGATTGCTTAAGTCCATAAATGGATCTCTTAAGCTTGCATACGAGGTGCTCTTGGCCTTTTTCAACGAAACCTTTGGGCTGTTGCATATAGATCCCATCAAGACTTCCGTTAAGGAAAGCTGTCTTGACATCCATTTGCCAGATCTCGTAATCTAAGTGCGCAGCGACCGACAAGAGAATACGGATGGACTTAAGCATAGCTACAGGCCACAGGCCACAAGCCTTGCTTTGAAGGTCTCTACCCTTCCGTCCGGTCCTCTTTTCCTCTTATACACCCACTTGCATCCAATGGGCTCTACCCCATTAGGTGGATCAACCAACTCCCACACTTGATTATAATCCATCGAACCCACCTCGGTTTCCATTGCGGTTTGCCACACTTCCGCGTCTTTGTCTTGGATTGCCTCGTCGTACGTTCATGGGTCTGATTCATCGCCCGGAATCAAATCCGAAGATTCTCCAATTCCCATGAATCTCTCGGGTTGCCTTGCAATCCTCCCACTACGACGGGGTTCCGGTTGTGAAGGTATGACGTGTGGTATATCATCTTGTATACTTGGTATAGGAGTTTGCCCTCTTAACTCGTCTAAGGTAATCTCACTTCTGGGCTTTCTTTTGTTCATATAGTCTTCCTCCAAGAATTTAAAGTGCGAACTAATCACGGTCTTTTAATCCTTGAGACTATAGAACATACACCCTTTCGTTCCCATGGGATATCCTATAAACAACCTTAATTCCGAAAATGGATCCAATTTACCGGCTTCCTTGTCTAGCACGTATGCCGGACAACCCCAAATCTGCAAGTGTCTTAGACTTGGCTTGCGCCCCGGTCCACAATTCCATTGGGGTTTTAGGAACCGATTTGGATGGCACCAAGTTTAGAATGTAAGTCATTGTTTCCAAGGCGTTACCCCAAAACGACTTGGGTAAATCCGAATAACTCATCATGGATCTGACTATTTCTAAAAGAGTATGGCTCCTTCGTTCCGCCACACCGTTCTATTGAGGGGTTCCCGATGTGGTCAACAGGGATACAATCCCTTCTTCGATAGGTAGTTCAAGAATTCATTGCTAAGGTATTCGCCTCCACGAACAAATCGTAGAGACTTGATACTTCTTTCCCTATGCATCATAAGGTAGATGTATCCGTATCTTGAATAATCATCAAATTACTCATACCTCTTCTTGTTATGATCGTCATTGAACCACACATATCGGTATGAACGAGTTCTAACACTTCCGTAGTTCTATTCCCCTTGGCTCCAAATGCCCTCTTGGTCATTTTACCCTCTAAACAGGATTCACAAGTTGGAAACGGTTCGACTTGGAATGATTCCAAGGATCCGTCTTTCACCAATCTCTCTATCCACTTTAGATTAATATGACCTAGTCTAAGATGCCATAGAAGTGTTTCGTTCATCTCCGAAGAACGCTTTCTTTTATTACTCGAAATAATCGATGTGTTATTAGATTCAATTTTGTGAGTGGTGTGCCCAAATAATGGTATAAAGATCATCCATTAAAGTTCCGGAACGGATAAACTCATCGTTTCAAGCAATAATAACATCCTTATTAAAAGAAACTGAGTATCTATTCAAACAGTTTAGAAACTGAAGGTTGAGTTCTTTCTAAACTAGGAACATGAGGAACGTCTCTCAAGACCATAACTCTATCTTCACAAGATAGGCGCACTTCTCCCACTGCTTCAGCTGCCACTCTCGTAGCATTGCCCGATGTGATGGGGATCTCACTTCCGTTAAGTCGTCGGGTTAGCTTAAACCCATGAAACAAATGTGATCAGTAGCTCTCGTATCCACTATCCACGAATAGACAGTATACGCCACTTCACAAGTTTCGACGACTAAGGTGTGTGAATTACCTAACTTTCCTAGCCTCTTAGGCTTGGAACAGACAGACCTCCATTGTCCTCTCTCACCGCAACTAAAACACTTCCCCTTCGATGCTTGCCTTTGCATTTGCCTTTCGCAACAATTGGATTTGCTTGGATCCGGCCTTTGGTTCTCTTCCTCTTTTTCCCTCCCTTGGGACCAAAAGAGGTAGACGAACCATTAGCCACCATAGCACTAGACTGGTGCTCCATTATCACCTCCACCGAAACTAAAGCTTGCAAGAGCTCGGGCAAACGACTTGTCCGTTCATTCATTCATCTGACAGTTCAGATGAAACTACTCAAAGCTTCTCGGTAGGGAATGGTATATGAAATCAATCAAAATCCGTACCAAGTACTTCCAACTTGTTAAGGTATGCCATTATCTCGAGAACGTGCTCCCTCACGGGCGTTCCTTCCACCATTTCCAACTTGACCGAGTCATGTTTGGTGAACTGATTAGTCATGGGATTCTGATGTGAAAACATCTCTTCAAGGTGTTCCATGATTTCAACAGCGGATACAATGTCTTCATGAACGCGCCTCAAATCCTCAGACAGAAATGTCAAGATGATGCACTTCATTCATTGTCACGCTTCCGATCATAAACTGCCTCTTCCCATTGCTTGACTTATCATTAGGCTTGCCGAGTATATTAACACAAATAACCCAATTGTGTTTTCGTGTAGTAAGGACAAATTAAAAAAAAAACATTTTCAATCGATATAATTCTCTCCAAAAAGTTTATTAACTTTAAGTATATTAAACAATGGATTAAAAGGTTGCGACATGATGAAATGAGAATAAAACATACATTCATATCAATATCTAGAAAAATATGAAATTATCACATAATTCGATCACATCAATTATATTGAAACCTTAAAACAATATAATCATGCATCAGCCAACATCTCGAAACAATTTAAATGCGCCACGAGGGGTGGTCTATACATTTAAATACATTCAAGCGGATCACAAACTTAAAAGTTACAAATCCTTAATTCAAAATTAATAGTTGGCTCCCACTTTGACCACATAGAAATTGACAGGGACTCCGAGGGGAGTAAGTTAATATCAATTTCCTATGCCTAAGTAATAACCATAATTAAATACAGGATTATTATTTCGCTTTGAGCAAGCCACTCGTGGTGAGAGTCAATACCGCCACTAGTAATAATCCACAATCATCATTTCGGAATTGATTCATGTGAAATCCGTTCTTTTGGCCGATCCGAGGGGGAAATGTATTCCAAAAGAACTTCACAAATAAATAAATTATGGAGGCCAAAATAATCCAATTTTAATATCCGGAATAAAATTGCGATTATAAAAACATACTTAGTAATTTTCGAAAGTAAGATTTTTCTTGGACAATTAAATTCATGCAAACACATATTAACAAATAATAAAAATTGCACGAAATAAAACATCCATCAAAACAAAATTAAACACATTGGAGCACTCAATTCCAATTGTCACGGTTTAATTTCTTCACGTCTTGATGCGAAAAATCGTCCTTGTTGCTTTCCGACGTTCGTCTCGACGTGCTCCCACTCGAACAGCAACACTTCTTCAAAAACAGCATCGTTTGGGGTTCGGGGCGACGTTTAAAATCACACGGAAAAAAACACGAACCGAAAAAATTCCATGGCCTGAGATACAACGCGCGTCGGCCCACGAAGTGGGCCCGCGCGCTTCCCAGCCCGAGAAGCGCCGAAACGCTGCCCGAAGCGCGCCGAAGCGCAGCCCCGAGGCGCTGCCGAGGCGCACCCAAGGCGCGGCACGGAGGCGCCCCGAGGCGCCGCCCGGAGCGCCCCGAGGCGCTGCAGACTCGCGCCGAGGAGCGCGCGCGGTGCGCGCGGCACCGTGCACCCGTTGCGCACGGCGTGCGCCGTGCACCCCCGTGCACCGTTTTTTTGCCGTTCGTCCTCGTTTTCTTCACCCCTTGCATGATTTTACTTCCATACACGCGCCACGAGTGTATGCGTCGTCCGGGTACGCCGTTTTTAATTCTTCGTTCTTCGTCACGATCCGGTTACAATTTATTTTTACAAAAAAAATAAATACTAGATCTAGACTAGTCTATTACAATGATCGAATCAAAATAAAAACAACTAATCTACTCGTGGATTTTCTCACGAGAAAAATGAATTTGAACGAATCGAATTAAAAAACAATTAATTCACACGCATGAAATTAACAACATTAAAACCATGACAATTGGATACCTGCAAAAAAGATCTAACAATTCTACTATCAAATTTCAATTTAATGTTCTAACAATTTAAATTCCAATTTAAAATTCAGAGCCCGAAACCGTGGCTCTGATACCAGTTGTTGGGAAATTAGGGGTGCCCGGAATCTATTCGGGATGAATTTTTAAATATGAATTTAAATACAATTATTACTAGCATGAATTAATCCTAATTAATTCAAATAATAATTCCAACAACTAATTATCATCATGCATGTTGAATTAATTTCACATATTTAACTAGGCGGAATAAACAAGTAAATATGCGATTAACGTACCTCTTGTAGAATTGGCCTTTGGATATACGGGACAATTATAATCTCGCTCTATCAACCCAAAGCCTTCTCAAGTATTTCCCTTTTCACCTCACTTGATCGCCGGTGGGAGACGCTTTCAAGTAATTTAATAAACTAAGGAAAATGAAAAATATCTATGCTTCTTGATTTTTCCAACACATGGAATTATGTACTTGGAGATGAAATAATCATCTCCTATTTATAATGGTAGTGACCGATTTTTTTAAGAATATTTGGGCCTTGAGAAAATCTTTTCTTAGACTCTAAGAAATCTTGAATATATCCCATATATTATTTTCTCCATAATAAAATATTCCACAAAAATCTCACTCTCCTATTATTCATGAAGTTTTCGAAAATTATAGAAGAAATCCAAAGATTTGGATCTTCTTGAATATATGAGATATTCTTGTATTTCAAAAATACATATCTTCCATAATATCTTTCCAAGAAAATCAACAAAATCTTTTCTCTCCTAAATAGGCCATATTTTCGAAATTATCAATAAAAATCAGCATGATATAATCTTTTTATTTTAATCACCTTATCATTATTGGGCTACTTAATGGGCTACTTGAGGGGCCTTAAGGAGAATTAAGATTGGACCTCCTAATGGACTTCTGAATTTCAATATTGAGCCCCAATATAATTCAGCCCATTAATATTAATTATTACCACTAATAAATTAATATTGCACTATCCATCTTAATCCATATTACGATAATATGGGCTCCCGGTTATTATTTCCCGCGTTTAAGATTATCAAGTCCATTAATTAATTGAGCTTCTGAATAGCTCTAAATTAATTAATATATTTCACCTTGGAGTAAAGACAGCTCAACATTATTATTCGTACCGAAGAAACTAATTCTTCACTTGCAAGATTTGGTACAATAAAACTTCTGAGCCCACCAAGGGGACTAATCACACGAGCCGTACTCGCACGCGTTTCTCCGTATTAAATCTTAGCAACCGTCGTATGATTAATATTACTGCCCAAGACACAAAGTTCGAAGTCACAATGATTCTCACCCAACATGAATCAAATCAGTAACCATTAAGCACACACGGTCCTATTTAAGTGACGGAGATTAAGAAATCAACAACCACTGAGGTCTAATTCTTCACCTTTCAGAACAGAAGAATTTATCCTCGCTGTAGGACCTCTTCAACACATACTAAATGTGCTAGTGCAATCTCTTAGTCAAGACAGACCAATCTGAGCCTTACACATCGACCTTTCATGGCGGATTGTTCAATTCCACCTGGGTCGTGAATTGTACGTTTAGTTACAAGTAAACTGTTAATGTTGTCTTCCGTGATCGGGTATCACCACATTAACTACATTGTAACATGTACTATATATTGAACAGTTTGCAATGGAAATTCAACATTCAATCATAACTAAAGCACATGTGATAAAAGAATTATTCTCATAAAACGAGTGTTTGATACACGAGTTATACAAAGTAAAAGCATACTTTCACGTATAACTCCAACAGTTAATGCTATAAGGAGCCCTGACTATCTTAGTGTTGTCACTACCGACAAAATTTGAACATGTATTAAAATTATTTTAATTGACTTTTTTACTAGAATTTAGCTATTAAAATATTCACGCATATAAGATTGAGATGGGGTAGTTTAGCTTCTTAGATGAGTTCATCTCTTGTTCTAATTCATTGAATATAGTTAGATCTATCATATGTTGTCTGTCTTATATTTTTTAACTAGAGAACTTGAGCGCTTGCTCCATACATTTGAGGTTCAGAAGTGTGATTTGAGCAAATAAGTAACTGGTATACTAAATATATATGGGGTGTATTAATTGATTTACAATTTCAGGAAATAAAACTTGAAGATAATTTGATACAGAACAACTCATTTGATCTTGCGAGTACTTGTTTGGAAATATCAAAATGCGTATCCTTATTATTTGGATAAACATGCTGGCTCTGCACATATATTCTTATACATTGACTCCAACAATATAAAAATATTGGGGGTACTAAGTTTGGTGTTTCATCACACCAGTTGCCATGGTACATAGAATAACTGTGTTTTTCCGTTCCTCTTATTTTCTTAAAAAATTGATACTATTTGTAGTTGAAGACACACATACTTTATAGAAAATCTAAAGAGGACTTGTAATTACTCACCGTAAGATCATCCCCTTCTATAAATTCAATTTTTGTTTGGAATATTACTTTATTAACAAGAAGATGAAAAATAAAATGTACAAAAAATTTCGAATAACTGTATAATCTTATAATTAGCCATGAAAAACTTTATTTTCCTTCACTATTATATTAAGCGCTGAGAAAATTATCACCTTACCTTAGTGTTCAATTATTTACTCTCCAAAGTTCTTACATTTTTAATTTCTTGATTGATTCACAGTATTGCTTGATTTTAATGCCTGCAGTTTACACACATATTATATTTACAATTATCCCAAGTGATTTGCTAGCTCTAATATTACACACACACACACACACACACACACACACACACACACACACACACACATATATATATATATATATAGATAAACTTTTGATTGTAGCACATATTATGAAGAGATATTGAAAGGTATTTTTTTAAAACTTTGAAGAAATTTGAGATAGTCATATGGGCTCTCTGGTAAACAAATTAGATTATGTACCAAATTGGCTCATAGATTTGGTTAGACTCCTCTTATTTGGCACCAATGCTTTAATGTTAATTAAGAATATGAAATCCAGGTTGATGTGTATTATTCATATGTATTCATTTGCTATATCTATGTTATGGTTACATTTGCTATGTACTTATGTGTTAGCTTGCAGCTTATAATATTTTCCTATTTTATTGAATATTTTTTTAGTGACCTTTTTAATGGGGTTTGAAGTTGTATTCCTTGTAGATGTAAATTAAACATATTCCTACTGGATCTGTATACGCTCCTCCAACACTATTTGTACAAAGCTTGATTTCTAATCATCCCCTGTTTCTATTATTTTCATTATATCATGTTCTATTTTTTCTGGATCTAATGACTTTTTATCTGATTTAAATAATGAGTGTCAAGATTGTTACTGAATTTTATGTTAAAGTTGTGGATCATATGTAATATTTTTATTTCTTCCAGCCATTCAAATATGTTCTCACGGGGTGAAGGTTTAAAATTTGAGAGAGTAATTAACAGTTTCTTTATTGTAGTTTTATAGCAGATTTATTAGTCGGGTTTATTAGTAGTCCCGTGCTTATTCTAACTTTATGGTTCCATGTACTTAGGTTTCTGTGTGACATTATAATATTTTGTGTTAATATCATTAATAATAAAAATAAAGAACTAAAACTATGGGTAAAACACTAAGGCTATGATTGTTTCGGAATTTAGGTGTGCGTGTGAAGTCATGATTTTACATCCACAAGATGTAAAATCCTTAATGAATTTTAAAATATGTGTCTGTTTTGGAATTTTGGTAGAGTGAAATTTTATTTTATGTCAAATCATATTTTAGAGTAAAATAAAATGTGTAAGAGTAAAGTAGGAAAGAAAAAAAAATGAGTAGAAATAAATGATATGTGAGTAATAAAGTGAATTATAGTGGGAAGAATAATAATATTTTTAAATAGTACTCCCTCCGTCTCAATTTTGTTTACCCAAAAGCCCCAAAAGGAAGAATATTTTTTGTTTTCCCATTTCCTAAAATGCATAAAAGCAATACCACTTTTTTAAACTCAATTCTTAAAAAGCTATTTTATACTAAAAAAAATATTAATAAACAATTTTTAAAAAACTATTTCATAATAAAAAATACTCCCTCCATCCCGCTATTATGTTCCCATTGCACTATTCACCTCCCTTCAAACTTGTTTAAATTACAACTTATTCCACTAATGATTATATAGAAAAACATATTCAGTTTGTTTCATTGACTTAAAATGAATAATTTGTCATTTTCGAAAAAATATTTTATCCATTTAAATACAACAAATCGAGCATCACATTAAAAGTAAAAAAAAAAGTCAAACGGGAACAGAACAACGGGACGAATGTAGTATTAATGAAAAATTTATTTCCTAAAAATGGAGCCATTTTGAAATGGTTAATCAAAGTAAGCACGAAAGGAGTATAATATAACTTGTATTGAAAAAAGTAATATGTATTATAGATATTTATTGGGTTGGATGAAAAATGAAATGTGAAAACTGAATTTTAAGTCTCTAACTCGAACGGAATGAAAGTCGGAAAGTCTTAGTCCTGAGTTCCAAAATAAACACTGCCTAACTAGTACTATTGCAAATATAAACTAGTACTACAATTTATAAGTCATAAAAATAAATTGCAATTAAATTAAAAAGAAAAGAAAAGAAATTATGTGTAGGACAGCAGGCAGCGTGCATATCTCAAATCGCTATTTCCTCCAAATTTGCCCAATTCCAAGCCCTACCCATCTCCCACCGCCCTCCGACAGCCTTCCGCCCACCACCGCAATCTGCTGCCTGCGACGCGGCTCCCGTCTCCCACCGCCCACCTCAAATTAAGATTATGGTTCTTTTGGCCTAAGGTAAAATAATTTTGTTCATACTGTTAGAGATATTGACCGGTTATTTAAATTGAGTTCTTTATTCAGCGCTGTATATGACATGAAAAAGCAGCTACCATATTCTGACCATCTGATGTTTTTGTATTCTGTTTCGGTGCTTCCTGGTTCTGATTGCATTGTGGCAACATTGTGATGCAATCAAAGTGTTTGTAGGCCTTAAAACTTTTCAAAATTGAGCTCGAACTATGTTTGATAAATTTGCAAACGAGATTTTTTCGAGCCGAGCTCTAGCCAACTTGTTTACTTAGTTCCCGAGCTTAATAATTTACCCATGAGCCGAGCTCGAGCCAATAAAAATTCAAACAAGCTGAGCTCTAGCTTATAGTATTCGACTCGGCTCGTTTATATCCCTACAACTATGTCACAGAAAATGTTAAATGAATTAGAAACTTTATATTGAAATCTATTATGAAGATTTTGTTTTTCAAAATAGCAGATGAAATCATTTTACATGTTTTTATTGTTATTGGATATACTATATAAATAGTTTATTTTCTTCAATAGGGGCTCACTTTTTATGCCCGCCCCGGCCAAAGGAATGTCAGGGCCAGCTCTGGTGCGAATATGAAGACAAAACAATTTGAAATTGGAGAGAACTAAATCATTTTATATTAACATTTTACATTTGTGTATGTAATGCAGCAAAACCTTTTTACTTGTATGATTTCATTTTGTTGGTTTTTTTTTTTCCGGTTGAATATTGATTATATTTACAAGATGTTTTACTCTGTCATTTATTTTTTTGTTGATAGATTTGTAGTTAGCTTCAGATTACATGGCAACTCTTTCCGGGCCAGTTCTAAATTTCTCAGGTTTCAGCTTCGTTTTCATGATATGCACACATTCACTCTCCGATTTTAGGTGAATATGCTTGATGTTGTAATATCAGTTCGCTGAAAGTTGCTGACTTTCTGTTTGGTTTTAACTATCCAGGTAGCAAAATCCTGCCAAATGGTGCAGTTTACTCTAAGATGCCATTCTGGTTAAACAAACATGATACAAAAAGATTTAGTAAATTTCATTTTCAAACTGCGTTAGCATCAAGAAGGCTCACCCAAGTATTTTTTTTTTTCATTGTCAAATTTAATGCTCAATATTCTCTGGATAACAATTTGTTTATTTACATGCAGAATCAAAATCTGCAGAAGCTGTATTTGCATCATCAATCTTCTGCCACAAGACATATTTCATCTGCAGGAAGAAACTATGAGCTGAATTACGATGATGACTCTCATACAGAGCCTTTCTGGTTAAAAATGATTCGAGAGGCCATCTGGTAATATTATACCCAATCAGGGGAGTTGAAAACAGTGTTGGAGATGGGGAAAATAATAAATCAAGAAAACTTTTAAACGTTTATAGATATGTACGCACTAACCAGAGGATTATCTGTTCTGTAGGAGCACTCGAAGCTTGCTTCTATTCTTAGCTGAACAGCCTAGCCAGCTTAAATATATTGAGTGGCCAAGCTTTCAGAGCACTGTTAGTCTTCTATACTCACTGAATATACATGCACACACACTCAATATGTACATGTATTTATGTATGTATGTACTTTTTTGGTTATTTGTTCATCTTATCATACTGTCTCTACGATTTCCGTAATAGATTCCATGTGATAAACCAGACACAGACTTCTCCTTTTGCTACAACTATGATGAATAAGTGGTAAATGTAATTGCCTGCATGCACCGAGTGCTGAAAATTTGACCTTGTTTGGCTCCTCTCCCTCTTCAGTGATGTGATCATTGAATGAAAACTATGGGATCATTCATTTAGAAACTGCATATTGCCATTTTAAGTTTCTGGTTCATTTATCCTAAGAAATTACAAAGAAAGAAAAATTGATGTATTAGAGAGTTGTCGTCAGTGTTTAAAATCTAACTTATAGTAGATGTTATGTCTGCAAAAATACATAATGATGTTTTAGAAACATTAATTTTGAAACTATAAATTTACATGCTATAATGGTTTTCCCTAATACGCTTCAACCATCCCTGTATCGTTTATCTGCAAATCTTGAATGAGAGAAACTGATTCCTTTGAATGTGGCCAGTGGATAAATTAGCAATTTCATCTTGTGGGAATGAGGATTAACAGATTTTGAGTTCATCTTGTTTATGGATTTATGACTGAAATGAGTTTTTTGGGACACTCCTGAGCACACTGCTGGGAGCAGCATCTGGCTTTAGAGGTTTCCTGGTGTTCATGATTTTGGTGGCTAAGAAGAGAATTGCTAGTAGATAGTGTCGTAGGAATAGTGTATCCGCTTGGCACAAAATGAAGCTAAGCTTTCAACAGCTAATCAATTTCTGAAGTATATGAAAATTAATTGAACAGTACTTACGGTAACACTGCATAAAATGTTCCCCTAGCGATGTGAAATTAATCTGTGCTTGATTCTGCATTTTCTTGTGGAAACTGTAATTATTTCTGAAGAGTTCCATCGAAAAAGTGGCTGAGTTAATTGTGACATGTCAAAATGCAAAGTTTGTGTGGCACTATGAATCACAATTTTATCATAGATCCTTTGCTTTCAATTTTTCTGTTAAAAGAGTTTGATTCTGAGAGGTCTTATTTTTATCAAAGGGCCAGTAATGAGTTGTTCTGATGATTTAATTTGAGTTGAACTCAAAATAAATAGCAATTGTAATACTACTCATTTTCTTAGATTTAGGGATGTATGATAGTAACAAATTAACGACTCAACTGGAGGCAATAGCATGTGGTGCTGTATTTTATTTTTTCCTTCTATTTTACTGGAGAGAAAACATGAAGCATTTTTTGGGTTTCCATTTGCATGGGTTATATGTTATAGCAACATTTTTTTTCTCCTATGAACATTATAGTGCTGCAAGGCATTGAATAGGTATTTCTTTTTACTTGGTGCAGCTGAAGACGGCAATACTGACGCTTGCTCTCGTTGCATTGCTTATCGTTGCTCTCTCATCAGTCGATTCAGCCTTGTCATATCTTCTGGCTTTGATTTTGAGGAGAAAGGCATGACTCTGGAGACGTACATGGATTTATTAGGAGGGCTTTAGGATGAAGCTGTTGCTGGTAAGCAAAATTAGTTTAAGCCTTACCAACATTTATGATACATATATTGTACTCTGATTTTGCTGGTAAGCAAGAATTAACAGTCTCTGCAAGTAATGCATTTACATAATGTTAATTTTATGTGTTTAAAGATATTATTGGAAATATTTATTTCTAACAATCTATGAACGAATTAATTGCTTGCGAGAACCAATGAGGTACTATCCCACTTAATCTGATCTTTATTATCAACTGAATTCGGCGAATTGAATATGTTAGTTTGGACGAGCTCTGATCCCATAAAACCTGTAATAGGTTCTAATCAAATTAAAAACGAATAGGGTTCCAACAGCTTAATCATTTTATAGTTATTTTACTGTTGGAAAAAATTCAAAGAAAACTCATATGCACAGCATTGATATTGTGTGTGTACAAAAGTTACATTCGAAAAGAGAGTAAATGTGAACTAAGTTCACCGAATACCTATCCATTTTCTTAGAGAGAAAGTTGCTTGAAAATTTGAAGAGAAAAAAAACACTTGATGAATTATGTGTGAATATCAAAGTGGAACCTACATAATTTCTTTTAGGGAAAATGGTTTTTTTGTCTTAGGGGTACCTCAATTTTAAATTTAGTCATATTGATCTTCACAAATTGAAAATAATACTGTGACCTTCACATTTTTAACATTTTGGTCCAATAAACAACCATAAAAGATAGTAAGAAATCAGGTTGACCAATCCTAATTTGATACATGAAATGTATAACACTTTGTTTGTCACGTTAGCACCAAACGAATGTTACACTCCTATAGCTGGTCGTTAATAGATAAAATGTAGAAAATTGAAAGTTACCAAGATTATTTTCAATTAGTGATCAAAACATAGATAACCTACCAGACTAAGGAAAAATAATTCCCATTCTTTAAACATCTTTCTCTAAATTAGACAAAGGAAACGGAGATATTTAATGTTTCCTATATCATCAAATTCAATTTGCAGACACCTAATAATCAATCTTGTATACTAAAGCTCCTAAATTTGTAACGTTATATGATACATATGAAAAAAAGTAAATACAATACAACACAACAAATGCTCAGACATTCTATACCTTATCTTAATCAGTCACTACATCAAAACCAAATATGATTCCACAGCTGCATTTGCTAAAATAAATGACTTAGAGGCTAGAACACGATGTACAAACACAAACACCAATCATCTACAAGCGTGGAAAGAAACCAAAACCTCAAGAAGAGTGGCTCGACAGAGCAGGTTCCCGAGCATCAAGCACCTTGAGAAGCGCCATACCCTTGCTCTTCCCCTTCTCACTCCCATTCTCCACTATATCAAGAATTCCCTCAATCACTCTGCTCTCCATTTTCCCTCTCACATCACTCGCAACCTCTGCTCCCCCACATTGCACCAAATTCAGCAGGGCTGCAACCGCGTTCTCCTTCGTCCTGTTGCTCGATCCCGTCGCGTTGTCCAGCAAATCCATCAACACTTCAATCCCCAAAGCCCGTTTGAACACTTCCCAGCTCTCTTCACAGCCCGCAACTTGTGCGATCACAGCTGTGGCGTCCTCAATTAGGCCGATTCTACCATCCTTTACGACTAACGAAAACAGGGCCTGGACCGCCCCTAGCTCCACCATCTGAGCCCGGTTCAATGGGTACAGGGCAATTCCGAATAGGGCTCGTAAAGCATCCTTGATGGATCGGGCCGCGGATCCTTGATTTCGGACGATTTCGACCAGCCCGAAGATTATATCTCTTTTGTGCCCTATAATTGGGCGGAATGAATCCTCGGAAAGGAGGCTGAAAATGGTGGCGGCTGCGCATTGGGCGGCGGAGGGAGTCGCCGGGTGGCGGAGCGCGTGGGAGAGCGCGTCTAGGACGCCGTGTGATGACATGAGATGGTCCTTCGACGAGATCGAGAGGTTGAGCAGCGTCGCCGTCGCGTTTTCCTGCAAAATTGGGGCCGGGGAGTAGAGGGATTCGGCGATTAACGGCACGGCGTTGGCTTCGGCGATCAGGGGGCGGCTATCGGCATCGTTTTTGGAGAGCAATCGGAGCTCGCAGATGGCGTCGGTTCGGGTTTGCTCTGAGACGGAGGTGAGCTTGGTGACTAGGGCTTTGACGGTTCTGCGCTTTACGGCGTCCATGGGTGATGATTGTTCAGAGATTCATGTGATGAATTTGTTGGTTGATCTGAAAGCGGAGATGGCAGCAGAGATATTGGGGTTTGTTGGGTGTGGAAACGCTGACTTTGGAAAAAGCCATTGAAGTTTCTTTGTTAATGATTTTATCGGAAAGAATGGGCATGGGGTTTGGTGTACAAGTTGGTGAATTTCGGGTTTTAACTTGGGATTTTTTTTTACTTTTTTTTATAAACTTGTGCTGCTTTCTTTTTTATAATTTTTTTTGACTTGTTGGAGATACTTCATGTTAAAAATAAGTTAAAAAGATTTATATCAGTGTGCACGTTACCTTTTAATTAAAGTTAAATTTTTTTTCTCTTATCTAGATCATTGCAGACTTTGCAGTCGTAGCTTACAAATGGTCTCTACTCGTTTGATCAAATTTTACAACGAAATTAGGCCGTAACAGTAATTTTTATTTTACGCTGTCCCATAATGAAAATAATTTATTGGAGAAAGGATATTTTTTAATGGTTATTATATAAATTACTGTTTAGCTCTATTTTAAGAATTAATAAAACATTGGTTGAGAAATAATAAAATTAGAGGACAAATAATTATATAGTTTTTGAAAGGTAATCAATTACAATAAGTTTCCTAATATAATCAACTACAATAGTTCCTTCGACCACCGGGTACATGACAACGTCTTTTCATCTCGCTGTAGACCGGAACCGCAATCACCACAAGAGCGGGACCACCCGAACCCGCAACTCCGAACCACAATCGCACTGCAGCCGGAACCACAACCACCACAAGAAGGGAACGCTACCCCACCAGAAGGGGAACACCGCCCCACCACAAGAGGGAAATAAATTCCCTCTCCATGTCTCGAACCCAAGACCTCTAGGGTCTTAGGAGAAGATATAGATAGTAAAAATGTGTTAATATTTATTTTATTTTGAGTCTTATTATTCTATACAAAGTATGATGTAGGTGAATTGAATTATTATTCTATACAAAGTATGATGCAGGTGAATTGAACATTTCGTGAGTGTCACAATTATCCCATTTTGATTTCCATATCATCACTATTTAATTTTTTTTAACCAAATATCCTCTCATATGAGTACGGGTCAAATTAAAATGATCAATATATATATATATATATATATATATATAAATGTAATATTGCCTCATTGTATCAACCTTAAAAAGGTTGTTTATTTAATTTTATTTTGTGAGCTGAAATAATTAACCATTAGCATATAGTTTGTGCGGGCATGTGAATACGATAATCGAAGATTTTCATTATTAATTAAACTTTTTATTTTTTTTATTGTGAGACATGAGGGATGGCAATGGGACGCACGGTTTAAAATCCGGATCCGCATCGAACCCGTCCCCCTCGAGGCGGATTTATACCCGATCAAACGGATCTGGGGCAGGTCGTGGTTTTAATATGACCCACCTCGCGAACCCGCCTCATAATATATTAATATTATTTTATGTATTTATATGCATATATATGGATTTATATTTAAATTAATGTATATAAATTTATTAATATATTATTTTTAAGTATTAGATGAATATTAAATATTATTTGAAATAAATATATGTTTAAATTTAATTTTTTGAATGAAAAATTATATATTATATATATAAATTAATAAAAAAAATTAAAGGGCGGAGTGGGTTGGATACGACGGATCCCGGGGCGGATTTGGGTCCGCTAAAATTATGGCGGGACGGGTCCTGAGATTGGCCAAACCCGTGTCATCCCTAGATTTGTACCTAGCGCATATTATTGTACAGGTTTTAAGAAAATAATTGTTTATTGTAGCATTTAAAGTGATAAAGTAATAAAATATATGTTTTTTGTTAGGAGTTTATGAAGAATATAATATTAAAAAATATTATTTATTTTTTGTCAAAAATAGATGTAACAAATTTAATATGAGATATAATTTTTGATAATGTAGCATATATATAAGTATGAGATGGAGGGAGTATTTTCTTTTATATAGTTTGTACAAGATATTACATTTACATACTATAACATATTATCTGATGCATACTCTCAAGTCTCAATGTGTATTATATAAGACGTCCTTTTTGGAAAAAAAAAAAAAAAAAAAAGATCGTGAGGTATTAAATAAGACAAGGTCTTAAAACACTAATACAAGTCAATCTCAAACTGACACGATCTTAGTAATTAAAAAATAGGTAGGAATTTAAGTCCATGAATTTGATGTGCCACCTATCATAACATTTTTCCCATCACAATTTGAGGATTTGTAATGGATAAACTTCATTTTTATATAATAATATATGATACAAATAAAAATGAGCAACACAATGTGCGTAAAATGTAGAAAATCAGTTTGAAGACGTAATCTTTCATGGTTGCGTTCAAGTACAGTATCAACTGGTACACCTTTAAAAGCATATCATCATAATATTATAACTCCCTACACTTACAAGACATATATATATATAAGCCTAAATGATCAAATATAAAAGGCTTAAAACATTTCTAGTTGAAAATGCATTATATATATATATATATCTCCTATTATTTATAACAATATTTAAAATATAAATTACGAGTGTACATATATAATTAATGTTACAATGAGAGGTATATAAGATCATATTATTCAAGTTGGCTTCTTCCAATCTTAGCAAAAAGCTTGGCTATTTGGAGTTGAGTATTGGCAATGATCTCCGTTCGTTTGAGATCCATCTCGCCCCTCTTGGCCTCCGCCTCTGCCCTCATTCTCTCGATGTCTTTCATCGTCTCCATTCGCGTTTGTTCGGACCTCACCACCACCTCCGCTAACCATCGGATGCTCTCTCCGATCTCCAAATACTCTTCCCGTGACCGTTTCATCGACTTATCCTTCCTCTCCATGTTGTTCTTCTTCTTCAAACGAGCCTTTGTGCTCAGCTTTTCATTTAGAAAATGTTCAATTGGCGGTGTGCTACTATCTGAACCATCATCAATTTGATTCTTTTCTGATTCTTCATTTCTAACCACTTTGGCGCCATTGTTTGGGACGTCTACCTCCACCTGCATGCATAAACGTAGTATCAATTAACTAAAATCATAATATATATAAATACATTTATATATTGTTTAATTTGCTTTATTATATGTGGCTTTGGCAAATTCTTAAATATAGAAGACAGAACTTATTTAAGCAATGACGAGCGAGAGGAGGTGCCCGTGACACTGGGTCCCTCTCCAATTTTTTTTATATAATAATTCCAATCTTTATGTATTTTTTATAATTTATAAAGGTAAGTTCAAATATTAATATGCAATTATTATACAATGATTTAAGTTATCTAGAAAATGAAATGTGATCATATATAGACCATCCGATATTATTTTGTATATTATGAGTGGAAAGGATGAGATTTTTATTAAAATACATTGAAAGTTAATTAGTTTGAATAATTTTATAAATTATATGTTAGAAAATATTTTTCTTAATTGTATTCTCATTAACTAGTCCTTGCTCTATCAATGTTCATAAGATTTTTTTAGAGTAAATGATTCTAAAAGCTGTTATATATTAGAGGTTGCCTAAATACCCACATAAGACCTCCCATATATATAGAAATTAAAAAATAGTTAAAAATAAATTTAAATTTCTCTTAACTAGTTAAGCGCTTTGTTTTTCTAAAAAATAAATTAATTGATTTTTTTTCAGAATATTAGTTATATGGCAAAGTATTATATGAAAATAGTTCATAATAAACTTATCATGAAACAATTTTAAAGTATCATTAATCTCATCGGGAGTATCATTAATCATACAGGAGTATTATTAGACTAATAATACTTCTGATGAAATTAATAATACTCTAAAACTAAAACTATTTTATATTAAATTTATTATAAAATATTTTCATATAAAACCTACTCTAGTTATATTCATGTTTTATCTGCCATATATATATATTTTTTTTAAATGAATATCTGCCTTACTATCAAACAACACAATTAATTAACTGCCATAGTAAAAGAATACCACTATTCAAACCCCAAAATCCTCTAAATCTACCCCACCTACTAAACACACCCCATTAAAATTTAAAAATCAACATATATTACTAAACATACCCCATTTCATTCCTATAATATCCTTCCTCCATTAATATTGCCACAATTTCATTAAATCCACATCACTTACTAAAAATTCCCACCATTCCATATTCTCATTAAAATCTTTTTTATTTTTTTTATTCTTTCATATTATTTGGTTTTAATCAAAATTTAAAAAAAAATTATATTAAAAATTAAATATATTTTGAATTTTTTTATAAATAATTAACTAAATCTTCTAACTAAGTATTTATCAGAATAAATATCTTCAAAAACATAAAAAAAATAAAATAAATATAAAGACAATTTTAATAATCAATTAAATTATATAATAAAATATATTTGAATAAAAAATTAAAAGTAAATTTGACAATTATTTTAAATAATTCAGAAAATAAAATAATTTAAAAAAAGTCTAGTTAAATTTTTTTCAAATCATTTAAACCTAAATAAAATTTGACAAAAATTAAATAATAAAATTTAAATAAAAAATCAATTAAAATGAAAATTTGGAAAATAAAATAACTACATAAATATAAGAAAAATATCTAAATCTAAACAAACTAAATTTAAAAAAGAATAAAAAATAAAAAATATTCATAAAGGAAAAGGCTAAACATAAATAAAATCAGAAAAATATTTTATAAATCTTAATTAAATTATCGTAAATAATTAAACTAAATAATCAATTAAAATTTTATTTTATTTATCTTCGATTGAAATTTTATGATTTTTTAATTTAATTTCCTTAATTTAGTTATTTTTTAAGATTTAATTGATCTTTTTAACTATTTTTTTAGTTTATTTTTAAAAAAAAAAAATTGGATTTGTTTTAGTTAAATTATTTTGAAGATTTAGTTGATATATTTTCTTTTGTTTTCCAAATTTTTATGGATTTTTTAATTTCATTTAATTTGATTATTTAAATATTTAATACATTTTTAAACATATTTTTTTAGGGTTTAAAAAAATGTAAGAAAAAAAAATTGATCAATTAAAAGTTAAAATACTAATTTTGAAATTAAATGACTTAAAAGGCTAAAGTCAAAATCAACATAAATTTAGAGTAAAATTCATTCCATATATATATAAGGATAACTTAGTCATTTTATTTATGTTTATTTTTGTCTTTAAAATTATGGGGTTTGTTTAGAGAATTTTGGGGTTTGAGTAGTGGGACCCATAGTAAAAACCTCACACATTCACAATACTCCCCGCCATTTGAAATTACATTTGAGCCCCTGCACGCAAACAAGCATGACAAGTTAATTTATACTCCACTAACCTTTCCCAACCGATCTCCGTCATTCGAACCACGTGATTTCTGCGCCACACTCCCCACCTCCATAACCGCCGGAGCACCCGCAACCGCCACCGCCACCGGCGGCGGATGCGACGGCGGAACCGCCGCAACAGATGGTAACTCCACCACCACGACAGGCGGAGGCGGATTCGGAGCACCACCGGAGGGGCCATTCCCACGGAGCAGCAGATCGAGGCGATGATAAAGCGGCCACGACGAGGCTTCCGCCGCCGCGGACTCCGATCGGTACCTTTTCTTCATCGATTCAATTTTATTCTTACACTGCGTTTGCGTCTTCGCCGATTTGGCCGTGGCCGACACGTGCCTGGCCACGTCCTCCCAATCCTGGCCCTTGAGCTTCGCTCGATTTCTGAGCGTCCATTTCGCCTCGTAAGCTTCTAGAAGGCACGAAACCGCGCCTTCGCTCCACTCATCTCTCTTCAATCTATCATTTGTTGTTGATGTTACATTTTTTGGGGATTCTGTGAAAACTATCTCCCTAGAGTTTGGGGAGAGGAGAGATGATGGGTTTGGGGAGAGGAGAGATGATGGGTTTTGGTCTTGTTGTTGTTTAGGTTGTTTCTCTCTCTCCATCTCTCCTTCTCATTCTACCCCTTGCCTTGGTGTTTGTTGTTTTAGCTGCTAACATGTAATAAAAGCTCAACAATGATATGGGTTAAGCACATAATAGTGGTAATTGAGAGAAAGAGAGAGGGAAAGGTGAGAGCCACTAGCATTTAGGGTAAGTTAGAGAGAGGAAAGGTGTTAGTGGAATTGGATTATTAGAGAAAGAAAGAGGGGAAATCTAGCCACTAGCATTTCGTAGATGCTAGGATATTATCGGCTATGATCTTATATCATAATTTGGTGTTTTTATGTTGGTGGGCAGCCCTTTCCTGAACTCGGGTTCATATGATTTATTTTTTCCTTCTAGAATTTATACATTCTATCACTGTTATATATATTTAAATTGGTTTTTTAAATGTTTGATTTTCAAACAGTGATAATATATATACATCATAATCGTTCACGCGAACTCAAAAGTTTTTGTCTTTATCTTGCATTTTCAATTTGTTGAAGAAGCTCTCTATGAACCCTGTTTGCGTGAATACTCTTTCTTAAATATCACTATTATATAAAGTATTATTGTTTATAAAATAATGACAATTCATATGCACAATAATGATAATTTCATTTATGTATTATAAATATATAGTAATACTTTGTATGTATAAAACTTGAAAAAGCGAGTTCAAATGAAGTGAAATTCACATGACTTTTGGTCGCAAATTTTTATACGTGAAACGTATTAATTAGTATTGTCGTTTAATACACGGGATCATGTTAAGATTATTTTAGAATACGAAATGCAACAAGAATTGAAATAGGGAATCGATAACCCCACATAACAATGGGGAAAATGTTAAATTTGAAAAGCAAGCAATAAAGTAGTATATGACACCATATGTTTAGGAAAATATGACTATAGACTCATCTTTTTTTGTCTTTTTTCGGTTATTAATTATGGGATTTGCTTCTTTTCTGTTATATGATGATGATTCATCCAATTCATAAGATACGCATTGATTTTCATGGGAAAATATATTCATATTTGCACATATAGATATGCTATACATGTACTTGACCAAAGCTTTTGAGTGTATATTACTATTATACAGGTAAAATGTTGTGGGAATGGTCATGCTGATTTTGAAGTGGGGAGAGATCCTATAGAATCATATATATATATTTCATTTTATAACTAGCTAGGTCCATAACACGTCAATATATTAATTAATAATTAGGCCGAACATATTCAATAGTTGGAATCATAACAAGCATATATAATGTCAAATTAATATATATTGAAAAAGAATCAACACAAAAAGTCTGAAGCAATAGGCTTGATGTGATTCTTGAACATCATGCATTCATAAACCTCTAATAACAATTGGGGGGAATTATGCCAAAAGGGCAAATAGAATTGGTAGTGGCGAATGAAAGAAGAAGACTAGGTGGTGTAGTCAAATGAAGTAATGATGGTAATCTAACTTTAGCACTTTAATTGTGTGTTAGTATCTTTAGTGAGTATATATGTTGGGCTTTTAGAGTGTAATTGTGGGAGTGTGAGTTTAAGGATTTTGGCAGATAGCGTTGATATGAAGCCAACCATGACATCCACCCATCATCGCTGGTGGTGGTGGTGGTGGCCATTCACGTGGGTTTGTCCTCCACCCCTTTGGAAAACCTACCCATCATCTCAACTTATGTAGCTATATACCCTTTTTTTGTACCTTTTTTCCCTCTCTCTTTTCTTCGTGGCTTTTCATCTATGTGGGGGATTAAAAGTCACTTTTGTATGAGGGCTTCCCATTAGTAATTAGTCAAGACTTTTGTGTACCATTTATCCTACAGGAGTAAAACACTAAGATATGACAACAATTTTAATTGAAATATGACATAGATTTAATTAAATCTTAATATTAACTTTTAACGGAAGTATAAATATTACACTTGGCGGTGAATATGTGATCAAGCTATCAAATATTTAACCTTTTGCATGTACCATACATATATATATATGTGTACTATTTAGTGACATATGTTGAGAAGTGGAAAATGGTGTACTTTTAGGTTGGTCTATAATTAAGATCCATGTCACGAGTAGCACTAATGCACTATCTAGCTAGTATGTATTCACTATTGGAGGTTTGGGGTTCTGTCTCATCATCACGTACGTGATGTGACATCATCCTATATGAATATATTAATTCACACGTGGCGTGAATTGAGTAGAAAGAAAATTGGCACATAATACACTAACAATTTTGGTCCGGCCCAATCTTGATGTGGCCTGCCCCGTCTCGCTTGGGCCATCCTCCCTTTTGACCTGAAGTTAGGTCGACAGCCACTTGGGTAGCATGTTTGTCCCGTATTGCCTCAGTGCTATTAGGGGCTTATTTCCTATGATGGATATAATCATAATAATCATACTTTATTCATGGGACAATTAGATATAAATAAATGTATGATTGAATCCCTTGTATATTCTCATAAAGCAAACTTATTCACATGACCGGATTGATTAGATAGAATTAGATTAGATGAGATTGTACTATAGAGATCGAATTAAATAGGATCATTTTGAATAAGAATGTATATTTGAATAGTATGATAGTTTTGTCTTTTGTCATTTTCTAACTTGGGATTGTATGATCAAACCATTCCTAAGGAATTGAACGGTCTCTTATTTGAGGGATTAATTGGGTTTAGGGACCTGGACCCAATTGTAGTCATGAGCGTCAATCTAGTTAATCAAACAAGATATTAAGTGAGTGAGACTAAAAATTTAGTCATGCCTAAGCTAATCACCTCCACAATCCACATATATAATTTATATCTTATTAATCTACTTTAGTGCCTAAGTAGCAACACCACTAATTATCAACTTATATATAAAATAGATTAAAAATCAGAAGTCCAAACATAATTTCAAATGGAAACCAAATAAGTTTAGAGCCCTATTATAATTCTTGGAAATTCTAGAGACGTGTATTATGTTTTATATAATTTAATTTGTGCATAACTTAATTAATTTTAAATTTTAATTTCTTTATTATTTTAATGATAAATTTGACAGGGCCAAATGGACTGTCCATGGCCCATCGGCCAAAATGGCATGTAACCCCTGAAATGCATAAAATTTCTTTATGTTTGATAAATATATACACAAAAATCCGCCCTTAATATATTTTATTGATGCATAATACCTTATGTTTTGTAAAATTATGCACAAAATTCCCACGGTTCATTTCTTGACACCTTTAATATATACATGTTTTGCCTCTATGTATTTTTATTTGAGTTTGTGTGAATATTTTTAGTTAAATATACAATAATTATATAAATCCATGCTTAAATTTTATGTTGTTTGGTGTTGTTTGAACACAAATAGTTAATAGGGATTTTTATGCATATTTTTATTAAATATAGACATTTTAGCAAATGGAACACCTGGCTGGGTTTGCTTTTTACCTGTGAAAAGTGTTGGGTCATAAAATATATGGCTTAACTTCCATTTTATAGAAGTATACAATGAAACAAATATTATTTAATTTGTATGTTTTCAATTTGAACTTTGAAGATCCGGCTGCCTCCAAGCTTGGCCCATTGGGCAAGAAGTTATGTTAAGGGTCACGGTTATTTGCACTAAAATTTTGTTAAATACACTAACCTCGACTTCTTTTTCAAAAAAATTTGAAAAATATTTTCGATTTTTTTTTTCAATTTTACTAAGTTCGATTTTTTTTTAAAAAAAATTGGAAACTTTCGAAAAAGAAATTTCGAACACCGATTAATATATCCATTCTGATAGTGTATTTAACAGAGAGCCTAATGCATGTGCCTATCCCATGTTAAGGCTTAAGAATCTGCTATGTGAGCCCAAAAACTCTTCTGTGTTTTTGTGTGGTAGTAATATTTAGGGTCCGACTATATATCCCTCCATACTTATTAGATACCCCCACCTAATTTATGTATTATTATAATATTATTATTAAATGACTCTCATACCCTTATTATTAAAAAAACAAGATACTCTAAACCCTAATACACCCACCAAAAAATCCAAGAGTCACGACCAAACACAAGAAGCTACAGAAGAGTCGGAGTCGGCGCCGACGCTGCAATACCGGCGTTGAAAACCACCATTTTATCTTTCTTACGGTGGTGCTGCAACCTTACAAGTTCGATGATAAGTCTATTAATATTATTCCTACACTTTTTGGAAAAAATTCCCGACATTGATTTTTCGAACCTGGTTTTTCGAAAAATAGTTGAGGTTTCGGTAAAAACTTGTCGAAATGTGGTTAGGGTTTCGGCAAAATCTTGTCGAAACTGAGATTTTCGAAAATATTTTGCCGAAATATTTGTCATTTTTCAACAAGTTCTTTTCGAAACTCTAACAGTTTTTCGAAAAACCAGGTTCGAAAATTTTAAGCAACCGTTTTTTTTAAACCATTGTTCTTCGAAATCTCAGCGATAAAATCTACTACTTTGCCCAAATTGAAATATTAGGGCATCAGACTCACATAAATCAACAACACATTCATCTTCTTCGTGAAGAAAAAATTGTCACAGGCTCTTGTCCTCTTCCCAAGATGTAAATTCGACACACAACGTCGGGTTTCATTGAGACACAGAGCAAAGAGAGTAGACTGTAAGGTAATTAGTTGGGCGGATATGAGTGGCACCGAAAAAGCTTCTGGCGTGTGCGGCGCCTTCTGGTAGGGAAGAATGAAGAGAGAAAAGAGCAATGAAAAATGTAGAACGTGGGGAATGGGAAGGGGTTTTGTGGGTGTATCAAAACTCTAAATTTATATTAAAGGTAAGGGTAATGTAGGTATATTATAGGGGGTGTATCTAATAATTATTTAAAATATGGTGGGTATATTAAGTGGGTGGGGGTATCAAATAAATATGGAGGGGTATATAGTCGGACCCTAATATTTATCAGAGTATCATCGTGAACTTCCACAAGGTTAGTATGCTATACAGCTAAAAGCTTGACACACATAAATAATAAATTGAGAATTTAATTGCAATTTAAATCACGACCTTTTCCAAAATTACATTTTAAGCTAAAATATTTTATCTTGTTAAAAAAAATTTCAACTCAACTCTTTTTGGCAATTAAAACTTATGGACAAATTTGCCTCTGCCTGTTGCTGATGTGATGTATACGTGACAACTGCCCAATTTTTTTTTTATATTAGGTGGCAAAAAACTTTAAGGCTTAGTTGCAATTTAAATCACGATTTTTTTCAAAATTGCATTTTAAGCTAAACTTTTGGATTTTGTTATTTTTTTTTTGACAATTAAGACTTACAAGCAGATTTGCAGAGAGTCGTCATTGATGCGTCTAAGTGACAACAACTCAGAAAAAATTTAAATATTGTGGTAAAAAACTTTAAATACATGAATTTTTTTTTAAATTAAGTTATCAATTTCCAAATAGTTTTCCAAAACCCTACGTCCCAATTTCATGGTAAAATTGATTATTAAAATTGTTTTATGGTAAAATAGTTGTTTTTATCCTATTTGGATTCATTTTTTATTTTATTAATGCAAGTATTTTGTATCTTTATTTCATCTTTTTTACTTTTTTTTTTCTATTTGGATTCAGTTATTTATGTTCTCATTAATACGGGTTAATATCACTTTTGGTCACCAAACTTTACCTCAATTTCAGTTTTGGTCACTGAGTTTCACTCGTCATCAAAATTGGTCACTAAACTATACCTCTTTAATGAGAAAAAAGTTTTTTTGAACCCATAACTTATCATGTGTCCAATTTACGTCCCAAAAAATTTAACTATTCAATTTTGGTCCCATAACTTATTTAGTTGTCCAATTTTGGTCCCAATTTCACCGGAAAAGTCAAAACGACGTCGTTATATGTCACATGTGGCTCACGCGCGAGCCAAAATTGGGGATTTATGTTGCCCATGTTGACGTGGCGCTGACTGTATTTTTTTTAATTAATTATTTTTATTCAATATTTGTTTCCACCTCATTAAATAATTAATAAAATTAATTTTAAATAAGATATCAATTTAATACCCTTGTAGCAAAAGGCGAAGCCCTCGCCCCCAGGGCCCCCACCCCCTGGCCCGACAGGATTGGGTGGAGGAAGTAAATCATGGTGACTCAGCGGCCCATTAGGTGGGAGGACCAGTGCCTGGTGCCCACAAGGAGCTATCCCCCACATTGGAGGGATAAAACTCCCACACTGCGGCTGCCAGGGCTCGATCCTGCGTCCTTGTAGCAATCTGCCACCCAGGAACCAGCTGAGCTACGCCCATGCGGGCTATCAATTTAATACCCATTCAAACTTACGGATTTACTAAGCCAATTCAAATCAATATTTTTAAAATAAAAAAAAAATGGGGAAGATTGAAATCGAATTTCAAGAAGGGTACCTAAGAGTCTGCCTTTGAAATGACGATGTGAATTCTTTGTTAATGTAATTCTATTTCTCTTATTTTATATATTATTTATTTAAAAAATGTGAGTTTGAATTGGTTTAGAAAAATCGTAAGTTTGAATTGGTCGCTATGTTTCACTAGTCATCAAAATTGGTCACTAGACTATATTTTTTTAATTATTTTCATAAAGACGTTAGTTGATCCTTAGATAACTAATAAAATAAGTTATTTAGGGTGCAAAATCTTTTTTTTTTTAAAATTTAATAATGTTGGGATTTCGAGGATGGACCACGATCTCTCATTGGTATAATGTTCGCTTTAAGCCGAGATTGCACATATTTATTTTTGGACTTCCCCAAAAGACCTCATACCAATATAGATATTTGTTCATCTTTAAACCCCATGATAATTCCTTGTAAATTCGATGTGAAACATTGTTTGCACCCAACAAATATATAAAACCTAAAATTTAAAGATATTTTAAACAATAAGTATACAAGCTTTAAGAATTTTTTTATTATAAAAGTTTCTAAGTTTAATAAATTAAGTTATTTTATATATTTTGATTTTAATAAAAATAAAAGTTATCTAAAAAATATATAAAAAAAGTATTTAAAATTATAAATGAAACCTAAATTTAATCAAAATTTAAATAATAACTCAATTTATTAAACTTACAAACTTTTAAAGTAAAAAAAAAAAAAATTCTTAAAGTCTGTACATATATTGTTTTAAATAAATTTTAAATTTTAGGTCTTGTTTATTTGTAGGGTGAATACAATATCTCAAATCGAATTTACAAGGAAGGATTATGGGGTTAATAACGATGGACAAATATCTATATTGATATGAGGTCTTTTGGGGAAATCCAAAAATAAATCCGTGCAGGCTCGACCTAAAGCGGACAATATCGTACCAGTGAGAGATCGTGGTCCATTTGCGGGGTCCCAACATTATTAAATTAAAAAAATATATTAGATTTTGCAGTCTTGATGAAAAATGTTTAAAAAAGTATAGTTTAATGACCAATTTTGATGACTAGTGGAACACAGTGACTAAAATTGAAATTGATATAAAGTTTGGTGACTAAAACTGATACTAACTCTAAGTTATTCCGTTAGTTGACTAATGGTCAACTGACGCCCGGACCAAAAATGATTAAAAGGGTGTAGTTTAGTGATCAATTTTGATGACGAGTGAAACTCAGTGACCAAAACTGAAATTAAGGTAAAGTTTGGTGATCAAAAGTGATATTAACCCCATTAATATAAATATTTGGAATTTGAAAATTTAATTTTAAGTTATGACACGTATTTAAAGGTTTTGCCACATTTCCACATAGACGTCATGCCAACGATGGGTCTCTGCAAATTTGGTCGTAAGTCTTAATTGCCAAAAAAAAAAAAAGGTTAAATTGTAGTTTTGTTTAACATGATCCAAAAATTTAGCTTAAATTACAATTTCAAGTTGAAACTTTTTTTTAATAAGATCCAAAACTTTAGCTTAAAATGCAATTTTGAAAAATACCGTGATTTAAATTGTAATTAAGCCTAAATTAAACATTACAATTTTTTTTAGAAATAAAATTAGACACTATAATAATATGAATTATGGACAAATGCTTTTCTTGGTGGCTATTCAAAAGAAAACTTAATGCACATTTTTTACAGAAGCAAACATTTTAGGTATTTCATTAGAAAAAAGAAAAAATTGAAGTAGAACCATAAGACACTTAAAAAAATTCGGTGTTATGTTAGGCGGATCTAAATTAAATATAATTCACTTATTTATCTATCGATTCTACTCAATTTTCTTTTTAATTAATTACCAATAAGTTTTGATTTTCTCACAAAAAGTGACTTAATTTAAAATTTGTAATTGGAATTCTTAAATTGCACCAGCGTCAACGTCCACTTAAGTTAATCATGACCATCTTAATACATTAGTGAAAATTATAACATATTAATTACACAAATTTTGGGTTTTTTAAAAAGATTTTTTTTACAAGAAATTTTATCCACGTAATTTTCTATCTAAAGATTTATGGGACTTCAGATTCTTAGATATTAAATATTTCAAGTACCTAATGTGTAGTTTAAACAAATATTACTCACTCTTTCCCTAACACTATCTATTTAACTTTGACACGAAATTCTATATAAACATTGTTTATTAATATTTATAATAATAGAGTAATAATAGTATTTGAAAAAATTTCCACTTTTAAAATAAAGAAGATAATAAAGTATAGTGTAATTTTTTTCCCTAACCCTTTCTTTTTCAATATGACATGAGATTTTGGAAGAATCAATTAATTGCCTAAATAAATATAATTTAATAAACAAATTTAATAGTTATGTTAGAGTGTTATTCTTATATTTTAAAGTTTTGTAACGTGGTGGTGTAATAGGAGATGTTACACAATTGCGTAATAAGATATCCCATCCGTATCGAGTATAGTGGGGATTTAAACCAAATTCATCCTCTATCTTTTCACCTTTATCTAAATGGTCCTCTATTTATTTGGTTTATCAATTTAGTCCTGTATTTTTTTTCAAGTTTTGTAAAAATGATCCTAATTGATTTTTTGTATTTTATTTCAAGTTTTTTTTTTTTTTTTTTGGCAAAGATAGTCACCTAGCGTGCCACATTGAAAAATAAACCACATCATAGGCTTCCAAAAAAAAAAAAAAATAGTGTGCATAACTAAAAAAGGTGGCATTTTATACTTTATGTGTTCAATTAAGACTTAATTGGAGAAATGTGAATTGATACGGGACTAAATTGGTAAAGAAAATAAATATAGGACCAAAACGGTGAGGTTTTGTACATTTTTAGGCCAATTAGGATCCTTTTGGCGAAAATTGAATAGATACGAGACTAAATTGATAAAGCAAATAAATAGAGAACCATTTTAATAAAGGTGAAAAGATAGAGGACGAATTTGGTTTAAATCCGAGTATAGTGTATAAATTTTATTGTCATTTAGAAAAATCTATTAAGAGACGGACCTTTTTACACTTAGCACAGGCGAAGGGAGTAGATTAAATTTTCAGTTAAATTTATCTGATATACTTTATTTTAATTAAAATTTATTTTAGTATATAGAGATTTTTACACATGTATTGCTGCTGTATATGCCGTCAGGCATCATGTGTGTAAACTGTGAACCCGTGAGCTTGTACCTCCAGAGTTACATTATATATATTTTAAATGATTTGAGTATCTATCTATCTAAGTTACTCATACTCAAAAGCAAAGTAAGGTTTAATTAGATATTCTATTAAAATTGAGCTTCATTTATGTATACATAACTTCATATATCTCAGAATAATTGTAGCCGTAGGTAGTGAAAGAGGTTGGAAGCATCCAAGGGTAAATTCGTCAGACCCGTGACATTCAACGTAGTCAGAAAAGTCAAAGACAAAACTGTAAATGGAACCCCAACAAAACAAACAAACCCGTGAGTGAATGCAACAATTCTCACCACAAAACGACAACAATAATAGTAATATCTCATTCCAATTACTTCTCATCATTCTGAAATTCCATCGGTAAATTCCAATTCTTATAGTCCTCAACATTTTTCTTTGACTGTCGGCACCCAATTCAAATCAAAATCCCATTTCTAATAACCCGGAATTGAAATAATAATAATAATAATAATAGTATTAATATTAGTAATAATAATAAAAGCGCGAAAATGCGATGATAAATTAGGTGCATTTCTCACGCGCCACCCCGAGCTTGGAGTTGGCGGCGTCGATGAGAATGCGGTGGTTCTGCTGCTGGAAGCTGGCGATGACGTTGAGGACGGAGTTGACGCCGGCGTCCGGCGCCGCCGCCATGGCGAGGCAGGAGGTGCTGCTGGAGCTGCTACGGATGATGAAGTTATCCTGTGGGAGCGTCACGTTCATGCCGGAGAACATGAATGTGATCGTCGGAACGGCGATCGGAACGGTGTAGCACGTGTCGAATCCGCCCAGGGAGGACACGGTGGCGCTCCGCATACGCCGCCGCACCTCGTCTCTCACCGCCAAGTACGCCGGCTTCACCAGGCTAGTAAACACCGTGCCTGCAGTGCACTCATGGAAAATAAATTCACTCCAAACACGCCTTAGAGAGAGTTCCTAATGTACCGGTTTTTATTTGAGTCGACTATTTAAAGTTGGAATTCGGTGAGAAATTATGTGACAATATTTGTGGGGTATCTACCTAAATATTTATTTCATCACAGCAATTAAGTATACTCCACCTCCACGTGATTAAATCAAGTGAAAACAAAAAGTAGAAGGGAAGATGGATGGGATCGAAAGCATACCGGAATCAAAGACAGTCCCGGCCCCAGTTTTGGGATCAAAAGCAAAAGCAGAAGCAGGAATGTCCACAACCTTCCTCCCAACTCTGATTGCCACCAAATTCACATAATAGAAAGATGATCTCCTTGGATTTGTCAAAAGTTGAGTGGTTTTGATCCTAATGGGCTGGCTATTGGGCCCCAATCTCAATGATCCACTGAAGTTGATGGATTTGTAGCTAGGGAGGCAGTACGAGAATATGGACTTGTATAGGCTATTACTTTGGGACAACAGCGATAATGGGCCTCGGCCCAGGCCCAATAATCCCTGGGCCGGGAAGGAAGTTCCGGTGGTCTTTCCGACGCAGCCGAAGGTGTAGCTGTGAACGGAATCGGCGGCGAGGGTGATGTTGTCCTGAGCTAAGGTGGCCGTGATGGCGGAGCTGCCGTACGTCACGTTGAACCCGCAGGTCTTGCCGCCGCAACTTGGGTTAGGTACCTGATTTCATTTGGACCAGGGATGTTAATGTTAGCTAGGATATAAATGCAACCTCTACTCTTATGCCCCCGCAAAATGAATCAAGATTTTGTATTTAGTTTTACTAGTAACTTATACTGATTACATGGATATAATAAAAGATAGGAGATTGAAGATTAATTGGGGAAAGGATTAGCATATTCGATTTTCTTGTATAACCAAAATGTTGAAAATGCAAAAGTTACAAAATTATTTTGAATACATGAAAGGCGAGGGACTAAACTCAAAATGGATAACTTATTGGACTAAAAGACCATCTACTTTTTCCAAGAGATCTGAAATTACTTTTTAAAAAATGGACAAAAAGCGTGACACTATTTTATTTTATTTCATTTCATTTCATTTCATATAATATTTAATTTATAGTGCAAAGTCTAATAATAGAACATGAACAGAGTCACAAAACTAGTGCCCTCATCACGAGCACTACTAAATTTAGCAGACCGCAAACGACAATAACTCATACTGCACAAAAGCACCACATTTCCAAGAAATTTCCAGCGGCGGCGCGTAAGCGCGTGACGAAAATAAAAGTCACTGGAAAAGTAAATTACCTGGGCGCATTGCGGTTTGCCGCAGCGGACGGGTCTGAAAGAGGTGGACTTGGCGGCGTTAAAGGTGGCGGAGGAGCAGCCGGCGCAGCCGGTGCATGGGATCCAGGCGGCGTTGTTGCTGGTGTCGAGGGCGACGAGGAGTTGCTGGGCGGGGGTGCCGATCCTGAGGCGGACAATGTAGGTGGGGTTCTGGGTGACGGCGCGGCCGGAGGCGACGGGGACGATGGAGCGGCCGGCGACCAGGCTGGAGAAGTAGAGGAGGCGGGTTTTGTCGTTGGCTTGCATTTGGAGGACGGAGTCCTCCCATGAGAGCTGGGATTTGGGGGCCAAGGGGGAGCAGGGGCTGTTCATGTGGATGATTTCGAGGTCGGAGCCCTTGTCTGCGGCGGCGCACCTGGGGGTGACACCTTGGGCTAGGGAGGACAGGAGGAGGAGGATGGTGGTGAGGGAGAGAAGGGTAGTGGTAGTCATTTTGTGTGGATGGATGGTTTATTGAGTGAGGGAGTGGGTATTTATAGTGGGAGTTGGATCTTAATTCCCTTTTTTGGTAATTACAAAAAGATTTGGAACTCCCCCACATTGGCCCCTTGGATGACATGTAAATCAAGTGAAGTCTTCATATATTTGTTGGGGAGAGTCAATATTATAAATTATAATTCAAGTCTTAAAGATATATTACAGGGAAAATTTGTTCTGCTCAAATTTCAA
Organism: Ballota nigra; assembly: GCA_947034835.1. NCBI lineage: Eukaryota > Viridiplantae > Streptophyta > Magnoliopsida > Lamiales > Lamiaceae > Ballota > Ballota nigra. The sequence goes on from OX344722.1 coordinate 104,343,227, forward strand.
ATTTATGAAGATTTCTCTCTGTATTACCACAGGTCTTACCAATAAAAATTGGGTCTTATTTCTTAAAATTATATGGCTAATTTCAAGTGCACGAATTGAGTCGAGTAAAGCTCGAACTCGAATTGAATTTTTACTAAGCCAGACTCAAGCTTCTGCTGTGATTTAATGGTGGATCCAAAAAATTAAAAGAGGGTATACACAACAACGTATATATACAAAAAATAAATATTATATAAATAATATAAAACATAAAAACATACTCTATTCACTAAAAAAAATAAAATTGCGTATAATTTTTTTCAATAACTACAAAATTATTACATGTCTACAAAATTGTCTTCATTTCTCAACATATAAACAATTTGTATAGAATATGAAATTCATAAGTACTAATTAATTACCTATATAAAAAATTACTTACAGACAATTTGTTTATGAAAATTCTAATAGACAAATTGTATGTAGGTAAAGAATGAAAATATCTATATAATTACAAAATTTTATAGGCAAGTTATATACAATTAATCTCTTCTGCGTAATTTTTATTTTTATTTTGTAAACTTTTGTAAGTATGTTAAAACAGCTAATACTTTTAGTGAAAATAGTTAATACCACTTTAGCTAATATCTTTAGTGCAAATAACTAATACCATTTGGAGCTGATACATAGTGCAATTCATTAATATTTTTAATGTAATTTACTAATATCCTTCAAACAAAGTTCATCATAAATATCATTTCACATATTAGGCTTCACAAATTATGTACTTAGACATAACTCCAATAGCCCAGTGTTCGAAGCTCTTTATATAAATTTTCGGTCATGTATGATATATTCAAAAACCGTTTTTATAGATTATTTAACAAAACTCAAAGTAAATTAGTATATGCAATATATACTGTGTATATTTTTTTTTAGACAAAAGAGGTTATGCACTTAGACTTGCCCAAATGAACCGAAACCATCGATTCTGACCGACGGTTTGCCGGTTCTAACCGGAACCATAACCGGCAATAGTGGAATCGTCACTAAACCGAAACCGAAACCGTGTATTACAAGGTTCGGTTTCGATTCTACTAAATCGAGAACCATAACCGCTGGTTCGGAACCGACGGTTCCACGGTTCGAACCGGCGAACAATATATATAAGTATATATAATTTTAATACCTATGATAATATTAATATATTATAAAAAAAAATCATTATTGTATTTTTTTTAACTGTAATGTAGGTTGTAAGTACTAAATATTTAGTTATTTTCATGTTAAAAATTTAAATTGTAATTTGTCAACTTTGTACGTATTGCATATTTTTAAAATTTATAAACCTTAGTTATTATTTATTTATATTGTAATTGTGTTTTGTATGTCGAAAGTTGTATACAATAAAATTTTTATATTTTTTTGTACTTGAATTAAGAAAAAAATTACCTGTTATTTATTAAAAAAAGAAAGAAAGGTTCGGAATCATGAACCATCGGTTTGGAAACGGAACAATCAGAATCGAAATCGGAACCAGAACCGACAGAACCGGAACCTCCCATCCATATTTAGCAGTTCGGTTTAGGTTCCACTAAATTGGAACCGGGAACCGGCGGTTCAGAACCGAAACCGATGGTTCGGAACTGTTGAGCAACTCTATATGCACTTGCATACCCTCTAATATATGAAAATTCTCATACATTGAGCTTGAAGCCGACTTATTAATAGTATTTTCCAAGCTCGAACTTTGTTAATTTATCAATATAAATGAGTTGAATTCGAACCTACATGACTTGAGCCAAACTATCACGATACTTGATTCAAATAACAACTCAATGTAACAATAAAAAAATCTTTTTTTGTTATAAACATCAATAATGTGCATTGTTGGGGCCTTGCAGGACCTAGAGAAGATTGAAGGGAAACAGGCCAAACCGAATGAGTTGCACAAATTTAAAATGCGCACATCATTCACCACTAAATTACGCACAATCTCGTACATTTATAAAATAAATGCTTAGTATTATACTTATAATCGCGTGATGTTTGAAAAATTATGCGGATTTAAACTAAGGATGGATTTATATATGTAAAAAAATTTTGTTTAGACATTTAAAGTAGTTTGCCTTTAATTTTGATATTATATAATATTATAATTTTTATTCCACTATTATATTCCTCTTTGAATTTTGGATGCCTCATCAATCTTCTACACAAATTTCATCTTATATTTTTCACCGACACAATTTTTGTACGTTTGTCTTGTTGCACTTGTTTCAAATAGCGCATAGTTGCCCATACTATAGTTACCCGGCCTTAAAGTAATTAGAATGTTGGCATTTTATAATATTTATTTTAGGACCCACATTTTGGATGAATTTAAACATTAATTTTGATATTGGTGTCCGTAAATTGTGTTTTAATTTGCGTCTCTAGAAAAACAATTTAACTCTGTTTTTTTCGAAACACTTCTTAAAAGGATCTATTCAAACTTATTATTTTCAAGGTCGGTTGAACTCTATTTGAGACAAGATCCAAAGGAACTGCATGTACATATAATTGTACTTGTACATATATATATATATATATATATATATATATATATATTTATATCAAACACGGATTCACCTCTCCATTACATTTATTAATAATATATGCCATCGTGTGTGATATGATGATATTCTTTAATTTGTGGCAAGCAACATCATGGCTTTGATTCGAACATCACTAGAGATATTATCTTATATATGATTTAGATGTACACTTACAAAAATTACACGCATATGATGTTGATGAGCAATCACTAGTACATATAAGACTTTATATAGCGGATAATTTTTCACTTAGAAAGCGGTTAAAAACACTTTCTAAGTGGCAGCTGTATAATGTCAGACAGCGGTTGGAAACCGCTATATAAAATATTGGGCTTATACAGCGGTTATTAACCGCAATATAAAGTATGCGCTTATACAACGGTTATTAACCGCTATATAAAGTCTTGGGCTTATACAGCGGTTATTAACCGCTATATAAAGTATGCACTTATATAGCGGTTATTAACCGCTATATATTGTATTTTTTAAATTATTTTAATATTTCCGTATTTCATGCATTTATATTAATAACCGCTATTTAAACCATTTTTTTTTATATTTCATTTATTGTATTTTTTTTTTATAAACCTGTTATAATATATATATATATATTCAACTCCAAAACACCAATTAAATAAACATGCAAACCAATTAAATATACCAAAAATATGAAATATATATATCATCAAAGAGTAATATTTAAGTTACATGAATGCTACCAAAAGTTATACTATAATGAAATAAAATACAAGAATCGGTTGTACTAATACCCCGTCCAATCTAATTTTCATTTCTTCATTCTGCTCTTGGAGTAACAAGCGAGCGGACGTTCATTCACAAACTACAAACATTAAAAATTTAATTAGATATATTGTACGAAATTTTATTCAATCAATAATAATTTAAATAAATCGACTTACAATATGCTTAAAAAAACTCATTCATCTCAATACAATATGCTAAAAGAAACCCATTCATCTCAATAGTAATAAATTCTATTACACTATGCTAAAAATCCCTTCATCTCAATACAATATACTAAAAAAATTCCCTTCATCTCAATAGTAATAAATCCTATTACACTATATGCAAAAAAAAAATCTCTTCATCTCAATATAATATGCTAAAAAAATTCCCTTCATATCAATAGTAATAAATCCTATTACACTATGCTAAAAAAAATCGCTTCATCTCAATACAATATGCTAAAAAAATCTTTTCATCCCAATATTAATAAATCTTATTACAATATGCTAAAAAAATCTTTTCATCCCAATCGACTATGCCTGCAAGATCAAAGCTAGCAATCTAAGAAAACTATTCATATGTAGTTTCCTGTATATAAGTGTTGGCTATGCTTGTTATATAGATGTATATCCCCTAAATTATTATGGGATTTTAACTAGGAGAATTCACAAGAGTGACTCGAGTTAGGGGTGATATCTTCTCTTTGTATTTTATTTTATTGAACCAACAATTAGCTCGAATGTGATATTCTATTGTGGACTTAAAGTCAATCTGGAAACAACAACTATGCCTTTTGTGATATTCTATGGTGGACTTAGAATGGAAACGGTGTGAAACAAAAAATGCATTAAACAAGTCAAATACACAATTCTTCACTTCCAAATTACGAAAGATCGCGCAATTAAACCAGCTTCTTCAATTCTAATCTTAACGATATGCTTTTTTCTTCTGTTTTTCTTTTCAAGGCAAAATAAGTTTTACTAATAGAAACTAAAGCAAATCTTTGTTTACAACATAATCTGCACAAATACATAACCTCAGACACAAGCAAGTTACCAATTGCATAACCAGAGAGAGAACGCAATAGAGTTTTTTACTGAGTAGGCTGATGAAGGCAAAGAATAATAACTCATATTTTCAGAGGTGAAGGGAGAAACATAATACCCCAGTTCTCTGCTGGTTTAAACCTCCACTGGTTGCAATGGTCAAATAACGATTGAGTTTTGTTACATCAGCAACTTCTGCAAAATGTATTAACCAGTATTAAGCAGAAAGAATATACAAAATAGAATGCTGAGAGTCTGTAACAATGCTAACACAACAAATAAAACCAACAGAGTAGCAATGACATGATCGAAAGGCACATATTGATAGATGTAAATGGCGTTTAAATCTGTAAACATCATCACATACTTGGAATTTTACTGGTAACATTGCTGCAACCATAGTAAATCTGGCATTCTTCGTACTCCAGAGATCGCGACTATCCACTCTTCCACTCTTTTAGATCTCATCAGCCAACAAACACCACATTTAGCACAAATCTCGGATCCAACCAATCAATATCAAAACAATAACAATCAGAAACAAATATACATAAACAAAAAAACCTAACTGGAATCCGAAGCACCGGCGGCACACGATTCACCTCAGCGATGTCATTAATTATCTACACCAACAAAATAGCAGCAACACCAATTTAACAACACTCCAAACAAAATCAATTAAAGTAGAAGCACGAAAGCACCCAATAAAAAAACTCTTTTTCTCGAAACTAGAGGTACCCTGGTCCGTTTAAATCTGGAAGACGACGTTGGGCGGCAGGCGGAGCGGAGGCGGCGTCGCGTGGGGGCGTCGGGCGGCAGGCGGAGAGGAGGCATCGCGCAGGGGGGGGGTGGTGTCGCACAGAGGCGGGCGTCGGCAGAGCGGAGGGGCGTAGGCGGAGGGAGAAGAAAGGGTTTATTTCTCGCATTTTGGGCTGAGGCCATCTATTTGGGTCAAAGTGTGTAACCGCTATATAAGATTTTTACTTATATAGCGGTTTATAAACGCTGAGAAAGGTAGCAACCTTATACAGCGGTTAACAACCGCTGTATAAGAGAAAATCTTATACAGCGGTTGATAAACACTATATATATATATATATATATATATATATATATATATATATATTTTAAATATAACTTTACAAAACCGCTGTATAAGCTAGGTTTTATAGAGCGGTTTTTTTAAACGCTTTATAAGTAAAGTTGTATAAAGTCAAATTTGTAGTAGTGAATATTAAAAAAATAAAATAAAAAAAATCTTGCGACTATTTTGTAATATGAAAAGTGATATTGAATATCCAGTTTAAACTTGTAATATGAAAGATGAATGCAAATAAGTTAATATAAATGAATTAATTTCACATTTTTTTATAAGTTTAGTTATATATATGAGATTTACTTTTTTATGCTATCGAATTTGGCTCACACCCACGTTCTGAGTTCAAATTCCGCGCTATAAAGTATAAACAACTTAACTAATATTAAATTTTTAATCAGCAAACCTCTTTTAAATAAGATATATGAAATTCTTTCAATCTCCATATAATTATAAATAGATTGGCAGACGATATGGAATAGGGACTTACATTCATATTCTAACATCAATCGAGTGAAGATTTAATTTAATTTTTTTTAATAACTAAATTTAGTTGTATAGGTTGTCATTTTGTCTTTTTTATTTGTGCGTGTTTTGGAACTAAGAATGTTGATTTATAGTTTTTTTTTAGTGAATAATGACAAGCAATAAAATGACAATGGTTACACAATCTTGGATTGATTATGGAAGTGAGCAACTGAGCATATGTAAGAGGTTTGGTAAAGTTTTTTCTTATTAAATAATCATTTTTATTGTACTGTGTAGAATCAATATATGCTTTTCTGCAAATGGTAACACAAACTAGATAACAAAAAGGTAAAAAGGAGACCTAGAGTTAGTTCATGTGAGTTCCAACCCGTTCGAATTCATCATAATGCCTACATGCCATATGTGGGTTTTCAGTTTTTTTTTCATCTTATACTCCATCTGTCTCTAAGTAAACTTCTCACTTTCCTTTTCGGGCCGTTCCCCAATAAATTTTCCATTCCATAAATGGCAAAAACAACACTCCACTACATATAAACTTTAACCTTTAAATTCATACAATATTACTAAAGTGTCACTCATTCAATTCACTTTTCAACACTATTCATTATTTTATCCCAAAAGTCAACATGTGACCCACCATATATTAATAAACAAATATATTTTCTTAAATCATTCAACAAAAAGAAACGGAAAATTTACTCGGGGACGGAGGGAGTAGTAGAATGTCACTTTTGCTGGTATATGCTTATAAAATATAATTTTATATGTATAGTTATAATGTGGATATCTCTTTCATTGTTGCAAAAAATGTTATATACCCATGTGTACAAATTCAATGTTTTCATACCTATTTTTGGGTTAAAAAGCCAAAAGAGCCCTACTCTTCACCCAAATGAGGATTGAGGATCATGAACTATTTTTACAATATCTCAAAGAAATAAGTTTAGGCATGGAAATGAAGGCATCAGTTCCACTTTTTATGTTTCACTTTGTATTTCATTGTGTGTGGATGATTGACACGTGAAATTAAAAAAAAAAAAAATTCAATAACATTCTACTCCCTCCGTCCACAAAATATAGATTTGGTTGCCTTATTAGGTCGTCCACGAAAAATAGTTTTGTTGCCTAAAATAGAAATAATAAATTTTATCTACATTTTTCAACATACACACATAATATTTTTAAAATTATTTATTGTGTACTTGATGTGACACAATATTCTTACTTTTTACATATTATATCAACTTTTAAAATAACCGTGCAAAAAACAACAAATCTATTTTTCATGGACCACTACAAGAAAATTGACCTTTAGTGACAACAATCTTGTCATGTCCTCTCATTATTGTTTTTCTAGTTAAAAGTTTTTAATGACAGGAAACAACATTTAATGACAAGATCCTGTTCTTAAAGGATGTTTCCTGTCATTAAAGACTTTTAACTAAAAAAACAACAATGACAAGATTACTGACATTAAAGGTCATTTTTCTTGTAGTGGACGGAGGAAGTATAATATTGGGTCCCATGTGTTAAAGATCTAGCATCAAGCGAAATATAAAAGGTTCCACCGTTGAATAGATTTGTTAGGTATAAGCTTCTAAATTAAATAAGGCAAATTTTGAAGTTATGAATTTCGAAACGAAGCCAAATTAAAAGATTAAGCTTCAAGATCAGTCAATGTGGTGGATGAGACACGTAAGATAACTCAGTATTCATATCCACGTTCAACCTCTAAATAAATCATTATAGTAAGCGGGAGCAAAATAGAAGGGAGACTGACTCCATACAATGAAATAAATGGTGATTAGATATGAATCATATGATAATGTCTTCGAGTGAATATTAGACCACACTTATGTTGTCTTTAACAAATATTTGCTCGTACTGGTTTAATATCTCCAGTTCAAATTAGTTGATTGAAATTCTTATACACAGTATAAGTCTAAATCTTATAGAGAAATATGAAATTAATTCGTTGATATTATTTTCTATACACCAACTCTTTCCTTTGGGGAGGAGATCCTATAAAAAAATTATCTTGTTAAATGATTCAAACTTGTAGAAAGATATGAAATTAATTTGTTCTCGTTATTTTTCTAACAAAATCCCCAACCTAATCTGATTATTGGCAAAATCCCCAAATATTGCATGCATCAATAATTAGCACTGCATCCAATTTAAAGATAAAATAGAAAAAGATACATCAAATTAAAATAAAAGATCATATCTATGCCTTTCCATTAATCATTCATCCAACATTCTAACCCAGAAATAATTTAACAAAAGTTCCTTTTTGAATAAAAAGCAAAAACAGCATGGCCTAATTTGAAAATTGAGTGCCGAATCCTGAAATTATTGTTGATTCTACTGAAATCTTGTCGAATTCCATCAAATCCTAGAGAGAGAGAGAGAGAGGAGAGATCTAGATCTAGCTGCAGGGTTCGCGGGCCACACACAGCCTGGATTTGGGCTCGTCGATAAGGATGCGGTGGTTCTGCTGCTGGAAGGCGGCGATTATGTTCAGAACGGAGTTAACGTTCTCCGGCGACGCCGCCATGGCGAGGCAGGAGGTGCCGGCGCCGGAGCTGCGGATGAGGAAGTTTTCCTGAGCGAGCGTCACGTTCATGCCCGTGAACACGAACGTTATGGTGGGGACCACGATCGGCACGCTGTAGCACGTGTCGAAGCCGCCCAGCGACGACACGGCGGCGTTGCCCATCCGCCGCCGGAGCTCGTCTCTCACCGCCGTGTACGCCGGTTTCACTAGCCTTGTGAACATAGTGCCTGTTTAGAAAAGAGGGTACAATTGTCATTTAGCATGAAACGGAATTGTTACATGTCAGCTTCAGTATTAATTTTTTCAACTACTTTTGTGAATCAATAAATTTGATACTGTAGAATCCCTCTATAATTAAATTCTTAACTGTGTATTATGTTTAATGGGCGTTCTTCATTTGCTAAGTTTACTAATTAACTGTGTAGTAGGTTTGATGCAAATATTAGTAGTGCTCTTCATTTGCTAAGTTTGCTATTTAAATGCTTGCAGTTGCAGTAGGTTTAATGCAATACCAATAGAGTTCTTCATTTCGAGTTGCCAATTCTTTTTTTGACAGGTTAACTTCACAATTAAAGGATACTTATGGGAGATCGTCGAATCTCCACTTTAATATTTGGCCTAACTCTTATTTGAAATTTGTTTAACGTAACTGAATTTATCTACTAATATTGTTACATTCATTAAGTAATATCATTATACTTATAAAATAATACCGTAACATTTTATACACATATAATTGTGTGAATAAATGTTAGGGGTACTAGTGTATAAGTGTAACAATATTATTGAATAAATGTAATTATATCAATTTAATTCATACTATAAAGAAATTTTACTTGAGACTGGCTCTAATATTTAAGTAATGTTTATCTTTAAAACATAATTGAATTGCTCATGAATGTGAATGGGACACCACGAAAAATAAAACCAATTATGTAATTCAACTAAGCATTTTATTTATTTAAAATAAATTTAATTTTGAAATAAGAAACTAAAAAGAAAACATAGAAAATTACCAGAATCAATAACAGTGCCACCACCAGTGTTGGGATCAAAAGCAAAAGCACTTTGAGGGATGTCGACGAAGTTGCCTCCAACCCGAATAGCAATGAGATTCACATAGTAAAGGGATGCTCTTCTTGGATTTCTAAGCAATTGGGTGCATTTTATGTTAACGGGCTGGTATTTGGGCCCCAATTTCAGCGACCCACTGAAGTTGGCAGATCCGAAATTGGGTAGGCAGTAGGAGAATGTGGACTGATACAATTTGGAAGATTGGGACACTAGGGATAATGGGCCTCGGCCCAAGCCCAACAACCCTTGTGGCGGTAGGGAGGTGCCGGTGGCTGTCTGGATGCAGCCGAAGGTGTAGCCAGGAATGGGGTCGGCGGCAAGGGCAAAAATGTCCTGCACGACGTTGGCGGAGAAGGTGGAGCCGCCGTAGGACATGTTAAAGCCACAGGTGGCGCCTCCACAGCTTGGGTTGGCCGGTACCTGATTTTTTTTTTTTTAATATCTATTAATTAATCGATGCTCATCTCACGTGAAAGTCTAGATGGTAAAATATCATCAATTGATTAAAAAGACATTAATAAAAATTAGGGATAAACTAATAAGTGTGTAAATTACGCGCATCACACAAGAATTTATCGAAAATAGTTTGGTTTATGATAATAATATGGTCAAAGATGATAAAATTCTAGTCATAATGATGGTTGAAGGTTGAGAATCCACCGTAATTAAAATATTAATTTGATTAAAAACTTGTAATCATTTGCAGCTATAATTAAGGAGCAGTCTACATTGGATATTGTTGGCCACTCTCCTTGTAATAAAGGTCACATGACAATTAATGGGGACACTAACCAAGGTCCAATTATAATTTATTCCTATAAAACTACATATTTAGTTTTATATTGGTTAAAATTTAGATATATTAATTTAAATAACATTAATGAATCCTACTTGACATCGTTGATATATATCTGCAAAAGACTCTAAGCAATATATTAACACCCAACCAGATTATTGTAAAGACGTAACTAATACAATCTTTTGACCCACAATTAATTGTTTGTTTATGACAGTGCTTAGAGTTGACTTTCACTTAAAGTTCAGAAAGTCATAGATATAACTGGAAAATTAATTTCATGTAAATCTCTAACTGAAAAAGCTACCCTCTAAAATGGCATTTTATAATTTGTCCCAAAATCTACGTTTTATGACCTAACAAAATTGAAATTCTCAGTAATACATCTCTAAATTTGATCGATTCTTGAAGTATTCATTATCTAGTTGTTAATTCAAAGAAAAATCAAGATCATTGAAGAGCGTTAAAAAAAAAAAACTCTCATCATATATAGCATCAATTGTTACGTTAACCTATAACAATCAATTAATCATCACGCACAATCAAAATAAAATGCTAAAAATGCCAAAAAAATAATTTCATTTATATAAAACAAATAAAGTATTTCAATGTTTGTGGTGATTACCTGATTACACTGTGGAGAACCGCAGGGCAGGGGCTTAAAGGTGGAGGATTTGGCGGAATCGAAAGTGGTGGAGGAGCAGCCGACGCAGCCTGTACATGGAATCCAGGCTGCGTCGTTGCTGGTGTCGATTGTGATGAGCAGTGTCTGAGCAGGAGTTCCAATGCTGGCCCGAACAATGTAGCTCGGGTTCTGAGTGATCGACGAGCCATAGGCTATAGGCGCCGTGGGTCGCCCCGTGGCTAGGCTCGCCAAGAATCGGAACCTAGTCCTGTCGTTGGACTGCATTTGGAGCAAAGTGTGTTCCAATGGAAGAGGTGTTTTAGAGCTGAATGGGGAACATGGATGGCTAGCATGCATGATTTGGAGGCTTGACCCATCATTTTGTGGTATGTCACAATGAGGAGAGAGAAACCCTTGGGTTAGTGAGAGAAAGAGAGGGAGTAGTGAAATGACAAGAGTGTTCTTCATCTTTGTTTTGTTTTGGGGGGTTTTTGGATGGTTTAGTGGCTTTTGTTTCAATGGGTATTTGTAGATGAGAAATGCACTTGCCAACCGTGCGAATGTGTACTTATTTTTATCAAGTTGGACTCCAATTTTAAACTAAAAAAAAAGGTTATTTTATCCACCGACATGACTAGAATTCTATTTTCAGCTAATTTTTTTTTTTGTATCAATTAATGTCTAGATATACTTGAAAATAATAATAATGAAAGTCGTTTCATCTTTATTTAAACTTGCAAATGTAATTTCTTTTTTATTACAAACTTGCAATTGTAATTAATTTCATATTTGTTTTCCAGTCGAAATTATCAAATTTATACCCTTTTCCTCAATCACAACAACTAAACCCATTATTTCTCCCACTGCTTTTTAACAAAATTTTACTCTTTATAAGACGCTTCTGATACCATCATTTTGTTTATCTTATTTATTTAAATTTTCTAACAATTACTCCCAATGAGACGTATGTATCATTTTTTTCCAACAAAGAATTTGCACCTCTCACGGTCATGGAGAGTGATCTTAATTAAAAGTAGGATTCATGCAAATGTTGCCCAGTACTGAAGAATGACGTGATGGTATCTAATATATCTCCGATAAGATGTTTCATTTTTAATGCATCTTGTTAATACATACTCTCTCCATCGAATACTTGTTTACTACACTATTAAAAAACATGTCTCATATTTGTTTGTTACAATATCCATTTTTAACAAAAAAACAACAATACGTTTTAATATTATAAATAACATATATTTCTAACAAAAATATATCTACTTTATCACTTTAAATACTTCCGTCCCAAATCAATTTTCACAGTACACTATTCATCCCTTAAAAAAAATCTCTAAATTACATCTCATTTCACTCATACTTACGCACAAAAATACTTTTGCGTTGATCCATTCACTTAAATTGAACATTATTTCATCATAAAAAACTATTTAATTTGTCTATTTAAACACTACAAATCAACTCTCATACTAAAAAAAAAAAAAAAAAAAAAACTATGAAAATAGAGTTGGTATGGAGATAGTAATAAATTTTTTTTTTCTTAAAATCTGTGCAAACGAGTATGGGACAGAGATAGTATGATAAGAAAATCTTTCCTTCATTCTTTTTTCATTTCAATACGTAACATGGAACTAGTTAAAGTCCAATGACTTAAATTTGATTTCACTCATTAAATAATTAAATATCTACATCAAGTTGAAAGGGGATATCCCGAATGCGAGCCCTCAAAATTTACCTTTTAGATATGTATGGCGGACTGATCAAAATACTTGCGATTATCAGAACATTTTAAAAGAGATTACAACGATAAGATTAAAATTAATTCAACGTAGCTTCATATAGTAACTTTGCCTTCAATGGAGTAAGTTAGGACCTCTCAACCCCAGTGCCCCTACAGGAGTAATGTTATATGAGTTTAGATCAACTTGTTAAATTCGATTACGAGGAGTCTAACAAATCCTTATATATTATATTGAACATAATGAGTCAAGTTGGGTGGGTTTGCAAGTTGCCAAGTTCATATATTTTTGGTTGTCAGACTGGCAATTACTCAATTTTTCCACTTACAGCGTGGCGCTACAGATGTTGCATGTGATCTGCAGCAAGCCATAAGTTTTCTATAAATGATTTTTTTTTTTGTATAGAGAATATAGTTTCAAATGTTTTTTTTTTTTATGTATAGAGAATATAGTTTTAAATCATTTTTTTTATGTATAGAGAATATATATAGTTTTTTTTTTTTTTTTTTATATCACTCACATACATACAAAATGATATCGGTAGTTGTAGTATTATAAGAACTAGTAATTATTAAGTCCGCGCGATGCACGACTATAATTGTACAATTAATTCATGGATCATCAATCTATATAGTAGTATATTTATTTAGGTTTAAGAGTGTTTATTAGTATTCCTATTAAAGTATTTTTCATTTCAAATAGATAATATTATTATTCTTTTATTTGAAGGTTCACTTTTTTAAAGAGAAAGTAATTCAGATGCCGATAAACTTGATAAACTTTTGTGAAAACAAAGTATAATATTAGTATATTTTATTTATGAGAGACAATCTTAATATTATTTGCATTTCACTATATTATTTTTTTTATGATATACGCTGTAAAAAAATTGGTAATAGCTACAAATTCATATTATACTGGACATAAAAAAATAGAATGGACTATAGATTTCGAAACACATTTCTAAAAATCACATTTATTTTTCATTTCCGTTGAACGTTCATCGCCTGTCACCATACATTACAATTTTTAAATTATTGCGATAAAACTTCCGGTAACAAAGGGAAAATAGAAAGGACTATAGATTTCGAAACACCTTTCTAAAAATCACATTTATTTTTCATTTCCGATGAACGTTCATCGCCTGTCACCATACATTACAATTTTTAAATTATTGCGATAAAACTTCAGGTAACAAAGGAAAAAAAATATAGTCTCTAGATATTGAACCCTGGACCTCTTATGTAGGAAACAATATACTTACCATCTAGGACACTTATAACACTTCACACATTTTTTACTCTAATATTATTTAACTTATTAACATTTTTTTTCTTTATTCCTTTTTATTTTTATAGTGGAACAATGGTAATATTAACTCACGTTAATAATTAAAATCATTAATTCTTAATGGACCAAACAATTTTCTACCTACTTTATAAAATAATATATGCGTATATATATATATATATATATATATATATATATTTGTGTGTGTGTTTGTATACATATAATATAAATTCATAAATAGTATAATTGTATTATTTAATAATTTTAAATGAAAAATATAAATTATTTTGTATGTATGTAATAAACATATTGTTTAATTAATAAATTGATTTAAATGATAAATAAATTTTATACATATGAAAACTCATTTTTTTAATATGCATATTATATATATATGGAACTAATAATTATATATATATATATATATATATATCGAACTAATAATATTATTATTATTGATAATATATGATTATATATATGCTGGATTTAAATATTTATTATAAAGTGTTACCAAAATATGTTACCTATATAAAAGTGTTACCTGAAAGGTGTTACTTATGTTAAAGTGTTACTAAAAAATGTTACCTTTGTAAAAATGTTACCTACTATAAAGTATTACCTAAAAGCGTAACTTATTTAAAAGTGTTACATATAAGTGTTGCATATTAACAAAGTGTTACATAAAGTGTTACATAATATATAAACTAAAATAAGTGTTACCATAATGTGTTACATAAACGAAATGTGTTACAATAAGATGTTACTTAAAGTCAATTATGATACTACATTTAGTTTATGTAACACATTATGGTAACACTTATTTTAGTTTATATATTATGCAACACTATGTTAATATGCAACACTTATATGTAACACTTTTAAATAAGTAACACTTTTATGTAACACTTTATAGTAGGTAACGCTTTTTAGGTAACACTTTTATATATGTAACGTTTTTTTAGTAACCCTTTTACAAAGGTAACACTTTTTAGTAACACTTTAACATAAGTAACA
The DNA here is from genome assembly GCA_947034835.1 of Ballota nigra. NCBI lineage: Eukaryota > Viridiplantae > Streptophyta > Magnoliopsida > Lamiales > Lamiaceae > Ballota > Ballota nigra. The sequence continues at coordinate 104,358,291 of OX344722.1, forward strand.
CCTTTCAGGTAACACTTTTATATAGGTAATATATTTTGGTAATACTTTATAATAAATATTTAAATTCAGCATATATATATAATCATACATTATCAATAAGAATAATATTATTAGTTTGATATATATATATATATATATATATATAATATGCATATGATTTTAACAAAAAATTATTCATAAGCATAAAATTTATTTATCATTTAAATTAATTTATTAATTAAAAAATATATTAATTACATACGTACAAAATAATTTATATTTTTCATTTAAAATTATTAAATAATACAATTATACTATTTATGAATTTATATTATATGTATACAAACACACACACACAAATATATATATACACGCATATATTATTTTATAAAGTAGGTAGAAAATTGTTTGGTCCATTAAAAAATAGTAATTTTAATTATTAATGTGAATTAATATTACCATTGTTCTACTATTAAAAAAAGAAAAGAAATAAAGAATAAAGAAAAAATATGTTAATAAGTTAAATAATATTGAAATCCAAAATGTGTATAGTGTTATAAGTAGCCTAGATGGTAAGTACTTTGTTTTTTGCACAAGAGGTCCAGGGTTCAATACCTATAAACTACATTTTTTTTCCTTTGTTCATTATTTATTTATTTACACAAGTGTTACCTAAAGTTTTTATATAGGTGTTACATATATATGTAATATTTTTTTAAAGTGTTACATATATTATAAAATGTGTTGCATTAGACTTTAGGCTACGCCAGCAACTGCAACGCCCTTAAAAGTGTTACTTATTGTACATAGGCAACACTTTATACACATTATGTAATATTTTTTAGGCGTTACATAATATCACTTATGTTGTAATGTATGACTGATTGTGACTGGAAATTGAATTCTTCAATAATATGCCTATTCCCGAGCGATTGTCATTAACTTTTATTTATTGACATTTCATATAAGACAACTAATGTGAACTGTCTCGTGTGGAACTTGAACGGAAGTCTCAGGTCGAATGGAGTCAATGAAAGTTTCGGGATATACACCATCTCATTGAATTGTTTTTGTTTATATCTCTACTTTCCAAAACTTTGTCGCCTAGTCTTATTAGAGTCAATCTAGTTTTGTTGCACAGTTCTCTTGAATTAATGACCTATATTTCTGAGTAACATAATTGAAGTCTCAATTTTCAAATTCAAATCATGATTCACCACTCCATAAAACTTCAAGTTATTCAAATGTAGGTGTAAACATGACTCTATCCTTCAAATAATTTAGATTGTCCACGATATTCTTCAAGTGTAGCTTTAAACGAAACATTTATAAAATTATCAATTGAGTCTCTTCACCTCTTTCCTTTCTCAATTTAAAATTCACCTATATATGAAGTCTTCCGTTTCATACAGTTACTCATACATATTATTTTTTAAGATTTACTTTTATAATATTGAAATAAATTCATGCATTAAAATAATTATGCAATTTAAAAATGTATACACTTCACATATATTTTAATAAATAAATAACTAAAATTATTTTGTATTCTCTAGACTTAATCTAGGTTTGTAGTTTGAAACCCTCAATTTCTATTCATTCCTGTGTTGGGTTAGTCCATACAGAGCTTTGCTCTGTTTTCAATTGAAATGCATTGTTCATATTATTATCCCGAATTTAGAGGCAAATTATTGAGGAATATAGAATTCGTTGGAGATCTTACTCTATTCTTGCTTTGTAGATGACAAAATGTATTAACTTATGCACTATTTATAGGTTAATTAATTAAACCAAAAATATTTTTAAAAAATATTCCAATATGATAGATATACTCATATTTATGTTTGTCCAATAGAATATATTAATATATTAATTGTTACATGTCCACTACAATCTTTCTTCGAAGTAATTAATCTAGATAGAGTATGTATAAAGTGAAATTGGTTCATAAATGAATCATCACTAAACAACTAATACTCCTCAGTAAAAATAACTAATACCCTTCAATGGTTCATGTATGAATTATTTTCACTTTGTACTTTGTCATCTAGATAATCTCGTTCTACCAAAAATTAAGAATATGTATATAGTGAAATTGATTCATATATAAATCTTTTTAGTATAATCACTAATACTCTTTAGTGTAATCAACTAATACTCTTTAGTCTTTTAATGCTCATATATATTTGGTGGTTTGTCCAATATAATATATTGACATATTAATTATTATATGCCTACTATAATCTTTTTTCGAAGTAGTTAATCTAGATAATCTCTTTCTTCTACAAAAAAAATAAGAGTATGTATAGAGTGAAATTTGTTCATATAAAAAATATTTTGCAATATTTTTTAATATAACCACTAATACCCTTTAGTATAATCAACCAATACCCTTTAGTTAAATACTTAATACTCCTCGTACCCTTCAACTAATATCTTTCACTGAAAAAAAAAACTAATAATCTCCAGAACTAATAATTTTCAATGAAAACAACTATACCCACCAAAACTAATACCCTTTAGTGAAAACAACTAATACACTTCAAATGGTTCATGTATGAACTATTTTCACTCTATACTTTGCCAAATATCAAAGAATGGTCTTATTCATTTTTTCTTGTTTAGATTAATAAAAAATTATTTTAATAACTTCTACAAACTACATATCGAATTATTTCTATACACTGATTATTCACAAAAATATTTAATAACTATTATTTTAAAATAATTGAAATATCATTTATACTACAAAATAGATGGATATATATATCTGAATGAGATATTCGTCATATTTTTATATTATATCTCAACATTTATTATATATTATATTTCAAAAATATATCCTATATAATTTGTAAACAATTTGTCAATATTTATAGTAAATATATTTCAAAGATATGTATTAAAGATTTAAAAAGAATATTATTAATTTAACAATAATTTTGGTATCTTAATATACTATAAAGATAAAAGTTTTGGAATCCTATGTGGTAAGCTCTCAAACCTCTATTTTAAAAATACTCTCCCCTCATTCATCCAATTCATTGACTTTTAAAATTATTCTCAGCCATTGAATCTTAATATCTAATCTAATCTTAACCGTTGATTTTTTCACATCTCCTCTATATATACCATTTATATCACACAACAAAAAATCAATTACAATAATTTCTCCAAATCTTAATCCAATTATTCTTCTTTCTTTTTTTTTTTTTTCAATTTTGCTATGAAGTTCTATATTAATTTTCTTTTTGTCTAAATCTTCATATTTTTCTTTTCTTGCAGGATGTTCACCCCAATATATTCAATCTTCATATTTCTTTTTTGCATGATCTTCATCTTAAGGTATTTATTTTTTGTTTTCTATTTTATAGTTTTGGTGTATGAATTTAATGTTCATATTTTGCCTAATCTCCTCTACCAATGATTTTACTCTATTTACATATGATGTTTGTTTTTTTTTTATTAATTATTATTTTATTTTATTCATATGAAAATTTTTATTGTTTGGTTTTTTTTTTAGGATTGAACATCAACATTGAAGATGAAGTGGATGATCAATTTTTTCATATGAAGTGAAATATCAATTTTATTGTGAAGATGAAGAATCATAGATCATATGTTAAAAGTTAGATTTTTTTAACATTGTAATGTATTAATTACAATTTAATGGCTTATTTACAATATTATAATTTTTTTTTTGTGAGAAGTTGTAATTTTTATTTACAATTCAATGTATTAATTAGTATTTTACAAATAATAATTTCTATGTATTTGACTAATATGAATAGTGCACGTAACTCATAATTTGTCTACAATAAATATGATGTAAAGTATAGTTCTAATTTAACATAAATTATGTATAAATTAAAACTGGCCGATTTTTATTGATTGATTTAGCATAAATTAAATCATATGTAAATTAATTTAAATAGATTGATTTATGTTTTGAAAAGTAATATATCACCAATGTAGCTTTTGAAGTAATGTATTTAGATTGATTGATTTATGTTTTGAAAAGTAATATATCACCAAAGTAATTAATCAAATTTATTTTAACTCTCTAAATTTATTAAATCACGTAATTTAATAAGTGTATCTTATCAATGAAAATAATTACTATTAATTATAAATTATGGATAAATTATGTACAAATTATAAATGATCTAATTTGTATAGATTAACAAATAAGATTTATTGACTTACACTTATATTAAATATAATTTAGTTTGAATGTACACTTATGATATGATACTTAAAAATTGTTATGATCGATTTAGTTTGATTCATTTACTTTTTTACGTTTAATTGATATGGTTTTAAATGGTCTAATATTTTATGTGTATCTCATATTCCTAATCTTTTGGTTAGTGGGTGTCCCATTAAAAACGACGATTTTGTTTTCCTATAATATATTTTTTCTTTTACGGAAGTTTTCATATACTAGATTAACTTAGCATATATAATATATAAACTTAACGTATATAATAGACTAACTTATTTATTTGACTCCTAATTACTATTAAATTTTTTTAATAGTAAACTAATTATTAACTTTACTTATTTAATTAACTTTAAATTTCAATTTAAATATATTAGACAAAGTTGACTAATTTTAAATGATAATTTAGTCAAATAATCTATTTGATAATTTTATATTATCCCACATTTCTAAATCCTAAATTATATTAGGAATAATATATAAATTTATACTAATTATTAACTTTACTTATTTTATTAGTTTTAAATTTCAATTTAAATATATTAGGAAAAGTTGACTAATTTTAAATGATAATTTAGTCAGATAATCTATTTGGTAATTTTATATTATCCCACATGTCTAAATCCTAAATTATATTAGGAATAATATATAAATTTATACTAATTATTAACTTTACTTATTTTATTAGTTTTAAATTTCAATTTAAATATATTAGGAAAAATTGAATAATTATAAATGATAGTTTAGTTAGATAAATTATTCGCTGATTTTATATTATCCCAAAATCCAAAATTATTAATTTTTTGTTAGTGGGTATCTTAAAAAAAAACGTAAATGTAATTTTTTTATGAGCGATTTAGTTTGAATGTATAATTAAGATATGATACTTAAAAATTTATATGAAAGATTTAGTTTTATTCATTTACTTTCTTACGTTTAATTGATATGATTTTAAATTTTATATATAAACACACACACACACACACACACACACATATATATATATATATATATATATATTACATTTAATTTTTTTTTAAAATATTTATTTTCAGATAGAGGAAAGACTCCAATTACTGATGTTCATGGTAATATTCAAACACCTCATAACCGGATAACTGTGAGTGTTATATCATCTTTAGCACAATAATTACATTTTGAATACGAGAAAAATATTCAATCTTTCTCTAAAAAATAAATTGGAGACAGCTCATCTAGCCATGGTATTAATTCTTTTTATCTTATATGTTGCACTTTATTTATTTATAATTATAATAATATTTTTGTCCAAATATAAATATAATTAACTAAATATTCATAACTTTTAAGGTAAAAAGAGGAGAGAATGTCAAAAGGAAGAAATACCGGTGGTGAATATGGTATATAATATATATTTTATTATACAAATATTTTTTTATTAGATTTAAAAAAAATATATTTAAACATTTTTAAATGTAATTAACCCAATATTCATGACTTTCTACGAAAAAAGAGGAGAGGTATTGTTGTGGATGAAAGGTTAAAAGGAAGGAATACCGATGATGAAAATGATATAAAATTTATATTTTATTATTAAAATATTTGTTTTATTAGATTTTTTTAAAAAAAAATATTCATTTTTATTATATTTATAGGGTATGTTGATTTTGGGGATGCTACGTTTGTCTGCGTCTATTGCAATGCGTATATGTGGTATGACGAAAGAAGCAATAAAAGATTGAATGAGAATCCACAAAATCTTGCTGTTCAAATGGAAAAGTACAACTTCCAATGTTGAAACCTCCTCCTTCTATATTGACCAATCTTCTAACGGGCGAAGATGAAAGGAGCAAGCATTTTATAAAGAGGATTAGAGCTTACAACATGATGTTTAGTTTTACATCTATGGGTGAAAAGGTTGATGATTCAATCAATAATGGAAGCACTCCTTATGTTTATAGATTACATGGTGCTAATTACCATAAAATTGGAAGTCTTTTGCCAATGCCGAACAATAAGCCTAAATTTTCGCAACTATACATATATGACACTGAAAATGAAGACAGAATCGAATTGATGCTCTTGGGTTAGTTAATTAATCCTATTATAATTATTAAATTAATTTTACTAATTCAATTTTCCACTATCTAATATATATATATATATATATATATATATATATATATATATATATATTACTTTATATTTTATACTTTGCATTATTTTTTTAACAAATTATGCAATATAATAGTTATAGATAAATGATAAGATTCTATCTATGATCCCTGGTGATACTAAAGAATACTTGAGCTCAGACAGTGTTTGTGCATCTGAATTTCAGGAAGGAGGTAGTGGACAAATGGTTACTGTTGAATTTTTGAATTCTGTTAGGTGTTCAGGAATGCCCAATCACCGTCTGATCTTAAAAGAAAGAGTGCTTATAGTATTACTAAGAAATATTGATCACAAATCCGGTTTGTGCAATGAAACAAGATTGATGTCACCAAACTTGGGAACCACATTCTCGAGGCTGAAATAATATCTGGAAGGAATATTGGAAATAAAGTATTCATCCCAAGAATGACATTGACAAATTCTGATCCTACAATGCCGGTGAATTTTACAAGGCGACAGTTTCCAATTCTACTGTGATTTGTCATGACAATAAATAAAAGTCAAGGACAATCACTTTCTACTGTTGGATTGTATCTTCCCAAGCCTGTTTTCACTCATTGTCAATTTTATGTTGCAGTATCCAGAGTTAAATTCAGTAGAGGATTGAAAATTTTGTCACTTGATTCTAAAGGAAAACCTTCAAAATATGCAATGAATGTTGTTTATAGAGAGATTTTTCGCAATTTGTAAGCATCATTTTCTAAATATTTGGTTAATAATATATTTCTTTTATTTATTGTTTATTGTTTTTGGAATATAATTATTTATTATTTACTAACATGTATAAAAATGCAATAAAAATACTGAATAAATAAAATAATAACAATAACAACGTTTAAAAAACTTAAAAAATTGATTAATAATATTATAATAAATATTATATACAGTTCCGCGATAATCGCGGATTTAGCACTAGTATATATATATAGCAACGACATTAGGGTTTTTTTTAAAGTAATAATTCATTTTGTTATCTACTTTATAACAAAGTTTTACCACTCATTCTTAATGTGTTTACCTTCATTTGACCACACTTTAATAAGTGTATTTTAGATTTTTAAGCAAAAACTTAATTAGGTGGTATAGTGAATATAATGTCATTAGCAAAAAGGTAAAGGACTTCATTTCCACACAAAAACATTTTATTAGTCAAGAGAATATTGCACTACATTATTATGTAGATATAGATTATTGAGCTCCCCTCTCGTGCAATTACAATTTATACATGACATAACTTGAGATACAATAAAAGGTTACGTAACGTTTTCTTTAATACAACGTGTTTTTTATTCATGATGCCCTTTATCCCAACCCTATCATTCATTTACTTTTCTTTAGTGGCAAGTTATGTTTGGATATTTCGTTCATGAGAATTTCATCATTTTTAGTTTTGAATCATGATTGTAATTGGTACACGTAGGCAAAGTAAAAAACAAAAAAAAAATCATTATCTGAGGTGTGGTGATAGATAATCACAAGTTAATTTTATTTTTTCTCGTGCAGATAGTGAGTTAAAATCACGAGGTGGCCTATTCTATGTTCTTTAATGTAGTAAAATTATCAATTTTAAATTTAAAAAAAAATCTAAAAATTCCGATTTGGAAGATAGAAAAATTATAAGAGTAGTTTTAATGTGCACTTGAGTGCATGCCATGCACTTGAATTGAAAAAAAAACTTCAAACAAAAATTAGTAATACCCCAAGAAGTAATCAGTAATACTTCAACTGCAAAAAAAACATACAGTCCGGTGTGTTTATGGGTCTTTTAAAAAAAAATCAAAATTGAGCTTAAAATTAAGTTCATGCTAGAATTTGTGAAACTATAAATACGAATCTGAAAATTGAAACTATTAATTTAAGCCACCCTTTTTCACACCATGTTTGCATTTTATAATTCTTAGTTTTTCAATTATAATTTTGTAAATCAAAATTCAAATAAAAAATATTAATTTTACGAGATTGAAAAAGAATAAGAAAATAAAGTACTAATGGAAAAATAAAATGTATATATATATATATATATATATATATATAGGAATATAAATTAAAACTCGATAAATATGATCTTAATTCCAAGTTCTAAATTGATAGATTTAATTTTTCAGGTTTTAAATCGTCAGAATTTTTTTTTTTAAATCATAAATTAATAATTTTACCATCTTCCAAAATATGAATTGACATTAACATTCACAATGAAATTTATATGTCCCGCTGCTTAAAAAATAAAGCTCAGATTAAATACAATCTCTTATTTTGTTAATACACTCCATTAGAAAAAGGTCAAAAATACACTCCACTTGACAATTTTCGATTTTTTTTTTTTTTGAGAATTCAAAAATAGATTAAAAAAAATACATATATATATATATATATATTTTTTTTTAAATTGTCAATTTTTTCGAAATTTTCTTCGAATATATTTAGGAAAAATGCATTTAACAAAAAATGTGACTGTAGATAACCTGAGCCAGTATAAAATCGTGACCCAGCCCATGTAATTTGTGTGACCTAATAAATCGAGTTTACAAGATACAAAAATTAATCGGCTATAATTAGGATGCGGATTCCCCCTCCTCACTACCCTTTTTTGTAATTTGTTCACCGACCATTTATTTATGCTTAAAAGTACATTTGAAAAGACCGAAGTATTCTTATGCATAATTTAATTTATACAAATAGGATCAATTCAACCCTCCGATTCAAGTTCACTAAAATTCCAACAGTCATGATGACGGATTTTCGCATTTTCTGACAAAATCTTTAACGTATCGCATCACAAAATCAAACAATACATAATCAATTACGCTCATAATCATGTAATAAACAATAATCAAGTTCATAAACCCTAAAATTTAAAATTTGAAAAATCAATATAAAACCTAAATACAATATAATCACTATGAAAATCTAAGTATATGATGTAAACAATTTATATCCACAACGGGTGAAGACGCCCATGTTCGATGGTGGGTGATGACGGCCGTTTGTGACGGCACAACAACTGGCAAAAATGGAACGAAGGTGACAATTTTCTTTGTATCAGGAAAGAAAGGGAGGCGGCGAATTTACAATATATAAACAGGGAAATAAAAAGGGGATGAATAATACTGGAAAATTGTGAGTGATGAACTGAACACAAAGCCCACATAAAGCGCAGGCCCAAGTCCACAAGTAAATTCGTTCGGAATCCACTTTAGTTTCAATCAATTCTCATTTTTATTTTCACGCCTTCCAAAAGACAAATTGTTAGGTGCTGATATATGTATAATTAAGGGGTAGTTATTGTATACTACAATTCCAAAGCTTAAAATGCAAAATGGGGTGCAATAAATTCCATGGTACTCTTTACTACATTTGGTGGTCCCCACCATTTAACCAAAACCACATACTCATACAATTTGGTGGGCCCGTGTTCAAAGTCAGCTTCTTACAAAATCTGACACATTAATGACTGATTGATATTTTTCTGCACATTTCCCGAAGCAAACTTCTGACCAAAATTCGGGTGTGTAAATTTTGAACATAAACATAAATTTTATGAACACAAATATAAAATATTTTGAACATTAAATATAAATATTTGAGAATTCAAGCAAATTCAAATTTAAGTTCAAAAATATTTATTTCATTATTATTTTGAGAATTACATCTAAAACAATTTCAGAGTATTTACATATGAAAAAATGGGCATATATTGCCCAAAAATTTATGAACAGACCTTAAAACAAAAAAGTGCACAAACGAACAGACCTAAAAAAAAGTGCACAAACGAACAGAAAATATGAACAAACTCAAACAATTGCTAAAAAACTACGAACAAAGAGTCTTTTTCGTATTTGAGACTCCAAAAATCTTCATTCTACTTTGGATGCCTGAAACAGAAAACAACCACCGATCAAAACATAAAACATCCACACATCATCAATTTTCATATGCATTCAAACAACTCCTTTAATCATACCCACAGAAAAATGCATAACAAATTTTGAAAATAGATCAGCACAAAGCATGATAGAATTTCACTAATCCATAGTCACTAACCCATTAAATAGGGAGCATTGTACATCCAATCATCGATGAACCCAACGGCATATAGAACAGAGAACAACCATGATACAACAATGAGAAAGGTAAAATGACATTTAACCAATGATCCTAGGATAGTTACACAACATATTATTCCAGAATTCAACCAACCAACATAAATTTTCATATGCATAATTAATTCAACCTAACCCAGCCAACATCAATTTTCATATGCATAAAAAATCCGTAATCGTCAATTTTCATATACATCATCAATTATCTTTTAGAATACACACACATATGCTCAATATTACTTGCATTTACAAGAGATATATCGTATTTGACAAGAGATACTGCCCAAGAGATATGCACAAATTAATTTAGAATATGCATTTACTTGCATTCACAAATTAATTTAGAATACTTGCATTCACAAATTAATTTACCTGTGAACCTAGTGTGGTGTTTTCGATTTGCGCAACGGTGGCCAATTTACAGTTCCCAGTGGCAGCATCAACGGCGGTGCTCCAAATTGTGACAAAATTAGAAACCTTCAGATCTTCATTTTCTCACCCTCACCAGCGTCGCCCCCTTACCAGCGCCGTCGTCGCCTCGCTCTTACCAGCGCCGCCGCTCACCCATCCCCTGTCCCAGATTGAAACCACCGCCTTCTCCCCCTCATGAGCGTCGTCATCGCCTCACCAACACAACGCCATCTCTCTCTCCCAAGATCCTCCCAACACAGCGCCGCCTTCTCCCCCTCACGAGTGCCGCCGTCGAATTGGAGATGCGGCCCCTGTAATCTCCAAAAAAATAAAACATAAATTGAATCGAACCGGAGATGCGGCCCCTGTAATGGTGTAGCTCTTCTCGTCCCAAGGCCGCGCCACCTAGAGAGACCCGCCGTTGCCGCCGCCTGCAATTTCTTTTCGCCGGAGTGATGATGTGTGGAAAATCGCAGCTCTCTTTGTTCAATTTCATGTGGGCCGTCAAAGACAGAGTAGAGGGCGGCTTGGTGATGCGGCGGCGTGGTTTCCGGTGGTGGGGTGGGTTAGGGTTTCTGATAGTGAGGGAGAGAGAGAGTCGTGAGAGAGAAGGATCACTACAAAAAAAACACTGTTTTGCGACGGAAAATCCGTCGCAAACAGTGTTTTGCGAAGGATTCTGCGATGGACACATATCCGTTCCCAAAACCGTAGTTAATTTTTGCGACGGATTTTGCCGTCCGTCGCAAATTAACGACGGATAAATCCATCGCAAAATTGGCGGGTCAGACCCGGTTGAGTCGCACAGAATTTGCGACGGACAGTAGTCCGTCGCAAATCTTTCGGGTTAGACCCGATCGGGTCAACAATATTTGCGACGGCCACATTCCGTCGCAAATGTTTATATATATATATTTTATTTTTTTCTGTTATAATTTGCGACGGGCTGTTTTCCGTCGCAAAATTCAAAATTTGCGACGGAATTGGCCGTCGCAAATTACCGAGCCTATACAAAAAAAGTGGCTCGCGTGGTTCGAGCCTGGGCACCTGGGGCGGGCGGGGCGCGCGCCACTAGGGCACAAGCTACTTTCGTTCATTTTTATGCAATTAATTGTATATGTATTCAAATTAAGTCATTTTTTTTTATAATTCACCAAATTAATTTCTTTTCGTATCTAAGTTATTTATTAAAATATTTTGTCCAACTATTTTTTTTATTTTGTAAAATTATTTATTTCGACAATGCATAATTTTATAATTCGTTCATTTGTACGCAATTAATTGTATATGTATCCAAATTGACTCTTTTTTTTTCTATTGTTGATAGGCGAGCAGGAGCATCATCTGGGCGACCAGGATTAGCGCAAATCACACAAAATTTAAACTGGAATTAACACATGATTCACCCAAGACGTTCGGCGAGCAAAACCTACATGCGATCAAGGCACATAGGCGAACAAAATCAGATTAAAAGCCACATGACGAGCTCAAACGACATCCTGCCGATCAGATCCAACCACAGCGCCGAAATAACAATTAAACAAGATGAAAGACCATCAGAATCAGACTAAAGACTCCTCAAGGACAAGTCCAAAGTGACGAACAGCTTTAGACTGCGAGCAAGTCCAGTAGATAAGAATAGAATTTAGTTAAGATAAGGTCAAATTAGTCAAAAGACAGGTGTCGAGCATGCAGACTTGGTCGGCCGAAGGTCGTGCCACCTCCTGCTAGGCAAAAGTCTATAAATACTTAGATTTTTTCAGCAAATAAAACAAGCACAAATTATATACACGTCCAAACTTCGATTACGAATCTAAAGCAGCTCGATTAACTTACAATCGAACTTAAACACGTGAGCTTTCGTACGATTCTAATCCATCTAAACCCGAAAATTCGTATTCACTAATTACGTTAGTGATCAATCACACGTAATTGTTTGATGATCAATTAACCACCTAAAACAACCATTAATCTTCAAGATTAGAACTGATCGTCAACAAATTGGTGCTAGAAGAAGGGACCGAACCTTCGGGTCATTGAATACGAGAAGATTATCCCAGAATTGAAGAACAAGTTTGAGTTTTTGAAGAAAAAACTCAAGAACACCAAGAACAACACTTGATATCTTCTGTGAAAATGCCTCAATCAAGGGAGACACAACATTCTCAACATATAACCTGGGATTCACACTCCCGAATGTCCCAAGCTGGTGGGCGAGCAAGGGCGAGCAGAAACAACCAAGAAAATCAAACTAATGTTGCTCGCCAGTTAATACCACCAGAGTTGGACGCCATTGCCCGCAACCCCGACGAACTGGCGCGTACAATTGCCATGCTCCAGGCTTTACAAAGACAACAAACCCAACCTGGCCCATCATATGTGCGAGCAAGGGGTAGCCTCACAAAGACTCGCGAACATGATAAGGCTAGAGGGGATCAGTTGAATGAGGCTGACAGCGCCCAAGCTCGTAAGGTCAAAGGTAAAGAAAAATTAAACATTGAGGCCGCCAGTCAGGGAGGTTCGACTCAGAACCCGGCCATGGCGGCAAGTCAGGGTACACGCCAAAGTGCTCTTGAAAGATTGGGTCGACGTGGCCGGGGAATCCTGGAGGTCCATCCCCCTGCTGGAGCAGCTCGCCCTGCCGCAGTACCTGCTCGCCAATCAGTTCTTGACCGGCTGACTAGGTCAGCTTTTGGTCGCCTTGGCCCAAATGCAGAGCCCAATCCCAGGAGGCCAATCCAGGGGATTCCCGCTCCCAATGTGGGACTGGAGCGAACAGACGACTGTGCGCCTCTGCTCGCCGAACAGCCATAGAGTCAGGGGGGATCCTTAGAGGAACTCGCCTCCATGAGAAAGGCCATCGAAAGCATGCAGGGCCAACTGGATCAACAGAGAGGATACGGGAACACGACTCTTCCGGTCTCACCATTATCAGTGGTAATTTTGAAGGCTCCAATTCAACAAAAGATCCAGTTTCCAGCAAGTATTCAATATGAGGGCACGGCGGATCCCCGAGTGCATCTGATGAAGTATACCAATTATATGGTATCAATGGGGGCAAGTGACGCAACGCAATGTCGAAACTTTCCTTTAACTCTCGGGGATCGTGTCCATAAGTGGTTTTCGGCCTTGCCACCAGCTTCAATTCATTCGTTTGCTCAGCTGAGCAAATAATTCTTATCCCATTTCTCTACGGCCGGGTCTTATCTATCCCAAAGACATCGGTTATCCGACTTGAAGCAAACTGATGACGAGTCGGACCGATCGTATTTGGAAAGATTCGACAAGGTCTTGTTAGAGGGAGAATCTGTCAGTGAAGATACAAAAATTATAGCCGTCCTAGCTGGACTCAAGAAAGGCACTGAACTCTGGAAAGATGTGCACTTAAGATGCCCGAAGACATACGCTGAGTTTCGGGATCGAGCAGGTGTTTTTGTCTCCATGCATGAAGCCCTGTAGAAGGATATGGGAGACAAAGGAGAGCAGAAAGAGGGTGCGAAGAAGCCTGGAACAGGTTATCGAGCTCCCAAAAACATTAAGGCATTTACCGAAGGAACGGAGCTGAAAGACAAACTGAACCACATTCTTACCGTATCAATCGATACAATTTATAATAGTGTCCGAGACAAAGAATTGCTGACACCTCCCCGTAAGATACGTCAGGAAACGAGCAAGTTGAACCAGAATAAATATTGTGCCTACCACCAGAGTGTAGGACACTTTACGAGCGAATGTCGTGACTTGCTAAAGCAGTTGTGGCGTTTTTACGAAGAGGGAAAGCTATCAGAGTTCGTGAAGAGACAGCCCGACAAAAGAACCAGAGACGAAGATTCTGATGAAGAAGACCAGGACCAGACACCTCATCGGAATCGAGCTGGGCGACCAGTTCAGGCGCCTGCCGGGGGATCAGTTCCAGACATCCAGATGATGGAACCTGCAGGACTCATAGGCGGTTATTTCGATGGACGATCACCAATTTCTAATCGGAAAAGAAAGGCAGAATTACGAGCGATCGGACATGTACAAGAAATGGGGATCATTCCACCTACCATGCAAACACCGGAATTAATTTTCACCGACAGAGATTTGGAAGGAGTACTGACCCCACACAACGATTCGCTTGTAATATGTGCCAAGATTATGGAAACAAGGGTGCATAGATTACTGGTGGATACTGGAGCCTACACTAATGTCCTTTTCAAAAAGACACTTGATCAAATGGGAGATTATGCAGGCTACATCAGAGACACAAATCACCGTATCCTGGGATTCGGAAATGCCGTGACAATCCCGTTGGGGATAGTAACTTTTGCTATGCAACTTGTGACGGTCAAAGAGCCTGAGAAGAATATCGCAAGAATGGTGGATTTCCTGGTCGTCGATCAAGAATCGTCATACAATGGATTCCTGGGTCGACCTTTCTTAAACGAATTCAGGGCCGCGTGTTCAACTTACCATTACTGCATAAAATTCCCAACAGCAAGTGGAGTTGGCACGGTAAAAGGAGACCAAAGAAAAGCTCGGGAATGTCTTCTGCAAATTCAGTCAAGACAAGGACAAGTATCTATGATGGAAGCATCAACTAGTCAACTCGAAAATGAACCCTCAATTTTGGAGGACATCCTTGGAGCCCAAAACGATAAGATGGACATTGACGACCAACCTTCGCCTACGGGCAATCGGGCACAGCAGGGCGACGAGCAAAACCAGCCAAAAGCAGTGTTACCCCCCGTAGCCGACTGTTCGTGCCCAAATGATAACCAGGGAAGTCCAACTTTGGTGGCTGAGTCTCACCTAAAGCCCGCAGATGATTTTGACCCTCGATTGGGTGCTGAACCCATGGACATTGAGGATGAGCTAAGTCCGGAAGGACCAATAGTTGACCCTCGATGGAAAGGGCAAAAACGACGGGCAACTCCCGTTGAAGAGTTGGAGGCCATCAAGATTAATCCTGAGCGTGACAGTCTTGAACTTTACATCGGATCTGAACTCCCTGAGCCTTACAGAACGCGCATGACGGACTTTCTGAAGGCTAACTTGGACGTCTTTGCATGGTCTCATGCTGATATGGTGGGAATCAGCCCGAAGGATGCCTGTCACAGGTTAAATATCAACCCAGCACGAAAACCTGTACACCAGAAACGGCAAAAATATGGACCAGACAAGTATCAAGCTTTAAACGAAGAAGTCAAAAAGCTGCTGGACAATGATCTAATTAAACAAGCGTTATGTCCACAATGGGTTGCGAATCCTGTCCTGGTACGGAAGCCGAACGGATACTGGAGGTTATGCATAGATTTTACAGATCTTAATGCAGCATGCCCGAAGGATAACTTTCCGCTCCCACACATCGATCAACTGGTGGACAGTACTGCCGGTCACGAAATGTTCACATTCATGGATGCTTTCGCAGGATACCACCAGATTCCAATGCACCCGGATGACCAAGAAAATACGGCCTTTTATACAAATAAAAATCTGTTATGCTGGAAGAGGATGCCGTTTGGTCTAATCAATGCTGGAGCAACTTACCAGAGGCTGGTGAACAAAATGTTCGACCAACAAATTGGAGATACAGTAGAGGTCTACGTTGATGACATCGTAGTCAAAAGTCCCCATAAGGAAGATCACCTCCATCATCTTTCCCAAGTATTCAACATACTCCGAAAATACAATATGAAGTTAAATCCAAAGAAAAGTAGCTTTGGAGTACATTCTGGGAAATTCTTGGGCCATCTGGTCAGCAAACGCGGAATCGAAGCTAATCCAGCAAAGGTAAAGACGATTGTTGATATGGAGCCACCACGTTCTGTTAAAGAGGTGCAAAGGTTAACCGGATGCCTAGCAGCTTTAAACAGGTTCATATCACGATCAGGAGACAAGTGCCGTCCATTTTTTGAGGCCATCAAAAAGGGCAACTTTGCCTGGACAGAAAACTGCCAGAAAGCCTTTGATCAACTGAAAGAATATTTGGGAGATGTAAAAATTTTGTCAAAACCAATTCCCGGTGAGAAATTATATTTGTACCTAGCAGCGTCTGACACGGCCATAAGTTCGGTACTAGTTCGGGCGGATGGCAAGTTTCACCTGCCAATCTACTATGTCAGCCAGACTCTGCATGATGCTGAGGTAAAGTATTCACCAACTGAAAAGCTGGCCTATGCTCTTGTCATGAGTGTCAGGAAATTAAGGCCATACTTTTTCGATCATCAAGTCGAAGTCTTGACAACTTTCCCACTTAGACAAATATTACATCGTCCTGACACCGCTGGCCGTCTTTTGAAATGGTCTATAGAGATCAGCCAGTTTGGCGTGACTTATGCACCTCGAACCGCGATTAAGGGGCAAGCGTTAGCCAACTTTATAGTTGAACTAGCCTTCCCTCAAAATCCAACGAGAGGGCTGGATCACCCATGGCATCTTTACGTTGATGGTTCGTCAACAAATCTGGCCTCGGGGGCAGGAATAGTGCTCATCAGTCCCGACCGACAAGTATTCACTTCAGCAGTCAGATTTGAATTCATGGCCACTAATAATGAGGCAGAGTACGAGGCCCTCATTGCAGGTCTTCACTTGTCATTAGCAGTTGGAGTTAGACAACTCCAGATTTTCGGGGACTCCCAGCTCATTGTCAGCCAAGTACGAGGCGAATATGAGGCCAGAGACGAGCAAATGATCGAGTATCAACGAATAGTTGCGCACTTGGTATCTCAATTAGACCAAGTGTTTATCCAGCAGATACCACGAACGAGCAACACACAAGCTGACGCCCTAGCAAGATTAGCAACAAGCGAAGGGCCAGCAGATCTGACGGACATTATCATTACCAGGAAGGTCCAACCATCAACAGTGGACTACGAAGTAAATCAAGTAGTTGAATGCAACAACGATGATGACTGGAGATCTCCTATAGCCAAATACTTGAAAGACGGGAAGTTGCCAAACAACTCGTTTGAAGCTGAAAGAATTAAAAAACAGGCGACCAGATATACTCTGGTAGACGAACAGCTTTACAAAAGAGGTTTCTCACTCCCGCTACTCAAGTGTTTGTCTAGGGGGCAAGGAAGGACAGTCCTGGAGGATATACATTCTGGAGTTTGTGGAAATCACACTGGGGGGCAAGCTTTGGCCTACAAAACTGTAAGGCAAGGTTACTATTGGCCAACCTTACGGAAAGATGCAATCCAATTAGCCAAGGCTTGCCACCAGTGTCAGGTTTTTGCTCCAAGCATCCATGCCCCAGCCCAGGAGCTTGTATCGGTTTACAGCCCATGGCCATTTGCAAGATGGGGGATTGACATTATTGGTCCTTTCCCGGCAGGAGTGGGAAATGTTCGATTTGCCGTCATAGCAGTCGACTATTATACAAAGTGGGCAGAAGCGAAGGCCATGGTAAAAATTACACAGCAAAACATGATCAACTTCATATGGCAGAACATCATCTGTCGCTTTGGAATTCCACGAACAATCGTGACAGATAATGACCCGCAGTTTGACGGAAAGGAATTACGAGACTTCTGTGCAAAATTGGGGATCAGAAAACACTATTCGACTCCCTATCATCCCCAGTCAAACGGGCAAGTTGAAGCTGTAAATAAGATCATCAAGCATACATTGAAAATACGTCTGGCAGAAAGCAAAAGTAGCTGGTCAGAAAAACTCCCGGAAGTTTTGTGGGCATATAGGGTTTCTCCCAGGTCAAGCACCGGAGAAACACCTTTTGCAATGGCTTTCGGAACAGAGGCGGTAATACCAATTGAATTAAAGACTGACACAGTCAGGACAACCAGCTTTGATGAACAAACAAATCATTCTGCCTTAGCCACAGAGGCAGATTTGCTCGAAGAAAGAAGATTACACGCTGAGCTGAAGAATGCCACGTACAAGCAAAGAGCGGAGCGTTACTACAATTCTCAAGTCAAGATAAGAAAATTCGAAGTTGGTGACCTCGTTCTAAGAAAGAAGCTTGCCCCACCTCCAGGCATATTTGGCCCGACTTGGGAGGGCCCGTACAGGGTAACAGATAGGTTACCCAATGGAGCATATGACATAGAGGACTTAGATGGCAACTCGGCCCAATATTCCTGGAATGCAGCTAATCTAAGGAAATATTTCCAGTAGGCGACCAGTTCTGCTTCATGTGAGAGTGAAGTTAAGATGGGCGAGCTACTAAGTCCACTGGGCGAACTGGAATGGCACTAGAATGGCAGAGATACAAGATGAGTCCAAAAACTTGCCTAAATTTTTTGGAAAATCTTCACCAAGTATAGGTGGTCGAACAGAGTTGAATTGGGTCAAGTCTGATCGCGGGCTAGGAGGCCAGTATCTTGTATGATTTTATTTCTTTTTAAGAAGTCTAAAGGATGCCTTGACAAATTGTATAGTAGTCGAGTAACTTTGACTCCTGGTGTAAATTATGTTTTTTATTGGTTGGAGGCCTAACTTTGTCTTGGTCGAGCAGATCCTACCTAGCTAGTACAGGATTTCTTTTTTGGTCGCTTTCAGCACTTGTAATTTTTTAAGATCTTTTCAATATTAAGTTGTCCGTTTAAGCAAAAATGTAAGCTCAAGGCGCAAGTTGATTATACAACCAAGCCCTTTGAAGGCTGTTCGTTTTTAGATGAACATAGCCTAAGGCCAAAAGCCCGTTAAATCCTAAGGCAAAAAAAAAAAAGTTCTTAAGGAACAAGGCCCAGTTACATTAAGATTGTTGAAGCACAGATAAAGATGCAAAGAACAATTAATGTAAGATAAAAGACGAGCAATTAAGCAAAATATATTCATTGAACACAAGGCTTGATCGCCCAAAAATTACAAAAAAGACGAACAACTCAAAAAAAAAAAAAAAAGAAGTACAAGTTCCTAGCTAATCCTGTCCGCTAAGATCCTTGTCCGGCAGGAGGAGATATGTTGTCATCTTTGGGGTCTTCAAGAGGAGAACCTTCAAGGGCAGGATCAACTGGGACCACCTCGGTTAGCTCAGCAATCAACCCCTCAGCATCAGCACGCTCCTTTAGAGCTCTTTCACTTTGATCGACAGGAAGGATTTGCTCGCCCTCCGCAGCATCGCCCTCATCTTCTTCCTCGTCCTCGGGAGGACTTGTGATAATTATTTCTGGACCAAGGAAGTCAAGTTTGACTCCATAATCAGGCAGGTCGCCAATTTGGAGAGTTGTGCCCGGGGCTGGAGGGTTCGATTCGACGAAGTTGCACAACTCCTTGCCGATCTCTTCAACAACTGCGACAACTTTGAATTCATGGGCAATACGGATGCTCTCCGCATAACCAGTTACGTAACCAAGAATCGAGCTCACCTCCATCTTAGGAATAAGTTCCTCTTGGGTAATGGAGTTGGCGAGCTGGATTTCAAGGTCCGCAATTTTCGCCGTTGCCTCAGTCGCGAATTTCTCGGCAACCTCTTTCTGCTGCTGAGCGCGAGCAAGTTCTGCCCGCATGTGCTCGACCTCGGCCATCTTGACCTTCAGCTCCTCGGAGACTTTGATGTGCAGGTCCAAGGCACGCTGCTCGCTAACCTGATGAGCTTTGGCTTTATTCTCAAGGTCGGCGATAATCTTCTTCGCCTCAGCCTTAGCGTCATCACGCTCCTTGGCAATACGGCTGACGGTGGCCGCATGTTGACGTGAGTCCTTCTCAAGGTCCTCAACTTGGTCGACCAAACGCTGCATGGCCGCCAGAGTATTGCCTGCCTCAACAAGACACAGACGACCATTATCACGAGGCGCTTGTGTCTTGACGGTTTCGTTTAGCTCCTTGGTCTAGCTTCGAGCAACGACCTCGGAGGCGCGGCGGACAAAAGAGTCCGGGATCTCCCGAAGGTTGGTCGGCACCTTCGAGCAGGCAAAGCGATGTACCAAGTTAGATCGCCCTGGGTACTGCTCGGGCGAGTAGCTGAAAAGAAATTTGTCAGTTAATAAAAGTAAGATGAGGAAAAGTGACTAAGTGTCCTGGGCGAGCAGGGTTGTACCTGTCAAGACGACCTTTATCCCAGCCGAGGTAGGTGGGGTCGGATGAAGGTCCGGAACCTTCACGGGTGGTGACGACCAGAGCCTGCTCGCCGGGGCGCTCCACAGAAGGAGTTTGTTTGCTGTCGCCTTCGGATGGTCGGACGGCCACCGTCACTTTCTCTTGAGCCGTCTTTGCTCGTTTGGCAGCCTTCTCGGTATCAGTGACGGGGGTGCCGTCTCCACGAAGAAGCCTCTTCGCCCTCGGAACCAGTATCTTGGGCGGACTCGCCACGGGGGCAGGAGGCTGTGCCGAGCTAGACCCTCCAGCTTGCCGAGGGTCTCCTTTTCCACCCTTGGCCGCAAGGGCGATGATCTTTGAGAGGGGATCCGACTTCTTGCGTCCTTTTTTGGTCGGCATCTCCCAGACACGGTTATCGAGCTCAAGGAAGGAGGGGTGAAGCGTAACTGAGGCGAGCTGATCTGTAAAGGACATAAAAACAAATTAATACCAAAGTATAAGACCAACCAGATCTGTTCGCCCAACATGAAGATGCTTACCCTCCGGGATACGAGCTAGAGCCTCGAGATGGTGAGGGTAGGTCGTGAGGTGAGCAACTCGCAATGTATCCTCGGAGAAGAGATGGCCAATACTTCGATCCTCTCAGCGACGAAGGGCGATCAAACACGCAACAAACAGGAATTGATCGCTTATGCTATTCTTCACAGTTCGCCACCCCAAGTTCTTGGGACCTGAAACAAAGGAAAAAGAGAATTAAAATTAGTCCAACCACTTCAAAGATATAGAAGAGGTAAGACTCACGCTTTAATTCCCTAAACTCCGCCGGGGTCTCGATTCGTTCAGAATCTCCTGAAGAGCGAGCAGAAGCACGACAGTCGCCTCCGATCCAGAACCAGTCATGCTTCCAATCTCGCACTTTCCCAGGAATATCCTCGACAAGTTTTTGGCCTGGTCGCGCCTTCAAATAGTACCAGCCCGCCTCTTCCCCAGTACAGCCGGTCATCGTCATCAGGTAGCCGACTTCCTCGGCGGACAACCTGTTGGGATACCCCTCCAGGGCGAACATTACCATCAGGGCCATCAGATTTATCCACCCAACGGGAGTAAGTTAGGTGATAGCCAAGTTCACGTCATGTAGAAATTGGCCGACCAAAGGGTGCAATGGCAAAGAAACTCCAGCATTTAGGGTGGCAAGGTTGATCGCCGTCAACCCGCGTGGTGGGCGATCAGCTCTGTCGTCCACCAAAGGAGCATACATTGGGATATCAAAGGGAATCTTGTAATCCCTCCGAATCTCGATTAAGTTCTCCTCGGTGATGGCGGATACGATACAGCTCGCTGCAAACTCGGTCGCTTTAAGTTTCCGTACTCCGCGAGCAGGAATGACAAAGCGATTGGAGTGCTCCTTTTCGTACTCATTCCAGTTGACACGGCAAGCAACCGCGACTGGAACCTGATGTTCGATCAGTCTGGGCGTAGGGAAGTTGATATCTTTGAGATAGGCCCAGGTCAGTTCGTCAAGGTTCACCGGCTGAAGTACCTCGACTTCTTCGTCCTCGTCTTCGTGGAGGTCCGAGCTCGTCACTTCTAAGAGCTGGCGAGCAGGATTTGCTCGCTCCTCTTTTTCCCCGGAGGGATGGGCTCCAGAATTGACCGAACGTGCAACCGAAGCCGCTTCGGGATCAGAGTCCAAATTAACTATAGGAGGATCTTCTTCGACGGGCCGTTTTTCAGGATTCCGGGGAGGAAAAGAACCGGTCTTAGAGTGCGACGCCATCGAATAAGTTAAGGGAGATATGTTAGGGTTTTGCAGATTCCGGCAAAGGAAGAACACAACGGCTCGGAATTTTCCACGGCGGAGTAGGAATTCTCGGTGAATCTAGAACGCACACGACGCAAGAATAGAAGAAAGAGAAGAAAATAAGCAAAAGAAAAACTACCTTAACGTTGTTTGAAGATCGCCGGAAGCTGGAAACGGTCGCCGGAAATTTGAAAGAAAGGAGAAAGGGGGAATTCGCGCTTAAGAAATAGTGTGAAAATGAAGAAAATGAAGAAAAGTTTCTTTAAATACTTCTGGAAAAATGGGGTACCGGGCGAACAAATTTGAAAGTGGAAGGACCAAATTGCAAATTCTGGGCGCGTGCAGCACCTGTCCGACAAAACGGGAAGACGCGTCACCTCGGGATTGTGTGCGCGTGGGCGGCAACAATCATTCCGCCCACGTCACACCTCGAGCCGTGCCCAGACCTTGGGATCCCAACCGTCCCCGACCCGAGTCTACTCGACCAATGTTGTCCGCCCGTGAAAAGCTGCTCGCCCCGGGGACATTCTTGCTCGCCTTAGTGACACTTAAAAGTTGCCAACCCAAAAAGTGCTCATTCACCATCTTCACAATTTATTGATCGGCAAGGGGGCAATTGTTGATAGGCGAGCAGGAGCATCATCTGGGCGACCATGATTAGCGCAAATCACACAAAATTTAAACTGGAATTAACACATGATTCACCCAAGACGTTCGGCGAGCAAAACCTACATGCGATCAAGGCACATAGGCGAACAAAATCAGATTAAAAGCCACATGACGAGCTCAAACGGCATCCTGCCGATCAGATCCAACCACAGCGCCGAAATAACAATTAAACAAGATGAAAGACCATCAGAATCAGACTAAAGACTCCTCAAGGACAAGTCCAAAGTGACGAACAGCTCTAGACTGCGAGCAAGTCCAGTAGATAAGGATAGAATTTAGTTAAGATAAGGTCAAATTAGTCAAAGGACAGGTGTCGAGCATGCAGACTTGGTCGGCCGAAGGTCGTGCCACCTCCTGCTAGGCAAAAGTCTATAAATACTTAGATTTTTTCAGCAAATAAAACAAGCACAAATTATATACACGTCCAAACTTCGATTACGAATCTAAAGCAGCTCGATTAACTTACAATCGAACTTAAACACGTGAGCTTTCGTACGATTCTAATCCATCTAAACCCGAAAATTCGTATTCACTAATTACGTTAGTGATCAATCACACGTAATTGTTTGATGATCAATTAACCACCTAAAACAGCCATTAATCTTCAAGATTAGAACTGATCGTCAACATCTATAATTCACCAAATTAATTCATTTTCGTTTCTCACTTGTTTTTATAAATGTTGTGGCCATTTAATTTTTATTAGTTTGGTAAAATTATTTATTTCGACTCCCATTTAAATTTATAATTCGTTCATTTATATGCAATTAATTGTATATGTATCCAAATTGATTCATTTTTTTCCATAATTCACCAAATTAATTTCTTTTCATATCTAAGTTGTTTATTAAAATATTTTGCCCAACTATTTTTTTTATTTTGTAAAATTATATATTTTGACAATGCATAATTTTATAATTCGTTCATTTGTACGCAATTAATTGTATATGTATCCAAATTGATTCATTTCTTTCCATAATTCACAAAATTAATTCATTTTCGTTTCTCACTTGTTTTTATAAATGTTGTGTCCATTTTATTTTTATTTTTTTACTAAAATTATTTATTTTGACATTAAATAAAAGTAAATTCAAACTAAAATAAATTCACAAAATTATAAATTAAAGTAACAATTCAAAAAATTAAATTAAAGTAACAATTCAAACTAAAAAAAAATTATACTTCATATTTATTAAAAATCAATTCTTTTTAACCGTCGGAATTAAATCCGTCTTCCTCTTCCTCCTCATTCTCGCCCAGGTTAACAATCGACGGCATCGATGGCTGGGTCGGCGGGATCGGGGGCATCGATGGTTGGGTCGGCGGCATCGGTGGCGCATGCAATTGCACTCGTGGTACTGAATCAGAGGCGTATATCTACCACCACGCCTGCATGGCGGCTGTATACTCCTGCACCTCGACCCGATAAAGCTGCATCTCGGTTGTATACCGGTCGTGCGCCTCTCGCTGCTGCCTCTCATACTCTTCCTTCTCTAGCTGCTGTCTCTGCATGTTCTTCATCTGCTCCACCACCGTGGCAAGCTGCCTCTCGACCTCACTGGGATGAGAGTCGATGGAAGACTGAGAGGAGGATGAGCCCGAGCCACGAGGTCGGAAAAAGTTCTTTCCGAAGCTGCCCAATCCAGCGAACCACCCCTTTTTAGCCTTGACGTTCTTGAAGTATGACTTGAAGCGATTTTACTAGCTTCTACTAGTCGCTCACCCGCAAGCGAACGGGTTCACTGTAGTATTAGCAAGTATAACGACCAAGTATATCGAACCCAAGGGACAATTTATATGCGAATAGATCCATGAAGATCTACGCGTCGTAATTAATATTAGTGTATTGTTTTTTGCTTTTTTGGAAAGATTAAGTAAGCTAACTAAATTATCCTACGAATGCAAAAGGAAAATTAAACGAAATAACTAAAGGTGTGTTTTCAAATATGAGAAGGTGATGCTTAAGATAGGAATCCCTACGTATACTAACGGAGCATGTACATAATCAAAATAACTGTGACACACAAGAATTAACCTAAGTCTAAGAATGCAAGGTGAAAGCTCAAGATTCTAAACCCTAATACTTTACCCTAACACTAGACTTCACGAATCTACTAACAAGTTACTAGATTGTGCTTTAATTAATGAGACCCTAATTTAACTAAGGTGATGCAGTCGTCCTCCTTCGCTAAACCGGTAGATGAATTAGCCTTTCCTAAACTCTCTCGTTAAGTCTACTCGTTGTTAAAGAGTGATACGGTCGTCCTCTCTCTAACACCTTTCGAACGAAATTCAAGAGCGAAGTCTAGATTAATTTTAAGAATTCATTAATCAAGAGAATTAAAACCTAACGTCACAAGTTACTCTAATTACGTACCCACAACCTACTTCTACGAGTTCATCCTACCCTAAGCATGCAAGGGTTTTAGCTAGACATCGATTTAACGTAAACAATAACAATTAGACAAGTTACGAACATGAACATGGTAATTAAAACGAAGAAAAGATCGAACATAAACTAGGGCTTTAAGATATAAAAGAATAAACTGAAATTAATTGCCAAAACTAGGTCTCAACGTATTCAAGAACAAAAGATATTACGAACGAAACTCAAACGTGAAATCGTAAAGTGAATTCGTAAGCAAAAACCTCAAAACCGTAAAATTAAACTTGCTCGTCTCTTCTCTTCCTTCTCTCTCTAAAATTTCTATGTAAAAGTGATGTAGTGCGTTCGGGGATTCTTCAAAACGTGTTTGGACAAGGTATTTATAGGCAACGGGTCGAAACGGGATCTCATGGGCCAAAATTCTCATCGAGCTCGAGTAGAAGTACTCGAGCAATGCAAGCTCGAGTGTCAAATTTGTACAGAACGTGAAAAGTACTCGAGCCCCTTAGCTCGAGTAGTGCTACTCGACCAAGGCTGGCTCGAGTAGTGCTACTCGACCAAGGCTGGCTCGAGTAGTCTACTCGAGCGCCCGCGTACTTGCTACTCGACCGGCTTCTGCTCGAGTAGTCTACTCGAGCGCCTGAGTATTGGCTACTCGACCAAAGCTGGCTCGAGTAGTCTACTCGAGTGCTTGAGTAGTGCTTACTCGAGCACCTTCATCTTGAGTACTTCAATGACACTTTTGCTCGCTCGAACTAATACTTCTCGTATTTCTTCCATATCTTCTCATCCGGGTATCCGTTTGAGTCGATTCGAAGTCCTACGAACTCCTCTTTTTGCCCTCTATCCATATACAAGCATCAAAGACACACATTTGTTAGTTTGTGAAAATAATACTCAAATGACTCTAAATACTTGTATGTATCCATCAAAACAAGGGCATTTCGAGCGACGAATCATGACAATTTCACGCCTAATCAACCCCCCCAAACTTACCATGTTGCTTGTCCTCAAGCAACGAAATAATAAGTTAAGTGAAATTGTTAGGAATGAGTCAAGGAATCCAATCATGCAAGTACATAAATTCGAGCTTCAAAGATGCATCACAAGTATACTCACTCACCTTCCTTCATCATATTCATGCAACAACAGCAAGAAATACCAAAATCCAACATGGATGTGCACTCAACGATGTGTTTCTCTCCCTCACAAGTGTATAACAATGATCAAGGGACTCACTCAAACAATCAATCACACAAATTGGCAGCCATAGGCTTGTAAGTGCTCTTAACTTCGACCGTACTCTAGAAATCAATGCCGAATCAAAAAGGACTTTTCTAAAGGTTGTAATGTAGACTCTTTGGACAGGTGGGATAACAATATAAGGTAAAGTGACTAAAGTGAATGGAGAATAGAAAATCAAACTTTGGCACTTCGAGATTAGGAACAGAATACTTCAAACATGTTCAATCAACACCCTTTCAATTCCATACTCTCAATACTTCAAATTTTTTCTTTCTCACTCTTTCACTTCTTTTTTTTTTCAATCACTTCACTCTTTTTTTTTTCTTTTCGCACAAACACATGAGCTCATTTTTTTCTTTTGCTCATTCTCAATTTTTTTCTCTTTCCCACAACTCAAAACTTCATCACACCTTCTTGTCATATTCACTCAACAAACAACCTTTTCCTTTTTCACTCAATTCATTCCTTTCACATTCACACTTTCCTATTCTCCGCTCAAATTAGGACATAAAGGCTTAGGAATTGGAATAGTGTTCATATGTGCTAGCAAATAAAATAGGCTTTAGGCTCAAAGGGGCTAACAAGGGATCAATGTCATTGGTAAGGAAAATTTTGGCTAAGTGACTCAATTAAATCAAAGATGGCCTAAGATCCTATTCGGCATATCAAACTAGACACAATCAAGAAGCAAGAGCACACACAAGTTCTAGCATCCTCTAAGGTGACGATCCACTCACAAACGAAGAGATTCATTCATATATCGAAATCTCATAAGGCTCAAATCTCCCGGCTTTCACATCCATGCTAGTTCTAGTGAATTCTCACTCTCATCACACAAGTATTCAAAAGAACAGTTCACAAGCATACACGTTCTTCCTCAAATCCACTCTAGCTCAAACACTCACACAAGAGAATCCCTAACTCTAAACCACAATTCCACTCTACTCATCACTTCATACTCAAGAATGACAACTAACAAGTAAAGAGGGTCAACAAGCATGAAATAATTCAGAAAATTCAATGAGTTCGACCACAATTACAACCCGAAATTTAAATAGCAAATCCATCACAATCCCCATAACCACATCACAGCACTCAAACAATCAAGCTCAAACTCACAAGCAAAATAAGAAAAGATAAAGATAAGAAACAGGGGCAGAAACTGGGGAAAACCCCATGATCATCAGGCATCAGGAGGCGGTGGTGGCCGATAGCTAGGATGGTCCGGTCCCAAATGGGAGACGAAGAGTGCCTCCATCCATCTCCTCAAGTCTGAAACCTCAGATCGAACCTCATGAAACTGTCCTTGCATAGCCGTGGCTTCTGTGTACCACTGATTGTGAGTGGTGCGAAGCTCCGTAACATCAGTCCTCAAGCTTTGAATATCAGTTCGCATGCCATCCCACTCTAGCTGGTTCGGGTACCACGGCACTGGAGTCGACACCTCGGGTGTCCCAAACTCCATCTCTTGAGGTCCTTGACCTCCCTCCCCCACATTAGTTCCGGCCTCATCAACAGTATTTCCTCCTTCTTCGTATTCATCTTCCTCTTCCTCCATAAGGTCTTGGAGTCCACTTGATTCTGCTCCGCTCGTCCCGGCTGCACTCTTGCCCTTCTTCCTTGGCCTTTGTTCCCACATTCCATTGCTCTCCAATCTCTGCTTGAACTTCTCCATAACTGACACGTGATGCGGTCCGTCCATCCTGACGTTCTCAGCTTTCAACCCTTTCAAGGTCACCAACTTCACATTTGGCAACGGAAATATCTCATGCTCTCGGAGCCTCATACAGTATCGATCAAGCCACAGCTCACACATCCAGGTTTGGTACATGTGCTCGAAATCGATATCCCTTCCTATTGCCGGGACCACCACAGACTCAATCTCCACGTGCTTCAAGAACACACAAATCAAGCCCCCTCCTCGGATCCGAGACGTCTTCTGCCTACACTTGAAAGGAGCCTGAATCATCAGCTCAAGGAAATCCTTCCCATAATCATACTTCCTATGATGAAGTAAGCACCACAATGCATACAGTTCCTTAGCCGTCACTGTTCCTGTTTCCGATCTCGCATATAGTGTGTTCCCCAAAATTCTTTCGATGTATCGGATGACAGGGTTTCTGATGCTAGAAGCTCGTACATCCTTCGATGAATACTTCCCAGCAACTCCTCCAGTTATAAGCTCCCAAAATTGTTCTGCGTTGTATAAGCTCGACTTCCGGCTCGTATCTCCCGGTTGTGGCAGGTGAAGGGCTTCATTGATCTTTTCCACTTCGAATGCATACCACTCATTCCTGATCATAAACTTGAACGACCCATCCCGCATCATTGCCACGGAAGCCAAGAATTGCTCCACCAAGTCTATATGAGTATCCATGGTAAGTAATATCTCGTAGAATTCCGTCATATTGTTCTTCTCAAAAATTCTTTTCACCTCGTCATCAATCCCCAGATTATGCATAAACTGAACGCTCGGCCTACGAGTTTTTTCCACCTTCCCTGCTACTAAGCTCCATCGATAGGCATGAACGGACCACTTATCCCCATATGTCAAATTGTTGAAGCGAGAGGGCATCAATCCCTTACTCGTCAAGGTGGCAGTCAAAGCAATTAGCTCATCACCCTCTATCTCTCTATCCTCATTCCTCTTTGTACGGGGCATTGTCCTATTCATCAAGTATAAAAAAAAACAACACAACCCATGCATATCAACATCAAAGCAATTCAAGTAAAGTACTATCCAAAACTCCAATGTCAATCAATCATACTCAAGGATTCACACATGGTGATTCAACACCTCAAATCAATTTCCAACTTCTCTCAATCCTCCAAGCTTAATGAGATAAACAAAACACGAATCTATCATGAAGTAACATCACATATTCATGCAATTTACATGCTCAAGACTCATTTCATCATTCTACTTCTCAATTCAATTCAAAGCATCCAAATATTCCAAATTTCACAATACCCATATCAATTTCTACTTTCTCTCTCAAGAAATTCACCAAATTCACTCATGCAATTTCAAAATTGACTCTTGAATTGATAAACCCATAGCATTGAGACATCAATTTACACCATATACGCAACAACTATCAAGCAATGTGAAAAATCCCCAATTCGCATAAGAACCCTAACTCTACCTACTTAATTCGTCCACAATCTAGTTCAAACCTAAGAATAGGATGAAGAAAGTAGTAGAATCCTTACCTTATGTGTGGAACCGACGAATTTCACGCTCAAAGTTGAACAAATGTCGAAGAATTGAAGAAAATGAGTGAAGAAAATCGCCCAAATCGTGCCAGCGTTTTTTTGTGTGTGTTTTTGTGTGTGAAAAGGTATTTAAAGGTGTTGAAAAACC
Source organism: Ballota nigra (assembly GCA_947034835.1). Classification (NCBI taxonomy): domain Eukaryota; kingdom Viridiplantae; phylum Streptophyta; class Magnoliopsida; order Lamiales; family Lamiaceae; genus Ballota; species Ballota nigra. The sequence continues at coordinate 104,388,606 of OX344722.1, forward strand.
GGTTTAGGGCGTCCGTGAACCGGGTCATACTCAACCGGTTCACGCTCGAGTAGTGAGCACTCGAGCTCATCCCGCTCGAGTAGTGCAAACTTACAGAACGTAAAAATTACTCGACCTAGGCAGCTCGAGTAGTGACTACTCGACCGAAGCTGGCTCGAGTAGTCTACTCGAGTGCCCGAGTAGTGACTACTCGACCAAGGCTGGCTCGAGTGCACTACTCGAGTGCCTGAGTAGTTGCTACTCGACCAAGGGTGGCTCGAGTAGTTTCACCACTCCAACTCAAATTTCGACCTTTTCGTCCCGATTTCAGAAAATTAATGACCAACACAAGTACTAACCTGGAAAACTCCTCGATTTAAGCCCGATCGCTCATTCGAACGAGGAGTTGGGGTCTCTTTCTAACGTGCAATTCACCAATCCACTTCAAGTCGAACTTATGTCATCACACTTAATTCGATCCAACGACCCTCATGCATCGATATTTTCGAAAAATTTGACCAATTTTTCATAGAATTTCGTGTACGAACCCGAAGTACGAATACACACCCTCCCAAACTTTGTTCTTTCTACGCGATAACAAAGTTTGAAACAAATGAGTACGTACGAGTAAGTACACAAAATTCGTATGAACTCGACTCCCTACCAATGCAAAATAACGAACGAAAAGAAACATCACCCCCCAAACTTCGATTTCGCGAAGAGGTCGACGTTTGGGGTTCGGTTACCTCTAACTCCAAGATTCGAATGCTTTCCTACTCGAAACATGCTCACTTCATGACTTTCCTCTTTCAGCTCTCTTTCTCCGATCAATCTCCACCAAGCAAGCCTACACGAAAATTCTCAACAAACGAGGTTAACACTCACGATTCCCAAAAACTACGAAAAATAAACAAAACACATAAAAGCGAGTAAAAATGGGTTGCCTCTCATTAAGCTCTAGTTTTAAGGTCCTAATGCCGGACCGAGCTCAAAGGAGCTCAAGGGACTTGAGACTCTAAAATACCTCCCTTATTCTCATAAGAGAAGTTAAAGAATTTCTTCACTCGATGCCCGTTCACCATGAATTTCTGTCCATCTTCTTTCTCGACTTCAAGGAACCCACTCTTGTGCACTCCCTTCACAATATACGGCCCGTTCCACTTGGACTTAAGCTTTCCACCAAACAGCTTCATCCTCGAATTGAATACGAGGACTTGATCACCCACCTTGAATTCCTTCTTCTTCAATCGTGCATCATGCCACTTCTTCGTCTTCTCTTTGAAAATTCGGGCATTCTCATAGGCACTATCTCGAAACTCCTCCAACTCATGCAGTTGGAGTAATCTCCTCTCACCAACCAAGGCACTATCAAAATTCAGCTTCTTGATCGCCCAATATGCCTTGTGCTCCAACTCCACGGGCAAGTGACATGCCTTTCCAAAAACCAATTGATATGGAGACATACCAAGAGGAGTTTTGAAAGCGGTCCTATATGCCCAAAGTGCATCATCCAACTTCATCGCCCAATCTTTCCTACTTATGCTCACCGTCTTCTCAAGGATCTCCTTGATTTGACGGTTAGAAACCTCTGCAAGACCGTTAGATTGAGGATGATAAGCAGTAGAGATTCGATGACTTACCTCGTATTTGGACAGCAGCTTTTCCATCCATTTGTTCACGAAATGACTTCCCCCATCACTTACCAAAGCTCTTGGAACTCCATATCTTGCAAAGATGTTCTTCCTCAAGAACTCGATGACCACTCGGGAATCATTCACTCGCGTTGGGACAGCTTCAATCCACTTCGAGACATAATCAACGCATACGAGAATGTACAAGAATCCATTGCTAGGAGGAAATGGACCCATGAAATCAATCCCCCATACGTCGAATATCTCGACTTCCATGAACACGTGCATAGGCATCTCGTCCCTCTTAGTAATGGAGCCAAATCGTTGGCACTTCTCACACCTCTTAACCCATTACATGCAATCTCTCAATAGAGTTGGCCAATAAAAACCAGATTGAAGGACTTTTCTTCCGGTTTTCTCTCCACCCAAATGTCCTCCACATGGCAAGGCGTGACAATGCCTTATGATATCACTCCACTCCTCCTCTGGCACACACCTTCTCAACACGTGATCGATCCCTCTTTTGAACAAGTAGGGGTCATCCCAAATGAACTCCCGAACCTTCTTCAAAAAGGCCTTCCGATGCACCGAGTCTATCTCAATGGGAAACTCACCACTTGCTAAATAGTTAGCATAATCTGCAAACCAAGGTGCCTTCCCCTCAACTCGATATACAGGGATGTTTCCTAAGCCAAAGAGCTTCTCATCCAGAAATTCATCGTTCACCTCTCGATCCTCCACGGTGTTCTCCTCGGTGAGCTCCAATCTCGAAAGGTGATCGGCTATCACGTTCTCACATCCCTTCTTGTCTCGAATCTCTACATCAAACTCCTGGAGCAACAAGATCCAACGAATGAGATGGGGCTTTGCATCCTTCTTACTCATAAGGTACCGAATCGCTGCGTGGTCCGTATACACAATTGTTTTCGTCCCTACTAGGTAGGGTCGAAATTTATCAAAAGCATACACGACCGCTAACAGCTCCTTTTCGGTCGTAGTGTAATTCACTTGAGCATAATTCAACATCTTCGAGGCATAATAAATAGCGTGAAAACGCTTCTCACGAATTTGCCCCAAAGCAACCCCCATCGCATAATTGCTAGCATCACACATCAGCACGAACGGACTAGACCAATCCGGTGTGACAAGTATTGGGGCATTCACCAACGCTTCTTTCAACCTGTTAAAAGCCACTAAACACTCATTAGTAAACTCAAAGGCGACTTCTTTTTCAAGAAGCCGCGAAAGGGGTTTAGATATTTGTGAAAAGTCTTTTATGAAACGTCTATAAAAACCCGCGTGTCCTAAGAATGACCGAATCCCCTTCTCGGTCGAAGGTGGTGGAAGCTTCTCGATAGCAATCACTTTCGCCTTGTCCACTTGGATACCTTTCGAGGACACATGATGTCCAAGAACAATACCCTCTCTTACCATGAAGTGACACTTCTCCCAATTAAGCACTAAGTCCGTCTCTTCACACCTGCTCAACACAACTTCAAGATTGATTAGACATTTATCAAACGACTCCCCGTAAACGGAGAAGTCGTCCATGAAAACCTCCATAATCTTTTCAATCAAGCCATGAAAAATCGCCATCATACACATTTGAAAGGTGGCGGGTGCGTTACACAACCCAAACGACATCCTCCTAAAAGCAAAAGTCCCATAATAGCAGGTGAAGGTGGTTTTCTCTTGATCCTCGGGGGCTATCATGATCTGATTATACCCCGAGTACCCATCTAAGAAACAGTAATACTCAAAACCACCTAATCGATCTATCATTTGATCAAGGAACGGTAAAGGAAAGTGATCCTTACACGTTGCCTTGTTCAACTCTCTATAATCAACACATACACGCCAACCCGTCACTAATCTAGTGGCTACAAATTCATTAGACTCCGTCTTAATCACCTTGGTACCCCCCTTCTTAGCAACTACGTGTAACAGACTCACCCATGGACTATCAGAAATAGCAAAAATCATGTTGCTATCTAACAACTTCAACACTTCCTTATGTATCACCTCTTGAATGACCGGATTAACTCTACACTGATTTTGCACTATCGGTTTTCTACCCTCTTCTAATCTAATCCTATGCATGCAAATCGAGGGGCTAATTCCCTTAATATCCGCGATTGACCATCCTATAGCAGATTTGTGCTTACGAAGCAACACTAAAAGTCTCTCAAGCTGATCATCAGATAAAAGGGCAGATACAATTACCGGATATTTGTCGGTCTCATCCAAGTAAGCGTACTTGAGGTGGTCGGGCAGCGGCTTCAACTCCTTCTTCGCCTCCAATGGTGGCGCCTTATCGAACATCTTCTCGAACGTTGACTCCTCGGCTTCCAAGTTATCTTCATCCTCCACTTTCTTCAACTCCAAGAACTTGACGTCTTCATTGTCTTTCAGGCTGTCAAAATAATCAAGATTATAAGAATCATAAGAAAGATCATCAAGAATAGGATAATCAAACTGATGAACATAGAAAGAGCAAGGGTCTAGAAGTGTGTCTTCAACACAAGCATCCGTGATGTCAATGAAGTGGCAACTCTCATCTCCCATGGGGTATTTCATAGCTTCGTAGATAGCTATCTTCACTTCTTGATCATCAACTTTGACTGTGATCTTCCCATTCGCTACATCAAGCACCATCCCGGCAGTAGCTAGAAACGGCCTTCCCAAAATCAGCGGGACATGCTCATCCTCTTCCATCTCGAGTACTACGAAGTCGGCGGGAAAAACGTGATTCTCCACCGTCACTAGAACATCCTCCACTACTCCTTGAGGTCTCGTAATGGACCTATCAGCAAGCTGGAGTGTCATCATCGTGGGTTGAAGCTCAACTCCCTCCAACTTCTTGAACAACGAAAGAGGCATCAGATTAATGCTCGCCCCGAGATCACACAAAGTTCCTTTCTTGATCCCGTTCCCGATATCGCAAAGAATGATGAAGCTCCCGGAATCCTTCAGCTTAGGCGGAAGCGCCTTGTGCACCATAGCACTCACCTCGTGGTTCAAGTGCACTAGCTCGGGTCCATTTATTCTCCGTCTCTTCGCAATGAAGTCCTTCAGGAACTTGGCGTAGTTCGGCATCTGTTCCAAAGCATCATAAAAAGGAATGTTAGTATGTAACTTTTTAAAAACATCAAGGAATTTAGCAAACTTCTCATCAAGCTTCTTTTTCATGAAGCGCTGTGGATATGGGACAGGTATCACAGATTTGGGTACCCCCCATTCATCTTTCTCAGTTTCTTTCACTTTCTCCCTTGCTTCCCTTGCCTTTTTCCACTTTGGAATTCTCTCAATCTCCTCAATCTCCTCATCAGGCACTTTGCTCTTCTGGGTCTCATCCATATCTTGACTCTTATCATCAATTTTCATCTTAACTCCTTCCTTCTCAACCTCAACTCCATCACTTTGAGACTCTATCCCTTCTGTCTCAACTTCTTCTTTGAGCGTCTCAGAATCAGCAGGCATCTCGGGACCATCATATTTGGTCCCACTTCTCAACTCAATAGCCTTGCAATGTTCCTTTGGGTTATCCTCGGGCATTGAAGGATACTTGCCAGGCTCTCTTGGCTGAGACTTTGCGATCTGACTAATTTGGTACTCGATGGAATTGAATCTTCTGTTGTTCTCTTGCTGAACTCGATTCCACTCGATGTCTCTCTTCTGGAGTTCTTGATCTCGATGATCGCCTTTCTTATGCAACTCCTTAACATCGTACTCCAAAGAGGACAATCGCTTGCTACCTTCCTCTACCTTCTAAAGGATCGCTCTCAACATCTCCTCGGTTGATGCACCGCCCTCTCCACCAGGAGGTTTAGACCCCGGATCAACACCTGCAGGAACAGTAATACCAGCTTTTGGGTTAGCATAAGAAAAATTTTCATTTTTCCTCCATGTGTTTTGAGGAGGCTGCTGGCCTCCTTGATACCCTTGTGTGTTCCTCCATTGATTTTGAGGCGGCTGTGGGCCTGGAGGTACAAATGGTTGACCATAAGAAGGTCTTCCATACTGGTTTCCACCTTGTGGATACCCCCCTTGTGGGTAATTAGTCCTTCCCATATAGTTGGCCTCTTCTTGCTGACTCGTGGGTGGTTCCACTTTCTCGCTTGCTGCTACATTCCCTCCAACCAAGTTCTGCCCCATCTCAAGGTTGCTGATCTTCTCCATCATAGCCATCAACAGCTTCCTCGTACCCTCATTCTCCTCCAACTTGCATACCCTCTGAAATTCTGGATCCTCGTTCCATGCACCAGCATTCGTGACAATATTGTCCACGATCTCTCTACACCTCGCTACCCCTTGGTTCAGAAAAGCTCCACTTGCACATGCATCTAGGTGGGCTTGGCCAGCCTTGCTGGCTCCACTATAGAAGAACGCCATAATATCTCCCTCGTTGTACCCGTGCTGCGGGCACTCGATCAACATATTTGAGTATCTCTCCCACGCCTGGCGTAAATCCTCTCCAGACTTCTGGCGAAAGGAAGAGATCTCAATCCTCGCTTTAATCGTTCTCGATGGAGGGTAGAATCGCTCGAGGAACAGACGCTCGAGCTCGGCCCATGTGTTAACACCTCCCCGTGGGAGCGTGTTATCATACCATTCATTGGCTATTCCCGTGAGAGAGAATGAGAACAACCTGAGCCTTTTGGCATCTTCAGACATGCCATTGTAATTGAAAGTAGATGCTATCATGAGGAAACTCCTCAAGTGAGTGTGAGGGTTCTCCTTCCCAACCTCCCACTTGAATTGATTCTCAGTAAGCAGCTTGAGAATTCCTGGGAAAATTGAAAAGTTATTCGCCTCAACAGGTGGTAAGGCCACTCCATCGTAGTACCTCTACGGTTGTGCCGCGAACCTGCCCCGGATTGCCATATTCTGATCTGCGTTCTGGGGCACAGGCTGAGGAGCGACAGGTGGTGCTGGTATGTGTTGAACTGGAGGTTGTTGGTACACAGGAGGTTGGTTGTAGACAGGAGGTGGAGGATACGGGTATGGTGGATAAGGGTATGGTGGGTATGGGTAATGTTGGTATGCTGGGTTGTGGAAAGGGTTATTTGGGTTTTGTGGGTAAGCAGGGTTGTTCAGAGGATTTTGGACAAGATTCTGAGCTGGATTGTTTACATTTTGTGCACCCGGGTTCTGGCTCTGACTATCCACGAACTGGTCTTGATTCTGACCACCACTCCCTCCAGAGCCATCAACCCGGTCTACTGCCTGATTAAAATCGTTTGCAGCATCGTCCAACTCATTATTGATATCCATTGGTTCCTTCCCTAAGTCAGCTGCGTTCATTCTTCTCAAGTAAGCTCGGTTCCTTCTGGCTATTGTCTCAGGGTCCAACGGTATTCTCTCTTCGCTCGTATTGCCTTGTGAGCGTGTTTTCATAAACCTGACACACTAGCAGATGGATCAAAACGCAACTGCCGAATAAATAAAAATAACAATAAGAAATAAAAACAGAAAATAAGCACTCACTACTAACTACTAAGCTATCGACAAGTCCTATTCAAAAAGCATATAACGCCATCCCCGGCAACGGCGCCATTGACTTGAAGCGATTTTACTAGCTTCTACTAGTCGCTCACCCGCAAGCGAACGAGTTCACTGTAGTATTAACAAGTATAACGACCAAGTATATCGAACCCAAGGGACAGTTTATATGCGAATAGATCCCTGAAGATCTACGCGTATTAATTAATATGAGTGTATTGTTTTTGGCTTTTTTGGAAAGATTAAGTAAGTTAACTAAATTATCCTACGAATGCAAAAGGAAAATTAAACGAAATAACTAAAGGTGTGTTTTCAAATATGAGAAGGTGATGCTTAAGATAGGAATCACTACGTATACTAACGGAGCATGTACATAATCAAAATAATTGTGACACACAAGAATTAACCTAAGTCTAAGAATGCAAGGTGAAAGCTCAAGATTCTAAACCCTAATACTTTACCCTAACACTCGACTTCACGAATCTACTAACAAGTTACTAGATTGTGCTTTAATTAATGAGACCCTAATTTAACTAAGGTGATGCAGTCGTCCTCCTTCGCTAAACCGGTAGATGAATTAGCCTTTCCTAAACTCTCTCGTTAAGTCTACTCGTTGTTAAAGAGTGATACGGTCGTCCTCTCTCTAACACCTTTCGAACGAAATTCAAGAGCGAAGTCTAGATTAATTTTAAGAATTCATTAATCAAGAGAATTAAAACCTAACGTCACAAGTTACTCTAATTACGTACCCACAACCTACTTCTACGAGTTCATCCTACCCTAAGCATGCAAGGGTTTTAGCTAGACATCGATTTAACGTAAACAATAACAATTAGACAAGTTACGAACATGAACATGGTAATTAAAACGAAGAAAAGATCGAACATAAACTAGGGCTTTAAGATATAAAAGAATAAACTGAAATTAATTGGCAAAACTAGGTCTCAACGTATTCAAGAACAAAAGATATTACGAACGAAACTCAAACGTGAAATCGTAAAGTGAATTCGTAAGCAAAAACCTCAAAACCGTAAAATTAAACTTGCTCGTCTCTTCTCTTCATTCTCTCTCTAAAATTTCTATGTAAAAGTGATGTAGTGCGTTCGGGGATTCTTCAAAACGTGTTTGGACAAGGTATTTATAGGCAACGGGTCGAAACGGGATCTCATGGGCCAAAATTCTCGCCGAGCTCGAGTAGAGCTCGAGTAGAAGTACTCGAGCAATGCAAGCTCGAGTGTCAAATTTGTACAGAACGTGAAAAGTACTCGAGCCCCTTAGCTCGAGTAGTGCTACTCGACCAAGGCTGGCTCGAGTAGTCTACTCGAGCGCCCGCGTACTTGCTACTCGACCGGCTTCTGCTCGAGTAGTCTACTCGAGCGCCTGAGTATTGGCTACTCGACCAAAGCTGGCTCGAGTAGTCTACTCGAGTGCTTGAGTAGTGCTTACTCGAGCACCTTCATCTTGAGTACTTCAATTACACTTTTGCTCGCTCGAACTAATACTTCTCGTATTTCTTCCATATCTTCTCATCCGGGTATCCGTTTAAGTCGATTCGAAGTCCTACAAACTCCTCTTTTTGCCCTCTATCCATCTACAAGCATCAAAGACACACATTTGTTAGTTTGTGAAAATAATACTCAAATGACTCTAAATACTTGTATGTATCCATCAAAACAAGGGCATTTCGAGCGACGAATCATGACAATTTCACGCCTAATCAAAGTACAATTCATTTTGAACGTCAACAGAAGGCTGTGTGGGGGGCATCGACCCCGACCCCTCTGCCGTTTCCTCAGGCTGAGGCTGAGAGGCAAGTCCTCGAGCATCTTTCTCTGCAAATTAATTATACAAAAAATTAAATAAATTGAACACAAAATATAAAATAATACTTTTAATATTAAAAATTGAAATAATAATATTAATATTGAAATAATATTTACGTGGATCTCGGTGGTACGGCCGTAGGTAGACTTCCCAGTCTCCTCGACGAGTGGGTGGGCGAGCTGCAATCTCTCAAAATGAGAGGGCTCGCGTCCTTGCTCCGCCGCCTAATTAGAAAAAAAGATAGTAAAAATTAATACCACTCATAAAAATTAGGAAAAAAATAATATAAATTTAAAAACTACAAAATTAAAGACGAAACTTACAAATCTCAACCCGTGCTCATAAATGGACCGAGAACCGGCCCGAAGTCTCGCCATCCCTTCTCCATCAGGGTCACTACGCCGATTCGCCTTGTTTTTCGCCGATTTCTCTTTGAATTCAGGAGAATCCCAGTACCGGAGGAATTGGTCCCAAATCGACCGTTTTTCACTATCAGTCCCCATGTCGGTGGCCACTCCATGCTTGTACCACTTCTCCCTCATTCTAAAAAGGAGGTCTCTGTACCTTTCCGCCGCATATTTTTCGAAATTCTTCCACATCTGGTTATCGTGCTCCGGTGCCCAGACACATTCTTTCTGCAATTACAATTTAAATGTAAATATTTGTTTATATATTTGATATTAATAAACGGTGAATTAATAAATTAAATTAATACCTTAAATTCCTCGAAGTATGTCTGTTTCTTTGCATCAGACACTAGCCCTCAACTGTAAGCGGTGGGCTCGAATCCACATCCAAGGATGGACTGGGAAACCTGATTACTAGCCTCATGACCAGGAATCCAACTATAAAATTAAAACTTCAAAGTTAGTAAAATAATTAGGTTTTAATTAATAAAAAAATTGAGTATAAAATATTAAAACTTACGTTGAACCATGTGGCTGAACAGTCATCCGTGCTTTAACAACCGGATGCTGTCGGGAGGAGGATGAGCCCTCAACAGTCTGCTGTGAGGAGGAGCCAGGCTGTGAAGAGGTCTCTGATTGAGACCTCGACCTGAAAATAGGTGGAACCACGGGTCTCAGTGAGGCCCGTCGTCTCCTCCCTCCTCGCCCTCCTCGACTCGCCTCCTCGACTCGCCTCCTCATCCCTCGGAGGCTGCTGAGTGCCACTGACACTGCCTTGTCCGCTCATCTATAACAAAATTCGAAATATTAAATTAAAATCAATGAAACTAAACATGCTTTAAAAATCTATAACATAATTCGAAAAAAATTCTAAACATGCTTTAAAATTAAATTAAAATTCGATCAACTAATCTAATTCAACTAAAATCAATTATAAACTTAACAAATTCTAAACATGCTTTAAAATTAAATTATAATTCAAACAATTCAACTAAAATCAATTCTAAACTTAACAAATTCAACTATTTCTAAACATGCTTTAAAATTAAATTAAAATCGATCAACTAAGCTAATTCAACTAAAATCAATTCATTTCTAATATAATTCAAACAATTCAACTAATTCAATTATAAGCTTAAGAAATTCTAAACATGCTTTAAAATTAAATTAAAATTCGATCAACTAATTAAATTATAATTCAACTAATTCAACTAAAATCAATTCATTTCTAATATAATTCAAACAATTCAACTAATTCAATTCTAAACTTAACAAAAATTAAACATGCTTTAAATTAAAATTCGATCAACTAATTCAACTATTTCTAAACATGCTTTAAAATTAAATTAAAATTTGATCAACTAAGCTAATTCAACTAAAATCAATTCATTTCTAATATAATTCAAACAATTCAACTAATTCAATTATAAGCTTAAGAAATTATAAACATGCTTTAAAATTAAATTAAAATTCGATCAACTAATTAAATTATAATTCAACTAAAATCAATTCATTTCTAATTAATATAATTCAAACAATTCAACTAATTCAATTCTAAACTTAACAAAAATTAAACATGCTTTAAATTAAAATTCGATCAACTAATTCAACTATTTCTAAACATGCTTTAAAATTAAATTAAAATTCGATCAACTAAGCTAATTCAACTAAAATCAATTCATTTCTAATATAATTCAAACAATTCAACTAATTCAATTATAAGTTTAAGAAATTCTAAACATGCTTTAAAATTAAATTAAAATTCGATCAACTAATTAAATTATAATTCAACTAATTCAACTAAAATCAATTCATTTCTAATATAATTCAACTAATTCAATTCTAAACTTAACAAAAACTAAGCATGCTTTAAATTAAAATTCGATCAACTAAATTCGATCAACTAATTCAACTATTTCTAAACATGCTTTAAAATTAAATTAAAATTCGATCAACTAAGCTAATTCAACTAAAATCAATTCATTTCTAATATAATTCAAACAATTCAACTAATTCAATTATAAGCTTAAGAAATTCTAAACATGCTTTATAATTAAATTTAAATTCGATCAACTAATTAAATTATAATTCAACTAATTCAACTAAAATCAATTCATTTCTAATATAATTCAAACAATTCAACTAATTCAATTCTAAACTTAACAAAAATTAAACATGCTTTAAATTAAAATTCGATCAACTAAATCAACTAAAATAAATTCATTACTAATATAATTCAAATAATTCAACTAAAATCAATTCTCTAAACATGCTTTAAAATTAAATTTTAAACGGTAAAAATGAAGAAAACTTACGGTTTATTTGTAGAAAATATCGAAACGAGAACTCGGTGGGGACAGATTGGCTCTACAATCAACTAAACCCGACTTCTCCTTCCTTTTCCTTTCGTTTTCCTCCTATTCTTCTTTTTTCTCGCACTCTCCGTCTGTTTCGCGAGGAGAGTTTTATAAGTGTAAAAAATTTTGCGATGGACGCCTATCCGTCGCAAATTTTGCCTGACAAAGTAAAAACGACGTCGTTTTTACTAATTTGCGACGGCTTTTCCGTCGCAAATCAGTCAACGCACCGTTTCCCGAGAAGACGCGTAAAAACGGTTCGGATTTGCGACGAACATTCCGTTGCAAATCAGTCAATGGACCGTTTCCCGAAAGGTCGCTAATATAAATGTAAGATTTGCGACGACTTTGTTCCGTCGCAAATACAAAGTTTAAAATTGCGACGGTCTGTTCCGTCGCAAATCAGTCAAACGGGTCGCTTCCCGAACGGTCACCTTTAAACGGGTATGTTTTGCGACGGAAGAGACCATCGCAAACTCAAAGTTGAAATTTGCGACGACCTATACCGTCGCAAATGTAGCCGGTTTAAGACGAATGCGGTGTGCACTAGTTGTTGCTCCGTCGCAAATTACTAACTTTTGCGACGGTCTTCCTAAGTCGTCGCAAAGTGTCATCTTTTTCGACGGCTTACCAAAATCCGTCGCAAATTCACGAAATTTGCGACGGATATTTGGCCGTCGCAAATTTTCCGTTGCTAAACTCCGTCTTTTTTGTAGTGGATGAGGGGGTGGATGGTTGGGTGTGTTTTTGAATTTGAGAGGGGGGGGGGGGGGGGGGGGACTAGTCCGAGACTTTGGAAAAGAGAGAGAGAATATGGGTCCTACCATTTAAAATACACCTTAACACATAAATGTATTAAACTGCTACATGAGATTTTTGATGTTGTATGGTGCATTTAAGGCTTAGGGATTGTAGTGTGGTGTGTATTTCCCCATAATTATATAATAACTTTTTTTTTTTAATGTTTTTTGACCTTGATCAAAACAAGTATATATTCTTGCTCAAGAAACATAAAATATTATTAGTACGTTTTCATTATTTGAACCCACTGAATACACTACACGTTAAAAGTATATTTTTCATATACAAATGGGAATGGCCGTTCACTCAATGTAAATTATCAAGAATGACTATATATTCAAGATAAACCTACTTATTTTCCTCATCTCATCATACCGCATCCTAAAATAACCAATTGAATATAATATCTTTCATCCTAATCTAGAGTTTTGTGACCTGTTTTTCTTTGAACTATATACTTCTTCAGCTGTTTCCCAGTTGGGAAGATTAGCAGTAGCTTCATTGATCATCTTTATAAGAGTGACCTGCAAATAAAAAGAAGGAGCGCGGTTCGATTTAATTGATAACAAATTAGATAATCGGAAAGCCATAAAACTTTCACCGAAACCAGCTCAGCTTCTGTCCCATAGAATCAACACGTCTATGATGAGAAATGCAATACAACACACACTATCTTAAAATCACGAAGAATTTGTCATTCATCTGATATAGGTGTTCGTCAATAATTTTTCCAATATTGACCCTTTATGTTTCTACTATTGCCCAAATCCCTCATGCCTTGATGGAGAAAATGACCAACAATACTTAAAATAATTCATTCAAGCCCCCTATAAATTTGAAAAGTTAGGGTGTAAAATGCTTAATCCAAGCACATAAACACTATTAAAGAACCCCTGCTGATATTCTACCTTTTTTGGTAAACCTTAAGCAAAATGTACAAAAATTCCACGAAGGGAACAGGACAGAAGACGTACTATGTGGATTATTTAACAAGACACCATTAAATTATTCACTTCCCAGAAGATAAAAGAAGAGATGTATGTGGGTACCAAACATATCCTACTTTTGATAGACGTAGACACTAAGCTAAAAGCATAAGTTTATCCATTTTTGTTCTAAATAAATGTTTCCACTTTCTGCGCCTCTATGTCAGAATGTCCAATTGTTATTATTAGTCTATTCTTTAACAAAAGAAAGGAGAAGAGAGAAACAAATAATTTCAAGAATCTTAAAGATCAAATTCATTAATGCTATCATCACCGGACGTAAGGCTAAAGGAAAGACATCCTTTATATTCTTGAATCCATGTTCTCCCAAATGACTAACAATTGAGAGAATCTGAGTCAAAGAATCACCATCAGAATGATGAAAAAAGTAAGCTAAAAAATAAGTTACATGCTACAGCAAAATGGAAAATTTATCCATGTAAGATTTTGAATTGAAGGATTGGTAAAAAATAGATTCAGTAACATGATCATGCATTATTAGTTACACAAAGTTAGCTCACATACCACACTTTCAGGAACGCCACGAGGAGGCAATGCAAGGTATCGCGGTGGTGGCCTTTGAATGTAGGTTCGTTTATCAAAACGCCACTCTCCAATTTTCCCATAAGTTAGTTGACCCTGAACATCAACGATATAATTATGACAAATTAATCACCTAAGGTTCGAGGAAGTCTTACAATAGTCCGTAAATTAGAACAACTTTTTTATTAGAAAAAATTAAAATAAGTTATATATACTTTACCTTCAAGTTGTAGTCACAACCATAAGTATAATGAAGAATAAATTTGTCTCTGGTACCCATGTCCCACGGTGGCTGAAATCATCCAACTTAATAAACGAAAGAAAAACATAAAAATTACATATGGAATGGTTCTGGTTCAGAATCCAAACCTGCAACATAAAGTCTTTTCGAAGAATATGCTGCACGCCATGAAGAGCCGAGGCCACAGCATATCCATACCTTTAACAAAAGCAAGGTTAGAAGAGGTACAAAAAATCGCGCTAGCAAGTTTCAACAAAATCCGGAACACGAATCCTTCTCACATTTCCAACACCCATCCGAAAGTAGCATCCGCCTCCGCATCGTTTTTCATTCTCAATGAGACGTTCATCCACGTGGGCGCTATTTTCTCCAGCAAATCCTGAGTACAACTCCAGATTTTATTCAACAATATGATATAGAGAAATTATACAGAGCACATTATATTCGCATACCCTCTTGATAATAACCGGGGAATTTCCAATGGGATCGATGTTTGTTACAGGACCCATCTCCTCCGGGAAAAACTTCCTCATGATGTTCTCGTTTTCTGAAGGTTTGATGTAGAAAAACGGGAATGCAGCAGGGTATTCTCCGTATACCAAATTAGGCAGTGGCTTTAAGAATATGTGATCGGGTTCAGCCATTAGTATATATCTGCAGCAGCAGGACAAAGTTAGGATTCGAGCTCACTCGACTTTATATATCTTTTGTGGATCGGAGAAGTGAGCTCACTCTTCTTCAATTGTCGACTTCTCCAGCCATTGCACGAAAGCCCAAGGCCTATTCAACACAATATATCCCTGTATATACCATCTCATTTAAGATCATATAATCCACATACAAATATAACATCATCCTCAATATCAATATCAAATCAAGCTAAATATTTCAAGAATGCTCATAGATCAAGAATTAGTAGACTTAACAACATAGTCTCACCTTATCCAAACCTTCGGGAAGAGGATCGACCACAAATGTAGGAATCTCATCCATGAGGTTGTCGGGACGCCCCGAATGAAGAATCCTAGTGAAGCTCCCCATGTTCGAACCGGGCAAATCCTTCATCTTCTTATACCAATAGTACATAATCCGACACTGCCATTTGCTGTACAAGGAATCGGTGGCTGTGAGAGCAACGTGAAAGGGCTGTCTAACGTCCATAGGCTTCTTCACATACCCCGGCATCTCCACCAAAGGATCAATCACTAGTTGATTCGAGCTTTCACTCGACAACCACTTTATAAATCCGCCCCGTTGGTAATGTCCGACCATTGTTACAAAGTTATATGTCAAGACGAAAGCACCAATCGATAAAAGCACAAACAAAAAGGGCAATGCCTTCCTCATATTTGTCCTCCCTAGCATTTGAACACATAAAAAAACTAATGAAAAAGTATAGCACATAAAATTAAGATACTGATGTTGAATCAATCCATCATCATGAAATTACAATTTGTGTACCTGAAAATGTAGACCAATTTCGTCTCCTTGGCAAACACAGAGCATCTGACCAACCAAATTGGTAACTATTAAAGAATGTGTAATCAAACAGCAATTAAATTGCCTATGTGAATTAGGTTTCCAATTTGTCCATGCAAGAATTCAAATCCCTTCAATGTTGGGACCAGATACTTATTAGATACAACTAAACAGAGTTTGGGCTCATTAATGGAATAATTAATTACAGTACTGGATATATGAATTCAAGCTCTTAATTCTTTCTAAAAATTTAATTGCATTTGAATCTAGTAACCCCATAGCAAGAATTTACATGTTTTGGCAACAATGATCTTCAAACTCCATAAAATTCACATAATCCATCAATATTATTGCACAATAATATGAACTCAAAAAACCAATATTACTGTTGACCGAAATACCCCTCAAAAAGCCCCATGCAACCTGAGAAACTTTGCCCTCATGTGAACTGTAAGAGAACTTCTAGAAGTTTCTGGTGAAAATGCATGAAAAGACTGCAAGAAAATCAAAATAAAAAATAAATAAAAACCGAACATACCTGATTAATTCAATATTGGAAGTGAATCACCAAGAAAGCAGAGTATTCAAGATTTCTTCAGAGCAAAGAAATTCAGAAAAACGAATCCAAAATTAATTAATATGAAAATCGCCATGACTCCAACTCTTTTAGGGATATGATGATTATCCACAAATTTAATTAGGGTCGATCAAGAAACCCGGAATCATCATCCCAAAAAGTGGGAAAAACTCAACCTTTGACGAAAACGATGGCAAAAACGAGAGAGAGAGAGAGAGAGAGAATGAGTGAAACCAGAATAGAAAGAAGAAGAGTGAGTGAGAGATGACACAGAAAAGAAGAAGAAGAATCTGTAAAAGGGGCGATAGATGATTTGTCTTTTTCTTTGTTGAAAAAAGAAAGGAGAAATGGTGATGTGTCGAGACACTACCTAGTACTGAAAAGAAAAAAAAGAAAAAAAAAACACATATCAACGAGCAAATAAAGACGTATTGGCGCGTGGCGTTGTCAATTTTCTTGTTTTATATGCTAGCTTGTATCTTAAATGGAGTTTTAAGTGTATTGTCAATTTAATTTGTTGCATTTATCTATTTATTTTGGTCATTTAATTTGTTGTATTTAGATCTATGAATTTGATGTTTACATCTCATGTATTTCAAATCCGAACGTAATAATTGGTATACTTCATACTTGTCGTTTCAAATCCAAACGGTTTGTGATATTATCTTCTTACTAAAATCCAAATGCATTAAAATTTAGGAGGCGTTTGGTTAGCAATTTTTCAATGGCAATGAAAATAAAAATTTATTTTTATATATGCCCTCATAAGAAAAATGATATGTTAGGGGAAGAAGTGTTCCAATGGTGACACCATTGCTAGTGTCATGCCCCAATTTTGAAATAGAAGTTGACAACAAATAGCTGTTGGTGGAGGAATGGGGGAATGATTGATGAGGAAGATTGTATGAAGAGAATAGGGTAATCAAAATGGAGTATTGATTACCTTATTTAGGAAGAGAGGTAGTGATTTTGTCTTCATGAACCATGCTAATTACACTAATTTTCAATCTCATTCTCATTACAATTGAAGAGTCGTTAACCAAGCGCCCCCTTACTTTTTTTTGTATTATATTATTCAATTGTAATGTACAAATACAAATAGCTAGGCTTCAATAAAAATATTTAATACTTTTAAAATATAGAAATACAATTGATAATACGATATAAAATTACTTTTTACAAATTTATACAAAATAATTGAACGGATGCACAAAAAATAATTGAACATAAAGAATAATTTTTTTTATCATTATACTATCTTGTAGCAAAAGGCGAAGCCCTTGCCTCCAGGGCCCGACATGATTGGGTGGAGGAGGTAAATCATGGTGACTCATCGGCCCATTAGATGAGAGGACTAGTGTCTGGTGCCCACAAGGAGCTATCCCCCACATTGGAGGGATAAAACTCCCACACTGCGGCTGTCAGGGCTCGATCCTGCGTTCTTGTAGCAAATCTGCCACCCAGGAACCAACTGAGCTACGCCCATACGAGCTACTATCTTGTAAACAGTGGTTTGATACTGTACTATTTTATAAATAACCCTTTAAAATATCTATAAATATATAATACAAACATCTTTTCCTTTTTTATTTTGGGCGGGAAAGTTTTGCAGCCGTAGATCAATATTTCATCATTTCATCATCACCGTTCATTGTTTCATTGTGTAATTAAGGTTGATGAGAATAAAATTAGCCATTGATTTGCTATTAATTAGCTACTAAATAGGAAAAGTTATAATTTGTGGCCTATTTATACCGTACATTCTCTTCAGAATTTTCACCTCCATTTGTGAATCTACAATGTATTTCGATTTTTTATTTTTGTTTTTATAGGTAGTATTCATATGTTCTTATTTTTTCATTGTTATGTAATTTTTTTTATGCTAATTGACGTGAGTGTGTATTTCATTGTTGAAATATGAAATTTGACAATGGAGAAATAAAAAAATTACGCCTATCTTCATTAAACGATAGGGAGAAACCATGGAGCCATATCACATTGGAAAACATTTGAAGAAATCAGCAGTAGCTTATTCAACGGATTTATTTTTATGAGAAATAGTTCCTTCTTCGCCGAAGTTATCAACAGTTGATATGAATTCGATTTCAATTAAAATTTCGGAGACTGTTTTCTTTCAATTAGATTGAATTAAGTGCTATTGCAGGTTCTTTTTGGTTTTGAATTTGATGTTGATTTCTGTTACAGCAGGAAATATCCTCGCCTGACAGAAGGTCAGATTCCTAAAGATACACTGACCCGACAAGATCGAGAGTCTACATCAGAAAAGAGTATTTAATGTATTATAGGTCTACTGTTGATCTTTATATTAATATTGTAATAAATCCCTAAAATAAAGGGTTGAGACGAATTTAGGGTCACTTTTGGGCCTTTGGAGGTGAACCTCTATAAATAGGGGGTCACCCCCTCATTGTAAGGGATTCACTTTTCTCTCATTTCTCATATATCCAAGAAGCTCTCATATTCGTGGGAAGAACGAAAGTTCTTCCCCAACCGTTCGTGTTCGTTTATATTTATTGTTTGTCGGGCATAACCCAAAGAGCCACATAAATCTACCCGTACGAAAATGCCTGTCAACAATTTGGCGCTAGAAGGAGGGTCGATTCGGGTTCATCACGGTGGATGAACACGAAGATCTTCCCCTAAAAAAAAAATCAAAAAATCAAGTTCCACAATCCAAGAACCTGTTCAACACAAATCATCAAAAAAATTCATCCCATTTTGGATCTGTTTCAACCCGTTTTCCAAAAATCATCACCCCTTCCAATCAAAATCATCCAACAAAATTCCAAGAAACCCATATCCCAATCCTCAGTACAGCAGCAAGCTCCCATAATCATCCAAACAAAAGTACAAAACAAAAACTCATTTCCACTACATGGGAATAAAGCCACGCAGCTAACCAAGAAAAGAAAATAGAAAAAAGTGTTGTTGCTGCTGTCACTCCGTGTCCGGCAACGGAGCTCACGAAGCTTTCCGGCACCGTCGCAGCCCAAGCCAGCTTCAGCACCAACATCGCCCCGTGAAATCACTCCAGACCTAGAAGAACTCCAAGCGTAACGGCCAATTTTCTGCTTTGAACCCCTCAGTTTGCCTCGGGTGATGCGCCCCCTTTCCACAGCTTTTCAGTATGCTTTTGGCGCGCTTCCCAAGACATGTTGAAAATTCAAGGATTCCGGCCTCGATCCGCGCACCACCGAGGTCGATACCCGTCTACCCGCGGACGCTCGGTAGCCTCCGACCGCTGCCCGCTTACCCCATCGTCACCATCATCACACGCCCTCGCAGCCTCCCCGCAGAGCGACCCCCGCATCCAAACCGCATCGTCTACCCACACACGCAACCTCCGCGACGTGGCCTACCCGCCACGCTCGCCGTCCATAGCAGCCAGCGGCTCGCCGTCTCCCGTAGCCACCCGCATCAGACCGCTGCTCGCCACCGACTATCCGTCTCGCTGCTCCCCGCCTGGCTGGCCGACGCCCCGCGGGCAGCCTCGCCGCGCCGCCCTCGCGGCCGCAGACTTCCTGCGCCCTCACGGCCAGCCACCCGTTGCGGCCAGCATCTCTCCGCTAACCGCTGCCCGATGCAGCCTCCCCCCGCCGGCACGACGCCTCAGCCCGCAGCCCGTGGCGTCCAGCGTCTCATCGGTGCCCGCGCCCAGGCTCTCCGCTGCTCGACGCCACCCGGAGCAGCCCTCTGCTCGCCGCCGCACGGGGCAGTAGCCCGTTGCTCGCCATCGCCCGGAGCCGCCCGCTGCTCGCCGTCTCCGGGAGCCGCCCGCAGCCCAGAACCCGCTTCTCGTCGCCTGCCCGCAACACGGCCTCCGCCATCGCCTCGCCGGAGCCAGCAGGCCGCTCCCCGGAAACCGCCCTTCGCTGCCAACATTCCAGCGGTCGAGTCTCGCACTTCACCCAAATTCAAATTCGCGAATCTTCACTGGGAGAATCTGGCCAGAGTTATATTTAATTTAGGCCCAATCTTGTATTTTTTGGGCCAACTTTGTATAATTATTGGGCCACTTCTTATTCCATCTATGGGGCCTGGTCTATTTAACTGCTGGGCCCATATTGATTCATAGTATTAGGCAAATGAGCTGTTGGGCCTCCTTTTTAAAATGGAAGGAAGAGGCCCAGTTTTAATTAAGCTGCTAAAATATATATATATATATATATATATATACATATATATACGGGCAGCGAGTAGCTTCTGGGACGAGCATCCGGATCCTCTTCATCAACGAAAAATCTACGGGCAGTCCTTTGCCCACTCGAATCAGGTTTATTTCGATAACTTGCTTTTAATATATATATCACCACTTGCAAATTTTCATATAAATTAAAAGCGGGGGCATATATTCATATTTCGAAAATTCAAAGCGGGGGCAATTTTTGAAATTCAAATTTCATTTGACACTTCCTTTTAATATATATCCTAACTCGTAAGTTTTCATATATATTAAAAGCGGGGGCGTATACTCGTATTTCGAAAATTCAAAGCGGGGACAAATTTCGAAATTCAATTTTCGTCTAGTAACTTCCTTTTAATATATACTGTAACTCGTAAGTTTTCATATATATTAAAAGCGGGGGCACGGATATACACATCCTATGCTCATTTTGTGATATCAAAAATAAATTATTTGACTCTGAGTATTATTAAATACTGTCAGTTGTTTGAAACTTCGAATATAATTTCGAAAAATTATTGAGGTTGCTCACTTAGTACATAACTCATCATGTAAAAATGGTCATACCTTTCGACTACAAACATTTGTCCGCCTTCATAGGCGTTGACCGGTCCGCCTGTTAGGCGTCGACATTCCGCCTAAATTGGCGAAGTAATCTGTCTTCTCGACGTTGATTAGTCCGCCTCTCAGGCGTTGACGTATTGATTAGTTCGCCTTCACAGGCGTCAACTAATCTACTCGAGTTAATCCGCCTTTTAGGCGTCGACAATCCGCCTGGAGTGGCGAAGTAATCTGTCTCCTCGACGTTGATTAGTCCGTCTTTCAGGCGTAGACGTATTGATTAGTTCGCCTTCACAGGCGTCAACTAATCTACTCGAGTTAATCCGCCTTTTAGGCGTCGATAATCCGCCTGGAGTGGCGAAGTAATCAGTCTCCTCGACGTTGATTAGTCCGCCTTTCAGGCCTAGACGTATTGATTAGTTCGCCTTCACAGACGTCAACTAATCTACTCGAGTTAATCCGTCTTTTAGGCGTCGACAGTCCGCCTGGAGTGGCGAAGTAATCCACCTTTTAGGCGTTGATTAGTCCGCCTGTTAGGCGTTGACGGTCCGCCTGGAGTGGCGAGGTAATCCGCCTGGAATGGCGAAGTAATCCGCCTGGAGTGGCGAAGTAATCCGCCTTTTAGGCGTTGATTAATCCGCCTCTTAGGCATCGACAATCCGCCTGGAGTGGCGAAGTAATCCGTCTCCTCGACGTTGATTAGTCCGCCTTTCAGGCGTTGACGTATTGATTAGTTCGCCTTCACAGGCGTCAACTAATCTATTCGAGTTAATCCGTCTTTTAGGCGTCGACAATCCGCCTGGAGTGGCGAAGTAATCCGTCTCCTCGATGTTGATTAGTCCGCCTTTCAGGCGTTGACGTATTGATTAGTTCGCCTTCACAGGCGTCAACTAATCTACTCGAGTTAATCCGCCTCTTAGGCATCGACAATCCGCCTGGAGTGGCGAAGTAATCCGTCTCCTCGACGTTGATTAGTCCGCCTTTCAGGCGTAGACGTATTGATTAGTTCGCCTTCACAGGCGTCAACTAATCTACTCGAGTTAATCCGCCTCTTAGGCGTCGACAATCCGCCTGGAGTGGCGAAGTAATCCGTCTCCTCGACGTTGATTAGTCCGCCTTTCAGGCGTAGACGTATTGATTAGTTCGCCTTCACAGGCGTCAACTAATCTACTCGAGTTAATCCGCCTTTTAGGCGTCGACAATCCGCCTGGAGTGGCGAAGTAATCCGTCTCCTTGACGTTGATTAGTCCGCCTTTCAGGCCTAGACGTATTGATTAGTTCGCCTTCACAGACGTCAACTAATCTACTCGAGTTAATCCGCCTTTTAGGCGTCGACAGTCCGCCTGGAGTGGCGAAGTAATCCGCCTTTTAGGCGTTGATTAGTCTGCCTGTTAGGCGTTGACGGTCCGCCTGGAGTGGCGAGGTAATCCGCCTGGAATGGCGAAGTAATCCGCCTGGAGTGGCGAAGTAATCCGCCTTTTAGGCGTTGATTAGTCCGCCTGTTAGGCGTTGACGGTCCGCCTGGAGTGGCGAAGTAATCCGTCTTTTAGGCGTTGATTAGTCCGCCTGTTAGGCGTTGACGGTCCGCCTGGAGTGGCGAGGTAATCCGCCTGGAATGGCGAAGTAATCCGCCTTTTAGGCGTTGATTAGTCCGCCTGTTAGGCGTTGACGGTCCGCCTGGAGTGGCGAGGTAATCCGCCTGGAGTGGCGAAGTAATCCGCCTTTTAGGCGTTGATTAGTCCGCCTGTTAGGCGTTGACGGTCCGCCTGGAGTGGCGAGGTAATCCGCCTGGAGTGGCGAGGTAATCCGCCTGGAGTGGCGAAGTAATCCGCCTTTTAGGCGTTGATTAGTCCGCCTGGAGTGGCGAGGTAATCCGCCTGGAGTGGCGAAGTAATCCGCCTTTTAGGCGTTGATTAGTCCGCCTTTCAGGCGTAGACGTATTGATTAGTTCGCCTTCACAGGCGTCAACTAATCTACTCGAGTTAATCCACCTTTTAGGCGTCGACAATCCGCCTGGAGTGGCGAAGTAATCCGTCTCCTCGACGTTGATTAGTCCGCCTTTCAGGCGTAGACGTATTGATTAGTTCGCCTTCACAGACGTCAACTAATCTACTCGAGTTAATCCGCCTGGAGTGGCGAAGTAATCCGTCTCCTCGACGTTGATTAGTCTGCCTTTCAGGCGTTGACGTATAGATTAGTTCGCCTTCACCGGCGTCAACTAATCTCTTTCTCGAGTTAATCCGCCTTCTCGGCGTTGATTAGTCCACCTTTTATGCGTTGACATATTGATTAGTTCGCCTTCACCGGCGTCAACTATCTGCCTCTCAAGACGATCCGTCACTCGGCCTTGATAAGTTCGCCTTCACCGGCGTCAACTAATCCGCCTCTCGGCGTGGATCCAGTCCGCATTTTAAGCGTTGACTTTCCGCCTTAATGGGCGAGGTGTTGTTTAGTTCGTCTTCACCAGCGTTAACTAATCTATTCTCTGCTTTGGTTTATCCATGTTAACGGCATCGACCAGTCCGCCTTCACCGGCATCGACTGACCCGCATCGCTTTTGCCCACTTGCGGCCATAATATATCGTGTCCTAGACGTTTTGATTAATCTTTTAAGCGGTTGTTAATTCAATCCCATCATCGTGAATGTCGCTACCCGACCATCGGCTAAAGCACTTCACTCATTAATCTGTTGGTTAATCTTTTAAGCGGTTGTTAATTCAATCCCATCATCGTGAATGTCGCTACCCGACCATCGGCTAAAGCACTTCACTCATTAATCTGTTGGTTAATGTTGTAAGCGGTTGTTAACTCAATCCCATCTTCGTGAAGTCGCTGCCCGTCCATAGGCTAAAGCACTTCACTCATTAATCTGTTGGTTAATGTTGTAAGCGGTTGTTAACTCAATCCCATCTTCGTGAAGTCACTGCCCGTCTATCGGCTAAAACACTTCACTCATTAACCTGTTGGTTAATCTTTTAAGCGGTTGTTAACTCAATCCCATCATCGTGAAGTCGCTGCCCGTCAATCGGCTAAAGCACTTCACTCATTAATCTGTTGATTAATCTTTTAATCGATTGTTAATTCAATCCTGAATTCGTGAAGTCGCTGTCCGTCTATCGGCTAAAGCACTTCACTCATTAATCTGTTGATTTATCTTTTAATTGATTGTTAAGTCAATCTGTTGTCCGTGAAGTCGCTACCCGCAAGCGGCCTAAGCACTTCATTAATTTATCATCGCGGTCCTTACCGCCCTATTACTAAAATCAATGCCGGCCAGCGGCAAAAACTCTTTATTAATTGAACGTCATGGTACCCGACTCGGGGGCAAGACGGAAGATCGTACCCCACCTAACCCGATCAATTTGTTTGAGGTTTGACTATTCGAAGGTTACACGGAAGATTCGCCCATCACGGACCCTGTTGTCAAAGATTCCTCCGGGGCATCCGAGCTATCTTGTTTTCAGGCTCGGGGGCAAAACCTATTTGTAGCACAGATCAAGATCGAACTCTGGCCGCAATCAGAGCCTAATCTTGGGGGCAATTGTTACAGCAGGAAATATCCTCGCCTGACAGAAGGTCAGATTCCTAAAGATACACTGACCCGACAAGATCGAGAGTCTACATCAGAAAAGAGTATTTAATGTATTATAGGTCTACTGTTGATCTTTATATTAATATTGTAATAAATCCCTAAAATAAAGGGTTGAGACGAATTTAGGGTCACTTTTGGGCCTTTGGGGGTGAACCTCTATAAATAGGGGGTCACCCCCTCATTGTAAGGGATTCACTTTTCTCTCATTTCTCATATATCCAAGAAGCTCTCATATTCGTGGGAAGAACGAAAGTTCTTCCCCAACCGTTCGTGTTCGTTTATATTTATTGTTTGTCGGGCATAACCCAAAGAGCCACATAAATCTACCCGTACGAAAATGCCTGTCAACAATTTCTAGCTGTTTAATTTTTACAGGTTATGAATCGAATTGAGTTTGGTGACAATTAATGTTTGTTTCAATTTTACTTGTGACAATTTTTTATTCACCGTCGATCTTCTTGGGAAGAACATACTTGGTTTTAGGCGTTCTTGAGTAGCCGAAGAAAAAACCTGGTAATAGATTGAGGCAAATTATTCCATGAAAGACACAATATAGTGTTTAATTCATTCCCATTTTGTCTTGGTAGTGAAACATAATTTTAAGCTTTGTTACTTTTGTAAAGTCTATTTAATCCCCATATTTAAACTTTGAATTTCTTATTCTGGTTCAAATATCTATTTTATATACACGAAGGTTTCGACTGTTAAATCCAAAACCATTTTCGTAGATTTTTCCAGTATCACAAAAAATATTCTATAATTGAAAAACAAGATGTATGGAATTAATTGATTTAATCCCTATAATTATGTAAAGTGAAATATTGATATATGCGACTTGGTCATGGCATATATACAACTAATAATATATAATTATATATTTCATTCTAGGAAAACATGCCATTAACATATTCAAAGAAATTAGTTGATCCGGTTTCTAAGGTTTAGTAAAGATAATTGAATATATCCTATAATTAGTTAACTACTCCCTCCGTCCAATATTAGTAGGCCTACTTTTTGGGCAGTTATTTTTTGTCATAAGTTAGAGGGTATTATGAGGTATTGTGAGGTTCATTTATCAATAAAATTATTATTTATGAAAAATAAGATATTTATATTTTCCATAAACAATAACTTTATTGATATATAAACCTCACAATACATCATAATATCCTCCAACTTATGACAAAAAATAACTGCCCAAAAAGTAGGTCTACTAATATTGGACGGAGGGAGTATTAATTAATGCAGGGATTTTTTTTTTTATTTCGTCTATATTTTTTTAATTAATGTATTGATAACGTATATAGGTTAAGTATGTATATTTTCTATATATTTGACTTAATCTATTAGCCAACTATTATATTAACACAAAAACAATGAAATTTAATTGTTTAAATCTTGGGTTTTCATGTTTTTCATTATAAAAAAAATAGACTTAGCTTTGAATAATTTTAGATTTATATAATTTATATTTTTTAATTATTTATTCTGATTCAACTTAGTCAATAAAATTGTTTATTACTTTATTTTCCTTTTTTATATAATGTAATATGTTGTCCTGAAATTTCTTTGCTAAATATATTATTGTTAATTTCATTTTTATTAATTATTTAAAGGTTAATTGTAAATAAACTCACAAATTTTTTTGCAAATTGCATCCTAATCTCAATTTAAAATTTATTAGCAACTCAAACCAAAAAATCGATTTCAATTTGCCCGAACATAATGAATAATTATGCGTTGTTACCCGAACCAAACTAAACATACTAATACTATTCATTTTTCATTTTCGAACCGTAAAAAAATTATTTGTTAGTTCAAATTGTAACCAAATATTATGTTTGAGCTTTATTTGCAAAGATTCAAGCTTAAATTATATTGTTTGCTAAAAAATTCTGACTTATTTATACTCTTATCATATGGCATATTTCCAAATCTAATGGCACAAAATATGGGATAATTGTAAATTGTGGGATTGATTTTTTAACATATGAAAATTTATTACTATTAGAGAATAATAATACCGAAATTGTAGGAGTTTTTTTTTTTAAAGAATTTAATGTATATATGTTGTGTGTTTATCTTATCTTATGCGTATACATTTATGATTATTATAATACAAAATTTTATTAAAGTGTATAAAATAAATTGATCGGTTTAAGTATCCATTATTTTCAAACTTTGGGAATATTATAAAAAAATTGTAATTTAAATTTGATAACAGTAATACAAATTTGATCTCAAAATTTAATACAAAATTGTAATTTAAATTTGATACACATTAATACATACTATTACACCAAGTTATTCTTTTCAATTCTATATATCTCCAAAGTTTTCTAATTTTATATATTTGTGTATCTTTTTTTTTTCCCCTTAAAATTTCATTTAACAATCAATGGTCATGGTTATAGAAACCTACATACAATCTAAAGTTTAAAAATTGTGTGCATAAACTGATCACAATAAGTTATTTTTATTGGCAAAGTATAGTGAAAATGTTTTGTACACGAATTATTTGAAGATTATTAGTTGTTTCCACTAAAAAGTATTAATTGCTTTCACTTAAGGGTATTAGTTGTTTTCACTGAAGGAAATTAGTTGAAGGATACAAAAAATATTAACTAAATAATATTATTTGGTTACACTAAAGAGTATTAGTTGTTACATTGAAAAGTATTGCAAAGTGGTTCATATAAACATAGAATCATAATAATACAAATATTAAATAAATAAATGGTTTTTGTTTCTTATCTATAACTATATAATACAAAGACTTCTTCCTTTTTGGGTTTTGGTCTGGAAAAGACATTGGCCGTTGATTTCTCTCTCACTCTGATTCGTATCTTTGTCGTTCGTTTTTTTTTACTAATATGGTATGTTGATACATGATTTTTTTTTCTATTTTTGGCTGATTGCTTACCTTAAGGATTTCTTTCAAGACATCACTCTATTTATACTTTGATATTCTGCATGTTTGCATCCATCATTGTGTCTCTTTTTGTTGTTTGTTTTGGTTAAGGTGTCTGTGTATTTATGTAACAACGTTGTAATTTTGTAGATATTTTTTGGATGCTTATTGGATATTGCTGTGTAGTTATGGTTCCATATTTTATGAATCTTTTGTTTTAGGGTTTTTCTTAATTATATTTGTCTTTCCAAAGTAACAATGTATATTGGAATTTTATTGTAAATGTGTGGTACCATTATTGATGCTTTTGCAATCAGGTCGGCCGCCGAATATATGTTTTTTCTATTCTCCAATTAAAACTTGCAGTCCACATTTGAGTGATGGAGACGATAAATCAAAGAATGGTCCACGAATATGATGAAAGAGTATTTTGAAAGAGCTGAAGCATAGTAGATTTAATGTTATGAACAATAACATAAAAGTAACACATATTGTGATGATTATGATGATGTTTTTTAATGATGAAGCATAGAATATGTTGTTGAGGAAGAGCAGCTTATCGGATTTTTTTTTTTATTATTAGATGTCATTATTTTTTCTAGGATTATATTTTTTTGTAATTACGATTTATTTGTAACATTTGGAGATGTGGCCAAATTAAATCTTACGTATTTGAGATTTTAGCCGATATTTTCGGTTGAGCTGGTATACCATGTCAATTGTTTTAGGCTAATTTCAAACTTCATTAATCAATTTTGTACTATACATGTTAATCTGTCTCAGACGTTCGTACTTATATCATTTAATTGTAGTGCTAATTGTTTATTTGATTAATAATATTAATTATTAATAATCTATTAATTGTTTATTTTTTTATTTAAAATATTTTTTTTAATAGTATGATCAGTTTTATTTTGTTGAAGTCTGTCATATCTGTACAATTCTTCTCAGTTTATTATGGATCATCACATGATTAGTCTCATTAAAGATTGGTAAATGTTTGTTAGAAATATCGGATTGCATAAATATGATAAAATTATTTTTAAAAAGTATAACGATATTGATATATATTAATGTCAGAGCAATACTTATTTTCACTTATTATATACCATGGTTGAGAACTTGATATTGATATTTTCAGTTAGGTTCTTTAGTTGATTAATTTATTTGTATTGCTAAATTTCAATTACGCTATAATAGTATGTTGTTGTATCAAAATATTATTATTTTATGTGGATGTTAATGATTAGAAAGAATTCACTCTAGAGTTCCAGAGATTTATGTTTGGTGATTTTTTATCATATGTTATATAATTTTGTTAGTGTTTTTTGGTATTTTTAAATAATTGCTTTTTGAAAATAAACATGTTTGTTTTTTTTAATAAAAAAATGAATTTGAAAATTAGTAATTCTTAATCAATTTTAATACAAATTTGTTTAGAGATAAACTTATTATAAAGCACAACTATCTCAATTTACTCAATTCATCTATTACTAAATGACAAAGTATAGAGTGGAAATAATTAATACATAAATCACCAAAAAGTATTAGTTGTGTTCACTGAAGAATATTAGTTGCTTTCACTAAAGAGTATTAGTTGTTTACTGAAAACAAATTAAGACTTTTCAGTGAAGACAAACTAATACTCTTCAGTGAAAACAATTAACACTCTTTAGTCAAAACTATTAATACCTTTCAGTGATTCATGTATGAACCAATTTCACTCTATACATACTCTTACTAAATTTACCACCTTAATTCATAGTAATTTTATCAAGTATGACAACTATAAAATTATATTTTGTCTAACATATAATACTTACACCCACATCTCTAGAAATACTCATTGTCAATCTCATTCAATTTCAATACAATCACCAAACATACTTAATTCCGCACCTCTATTGCTACTATTGTTGATTGTATTTATCTCGATTTCAAATCTCAAATGTATGTTCACGAATGTTTACAAGACATAGTTATCCTTGCACCAATATTTGATTATGATATATGTATAAATGATTACATGATGAGGTTAAATGAAAATGAGTCACTTAAGTATTTCAGTTGCAATAATATTTGCAAGTGTGATTCGAAATTTGATGTTCTTGCTAATGTGTATACTCCTAAATTTTCCAATACTTTAAATTCTTAAATCTAATGGCCTACATACACAAGTTCGAAAAATTATTGTCTTTGAAACACAACCCCTTCTGAGTTACATGTCTAAAAAAAATATTATTCCTATTATTACAATAATTTTATTAATACTCCCTAAGTCCTGGAACTTTCGTAGTAGAGGATGACACACTTTTTAAGAAAAAAAGAGTATGTGAGTGTGAGATTAAATAAAATAATACTTTCATCCCCCTAGGAGTAAACTTCTCATTACCTTTTGGCTTTTGTTATTTTGTTTAAGAAACTATATTTGTTTATTGATATATGATGAACCACATGTTGACTTTTGGGGTAAAGTAACGAATAATGCTGAAAATTGAATGGAATGAGTGACATTTTTTGTAATATTGTGTGGATTTGAAGATTAATGATTAAATATAGAGTTACTTTTGTCATTTATAGAACAAAAAACTTATTGTGGGACGGTTCAAAAAGAAAAGTGGGAAATTCATATCATGTATTTTTCAAAAATAATAAAGACTATATTATTTTGTAATTCCTATAACAATTTTATATTCTATCTATTTATGTATTTTTAGTGATTTAAGTTTTAACCGGTGACGTTTGCTAGAATTTTTAGAGATTTAAGTTTTATGTATTTATGTATGTTTGGGCTATTATGGCTCAATGATCTCTCACCACATTATGACCTTTTACTAAGAATCCAAGATTAGCTTCCAACTCTTTCTCTCATTTTCTTAATATTTTTAATCAATTTATAATTTTCTAATCAAACCCTGTAAGCTATATCAGCAATTAGGAAATATTTCTTAATAAAAGTACATCAAAATAAATAAATATCTAGAGAGTAGGTCTTAAGTGAAACCGTCTCATGTCATGAGACGGTGGGATAGGGTATAAATTGAGCATGACACATTAACACTTTGACAAGAGTTAATATTAATTTGTGTTGTCTCATGCCATGAGACATTCTCACACTTACCGCTTTTGTTGGTCCCGTTTTTTCATTCACAAACAAGGACAATATGGGAAATTAGGAGAAATTTTTGTTTTAACACTGATGTTATGCAAGTCAGTAAAGCAATAAAGAACACAACAATGTAAAGTGGTTCGGAGGCTCAAGCTCCTACATCCACTGCCTGATTTAACAGGAAATCCACTTCCCGGGATTCTTGTTTTTAACGTGCCAAGGTGCACTCACAACTGGACTCACACCCCTCCGCGGAGCTGCCTCTCGAACTGGCCTCACATCCCTCTTCACTCAGGGACTGCCTCTCCTCACCTCACTGCAACACCTAACACTATTCTGGAAAGGGTTTAGTTTGGTTTGGTTCTCTCCAACTAGGTGAGATTTTCCCTTACATGGTTTTAGCCTTTAAGCTAAGGTTGGGAAAATCTCTCTAAGCTTAGGATGTATATGATGAGCTCGAGTATACAAACTGGAACACTCAAATATGACTATGAAGAATTCATTGTCAGTGTTCTTGATGGAGATGGTGCACCCTTATGACTCCCTCATGACTTGCACCACTCTCGCACCACCAGCTCACTTTCAAATGAAGCTTGAGTTTGTATTTATAGTTTGGATTTGATTGTTACCGTTGGAGAAAGTAACATTCAAATCCAGACTATCTCTGGAGTGAAATTCTCCTTTTCAGTGAAGTATGGCCTTGTCAGCTTTTGTCAGATTCGCTGCCTTGACTTGATTGGTCCACGTGGACTGAGTCCAACGGCTCTTTTCTTCAGGGTACTTGATCAGGGTAGTCCTGACTTCAGGCGACTTGTCTTCAGCTGACTTGTAATCCTCTCAGGATACCTTCCTTCAGTAGACTTGAAGTCCTCTTAGGAACCATCATTGGACTTTAAGTCTTCTCAGTGGACTTCCTTCAGTAGATTTGAAGTCCACTCAGGGGAGTTGACATAAGGCTATTTGTCAAGCTTCCCAGCCTCAGTAGCCTGACTCCTTCAGGTCCTACTAGGCACAGCACTGATCCTCTTGATCATGCTCTTCACTGAGTAGTCCACTGACCAGCTTAGAAAGTCAGGTTTATACTCAGTGGGACTTCCTTCAGGCTTCTCTTCAGGTTCAGGTCTTCTGACATGGCTTCAGTCTGTTCTCTTTTTGATGTTATTTTGACTTCCTCAGGCTGTGTCAGTGAGTTCCCCCTCACTGAGTTCCTCTCAGTAGAGTTTCCCCTCAGCCGAGTTCCTCTCAGCTGAGTTCTTCCTCCACTGATAACCTGTTCTCCTGAGAAACAACCTAGCCTGACCTGAAACTAAAAGATACTATCCTGACTGCTTTCAAACCTATTACATGTTGTTTTGGAAAATCATCAAAACTAAAATATCCCAACAGCTTTCAATCAATTAACTATAAGAATGTGAAACCAAAATAATAACATCTCAAGTAGTATATTTTATATAATTAATTGATAAACACAATGTATAGATACAATCCTATTTCCAACGGATGAAAAATGGGGGTGACAAGTAATCCTGGGACGGATGGAGTATGTTCTTTTTAATGTTAATATGATAGTTTTTTGGGTTTTTTGTATTATATTATAAATTTTATTATTTTATGTTTGAACAATGTGGGAAAATGATATTTTTCGTCAAATATTTCGGCTAAAAGTCTAATTGATCATTTTAAAGATGACATTAAGAAAAATTATAACCACTGAATATTGATGAAATCATTGAACTTTCTGTGAAATGCAATAATATTGAACTTAACTATGATAAGGTTTATATTTCTTTTGGATGGAATTTTTTTTAATTCCTTACTAAAATTGTTAATATAATATATTTTTAATATTTATTTAGCATGTACCAGTGTTGAGTGTAAATTATTTTGTAGAAAAATCGGTGTTTTATTATATTGAAGAAGAATTGGTCCCAACTTATTACGAATCCATGTTCAACGGTGACTCATATTGTCACATGCTTCGTCTCACTAAAGTTTAATATAACTAGATCATAAAGACTCATATTACAAATATTTTATGTTATGTTCTTATTTGAGGCATAATTTTTTTTCATATATTGTCATGATAGTATTTCTTACAAAAGAGTTGTTATAATTGGTTTGATTTGATTACCCTTTTTTAATTATTTGTAGAGTGTCATCTCACTCTTTTAACCCATAAAATTAATTTTTACAAATATTTAATAAGTCATAAATTACTATTATGTGTTTGATTTTGATATTTTTTTTTTCTTTTTAAAAGTAAAGGTATTATTTAAAAAAATGTTATATTATAGATTATTGTTTAAATTATTTTAACTATAGCTTAAAATTGTGTGAGATTGTCTCGTGGAACTAGATAATACAAATTTAAATACGCCTATGTTGAAATGTTAGTGTGATGGGTCCAATTTATAACATATCCCAGGAGTAAATTTTGATATGAAAATGGTTAATGATAAACTTATCATGAAACTATTTTAAAGTATTTAATATTATAAATAGAATATAAAAAAAATTAATGAGAAATATCGTTAATTTGAGTTCAATTTTTTTTTTTTTTAGTTATATATTTCTAAAAAAAATTTGTAGATTTTTTATTTTATAATTAAAATATAACAATTATTATAATTTAAACAATGTAACAAATTCCGGCCGTGCGAAGCACGGGTTGTACTATCACTAGTATACTTAATACCTTGCATATGTGCACACAAGATCTTTGTCAAATTAAATTCAAGCATATTAAAATTAGACACGGCTCTTATCATTTTTTTAATAGGAAAAGATTGCATTCATAAATCTTGAAGAATGAGGGTCCTCCACCCTTAGGAATGATCATAAGTTTCACAACATTACAACTACAAACACAATACCACCAATTAATCAATATCGGAATAGAGAACCACAACGAATTGACCTTAAGCTTTAACCTAATCAAAAGCCAAAACCAAACTCTACCTCTAATTACATCAACCATTTTGCTTGAATTTGGAGCAATATTATTAAAATAAAGTTCGTTTCTCCCTTTTCAATTAGACCACTCAATTCAAATCCTAAGACTATCAACCACTTTAGCAACCTTCCCATACGGCCATACCCAAAAATGTCCCCATGCAGTAGAAAATGATCGACCGAAATTATGTGTGCAATCATTGAAACTCCAAGTCATTCGTAGCAAAGAGACCAAATTTGTTGAGCAAAGTTACATTCCACAAAAAGACGAGGGATGTTTTCTTCCTTATCTCCACACATTAGACAAGCTGACTCCCAATTCTCACACATGATGCATCTCCTTTGAAGACTATTCTTTGTGACCATTCTTTATTTAAACACCTTCCAATCAAGCAATTATTTGGTATTTCTTTGAAGCATCATTCTTCTAAACTCTCTTGTAGGCCAACTTCTCCACCAAACCAGCTACCCCGTCGTTGATCTGGTCCATGAAAATTTTGTATGCCGTTTTGATCGAGACTCGCCATCAATGGATGTAAACTTGGAAACTCTTGTTTATTCATTATACCCCTATTATGTGTAAATATTCAACCAAATTGAGAAGTCGTCTTCATTCCATATGAATCTTATATTAAAGCAAAGGTTGGTTCTGCACAACACAAAAATATTTGTAACCTATTAAGTTTTAAAATACAAATCATAATTAAGTTATTCCAAAGATCAAAACAAATACCAATACCAAATTAGTATTTTGGTATTTAATCTCATAATGCAGTGTGTTTCAAAAGGATTCTCATACTTGTGTATTTACCTCCACTGGAATACCTTTGCATCTCCTAGCTTGGGTGGTCTTTCCTTCACCAACTTTGAGACGAGACATGATCTTTGCAGCTGAATGTAATATTGCATTAGTATGAGCTCTCCTAAAATTTTCTATTTCAACATCATTCTGTAGCATAACACAATCAAGATCAAGAATGACCCATCTACAATGGTTAGGTTAACAAAACATATCACATATAATTTTCTGCGTTCTGAGACAAGATTCCATGAACCAGGTCACTAGAATGGAGTAAATTGCAAAACAGACTCTCAACTTAAATTCCAATCACTTGACATTAGCATGATGAAACGATGAACAGTAATCTGAAAATGATACATAATAAAAGTTTGATGTTGTGTCTAAATACCTTATTTTTAAGCAAACCTGCAATTTCAGACAACTCTACTCTTTCATGATAGGTTAATGCATTATTTCTTTCACTTGTTTGTTCTAATCTGTTAGAGGCTCAACTATTTAAATGGGTTGGCAACTTCAAGTATATATCATCTCATCATTTGATAAGCCAAAGATTCAAATTTACTATTCCCTTACTAAGTGGATATTTTGTCAGATTTCCTCTTCTAATTCTCTGTTTTATTTATAATTCAAGACCATCAAATTGCAAATTGTCACACCAATATTTTGGGAGAAATCAAAATATAGGCAGACTGCGTATTTATTGAAATAGAGACCCCAACTAACAAGAACTTAAAATTAGCAGAAAACCAAACAATTCAGAAACTGCACACCCAAAAATATGAACTCAGAAATTGCAGAACCATTGTATCAACCAATATCCATCTTAAAAAAATTCACAAAATATAAAAAGAATTGAATCAATTCACAAAGTATAATAAAAAATATAGAAGCCTACCGTAAAAATGGGAAAGGATTGGGCTTTTAAGCATGCCCAAAGGACGATGGCGGCGAACTCTGTAGGCGGGGCGATCGTGAGGGCGGCGGAGAGAGGAAGCGCGAGCTACTGGTTTCAACCCCTTTTGCGATAGGCGTCGGGGGACTGCCTTGGCCGCTGAGAGAGAGAGAGAGGAGAAACAAAGATAGATGAGACCATCCACTGTGGAAATTTGGAGCCCCCGTAAGAGTAGATTGTCAGTGTACTCAAGTTTGGATGGGGTTGAAGAGCATCCATTATATCCATCCATATCTTCATCCTGAAAAGTTATTTGCAAATCTGAAATGTGTATCTCATTCACCAGCTCTGCTTTACGAACCACCTCATGCAATGCAAATCACCATCACCAACCAATCTGATCTTCAATTTCAGAAGTCCCCGAAGATGCTTTAATTTCTTCAATAATTCCAACTTAATCCCACCAACTCCCCCCGGGAATTCACTCAGTTTTGGGAACAAGTGTTTCAGGAATCCTATAAAGACTATTACACCATTCATTATGCACGATTAGCAGTTCTTGCAAACCGTAGAAGCTCTCTGGCAACTCCTTCAGAGATTTATTCTCGACTATGCCAAGTGAATCACATTCCCAATTTCCTTGGGTAACTCCAGTAACCTATTATAGCTCAAGTCAAAGAACCTCAAGTGAATTAAATTTTCAACTTCCTTTGGAATCTCTTTAAGCTTACACATACGCAAAGAAAGACTTTGCAGGTAATAGAGTTGGAAAATGGCTTTAAGGTCATCATGTGATAGTTTAATACGTTTAAAGAACAACCGCCTCAAGTGAATAAAATTGTTCATTCCTCGTGGAATACCTTTATACCATCTAAACTCCGTAAAACTATACTCCATCACCCTCATACGCACCAGCCAATTACAAAAATTTGGAAGAGGTTTACTTAGGCAATATAAGGTACAAAATTTGCCCACCACCAAAACATGTGAAGGGCCACAAGCTGGGTTAGTTTTGCACCTTATCATTTCTGTTGCCTCCACCTTATCCTTATTTTTTAGAAATTGAGCAAAATCATGTACTATATCGTGCATCTTACAATAACCTATTTCACACGTTACACCTTTCTTAA
Organism: Ballota nigra; assembly: GCA_947034835.1. Lineage (NCBI taxonomy): Eukaryota > Viridiplantae > Streptophyta > Magnoliopsida > Lamiales > Lamiaceae > Ballota > Ballota nigra. The sequence continues at coordinate 104,425,086 of OX344722.1, forward strand.
AATCTTGAAATAGAGAGCGCATTGCTAGAACATTGGAGCCCAAATAACCAAGTGCCATCCAATTAGATATTAAGTCCTCAACATCAATCTCAATATCTTTAGGAAAAACTGCACAATATGTGAAACAACGTTTAAGTGGTGGAGACAATTCATTATAGCTCAAAAGCAAATGAGGGAAAAGATCAACTTCAACTTCCTCCATTTGCCATATTTCACTATTCAATACCTCGCTCCACTGTTCCAAGTTGTTCTTAAAACACAAAAGACTTCCCAAAGTCTTCACAACAAGTGGCAAGCCCTTGCATTTTTCAGCTATTTTCTTTCCAATGTCCTCAAATGCCCCATCATTCTTTCCCTGAAGTGCCACACTGCACAATAATAACCAACAATCATTGTTTGAGAAAAGTTCGGGACGACATATGTCACTCTCACTAGAACCCATCATTTTTACAACCCTGTCACTTCTTGATGTCACCAAATATCATACTACCTCCTCCACCACAACCCAAAGAGTTTTTGAGGGGATTCCATTTGTTAGAATCTTCTGTCCAAACATCATCAAGCACAAGAAGAAACTTTCTCCCCGAAATAGACTCTTTTACTTGTTTAAAAAGGATATCCAAATTGTCGGTATTTGGAGAACTCCCAACCTTTATGCTCTCAAGAATCCCTTTGGCAACGGCAACCAAATCAAAGGGATCTGAAACACATAACCAAATTCTCAACTCAAAAAATTCCACTACCCGGTTATCATTATATACCATCTGGGCCAGAGTGGTCTTTCCAAGTCCCCCGTACCGACTATAGATAGTATGTGAAAACCTGATTTCCGTTGGCTGCTACTTGCATTATCCATAAGTTTGGTAAGAAGATCATCTCTATCCATATCTCGTCCGCAGACTTCTTCTAAGTCGATCATGGATGTAGATTGATCTCGCCAGGATGCAAGCGAAGGATCAACAATGGGCTCGGAAACCACAAAACCATACAGGTGTCTCTCTTTCAAGATCTCATCAAGTATTTTTTGGCCAATACTATGACGAACAGCAACTTTCTTGAAACACAAACAAGAAGATGATGGGCATACCTTATGCTTCGAAGGAGCATTCCATCTGAAATTTGAGAAGGGCGTAATCCCATTCGTCTCCATTTCGTACGCTGCCTGTTCCAGCCTGGACAACCAGTAGTTGATCTTCTTCGATTCTCAGCATCGTCCAACACGTTTCTGACGGTCTGCAGGTCCACCGCAATACTGTGAATCTTCTTCTCGGCGCCTCTCACCAGGTTGATATGGTACCGACCATATATTAGAGCAATCAGACGCTCTGCTGCCGCTGAAACCATAGCGTCCGCCATTGATCACTATCTCTGTATATTGCTTTTTACTTTTTTTCTGCCTTGCCTTGCTTTGCCTTGGATGAATGAATGCATGATGGTATCAGTCCTTCACATACCAATACAACAACTGTCGAACCGAAAGTCTACAGAAATAATTATAAAAAGAATATATATATATATATATATTATTAGCTGGCCTGGCACCCACATGCAAACCTGACCTTATTGAAATTATTTTATGTAGATGGTTTTGATCAATTCATTTAAGATAATATATAATTAATTAAACACGACTAATGGAATCTAATTAGCGACAAAGTCTGTGGGTAGTTGTACCAAGTCCATTCAAAAATTCATAATTTTTGTCCCAGTCTCACTACTACAAATTCGAACTAAGATAGCTGTACTTGGACAGCCATTAAAAAAACCGCTCTCCAAGTGAGAGATTAGAGAGCGGTTTTACAAAATTTATTTAAAAAAAAAAAAAAAAACAACTAAGACAGCGGTTATAAACCGCTGTCCAAGATTTGAACTAAGAAAGCGGTTTTAAACCGCTGTGCAAGAGGTGAAAGCTAAGACAGCGGTTAAAAACCGCTGTCTAAGGGGTAACTTAAAGAGCGGTTCAAAACCGCTATCTAGGTGGTTCTTGGATAGCGGTTAAGAACCGCTGTCTTAGATAATTACTTGGAGAGCGGTTATTAACCGCTTTCTAGGTGTTTGACCTCTTTTACCCCCTTTGACCCACATTCAGATCCCTAAATTCACCACGCACGTCGCTCTCGCTCTCTCCTTTCTTCTTCCTCTTCATTCCCACGCCGCGCCATCTCCTCCGCCGCCTCTCGACTCCGCCGCCTCTTCCCACGCCAGCCACCTCGCGACGCCACCTCGCGACGCAGCCCGCCGCCGAGGCTCCTCTGCGACGCCGTCCCAGCCGCCGCCGAGCCTCCGCCGTCCCAGCCCGCCGTCCCAGCTGCCGTCCCAGCCCGCCGCCTCGCCGCCGCCGCCAGGTAAATTTCTCTTTCTATTTTTTTCTAGTTTTAGTTATTAGATAATTTAATTGATGAATTTGTATTAGATAATAATTAGATTATTAGGTGTATATTAATCTAATTGATGAATTTGTATTAGATAATTGTGTTTAAATTATTTCTAGTTAATTAACTTATATTTGTATTAGATAATTGTGTTTAAATTATTTCTAGTTAATTAACTTATATCTACAAGTTATAAAAATAGCTAAATGTGTGTACGCAATTAATTAGTCGACTTTTGGCTAATTAATATGACTCCATTTTGGAATGACGTATTGTCTTAATTTGTTTGACAAAAAAAAAAAAAAATGTTTAGTTGAAGGAGAGGTAATAGTTATTATTTTGAGATTGATGACCAAGAATTATGTTTGTATTTGACTTCATGAGTTAGGGTATGAATTCAAAATAAGTTTGACAATGAGTAATTGATTATGATATATATATATATACTTGATTATGGTATTGGTGAGTAATAAATATGATCCTAGTATATACTTAATTGAGCTCATAAGATGATTCTTATGAAGCATTGTTAGGGTTAGAATTGTTAATTAATTGAAGGCTTTAGAATTAATTTTAGATGAAATTGTTAGAATGCATGTTAGGATTAATATGTTATAATTTTATTTGAAATTGTTAGAATGCTTGTTAGAATTTTAGAATGTCTTGGGACTTATAGAGTGTCTTGGGATTTATAGCATGTTAGAATTTTAGAATGTTTTGGGACTTATAGCATGCCTAGCTAGAGGTTAATAAATTTTACAAAACAGTAGTAGTTGTAAATAGAGTTGAATTACTAATTATATATAGACTCAATACGTGTGCTTTTCGATTAATTTATATAGGCATCTCTAGTTCTATATGGATCGAAAGTGGGTTCGGGCATATAGATTATCAGAGGAGTATAGGAATGCGGTGGAAGAGTTTTGTAATCATGCAATTAGACACTGCACCGACCATCGATACATTCTATGTCCGTGTTGGAAATGTATGAATGGAAAAACTGTTAGTGGTCGAGAAAGTTTGTTTGACCACTTGATGTGTCACGGTATTGATAAAACATATACCGTTTGGACATTTCATGGTGAGGGAAGAGATGGATGTAGCTCTAGCAACATAAGAACTGACTTTAGGTTTGAAGATACAGTGGATGAGGATAGTTTCAGAGATGTACCGAATGTTGATACATCGAGTGGGGATGACACCAATCTGCGAGATCACCCTTATATGTTTGAAAAATTAAGGGATGACGCTGGATTGCCCCTTTGGCTCGGGTGTAAGAAGGCAACAAAAGTGTCAGCTGTGTTGATATTGTTCAACCTAAAAGCAGCACATGAGTTATCTGATGTGTGCTTCTCAAGTATGCTGGAAGCAATTAGTGGTCTATTGCCCGATGGAAATGTACTGCCTACGAAAGCATATGAGGCTAAGCAAATGCTTAAGTCCATCGGGTTAACACATCAGAAAATTCATGCTTGCCCGGGTGATTGTATCTTATTTCGGAAGGAGTACGAAGACCTCGATGAATGTCCCAAGTGTGGGAAGAAGAGATATCTGAAGAATAAATCTCCAGCGAAGGTGATGTGGTACTTCCCAATAATACCAAGGTTCAGGAGAATGTATAGTAGCGGTGTGGATGCTAGAAATTTAACTTGGCATCATGATGATAGGATCGATGATGGAATGCTAAGACACCCTGCTGATTCACCCCAGTGGAAGACATTCGATGCCAGACATCCAGAATTTGGTGACGAGCCACGACACTTGCGTCTTGCACTCTCAACTGACGGAATGAATCCGTTCGGTATCCAAAGTACCAACCACAGTACATGGCCAGTGATTCTAATGGTTTATAATCTTTCACCGGAGTTGTGCATGAAGCGCACTTATATGATGTTGTCTATATTGATATCAGGACCCAAACAACCTGGTAACGACATAGATGTATATCTGGCTCCTTTGATAGAGGACTTGAAGCTCCTGTGGGATGAGGGCGCCGATGTGTATGATGCTTATAGAAAGGAGAATTTCAAGTTGAAGGCCATGTTGTTTGGGACTATCAATGACTTTCCCGCTTATGGGAATGTATCTGGATATAGTGTGAAGGGGGCCGATGCATGTCCTTGGTGTACCACGAATACAGATCACATTCGTTTATGTCATTGTAGGAAGACTGTTTATATGGGGCATAGAAGGTGGTTGGAGCCAACACATGAGTACAGAAGAATGGCCGATGCATTCGATGGCACAATCGAGACACGTGGAGCACCACGTTTATTGTCAGGTACAGATGTATTGAACGAGATGAAGAATGTCAACACACAATACGGAAAACACTTTGCAAAGAGTCTCCCAACTAGAGGCTGGAAGAAGGAATCAATTTTCTTTCAATTGTCCTATTGGAAAGAGTTGTATGTTAGACACTTCATTGATCTAATGCACGTTGAGAAGAATGTTTGTGCTAGTTTGCTCAATACTCTGCTAGCTGATAACAAGTCTAAGGATGGTTACAATGCAAGAATGGATATGGTTGATATGGGTATAAGAGCTGAACTGACACCTGTGTATGAAGAAGGTAAACCACCGAAATTACCTCCTGCTGCACACACCTTGTCCAAGAGTGAGAGAAAAATTCTTCTTCAAACACTAAAGGATGTGAAAGTACCAGAGGGTTATTCGTCCAACATACAGAGACTTGTTTCAGATGATGGCGTGAAGTTGATGAATCTGAAATCGCATGACTATCATGTCATCATGGAGAATTTCTTGCCCATTGCAATACGTTCTATCTTGCCTGAAAATGTGCGCATAACCATAACAAAACTTTGTTGGTTCTTCAAGGCAATGAGTAGCAAAGTTATTGATCCTAGAAAATTGCTTGGTTTTCAGAGACAGATTGTGGGGACGCTTTGTGAGCTTGAAATGTATTTTCCTCCTTCATTTTTTGATATAATGATTCACTTAACCGTTCATTTGGTTCACGAGACAAGGATGTGTGGTCCTGCTCGTATGCGATGGATGTATGGTGTAGAGAGATATATGAAAGTGTTGAAAGGGTATGTGATGAATATGTACAGGCCGGAGGGATGCATTGCAGAACGCTATTTAGTAGAAGAAGCAGTCGAGTACTGGTCTGAATTTATTCCGAATGTCGCTGCAATTGGACTTCCAAGTACCCGATACACCAATAGAATGGATGGTGAAGGCATTACCGGTGGCCAACCTGTAAGTGTTAGTATGAAGGAGCTAACACGGATGCACTTGTGTGTACTTCACAACACGGTCGACGTGCTTCCTTTTATTGACCTGCACATGCAGGCACTTGTGGATCTTCCAGAGGTTATGCACGCATTAGGGAAGATTTGGTGAGATTTGCTAACTTTTAATTTTTTTTATGATCATTCACTTCATTAATATATATTCAGTTTTAATGATTTTTTACATGTTTATTATTATCGTAGAAAGAAGAAAAAAGGAAAGGTGGAGAGAGTGCACCTGTTGTTACCCGTTATGAGTTATTTCAGACTACAAGAAAGACTCGAGATGGGAATGTTCCCGATCCCAAAACACAGCATATCATTGATGAAGCGGTAATTCATCCATTATTTTTATCTTTAACATTATAAACTATTATTTAATTTGAAATGATTTAATAATATTTGTTTGTTATTTAGGAGCGCATATCTCAGAGCATGACGCCCGACGAGGCTCGCACTGTGGGGACTGATGATCTGTTTGCACGGGCAATAAATTGTCAGGAGCATCCCGGACGCATACGGGGACTTGGATTTGGCGTCACGAAGAAATCATTGAGTATGGCACCTGGTATAGCGGCTATGTCTAAGGTGGATCAACTTTCAGCACAGGTTGCCGACTTAGCTAAACAAGTTTCGATGATATCAAACCATCAAATGAGATACGGGATGTCATCTAGTGGTGCTAGCTGTGAAAACAGTGCTCCTATGTTTTCCGCTGAGGCTAGAGAGAGTGCTGTTAGAAACAATGCTTCAGACGACTTTCATGATGCACTTCTAAACGTCTCCAAGGTATCAGATGTATCTCGTATTTGTTTTAATTAAGTACTAGTATAAATTTTCTAACTGAATATCCTCTTCGAACAGACGACTCCTTGTTACCTTTATTTGGATTATCCTCTTCGGTTGGTGGCCACTGGAATGTTGTTCGATAGCTCCAGTGGAGTGATCCATGGTCGCCCAATCACTCCTGGTTTTGTGAAAGTCACCCTCACTGTACCTGAAATTGGACAAGAGACTTCACTGTTGCCAAAACCAGAAGATGTGGCCACCACAGTCGGAGACGCGATCGGGCATTTCCTCGAATGGCCGCAAAACTTGGTTTCTCTCACAAAAAAGGTAAAATACATGTTATTAAAGTAATTAATAAGTCAATTTATTTTAAATAATATTACAAATATTGATTGTAGATACTCCCGACTCCACAAAAGACTACACAGAGGGAGAGACCAGGGGAACCAACTGTTGGTGTGCGCAGACGGCGATTAGGGTACCCCCTGGCCGGAGACGTACCCCACGATGTCACTGTAATGAGTACGGTGCACTACATGGTGTCCTCCAGGTTCAATACAATCACAGTGCCCATTAATGCTTACTTTAACTATGTTGGATATGAGGAGTTCATCATACGAGATTATGTCGAAGAAGTCTTCGATGACAAGTGGTTGAGTGCAACTACCATGACTTTTTACCTCAGGTGTGTTTACTTAATTCTCAACATTTACTTCATTTATAGTTTAACTTACTTATTAAATATTAATATTAGCGTATGTTGGTTAAAGGTATTTGGGCGAGGTATATTTAACCGTAGATGTCGTTGCAAGTGCAAAATATTCCTTCATCTGTCCCCAAGTGTGTAGCATTTTTGGTAATAGGACACAGTATATGAACGACATTGTTCAACATATGTTGAAATATACAGAGAGAGACCATCTCATTTTTTGGCCAAACAATGTGGGGTAAGTATAATAAATATTTCATAAAAAAATTTATTTATACGAACAAGCGATTAATTTTAATTTTGTTAATATAATGTAGTAATCATTGGGTGATGTTGGCCATAAGAATGAGGGATCTTACTGTGTATTATTTGGATCCAGCTACGGATGGGGTGTATACAAATCGTCCCGATCTTATAGCATTTATGGAAGGGTACGTAAGTTAATTTTTAATATTCTCATATTATGATTTGTTTTACTTTTAAGATGAACTGACTCTAATGTATATTTATTTTTTAAAATAATTATATAGTGTGATGGCAATGTATCAGACTAGTCTTCCAGGTAAAAAATCAGATACCACCAATATTAGTAAAGTGCTGTGGAAAAACATTAAGGTAAGTTACTTTAGAAAATTAGCAAATCTATAGAAAATAATCATAGTTATAGTACATGATTGTAATTGTTAATCAATAGGTTCCGAGGCAGCAAGATGGCAATCACTGTGGACATTTTGTGTGTTGCTACATTGAAGATATAATCTTGACTTCTCGGACGACCATTCCTGAAGAAGTAAGTCGATTATCGATTTATTTTAAATATGATTGAATAAAAAATGTTTATTATTTAATTAAATTTTCTATGTAATTTGCAGTTTGTGCATAGGCCTCGGATCCCTTTTTACAACAACGCTCGAATGGAGAAATGGAAGATGGATTGGATTGGGTATCTTTACAATCGATTCTTGTAACATTATTATAACTTTTGATAGCATCATATATATATATTAATTTGTGATGAATTAATATTTCATGTTATTGGATCTTATATTATATTTATTTGATGTTACGAATAAATTATTAGTATATGTGTTTTGGTAATTTTGTATATATTAGCAGGTTTATTATTTAATTGAAAAAAATATATATTTAATTGAATAAAATATATATATAATTGAAAAAAACGGTTAAAAAAGCAGGTTTATTAATATATATATAAATAAAAAAAATTAAAAAAGATCTTGGACAGCAGTTAATAACCGCTGTCTAAACAAATAAAAAAAAAATAGAAAAGGCTCTTGGAGAGCGGTTTTTAACCGCTCTCTAAGAGTGAGGCTTGGATAGCGGTTATTAACCGCTCTCTTAGTGTGGCACTTGGAGAGCGGTTTTTAACCGCTCTTTTAGTTCTTCCTCTTGGAGAGCGGTTCAGAACCGCTCTCTTAGCTCCTACCTTGCACAGCGGTTTCTTAACCGCTCTCTTAGACTAACATAGCTGTTTCTTAGAAAGCGGTTTTAACCGCTTTCTAAGTGGAAAATCAACCGCTTTCTAAGGTCTAATTTGTACTAGTGTCTATTGTACAAGCTCAGCCGTTCGATTTTGGAATCTGGTAATTTGATGATCATTATTCAGTAACGTTATCATATGATTTACGTTATCAGTAACAATCCTGTGTGTCCATCGCATTGTGAAATTATTGGTGCATAATTTAACTCTTATTATATATTAACATTGAAATCATTAAATAATTTAAATTTTTTATGTTACATCAATTGCAAACAACCTTTTTCTTCCTCGTGACTTATTCATCATACTAATACTATTACATACATTTATATATACTATAATATTTTATTAAGAGTTTTATCAATTTAGGGTTTGAAAGATAGTAAAGTTATCAATTTAAGGTCTGAAAGATTTTTCCTGTCGATTCAGGGTCTGAAAGATTAAAAACTATTGATTCAAGACCTGAAAGATAAAACTATTAATTTAGGAGTTACTCATTTTAAGACCGTGTTTGGTCTTTAATAATTTTTTATTATCCGGTAATATTTTTATAAATCATATTTTAAAAATATAAATATATATCAATTTCATGTGATTGAAAAAATAAGAAACAAAAGAATTAATGAAAAAATAATAATGTATATAAATAAAATAAGAATATAAATAATTATATGTCAAACATAGTCTTAATATTATTGAGTCTTAAAATTGATAGGTTCTATCTTTTAGGTCCTAAATTGATAGTTTTCTATCTTTCAGATCCTGAATCGATGGAATTTTTTTTAGGTTTTATATTGATAGTTTTACCATCTTTCAGGCCTTGGGTTGACATTATTCCTATTTTATACTGTGATTTCAATTTATAAATCTAATGGGGGAAATTACAGAAATGGTCCCATAAGAATTAGTCCTCATGAATTTAGTCCTTTTTTTAGCGCAAGTAGTCCTTTTTTTAGCGCAAATAGTCCCATACGATTTTTCCGTAAAAAAATAACGGATTAACGAGCATGAGGCCCACACGCCCATTAGTTTTCTGCCAAAAACTAGCGCGTATGATTCCCAACTTAAAAATAATTCATTTCAAACTTCTTAAAACTCTACGAACTAGAGTTGCAGAATCGCCTCCATACTAGCATTTTACATTGAAATGATTGTTAATAGCAAAAGCTCGTCCATTTCCCTCCAAAAATCAAGTTGAAAAGGTTTTTCCATCCAATATTCCATAGAAAACTGTAAAATATTTAACGAATGAGACCTTTTCTGCTAAAAATGGGACAAAAAAAGAACATGGGACCAAATCTGTCAAGTACAAATTCTCATGGGACTATCCTTGCAATTTACCCAAATCTAATGATATCAGTGAAATACATGTGATCATGATATCAGTGAATATATGAAATTAGGTAGCATTTGGATGAAGTCATTTGTAATGTAAGAGATTTGAAAACGAATGGTCAAATCCATTGATTTCAAATGACACGGTTTTGCTATGTATTTGAAATTCCTCTATTTTGAACTAGGGATATAGCTAGAAATTTGAAATTCATCAATTTGAATATTTTACCCAAACAAATGGAGTAAATTTACAACTCAAGTCCCTCCATCGAACACAGCCTTACCGATTTTGTGTATTCGTAAAAGATGTTGCTATAATTATATAAATAAAGAAGACTTAATTGTTGATAAAATCATATTTTTTGCAAATTGAATCTAATCTCAATTTTTGGTAAATTAAACTGCATTTTAACAATATTTTGCAATTCAAGCTCACGAGCAGAAAATCTCCTTTATCAGAAGTCAATGTTGTTCTAATATTTAAACTATAAACTATATTGTTATGATATTTATAGGCTGAACAAAATTGTTTAATTCTATTAGTTTGCTAGGTTGTCATGTCATTTTGAGTCAGTAGATTTCTGCTTATGAACTCAAATTGCAAAAGTTTGTAAGGATGGAGTTTTATTTACTAAAATTTAAAATTTGAGATTAGATTGAAATTATGAAAGGTGATGATTTAATTCGCAAGTATTAAATAAAAAACACTATTAGCTGGTAAGCACATGTAACACTGGCCTCTACTTAAATTATGTCTGGTTAGTAGCGTTTGACTTTATTAATGATGATTAAGCATTAACGGAATACCAATCTTACGCAACAAATAAGGCCGCATGTTAGTGGTTAAAACAAATACATTAAAAAATGAACATATTTGTTTCCTTTCATTCGTGAACAAGCTTATGCCATTGATTTGGAATGTGGTGATTTAATGATCGGATGAGGTTGCGCTTTTGATTTGGTTAAGCTCAATCCTCTGGCCTGAATCACCTATCAGTGTTACTGAAATTATTTGACTCTCTTCAAAAAGAAAAAGAAAGAGAAAAAAAAAAACTATTTGACATTGACAACTTTTAACAGAAACCATAAATGCAAAAGAGGCCATGGAAGTGCCAAGAAAAGTATATATGTGAGGAAGATTTTTCAATATTGAATGTGCAATGCTTGTCTATCATATATACAAAAATGAAGACCGTCGTTCGAATTATAAATCCCTGTTTTATCCAAAATGAAGTTACAAGTCTTATCCAAAGGAAGTCTTATCCTGTAAAATTTGACAACCAATTCCCCCGGAAATACACGCAGTTTGTAAAGAAGTCCTTGAGAAATTCTGCAAGACTCACAACCTACATTATAAATCTAAGGTTTGAAGTTCTTGCAAATCAAATATGTTCTCTGGCAACACTTTCAGAGACTTGTTCCACTTTAAGTCAAGGTGTCTCAAGTGAATCAAATTCCCAATTTCTTTTGGTAACTCTTCTAACAAATTACGGCTCAAGTCAAGGAACCTCAAGTGAATTAAATTCCCAATTTCATTTGGAATTTCTTCAATGCTACAGTCTCGCAAAGAAAGACTTTGCAGGTGATAAAGTTGGAAAATGGCTTTAAGATCTTCACGGGATAATTTAGTACATCCAATTAAGGTCAACTTTCTCAAGTGAATCAAGTTTTGAATTCCTTGTGGAATACTTTCACGAGTGTTAAACCTTAACACCCTCAAATGCACAAGGCAGTCACAAAGATTCGGAACAGAATCTCCGCTGCAATATAGGGTACGGAATTCATTCACCATGAAAACTAGTGAAGATTCACAAATGTGGCAAGTTGTGACCTTTTCTTTTCCTGTTGCCTCCATCCTACTCCTATTTTTAAGAAACTGAGCAAAATCATGTACTATATCATGCATCTTACAAATTTTTATTTCACTCGTGTTGCTTTTATAAAAATCTTGAAATAGAGAACGCATTGCTAGAACATCAAAATACTTTCTCCCTTTGAGTTCCATGTCCCCGATGTTGGAGCCTAAATAACCAAGTGCCATCCAATCTTGTATTAGGCCCTCAACATCAATCTCAATATCTTTAGGAAAAACGGAGCAATATGAGAAGCAACGTTTAAGTGTTGGAGATAATTCATTGTAGCTCAAAAGCAAATGGGGGAAAATATCTACTTCTGCCTCCTCCAATTGCCATATTTCACTATTTAATACGTTGTTCCACTGTTCTAAGCTGCTCTTGAAACGTAAAAGACTTCCCAAAGTCTTTGCGGCAAGAGGCAAGCCCCTACATTTTTTAGCTATTTTCTTTCCAATGTCCTCAAATTCCACTTCATTCCTTTCAGAAAGAGCCATACGACACAATAATAACCAACAATCTTTATCTGAGAGCAATCTTGGGCGACATATGTCACTCTCTCTTGAGCCCATCACTTTTGCAACTCTCTCACTTCTTGATGTTACCAAAATCTTACTACCTGCTCCACCACATCGTAGGGCATTTTGTAGGGGTTCCCATTTATTAGAGTCTTCTGTCCAAACATCATCAAGCACAAGAAGAAATTTCTTTCCTGAAATAGACTCTTTTACTTGTTTAAAGAGGACATCCAAGTGCTTGGTATTTGGAGAACTCCCAACTTTTATGCTCTCAAGAACCCCTTTAGCAATAGCAGCCAGATCAAATGGATCTGAAACATAGATCCAAATTCTTAGCTCAAAAGATTCAACAACTAAACCATAGTTATATACCATCTGAGCCAAAGTGGTCTTCCCAAGTCCCCCTGTACCCACTATAAATAGTATGTGGAAACCTAATTCCTCTTGGTTATCACAATTATCCATTAGTTTGGTAACAAGAAGATCTCTATCAATATCCCGGCCATGAACTTTTGTTAAGTCGATCATAGAAGTAGATTGAACTCGCCAAGATTCAGGCGAAGGATCAATATTAGGTTGGGAAATAACAAAACTATACTGATCTCCCTCTTTCAAGATGTCATCAAGTTTTGCCTTAACACTCAATATTTTCTTGCCAATACTACGATTAACTGCAACTTTCTTGAAAGAGAAACACGAAGATGATGGGATGAAGGAGCACACCTTTTGGTTGGCGGGAGCAACAATAGATTCAGATCGAGGTTTCTCCATCTGATGGGTGAGAAGAGCGTAATCCCATTCGTCCAAAACGTCCTCCATTTCATATGCGGCATGTTCGAGCCTAGATAACCAGTAGTTGATATTTTTGTCCTTAAATCTTCTATTCTCGGCATCATCCAACACGTTTCTGATATTCTGCAGGTCTACCGCCAGACAGAGAACCTTCTCCTCGGCGCCCCTCACCAGATTGATATGGTGACGAGCCTGCTCTTCGATGAGGCCAATCAGTCGCTGTGCCGCCACTGAAACGATTGCGTCCGCCATTGGTCACTGCTCTCTTTAATTTCTTGGTTATGTATGTGAATTGCTTATTGTGCTCCCTGTCCGTGAGTTGTAATAGCAAAGGTCTGAAGAAATAATAAATGAGCCGGCGCCCACACGCAACATGCATGCATTCACAATTAATGGACTGTCGGTAGATTTGGAATCTGGTGATTTATGGATGCCATAATTCTCATTTATTCTGTTTTTTTATTCCTCTTGGTTCTTTTATTTTAGCTCTTCTTTTTTTTTTTCCTGGAGATGATTGTTTTTTCAGATTTGGTGGTGTGCCAAATGATTTGGGCTTGCAATCCCCAATCTACCTTGTTCTTGTGCATTTTAAAAAAAATGAATTCGTTGAAAGATATGGTGAAAGACATCTTAGTGTGGGGTGTCTCTATCCATCAAAATAATTTAAACGTTGCATATGACTTTATACACTCTCCACCTCATCACAATTGAATTGGAATAGTTTCGTAAAGAAAAAAAAAAAAACACGGTAATACTCATGTGCATCGGTCGCACTATGTTGTATTGTTTGATAACACAAGGTAGAATATCAAAATAGAATATGAGATTCTAATCGACCTGCTGTCTCGAGATCTGAATTATTAAAATAAGTTAATCATGGTCAACTTAAAATGGAATTTCACTGCTCATATTAAGACTTTTCGTTATTCAATTTTATATTCAAATATTTGAACTAATAAAATTATCGCAAATGAATTATATAAGTATACATACGTACGATATTATTATCGATCAAATTATTATATAATTTTTTTAATCAAGAAAATAAATTATATTAAAGTAGGAGTACAAGGGTACTCTAACCATTACAACCAATTTACCTCAATATAGAAACCTAAATTACCGCACGAATCTCAGCAGCTAAATAAAAAACACGACTACACCTTGATCTCAAAAACTACCAGATTCCCTGTACATGAATGAAGCAGCAGTAGGGATGGAAAACCACTCTTCAAAACCAGAAGACTCTAAAACACCTACCTTGAAATTTAACTAAGCTAACATCATTGCTTTAATTTCTTGAAGTTTCTTTGGGACATTGAACGAATTAAATATTCAAAAAAATCATTACATCAATATTATACTTTGTCATTAATTTTCTCAATATAGTTTCATAAAGATATTTGCTCTAATATTTTCACATAATATAATATAAATAAAAAATTATTAGCTGATGCACTTAACACCGGCCTTTACAAAAGTTATTTTTGTTTTATGGTTTTACTAAATAAATCTTTACTCTAATATTTTCCCATAATCTAATACTACCTCCGTCCCACGACACTTTGCACAGTTACTATTCTTCTCATGTTTTCGCGAGCGATTTTTTTTATTAGTATTTGAAATGATAAAGTAATTTTAAAATTACTTTATAGTAGAGTAGAGGTAGATCTATCATACCCTACATTAAAGATTATTTAATCACTTCAAATACTAATAAACAACTCGCTCGCTAAAACACGAAGATAAAGTAACTGTGAAAAATGTTTGGGGACGGAGGGAGTATAAACAAAAAAAATTATTAGCTGAAGTGCACTTAACACTGGCCGTAAAGAGTAAAAGTGTCATTCCACTTGTAAAAGTGTTATTCTCATATAGCATAAGTTGTATTTTACATTAGACAGTTAAGAGTTAGTTTTCCATCTAACTCTTATATAAGATAGGAATTTATACTTTGCAATTTTCAACTTTACTTCTACACTTCTGTAAACAGAAACCGACTCATTCAATAAAGAAAGTTCTTCTTCTTCTTCATTCGAAGTTTTCTCAATATATAGTATCAGTTTGTGATTCATCCTAATCACCAGCTCGTTCGATCCTTGCTTCTGCGAATTCATCGAGTTTTATGCTCGATTGAAATTTCTTTGCCCTAGATTTTGAGAATTTTTCGGTTCGAGTATTATTTGACCAATTCTTGGTCGATTTCTTCTGTTTTTTTTTTTTTTGTAGAATTCCAATTAATTTTGTGATTTCAATTCGAATTCCTTTACCATGGCTACCGAAACCGAAATCAATGTTACGGATTCTCTCGATTCGGCAATTAATTCTTTTTCCCCATATGCCTTACACCACAATGATAATCCGGTCGTGGCCATTGCACTGGATCATCTCACTGGTGAGGCGAATTTTGTTGAGTGGAGCCATGTTGTGACTCGAGGTTTGAGCGTAAAAAACAAACTCCCGCTCATAGACAGTTCTTTGCATGTCCCTGCAAAAGATGGTGACAAGGAGATTTGTGCTACTTATCTTCGAGAAAATGATTTGGTCCTCCAGTGGATACTCAATTCCATGTCTCCTGATATCAAGAAATCCCTCAAGTACTTTGTGTCTGCAAAAGAGGTATGGGACGAGTTACATATTCGTAATTTTTGTTCTGATTTGACAAAAGTCTTTCAGTTGGAAAAATCTTTAAGTAATATGGCTCAGGGTAGTCAATCTATTGTAGAATATTACAATAATTTCAAGACTGTTTGGGATGAGTGGATGAGCCATATGCCTATTATTAGGTGCCATTGTGGTGGAACTTGTACTTGTAATCTTGCTGCTTGACTTAAACGCAAAATACTAGCTTAACTAGTAGTTACCCCACAAGAGTATGGGATCACGGTAGTATGGGCAAGTATATGGACCAAGTATTATCAAACACAAGGGAAAGTTTGTATGGGAATAGATCCCTGGAAATCTACGTCTCGTAGGTAATATGAATGTAATATTTTGGTTTATAAACTGACTCTAAACTATACTATACTATCTATATGCTATCAATGAAATTAAACTAAATAATGGTTTTAATGCAAATATGAGATGATGATGCTCGGGATAGAAATTCCTACGTATACTACCGGAGTTGGTACAATAACTAAAATAATCGTGATGTGCAAGTAATAATCCTAAGCGTACTAAAACTAGGCAATCAACTTCCCTAATCTAGCACAAGATTGAAAGACTAAAAGCTCAAGAATTAACCCTAAGAGCATTCCCAATGGTGGGAGGCAAACCAATGTTTGCCTCCAACCATCCAAAAAATCCACCCCAATGGAGCTCCAATTTTGGAAGCAAACTCAACATATGTGAATAGTATATGTTGAGTTTGCTTAGGTACTATTCAAGAGGCAACTCAATTTTGGGTTTTTTTTTTTAATTATTTAAATTATGTAATAGTTTTTTTAGTATATAAAATTCAATATTAGGCAAAAATTACACGAGACCGTCTCATGACATGAGACAATATATATAAATATTTATGTATTTATTATTTATAATATAATGGGACATAAATATTAAAAAAATTAAATTATTAAATAGAAACACAAATTGTAATTAATTGAAATATAATAAGACAACATTAAAGAAAATACCAAACATTAAATTACAAAATACAAATTTTAAATTAAAAAACACAAGCATGCTAATAAACTAGAACACACAGAAGCATAGCTAAGCAAACGAAATACAAATTAAACATGAACAACATGACTTTTAATACTCTCCAAGATCACTTCCAGATCCTCCGATATTACCAAAATATTGCCCAAAAGGATTTCCAAATTGAGTTTGATTAGCACTTTTTTGCATTATTTTGAATTGCTCATTCCGAGACCATTCACGCCTATTCGGATCTTCAATAGTTGTCAAATCTTTGTCCATAATTTTATCGTCCCTTCTTTGTTCAGCTCTCCTTGCAAATTCATCTATGGCTTTTTTCTGTTGCACATTTGATTCAGCCATAACATCGACGATCTTTTTATTTGTTTCATCCACAGATTTTATAGCACGAAATGAATCTTCCCCTTTCTTTCTTTTCAGTTTAGCCTTTTTCACTCCTTCTGGTCGGATTTGAGATGATGAACCACCATCAGTGTCGTCACTTAAGTTGATATTGAACGAAGATACTCCCGGAGATGAGAAAACAGGAGAATTTGGCACAGATGCATCTGATTGTGATGAAGAAAAATTTATTTTGCGTCTCTGAGTGTTACTTCCTACCTCCACAGCATCTTTAATTTGACTGAACACGTGATCAAACCTAAATCCATGCTTCTTATACTTTGGATCAAGTCTCAACAATTCCTTTGCTCTATGCATCTGCATGATTTATATATAAAAAGTTAATATTGAAAACTATAATATATTTTACATATAAATAAAATAAGAATATCAACTTACTATATCTTCATTTGAGGCACCACTCGGGTTTTCACGTTCGACTTGCACAATGCACGCATTCAATGACCTAACTGCAGCTTTCATAATATTGAAACGATCATTCAATGACTTCAAGTTTCGAGCCCCCATGGTATTTGGTCGATTAGAATTATAGTAGGCTTCTATACGTGACCATAATCTGTTTCCAGATTGACCGTTTCCTACAATTGGATCTTGAGAGATTTCAACATATGCTTCACAAATGAGAATATCTTCCTCACAAGTATAAGAAGAAGATCGGCATGTCGTCATTCTAAATTTGTTAAGGTAGAAAAGAGAAATGAGACACAAGTTGAAATTGAAATAAAAGTGGTGCCTCCAAGAAATATTTATAGACTGAAATGTGCTTTTCTGCACTCTCACAACTTTTCTCTTTTAAATCTACGGTGGAGATTAAAAGACCAGATTAGCTATCAACGGCTACATTTGAATGCACATGGATTGTGCTTTTCTGCACTCTCACAACTTTTCTCTTTTAAATCTACGGTGGAGATTAAAAGATCGGAATAACTATCAACGGCTACAGTTGAATGCACATGGATTGTGCTTTTATGCACTCTCACAACTTTTCTCTTTTAAATCTACGGTGGAGATTAAAAGATCGGAATAACTATCAACGGCTACAGTTGAATGCACATGGATTGTGCTTTTACATTTGACATTATAAAAATATACCATTCATAATTCAATTTCCTCACTTTTATCCTTCAACCTTGTTCAAAGACTATTGTTTCTCTCACCATTTTTATACTATGAATTCCAATTTCACTAGCTCTTCTTATATATCATCATCTTCTTCTGATGATGATATTGAAGAGTATGGTCGCGTCATAACCAATTTTCATCAACAAAACCAAAATCTATATGAGATAGCATTGTCCAATAATAAATTCCTTAGTGAGTGGCTAACCGATTCAAATGTTGAGCCTACCCGTGGAGGCTCAATTGTTGGTCATAGAATGATACATCGTGATCGAGAAATCGCAGATCGTAATCTATTTGATGATTACTTTACTGAAAATCCAACATACGATGAAACAATGTTTCGTCGCCGATTCCGCATGTCTCGAAGTTTATTTCTTCAAATTGCAGATGTTGTTAAAAATCATGATCATTATTTCTTACAAAGAAGAGATGCAGTTGGTAGACTTGGTTTGTCTACACTTCAAAAAATAACAGCAGCATTTCGGATTCTAGCGTATGGAGTTACAACAGATGCAACCGATGAATACATAAAAATCGGAGAGTCTACTGCAGTTGAATGTGTAAAACGATTATGTCGTGCTATTGTGGAGATTTTCTCTGATCAATATTTAAGATCGCCGACTGCTGATGATATTGCAAGACTACTTTTTATAGGTGAGCAACGTGGGTTCCCGGGCATGTTAGGCAGTCTTGATTGTATGCATTGGAAGTGGAAAAATTGTCCTACATCGTGGGCTGGACAATACGCAGGCCGCAGTGGTTCAGCATCGATCATTCTTGAAGCTGTTGCTGATTATGATCTTTGGATATGGCATGCATATTTTGGTATGCCGGGATCTAATAATGATATCAATGTGTTGGAGAAATCTCATCTTTTCTCTGATCTAGCTAGAGGTATTTCTCCTCCTGCGCATTATGTTATCCAAGGAAAAGAATACAATATTGGGTATTATTTAGCAGATGGTATATATCCCAAATGGTCAACTCTTGTGCAAACCATTCGCGATCCACGTGGCAGGAAGAAAAAATATTTTGCACAAAAGCAAGAAGCGTGCAGAAAAGATGTGGAACGTGCATTTGGAGTCCTCCAAAGTCGATTTGCAATTGTAGCAAATCCTGCTCGTTTTTTCATAACCGGTGATTTGCATGATGTAATGACTGCATGCATTATAATGCATAATATGATCATCGAGGATGAAAGAGATCTCAGCGCCCCGATTATAGAAGCAAGCGAAGTTACAACTCCACAAGTAGAAATGGAAAATAATGGGAATTCGACATTTCAAAATTTTCTTGATCGATATAGACATATCAAGGATGCTGATGCTCATTTCGAACTTCGGAATGCTTTAATTGAACATCTTTGGGAAGAATTTTCTAATTCGGAAAATTAATGACTATCAATATGTAATTTTATTTTAGTATTGCATTATGGTGTTTTTTTTTTTTTTTTTGCATTATGTCGTGTTAAATATGTAATCTTTTAGTATTATTAATATGTGATTGTGATGAATTGTGTTCTTGAACTTGGATATTTTATATCAAATATATTAAAAAATATTATATCAATGAATTATAGTGCTTTTATTATTTTATTAAATATATCGTATTTTTTGTGTTTAATTTTTAAAGATTTAAATGTAAATACATAAATTTAATTATATACATATATTAAATAAAATAGAAAATAAAATTGATTAAATTAAGAATATTCTAAGAGAATATTCTTTTTGAGTTAAAATTTGAGTGGAATGGTTGGGAGTGATTTTATTGTTGGAGGCAAACTTGGAGGCAAATTAAATGAATTGGAAGCAAACTCAACATTCACCATTGGGAATGCTCTAATACTTCGTCATATCAACCTACTTCACTAATCCACCAATCAAATTATATGGATTGTGCTTAATTATCGAGATCCTAATTTAACTAAGGTGATGCGGTCGTCCTCCCTAGATAAACCGGTAGATGATAAACCCCTTCTAAAACCCTTTCCTTAAGCCTATTCGTTATTAAGGAGTGATACAGTCGTCTTCTCTCTAACAATTTTCGTACTCAATTCCAAGATTGTTTTAGAGTTTATTAGAAGCATTCAATAATTAAGAGAATCAAAACTAAACATTACGAATTATCCTAATTACGTACAAACATCCTACTTTTACGAGTTCATCCTATCCTACGTGTTGATGACCTTTCTCAATCTATGATAATTAGTGGATGTTTTAGCTAAGTGAGATCACCAAACAAGAACTAGAATTATAAGTGGTAATCAAGAATAAAATTTGCAAGAGTTTTGGTGTATTTTTTTTAATATATGAACTTATTTTGACCCTTTCATGAAGGGGTATTTATAGGCTTACAAGCAAGTAGGAGGTGTCACTCTTTTAGCCCTTTGATTTTGGCTTTGACAAGTATTTAACCACTTGTCTTATTCCTAAACTATTACATTTTATACAATGACAAGTGTTTAGTACACTTGTTTGCTCCTAATGTAATGTTCAAACGAGTGGAATTTTGAGTTGTTCTTCGTGGCTCAGTCTTGTTCGCTTGGTCGCCTAAATGGTGAGTATCTTGCCCTTGTTTTTATTTTAATTATTTGTTTGTCTTGCTTCTTTGCTGTGTTGGTCGCCTGACATCCGTCTGGCGTCACTCCTGGTCGCTAGGTGTATAAGACCTTCTTAAGCTCTGCTGGTTGCCGACTCCTAAATTGCATTATTAATCGTCCATCAACATTGCCCCCTGACTTGTTTTTATTAGGATAATTTTTTACTAATGAGGAACAAGGCACAATTTTGGTAGAATGATATCCGCATGTACGGAGCGAGCAACAAGTTTTTGAATTCCTTTGAGCGGGAAGTCCGGCGATCATCCGGTCATCCGGGGCGATCAACAGAGTCTTCTACGCGTGCATGACGGTTGAGATCCCGAGATTTCTCGGAATTTGCAACGTCATGGGCGGCGGGTGACGTCATCGCCGCCCACGCGTATTTCTTTTTTGCAACTAGGGGCCTATGGAACTTTCAGAAAATTCCGTTTTAACCCCATTTTTATCCTTATAAATACTTGTCTTTCATTCTTTTTTCCACTTTTTCGAATTCTCATTCCATTTCCGCCATTAAAGCTTCTCTTTTAAGCTTTTTGCTTCAATCTTCTCTCGTTTGTTGTTGAATCCTTGCCATTTTCCGTGTGAATCACCGAGGTAACTACTGATTATAGCTTTATGTCTTATTTTTGCTCTTTTTTTTCATTTTTTCTTTTCGAAAATTTCTTCCGCCGCCGTCCTTGCCCTCAAGCACCGCCGCATTTTCCCAGCACCGCCGTGCTACGCCGTCTCTGCCCCCAAGCCTTTCCTTTAATTTTTCTTTAAAATTCTCCGTTATCCTTATCATTTCCTTTGAAAATGACCTCCCAAATGGCCTCTTCCTCGAGTGAAACTGCTTCAATCGAGATTTTTTAATGCAATCCTGGAAAACGTCCAATGGAAGAAGCTTCCCCTGTTCCTCGCCGGTCGATTCATCAGGCCCTAGCCCGAAATCCGAGAACTCTGTTAGTGGATGAAGAGACGGACTCCGAAGCGTCCTCTGTTGTTCGCTCCGTTGAAGCCCATGCTTCTGAGAATTCTGGCGACGAAGAAATCCAAAGTCCTGCTGGTCGCCCAGATGCAGAAGAAGCTACTTCCTCTGACTTGGGAGAAGATTCGGAGGAGGTGGCCGCTAAGATCGAAGCTGAAAGCGACCAACCTGAGGTGGAGCGACCACGATTGGCGGTAACTTGGGAGTTTGTTGAGGAGATAGGTTTCCCTACCTCTAGAGTGACTCATGAGTCTCAGATCCCCGAAGGAGTTGTTCGCCAGAATAAGTGGGAAGAATATGCTGCTCGGTACTCCAGCACCTTTCCTGTTCTATCCCGTGTGATCATGTCCGCCCAGGAGAATACCTTTACATCAAGCAAGATTTCAAGCTTGATCACCGAGGGCGACTTGGATAGCATCAGATCCCACTACAAGATTCCATATGACATCCTTCTGTATGCCCCCAAGAAGGGAGAAACTGCTGATCGCCCGCCACCAGGATGCACGGCGATCAACCTGGATATTTTGAACACTGAGTTTCCTTTGCCGATCCATCCCCTTATTGGCCGCTTCTTGGAGGATGTGAACTTGGCCATCACCCAGATTACCCTTAATGGGTGGAGTAATCTGCTCGCTTTAATGACTCTTTTTGGCCTTGAAGGCTATAAGAACAAACTCAGTACGACCGAGATCCACTATGCCATGGTTATTTCAACCTGCAAAGAAGAGGATGTGGGCTGGTATTATGTAAAGGCGAGGACGGGGGTTAAACTCATTGAGGGAGTCGCCAACAAAGTAAAAAGTTAGCACAATCAGTTCTTCTTCATAGGCGGGGACTGACGAGCATCAGCGGACTTTGCTGGCGGCCAAGCGCGCATTAACTCTCCTGAACGTTTTGGCATAGTGAAACGTAGGCATTCATTTTTCCTTCCTGGGACTGCGTTGGGGACTAATTTTAATTTCTTTTTTTTTTTGTTGTTTTGCAGGTCCAAATTTTTTGAAGTGGGGGCATCCAGATTTGAGTGAGGAATTCTTGTACACCCTAGCAGTGATAGTGTTGCGAAATTTTGCTGATCGCGACATTCTCCATCTCTCGAAGGCTCTTGCCGGAAGATCGCCCAACTCTTCACTAGTCCCCATCATTTAGAGGCTCGGGCAGAGATCCCTGAGGGTAATCATTCTTACTGATTTTTACTCTCTTGTTCGCCTGATCGCCTGAAGTTAGTAATTTTTGTTTCTTCTTGCTCTTAATCAGATCAACAAGTGACTGTCGTCGTACCCACCATCCTGAGATCTTATCACCTGTTAGCCGCCAGAGTAAAGCAAATGGCCGCCTAGGAACCTACCAGGAGGAAGCAAGACCCCCCCTCTCTCTTATTCGACTCCGAGCTGGGGAAGAGCCTGCCCCCCATGCTCGCCCACGAGCCGCTGCTGGTCGCTCCAAGGGAGCTTCAAAAGCTGTTTTCTCTCCCCGTGGTGCGGAGAAGGAAAAAGAAAGGCCTAAGAAAAAGGCACCTCGAGAAGACACTCGCGGTGAAGGAGAGGGCGCTGAGCGAGCATCAAAGCGCTCAAAGTCCATTACGGAGGCGAGCAGCCGTGCTCCTCGCTCCCCCGTTTCTAAACCCACCTCACTTGAGGTTGTGAGCGAGCAGCAGACTGTAACTGCTATACTGAGCAAGAAAGCGCGAGCATCCAATGATCGCTCGTACCTGGGATACGACCCAGTAAAGCTAAGGGACTAAGTGTTTTAATCGCCACCTTGATGGTCACTTGTTGAGGTACTTTGACTTACTCATATTTTTCTTTCTTCTCAGGTACAAACCCGAGGAGCATCACGGGCGTACAGACGTGCTTCACCAGCTTAGCTGCGTGAAGTCTCCTCCTCCCTACATGGATATTCCGGACTCTCACGTTCGGCGAGCAACAGAGACGGTCCCCCATTCTTGGACCAAGACTTGTGAGGACATTGTCCAAGGGCAGACCGCCAGCGACAATGCACGACTGGTCGCCTACAATGCCATCCATCAAGCTGTGATGGCTCAAAAAATTCTTGACCAGATCGTTCTCTTGGAGAGGACTAACCGCAGTTTTGGTCGCAAGATTGACGGTTTTGAGGCGGAGAGGGCAACCACTTTGAAGAAAAAAGATGATGAGCTTGCCTAGGAGAAGGCTGAACATGCCAAAGCAGTGGCGAATCTGGAGCAGATGTACAATGCCTCTGTGAACAGCGAGCAATTTGCCATAAATCAATCAGAGAAGCTGTCTCTCGAGTTGGGGGTCGCTGACGAGCGAATAAAGGTGCTGGAGGGTGAGAAGACCGCAATGGTCGCCCGGGTTGAGGAGTTACAAGATGAGGTTGCTCGCCTTCAGCAAGAGAAGACTGGCATGGTTGCCTATGATGTCTATGCTCAAGATGTGGCCGACAACACCAACTTGGGTTATGTGTGTGCCTATGCTGAGAGTATTAGATCGGTGAAGTTTGCCTTGGACCATGGCATGGATGTTTTGGCCACAACCAAGAAAGACTTCGTTGATTACGTCAAGGACAACCCCGTCAGTGTCGGGTTCTCCGTTCCGGTGGCCGATCTCGGGAAGATGGGAGTTCCCTTGGACATCTTTGGGGAAGGTGTTCAAGTCATCGCTCCTCAGTTCTCGGGCGAGGAGCCGAGCAAAAAAGCTGATATTTTTACGGCCTCCACTCTCTTCCCCTGACTCCTATTGATGGGGCGGGCACTTCGACTGCAGCGACCACGACTGAAACCGCCGCTACTGATGCAGCTCCATCTGCCCCGGCGACCACCGATGCTCCTCCGGCCCACCAAGATTGAAGACCTTTATGTTTTTTATTTTTCTAAGACTTGTGTTAGGGCAATCTTGTACTTTTGTTCCCCTTCCTTGTAACCTTTTTTTGCTTTTTTTAATGAAGAAGAAATTTGGAAATGTTTGTTGTCTTTATCACTTTTCCTTGTAGTTTTCTTGTTTTTTGCTTGTTCGCCTCTTGCGCTGTTGTTCGCTTGCGTTAATACAAGCTCCACGAACTTAATATTTTTTTCTTTTTGAGATAAACATCTTCATGCTTAATGATCGCCTGATCAGCTTAGATGGGCTCTTGTTGTCTTAAAAAGACTTAGCCTTAAATAATTGGGCCTTATGGTCCTTTAATGGACTTGGCCTTGAATGTTTCCTTCGTGGTCGCCCCTAATTCTGGGTCTTATTGTCCTTATGTGGATTTAGCCTTGGGTTTGTTCGTTTTTAGCCTTGTTGTTCGCCCCCCTATCTGGGTGTTTGAGCGAGCAACTTGCTTTGTGAAACGAACAAATTATCAAATTAATCTTTACAACACAAATTTTATATACATCCATGAAATTTTGAAATTTTTTCAACATACTTACAACTGTACTCATACAAATAACATGAAATTTTGAACTAAATTTTACATATACCGTACAATTTTTGCCTATTGATAATACTTTTTTAACAAAGCTGCATTCCAGGAGTATTGGGCCGAGTTGCCTTCCATGTCTTCTAAGTCATAAGTACCGTTGTTCCATTTCTGAGTTATCCTGTATGGGCCCTCCCAAGTTGGTCCAAATACTCCTGGTGGTGATCCCCAAACTTTTTAAGTACGAGATCCCCGGTCTTAAATTCCCTAAGTTTTACTTGTGAATTGTAATACTTTGCGATCCTTTTCTTATATATTGTGTTCTTCATTTATGCTGAAATTCTCTTTTCGTCAACCAAATCCATCTCTGCAGATAAAGCCTTGTTGTTCGCCTGTTCGTCGAACATTGTTGTTCGCTCTGTTGGTACCTTCAGCTCTATGGGTATTACTGCTTCAACGCCGAATGTCATGGTGATGGAGTTTCTCCTGTACTTGTCCTGTATGATACTCGATATGCCCATAGCACTTCTGGTAGCTCTTCTGACCATTTTCCTTTCTTGTCCACCAACCGGATCTTCAATACGTGTTTGATTATTTTGTTGACTGCTTCTACTTGGCCGTTGGATTGTGGATGATATGGGGTTGAAAAATGTTTCTTGATTCCCCATTTCTCACAGAAGTTTCTTATTTTCTTGCCTTCGAACTGTCGTCCGTTATCTGTCAGAATTGCTTGTGGGACTCCGAACCGGCATACAATATTCTTCCATATGAAGCTGGTCATCTTTTCTTGTGTAATTATCACGAGCGCCTCCGCTTCAGCCCACTTCGTGTAGTAATCTACGACCACCACTGCGAACTTTACGTTTCCTTTTCCAGTTGGGAAAGGCCCTATGATGTTAATTCCCCATTTTGCGAATGGCAATGGACTATTGACTGCTATCATCTCGGTTGGTGGCTTATGGATGTTGGGTGCGAATATCTGGCATCTGTGACAAGTTTTTGCAACTTTGATAGCATCTTGCAGTAATGTAGGCCAGTAATACCCTTGTCTCACTGTCTTGTAGGCCAACGCATGCCCCCAGCGTGATTTCCGCAGACGCCTTGATGAATTTCTCGTAAAACCTCTTGGCCTTGCCCTCTTGTCAGGCATTTCAGTAACGGAAGTGAGAACCCTCTTTTGTAGAGTTGATCATCCATGATTGTAAACCTTGTTGCTCACCTGGTCGTCTTGGTCGCTTCCTGAGGATCTCCCGGGACTTCACCATCACGAAGATATTTGATAATGGGTGTTCTCCAGTCATCTTCTTCATATTTTTCATTCACTTGATTGACTTTGTAGTCATGCGTTGATGGTTGACATATTTTCGTGATGGTGATTTCTAACAACTCCGCCGGGCCCGTGCTGGTGGCCAGGCGAGCAAGTGCATCTGCTTGGGCATTGTTCTCTCTGAGTACTTGTTCAATGTAAATTTGTTCAAATATGGAAGCCAGATGGGCTACGATTTTCTAATATAACGCCATATTTTTGTCTTTCGCTTCATACTCTCCTCGGACCTGGTTGACTATCAGTTGTGAGTCACCATATATTTGTAGCCTTCTTACTCCGTCTGTCAATGCTAGACGGAGTCCGGCTATCAATGCCTCATACTCGGCTTCATTGTTCGTTGCCATGAAATCGAATCGTACTGCCGAGGTGAAGATTTGTCTATCTGGGCTGATTAGTACTATTCCGGCTCCTGATGCTGTGTTGGTGGATGATCCATCGATGTACATATACCATGGATGATTATGACCTCTCGTCGGATCTTGAGGAAAGGTTAGCTCGACTATAAAGTCGGCTAACGCTTGTCCTTTGATCGCTGTTCGAGGTGCATATGATATTCCAAACTGGCTTATTTCGAGGGACCATTTGAGGAGGCGGCCAGTAGTGTTTAGCCTTTGCAAGATTTACCTTAACGGGAAAGTCGTCAGGACTTCTACCTGATGATCGAAGAAGTATGGTTGTAGTTTCCTGACGCTCATCATCAATGTGTATGCTAACTTTTCCATCGGGGAATACTTGATTTCTGCCTCGTGCAACGCTTGGCTCACATAGTAGATGGGTAGATGAAACTTCCCTTCTGCACGAACCAGGACTGAACTGATGGTCACTTCTGAAGCTGCCAGATACAGGTATAGTCTTTCTCTCGAAACTGGTTTTGATAGAATTTTGGTGTCACTGAGATACTCTTTCAGTTGCTCGAACGCCTGTTGGCAATGATCTGTCCACTGAAATCCTCCTTTCCTGATGTCATAAAAAAGGGTCGATATTTGTCGCCAGATCTTGAGATGAATCTATTTAGGACCGCCAAGCATCCGGTAAGCCGTTGTACTTCCTTGACGGATCTTGGTGGCTGCATGTCCAAAATAGCCTTCACCTTTGATGGATTTGCTTCAATGCCCCGCTGGCTAAC
Organism: Ballota nigra; assembly: GCA_947034835.1. Lineage (NCBI taxonomy): Eukaryota > Viridiplantae > Streptophyta > Magnoliopsida > Lamiales > Lamiaceae > Ballota > Ballota nigra. The sequence continues at coordinate 104,452,802 of OX344722.1, forward strand.
AAGATGTCCGAGGAACTTGCCTGAATGAACTCCGAAACTGCTTTTCTTTGGATTTAGCTTCATGTTATATGCTCGGAGTATTTCGAATGCTTGTATCAGGTGTTCCAAGTGATCTTCCTTCCTCGGGCTTTTTACGACTATGTCGTCCACGTATACTTCCATTTTTTTGCCAATGTGTTCATCGAACATTTTGTTAACGAGTCGCTGATATGTGGCTCCCGCATTAATTAACCCGAACGACATTCTCTTCCAACATAGCAAATTTTTGTTGGTGTAAAAAGTTGTGCTTTCCTGGTCATCTGGATGCATTGGTATCTGATGGTAGCCAGCAAATGCATCCATGAATGTGAGGAGTTCATGTCCCACCGTGTTGTCCACCATCTGGTCAATGTGTGGCAATGGAAAGTTGTCCTTGGGGCACGCAGCGTTCAAGTCCGTGAAGTCGATACATAATCTCCACGTGCCATTTGGTTTTTTCACCAACACCGGATTTACCACCCATCTAGGGCATAATGCCTCTTTGATAAGGTCATTGTCCAGTAGCTTCTTAACCTCCACATCCAATGCTTCGTACTTGTCGGGCCCAAACTTCCTCCTTTTTTGTTTCACCGGTTTCCTTGTTGGGTCAATATTTAGCTTATGGCAGGCATGCTTAGGGTCAATACCTACCATGTCACTGTGTGACCATGCGAATACATCGAGATTAGACTTTAAGAATTCTTCCATTCTGGATCTGTAAGGCTCCGGGAGCTCAGACCCAATGAAAAGTTCTAAGTCTTCTCGGTTCGGATCAACTTTTATTGCTTCCAACTCTTCGACTGTCGTTGCTCTCTTTTTTTTATTTTTCCATCGAGGATCAATGATGGGCCCTTCCAAGTTGAGTTCATCTTCAATTACCATTGGCTCTGCTCCTAGCCGTGGTTCGAGGTCTTCCACCTTGTTTGGGCAAGGTTCAGTCTCTTGTCTTTGTTGGCGTTTTGGATTTTTTTCTCGCCCTCCTGCTGATCGTCTACCTCCATCATCTCCGTATCGATGGATTCCATGATCTCATCAAGTATGGATGGTTCATCTTCAGCACTGCTGCTCGACTGTTCGTCTATTACTGATACTTGATTATCTTTGGGTAGCAATTGCAGGAGGCATTCACGAGCTCTTTTTTTATCGCCCTTTACTGTACCTGACCCTTTTGGTGTTGGGAATTTAACATAATAATAGTACGTTGAAACAACTGCTTTGAATTTATTAATAAAAGGTTGGCCGAGAAATCCATTATAGGAGGATTGTTGGTCTACCACTAGAAATTCTACCATTCTAGTTAACCTCCTGTCAGGATTCTCGATCGATACAAGTTCAACTGACAACGTAACTACTCCTAGGGGAACAGTTACAGCATCTCTGAATCCCACTATCTTATGATTACAATCTTTCACACATTCCGCACAATCTCCTATCTGATCTAATGTACTTTTGAATAGGATGCTTGTATATGAGCCGGTGTCTACGAGCAATCAGTGGACTCGGGTTCCCATGATGTTAGCACATATGATCAATGAGTCGTTGTGCGGGGTGAGCACTCCATCCAAGTCTTTCTCTGAAAACACCAAGTCTCCCGTCTTCTTGGTGGCCTGGTTGATTCCCACTTCTCTCACTTGGGCTACCGCTCTCAGTTCTTCTTTTCTTTTCCTTTTCGAGATTGGTGGTCTCCCATCTGAACAACCCCCAACAGGCCCGCTTGTTTCGAGCATAAAGATTTCTCGCATTGGTTCTGCTGGGGTCGTTGGAACCTTTTTTCCCTTCTTGGTCGCCTTGCTCGGCTGGTCGTCACTGTCTTCGTCCTCTGAGCTGGGTGGACCAACCGCTCTGGGTCTCTTCCCGAGTTCCTTCTTCACAAATTTGGACAGTTTGCCCTCTTCATAGAACTTCCACAGTTGTTTCAATAAATTGCGGCATTCACTAGTGAAATGTCCGATGTTCTGGTGGTAGGCGCAGTATTTGTTCGGATTCAACTTTCCGCGTTCTTGCCGAATTTTCCTCGGTTCTGAAAGCATGTCTCTGTCTTTGACATTGTTATACACGACCTCTATTGTCGTGGTGAACACTTGATTCAATCTTTCCTTCAGTTTTGCTCCTTCATTGAAGGCTTTCATATTTTTCGGGGCTTTGTAGTCACTTCCTGTGGATTTCTTTCCGGCTTTCTTGGGATCACTTTTATCACCCAACTCTTTCTGCAGTGCTTCATGCATGGATACATGTATGCCTGCCCGATGTCTAAATTATGTGTATGTCTTTGGGCAGGCAAGGTGTGTTTCCTTCCACAGATCAGTCCCTTTTTTCAAGCCCGCCATTATTGCCACCATCTTGGTATCTTCGCCGACCATTTCTCCTTCTAGAAGTATCTTATCAAACCTCTCCAAGAACTTCCTGTCTGACTCGTCATCTCCTTGCTTGATGTCAGCCAACCGGTATCTCTGAGTTAAGAATGACCCGACAGTGGAGAAATGTGATAAGAATTATTTGCTCAGCTGTGCGAAGGAGTTGATGGACCTTGGAGCAAGTGCTGAAAACCAACGATGGAGACCATCACCGAGTGTGAGTGGGAAGTTATGGCACTGTGTAGCATCTGACACCCTCATGGATATCATGAAGTCGGAGTATTTTGCCAGATGAACTTTGGGATCCGAACTTCCTTCGTATAGACTGACGGCCGGGAACTGTATTTTCTTCTGCACTGGCGCATTTAGTATTGCTGGTGATAGTGGCGACGATGGTAAGACTGTCGAGCCAATGCCTTTCTGAGAGTCTAACTGTTTTTTGCATTTCTTCAATTGCCTTCTTGAGGGCTTGCAACTCGTTCGGAGACGCTCCACCGTTGGGAGGCTGTTCATCGTGATTAAGCCCAATGACTTCATCTTGACGCAGTCCCTCGTCAACGGGATGTTTTTCACGAGTTGGTCGCCTGGCGACGTTGCTGGCCCCATTGGGGCCTAACCGCCCAAAGGCTGATCGCCGAAGTCGATCATGAACGGATGGGCGAGCATCAGTGCGTGGCCGATGCTCGCTCCGTGGTGGTGTGATCTCTCTAAGCTCTCCCCTGCGTTCTGACTTTCCTTCGTAATTATGTCCTGTACTTCTTGTCGCGCCTTTGCTCGACTCCATTTCTCCTCCCGGTGTGGATTCTTCTTTGCTTCCCAATCTCTCGCTCATCGGGATTTTGCCCTTGTTTCTTTGAGCATGAGCGCTGTCCACCTCATCATTTCGTCTATCTTCGTATCTCTTACTCCTCTGCTCGGCTGATCGCCTGGTCGTCTCTAGCGCTCTTGACGGCTCTGCTCTTTCTTGTTGTCTTTGTATTGATTGCAAGACGGCAATCATTTTCGCGAGTTCTTCCGGGTTTCTGATCAGGGCTTTCACCTCCGGGGGAAGAGTGTCGACAGTGACTTGCAAATTTCTATTGGACGTGGCCCGTACAGTACGTGCATGATCACCCGTGGATGATATTCGAGTCTGTGACCTATGTGACGGGTGTGCACTTGAAGACTGTCGTTCTTGTGATCCCGCCATTTTTGATTGGGTGTTTTGGTGATGAAGATCTTGTGTTTGTTTTTGCCAATTTAAGAATAACTAGCCTTGTATGTGTGAACTTGGTTATTTAACAAACCCTAATTCACACATGCATGCATTCTAATTCTTAAATATGAACAAATCTTTCACAAATGTTAAATTACCCTTCTTATACCCAGTTTCCGGTGACTTTTACCAGTTTCCGGTGACTTTTGGCCGGATTTCGATGACAATTCTGTAGATTCCGGTGGTACTTTTATTGAATTCTTCAAATCTTCGATCAACCGGTGGTTCGGACCCTCCTTCCAGCGTCAATTGTTGATGACCTTTCTCAATCTATGATAATTAGTGGCTGTTTTAGCTAAGTGAGATCACCAAACAAGAACTAGATTTATAAGTGGTAATCAAGAATCAAATTTGCAAGAGTTTTGGTGTATTTTTTGAATATATGAACTTATTTTGACCCTTTCATGAAGGGGTATTTATAGGCTTACAAGCAAGTAGGGGGTGTCACTCTTTTAGCCCTTTGATTTTGGCTTTGACAAGTGTTTAGCCACTTATCTTATTCCTAAACTATTACATTTTATACAATGACAAGTGTTTAGTATACTTGTTTGCTCCTAATGTAATGTTCAAACAAGTGGAATTTTGAGCTGTTCTTCGTGGCTCAGTCTTGTTCGCTTGGTCGCCTAAATGATGAGTATCTTGCCCTTGTTTTTATTTTAATTATTTGTTTGTCTTGCTTCTTTGCTGTGTTGGTCGCCTGACATCCGTCTGACGTCACTCCTGGTCGCCAGGTGTATAAGACCTTCTTAAGCTCTGCTGGTGCCGACTCTTAAATTGCATTATTAATCGTCCATCAACACTATGCATGCAAGGGTTCTAGCCTAACATGGTGGTTTGAATAACGAAAACGATAACGGTAGCAATAAACATATGCATAATTGAATTAACTAAAGAAATCAAAATCATAAACACAAGAACAAATTCAAGTCTCAAAAATATCTTTACAGATCTGGAAAATTAGGTTTAGAAGTCTCAAGTAATCAAAATACGTTCACATCAATAATTAAACTAGTGAATTCGTAAGTTAAAACCTCGGTTACAAGATGTAAAATCGTTGCTAAACTCTTCAAACTTCCTTTCCCAAGCTCTCTCATTCAAAAACTATCTAATGGTATCAAAGTGTGTGTAAAAATATGATTGGAAGAGGTATATATAGGCTTGGGCTCGAATAGGACGGATTTGGGCCTTAATTTGTCGAGAACGCTCGACCAGGTGGAACACTCGAGCGCCTAGCGCTCGAGCTGTGCTCACTCGACCGCCCAAAACTTACAGTACGAAAATAGCGCTCGACCCCCTTTACTCGAGCGCCCGCTCGAGTACTTGAGCAGCTAGCGCTCGAGCTAGACTTGCTCGTGTTGGAGTTATACGTGAAAGTATGCTTTTACTTTGTATAACTCGTGTATCAAACGCTTGTTTATGAGAATAATTCTTTTATCGCATATGCTTTAGATATGATTGAATGTTGAATATTTATTGCAAACAGTTCATAATAGTACTAGTTACATTGTAGTTAATATGGTGATACCCGATCACGGAAGATAACATTAACAGTTTCCTTGTAACTAAACGTACATTTTCACGACCTTGGTGGAATTGAACAATCCACCGTGAAAGGTCGATGTGTAAGTCTCAGATTGGTCTGTCTTGACTAAGAGATTGCACTAGCACATTTAGTATGTGTTGAAGAGGACCTACATCGAGGATAAATTCTTATGTTCTGAAATGTGAAGAATTAGACCTCAGTGGTTGTTTATTTCTTAATCTCCGTCACTTAAATAGGACCGTGTGTGCTTAATAGTTATTGCTTTGATTCATGTTGGGTGAGAATTATTGTGACTTCGAACCTTGTGCTTTGGGCAGTAATATTAATCATACGACGGTTGCTAAGATTTAATACGGAGAAACGCGTGCGAGTACGGCTCGTGTGATTAGTTCCCTTGGTGGGCTCAGAAGTTTTATCGTACCAAATATTGCAAGTGAAGAATCAGTTTCTTCGGTGCGGATAATAATGTTGAGTTGTCTTTACTCCAAGGTGAAATATATTAATTAATTTAGAGCTATTCAGAAGCTTAATTAATTAATGGACTTGATAATCTTAAACGTGGGAAATAATAATCGGGAGCCCATATTTTCGTAATATGGATTAAGATGGATAGTGCAATATTAATTTATTTGTGGTAATAATTAATATTAATGGATTGAATTATATTGGGGCTCAATATTGAAATTCAGAAGTCCATTAGGAGGTCCAATCTTAATTCTCCTTAAAGGCCCCTCAAGTAGCCCATTAAGTAGCCCAATAATGATAAGGTGATTAAAATAAAAAGAAAATAATTATGCTGATTTTTTTTCTTAATTTTTTAAAAAATATTAATATTAGGGAAGAAAAGATTTTGTTGATTTTCTTGGAAAGATATTATGGAAGATAAGTATTCTTGGAATACAGGATTATCTCATATATTCAAGAAGATCCAAATCTTGGATTCTTTGCCTATAATTTTCGAAAATTGCAAGTTATAAGGTAAGTGAGATTTTTGTGGAATATTTTATTGTGGAGAAAAGAATATATGAGATATATTCAAGATTTTTTAGGGTCTAAGAAAAGATTTTCTCCAAGGCCCAATATTCCTAAAAATTTCGGCCACTATGCTTATAAATAGGGGTGATTATTTCATCCCCAAGTACATAATTCCATGTGTTAGAAAAATCAAGAGCATATATATTTTTCTTTTTCCTTAGTTATTTAAATTACTTGAAAGCATCTCCCACCGGTGATCAAGTAAGGCGAAAGGAAAATACCTGAGAAGGTTTTTGGGTTGATAAAGCGAGATCGTGATTTTCCCGTTTATTCAAAGGCCAAGTCTACAAGAGGTACGTAAGTCACATAAATTCTTGTTTATTCCGCCTAGATTTTATGTGAATTAATTCAACATGCATGATGTTAAATTTGTTGTTGGAATTATTATTTGAATTAATTAGGATTAATTCATGCTAGTAATAATTGTATTTAAAATCGTATTTAAATTTCATCCCGAATAGAATCCGGGCACCCCTATTTTCCCAACAACTTGTATCAGAGCCAAGGTTTCGGGCTCTGATCTTTAAATTGGAATTTAAATTGTTTAACATTAAATTGAAATTGGATAGTAGAATTGCTAGATCTTTTTTGTAGGTATCCAATTGCCATGGTTTTAATATTGTTAATTTTTCATGCGTGTGAATTAATTGTTTTTAATTCGATTCGTTCGAATCGTTTTTCTCGTGAGAAAATCCACGAGTAGATTAGTTGGTTTTATTTTGATTTGATCATTGTAATAGACTAGTCTAGATCTAGTATTTATTTTTTTTGAAATAAATTGTAACCGGATCAAGACGAAGAACGAAGAATTAAAGACGGCGTACCCGGACGACGCATGCATGCGCGGCGCATACATGGACGTAAAATCATGCATGGGGTAGAAAACGAGAACGAACGACAAAACCCAGTGCACGGGGTGCGCGAGGTGCACAACCCGCGCACGATGGGTGGCGCGCGCGCGCACGGGACTGCTGCCCGACGCTCGGCCGTTGTGGGCCGACGCGCGCCGTATCTCGGGCTGTGGAATTTTTTTTAATTAATTTCAGTTCTGCATTTTTTTGTGTGATTTTAAACGTCGTCCCGAACCCCAAACGATGTTGTTTTTGATGAAGTGTTGTTGTTCGAGTGGGAGCGTGTCGAGATGAACGATAAAAAACAACAAGGACGATATTTCGTGTAAAGACGTGAAGAAATTAAACCGTGACAATTGGATTTGAGTGCTCCAATGTGTTTAATTTTATTTTGATGGATGTTTTATTTCATGCACTAATTATTATTTGTTAATATGTGTTTGCATGAATTTTATTGTCCAAGAAAAACCTTACTTTCAAAAATTACTAAGTATGTTTATTTAATCGCAATTTTATTCCGGATATTAAAATTGGATTAATTTGGCCTCCATAATTTATTTATTTGTGAAGTTCTTTTGGAATACATTTCCCCCTCGGATCGGCCAAAAGAACAAATTTCACATGAATAAATTCCGAAAGGATGATTGTGAATTATTACTAGTGGCGGTATTGACCCTCACCACGAGTGGCTTGCTCAAAGCGAAATAATAATCCTGTATTTAATTATGGTTATTACTTAGGCATAAGAAATTGATACTAACTTACTCCATTCGGAGTCCCTGTCAATTTTTATGTGGTCAAAGTGGGAGTCAACTATTAATTTTGAATTAAGGATTTGTAACTTTTAAGTTTGTGATCCGCTTGAATGTATTTAAATGTATAGACCACCCCTCGTGGCGTATTTAAATTGTTTCGAGATGTTGGTGATGCATGATTATATTGTTTTAAGGTTTCAATATAATTAATGTGATCGAATTATGTGATAATTTCGTATTTTTCTAGATATTGATATGAATGTATGTTTTATTCTCAGTTCATCATATCGCAACCTTTTAATCCACTGTTTAGTATACTTAAAGATAACAAACTTGTCGGTGAGAATTATGTTGATTGGAAACATAATCTTGATATTGTCTTAACCGTTCAACACCACAAATGGGTACTTACTACTCCTAAGCCCCATGAGCCTGCCGAAGATGCGACCAAGGCGGTCAAGAAAGAGCATAAGAGTTGGTTTGACTCCGATGAGATGGCTAGGTGTACTATTCTGGCTTCAATGTCAGATGTGTTGCAACACCAACACCAACACATGGGGACCGCCTCTGAGATAATGCTCAATCTTGAAGCGATGTTTAAACATTAGAACCGTACAGCTAGGCAAATCACCATACGAAAGATGCTTTCATTGAAGATGGTGGAAGGTACGCCCGTAAGGGATCACGTTATCGAGATGATGAGTTATCTCAACAAGTTGGAAGTACTTGGTGCGGAATTTGATCTCCCTACGAAGGTCGATTTCGTTCTCCATTCTCTGCCGAAGAGCTTTGAGCAGTTTCAGTTGAACTATCAAATGAATGACGTGGCAAATAGTTTGCCCGAGCTCTTGCAAGCTTTGGTGTCGGCGGAGACGTTAATGGATCATCAAATTGTTGCTATGGTGGCAAACGGTCCTTCTGCCTCTTCGGGTCCCAAGGGAGGGAAGAAGAGAAAGAGGACGAAAGGCCAGACCCAAGAAAATCCAACCGTTGCGAAACCCAAGGCAAAAGGAGAAGGAGGTGGAAAGAAAGTTGCTAAGTGTAAGTGCTTCAATTGTGGTGAGAAGGGACATTGGAGGGCGACCTGTTCTAAGCCTAAGAAGGCGGTAAAGAAAGGTAAGTCTCATGCTTTAGTCGTTGAAACTTATGTTGCGGCGTATGCTACCCACGTTTGGGTAGTGGGTACCGAGGCAACTGATCATAGTTGTTTCACTCTTCAGGGGTTCCAGCTAACCCGGCGACTTAGCAAGAATGAGATCCTCATCACTTTGGGCGATGCTACGAGAGTGACAGCCGAAGCAGTGGGAGTCGTGCACCTATCTTTTGAAGATAGAGTTTTAATTTTAAGAGATGTTTTATACGTTCCGAACTTTAGGAAGAATTTAATTTCAGTTTCTAAGCTGTTTTTTGATGGATATTCAGTTACTTTTAATAAAGTTGTTACTGTTTCTTTTAAGAATGTTACTATCTGTTATGTAACGTTGGTAAACAATCTCTATACGATTAAGTGTGCACACCACTCAAATAATGAATCTAATAACACGTCAATCATTTCGAGTAATAAAAGAAAGCGTTCTTCGGAGATGAACGAAATACTTCTATGGCATCTTAGACTAGGTCATATTAATCTAAAGCGGATAAAGAGATTGGTGAAAGACGGATCCTTGGAATCATTCCAAGTCGAGCCGTTTCCGACTTGTGGATCCTATTTAGAGGGTAAAATGACCAAGAGGGCATTTGGAGCCAAGGGGAATAGAGCCACGGAAGTGTTAGAACTCGTTCATACCGATGTGTGTGGTCCAATGACGATCAAAGCGAGAATGTGATATGAGTATTTTGTCACTTTCATTAACGATTGCTCGAAATATGGGTACATTTACCTTAAGAGGCATAAGTCTGAAACTTTTGATAAGTTTAAGGAGTTTAAGGCCGAAACCGAGAAACATAGGGAAAAGAGTATCAAGTTTCTACGATCAGATCATGGAGGCGAATACCTCAGCGATGAATTCTTGAACTACTTATCGGACGAAGGGATCGTATCCCAGTTAACCGCACCGGGAACCCCTCAACAGAAAGGTGTGGCGGAGCGAAGAAACCGGACTCTTTTAGAGATGGTCAGATCCATGATGAGTTATTCGGATTTACCCAAGTCGTTTTGGGGTAACGCCTAGGAAACGGCAGCTTACATTCTAAACTTGGTGCCATCCAAATCGGTTCCTAAAACCCCAATGGAATTGTGGACCGGGCGCAAGCCCAGTCTAAGACATTTTCGGATTTGGGGTTGTCCGGCATACGTGCTAGACAAGGAAGCCGGTAAGTTGGATCCACGTTCGGAATTAAGGCTGTTTATAGGATACCCTGCGGGAACGAAAGGGTGTATGTTCTATAGTCCCAAGGATCAAAAGACCGTGATTAGTACACACTTTAAATTCTTGGAGGAAGACTATATGAACAATCGGAAGCCTAAAAGTGAAATTACCTTGGAAGAATTGAGAGGTCAAACCTCGATACCAAGTATACAAGATGATGTACCACACATCACATCTTCACAACCAGAACCCCGTCGCAGTGGGAGGATTGTTAGGCAACCCGAGAGATTCATGGGGATAGGAGAATCTTCGGATTTGGTTCCTGGCGATGAATCAGACCCATGGACATACGATGAGGCAATCCAAGATAAAGACGCGGAGTCATGGCAAACGGCAATGGAAGCCGAGATGGGTTCGATGGATCATAATCAAGTGTGGGAGTTGGTCGAACCACCCAATGGGGTAGAACCCATTGGATGCAAGTGGGTGTACAAGAGGAAAAGAGGACCGGACGGAAGGGTAGAGACCTTCAAAGCAAGGCTTGTGGCCAAAGGTATACTCAGAAAGAAGGGATCGATTATGAGGAAACCTTTTCGCCTATAGCTATGCTTAAGTCCATCCGTATTCTCTTGTCGATCGCTGCGCACCTAGATTATGAGATCTGGCAAATGGATATCAAGACAGCTTTCCTTAACGGAAGTCTTGACGGGATAGATATCTATATGCAACAGCCTAAAGGTTTCATTGAAAAAGGCCAAGAGAATCTCGTATGCAAGCTTAAGAGATCCATTTATGGACTTAAGCAAGCATCGCGTACTTGGAACCAGTGTTTTGATCTAGTGATTAAGTCTTATGGGTTTGATCAAAGCGAGTTCGAAAGTTGTGTGTATAAGAAGCGTGACGGAACTGCGGTGGTATTCTTAGTATTATACGTAGATGATATTCTGCTCATTGGAAACAATGTAAAGGTATTATCAGACGTAAAGGTATGGCTGTCAAAACAATTTGATATGAAGGACTTAGGGGAAACCGGTCACATCCTTGGGATCAAGATCACTCGCGATCGCAAGAAGAGGATGTTGGGCTTATCGCAAGCTTCATACATTGACACTGTTTTGAAGCGTTTCAGCATGCAAGATTCCAAGAAAGGTTTTGTACCTTTTAGGCACGGAATCCATCTATCGAAAGAAATGAGCCCTAAGACGCAAGCGGAGATAGATGACATGAAAGGTGTTCCGTACGCTTCGGCCGTAGGAAGCCTTATGTATGCAATGTTGTGTGCGAGATCAGATATCTGCTTTGTCGTGGGCATGGTGGCAAGATATCAATGTAATCCCGGGAAAGACCATTGGACTGCCGTAAAGTGCATCTTGAGGTATCTGAAAAGAACTCGTGAGCGGATGCTGATTTACCAGTCAGATAGTCTTGTTCCCGTGGGATACACGGACTAGAATTTCCAGTCAGACGTAGACTCAAGAAAGTCAACCTCGAGTAATGTGTTTTGCGTGGGAGGAGGAGTCATTTCATGGAGAAGCGTTAAGTAGAAATGCATCGCCGATTCGACCATGGAAGCCGAGTATGTAGCTGCTTGTGAAGCAGCGAAAGAGGCAGTTTGGCTCAAGAACTTCTTAGTGGACTTGGACGTTGTTCCGAATTTGCCCGACAAGATAACTGTCTTTTGTGACAATGCCGGAGCAGTTGCAAATTCAAAGGAACCGAGAGCCCACAAGGCCAGCAAATACATAGAAATAAAATACCATCTTATACGAGAAATCGTTAAGAGAGGAGATATAGAGGTGGCAAAGATAGCATCGGGTGACAACCTAGCGGATCCATTCACAAAGGGTCTGCCTCAGAATACATTCGAGAGACATGTGGATGGAATGGGAGTCAAGACTATTGCCAATATGCTTTAAGTATAAGTGGGAGGAATTATTAGGTTAGTGTAGGTTGACATGAGATGTCACGTAGAGCTACTACACTAAGACATGCATGATGTATACTAAAAAGGAGACTTTAAGTATAAGTGGGAGATTATTGGAGTTATACGTGAAAGTATGCTTTTACTTTGTATAACTCATGTATCAAACGCTTGTTTATGAGAATAATTCTTTTATCGCATATGCTTTAGATATGATTGAATGTTAAATATTTATTACAAACAGTTAATAATAGTACTAGTTACATTGTAGTTAATGTGGTGATACCCGATCACAGAAGATAACATTAACAGTTTCCTTGTAACTAAACGTACATTTTCACGACCTAGGTGGAATTGAACAATCCGCCGTGAAAGGTCGATGTGTAAGTCTCAGATTGGTCTGTCTTGACTAAGAGATTGCACTAGCACATTTAGTATTTGTTGAAGAGGACCTACAGCGAGGATAAATTCTTCTGTTATGAAATGTGAAGAGTTAGACCTCAGTGGTTGTTTATTTCTTAATCTTCGTCACTTAAATAGGACCGTGTGTGCTTAATGGTTATTGCTTTGATTCATGTTGGGTGAGAATCATTGTGACTTCGAACCTTGTGCTTTGGGCAGTAATATTAATCATACGACGGTTGCTAAGATTTAATACGGAGAAACGCGTGCGAGTACGGCTCGTGTGATTAGTCCCCTTGGTGGGCTCAGAAGTTTTATCGTACCAAATCTTGCAAGTGAAGAATCAGTTTCTTCGGTGCGGATAATAATGTTGAGTTGTCTTTATTCCAAGGTGAAATATATTAATTAATTTAGAGCTATTCAGAAGCTTAATTAATTAATGGACTTGATAATCTTAAACGCGGGAAATAATAACCGGGAGCCCATATTATCGTAATATGGATTAAGATGGATAGTGCAATATTAATTTATTAGTGGTAATAATTAATATTAATGGATTGAATTATATTGGGGCTGAATAATGAAATTCAGAAGTCCATTAGGAGGTCCAATCTTAATTCTCCTTAAAGGCCCCTCAAGTAGCCCATTAAGTAGTTCAATAATGATAAGGTGATTAAAATAAAAAGAAAATAATTATGCTGATTTTTTTTCTTAATTTTTTCGAAAATATTAATATTAGGGAAGAAAAGATTTTGTTGATTTTCTTGGAAAGATATTATGGAAGATAAGTATTCTTGGAATACATGATTATCTCATATATTCAAGAAGATTCAAATCTTGGATTTTTTGCCTATAATTTTCGAAAATTGCAAAGTTATAAGGTAAGTGAGATTTTTGTGGAATATTTTATTGTGGAGAAAAGAATATATGAGATATATTCAAGATTTCTTAGAGTCTAAGAAAAGATTTTCTCCAAAGCCCAATATTCCTAAAAATTTCGGCCACTATGCTTATAAATAGGGGTGATTATTGCATCCCCAAGTACATAATTCCATGTGTTGGAAAAATCAAGAGCATATATATTTTTCTTTTTCCTTAGTTATTTAAATTACTTGAAAGCATCTCCCACCGGTGATCAAGTAAGGCGAAAGGGAAATACTTGAGAAGGTTTTTGGGTTGATAAAGCGAGATCGTGATTGTCCCGTTTATTCAAAGGCCAAGTCTACAAGAGGTACGTAAGTCACATAAATTCTTGTTTATTCCGCCTAGATTTTATGTGAATTAATTCAACATGCATGATGTTAAATTTGTTGTTGGAATTATTATTTGAGTTAATTAGGATTAATTCATACTAGTAATAATTGTATTTAAATTCGTATTTAAATTTCATCCCGAATAGATTCCGGGCACCCCTATTTTCCCAACAGCTCGAGTGCTCTTAACTTCCAGAACCAATATGGCGCTCGACCTTGAGTGCTCGAGCACCAAGTGCTCGAGCTCTTCCTCCTTTTGGGGTAAATATCACTTTTCTTCGCACGAACTAATATTTTTCGTATTTCTTCAATATCTTCTCCTTCGGGAGTCCGTTTGAGTCGATTCAAAGTCCTACGAACTCCATTTTTTGCCCTCTTTCCTAATATGAGCATATAAAGATAAATTTGTAAGTTTATGAAAATGATACTCAAATAGCTCTAAATATTCATCAAATACGCTCAAAACATGGCAAATCGGGCTACAAAACATAACAATTTCATGCCTAATCAAACCCCCCCCCCCCCCAAACTTACCATATTGCTTGTCCTCAATAAATGAACTAATAAGTCAAGTGAAATTGTTAAGAATGAATCGTAGAACTATATCATGCAAGTAATAATGTTCAAGCTTCAAAGATCGATTACTCGCACACAAACTCACCTCCTTCATCCTACTCATGGATAATCAATAAGAACCACCAAAATCAGAAATGGATGTGCTCTCCGTGATGTGTTACACTCCCTCACAAGTTTAGCAATAATAAGGGTCTCTCTCAATCAATCACACAAATCAGTAGTCATAGGCTTGTAAGTACTCTCAACTTCGACCATAAACTAGAATCCATGCCGAATCAAAAAGGACTTTCTCAAGGTTGTAATGTAGGCTCTTGTGGGGTAACTATATAGGATAACTGACTCAAGTGAATGGAGAATAGAAAATCAAACTTCGGTATTTCAATACACGGAACCGACTTCTTCAAACATCTTCATGCAAAGCACTTTCAATTTCATCTACTCACAACACCTCAATTTTTTTCTCTTCTAACTCTTTCACTTTTTTTTTTCAATCACGCACTTCCTTCTTTTTCTCTCTTTTAACAAAAAATCTATGAGCTCATATTTCTTTTGCTCACTCTCAAATTTTTGTTCTTCCTCACAACTCAAAACTTCATTACATCTTTCCTCATATTCACTCAACCATTAATAATTCACCTTCTCAACTCAACTCGATCCCTTTTCCACTCATAACTTTTCATATTCTCCACTCAAATTAGGACAAAAAGAGTTTTAGAATTTGGATAAGCTCAAATGTGCTAGCAAAATAATAGGCTAAGGCTCAAACGGGCTAACAAGGGATAAATGTCATTGGTAGGGAATATTTGGCTAAGTGACTTATCAATTCAAAGATGGCCTAAGATCATTTCCGGCATTTCAAACTAGACACAATCAAGAAGAGAGAGTACCCACAAGTAGTTTGACGAATGAAAACTTTTTTTTTGTACTTGGATGCAACATAGGGACCCATTACTGCTAATCGATCAAAAGATCTCAATGGTTAACTCGCTCACTTTGTCGCCAACAAACAACATTAGAAGATTTAAAAATGGCTTCCTGGATCAGATCATTTTGTTTATTGTACGCCAACATTTGAACAAATTACTCTATTATCTTGAAGTAATTTAAAAGTTTGCTCAATGAACTCATTAACACATATTTGTAATTCATAGTACAGGGTTACCTCCACTTCGCATGAACCAAAGGACGCAAGTCCAAATGCACTCCTTTATAGTATTCCTAATTGAATTTGAATTTGAATTGTCATTATATTTTCATTCAAATTGAAACAACTAAATGCATTGATTAAGGAGGGATTTGGGATATAAATTTTAAATTCACAATCTGAATTTAAAAACAACAACCATGCTCTGCCTTGGCTTCCTTCCAATGAAATGCTAAGCTTTATACAATACTGATATGCACCTTGTTATAAGGTCTTTGCCTGTGCTGGTTAATCGCATTTACATTCTAAAAATGATGTGAAAAAAGAAAAGGTTGCATATTTAATTATGCCATGATAAATTTATGATGAAAATTTTTCATATAAAATCTACTCATTTATTATAAATTTAGAAAATGCTAATGAATTTAAAATATTACATATATAATAATAATATTGATAAGTAAGAAAATGATCTCAGATATTATTGTATACAACAAACAATGTTCCATCAGCCTGAAAAGAAAATATATAGTATTCTATGACATACACGAAATACTCAAGAATCATGCATCCTAATCAGTATAATGAAGAATAAACTTGGTTTCCAAGTCCCAATGTGATGAAATGTTTGCACACTTGCTAGCATTAATGGACATTAACATGACTCGTAGTCGTAGGTGTCTGAAATGAGGTGAACCCAGGATTATTTATGTTATATGGATTTCCAGGCGGAACCATCCTTGTTGTCATACCGTTGTTGTAGGAAGATATGTTCAACGTCTTCAATGATGACATCTTACGCAACAAGCGATGTGGCAACACTTTCAAGTGTTCGCAGAATTTGATAGTCAAGTGAGCAAGACAAGGCATTATTGATGAGGCTGCTGCCTCTTCTACCATTATGTCCTCCCACCCCGTCAACTTGCAACAACCATATATTCTCATAATCTCTTATTTGGGAAAGACAATAACATCCCCTCATTCTCCAGTTATTATTTTCAAAAATTCTCGTCTCACATACAATTTCAATTTCCATTTTGTCAAGAAAAATCTCCTCCAGGCACCAATAGTTTTCCCAAGGGTGGTAATGACGTCAGGTGTTCACAACACAAAAGTGTAAGATTCCTTAGTTGATTGAGAGGTGAGACCAACCACTTTGGAAGTTTGGAACCCCCGTAATAACAGATTGTCAGGTGACTCAAGTTTGGAAGGGGTTGAAGAGCATCCATTACATCCATCCTTACATATGATAATAATGATGGCCCATCTTTAACAATCTTATCATTAAAACGTATGTTGAGTTTCATAATGTGTATCTCATTTCTCAGATTTGCTTTCTGAAGATCTTGAACCAACTCATCCAAAGCTCAAGTCAAGGAACCTCAGGTGAATCAAATTTCCAATTTCCTTTGGAATTTCTTCAATCTCACAACTACGCAAAGAAAGACGTTGCAGGTAGTAAAGTTTGAAAATAACTTTTAGGTCTTCATGGGATAATTTAGTAACTACTGAAATCAAGTTCAACTGTCTCAAGTGAATCAAGTCTTCAATTTCTTGAGGAATACTACTCCACAACATAACTTTTAACACCCTTAAACGCACGAGACAATCACAAAGATATGGGAGATTTTTTCCATCGCAATCTAAGGTACAAAATTCATTCACCATGGAAATGTGTGAAGGGTCACAAACTTAACAAGTTGTGCCCTTTTTCATTTCATTTGCCTCTACCCGACCCTTCTTTTTTAGAAATATAGCAAAATCATGTACTATGTCATGCATCTTACAACTATTTGTTCACCCGAATCATCATTCTCAAAATCTTGAAATAGAGAACGCATGGTTAGAACATCAAAATACTTTCGCCCTTCTAGTTCCATGTCACCAACAGTGGAGTTCAAATAACCAAGTGCAATCCAATTTCGTATTAGGCTCTCAACATCAATTGCAGTATCTTTAGAAAATATTGCACAATATGAAAAACAACGTTTAAGTGTTGGAAACAATTCATTGTAGCTCAAAAGAAAATGGGGAAAAATGTCTACTTCTGCTTCATCTATTTCCCATATTTTACTATTCAATATGTTGGTCAACTGTCCTAAGCTACTCTTAAAATGCAAAAGACCTCCCAAAGTCTTGACAGCAAGAGGCAAACACTTACATTTTTTAGTTATTTTCTTTTCGATGTTCTCATATTTTTTCTCATTCCTTCCTGAAAGGGTCATACGACACAATAATAACCAGTAATCTTCGTCCAAGTGAAGTCCCAGACGACATATCTCACTATCCCTTGTGCCCATCATTCTTACAACCCACTCACTTCTTAATGTCACCAAAATCCCATTACCTACTCCACCACATGTTAGGGTGTTTTCTAGGGGTTCCCATTTATTAAAGTCTTTTGTCCAAATATCATCAAGCACAAGAAGAAACTTTCTTCCTAAAATTGATTTTTTTACTTGTTTAAATAGGACATCCAGGTGGTTGGTACAAGGAGAACTCCCAAGTTTTATGCTCTCAAGAATTCCTTTGACAATGGTAGCCAGATCAAAGGATTTTGAAACACAAATCCAAATTCTTAACCCAAAAGATTCCTCTACTTGACTGTGGTTATATACCATCAGAGCCAAGTGGTCTTTTCAAGTCTCCCCACTATTAATAGTATGTGGAAGCCTGCAGGTTCCTCTTGGCTACCACCACTATCCATAAGCTTGGAAATCAGATAGACCTCGGCCATGAACTTTTGTTAAGTCGATCATGGAAGTAGATTGAACTCGCCAAGATTCACGCTAGGCTCGAAAATCACAAAACCATGTTGATCTCTCTCTTTCAAGATTTCATCAAGTTTTGCCTTAACACTTTGTAATTTCTTGCTAAGAACTACTACTTTCTTGAAAGACAAACGCGAAGATGATGGGATGAAGGAGCAAGAACAACTTCATATCGACATTCTTCCACCTTAAGCTTGAGAAGAGCGTAGTCTCATTTGTCTAAAACGTCCTCCATTTCATAGGCCGTTTGTTCGAGCCTGGACAACCAATGGTTGATCTTTATGTCCTTAAATCTTCGATTCTCAGCATCATCTAACACGTATCTGGTTGTCTGCAGGTCCACCGCAAGACTGTGAACCTTCTCCTTGGCGCCTCTCATGAAATTGATATGGTGTCGAGCCTGCTCTTCAATGAGACCGAACAGTCCTTTTGCCGCTGCCGAAACGATGGCCTCCGCCATTGATCACTGCTCTCTACCTCTATTTTCTTGTAAATTATTATGTATGTGTGTGTTGCCTTTCGTTTTGTGCTGCCTTTGTTGAATCATGATATTAGTCCTCATGAAATACAAGAGTAGTAGTCTAAAGAAATAATAAATAAACAAATAAATAAATATAATAGATTACAAGCGGGCACCCACACGAAACATGCACGACCTTTATTGAATTTGCTATGGGTAGTTATACCAAATCCGTAGTTATACCAAATCCGTAAAAAAAATAAAAAATATAAAAGTGCCCTTCTCTTGGTGAAGCTCAGTCGTTGATTTGGGATCTTGATGATAATTGGATGACATTCTCATTTGATTTAAGAGTAGCATGGTAAGTCCACATTAGACACCAATCTACCTTTATTGTAGATTTCAAATCTAGAATAAAAACTTAATGCGGTTGGTAGGAATTATATGAATTTGAAATATGACATTATCATTTTAAAGTAGCTTTAGACGATTTGAGTGGATTTGAAATTATTTTATTTGTAGGGCTTACATTTCAGGCCTCTCAATTCAAATTTAAATGACTCGAAACTATCAAATGAAAATGTAATATTTCCTCCGTTCTATTTTTATTTTCTCGTTTGACTTTATACAGAGTTTAATGAGAGTTGAAATATAGTATTTAAATAATTAACGTAGTCTTGGGAATGATGAATAGTGAATAAAGTAGTATTTAAATGAATAAAAAATTGAATTGTAGGGGTGGAGTTTAACAAGGTGAATCACTTTATTTCTATTTTGGGATGAGAAAATAAAATTGAGACGGATCTTTTTAGCAAATGGGAAAACAAAATTGGGACATAGTGAGTCAGTTGCACTGTGCAACAGGTTTTTCATTAATATTTTCGTTAACTAAAAGTCGTGTTTTGGGTGTGCTATTCTCATTCGTATGTATATGGCTGACAGACTAGTTAATTGGAATCGAACCCATGAACCCACAATTATAGGTATTCACTTAATTTTAAGTTCAAGCTCCGACAATTCCTAAAACAGTTGAAGGAATTGGATAAGGAGCACCTTATAGCAACTAAAGAGTTATTAGAGCTCTTGTTTGTTCTTTTAGTTGCTTCTTTATGAGCTACCGGAAGAGCTGGCAAAATGGGCGGGTCGGGCCGGCCCAACCCATCTGGCCAATCACTATTCGTGGGCCGGGCCGGGTCATTTGCATGTCGGGCCTATAAAATCTCAGCCCGGCCCAATCCTAGCTCGCGGGCTAACGGGCCGGCCCAGCCCGTTTCAATTTTTTTTTTCTAATCTCAAAATAATGTTTGGTAGGTTTTTTTTTTATTCCACGGTATTGAAAATTGAGGGGCTTCATATACAAAATTCATTATTATGACATTAATTATCAAGTCAAGTATGTTTAAAAAAAAAATTTAATATACAACACTAAATATCATTTAAAAACTAAATATACAACACTAAATTTCTTATTCTGGCAGTCAAGTCAAGTATGTCCATATATTTGTAATTACAACACTAAATATTATTTAAAGAAACAACACTAATTATAATCTTTTGAAAAAATAGATAAAATAAATAAGAGTAGGTCTTGTATGAGACCGTCTCATGGCATGAGACAATGAGAATATGTGTAACTAGAACATTGACTCATTAACACTTTGGTAGGGGTAGGTGTTAATTTGTGTGGTCTCATGCCATGAGACAGTCTCATTCAAGTTTTTGCCAATAAATAAATAAATAAAATCAACCGGGCCAAACGGGACGGCCCGTCGGGCCAAGCCCATTTGGCCCGCCGGGCAAAAAACGGCCCGGTTTTTTCGGGCCTTTATTTTTTGGGCCCAGTCCATGGGCCAGGCCGGGCCCAAATTGCCAGCTCTAGCTACCGGCCCGCTATTTCGAAAGGAATAGAGTGTTATATTCGTTAGTTCTGGTAAAGCTCCAAAGCGGCGTATTTTTTTTTAAAGGAGTAGTAAGAGGAAAATACGTCGGCTTTAAAAATTGTGAGAGTTCAAGTCCCTCTATTCCCAAGAAAACCTATTTAACTCCTAAAATAGTTATCCTGTTGGCCTCTCTTTTTCACAGTTGGTGAAATACCTACCGTCCTCTCTTTCCTTCTTTTCGTTCCCATGCCCCTACACGCACCAGGCACTACGATATTGAAGTAATACATGCCAGCTCAAACACCCGATATTTGATAATAATAAATTAATTGCATGAACTTTTATTTAACTGGTGTGTACAGTGTAACTAGTTTTGGAATAATATCATTCAGTGAAACGAGTTACTTAATGAAATATCACTAAAAAAAATGCACAGTCCAAATGATGTATACAATAATTTTGCCTCGAATGGAAACTCTAAATTCTGACAGTGTAAATTGTTTGGGCTTTTTTACCTTTTGTATTTTACTTTTGCTCCTCATTAGTAGTGTCCCTGCCCGTGCTTTGCACAACAGAAGTTTGCATAATTATATTTTTAATATGATTTTTTTATACAAATGTCATAATTTCTTCACACATTGATTTAACACATAATTTTTAATACAACCTTCTCTAATTATACGTAAGTGTAACATTAAAAAGTATATGTTTTATTTAATTTTTACCATGAAATCAACTTAATCGTAAATATAATTTGAATTTTTTGAATTTAAGATTATTTACCATATAATATAGGATAACCATCGAAGGCATTAGAACATGTGACTTTAACCGAAAATACTAACTTTCTATTAGTAGTTTTCCCGCAAGCGTACGAGTTCACTGTAGTATAAGCAAGTATAGCGACCAAGTATATCGTACCTCGGGATGGGTTGTATGCGAATAGATCCCCGAAGATCTACGCGTCGTAATTAATATGAGTGTATGTTTTTGGATTTTTTTAAAAAGAAAATATAATCTAAACTAAATTACTCTACAAATGCAAAAAAGGAAAATTAAACTAAGAACGTAAAAGTATATTTTTGAATATGTGATTGTGATGGTGATGCTCAGGATAGGAATTCCTACGTATACTAACGCAGCAGGTACATAATCAAAATAACTGTGACGTGCAAGAAATAACCTAAGTAAAAGATTGTAAGATGAAAGCTCAAGAATTCAAACCCTAATACTTTATCCTATCAATCGACTTCACTAATCCACTAAACAAGTTAATAATTTGTGCTTAATTAAAGAGACCCTAATTTAACTAAGGTGATGCAGTCGTCCTCCCTAGATAAACCGGTAGATTAATTAACTCCTTCTAAACCCTCTAGTTAAGTCTACTAGTTGTTAAAGAGTGATAAGGTCGTCCTCTCTCTAACTCTTTTCGAACGAAATTCAAAGGTAAAGTTAAGATTGATTTTAAGAATTCATTAATTAAGAGAATTAAAACTAAACATCACGTGTTACCCTAATTACGTACCCACATCCTACTTCTACGAGTTCATCCTACCCCAAGCATACAAGGGTTTTAGCCAGACATAGTTTTAACGATGACAAAACCAATTGAAGAGATAACAAACATAAACATGATTATACGAACTAAATGACTACCAAACATAAACTAGGGTTTTAAGAAAGAAAATAAATGATAAAAACTGAAATCGGATTAATAAAACGAAGTCTTAAGTATTCAAGATCAACGAGCTGACGGAAATAACTGAAAATTCTAAAACAAAACTAAGAATTCGTAAAGTAAACCTCAATTACACGTAAAATAAAGCTTTCTCCTCTCTCGTCCTCTTCTCTCTCTAAAAATGAACTCTAAAAGTGATGTGGTATGTGATGATCTCTCCAAAATGTGTTCGGAGTGCATATATATGCGTCGGGCCGATTCGGGAACTTATGGGCTGGAAAACGAATCTGAAGGCAAAAGGCCTAGGCGCTCAAGCTGGTCACGCTCGAGCAGAGGTGCTCGAGTGACACATCTCGAATGATACCATGGGTCGAGCGCCTGCGCTCGAGTAGATGCACTCGAATGACACAAGGGCTCGAGCGGTGGCGCTCGAGCCGCTCGAATGATCGAAATCTTCTGTTGGTTTTGGGCGCTCGAGCCATTCCCTTGCTCGAGCGGTGGCGCTCGAGTGAGTGGACTCGAGTGGTCCTCCTTCTTCTTCAACTAGTACTTTTCTTCTCGCACACTAATATCATTCGTATTTCTTCGATATCTTCTTATCCGGGCATCCGTTTGAGTCGATTCAAAGTCCTACAAACTCCATTTTTCGCCCTCGATTCACCTATGAGCATCAAAAAGACAAATTCATCAATGTATAAAAATAATACTCAATTAACTCTAAATACTCAACAAAATCAACCAAAACTTGGGCATTTCTAGCTACGAATCATGACAATTTCACGCATAATCAACCCCCCCAAACTTACCATATTGCTTGTCCTCAAGCAACGAAATAATAAGTCAAGTGAAATTGTTAGGAATGAATCAAGAATCAAATCATGCAAGTAATCGAGCTCAAGTTCAAAGATTGTTCACACGTATACAAACTCATCCCCTTCATCATACTCATGCAATAACAACAAGAATCACCAAGATCAAACATGGATGTGCACTCAACGATGTGTTTCACTTCCTCAGAAGTGTATATCAATAATAAGGGACTCACTCAATCAATCAATCACACATATTGGCAGCCATAGGCTTGTAAGCACTCTCAACTTCGACCATACTCTAGAAATCAATGCCGAATCAAAAAGGACTTTTTTCAAGGTTGTAATGTAGGCTCTTTGGACAGGTGGGGAAACTATATGGGGTAAGTGACTCAAGTGAATGGAGAACAGAAAATCAAATTTCAATACTTCAAGACGAGGAACAAAATACTTCAAACATCTTCATTCAATACATTTTTCAATTCCTCTACTTTCAACACTTCAATTTTTTTCTTTTCTCTAACTCATTTCACTTTTTTTTAATCACCACGCTTTTCTTTTTCTCACATGCATATGAGCTCATTTCCTTTTTTTTTTCTTTTGCTCATTCTCACTTTTTTTCTTGCCCACAGCTCAAAATTTCATCACACCCTTCTTTTATCACAACTCAACCAACATAATTCATTTTCTCCACTCAACTCAATCCCTCCTCATTCACACTTTTCCTATTCTCCACTCAAATTGGGACAAAAAGGTTTAGGAACTTGGAATAGTGTTACAATGTGCTAGCAAATGAAATAGGCTTATGGCTCAAACTGGCTAACAAGGGATAAATGTCATTGGTAGGGAAATTCTTGGCCAAGTGACTCAATAAATCAAAGATGGCCTAAGATCACATTCGGCATATCAAACTAGACACAATCAAAAAGCAAGAGCACACACAAGTTCTAGCATCTTCTAAGGTGACAACTCACTCACAAACGAAGAGATCAATTCATGCACCTTAATCTCAAAAGGCTCAAAACTCACGGCTTTCACATCTATGCTAGTCTAGTGAATTCTCACTCTCATCACAGAAATACTCAAAAGGGAAATGAGTAAGTATACTAGTTCTCTCTCAAATCAACTCTCACTCCTACACTCACACAATAAAATTCCTAACTCAACTTCACAACTCACCCATACTCATCAAATCATACTCAAGAATAGCAATAAACAAGCATAAGAGACTTGATAGACATGAAATATGTAGTAGCACACAAAGCAATATCAGTTCAAGGAGCATCTCAAGGCTCAATATAACTCAACTCAACTCAAAGATAGGGTGTGCGCTTGTGCAATGTAACCATAAAATATATAAAAACTCCACCCCCCCCAAACTTCGACCTTGTGAAGCGGTCTAAGTTTGGGGTTGTGGTTACCTCATCCAAATAATTCATTTTATCTCTACAACGTAGCATACTCCCTTGCTTGAGTTCCTCCCTTTTGAATAACTCCACGATACCTTTACTTCCTCGAGACAAGCCTACAAACAACTCACTCAAATACGAGGTTAAAACATACGACTCAAAATAACACCCTAATAACTAAGAACACTCAAAAGCAAATAAAAATGGGTTGCCTCCCACTCAGCGCTATTTTTAAGGTCCTAATGCCGGACCGAGCTCAAAGGAGCTTATGGGACATGATACTCAAAATTACCTCCCTTACTCTCATAAGAGTGGTGGTTGAATTCCTTTCCTTGATGCCCCTTCATCATGAGTTCCTTTGCTTCCTTCTCATCCTCAAGTGGTGGGGGTCTCAGCTTCTTCTCACCTTTATCTGGAGGAGTCTTACTAAGCAATTTCTTGAGTTTGGACTTTTTCTTCTTAACTCCTCTTTTCCTTTTCAACTGGACCATGTCCACACTTTTCACTTCTTCCTCCTTCAACTTCTTCCCATTATCCCTATCACAACAATCAAGTTCATAATGCTCATGGGTTAAATAATCAAATGAAGGGTTATCAAAATCATGAATATAAGAAACTTAGAGACAGGAGGTGTGTCTTCAACACAAGGATCAATGGCATCCATTCAATAACAGCTCTCATCCTCCTTCGGGTGTTTCATGGCCTCATATAGGGAAATTTTCACCTCTTGATCATCAACTTTCAATGTGATCTTCTCATTCGCCACATCTAACACCATCCTGGTCGTAGCTAAGAAAGGCCTTCCCAAGATCAAAGGCACGTGCTCATCTTCCTCCATGTCTAGCACCACAAAATCGGCTGGAAAAATATGATCTCCAACTTTCACGAGGACGTCTTCAACCACACATTGAGGTCGAGTAATAGACCAATCGGCTAGTTGAAGCGTCATCATTGTCGGCTGAAGTTCTCCACCTTCCAACTTCTTAAATAGCGACAATGGCATAAGATTGATGCTCGCTCCAAGGTCGCACAAAGCTCCCTTCTTGACTCCATTCCCGATGTCACATAAGATCGTGAAACTCCCGGGATCCTTCAAATTTGAGGGAAGCGCTTTGTGCACTAATGCACTCACCTCATGGTTCAGCTGCACCAACTTGGGCTCATCAACTCTCCGTCTCTTTGCTATCAAGTCCTTCAGGAATTTGGCATAATTCGGCATCTGTTCCAAAGCATCATAAAAAGGAATGTTAATATGCAATTTCTTAAAAATATCAAGGAATTTAGCGAATTTCTCATCAAGCTTCTTTTTCATGAAGCGTTGTGGATACGGGACGGGTATCAACGAATTGGGTACCCCCCATTCATCTCGCTCGGTCTCCTTCACATTCTTCATTGCTTCATTTGCCTTCTTCCACTTTGGGACTCTCCCAATCTCCTCAATGTCTTCCTTCTGGAACTCATCCATATCTTTACTTTTCTGAATGCCTTCACCCTCAACCCCTTTCTCAACTTCTACCTCCTCAATCTCATCTCTAACTTCCTCCGGCTTTTCTCCTTCTATAGCGTCTCAGAATCAGCAGGCATCTATGGACCATCATAGTTGGTCCCACTTCTAAGCTGGATCGTCTTGCAATGCTCTTTCGGGTTCTCCTCCGGCATAGAAGGATACTTATCCGGCCCTCTTCCCAATGATTTTGCAATCTGACTCATTTGGTACTCCATCGAAGTGAACCTCCTATTGTTCTCTTGCTGAATTCGATTCAGCTCTACATCTCTCTTCTGGAGTTCTTGATCACGCTGATCACCTTTCTTATGCAAACATCATACTCCAAAGAAGATAATCTTTTGCTTCCTTCCTCCACCTTCTGAAGGATAGATCTCAACATCTCCTCAGTTGAGGAACCGCCTTCTCCTCCCGGGAGTTTTGAACCTGGATCAACACCTGGAGGAACTGTAATTCCGGCCTTCGGATTGGCATATGAAAAATTCTCGTTCTTCCTCTATTGGTTCTGAGGAGGCTGCTGGCCTCCTTGATAGCCTTGGTTGTTTCTCCACTGATTAGGAGGAGACTGTGGACCAGGTGGTACAAATGGTTGGCCATAAGAAGGCCTTCCAAATTGATTGTCACTTTGTGGATACCGCTTTGGTTATAGTTAGGTCTTCCCATGTAGTTGGTCTCCTCTTACTGACTGGTGGGTTGGTCCACTTTCTCACTCACTGCTACATTCCCTCCAACTAGATTCTGTCTCATCTCAAGGTTGCTTATCTTCTCCATCATTGTCATCAACAGTTTCCTTCTCCTCCAACTGACATGCTCTCTGAAATTCTGGGTCCTCGTTCCATTGCCCCGGTATTAGTAGATGCACTCGAATGCACAAGGGCTCGAGCGGTGGCGCTCGAGCCGCTCGAATGGCCAAAATCTTCTGTTGGTTTTGGGCGCTCGAGCCATTCCCTTGCTCGAGCGGTGGCGCTCGAGTGAGTGGACTCGAGTGCTCCTCCTTCTTCTTCAACTAGTACTTTTCTTCTCGCACACTAATATCATTCGTATTTCTTCGATATCTTCTCATCCAGGCATCCGTTTGAGTCGATTCAAAGTCCTACGAACTCTGTTTTTCGCCCTCAATTCACCTATGAGCATCAATGAGACAAATTCATCAATGTGTAGAAATAATGCTCAATTGACTCCACATACTCAACAAAATCAACCAAAACTTGGGCATTTCTAGCTCTAATAGCTAATAATTTCACGCCTAATCAACATGTCACCTCCATAATCAATAATTATAATATCAATAATATTTTGAGTGAGTATATTTAGTAAAAATTATAAAATAAGATGGGTAAACTTAGCTAAATAATGAGTGAAAATAGTTGCACCCTACAATAATTATATCTATAAATAATTTCATATTTAATTTATTTAAGAATTTCAATCTTCACTTTTTTTTATTTAAAAAAAAAACAAACTTATTTATTTTTAAAAATAATTACATAGTAATAAGGGGGAAATTCTTTTTGGCCATTTTACAACGGTCATATTATTTTTTATCCCGCACGTTGACAAAAATCATTCTTTTGTAGTCATTTGGGATCAAAATACCCCTGCATTAACATTGCATTTCCATTTGTGTCCTTCTCCAGGTGCAGTGCTCTTCATCTCTCATCTCCATTCTTTAGTGTTTTCGCCTTCTCCAAAGCTTTTCCTCCCCCTGCTCCGTTCAGATCCACCGCTACAAAGATCGCCTGAAAATGCAGGGAAGAAGCAGGAGAAAATCACTTTAGATCTCTACTACAATTGTTGGAGGAAACAAAAAATGCCCACAAAGCTAGACGGTGATCAGTATTCACGAAGCTAGACGACGATTAGATTTTTGATATGTTTGTGGTATATCGTTGGTTTTTTAAACTACTAGGTTTGGAATTTAAAAGGGTTCTGCCCTTTGTGTGTCCTATGTGATGAAAAGATGCAGGGACAGAGAATATGGTGATGTTGATTGGAGAAGATGAACAATAGTGGCGTTGCGGCATGCGAATGACGGAGCCATGGCGATACTGAGATATGGAGCGAACAGTGAAAATGACACTAAATGGAGCGATCAGGGAGCTTCTGGCCAGATACTATAGAGAGAATATGGAAAAGGTAAATTGGGACATTTAGCACTACAAGAAATTTGAGAAATTGCGAGGAAAAAAAATCATCATTAAATATTCATTTTTCTTCACAATAAATCTTTGGTAACGAAATTTTTTGTCGCAAAGAACGTTGTTGAAAGTCCGTGGTATTTGATCAATGTGACGTTTTTTCAATTCATCGTAAAAAATATCTCCTTTTGTGACGAAAAAAAGGTATCGTTACAATATCATTTCATCTATAGTGACAAATAAATTGTCATATTTGGCATCCAATTTTTGTAGCTAATATGGTGTTTCGTCACCAAAAGTTCAATTTTACACGACGATTTGAATAATTGTCTCTAAAAACTTTTTTTTTGTGACGATTATCCATGTATTACTTTACTCACAAGAATTTGGTGACGTTATTTTTGTCACGATTATATTAGTTATTCCATCATATTTTGTATAATTCGTCATGAAAGAATTGTTGGTGACAAAATGTTAATCGTTGTTATATGTATACATATATAATGACGCTAAAAATTATCACCACTGAGTGTAATGTAGTGATAAAATCTTTATCGTTGTTATATATATAACACCTATACAATGACGATAAAAATTATCACCAATGAGTGACTTAGTGACAAAAATTTTATCGTTGTTATGCATGTACAATATAATGATGATAAAATATGTCATCAATGAGTAGGATTTAGTGAAAAAAATTTAATTGTTATAATTTGCGAAAAGATTGTGATTTTATTTACAATTAACTCTTGATTTAAATACAGTTCAAGATTACAATAGGTAATTTCGAATTTAAGTTATCATAAATTTTCAATAGTACAACGGCATAGTCTTGTATGCACCAAATGCTCCGTGCAACTCAAATGTATTTTTGAAAAGTTACCCCTAGTATTATTGAAAAATTATTTCTGTTATTACTAAGAAGTGCATTAAGTAAGGGATAATTTTTCAGTAACAATAAAAATAACTTTTTAAAAATACGCTTAAATTGCACGGTGCACCTAGTGCACATTAGACTTACTCTAGTACAATTCTCTTTAGAGTCTAATATATCTGCTATAGTATCCAAACACTTAAAAATATCAAGTCTTTTACATATTTTTTTTATAAGTAATAATGTCAATCCATGGCTCCAAAGATGGTAAAACTATTAATTTAAGGTCTAAAATATTTTTCTTATTGATTCAGAACCTGAAAAATAGAAAACTATCAATACAGGACCTGAAAGATAGGACTTTTCAATTTAAGACTAAAGAATATTAAGACCATGTTTGACATGTTATAATCTATTCTTATTTTATTTATTTATATATTATTATTATTATTATTTTCGTTATTTCTTTTGTTTTTTATATTTTTAAACGAGTTTTTTGTGCTTTTGGTCCCATTGAACATGTAATGTTTTAGGATCAATCCCAACCAGAACACTTTTTGTCCCATAAGATTTTATTTTGGCACTTATAGTCCCAAACGTTCCGAAATTTGCAAATTTAGTCTCACACGCTACGGGATTTGCAAACTTAGTCCCAAAAACTAACAACCACTAATGGATGCTAACAAACTTGCAGATTTGGTCTCATAGGAAACTCTTGCAAATTTGGTCCCATAGGATAAAAACTCATATTTTTATCAAAATAAATTTTATAAAATGAAATATAATTACAATATACATACAAATTTATTTTTATTTTACAATAATATATATGTATATCATATTTTAATGTATATTTTAATAGTAATTATTTACTTTATATTAATAATTTAAAAATAAGAACAATTTTTTTTTAACTTTTGTGCCATTTTTTTTAAATTATAATAATTTTCTCAACATTTTATTTAATAGTTCACTGTTCATCCCCTATAAAAACCTCTAAATTACATGTCATTCAACTTACGATTACACACAAAAACATCTTTCTTTTCTTTCATTCCTAAAATTGAACAATGCACCCACATAAAAACTATATTATCCATTTTATGTCGATTATTGAATAATATTAATTTACCCTATATTTTATTTAATTAGAAAACAAATAAATATTTCTTTAAAAAATAAGAAGCATTTAATTTGTATTTAATTTAATTCAATTTAATTTTTAATAAGGTTTTTATTAAATTATTATAATTTTTATAAACATATATAATAACATAATAATAAAAAATAGAAATAAAATTGGTACTAACATGTACCGAAATTTTGCTACGAATTTTTCTGTGGTGGAGTCTAGGGGTGGCATATCGTATGGTACTGTCCATACCGTACCGCATACCATACCGATAACATACCAAAAATTTCGGTATAATGAATTTTAGTATACCAAAAAAGCATATCGCATACCGTACCAAATATCCGGTATGTCGTAACTTACCGAATGTTAGTTCCAATTTTGTTTCTATTTTTATCATTATGTTATTATATATTTTTATAAAAATTAAAATAATTAATTAAAACCTTATTAATAATTAAATTAAATTCAAATTAAATTATTCTAATTTTTTAAAAAAAATTAATTAAATAAAATATAGGGTAAATTATTATTATTGAACAATCAACATAAAAATAGATAATATAGTTTTATGTGGGTGTATTGTTCAATTTTAGGAATGAAACAAAGTAATGGTATTTTTGTGTGTAGTCGTTAGTGGAATGATATGTAATTTAGAGGTTTTTATAGGGGATGAACAATGAACTATTAAAAAGAGATGTTGAGAAAATTATTATAATTTTAAAAAAAAAAGGCACAAAAGTTAAAAAAAAAAAAATTGTTCTTATTTTTAAATAATTAATATAAAGTAAATTTTTCTGATTAAAAATATATATTAAAATATGATATATATATATATATATATATATATATATATATATATATATATATTATTGTAAAATAAAAATAAATTTGTATATATATTGTAATTTTATTTCTTTTTATAAAAAAAAATTGATAAGAATATGAGATTTTTATCCTATGGGACAAAATTTGCAAGTCCATTAGCATCCGTTAGTGGCCATTAGTTTTTGGGATTAAGTTTGCAAATTCCGTAACGCGTGGGACTAAATGTGCAAATTTCGAAACGTTTGTGACTATGAGTGCCAAAATAAAATTCTACAGGAGTGTTTTGAGTGGCTGATCCTAAAATATTACATGTCCAATGAGACCAAAAGTGCAAAAAACTCGTTTTTAAACACGTGAAATCAATATATCTTTTATATTTTTTTAATTATGATTTATAAAAATATTATTAGATAACAAGAAATTATTAGAGATCAAACACGATTTTCAATTTTTTAGGCCTTGAATCGATAGAAAAAATCTTTCAGGCTTTAAATTAATATTTTTACAATTTTTTAGGCCTTTAATTAATAAAACTCCTTATATATATACATTATATCAATTTGCTAGTGATTCCTTTGAGTTTCTCAATCTCAAGGTAATCAAGTGGAGTAATTAGTCAATTTATTTATATTTCCACTTTTTTTTTTTTTTTTAAAGTTGAATATGTTTATTAACTTTTAAAGAAAAGATTGACTTAATTACCAAAAGGAGAACAATAAATGATAAATTACATAAACTCACTTGAAGTATGTCTAAATTATCAAAATGAACCTCATTGTTGGAATACTACAAATTACAAAGTACACTCTTTGACTGATCAAGTACGACTCATTCATCCATTGACACAGAATACAGATAGGAAGAAACAGCTGAAATAATTTTACATTTCTCAGTAAACGAGTATTGATAATATTGTGTGAGATGAGGTTGGACCATACGACAATAATTTTACGGCCCAATAAATATAGGATAGGATGATCTGTACCACCTAATGTTTGGGCAGACACCAGTGGTGTTCTACTCCATCTTCATTCTTCCTCAACGTACACCAACCCCCTGGAAAACTTGACTGATAGTTCAAAGTTGGACAAGTTGAAATAATTCATTGTACTGTTTTAACACTGCGCCATCGACATAAATCAAACGTAGATGAGTGCTTTAACAGCCACAGTTTAAACCTTATGGTAAGCTGGCTTCTTAGTTCTTGTGTCGCACGTACTTGAATTGATTGAGATACACGATGAAACAGTGTTTGTAATGAGAAACCAACTGTTTTTCTTGCTGTTTGCTGCACTGTGTTTTTTTGTTCTGTACTTTGATGAAAGCAACCTGCTAATCGATCTAATCCTGTCAATGGGCGCA
The DNA here is from genome assembly GCA_947034835.1 of Ballota nigra. Lineage (NCBI taxonomy): Eukaryota > Viridiplantae > Streptophyta > Magnoliopsida > Lamiales > Lamiaceae > Ballota > Ballota nigra. Next base: position 104,485,066 of record OX344722.1, read on the forward strand.
GTCACTTTCCACGAAAAACAACATAGAAAATGTAATATGCGCCATCACTTCTTGACAAGGAAGGATCAGCAAGTTGGTGATCAAATGCAACATAAACAAACAGAAGACAGAAAAATAAAGCACCAGATCGATGTATTGTTCATTAGGCTCGAAAGATCAACGAACACTTGTTATTAAAACATAGAAGGATGATGAATCACACTTGTCTCTACAAGAATCTCACTAATCCCTACACCTATCTCCAACATTTCATCCATAAGCTCACAAAATGGGAGCCACATTTACTTCATATAACAAAAAAACTAACTTCCATGAAAGAAGGAGGATCAATGGTTCATGAATCGGAAAAAGGCATCCATATTAGCTTCCATATTATCAAGTATGGTTCTCAATTCATCCATTCGAGTATGAATACCAGCGAGGGCAGCCGCGGCAGAAGGGGGGTGAGGAGGAACAAAGTTCATAAATCGCATGAACTCATTCAATCTGGCTTCCATATTCTTAAGCCTCTCCTCTATTGCATCCAATTGAGTGTGGGCATCAGCCAGCCTAGCAGCAATCTGCCTGTCCTCCTCATTCTCAACATTATCCCCATTCAATTGACTTCTGCTTCGTTTCAATCTCGCCCTCGATTGTTTCGTTCTGATAACAGTGCTCTTTCCCATTGAATCTGTAATACCACAACAGCTTTAACTACCAACTCCAAAAGGATTTTTCCTAAAACAACAAATTTATCCACCAACACAATTCCCAAATTTACAACAAGTGAGCATACACAATTGAATTAATTGCTCTCAACATCAAATTATCACCATACGCAGTTCGAAAATGAATCGCTTAATGAAGAATTGATATGAAATCATCTCTGGTTCGGTCCGATTTTCGAAAATATGCAGAACAAATCAACACCATTATCGATTTTCTTAAAGCAAAATTAAATGGCGAAAATAAGGTTAAGTGATACCAGTTGCAGTGACGATGAACGGCGGTGCAGTTTCGGTGGTGGCGCGTGGAGAAACTGGTTGCGGCGACGGCGTTTGAGGGATAATCTGGAGCAACGGCCGAGAAAATAATGAATTTGGGATATAAAAAAACCCTAATCAAGATATATAGACGATTAAATGCCTAAGCGCGTCTCAAATTCAAAAAATGCAATTTAATTCTTATATTAATTTTTACTATCATTATACATTAAATGCATCAAAATGGATTGTTGCAATATATATTAAAACCCTCTTTTTTATTTTATCTCAATTATTTTTAACTAAGGTACATCTCGCATATAATGAAATTAAAGTATACTCTAAAGTCTGAACGAGTTTCATCGTGATATGTTTGAATTTTGTATTTTTAATTGCATTAGTTATTTTATTAAAAATATTAATTTAATAATAATAAAATAATTAATACAATTTTGAATTGCAAGATAAAACTAGTAAATAACATATTTGTTTTTTTCGTAGAATTTAATATTCATTGTATATATAACTAGTATTTTAATGAATTAAAAATAAAATTCATATTTTTAAAAAAGTAATTATTTTTTAATTCCAAAACTTTATTGTACTATAATTACTATTCTTTAATAATTTATTGAGTTATAACTTATAAATTATAATAACTACTAACAAAGTTTAGATAGAAAAAAAAATATTTTATTAATTATGATATTTCTTATTTTATTAAAATTTAGGTGATACTTAAATAGCATTTACATACACCGATAACCCCATATTTATGACAAAGTATAGAGTGAAACTGGTTTATACATGAATAATTGAAGGGTATTAGTTGTTTTCACTGAAGAGTATTAGTTGTTTTTACTGAAGAGTCTTAGTTCATTTTCACTGAACAACTAAAACTCTTTAGTGTAAATCAATAATACTCTTCAGTAAATACAATTAATACATTTCAATGAAAACAATTAATACCCTTCAGTGATTCATATATAAACCAATTTCACACTATACATACTCCATATTTATATGTCTACCACTGACGTGTTAATAACACATAAATATATAAACAATCAATTAATAGTAAATTCGGTGTTCATGTATCATTAATATTATCGGTAGTGGACACATAAGTTTGTGTTCATGGGTGGACATATGATTATTTTCGTATATAGTTAATTAAAAAATTAATAATTTAACAATCACCTACTTTTAAGTCAAATTTAATTCAATTCAAAAAACACAATATTACTTAATAATCAACCAACTATATATCTTATTTCTTATAATAATATATTTTCAAATATTTCCAAAATGATGTGTCAACACCACCTTATTCAAATTTTCAAATCTTTGCATGTCTCAAATCTCTCTATTTCGAAATACTGTGCTCTCATTAAAAGTTGGTTTAAGTTTTGATCTCAACCATTCATTTTATATCATTACATCTAAATCATTGATTTGTAACTAGGGTTAATATAATTATTCATCATTTTCATTCTCCCATAAGCCGTCTCTCTCACATTCGATCTCCCTCACACCACCACACTTTCTTCGATGTTTTTCAGAGCGCCGCTTCTGCCCCCTATCCAATTAGCGCGGACCAGCAACTTATACCAGATTATAATTTTCTCACCGCCGCCTGCCATGTCCACGTTGCCTCATTCTCAGAATCTTTCAAAGCTTAGCATTTTATTTTAATTCACAAATTTTTGCGATATTATCTTCGGTATAAAGTTTTCTCTGTGTATTAAGTTGCTCCTTCGCGTAGTTCAGCGTCGTCTCGCTGCTCTATTACAGCCGGCCCGCTTAGCCCAGTGTCGTCGTTCCTCCGCCTAACCCAGCGCCTTCTTTCCTCCAACCAAGGTAAACTCCCGATCCCTTTGCACATATGCGTTTCTCTATTCACATAATCAATTTGGTACAAACACTACACATACAGAGCAAATGTTTGATAATATCACAAAATTCTCGGTGTTTCACTCCACTAATCCAAAAAAAAAATCAATTCAACTTGGAATTCAGCCGGCATGATGAGGGAAAGTATATGTTAAATGTATGGGAGTGAATTCGAATTCAAAAAAAAATGACACTAAGTTTCTTACTTAGATATTTTTGGAATTTATTTTTGCAAAATATTTATATATGCTAATTTTGTTAGAGGATATTGAAATATTTTGCAAAAAAATATTGTCACGTAAAAAATGGCAAGATTCTAAAAAAATCTTGTCATCCAATACCATATCTTACATGGATAATAAATTTTAACATTATTTTTTTGGACAATATTTTACTAGTCAAAATATATTATCACACAAATAACATATTATTTACAAAAAATCTTGCCATGAAATACAATATCTTACCATGTATAATACAATAATAGATATTTTTGAAATTTATTTTTGCAAAATATTTATATATGCTAATTTTGTAGGAGGATATTGAAGAAATTTGCAAAAGATATTGTCACGTAAAAGATGGCAAGATTCCTAAAGAATCTTGGCATCCAATACCATATCTTACCAAGAATAATATATTGTAACATTTTTTTACAAGATTTTACTACCTAAAAGACATTGTCACTAAAATATCATATCATTTCCAAAAAATCTTGCAATGAAATATAATATCTTACCATGTATAATACAGTAATATATATTTTTTGAATTTATTTTTGTAGAATATTTATATATGTTAATTTTGTAGGAGGATATTGAATATTTTGCAAAAGATATTGTCACGTAAAAGATGGTAAGATTCTCATATATCATATCTTACCATTGATAATAGATTGTAACATTTTTTTTTTTGGACAATATTTTGCTAGCCAAAATATGTTGTCACTGAAATAGCATATTATTCCCAAAAAATATTGTCATGAAATACAATATCTTACCATGTATAATAATACAATAATGAGTAAGTCTTGTGTGAGACCGTCTCATAGTATGAGACCAATAATATTTGATCCACTTTTAATTTAAAACGTGTCACTTATTAATTAAAAAGTTGTCACTTTTAAAAAGTGATAAAGTTTAAACAAAAAGTGATAATATATTTGTTAAAAGTGACTTATCATTTTTCTTTAAAAATACTATCACATTTAATTATAACCCTATCACTTTTTTTAATTTGATCGGTCTCATATTATGAGACGGTCTCATACAAGTTTTTGCCTACAATAATAGATATTTTTGAAAATTTTTTGGAGAATGTTTTTATATACTAATTTTGTAGGAGGATATTGAATTATTTTGCAAAAGATATTGTCACGTAAAATATGGCAAGATTCTCAAATAATCTTGTCATCTAATACCATATCTTACCATGGATAATATATTTTAAAATTAATTTTTTTTTTTGGACAAGATTTTACTACCTAAAAGATATTGTCACTGAAATAGCATATTATTCCAAAAAATATTGCCATAAAATACAATATATTATCATGTAAAATACAATAATAGATATTTTTGGAATTTATTTTTGCAGAATATTTATATATGCTAATTTTGTAGGAGGATATTGAAATATTTTGCAGAAGATATTGTCACGTAAAAGATGGCAAGATTCTCAAAGAATCTTGTCATCCAATATCATATCTTACCATGGATAACAGATTGTAACAATAATTTTTTTTTGGTACAAGATTTTACTACCCAAAAGATATTGTCACTGAAATAGCATTATTCCCAAAAAAATCTTGTCATAATATACAATATCTTACTATGTATAATACTATGTCACATAAGGTTGGCAATTTTTTTTTATATATATAAATTACATGTATACATGAAATGTTTAGGAGGAAATTGAATTTTTTTAAATAATTCGAATTGTCGCTTAAATGTAATTCTTAGATTTCCATTATAAATACCTACAAAATTGAATTTGAAACCGTAAAATATAGATATTATTTTGTAGTAGAATTTCGAATTTTTTCAACAATTTTAATTTTTAACTCTTTTTTTATTTTTTTTAAATTTTTTTTTTTTTTGCAAAATATTTGTAAATTTGAAATGTCCAGATGAAAAATTAAAAAAAAAGATTGGCGCCTAACACTACAAAAAAAACTCGTGTTTTAGCGACTGCCTAAAAATCGATCACTAAATATTGTATTATCGACCGATTAGCGACCGCCGTAGACCACTGGTCTCAAATCAATATATTATGCGACCGATGAGGTAAGCGGTCGCTGAATCGAAGGATTAGCGACCACCTAGGCGGTCGCGAAAACTCAAAGGCCAGTCAAACTATTTACCGCCTGTTTAGCGACCGCCATGACGGTCTCTAAATTCAAATTTTTTATTAGCGACCACCAGTTTGCGGTCGCAAATCGGTCAGTTGACCCGTTCTTGGAAACGGGCAAGAGTCATTTAATGCACAAATTTGGTCATTTAGGACCGTCCATATACGTGATTAGTGACCGTCATAGGCGGTCGCTAATTTTTTTTACCCTTTTTAGTCACAGGCCGTACTCACTTTCGGCCTACGCTAAAAAAAACTCCGCCACCGCTGTCCGTCGAGCTTTCCGTTCCGGTCAATACCCTCCTTGCTTCTCCGTCCATCTAATAAACGTAAGTTTCACAAACTTTAGCCGTTTATTATATATCTTTGTGTATTTGAATAATGCATGAAGTTATATATATATGAATTTAATTGATTTATATTCGTAGTTGTAAATTTTCGTAGTTGTGAATTTAGTGATTTATATTCGTAGTTGTGAATTTCGTTTAGAGATATTCGTAGTTGTGAATTTAGTTGATTTATATTCGTAGTTGTGAATTTAGTTTAAGAATTTTCGTAGTTGTGAATTTAGTTGATGATGATATTGATATCAACGAGTTCCTCCCTGGAGAGGATTGACGAGAGAGAGATGATTTTATTTTTATATTTTGTTGAATATTTTATTTTATTTGTTGAATATTTTTTATTTTTTATTGAATATTATAGATTTGAATATATTTTTATTGAATAAAAAAGTTAGTAAATATATATATATATATAAACGAATTAGAAACAAAAAATATTTAATTTGATGAATCTAAAAAAACGGGAGTCAATTTCGAATTATATATAATTAAATGTATAAAAATGAATGAATTAGTAATTTAAAATAGTCTAAAATATTAAATTTATAACATTAATAAAAAAAAGTTAGTAAATAAATATATATATATAAACGAATTAGAAGCAAAAATGAATTAGTTTGATGAATTTAAAAAAAAAATGGGAGTCAATTTGGAATTATATACAATTAAATGAATAAAAACGAATGAATTAATAATTTAGAATATTCTAAAATATTAAATTTATAAAATTAATAAAAAAAGTTAGTAAATATATATATATATATATATAAACGAATTTGAAGCAAAAATGAATTAATTTGATGAATTTAAAAAATAAAAGGGAGTCAATTTGGAATTATATAAAATTAAATGAATAAAAACGAATGAATTAATAATTTAGAATAGTGTAAAATATTAAATTTATAAAATTAATAAAAAATTTAGTAAATACATATATATAAACGAATTAGAAACAAAAAAGATTGAATTTGATGAATAAAAAAAAAAACAGGAGTCAATATGTGGTTATATACAATTAAATGCAAATAAATGAACAAGAATAGCATGTGTCCTAGTGATTCACACCTCTTCCGGTCTACCCGAAAGTCGTGGGTTCGATTCCCCTTGGGCGCATATTTGCCCATTTATTTCTACAAGCCTCACAAGGACTTATATACTACATGATCGCCTAATATGAGCTAGTGGGTCAGTGGTTCGCACCCCGCCCAAACCCTAATGGGCGCGGGTTCGAACCCAATTAGCAACTTTTTTTTTACGCTGGATCGCTGATTAGCGAGGCGCTCGCTAATTCATGACCCGACCGGGTCGGACCCGATTGATTCAGCGACCGACTATAGGCTGTCACTGATACTAGCGACCACCTCGACGGTCGCAGATTAGTGACCGATTTCAAAAAACGGTCGCTAATATTAGCTACCCGCTTTTTAACGATCGATTTTTTTTCGGTCAGAAATCGGTCGCTAATCACGTTTTGCGACCGAAAATCGATCGCTAATTCCCGTTTTTTTTTTTTTTGTAGTGTAAGGGTCAATTCTTATTGTTGAACTGTGTATTATAAATACCAATACATTAATCAATTGTTCCCACACAAACATCTACACAATATTTTATTTTAATTATGATATCATTTTTGTCAAATGTTACCTTTAGATCTGTAGGATTTTATCTTTAGAGTTGAACTTTTGCCGAATTTTATTCTATCTTCATATCATGGGGGAAAATTGGGCATGCAAGTATACAAAAACTGTAATTTTAAGAAATATTGTGTTATATTAATTTGAGATTAAATGTGTGAATTAGTTAATGTTTTTCAAATTTTATATTTATTCATGTTTAGTATTTATTAGTATTATTTGTTGAATTATAATTATAATTTTAAAATTATATCAAAATTACAAGATATTTTTAAAAAAATTAATATTTATAATTTAAAATAATCATAACAAATATTTTTTTCAGTCCGTTCGCGGGGTACTTACTAGTGTGTGTATATATATATGGACATCATAATTAAATAAATCTTTCTAACTCACTCAAATAATGAAATGTGGAATTGGGTCAAGCAAACAACACGTCATCAAAGTTTAATCTCCAAACTGACACGTCAACAGATTAAATTCATCATTATGTGAAACTAGCCCAGAACCCCGCGTATTACGCGGGTTGATATATATATAAAGTGTTTAAATTAAATATTTGAAATATTAATTCAATCAAAATATAGTATTTTTTTAATTTAATTAAAATGTCAATTTGTAAGTAAAAAACATAGTAATAAATTATTCTAACTAACTCATGCAAATTAAAAAAGGTGGCTTGTATAGAAAAAGTAAGTGAATAGGGGGTATGAATATAAATATAGGATATATAATATTATCAAAAATATCATAAAATAATAGAATTGCAGGATTTTGAAATAAATGATTGAGAGAGGTGGAGAAATTCAAATATATATATATATATATATATATATATATATATATTTAAAGGTGTTTACAGGTTTTGTGTATGTATAGTAGTTTTTAATTTAATTTAAGTAATTTAAAATTTTTAGAACAGAAAATAGAATTAATAAAATAGGAAGTTAATAGAAGAAGTTAATAAGAGAAGTCCTATAATCCTATGTTTTAAAAAGCGGGTCGGACCGGCCGGTCGGACCGGTCCGACCGCTACTCGGCAAGCTTGCCGAACGGGTCAATAACGTTGAGCCGGCCTCCTCCCGAAGCGGCTGTGAACCGGCCAAAAGCGGCAAAACCGGGTTGAACCGGTCATCGATCGGACCGGCCAACCCGGCGGTTCACTTGAATTGAAAAAAAAAATTAATGGTCTTTTTAACCCTGAATCAATTATTGACAGATTTTTTTCTTCTTCTTCTGACGTATCCTTTGCGCCGAATCTTCTTCATATCAAGTCTCTCCCCTTTCCTCCGGCATCTTCCCTCTGGCCACGTCTTCCTCTGGCGAGAGCACGGCCGGCTGCTCCTTCCGGTGACGGCGAGACGCGTGGCTGCTATTTTTAAACAGTATTTTTTTTAAAAAATATTTGTTGTTATGCGAAGAAGGAGTGAAGATAGATTCCTAGTGCTAATTTTAATACAGTATGTTAAACTTAAAGAAGAAGATTTTTACACAGTAATTTTTTTAAAAAAATTCCTATTTCCTAGTTGCGACTTGCGACTTGCGAAGAAGAAGAAGTGAAATATACATTCAAGATACATTCCATTTCCTAGTGCTCATTTTTATATAGTATGTTGTAAAATACATTCTTACCCCTAATGCTCATTTTTATACAGCGTGTTAATGAAGTAAAATACATTTTGATATTTATGAATGAGTTTGATTTAATTTTTTATTGTTCATTGTTGTAACACAAGTGAAAAATATTTATGATATTTATAAATTTTATATTTAATTATATATTATGTAATTATGACGTCATAACGGCTCAACCGCTTTACTAACGGTCAGACCCCGATCCGACCGGTCCGACCAAAAGCGCTGAGGTTGTCCGGTTCAACCTCCGCTTCCGCTTTTAAAACATAGCTATAATCGCAAGATTTTGAAATAATTTATGATGAGACATGCCACGTAGGAGATAGGAGATTCACAAATAGAAGAGGTAATGATATTGATAAAATTAATTGGTGATTGAGCAAAATTATTGTTATAAAATAAATAAAGTTATAGTGAAGTCGTATGCGTAATTATATCACTCCATTAGTTTTCAGACGTGTTTCTCTTTGGTTTAAAAAATTCATATATTCAATTTTCAGAATCTATATATTTATTTGTCAATCACCCCCTTCTATCTAAAGTCTCCATTTGAATTCTAGAATTTATATGAGTTTAAATTATATTTGGTATTCTTTTAATTACAAATTATATTTTAAATTATTTTTAATTGTAATAAATTAATTGACTGTGACTTATTTTAGGTAAATTAAAATTGAATTGCAATTCATTAAATAGTTGTATTTTTTTATCATCTACTTTTAATTATAATTTATTAATGACAAAATATAGAGTGAAATTGGTTTATACATAAATCATTGAAGGGTATTAGTTGTTTTCACTAAAAAGTATAAGTCATTTTCACTGAAGAGTATTAGTAATTTCCACTGAAGAGTCTTAGTTGTTCACTGAAAACAAACTAAGACTCTTCAGTGAAAACTATTAATACCCTACAGTGAAAACAACTAATATTTTTTAATGATTCATGTATGAACCAATTTCACTCTATACATACTCTTTATTAATTTACATTGCCTAAAAAATTATCTTGGTTGTCCATTGCAAATATATTTTCTATTTAATCTAATTTTTAAAATTTTAATCATAAATTTAATTAAGATAATAATCAATTAAAGCTCATAAATTTAAAATTTAATTAAAATAATAAATTATTTAATTAAAAGGATAGTAATCATTTAAAAAAAAAGTCATTGAATTATTTTATGAGAAAATGGACATAATTATAATTAAATTAAATTAATAGGACGGAGGAGTATTAATTAATAAATGTTGTTAACTCTCATTGTTAGCAGGGGTTTAAAAGAATTGGAAAGTACGGAGGCGGACCCAATTAAGTGACATGAGTACAACTATACCCCCAATTTAAAAAAAAAAGGAGTATATATATGTGTGTTTGTAAATTAAATATTTTATTTACTGAATCCTTCTTTGATCTACGGCGAGGAAACGGGGAGGAGCGGTTGCGACTTGTGAGAGAGGGCAGAAGAACGGAATTATTAAGAGGACCCCATAGGGAAAAAAAAAAAAAAACTGAAATGGGCTTAAGTTGGGCTCTGCATTAATTCGAATTGAACTACAAAATAGGAGTATGTATAGAGTGAAATTGATTTATATATGAATAATTGAAGGGTATTAGTTGTTTTTGTTGAAGAGTATTAGTTGTTTTTACTGAAGAGTATTACTGGTTTAAACTAAACAATCTTAGTTCATTTTCACTGAACAACTAAAACTCTTTAGTATAAATCAGTAATATTCTTCAGTAAATATAACTAATACTCTTCAATAAAAACAACTAATACTCTTCAGTGATTTATGTATAAATCAGTCTCACTCTATACTTTGCCACAAAATAGATGTGTTTTTGGGTTTATTAACTTTATTTACCTTTTGTTGATGGGCGAACAACTTCGCATTTAATCAACGAAAGATTATCATTAAACTTGATAATCAGGATAGCAAATCAAATGAGCTAGCAGCCTCGTGGAGCGAACAGCTTCGTAGCGGAGCTAGCAGATTCGTAGGGCGAACAGCTTTGTAGAAAAGCACTAATGCGGCAATTAGAATTGTGGCGAGCGGCTTTGCAAAGAACAGTTGTGCCAGCGGTTCAAGCCAGCCAATATGGGCGAACAAGGACGTAATCGAGCGAACAGAATCGTAAAATGATCCCAAGCGAGGAGCGAACAGCTCAGAACGCAAAGGACCATGACATCTAACGGAGACGTACAAGCGAGCAGCCGGTCACCGTCGAGAACATCTCAGAAGTGCCAAAGATCAAGTACAACATGGGGAATCCCAAGAGTCACTAGCTTAGATATGGGCCAAGTGTCCTAACACTTGGCACCCATCCAATGAGTAATAGTGTAGATGTTGTACAAGTGTCCTAACACTTGGCAAAGATCCAATGGCTAAGCCATCAAGATGGTGACACATGGCCACTTTGTATGTCTATAAATACTCCCTTCTTGTACATGAAAAGAGGAGAACAATTCAAAAAAATAGCCAAACTCTTGCCAAATTATTCTTTGAGCTTTACTTAGCCAAATTCTATGATCTTGATTCTTGTTTGGTGATCTTCATTAGATGAAAAACAGCCACTAATCTTCTTAGTTAGAAAAGGTCATCAACAATTGGCGCTAGAAGAAGGGTCCGAACCTCCGATTGTAGAAAAAATCGAAGAGGACAAAGATTTACAACACTTTAAGGATTTCAATGCATGTGTGCATGAACTAGGGTTTTCAAACCTTTACAATCACACACAAGGCTAGTAATCCTTGGAAAAGGTGCCTGTAAGTACAAGATTACTTCATCCATCTGCTTATTTACCCACATTTCGATAGCCAAGATGGTTAAATCGCAAGAAGAACGACATTCAAGTATATCTCCAAGTCGTAGACCAAGAACTAGGGTTTCTTCCACCGAAGGACATGCACGGACAGTGAGAGCAACTTCGCAGAGGAATATACAAGTCACTATTGACACGATTCCACCAGAAGTTGAAGCTCTTGCTCAAAATCCCGAAGAGCTAGCAAAAACCATTGCTGTTCTTCAATCCTTGCAAAATCGACATATAGCAGGACCGTCAAGAGCACCTGTGACGACCAGACGAACAGGCGAGCAGGAGCGTACTGGCGAACAAAGGAGTAAAATGAGAGAAGATGCACGTCGGGACGAAGCCGACAGCGAGGAAGTTCGCAGAAATAAAGGAAAGGCTCCACTGAGCGAACGTCTAGGAAGCAGAGGAGAATCATCACCGAGTCGAGCAGATGAATCAAGCAAGAGTACGTCTCGAACCAGTGCATTGGAGAGATTAGGAACAAGGAATGCAAATAGGAGGGAATCATCCCGGAGGCATGAGGAGCGATCACACCATCCTGCTCGCCCATCAGTGCAGGACCGAATCCGGAGGTCGGCTTTTGGCCGACTAGGACCAAATGGAGCTAGCAACGCTGCTAGAAAGACAACTCAGGAAAAACGTCCCGTTGGCAAGGGACTGCATCGTGAAGAGGTCACTGAACCCAATCACGATGAACAGCCTTCCATCGGGAGAACTCCCCCGAATGAGTTGCAGGAAATGAGAAAGGCAATTGAAGAATTGCAGAAACAGTTGGAGTCTCAGAGAGGTGTCGGATCAACCATTCTCCCATCTTCACCATTATCTCCGTCTATCCTCAGTGCACCGATCCAGAAGAAGACACAGTCCCCAGCCATCAATCTGTACGAGGGAACGTCGGACCCCCGTATTCATGTGACGAAGTATTCGGGTTTTATGATCTCAATAGGGGCGACCGACGCCACGCAATGCCGAAATTTTCCACTCACCCTGGGAGATGGCCCGCACAGATGGTTTTCGGCACTGGCTCCTGGCTCCATCAACTCTTTTGCCCAGCTAAGCAAAGAGTTTCTGTCTCACTTCTCAACTGCCGGGTCCTACTTGACCCACAGACACCGTCTGGCAGATATTAGGCAAGGAGACGAGGAGTCTGACAAGCAATTTCTGGAAAGATTTGATAGAGTCTTACTGGAGGGCGAGATGGTGAGTGAGGACACGAAAATTGTGGCAGTGATGGCTGGTTTAAAGAAAGGAACTGATTTGTGGAAGGAAATGCATCTGACTTGCCCGAAAACATACACAGAGTTCAGACACAAAGCGGGAATTCACGTTTCAATGCAGGAGGCCTTACACCGAGAGATGGGAGACAAGACTGATCCAAAAAAGTCTAACAAGAAGTCGGGAGGAATTGATTACAAAGCTCCGAAGAACATGAAGTCATTCAATGATGGAGCTGAGTTGAAAGAAAAGTTGAGTCAAGTCCTTACTATGTCCGTGGATGCTGTGTACAACAACGTTAAGGACAGGGAAATGTTGTCAGAGCCGCGGAAGATAAGGCAAGAGAGAGGAAAGCTGAACCCGAACAAATACTGTGCTTATCATCAGAACATCGGCCACTTCACGAGCGAGTGCCGAGATCTATTGAAGCAGTTGTGGAGGTTCTATGAGGAAGGGAAGCTGTCCGAATTCGTGAAGAGGGAACCAGGTAAAAGACCAAGGGCGCCAGTGCAATCCAGTTCGGATGATGAAGATAGTGATGACCAACCAAGCAAAGTTGGTAAGAGGGGAAGGAAGGTCCCAGCGGCTCCAGCAAGGCATATCCCAGAAATCCTGATGCTGGAACCCACTGGGCCAGTAGGTGGTTGTTCTGATGGGAGACCACCTATGTCAAAAAGAAAGAGGAAAGCAGAGCTGAGAGCAGTAGATCAGGTAATGGAAGTGGGGGTAAATCCATCGACCAAGCAAACAGGGGACCTGACTTTCTCAGAAAAAGACTTAGACGGGATACTTACTCCCCACAACGACTCATTGGTCATTTGCGCCAATATCATGGGGACAAAGGTGCATCGTCTACTTGTCGACACTGGTTCCTACACGAATATCCTGTTCAAGAGCACGGTGGACCAGCTAGGAGGTTGTGCTGAGTACATCAAAGATTGTAATCACAAGATTGTGGGTTTTGGAAATGCTGTAACCACCCCGCTAGGAATAGTTACGTTGGCAGTCGAGCTTGTATCAGTTGAGGACCCGGAGAGGAAAATGAATAGAATGGTAGACTTCTTGGTTGTAGACCAACAGTCCACTTATAACGGGTTCCTCGGCCGTCCTTTCTTGCATGAATTTAAAGCGGCTGTTTCAACGTACTATTATTGTCTAAAATTTCCAACAAAGAAGGGTGCAGGTACAGTCAAAGGAGACCAAAGGAAAGCTCGTGCGTGTCTGTTGCAAATACAGTTGCAGGATCACCAAGTCAACATGGCGGATAAGTGCTCAGACAAGGACGAGGACGATAGCGAGGCCATGACTTCCGTTGACACTGAAATAATGGAAGTCGACGAGCAGCTTTGCACAGACGAACAACCACGCAGCGACGAGCAACTGTGCGCAAACGAACAGCTACGCATTGGCGAGCAGATATGCGTAGACGCACAGTTGGACGAGGACGAGCAGGAACGCGAAGATGAACAGCTCGCCCAAACAGGAGGAACAGAAGCTGCTACTACTAGCAACGAGGAAGAACAAACAAGGGCAATGAACGTTGATGCAGAGGACATAGAGCCACGACTGGGGGCAGAACCGATGGAAATCGAAGATGAGCCAAAGATAGAAGGGCCCATTATTGACCCCAGATGGAAAGGCCAAAAACGAAGGGCTACCCCGGTCGAAGAGTTGGAAACTGTAAAAGTCGACCCGAACCAAGAGGGCTTAGAACTCTTCATAGGGTCCGAGCTACCAGAGCCGTACAGGACCAACATGATTGAGTTTCTTAAAGCAAACCTCGATGTGTTCGCATGGTCGCATGCAGACATGGTGGGCATCAGCCCCGAACATGCCTGTCACAGACTCAACATCGACCCGGGGAAGAGGCCAGTCCATCAGAAAAGGAGAAAATTTGGACCCGACAAATACGAGGCGCTCGACGTGGAAGTCAAAAAGCTGCTGGATAACGACTTAATCAAACAAGCGTTATGCCCGCAATGGGTGGCAAATCCAGTTTTGGTCAGGAAAGCAACTGGAGCATGGAGACTCTGCATCGATTTCACAGACCTTAACGCCGCCTGCCCGAAAGACAACTTCCCATTGCCTCACATTGACCAGCTAGTTGATAGCACCGCCGGACATGAGCTGCTAACGTTCATGGATGCATTCGCAGGATATCATCAAATCGCGATGCATCCCGATGATCAAGAACACACTGCGTTCTATACCAACAAGAACTTGCTATGCTGGAAGAGAATGCCATTTGGGCTAATCAATGCTGGAGCTACATATCAGAGGCTGGTCAACAAGATGTTTGATGATCACATCGGGAAGACGATGGAAGTATATGTGGACGACATTGTTGTCAAGAGCTCAAAAAAGGAAGATCACTTGCAGCACCTGGCTCAAACATTTGAGATACTTCGGACCTACAATATGAAGTTGAACCCCAAGAAAAGCAGTTTCGGAGTCCATTCTGGGAAATTCTTGGGACATCTGGTTAGTCAGCGTGGAATTGAAGCAAATCCAGTGAAAGTGAAAGCAATCATGGAAATGCAACCACCTAGATCGGTAAAAGAAGTCCAACGACTAACTGGATGTCTAGCAGCTTTGAACAGGTTCGTCTCAAGATCCGGTGATAAGTGCAGGCCATTCTTTGAGGCCATCAAGAAAGGAAAGTTTCAATGGACAGACGCCTGTCAACAAGCGTTCGAGCAGCTGAAAGATTACCTCAGTGATACAAAAATTCTTGCCAAGCCAATCCCAGGGGAAAAGTTATACTTGTACTTGGCGGCCTCAGAGGTAGCAATCAGTTCAGTGCTCGTTCGAGCAGAAGGAAAGTTCCACCTGCCCATCTACTATGTAAGTCATGCCTTGCACGAAGCAGAGCTCAGATATTCACCAACAGAAAAGCTAGCATATGCGCTGGTAATGAGTGTCAGGAAACTTCGTCCATATTTTTTCGACCACCAGGTGGAAGTGTTGACAACGTTCCCACTCAAGCAAATACTGCACAGACCCGATGCGGCTGGTCGCCTCCTAAAGTGGTCCTTGGAAATTAGTCAGTTTGGGATTTCGTATGTTCCTCGAACAGCGATCAAGGGGCAAGCTTTAGCAGACTTTATAGTCGAACTGACTTTCCCCCAAGATCCAACGAGAGGGCATAGCCATCCCTGGCACATGTATGTTGATGGTTCATCAACAAATACAGCATCGGGAGCGGGTATAGTCTTGATAAGTCCGGACAGGCAAGTTTTTACTTCAGCTGTTCGATTCGAGTTCATGGCGACGAACAACGAAGCAGAGTACGAGGCTGTGATCGTTGGGTTGCGCCTAGCATTAGCAGTTGGAGTACGGAGGTTGCAAATCTTTGGAGATTCACAATTGATCGTCAACCAGGTCCGAGGAGAATATGAAGCAAGAGATGAAGACATGGCTTTGTATCAAAAGATTGTTGCTCACTTGGCCTCTTTGTTCGAACAAATATACATTGAACAAATACCAAGAGACAATAATGCTCAAGCAGATGCATTAGCCAGGCTAGCAACCAGCACCGAACCAGCAGAATTGTCGGAAGTGACGCTAACAAGAATGTCCAAACCATCAACCGAAGATTACAAGATCTATCAGATCGACGAAGATTTCGAAGAAGACGACTGGAGGATGCCGATCGTTGAATATTTGCAAAATGATAAAAAACCGGACAACCCATTCGAAGCTAACAAGTTGGTTAAAAGAGCGGCAAGGTACGCCATGATGGACGGGCAGTTGTACAAGAGAGGAATTTCGCTCCCACTTCTGAAATGTTTGGCTAGGGGGCAAGGACAAACAGTGCTGAAAGAGATCCATGAAGGTGTATGCGGAAATCATGCCGGAGGACGGGCTTTAGCACATAAAACAATAAGGCAAGGATATTACTGGCCAACTCTCCTCCAAGATGCAATCAAGATTGCCCGAACCTGTCATAGATGTCAATTGTTCGCCCCAAACATTCACAAACCCCCACATGAATTGATTTCAGTCAATAGTCCATGGCCGTTCGCGAAATGGGGAATTGACCTTATCGGGCCTTTTCCCCCAGGACAAGGAAATGTTCGATACGCGGTAGTGGCTGTTGACTACTACACGAAATGGGCGGAAGCAGAAGCACTCGGGCGGATCACACAGGAGAAAATGATCAACTTTATCTGGAAAAACATTGTTTGTCGTTTCGGGGTCCCTCAGGCGATAGTGACGGACAACGGAAAGCAGTTTGAGGGAAAAGAGATCAGAGATTTTTGCGAAAAATGGGGAATAAAGAAACATTTCTCGACACCATACCACCCCCAATCAAACGGTCAAGTGGAAGCAGTGAATAAAATAATCAAGCATATACTGAAGATTCGTTTGGTTGACAAGCAAGGAAAATGGTCAGAAGAGCTACCAGAGGTGTTATGGGCATACCGAGTATCCCACAGAACAAGTACAGGCGAAACACCGTTCACAATGGCATTCGGGACAGAAGCAGTAATTCCGATTGAGTTAAAAGTCCCGACAAAACGAACAGCTGCGTTCGACGAAGAAACAAACAACTCTGCAATGGCAGCAGAGTTGGACTTGCTTGAAGAAAAAAGAATAACAGCAGAATTGAAAAATGCAATTTACAAAAGAAGAGCAGCAAAGTACTACAATTCTCAAGTAAAAGCAAGAGAATTCGAAATTGGGGACTTGGTACTTCGAAAAGTTTTAATATCACCAGGAGTATTCGGCCCGACTTGGGAGGGCCCATACAAGGTGACGAATAAGTGGCACAATGGCACATACGACCTTGAAGACATGGAAGGCAAGTCGTCCCAATACTCCTGGAATACAACGTTACTCAAGAAGTACTACCAATGAAGTCCTGTAAGTCTTAGAAAGTTTGTAAATAGATCCTTTGTAAATTTTTGAAATTTTTGCGCAAGTTTATAAGCGAGCAGATTTGCATTTATCTTACTAGGCGAACAGAATTGTTTTTATCTTTTGTCTTGCTGAATTTCAGTTTTTGAGCCTTGAGTCCAAATTACTTAGTTGCTCGCCCAAAAAATTAGCAAAATACGAGTCTGTTATAAGACGAACAGAAAAGCTTATTAAAAGCAAAAGTAAGGCCAAGTCCATAAGCGACCAAAATGGCCCAAACAACTAAGGCCAAGTCCATAAGCGACCAAAATGGCCCAAACAACTAAAGGTCAAGTTCTATAAGAACCAGATGACCAACTGAAAATTTGACTAAGTGTTTACCTTAAGAAAAAGGAACACTAAGAAGATGTCATAAGCAAAAAGCAATAGACGAGCAACTAAGTAAGACAAACAAAGAGGCGAGCAATTAAGTAAGACAAACAGAGAAGCACAAATTTATAGATTAGCAAAAGTGTTCATATCATTAGATCAAAAAAGTTACAATAGGGTTGAGAAATACAGAAGTGTTATACATCCTATTGTAAGAAAAAAAAAAAAAAAAAAAAAAAAAAAAAGAAGAGAAACTAGTCTTAAGAAAGAGGAGGAGCATCTTCAATTCTGGTCGCCGGCGCGCTCTGCTGCTCGCCCTGGGCACTTGTACCAGCCCCGTCTATGGGGGTCAGGGGAAGCGAAGGCAACCCTTCAAAAACCTCATCAGCGGCTGCCGCGTTGGTCGTCGCTGGAGCAGGGTCAGGCTGGCCGCCGTATGTAGGAGCAGCAATGTCGACCTCCTCGCCAAAGACTTCCAAAGGAAAGCCAAGGTCGGCCAAATCGGAGACGAACAAAGTTGAGCCAGGAGGAGGAGGATAATTCTTCACGTATTCAATAAAGTCCGCCTTCACCGCATCACGGATATCTTGGTTATGATCGTGAGCGAAGTGGACAGACCGTAAACATTCTGCGAAGGCACAAATGTACCCAAAATTGGTCTTGTCCATCACTTCCTGCTCATGGACTTCGTATTCGATCAGATTCTGGCGCTCTTCCTCCAGCCTCTTGACATGCTCCTCGGCAGCGAGCAGACGAGCAGATAAGTCTGCTCGCTCCTTCTCAGCTCTCTCAGCTCTCAAGTCTGAGGACTTCACCTCCAGCAGCATCTTCTCCAAGGCGTTCTTCTCGCCAGTCAACGAGGCCTCCATCTTCCTCTCCATCAAAGCCAGCATCTTAGCATGCTCGGCCTTACATTCTTTGATGGCGGAGGCTCTTTCCTCGTCCATCCTCTCCACGCGACGGCCCAAATCGCGGTTCGTTCGCTCGAGCTCCATGACTTGGTCGAGCAGCATTTGGGACTGGACCAATTGATGGCTAGTATTGTAGGCCATCAGACGAACATTATCACTAGCAGATTGGCCAGTGACAAGGGTGTTCGCCGATTTTGTCCAAGCCCTTGGAACCATCTCGGCTGCTCGGCGAACGGGGGCATCAGGTATGTCGGAGAATGAGGGAGGTGCATTCTTCACCACTGAAAGATAGTGAAGGGTATTCCCGCGGCCAGGGTAAAGTGCTGGATTATACCTGAAATAGAAAGAACAGAAGTCAGTGGTCAAGCAACATTGCGCCAAACGGCGAACAAAAAAACAAGGCGAAGACAACGAACTTACTCTTTGATTTTGACGGGGTCCCAACCTAGATAAGAGGTATCTTTGGGATTGTCCCCTTTCTTGGCCGCCACCAGGCCGGCGACCACCTGTCGTTCATCCACCACTTCCAGAGAGGTGGATTTAGAGGCTGAAGACTGGGGAGCAGCACTGCTCGCCTCCACCATAGTCTTTGATCGCTTGGAGGCGCGATCATCACCGCGTGTGGCGCGAGCATCATCGTCCCGCGACACTTTCTTTTTCTCTCTCTCTCGCTCCCTCTCCTTTTCCTTCCTCACATCCCGTGGAGAGGGAGTGGATTTGGCCGCAGGTTTGCGGCGACCAGCTCCGGCGGCTGGGCGACCAGAAGGGTTCTCTCCGGCCCGGAGACGCATGATAGCGAGGGGAGGATCCATCTTTCTCCTTGAAGCGTCCGCCATTTGCTTAACTCGCCCGGCGAGCAAATAATATGATTCGGGCACGGCCGGGATAGCAACAGTGACTTGTTGATCTAACAAGAAAAAGACGTTAGGCGAGCAAGAATATTGAACGAGCAAAAATGAATGGCGAGCAAAAATAAAAAGTTACCTTCTGGGACGGCGGCTTGGGCTTCAAGATGGTGAGGACTCGTGATCAAGCCAGCAAGTTTGCGACAATGAGCCTTCGAAAGATGATGTATGTCGCGACTGGCAACGTCGCGAAGAGAGATGATGGCTAAGGTAAAGAGGAACTCGTCACTGATGTCGGGGTGCCCCCACTTCAAGTTCCTCGGACCTGCAAAACAACGAAAAGGATTAAAATTAGTCCTACTTATGAACTAGCAAGACAAAGTTAGCCCTACGTTTGATTTTTCCAAAGCCTTCAGGCGACATGATGCGCGCCTGCCCGCCAGCAAATCCCTCAGTTGCTCGCCAATCTCCACCAATGAAGAAGAATTGGCAATGCCAACCCTTAATCTTATTGGGAACTCCTTCAACGAGTTTCAATCCGGTTTTCGCCTTGGCGTAATACCATCCAGCACCATCCTCGGAAATGGTCAAGGCGTAAAGGATCTCCGCGGTTGTTATTTTATTTTTGTAGCCTTCAAGACCAAAGAGAGTCATGAAGGCTAGAAGACTACTCCAACCATTTGGAGTAATTTGAGTGATCGCCAGGTTCATGTCGGATAGGAAACGGCCGATGAGCGGATGAACGGGGAGCGGGAAACCCGTGTTCAACACATCCAAGTTGATCGCCGTGCAGCCAGGAGGGGGGCGATCAGCAGTCTCTCCTTTCTTCGGCACATACATGAAAATATCGTAGGGGATCTTGTATGTCTCACGGATGCTCGCCAAATCGTCCTCAACAACAACACTGGCAACTCTGCTCGCCGCATAATCCCCATCCTGAGCTTTCATGATTACCCTCGATGTGGGGGCAAAAGTCTTCGAGTAGCGAGCAGAGTAGTCTGCCCACTCGGTGTCACGAACAACTCCTTCTGGGATCCGGGATTCTGGTGTAGTTTGAGCAATGGGGAAGTTAATCTCCCTTAAAAACTCCCAAGTGAGGGTGGGGCATAGTTGCTCGCCACCTCGCTGGTCGACCTCTAGGTCGATTGAGCCCTCTATCTCCGCGGCCACTTCTGCGGAATCTTCCCCCAAATTGGAAGAAGTTTCAGGTTCACGAGCGAGAGGTTGCATCTTTTCTTGCTCGCCTGAGCGATCAACAGCGCACGTCTCTATCGAGCGAACAACAGAATTCGCATCGGAGTCCGTGTCTTCGTCCACCAACAGCGTGCGCGGGTTTCTCGCCAATATCTGGCGAACAGATCTGCGCGGAGAATCCAAATCTACGGGTCTCTTTTCCGGGTTTCGCCCGGGTCCGGATTGAGATGAATTTGAGGGGGTAAACTCCATTCGAAATAACGAGGCGGGAATTTAACCAGTTTGAGAAAGATTTTAGGTACAATGGGTCCGAAATCAAAATCACAGCGGCAACGTTAATACGAGACGACGGCGCAATGGCGGCTCACGGCCGGAGTAACAGGGACGATTAAAGAAAATACAAGAAATAGAAAAAAATTCACGAAAATTGAAGGAAGAAAGAGAGAATACAAGACAAATTACCTTCAAAGAACAAGAATCTAAGAGACACAAGGGGATTCGAACACAAAAGATTGAAGGACAAAGCTTCAAAATGCGTATCAATGGCGGATGACTTGTGATTCTTCGAAAAGAAGAATGAAGGAGAAGGTTACGCCTATTTATAAGGACAAGGCTGGGGCAAAAGTACAATTTCCGCGAAATATTATAGGCCCCTATGGGCAAATAGGGGGTCGCGCGTGACTGACGCGACGCCTCGCATTCCGTGCCTCGGGAACTCAACCGTCGCGACACGAAGGGGCGTTCGCTGTTGGTCGCGCGCTTAAGTTCCCATTGCTCGTTTGCTCGCGCACTCGGATGCTCGCCCGCATAACCAACCATACTCCCTTTCTGCTCGCCCATTATTCGAAGATGAAATTATAGCTTGGTCTCAGTTGATCACTCCACATTCAACATGAGACCAAGCTAGGGGGCAATTGTTGATGGGCGAACAACTTCGCATTTAATCAACGAAAGATTATCATTAAACTTGATAATCAGGATAGCAAATCAAATGAGCTAGCAGCCTCGTGGAGCGAACAGCTTCGTAGCGGAGCTAGCAGATTCGTAGGGCGAACAGCTTTGTAGAAAAGCACTAATGCGGCAATTAGAATTGTGGCGAGCGGCTTTGCAAAGAACAGTTGTGCCAGCGGTTCAAGCCAGCCAATATGGGCGAACAAGGACGTAATCGAGCGAACAGAATCGTAAAATGATCCCAAGCGAGGAGCGAACAGCTCAGAACGCAAAGGACCATGACATCTAACGGAGACGTACAAGCGAGCAGCCGGTCACCGTCGAGAACATCTCAGAAGTGCCAAAGATCAAGTACAACATGGGGAATCCCAAGAGTCACTAGCTTAGATATGGGCCAAGTGTCCTAACACTTGGCACCCATCCAATGAGTAATAGTGTAGATGTTGTACAAGTGTCCTAACACTTGGCAAAGATCCAATGGCTAAGCCATCAAGATGGTGACACATGGCCACTTTGTATGTCTATAAATACTCCCTTCTTGTACATGAAAAGAGGAGAACAATTCAAAAAAATAGCCAAACTCTTGCCAAATTATTCTTTGAGCTTTACTTAGCCAAATTCTATGATCTTGATTCTTGTTTGGTGATCTTCATTAGATGAAAAACAGCCACTAATCTTCTTAGTTAGAAAAGGTCATCAACACCTTTCAAAATTATAAAACTTTCAGGAGGCAAAATAATATAAAATATATATTGAGTAAATATGTAATTTTGTTTGAACTTCATACAATATCTTATTTATTTCTATATATAATTTAATTTTATATACTTGAAATTTAATTAAGACATTATTTATGTATAAATATTTTAATTAATATCAATTTGTAACTTGTACTATGAATTCATTATCAATTTGCAACCATTAGTTTTTTTTTTTTTAATTCAATCGCAATCCTTATTATGCAAAATTATCTGATTGCAACTTATACTATATTTCAGACTGCAATATGTGACTTTCACATAGTATAAGTTGTTATACCCGCCCCTCCCCGCGCCCCACTCCGGGGCGGCATTTTGTGCCCCATGCCCGCCCTGCACGGGGCCGGTCCGCCCCGCCCCGCCCCATTCTTATCCCAAGAAGATATACATATTTTAAAATATAAGCATATGTATATTATAAAATTGAATTCACAATTAAATTAAACAATAAACATAATCATCAAACCACAAATTCATCAAAATCTCATGTAAAAAATGACAATAAATTTAATAAAAAAATCAAGATAATTACGAGTCTATAACTAACAAAAAAATATGTGAATGACATAATTAATTGTAAGCCTAGGGTTTAATGTATATTAATTCATGGATGTGCTTATGTTAATTTGAATGATAGAATTGAATCAATTGAGTCAATAATTAATATGCACGTTTGTTGATATATTTATGAGAGATCTTTTTATATATTTACTATATGTATATATAATATGTAATAGAGATATATTTATATGTATATATTAAATAGATTGTGGAGCAGGGCGTGGCGGAGCGGGGCAGGGCAATATACATACCCATACCCGATCTGTCCCACGTTGGGGCCAGGTGGACCTGCCCCATTTTCAGAACGGGGTGGTGTTGGAAAAATAGGGGTGCCCGGAATCTATTCGGGATGAAATTTAAATTCAATTATTACTAGCATGAATTAATCCTAATTAATTCAAATAATAATTCCAACAACAAATTTAACATCATGCATGTTGAATTAATTCACATAAAATCTAGGCGGAATAAACAAGAATTTATGTGACTTACGTACCTCTTGTAAAATTGGCCTTTGAATAAACGGGACAATCACGATCACGCTTTATCAACCCAAAAGACTTCTCAAGTATTTTCCTTTCGCCTTACTTGATCACCGGTGGGAGATGCTTTCAAGTAATTTTAATAACTAAGGAAAAAGAAAAATATATGCTCTTGATTTTTCCAACACATGGAATTATGTACTTAGGGATGAAATAATCACCCCTATTTATAAGCATAGTGGCCGAAATTTTTAGGAATATTGGGCCTTGGAGAAAATCTTTTCTTAGACTCTAAGAAATCTTGAATATATCTCATATATTCTTTTCTCCACAATAAAATATTCCACAAAAATCTCACTTACCTTATAACTTGCAATTTTCGAAAATTATAGGCAAAGAATCCAAGATTTGGATCTTCTTGAATATATGAGATAATCTTGTATTCCAAGAATACTTATCTTCCATAATATCTTTCCAAGAAAATCAACAAAATTTTTTATTCCCTAATATTAATATTTTCTAAAAAATTAAGAAAAAATCAGCATAATTATTTCTTTTTATTTTAATCACCTTATCATTATTGGGCTACTTAATGGGCTACTTGAGGGGCCTTTAAGGAGAATTAAGATTGGACCTCCTAATGGACTTCTGAATTTCAATATTGAGCCCCAATATAATTCAATCCATTAATATTAATTATTACCAGTAATAAATTAATATTGCACTATCCATCTTAATTCATATTACGATAATATGGGCTCCCGGTTATTATTTCCTGCGTTTAAGATTATCAAGTCCATTAATTAATTAAGCTTCTGAATAGCTCTAAATTAATTAATATATTTCACCTTGGAGTAAAGACAGCTCAACATTATTATCCGTACCGAAGAAACTAATTCTTCACTTGCAAGATTTGGTACGATAAAACTTCTGAGCCCACCAAGGGGACTAATCACACGAGCCGTACTCGCACGCGTTTCTCCGTATTAAATCTTAGCAACCGTCGTATGATTAATATTACTGCCCAAAGCACAAGGTTCGAAGTCACGATGATTCTCACCCAACATGAATCAAAGCAGTAACCATTAATCACACACGGTCCTATTTAAGTGACAGAGATTAAGAAATCAATAACCACTGAGGTCTAATTCTTCACATTTCAGAACAGAAGAATTTATCCTCGCTGTAGGTCCTCTTCAACACATACTAAATGTGCTAGTGCAATCTCTTAGTCAAGACAGACCAATCTGAGACTTACACATCGACCTTTCACGGCGGATTGTTCAATTCCACCTAGGTCGTGAAAATGTACTTTTAGTTACAAGGAAACTGTTAATGTTATCTTCCATGATCGGGTATCACCACATTAACTACAATGTAACTAGTACTATTATGAACTGTTTGCAATAAATATTCAACATTCAATCATATCTAAAGCATATGCGATAAAAGAATTATTCTCATAAACAAGTGTTTGATACACGAGTTATACAATGTAAAAGCATACTTTCACGTATAACTCCAACAATCTCCCACTTATACTTAAAGTTTGCTTTTAAGTATACATCATGCATGTCTTAGTGTAGTAGCTCTTCGTGACATCTCATGTCAACCTACACTAACCTAATAATTCCTCCCACTTATACTTAAAGCAGATTGGCAATAGTCTTGACTCTCATTCCATCCACATGTCTCTCGAATGTACTCTGAGGCAGACCCTTTGTGAATGGATCCGCTAGGTTGTCACCCGACGCTATCTTTGCCACCTCTATATCCCCTCTCTTAACGATTTCTCGTATAAGATGGTGTTTTCTTTCAATGTGTTTGCTGGCCTTGTGGGCTCTCGGTTCCCTTGAATTTGCAACTGCTCCAACATTATCACAATGGATAGTGATTATGATGGGCAAATTCGGAACAACGTCCAAGTCCACTAAGAAGTACTTGAGCCAAACCGCTTCTTTCGCTGCTTCACAAGCAGTTACTTATTCGGCTTTCATGGTCGAATCGGCGATGCATTTCTACAAATCGCTTCTCCATGTCATGGCTCCTTCTCCAATGCAAAATACACTACCCGAGGTAGATATTCTGGATTCTATATCTGATTAGAAATTTGAGTCCGTGTATCCAACGGGAATTAGACTGTCTGATTGTTAAATCAACATTCCATACCAAGTTCTTTTCAGAAACTAAAGAACGCATTTAGTTGCAATCTAATGTGCTTTCCCGGGATTACTTTGATATCTTGTCAACATGCTCACGACAAAGCAGATATCCGGTCTCGTACACAACGTTGCATACATAAGACTTTCTACGTCCGAAACGTACGGAACGTCTTTCATGTCATCTATCTCCACTTGCGTCTTAGGGCATATTTCTTGGATAGATGGATTCCGTGCCTAAAAGGTACAAAACCTTTCTTGGAATCTTGCACGCTGAAATGCTTCAAAACAGTGGCTTCGTATGAAACTTGCGATAAGCCCAACATCCCCCTCTTGCGATCTCGAGTGATCTTGATCCCAAGGATGTAACTAGCTTTCCCTAAGTTCTCCATATCAAACTGATTTGACAGCCATACACTTACGTCTAACAATACCTTTACATTGTTTTCAATGAGCAGAATATCGTCTATGTATAATACTAAGAATACCACCGCAGTTCCATCACGCTTCTTATACACACAACTATCGAACTCGTTTTGATCAAACCCATAAGACTTAATCACTTGATCAAAACACTGGTTCCAAGTACGCGATGCT
This sequence comes from Ballota nigra, assembly GCA_947034835.1. Taxonomy (NCBI): domain Eukaryota; kingdom Viridiplantae; phylum Streptophyta; class Magnoliopsida; order Lamiales; family Lamiaceae; genus Ballota; species Ballota nigra. The sequence goes on from OX344722.1 coordinate 104,511,603, forward strand.
TGCTTAAGTCCATAAATGGATCTCTTAAGCTTGCATATGAGGTGCTATTGGCCTTTTTCAATAAAACCTTTGGGCTGTTGCATTTAGATATCTATCCCGTCAAGACTTCCGTTAAGGAAAGCTGTCTTGACATCCATTTACCAGATCTCGTAATTTAGGTGCGCAGCGATCGACAAGAGAATACGGATGGACTTAAGCATAGCTACAGGCGAAAAGGTCTCCTCATAATCGATCCTTTCTTTTTTAGTATACCCTTTGACCACTAGCCTTGCTTTGAAGGTCTCAACCCTTCCGTCCGGTCCTCTTTTCCTCTTGTACACCCACTTGCATCCAATGGGTTCTACCCCATTGGGTAGTTCGACCAACTCCCACACTTGATTATGATTCATCGAACCCATCTCGGTTTCCATTGTCGTTTTCCATGACTCCACGTCTTTGTCTTGGATTGCCTCGTCGTATGTCTATGGGTCTGATTCATCGCCGGGAATCAAATCCGAAGATTCTCCTATCCCAATGAATCTCTCGGGTTGCCAAGCAATCCTTCCACTGCAACGGGGTTCCGGTTGTGAAGGTGTGACGTGTGGTACATCATCTTATATACTTGGTATAGGAGTTTGCCCTCTTAACTCGTCTAAGGTAATCTCACTTTTGGGCTTTCTTTTGTTCATTTAGTCTTCCTCCAAGAATTTAAAGTGAGAACTAATCACGGTCTTTTGATCCTTGGGACTATAGAACATACACCCTTTCGTTCCCGCAGGCTATCCTATAAACAACTTTAATTCCGATCGTGGATCCAACTTACCGGCTTCCTTGTCTAGCACGTATGCCGGACAACCCCAAATCCGCAAGTGTCTTAGACTGGGCTCGCGCCCGGTCCACAATTCCATTAGGGTTTTAGGAACCGATTTGGATGGTACCAAGTTTAGAATGTAAGTCATCGTTTCCAAGGCGTTACCCAAAACGATTTGGGTAAATCCGAATAACTCATCATGGATCTGACTATTTCTAAAAGAGTCTGCTTCCTTCGTTCCGTCATACCGTTCTATTGAGGGGTTTCCGGTGCGGTCAACAGGGACACAATCCCTTCGTCCGATAGGTAGTTCAAGAATTCATTGCTAAGGTATTCGCCTACACGATCAAATCGTAGAAACTTGATACTTTTTTCCTTATGCATCATAAGGTAGATGTATCCATATCTCAAGTAATGAAAAATTACTCATACCCCTTCTTGCTATGATCATCATTGAACCACACATATCGGTATGAACGAGTTCTAACACTTTGGTGGCTCTATTCCCCTTGGCTCCAAATGCCCTCTAGGTCATTTTACCCTCTAAACAGAATTCACAAGTTGGAAATGACTCAACTTGAAGTGACTCCAAGGATTCATTTTTCACCAACATTTGTATCCGCATTAGATTAATATGACCTAATCTAAGATGCCATAGAAGTGTTTCGTTCATGTCCGAAGAATGCTTTCTTTTATTACTCGAAATAATAGATGTGTTATTAGATTCAATTTTATGAGTGGTGTGCCCAAATAATGGTATAAAGATCATCCATTGAAGTTCCGGAACAGATAAACTCATCGTTTCAAGAAATAATAACATCCTTATTAAAAGAAACTGAGTATCTATTCAAAAACAGTTTAGAAACTGAAGGTTGAGTTCTTTCTAAACTAGGAACATGAAGAATGTCTCTCAAGACCATAACTCTATCTTCAAAAGATAGGCGCACTTCTCCCACTGCTTCAGCTGCCACTCTCGTAGCATTGTCCGATGTGATGGGGATCTCACTTCCGTTAAGTCGTCGGGTTAGCTTGAACCCATGAAACAAATGTGATCAGTAGCTCTCGTATCTACTATCCACGAATAGACAGCATACACCACTTCACAAGTTTCGACGACTAGGGTGTGTGAATTACCTAACTTTTCTAGCCTCTTAGGCTTAGAACAGGCAGACCTCCATTGTCCTCTCTCACCGCAACTAAAACACTTCCCCTTCGATGCTAGCCTTTGCATTTGTCTTTCGCAACAATTGGATTTACTTTGATCCGGCCTTTGGTTCTCTTCCTCTTTTTCCCTCCCTTGGGACCAAAAGAGGTAGACGGATCATTAGCCACCATAGCACTAGACTGGTGCTCCATTATCACCTCCACCGAAACTAAAGCTTGCAAGAGCTCGGGCAAACGACTTGTCCGTTCATTCATCTGACAGTTCAGATGAAACTGCTCAAAGCTTCTCGGTAGAGAATGGTATATAAAATCAACCTGAGAAGGCACATCAAAATCCGCACCAAGTACTTCCAACTTGTTAAGGTATGCCATTATCTCGAGAACGTGCTCCCTCACGGGCGTTCCTTCCATCATTTCCAACTTGACCGAGTCATGTTTGGTGAAATGATTAGTCATGGGATTCTGATGTGAAAACATCTCTTCAAGGCTTTCCATGATTTCAACAGCGGATACAATGTCTTCATGAACGCGCCTCAAATCCTCAGACAGAGATGTCAAGATGATGCACTTCATGTGTTCATTGTCACGCTGTCAATCATCAACTGCCTTTTCCCATTTCTTGACTTATCATTAGGCTTGCCGGGTTTATTAACGTGAATAACCCAATTGTATTTTCGTGTAGTAAGGACAAATTTAAAATTACATTTCCAATCGATATAATTCTCTCCAAAAAGTTTATTAACTTTAAGTAAATTAAAAAGTGGATTAAAAGGTTGCGACATGATGAAATGAGAATAAAACATACATTCATATCAATATCTAGAAAAATACAAAATTATCACATAATTCGATCACATCAATTATATTGAAACCTTAAAACAATATAATCATGCATCAGCCAACATCTCAAAACAATTTAAATGCGCCACGAGGGGTGGTTTATACATTTAAACACATTCAAGCGGATCACAAACTTAAAAGTTACAAATCCTTAATTCAAAATTAATAGTTGGCTCCCACTTTGACCACATAAAAATTGACAAGGACTCCGAGGGGAGTAAGTTAATATCAATTTCTTATGCCTAATTAATAACCATAATTAAATACAGGATTATTATTTCACTTTGAGCAAGCCACTCGTGGTGAGGGTCAATACCGCCACTAGTAATAATCCACAATCATCCTTTCAGAATTTATTCATGTGAAATCCGTCCTTTTGGCCGATCCGAGGGGGAAATGTATTCCAAAAGAACTTCACAGATAAATAAATTATGGAGGCCAAATTAATCCAATTTTAATATCCGAAATAAAATTGCGATTAAGTAAACATACTTAGTAATTTTCGAAAGTAAGGTTTTTCTTGGACAATAAAATTCATGCAAACACATATTAACAAATAATAATAAGTGCACGAAATAAAACATCCATCAAAATAAAATTAAACACATTGGAGCACTCAAATCCAATTGTCATGGTTTAATTTCTTCACGTCTTGACACAAAATATCGTCCTAGTTGCTTTTCATCGTTCGTCTCGACACGCTCCCACTCGAACAACAACACTTCATAAAAAACAGCATCGTTTGGGGCTCGGGACGACGTTTAAAATCACACAAAAAATACAGAACTGAAATTAATTTTAAAAAATTTCACGGCCCGAGATACGACGTGTGTCGGCCCACGGAGTGGGCCCGCACGTACCTCAGTGCTGCGCCGAGCAGCAGTCGCCGAGCGCGCCTACGCGCGAGCGCTGCCACTCCCGTCGTGCGCGGGTCGTGTGCCTCGCGCACCCTGTGCACCGGGTTTCGCCGTTCGTTCTTGTTTTTCACCCCATGCATGATTTTACGTCCATGCATGCGTGGTCATGCGTCGTCCGGGTACGCCGTCTTTTATTCTTCGCTCTTCGTCTCGATCCGGTTACAATTTATTTTTCAAAAAAAATAAATACTAGATCTAGACTAGTCTATTACAATGATCGAATTAAGATAAAAATAACTAATCTACTCGTGGATTTTCTCACGAGAACAACGAATTCGAACGAATCGAATTAAAAATAATTAATTCACACGCATGAAAAATTAACAACATTAAAACCATGACAATTGGATACCTACAAAAAAGATCTAGCAATTCTACTACCCAATTTCAATTTAATGTTAAACAATTTAAATTCCAATTTAAAGATCAAAGCCCGAAACCGTGGCTCTGATACCAGTTGTTGGAAAAATAGGGGTGCCCGGAATCTATTCGGGATGAAATTTAAATACGAATTTAAATTCAATTATTACTAGCATGAACTAATCCTAATTAATTCAAATAATAATTCCAACAACAAATTTTACATCATGCATGTTGAATTAATTCACATAAAATCTAGGCGGAATAAACAAGAATTTATGTGACTTACGTACCTCTTGTAGAATTGGCCTTTGAATAAACGGGACAATCACGATCACGCTTTATCATCCCAAAAGCCTTCTCAAGTATTTCCCTTTCGCCTTACTTGATCACCGGTGGGAGATGCTTTCAAGTAATTTTAATAACTAAGGAAAAAGAAAAATATATGTTCTTGATTTTTCCAACACATGGAATTATGTACTTAGAGATGAAATAATCACCCCTATTTATAAGCATAGTGGCCGAAATTTTTAGGAATATTGGGCCTTGGAGAAAATCTTTTCTTAGACTCTAAGAAATCTTGAATATATCTCATATATTCTTTTCTCCACAGTAAAATATTCCACAAAAATCTCACTTACCTTATAACTTGCAATTTTCGAAAATTATAGGCAAAGAATCCAAGATTTGGATCTTCTTGAATATATGAGATAATCTTGTATTCCAAGAATACTTATCTTCCATAATATCTTTCCAAGAAAATCAACAAAATCTTTTCTTCCCTAATATTAATATTTTAAGAAAAAATCAGCATAATTATTTTCTTTTTATTTTAATCACCTTATCATTATTGGGTTACTTAATGGGCTACTTGAGGGGCCTTTAAGGAGAATTAAGATTGGACCTCCTAATGGACTTCTGAATTTCAATATTGAGCCCCAATATAATTCAATCCATTAATATTAATTATTACTACTAATAAATTAATATTGCACTATCCATCTTAATCCATATTATGATAATATGGGCTCCCGGTTATTATTTCCCGGGTTTAAGATTATCAAGTCCATTAATTAATTAAGCTTCTGAATAGCTCTAAATTAATTAATATATTTCACCTTGGAGTAAAGACAACTCAACATTATTATCCGTACCGAAGAAACTAATTATTCACTTGCAAGATTTGGTACGATAAAACTTCTGAGCCCACCAAGGGGACTAATCACACGAGCCGTACTCGCACGCGTTTCTCCGTATTAAATCTTAGCAACCGTCGTATGATTAATATTACTGCCCAAAGCACAAGGTTCGAAGTCACGATGATTCTCACCCAACATGAATCAAAGCAGTAACCATTAATCACACACGGTCCTATTTAAGTGACGGAGATTAAGAAATCAATAACCACTGAGGTCTAATTCTTCACATTTCAGAACAGAAGAATTTATCGTCGCTGTAGGTCCTCTTCAACACATACTAAATATGCTAGTGCAATCTCTTAGTCAAGACAGACCAATTTGAGACTTACACATCGACCTTTCACGGCGGATTGTTCAATTCCACCTAGGTCGTGAAAATGTACGTTTAGTTACAAGGAAACTGTTAATGTTATCTTCCGTGATCGGGTATCACCACATTAACTACAATGTAACTAGTACTATTATGAACTGTTTGCAATAAATATTCAACATTCAATCATATCTAAAGCATATGCGATAAAAGAATTATTCTCATAAACAAGTGTTTGATACACGAGTTATACAAAGTAAAAGCATAATTTCACGTATAACTCCAACAGGTGGGGCTGACCTGACCCAACCAGGACGGGGCAGGGCGGGGCAGCCTCGGGGCGGGCGGTTTTGTCATTCCTAATTCTCTCATTTTTTAATCAATTATAAAAAATATATTGATACATGCATACTCACACGATTACTACACAACTTCAACCACAATCAAATATATATCATTTCAAGTTTGAATACAACACATTATATGATGATGGATGGTTAAAAAATTAATGCAAATCACCACCAATAGAGTATTTAAACTACAATACATAAAATATATATTTAAAAATTCTTTTGAAATATCTTGTGAATGGAAAATGCAATATTAAAATTACGTTAACTGTAATTCCTAACACATAGTACACCCTATCTAAGTTTTTGTAAAAAAGAATATACATGAAAAATAAAATTAAAATAATAAAAAATTAACTTAAACCGTTTTGATTTACACCTAAACATAAGTTAACGTTTTAAGAATTTAATAAGATAAATAATACTCCCTCCATCTCAAAGTTGTTTACTACATTGTTAAAAAGATATTTTCCATTCTAGATTGCTACATCCATTTTGGCAAAAAAACAACAATACTTTTTAATATTGTATTCTCAATACACTCCTAACTAAAAGAATCTACTTTATCATTTTAAATACTAATAAAAAAAAATTTTAAACCTGTGTAAATAATAATGAAGAAAACAACTATGGGATGGAGGGAGTATAATGGTTGTATTCTGAAAAGGAGGATAAATTATGATATCGTATAGTTTTACTTGAATTCAATAACCTTATAATAATGTTTGATAAATAAAAAATAATTAAATTTAATATATATTTAATTTGATTATTCGGTTCGGTTCGGTACAGTTACATTTGGTTTTTCGGTATGGTTGATTTGATAATATCCAGATCCGTACAAAAAATATTCGGTTCGATTTTGGTACGGTTAAAGTAGAAAAATCCACGATTTTTTCGGTGCGAATTTCGATACAGATTCGGTAACCTCCAAACTCTATAAACAGCCCTAATACATATATAGGATTATATATATAATCTATACTAATCTAATAATAAAATATTTTAGAATTAGAAATTAAGTATACCAAAAGTCCTTTCTAATTTTGATAAATATAAGATTTAATATTTTTAACCTAATTATAATTAACTGTGTAGTTAAAAAGTGTCTCCAATAATAATATTTTAGAAACAATAACTCAGTCATACAAAAAAATTATTTCTAATTTTAATAAATATAATATTAAATATATTTAACCAATTGAAATTAGATGAGAAATTAAAAAAGTCCATTCATTGTAATTTTTTTTTTTTAAATACTCTAACTAATACTATGTATCAAATATTTAATCCACTAAAATAGATTAAAAACAAAAACAAAAAAAAATACCATTAGATTTTTGTAGTTAAGGCCTTTTTATTTATTAAACTATTTTTTTAACTTTACCTATTTTAACTTACTCCTATCTATACTAATCTGATAATAAAATGGTCTAAAGATAGAAATTAATTATAAGTCATACCAATTTTTTTTTTTGATAAATATAATATTGAATATTTTGACATAATTAAAAATAATGTGCAATTAATTAAAAAAATATTTCTTTATTGTATACTTTTTTTAAGACTCTAACTAATAATATGCATCATAAATTTAACCCACCACAATAGATTTAATAATAATATAAAAAAATATGTACTACTATTAGATTTTGTTTGGTTATTTTTTCTAACACAAATTTTAGCATGCACTCTAGTCTCTAAGCATGCACTTGGATTTTAAACTCAATATTGACTTTAATTTTGATTTTTTCAAACACACCGCGCGAGCTGTGTATATTTTTTTCAGTTGGGGTATTACTGATTACTTCTTGGGGTATTACCGACTACTTATTGGGGTATCATTGATTGCTTCTTGGGGTATTACTGATTTATGCTTGGGTAATTTTTTCCAAAATTTAAGTGCATACCATGCACTCAAGTGCACACTAGAACTACTCATTTATTATATATATATATATATATATTTTTTTTTTTTTTTTTTTTGCTTTAGTTATTGTAATTTATTATATTCTAATATGATTTTAGCAATGGAAAATTCCTAACAAAACTTTATGTTTATGAGCGTATTATGTGTAAAATGAGCTCCATATATGAGGCGGTGTTCCACTAAATTCTTTGGGTCATTGTCTCCTTTAAAAAAATTGCCCTGAACTCCATCAACTTATGAGTCATATAGTAAATAAAATTTGTATCATGTATAAGACCATCTCATATTTATCATAATAAAAATCTTGAAGCATTTATTTTTTATAGCAATATAAAATCTCTATTAATTGAACTTTTCTTTTATGAGGGACTCTTATGTGAGACGGTTTGTCTTATATACATGAGATGATGATCCACTTAAATATATGTGTCATACTCTTCTTTAAATCATAGTTGAGTTGGATCCTCATAAACTCACACTCATATAGTTAATGAGATTCATTTTATGTATAAGAATGTATCATAATAAAATCTTAATTTGAGACACGAAAATTAATCGAAAAAAAATAATGCAAATTTTGGAACTCTAAACACAACACATATTTTTAACTGTAATTATTTGTAAAAAGACTCTAACTAATAATATGCATTAAAGATTTAATCCACTAAAATAGATTAAATACATAAAAATGTATCTATACTTTTATATGGAGGAAGCATTTTGTGCCTATGTGGCACCTTTGCTTTGCCTCTATTTTGTTATCTCTCCATCCTCCTTTGTCCAAGTTTGCTATTTTGATAATGACTCTTAATCTATTTAGCTTTCGATCTCATCCCTTCGTTTTTCTAACGTTTTCCAATAAATTCCTATAAATTTATCATGTATTCCCACTTTTGTATTCATTGTTTGCTTGGTCTATCATAGAGACGGTCATACCACATCGGACGTGTATATTTTTTTAGTCTTCTTCGATTATTCCGTCGTTTTTTTTATTTGTATGGGATATTTGATGTAATTTGCGTACATTTTACGTTTATTTGTACGTAGTTTATTTGCAGAAATTTTCTGTATGTATTGGTTATATTTCATAGTTCGGATGACCTTTTTCGTTCTTTTTGTATCCAATATTTGTAAAGATTGTTTACACTTTATAATAAACTGAATTGTTTTTATTCTAATACATTATACACTTCATAAACATGTTGTGTTCTAGGAAATCTAGGAAATGAATCTAGGAAAGTATCACTACATTAGAAGTACTGCCGAAATGTATAAACGTAGTTGGATAACCATTCAATAGAAGCAGTTTTTTTTTCTTCCAATTTTTCAAATTAACATTTTTATGAATGGTAAAACCATCGTTAACAATGAAATTAAGTTTTATTCAAATGTAAAAGCCCATGTCTTTTAAGAAGACCCACAACCATGTAAAAGAACTCCATCATCGTAGGAACTTATGTAGATATTTAAAATTGGGTGTCTAATATGATATGTCCGGGTTGAATTCTCTCACCATTAATAATTTCTCCCTCTTGCAATTCTTCAACAATTCCAACAAATTCAGTTGCTTAGAATTTTTCTGAAATTGTTTGTTGGGTTTTTCATAAATTTGTGAATTATGTGAACATGGAGAAGAGGCGTTTGCTAATTTGCAGAAATATAGGCACACATCTTTGTGGAATACCAAAATTCATGTATAAAATATGGAATGGAGGGGATTTTCTCCAATTACGTCCAGTAAATGAGTGGATATAACCGTCCATGTATGTTTTTAGATTTTTAGAATATATTTAAAATCAGATCTAAGCAGAAGAAAATAAAATAACAAGGCCCATAAACATTGAATAAATCAAAATTAAGTCAATCCTAATTATATTTGTAATTTTAAATGGTTCGTAAAATCCCAGTAATACCGAAAAACCCAAACCGATCTATGAAATTATTTTAATCAGTAATCGTTACAGTTTTGGGAATACACTAGAAAACCGTATCCTAATTTAAATTAAGTCAACAATTTCCTATATTGTGTAATTTACGAATTAAACGTCCACCCCAAAAAAGGGCTAAAAATTTGTATTTCAATTAAGGAATATCTACTAAAGTAAGATGAGTACGTATAGAGTGAAATTAGTTTATATATGAATCACTGAAGGGTATTAGTTGTTTTCACTGAAGAGTATTAGTTATATTTACTGAAGAGTATTACTGGTTTACACTGAAGAGTCTTAGTTCATTTTCACTGAACAACTAAGACTCTTTAGTGTAAATCAGTAATACTCTTCAGTAAATACAACTAATACTCTTCAATAAAAATAACTAATACCCTTCATCGATTCATGTATAAACCCATTTCACTCTATACTTTGTCAAGTAATATTTAAGCATCAAAATTATGGTATGTGAATGTTCGGAATTATAGTATGTGAATATTCGGAATTATGGTATGTGATTGTTCGGAATTATGGAATAGGCGTCCATATAGGTTTGTAATATTAGTAGTTGCTTCATTTGTGATTTTATATTACTTGTTACTATTAGTTGTGATTTTTTGGTAAGTTGGATAGCATGGAAACTGCATCGTCTGCTATGCCGTCGTATGCTATATTCGATCCTTTAAAATTGAACTTTCTAAAATTGCATTTGTATTATATGCGTGTGCATGTCTACATTCATGTTTGTGTATATAAAGTTATTGTTAATTTTGTGTTTTTAGATTTTCTTTTATTAAATTGTAAATTTTGGAATTATATTTTGATTTTTGGTAAGTGCTTTTTTTCTTTCATTACAACAATATTTTATTCAATTTAATTTGACATTCTAAAATTGCATTTGTATTACATGCATGTGCATGTTTACATGCATATTTGTGTATACAAATTACTTATTTATATCAAATGAATAATGTTCTAATTATAATATTAATTATATATTTGTAATTATAAATTAATTAAAATAATTATTATTGTAATAAAATATATGTAATGTATATATTACAATTTTGACAAATGTATTTTATTTATTCCAAACATGTATATGATATATTTATATTTTCTTATAAAATTGAAAAATATAACTAATTATTTCACTTTATTTTTTTATTCAAAATCATAACTCTTGGAAATTTCAATTTTACTTTTAAAATATTTATTAATTTAAAAAGAGTTGATAATCTTAGTTGAAAACACCAAAAAATTATAATATTATTGATTTACATATTTATTACTACAAAGGGTATAACAGGTGATTTAAATTTATTTGCGTGTATTGATAATTAGTAAGATCGATTTTTGACAGTATATATGTATAATAAAACGTGTAATTTAAAAAAAATGTAAACCAACTGATTAATAATTCTGTTTATTCGTTAATTTATTATTAATAAATTGTATTCAATTCAGAATCACATATTTAATAAATAATATTCGACAATATTTGAAAGATCTTTTATCTTCATTTACAAGACCTCGATTACTACACTGCAGGTTATTAGAATATTATATATATATAGTTGATTTATAATTATTTGATACGGAAATAAAATATTATGATATTTATAATTCTTTCCATTTGCATAATAACTTCTCTCCTATATTTAATATACACTAGTAGTATACCACGTGCGTTGCACGTTATTTTTAAGTAGTTAGTAAAAAATATCTTAAAAGTCATTCTTGTGACATTCTAGTCCTTGATGAACCGGGTTTTTAGAAAAGATTCAACATACATATTCGATTATCATTACCCATTATGTCACAAATATAAGAGCTAAACACACAATTTTTATTTTGCACAACCTATTACAGTATTAAGCATACTCAACTTATGTCAACCCAGTATATATGTCACAAAGGGCTAAACACACCATTTTTATTTTGCACAACATATTACAATATTAAGCAGACTCAACTTATGTCAATAGACATTCATGCACTTCACAGCTCTCACTTATGGAATTTTATATAATACAATAATACAATTAATGAATGGTGTTCATCAAATTTTCAACTTACTTCAAGGGTACCCAGAAATAGATTGTAATACCCCGTCCCGTTTTGTACCTTTTAATTTCATAGAGACCTTAATTATATAATTTTATATTATTATCCTTGTTTCTTTTAATTTTATTATTTTGTGTGTTAACGTGTAATTTAAATATATACCTTTTTTCAAATTCCCAAGTTCGAAGAAAGAAATCGAACATTTCAAACGGATAAGGGACTACGAGAAATTAATTATTCAAAGTTTAAAATTATGTTTTCGGTCCGTATAATTTATTGAGAATAATTAAAATACAATAAATTATTAATTGAGTCTCAAAACTGTATTAATTTTCAATTCGGGATTAATCTCGTGAACCAAACGATCCCTAAACCGTATCATTTGAGAACGAAAATATCAAGAATTAAATGGGTGAATCCTAACCACATATTATCCCTTCCCTTTAAAATAAATTGTTTAATTAAAATAATTTCCTTTATATAATAATAAAGCCCTCCCCATTTCAGCCAACAACAAGCGTACGCAGTACACTTCCAATAAATGAAATCCCCAAATTTCACTCCAGCACAATTCCTCTCTCTCTCGTCAAAATAGCAGAAAACGCGTCCTTTCTCTCTCTTCAAAGAAAGCCGTCGTCCTCCTCCTTTTTCCGGCGACCCGAAGCCGAACGCTGCCACGCGACGTCACGCCGCCTCTCTCCTCGCGCGTCACCACCCCAGCACCAAGCCGCCGCTCACCGCGACACCTTTCTCCTCCCTTCTTCCGATCAAAAACAGGAGCGCCTCCCTGGCGCCGCCGCTCTCCTTTCCGATCGGCGAAGCTCAGCCGCCGTCGCTGCCTCTCAAGCGCCGCTCACCGCGACGCCGCCCCTACCTCAGCCGCCGCGCTTCTTCGACCCCCACCTCCGTCCAGCGCCGCTGCCCTCTCACCGTCGCGCCGCTTCGTGAACGCCGTCGTGCCTCACTTTGCTCCAGCCGCCGCTTCCTCTGTCCTCTTCGCCCAAAGCCGTGACGCCGCCGCCTCTTCTCCGTCGCTCGGAGTCCAACGCCGCTTTAAGTGAGTCCCCTCTTTCTATCCGTACCCGAATTCGTTCAATTTTACAGTTTCCCAATTATTTCCTTCGAGAAAAGGCTCACGTTTCATTGTTTCATTTTAATTGAGATGTTGGCGTAACAAACCCCTGCCCGTTTGATTTTGGAGGAATTGATGAGGAATTGATACGACGCCGTTAGGCCGCCCGTTTACCACCACAAACCAGAATCCATAAGAATTTCTAGCTTCATACTCTTGTTTTTCGTAGCCTTTGGAACAGACTGTTTTAATCCTCTACGGTTATGAGTTTTGTAAACTCTGGAGTTGTTTTGTTTAGGACTGTGAAATTGGTGGATGGAGTTTTGATATTGATGTTAATTTTCTACTGGTGTTATTGAGATTACTATTTAGTATTGTTGGTTTGGGAGTTAAGTATTATTGTTTTGGTTGGACGATATTACTGAATTGATGGATTAGTATTAATAAATTAGTTGATATGGTGATGAAATTAGTTTGTTTTAGTGTTGTTTGAAGTTGTTAGTGACAAAGGGAAACTCGTCTTCTACTGTTCAAATGTTTGAAACAAATGGAAAAAGAGTATTTTGGAAAATAGTATTATTATTTTGTTTTGAAAGTGACACAAGTCAATTTGATTAATAATATTAATAATAAGAAAGGTATATATTATATCATTTTTAGTATTTATTATATAAATTCTTTAAGCAAAATATTTATTAGTAAAAGGAGTTTTATTTATAAAAATAATTTATATTCAAAGTTCTTTTAAAATTAGAAATTGAAATTTTAGAAAAAATAATATTTATTTGAAACCTATATTATATTAGTATTATTTTTAAATAAATTACTTAGACTTTTAATTCTTTCAAGAAAAGAATTATATCGATATACTTTTAAAATTATAAAAGATTTTATAAAAGAACAAAGGAAATCAAATAGATTGTTTTTGTAGAGATCGAAATAGTATTACAACATGGAGATTAGTAAGTACACCCCCAATACACTACCCTTTTTGAAGTGGTGTATTTACCAAGTTAGTGTGTGTTTTCGAGTAGGTCTTTTTCAATGAGTTTATAAGATAACAACTTTCTCGTTCTCGTAACACGAACTCCTAGGCCTTTCATTAATTCAAGAGTCAACTTTTAATCAAATGATTTTATATTAGGACTCTGTGCTAATCGGAATACGCACGAGGGATCCGACCATCTGTTTGAACATCGTTCACGGGACCTGGAGCAAACAGGTGGGTGATGATCGGTTGATTGATCTGCTAATAATACGTTGTGCTGGTATACTCTGAACTCGACTAAATCAATCTAAAACAATTAATCCAATATAAATGTACACCCTATTATATAACTGCTTGAATTATGTGATATAATTATATATACCTTATATGGATGGTTTGTGTTTGTTGATTATATGAACTGATGACGATTGCATGATATAAGGGCATTTTGTGAGCATGAATCTGATTAAGTATGAATTATGTGAATTCTCCCCACTTTGTGAAATGTCAGCTTATGAGGAAGAGGAAAGCTATTGATTAATAATAAACCCGGCCTCCGGATAAGGTGCTCATTAGAGTCCCGGGCAAGGTCATTAATAAGTTTGTCCTCCGGGTAATGTTGGTGAACGAATCTAATCGTAAGGATTAGTGGTTGTTTTAATGTTTTTACGTCACCAATCAATAACGTGTGATTGATTACCATCGTAAATGGTAAATCGGGGTATGAATTTATCGAATTTGTAAATTCGGTAGTCGAAATTGGACTTATTTCGTGTATGTGTGAGTTTGGGTGTGTTTGTGTGTATTTTTTGTCTGAAATTCGAAAATTATTCAAATTAGCTGGAGAACAACTACTTATAGAGGCTAGCAAGCATGAGGTGCAACTGACTCTTGGTCTCCCTAGCTTGCATGCCTTACATGTGTCCTTTGACCTTAGTTTGACCTTATCTAAGCTGAATCTTAGTTACAAAGTCTTCTTTTGGGCCTATCTCGGACTCATTGTTGTTCGCCTAGGTCGGCTTGAATGATCTTGATGACCCTTCAACTGAAAGTTGTTCGCCTCTTGAGGGTGTACTTTGGAAGTTGTTCGCCTTATGGCTTTGTTCAGCTTGGCTTTGGGATCTTTGTCCTTTGTTCGCTTGTACACACTTCTTTGGCTGTTTGTTGTATCATAGTTTGACCAAGTTGTTCGTCATTGATGACTTCACAGTTGGCTCATTCTTGGTCTCGGGTCTAAATACCTGTTCGCCCATTAGTTGTTCGTCGGGGAGTTGTTCGTCACTTTATACACCTCTCAAATTGGTAGATGCACCCCAACTTGATTTTCTTTGTTGATCACCCTTGATTTGAGGTTGACTCTTCATAATCCTTGATGTAGCTTTAATCCTTGTTCGCCATTTATTGACTTATGTTCGCCTATCAACAGGTAAGGTGCTCAGTAGAGTTCCAGGCAAGGTCATTAATAAGTTCGGCTTCCGGATAAGAACTCATTAGAGTTCCGGGTAAAGTCATTAATAAGTTCGACTTCCGGATAAGAACTCATTAGAGTTCCGGGTAAAGTCATTAATAAGTTCGGCTTCCGGATAAGAACTCATTAGAGTTCCGGGCAAGGTCATTAATAAGTTAAAATTTAATATGAGAAAGGATTTGAGAGAGATTTACGATATGTGGAAAATGATTTTGGCAGATTGGGCCGATACGTGAAAATGGTTTTGGGCTTTGCCCCTTAATGTGAATTAACTTGTGATATATCAATTATGTGAACGTGAAACCTGTTATGCCCAATTAATTATTACATGAGCTTGTTACTTCTGTGATATATGTTATTCATATTTATATGTCAACTGCTTAAATAAATTATATATTTTATTAATTAGTACAATTTAATATACTTCGGATTTACCAATCCCATGACGTTGCAAATCACCCATACGTGAGAATTCAAATCTCACGCCCCCCCCCCCCCCCTTTTACAACCCTTGCAGATTATGATTTCGTGGAGCAAGGACAGTAATAGAGATGACACGGAGTTTCCCACTTAAATAAAATGTTATTGTTAAATACTAAGCTTTATATTCATATATATATATATACACACACATATATATATATATATATATATGTCTGAGATACTTATTTAAATAATATACTCATATCTTCCGCTGCATAAAACTCATCTCTCATTTCTGTTATATTTCCTTAAAAAAATTTATAGTTCGGATTTTAGTCACAAGTGGCACCTCGAATCTGAGATATTCATGTGTTTTGGATTCGGGGCGTTACATAGATACACTAAGTGAGAATAATATTAACAAAATAACTATTATACATAACCAAATATGAAGATTGATAATTGTAAACAAAATGCTAACGGCCAATCACTAAGGTAAAATTGAAGAGGGAAAATGAAAAAAAAAAAAAAAAATACCCCAGCTGATCCACAATTCTTCATCCAATAATATATTTCTCCTCTCTACACTTCACTCTATGGGCATTGACTCTATTCTTCTCACTCAACGCCATCCACCACTGCCTCTTTACCACCGTCTGCAGTTGCATCCTGCCATCACAGGTATATTATCTCTCTCTTAGACTTTCACATCTATATTTGTGTCTGAGGCTGAAAAATAAAGAAAAGCAAAAATAGTGATAAAAAGACATAAATAAATGCCTAGTGCCTAAGTGAAGCATAATTTATTATGTGTAGCCGCTCTCAGCTCACCTGAAGTTAAGTTTCCCTCATTTAAAATGAAATATGTTCAATATTCATTAGAAATAATTTTCAACTATAGGATGAGAAAGAAGTTGTAAAATCACGTCAACCTAAGTAAAGGAGAAAATTTCAACGCTCGTGCCATCATAAATTTGTTTCCCCAAGCAAAGCAAGATACCAAATTGTGCAATGTTTCAAAAACTATAATTATAAATAAATTAAGAACAAACTTCTACAGCCAACTTCTCTTGATGAAAATTCTGGACACATAAAAATAGAGGTTTAAAATTAGAGCAAAATAGTTACTAACAATTTCTTGGCAAGTTGCCAAGTGGAGCATGTGGCTTTTCCTCTAATACAAGATGAAGTATATACGAAAATCAGCTAGAATATAAAAAAAACAATATCATGAAAGAGTTTGACACATAAGCAATTATATAAAATTTTAAACAATAAGGATTTTTGGTTCATACAATCTCAATCACCAAGGGACAAAAAATTGGTAGAACTTTAATAACCTTTGTTTGAACCTTGTTTAAATACATTCAAAAACTGCAAACCTACCAACATTACATTTGATGATAGGGCTAAGCAAACCTTGTTATTAGTGGTTTCGTTTGAAATCACTATATAACCCCACTAACACTATATAAGAAAATATATAACTACACATTTAAAAGGAGTTCTGCTTTGGACTATAATAAATCTTATTGAAATGAAATTCATTACATCACTAAACTTACACACTTGTTCTATTACCTGGTGCTGCCTTATTTGCTAAGTCGTTTAGTTTCTTCTGCTAGAAAAAATGGGGGAAAATGGTAAAACATCAGGACAAAAAAATAGAAAAGAACATAGATTGTAGGTCATATATGCTAATATATACAACCTTGACATAACATATCGAGTTATCGACAAAGTGGGAATGAACTTAAAACACTTTGTTATTTGTACCTTTTGCCCGGATAGTTAGTAGATAAATTAGAAAATATTGAAATAATGAAAATATAAGGGGTGTGAATGGGATAGAAAACAAACCAAAAATGAATTATCGATGCCAATAACAATTCTTGGAAATCTCTCCCGTATCCACTATGACAGTTTTGTTAGCTCTTTCAAATAATTAACATTCTCAAATATGCCATACTTGGGGATCCTAGAAGGAAAAAGATATTATACTTCCCAAATATAAGACCTCAAATTATACTAAGAATTCACATATTTTAGCCACAAACATAAGAAAAATATTCACTGCTTGAGATAAATCGACAATCTCCATAATTGAGAGTCATGGCCAATAATAAGATCTTTGTCTCCGTGCACGATGAGTGTAATTTCTCATAATCAAATGAAAGTATTGCTAGTTTCTAATCCAAATAACAATTGAATATAAGGGAATAAGAGCAATATCCAATTGTGGAAGTTCTAGCTTCCTAAGTCACTTTCTCCCAAAGGGACTCTATATTCGGCTGAAATTCCAACTCCAAACTTTAAAAAAACACCATAAAGATATCATGAAAACTTCATAAATAAAAAATTAAAATCCTGGTGGCATATTAATTCTTATTTCTCAAATACAAAAAAATTACAAATATTCAATGATTAAACAGGTAGTAACTTCTGGTTGTTCAACAATATCCCAGTGGGACTTTTAGGCTTAACCATTTAGTTGAGAAATAATTATACTAAATCTCAAGTCACCTTTACATAATCATAAACAGACAAAATTTTCCAAACTGGAAAGTTATTTATAATCTTCTAGTAATTTTCCATCCATGTATTCAAGTCCTACCATCAATTCTGTGTACCAAGTTACTAAGCTTGGTTATTAAAAATAATATTTTCAGAAATCGAAGATTGTATTTAATCCAAATTTAACTTTACTATGACCGATAAACTCATTACATTATGAGGAATGCTGAAATTCAATTTTTTACATGTCAAATTCATCCCAAGAAAATCCACTATGAATATTAGAAAGTTCACCCATAAAGAAGAAGAAAAAGCGTATGGCCACACGTCTAAATGTTAGTCAAGATATTGACACAAAAATTGGAAATGAAAGAAATCAAGCTAGCTTGTATTATGGAAGAATTCAAAATAGTTGCCTCTCTTTGTTGCTTGTTTTAATCCCTAGAAAAAAATCAATGGGTTATCAAAGCCTTGGTTCATACACTGAGGTATGGGATCAGGGGAAAAATTAAGAAAAAGAAGCATAATAAATTTCACCTTATCAAGGGTGTAAGTAGTCGAGGTCGAGCTAGCTCACACTAACTACTTGTGCTCGACTAAGAAAATATTTGAATTGACTCGGAGTCTAAGATGTGGGGAAGTACTCATCTTATTAATCAATCTAACTACTGACATAAGAGAAATCACCAAAAATACAAAATACAACCTCCCAAATTTGGATCAAAATGCATTTACAATCATTCTAGTGAATTATATTGCCAAAATAATAGTTCAACAAGCACGGTAATTTGGTCTCAAATACTATAAACCACCCTAGAAACCAATTAGAATTCCTTGAAATAAGAACTATTTATGTAGGCAAAAAGTGATTAAATGCTAATTGAAAAATGTAACATTACCAGATGCTTATGTGTATGTGTAAATAAGGACTACCCATTATTGAATAAAATATATAACCCAAAATGGTGATTTAATAACACTCACAAAAAATGACCTTTAGCTGAACAAATTTATCAACTCTTTAAACTCCAAAGTCATACCCATAGAAACATATTAAACCTCAGTCGCAGTATTTTGTTTAAGGCAAACTTTGGTTCATAAAAAATTATCATCCTCGGATCCTCCTCCACAAAATGAATCTTTATTTGAAAGCACTCATAGGTTATGTCTATGATGAATCTGTTAGTTCTTAGATATTGCAGGAGTTGTAATATAAAAAACAATAAATACAACTTTCATGGAGAAGCACTCCTAAAAACAATAACTGAAAAAAACTGTAGTAATCCACTGAAAGTCCCTCCCCACCCTACCCAACCAAAGAAAATAATCAAATGCAATTTTTTAAAAGTACAAATAAAAAATATTTTATATTGAAGATACCTGATTAAGTCCAACGAAAAATCCTTTGATTCAGTAAATCCCAGATCCTAGCTTTGTTTCCTACACAAACAAAATTCGTGAACAACTAATGAAAAAGTATTAGTGTATAAATAAACTCTAAGAACTTGAGTTGCTTCAATTATTTAAATATTGTATTCTGACTTAAAGCGATTTTACTAGCTTCTACTAGTCGCTTACCCGCAAGCGGACGGGTTCACTGTAGTATTAGCAAGTATAACGACCAAGTATATCGAACCCAAGGGACAGTGTATATGCGAATAGATCCCTGAAGATCTACGCGTCGTAGTTAATATGAGTGTATTGTTTTTTTTTGGGTTTTTGGAAAGATTAAAATAAACTAAATTAAATTACTCTACTAAAGCAAAAGAAAAATTAAACGAAATATCAAAAGGTGTGTTTTCAAATATGAGATGGTGATGCTTAAGATAGGAATCCCTACGTATACTAACGGAGCAGGTACATAATCAGAATAACTGTGACACACAAGAAATAACCTAAGTCTAAGAATGCAAGGTGAAAGCTCAAGATTCTAAACCCTAATACTTTACCCTAACACTCGACTTCACTAATCTACTAACAAGTTAATAGATTATGCTTAATTAATGAGACCCTAATTTAACTAAGGTGATGCGGTCGTCCTCCTTCGCTAAACCGGTAAATGAATTAACCCTTTCTAAACCTTCTCGTTAAGACTACTAATTGTTATTGAGTGATGCGGTCGTCCTCTCTCTAACACTTTCGTACGGAATTCAAAGGTAAAGTTCAGATTAATTATAAGAATTCATTAACCAAGAGAATTAAAACCTAACGTCCCAAATTACTCTAATTACGTACCCACATCCTACTTCTACGAGTTCATCCTACCCTAAGCATACAAGGGTTTTAGCCGGACATGGCTTTAACAAATATAAAAGCAATAGAAGAAACGACGAACATACACATAATGAATTGAACGAAGAAAATAAGAAACATGAACTAGGGTTTTAAAAGAAAATAAATACTCAGACTGAAATTTAATTAACTAAAACGGAGTTTCAAAGCGTTCAAAGAAATCACTAACGAAAGGAACTAATAAACGAAAAGAAACTAAGAATTCGTATGCAAACCCTCAACAAAACGTAAATAAAGCTTGCTCCTCTCCTTCCTCTCCAAAAACTAAGTCTAAAGTGATTTCTAAAGTTCGGGGGTCCTTCAAAACGTGTTTGGAAGAGGTATATATAGGCAACGGGTCGAAACGGGATCTCATGGGCCAAAATTCTCGTCGAGCTCGAGTAGAGCTCGAGTAACAAGTACTCGAGCAAGACATACTCGAGTGTTATAATTATACAGACCCTGAAAATTGCTCAGCCCCTTAGCTCGAGTAGCTCTACTCGACCGGACCTTGCTCGAGTAGTCTACTCGAGTGCCTGCGTACTTGCTACTCGACCGGCTTCTGCTCGAGTGCACTACTCGAGTGCCTGAGTATTGGCTACTCGACCGAAGCTGGCTCGAGTGCACTACTCGAGTGCCTGAGTAGTGTTTACTCGAGCTCCTTCATCTTGAGTACTTCAATGACACTTTTGCTCGCTCGAACTAATACTTCTCGTATTTCTTCCATATCTTCTCATCCGGGTATCCGTTTGAGTCGATTCGAAGTCCTACGAACTCCTCTTTTTGCCCTCTATCCATCTATAAGTATCAAAGAAACAAATTTGTTAGTTTGTGAAAATAATACTCAAATGACTCTAAATACTTATATGAATCCATCAAAACAAGGGCATTTCGAGCGACGAATCATGACAATTTCACGCCTAATCAACCCCCCCAAACTTACCATGTTGCTTGTCCTCAAGCAACGAAATAATAAGTCAAGTGAAATTGTTAGGAATGAGTCAAGGAATCCAATCATGCAAGTACATAAATTCGAGCTTCAAAGATGCATCACAAGTATACTCACTCACCTTTCTTCATCATATTCATGCGACAACAGCAAGAAACACCAAAATCCAACATGGATGTGCACTCAACGATGTGTTTCACTCCCTCTCAAGTGTATAACAATGATCACGGGACTTACTCAATCAATCAATCACACAAATTAGCAGCCATAGGCTTGTAAATGCTCTTAACTTCGACCATACTCTAGAAATCAATGCCGAATCAAAAAGGACTTTTCTCAAGGTTGTAATGTAGGCTCTTTGGACAGGTGGGATAACAATATAGGGTAAAGTGACTAACGTGAATGGAGAATAGAAAATCAAACTCTGGCACTTCGAGATTAGGAACAGAATACTTCAAAGCGTTCAAAGAAATCACTAACGAAAGGAACTAATAAACGAAAAGAAACTAAGAATTCGTATGCAAACCCTCAACAAAACGTAAATAAAGCTTGCTCCTCTCCTTCCTCTCCAAAAACTAAGTCTAAAGTGATTTCTAAAGTTCGGGGGTCCTTCAAAACGTGTTTGGAAGAGGTATATATAGGCAACGGGTCGAAATGGGATCTCATGGGCCAAAATTCCCGTCGAGCTCGAGTAGAGCTCGAGTAACAAGTACTCGAGCAAGACATACTCGAGTGTTACAATTATACAGACCCTGAAAATTGCTCGAGCCCCTTAGCTCGAGTAGCTCTACTCGACCGGACCTTGCTCGAGTAGTCTACTCGAGTGCCTGCGTACTTGCTACTCGACCGGTTTCTGCTCGAGTGCACTACTCGAGTGCCTGAGTATTGGCTACTCGACCGAAGCTGGCTCGAGTGCACTACTCGAGTGCCTGAGTAGTGTTTACTCGAGCTCCTTCATCTTGAGTACTTCAATGACACTTTTGCTCGCTCGAACTAATACTTCTCGTATTTCTTCCATATCTTCTCATCCGGGTATCCGTTTGAGTCGATTCGAAGTCCTACGAACTCCTCTTTTTGCCCTCTATCCATCTATAAGCATCAAAGAAACAAATTTGTTAGTTTGTGAAAATAATACTCAAATGACTCTAAATACTTATATGAATCCATCAAAACAAGGGCATTTCGAGCGACGAATCATGACAATTTCACGCCTAATCAACCCCCCCAAACTTACCATGTTGCTTGTCCTCAAGCAACGAAATAATAAGTCAAGTGAAATTGTTAGGAATGAGTCAAGGAATCCAATCATGCAAGTACATAAATTCGAGCTTCAAAGATGCATCACAAGTATACTCACTCACATTTCTTCATCATATTCATGCGACAACAGCAAGAAACACCAAAATCCAACATGGATGTGCACTCAACGATGTGTTTCACTCCCTCTCAAGTGTATAACAATGATCACGGGACTTACTCAATCAATCAATCACACAAATTGGCAGCCATAGGCTTGTAAGTGCTCTTAACTTCGACCACACTCTAGAAATCAATGCCGAATCAAAAAGGACTTTTCTCAAGGTTGTAATGTAGGCTCTTTGGACAGGTGGGATAACAATATAGGGTAAAGTGACTAACGTGAATGGAGAATAGAAAATCAAACTCTGGCACTTCGAGATTAGGAACAGAATACTTCAAACATGTTCAATCAACACCCTTTCAATTCCATACTCTCAATACATCAATTTTTTCTTTCTCACTCTTTGCATTTTTTTTTCAATCACTTCACTTTTTTTTTTCTTTTCCACACAAACACATGAGCTTTTTTTTTTCTTTTGCTCATTTTCAATTTTTTTTTTCACAACTCAAATCTCAATCACACCCTTATTTTATCACCACTCAACCATCATAATTCCTTTTCTCAACTCAACTCAATCCCTTCAACCTTCACACTTTTCCTATTCTCCACTCAAATTGGGACAAAAAGGCTTAGGAACTTGGAATAGTGTTTAAATGTGCTAGCAAATAAAATAAGTTTTAGGCTCAACGGGGCTAGCAAAGGATACATGTCATTGGTAAGGAAAATTTTGGCTAAGTGACTCAATAAAAACAAAGATGGCCTAAGATCACATTCGGCATTTCAAACTAGACACAATCAAGAAGCAAGAGCGCACACAAGTTCTAGCATCCTCTAAGGTAACGATCCACTCACAAACGAAGAGATTAATTAATGCATCAAAATCTCATAAGGCTCAAAAGCTCACGGCTTTCACATCCATGCTAGTCTAGTGCATTCTCACAATCATCACACAAGTACTCAAAAGAAAAATTCACAAGCATACAAGTTCTTTCTCAAATCAGCTCAAACTCAAACACTCACACAAAAGAATTTCTAACTCACCCTTACAACTCACTCTACTCATCAAATCATACTCAAAGATAGCAATCAACAAGCATAAGATGATTGATAGGCATGAAATATGCAATAGCGAGTCAAATCAAAATCACCCCAAGGAGTATCTCAACAAACCAATAATCAATCAAACTCAACTCAAAGATAAGGGCGTGCATGCATGTGCAATGTAACAAGAAACATAAAAAAAACTCCACCCCCCCAAACTTCGACCTTGCTAGAGGTCTAAGTTTGGGGTTGTGGGTTACCTCAACCGAACAATTCAGTTTCTCTCAATAGCTTTGCACACTCCCTTGCTTGAGTTGGTTCCTTCAATCTGAATAACTCCATGATACCTTTACTCCTTTAGAGACAAGCCTACAAAATAAAACTCTCAAGTACGAGGTTAAACATACGACTCAAAATAACTCCCTAATAACTAAAAAACTCAAAGCAAATAAAAATAATGGGTTGCCTCCCATTCAGCGCTATTTTTAAGGTCCTCATGCCGGACCGAGCTCAAAGGAGCTTATGGGACATCATACTCAAATTTACCTCCCTCACTCTCATAAGAGTGGCGTTTGAATTTCTTTCCTTGTTGTCCCTCCATCATGAGTTCCTTTGCTTCCTTCCCCACCTCAAGTGGTATAGGTCTCAACTCCTTCTCACCTTTATCTGGAGGAGTCTTACCAAACAGTTTCTTGAATTTGGACTTTTTCTTCTTAACTCCTCATTTTCCTTCCCACTGGACCACGTCCACTTTCTTCACCTCTTCATCCTTCAACTTCTTCACTTTATCCCTATCAAAATAATCAAGATCATAATGCTCATGGGTTAAATAATTAAGTGAAGGATTATAAAATTCATGAATATGAGAAGGATTAGGGATAGGAGGTGTGTCCTCAACACGAGGATCAATGGCATCCATGCAATACAAACTCTCATCCTCCTTCTGGTGCTTCATGGCCTCATATAGGGAGATCTTCACTTCTTGATCATCAACCTTCAATGTAATCTTCCCATTTGCCACGTCTAACACCATCCCCGCCGTAGCTAAGAACGGTCTTCCCAAGATCAAGGGCACGTGCTCATCTTCCTCCATCTCTAGCACTACAAAGTCGGCTAGAAAAATGTGATCTCCAACTCTCACTAGGACGTCTTCAACAACACCTTGAGGTCTAGTAATAGACCGATCGGCAAGTTGAAGTGTCATCATTGTGGGTTGAAGTTCACCACCTTCCAACTTCTTGAAAAGCGACAAAGGCATCAAATTAATGCTCGCCCCGAGGTCGCACAACGCTCCCTTCTTGATCCCGTTCCCAATATCACAAAGGATTGTGAAGCTCCCGGGATCCTTCAGCTTCGGTGGAAGCGCCTTGTGCACTAATGCACTCACCTCGTGGTTCAGCTGCACCAACTTCGGCTCATCCACTCGCCGCCTTTTCGTGATCAAGTCCTTCAGAAACTTTGCATAATGCGGCATCTGTTCCAAAGCATCATAGAAAGGAATGTTAATGTGAAGTTGTTTAAAAACATCAAGAAATTTTGCAAACTTTTCATCAAGCTTCTTTTTCATGAAGCGCTGTGGATACGGGACGGGTATCACAGATTTGGGTACCCCCCATTCATCTCTTTCTGTTTCTTTCACTTTATCCCTTGCTTCCTTTGCCTTTTTCCACTTAGGAACCCTCTCAATCTTCTCACTTTTCTTGCCCTTATGGGACTCATCCATCTCTTTATCCTTCTCAATCCCTTCACTTTCAATCCCCTTCTCAACTTGGGGCGTCTCAGAATCAGCAGGCATCTGAGGACCTTCATAGTTGGTTCCATTTCTAAGCTGGATCGCCTTGCAATGCTCTTTCGGGTTCCCCTCCGGCATGGAAGGATATTTTCCCGGCTCTCTATTCACCATCTTTGCAATCTGGCTCATCTGGAACTCTATCGAAGTGAACCTTCGATTGTTCTCTTGTTGAGTTCTAGTCCACTCAACGTTCATCTTCTGGAGCTCTTGATCACGATGATCACCCTTCTTATGCAACTCCTTCACATCGTACTCCAAGGATGACAACCTCTTACTTCCTTCCTCCACCTTCTGAAGGATCGCTCTCAACATCTCCTCGGTTGATGCACCGCCCTCTCCACCAGGAGGTTTAGACCCCGGATCAACACCTGCAGGAACAGTAATACCAGCTTTTGGGTTAGCATAAGAAAAATTCTCATTTTTCCTCCATGTGTTTTGAGGAGGCTGCTGGCCTCCTTGAACTCCTTGTGTGTTCCTCCATTGATTTTGAGGCGG
Source organism: Ballota nigra (assembly GCA_947034835.1). NCBI lineage: Eukaryota > Viridiplantae > Streptophyta > Magnoliopsida > Lamiales > Lamiaceae > Ballota > Ballota nigra. The sequence goes on from OX344722.1 coordinate 104,537,834, forward strand.
TTGTGGTCCTGGAGGTGCAAATGGTTGACCATAAGAAGGCCTTCCATACTGATTTCCACCTTGGTAGCCATTCTGATTGTAATATGGACCTCCCATGTAATTGGCTACCTCTTGCTGTCCACTTGGTTGGTCTACTCTCTCATTCTCTACTGCATGCTCTCCAACCAAACTCTTCCCCAACTCGAGGTTGTTGATCTTCTCCATCATGGCCATCAATAGCCTACTCATACCTTCTCCCTCTTCAACCTGATGCACTCTCTGAAAATCAGCATCCACACCCCAAGCACCGGCATTCGTGACAATGTTGTCCACGATCTCCCTACACCTCTCTATGCCTTGGTTCAGGAATGCTCCGCTCGCACAGACGTCTAAATGGTCTTGCCCCGCCTTGTTGGCACCACTATAGAAGAATGCCATAATGTCTCCCTCGTTGTACCCGTGCTGCGGGCACTCAATCAGCATGTTTGAGTATCTCTCCCACGTTTGGCGTAAATCCTCTCCAGGCTTCTGGCGAAAGGACGAGATCTCAATTCTAGCCTTGATCGTCCTAGATGGAGGGTAGAATCGCTCGAGGAACAGACGCTCGAGCTCGGCCCAAGTGGTAATACCTCCCCGTGGGAGCGTATTATCGTACCACTCCTTGGCTATTCCCGTAAGTGAGAATGGGAACAGCCTAAGCCTCTTGACATCTTCAGACATGTCATTATAATTAAATGTGGAGGCTATCATGAGAAAGCTCCTCAAGTGAGTGTGAGGATTCTCCTTCCCGATCACCCCTTTGAACTGATTTTCGGTAAGCAGCTTTAAAATCCCCGGGGATATCGAGAAGTTGTTCGCCTCAACAGGAGGCAAAGCTACTCCATCATAGTACCGCTGTGGCTGCGCTGCAAACCTCTCTCGAATTGCCATATGTTGATCTACGTTCTGGGGCACGTTTTGAGGATTAGCAGCTGGTACGGGTACTTGTTGGGGTGGTGGTGGGTAAACAGGTGGTTGGTTGTAGACAGGAGGTGGATGATATGGGTATGGTGGGTAAGGATAAGGTGGGTATGGGTAATGTTGGTATACTGGGTTGTTGAAAGGGTTATTTGGGTTTTGTGGGTAAGCAGGGTTTTGGTTCTGGTTTTGGGGTTGTGTTTGTGCAGAGTTGATTGTGTCTTGTGGGTTCGGGTGTGGGCTCTCAGTTCCCCCTATGGGTATCTGCTGATTATTGCTGTTTCCATTGGCACCCTCTGCCCGTTCCACAAGAGCAGTATACTCTGCAGCTATTTTGTCTAACTCCCCAAGTTCATCAGAAATCTTGTCTTTGTTTCCCACGGCAGTAGTCATTCTTCTCAGGAAGGCTCGGTTCCTTCTAGCTATTGTCTCAGGATCTGCAGGTAACCTCTCTTCGCTCGTATTCCCTTGTAAGCGTGTTTTCATAAACCTGAAACACTAGCAGAAGGATCAAAACGCAACTGCCGATTGAATAAAAATAAAAATAAATAGAAAATACATCACTCACTACTAACTACTAAGCTATCTACAAGTCCTATTCAAAAAGCATACAACGCCATCCCCGACAACGGCGCCATTGACTTAAAGCGATTTTACTAGCTTCTACTAGTCGCTTACCCGCAAGTGGACGGGTTCACTGTAGTATTAACAAGTATAACGACCAAGTATATCGAACCCAAGGGACAGTGTATATGCGAATAGATCCCTGAAGATCTACGCGTCGTAGTTAATATGAGTGTATTGTTTTTTTTTTGGTTTTTGGAAAGATTAAAATAAACTAAACTAAATTACTCTACTAAAGCAAAAGAAAAATTAAACGAAATATCAAAAGGTGTGTTTTCAAATATGAGATGGTGATGCTTAAGATAGGAATCCCTACGTATACTAACGGAGCAGGTACATAATCAGAATAACTGTGACACACAAGAAATAACCTAAGTCTAAGAATGCAAGGTGAAAGCTCAAGATTCTAAACCCTAATACTTTACCCTAACACTCGACTTCACTAATCTACTAACAAGTTAATAGATTATGCTTAATTAATGAGACCCTAATTTAACTAAGGTGATGTGGTCGTCCTCCTTCGCTAAACCGGTAAATGAATTAACCCTTTCTAAACCTTCTCGTTAAGACTACTAATTGTTATTGAGTGATGCGGTCGTCCTCTCTCTAACACTTTCGTACGGAATTCAAAGGTAAAGTTCAGATTAATTATAAGAATTCATTAACCAAGAGAATTAAAACCTAACGTCACAAATTACTCTAATTACGTACCCACATCCTACTTCTACGAGTTCATCCTACCCTAAGCATACAAGGGTTTTAGCCGGACATGGCTTTAACAAACATAAAAGCAATAGAAGAAACGACGAACATACACATAATGAATTGAACGAAGAAAATAAGAAACATGAACTAGGGTTTTAAAAGAAAATAAATACTCAGACTGAAATTTAATTAACTAAAACGGAGTTTCAAAGCATTCAAAGAAATCACTAACGAAAGGAACTAATAAACGAAAAGAAACTAAGAATTCGTATGCAAACCCTCAACAAAACGTAAATAAAGCTTGCTCCTCTCCTTTCTCTCCAAAAACTAAGTCTAAAGTGATTTCTAAAGTTCGGGGGTCCTTCAAAACGTGTTTGGAAGAGGTATATATAGGCAACGGGTCGAAATGGGATCTCATGGGCCAAAATTCCCGTCGAGCTCGAGTAGAGCTCGAGTAACAAGTACTCGAGCAAGACATACTCGAGTGTTACAATTATACAGACCCTGAAAATTGCTCGAGCCCCTTAGCTCGAGTAGCTCTACTCGACCGGACCTTGCTCGAGTAGTCTACTCGAGTGCCTGCGTACTTGCTACTCGACCGGCTTCTGCTAAAGTGCACTACTCGAGTGCCTGAGTATTGGCTACTCGACCGAAGCTGGCTCGAGTGTACTACTCGAGTGCCTGCGTAGTGTTTACTCGAGCTCCTTCATCTTGAGTACTTCAATGACACTTTTGCTCGCTCGAACTAATACTTCTCGTATTTCTTCCATATCTTCTCATCCGGGTATCCGTTTGAGTCGATTCGAAGTCCTACGAACTCCTCTTTTTGCCCTCTATCCATCTATAAGCATCAAAGAAACAAATTTGTTAGTTTGTGAAAATAATACTCAAATGACTCTAAATACTTATATGAATCCATTAAAACAAGGGCATTTCGAGCGACGAATCATGACAATTTCACGCCTAATCATATTCCCAAAAAGTTGACATAGTAATTACTCTCTCCGTCCCGGAGGAACTTGCACACTACCTTTATTTTCGTATTTTGGTGAGCGAGTTGTTTATTGAGTTGTTTATTAATATTTGAAATGATAAAGTGACTTTTAAGGTAGGGTGTGATAAATCTATATCTCCTCTATTGTAAAGTAATTTTAAAATTACTTTATCATTTTAAATACTAATAAAAAACTCGCTCGCTAAAATACGTGAAAATAGTAACTGGGCAAGTTCCTCCGGAATGGAGGTAGTAATATATTTCTGATTAATGAGAATAACACCATTCCTAATTGCTCTCTCATGGCTCTCACTCAGGCTACAAAAAGAAAAAGACCCAAGGTTAAATTATTGTTATACAATGGTGTTACATCACTGTAGACAAAGTAAGTAGATTTAGTATCATAATACCTCTTAATATTTATTCATAACCTTGGCCCAATTTTTTGTAATGAGAATTTATGCTCAAATTTTCTGCATAACTTCCATTGGTAGATCAGTTCAGTTATCCACCAAGCTAAGCAGTCCAAGTGTAAGAATAATCTCAGCAAGAATGGTGAACTTGTTTTGTTGAAATGCTTGAAAATTATTGAAGCTCTTGTACTTGCTTGATAAATGCAAATTTAATCCCACAAGTTTACTTACTTACATACTGCCAACACAAAGTTGTCATACAACTATAAACAATAAATAATCATAATATATAAAGCTCAACTTTGTCAAGACACTTTATCTGATTTCATAGTCTTTAAGGCTAATTTAAACACATCTACAAAATTCCTTAGAGAAATAACAGGGCTAGGATAATATTAGCTCAGGGGTGATGAGTAAACCTTCAACAAAAGTATGTGAGATATACTCCAATTTAAGTATTTAACAGAGACTATATAATTTTAGATTGAGAAAACTAAACACATCATTCAAATAGTGGGGCAGGAAACATTACTTATCCATCTTCCATGAGAGTATCAAAACAATTTACAAGGATAAAGTAATTATCATCATCATCCCATCTTTTTCTTCCTTTTTCTTATTATTAAAAAATTCCTAAATATGAACTAAAAAACAACTCTGCGACGCCACATCCAAATTAAAACAACAAAAACTGGGGCAAAAACTATTCTTCTCTGAATTGAAACCACTCACCACACCAGAGACATTAATATAATTCGGTTTAATACAATTGAAGCGAGAGATAGACAGCGTTGCGGCTGTGGTGGCGTTGTACCAGTCAAAGCTACTCAGAAGGTTGTGCCATCGGAGTTACTCATTTCCAATTGTCTGAATTAGAACAGAGACCTTGCAAATCAAACAAATCAATTAGACCCTTAAAACTTTGGGATTAAAAGTCGTAAAATTTTCAAACTGAGAACCATAACAATGGAATTAACACTCAATGATTCAAATATTTTATTTTATTTGGTGTGTTTGATAACACGTGCGTTGCACGTTATTTAAAATGGGTACTTGAAAAAAATTTATCCGACGCCTTCTATTTTCCCTTTAATTTTATTACATAATATACTCAAAACTTAAACCAAATGTATGATTATATTACGAAAAATACTTTTTTATGATGATTTTCATTCTTTAAATGACTTTATATTATATATTATCAATGACACCTTTTGACTACTTTGGAAAATAAAATATTGTGGAAAATGACATACTTGAGAAATTTACACCTAGATGTTATAATTGTCTTTATGCTTCATAAAACGACAAAAAACAAAAAAAAACTTCATTCAAAATTTACAACAAGGCATGCATACTACAGTTCAATTCCAAATCACAATAGAAAAAACAATCAGACTATTATTAAAGAAATAATAAATGGAAACTTACAACCAACGATGACAAAAAGAAATTAATAAATGGAAACTTACAATCAACAATTAGACATGATCGCCATGAACAATATGACGTTCAATGAGTTTTTGGAGTTTAGAGAGGAATCTAACTTCAGGGAAAAAAATATAATAGTACTGCATTTTTATGTTTAAGTCTGTTTTTCTTTTTTCCTTATACTAAACAAAAATGTATGTATAGCAAAAGAAAGTAACAACAATTCTAGTAAATTGTGTGTGCATATGTCTATCAAGTTATAAGTATATGAGTGGATCGATCATCTGTAACTGAAGGTAAGAAGACTTCTCTATATTTCTAAAAAGACCAACAAGTGCAATAATAAATTTCACATTAGAAAAATCCTAGAATTATGCTCTATACAACACAAAAGGATTTTAATAAACTAATAGCATTAGCTAAAATAATAGATGAATGGTCCTGCAGCTTTAGAGACAAAGGAACTAACACCATATGTGAGAGTGAAGAGATTAGCTTTTAAAGAAAAAGCTATGAAGTCTTTATTCCACTTTATATTTGATTATATATATTTGCCTATATAGTCAAGTACCTCTTAGCTTGTTGCTCCTCCAACTCTTTTGTTGTGTATTTCACTCACGCCCTGCAACAAAGTAGCAGGCTCGAGCTTTGTTCATCGAAATAAAAATACAACACTTATGCTAGAAAACTAAAACTGTTGGCATCAAACATGACTGAAACATCTAATGGGACGTTTAGTTCAAATTCTTCAATGAAAATGGTACTATTATCGAATAGTGAATTATGATGTGAAAAATGATTACAATGTTATTTAGTTAATATAATGTTGGAATAAATTAGCGCAAAATTGTTGGTTGATGAATATTGAAATGACCGATGAGATATAATTATAGGGCGGAGGTAGTAAATCAAAATAAAGTAATAATTAACTTAATTTGAGTCTCCATATCTAAGTATTAAATATGATGAAAGTGAATTGATCATCTTTTACGCTCATTAACCACCATAAATTGAAGAATGATAAACCAAAGCCTCCAAAGTACTTACATACTTTAGAATCTGAAATTAATATACTCACACTTGAAAATATAACTGCATTTACCAATGATATATCCAAATTCATTAACTAACTTTCAGTCTTATGTCACAGCAGTGTCTTCTTTGATCAATTCTCCATTTTTCCAATTGTTTATAAAGGAAAACACCTATGTAATGATAAGTTAACAGTAAAGTTATCATAGTTTAGTGTTCCATTGACCAAAATTCAATCAGAGCGAGGTAAATAGTCAAAGTTAACTCCAATAAATCAACCACCATTGAAGCACAAAAAACATTCAAAAAAGCTAAAGCAAGAACACTGAATAATATAGTAGATAATCTGAAAATTAAACTTACGAGGTAGTTTCACGATTCAAAGCACAAACAGTTGTTCTGATGGAAAGCATCCCACACTGATCATCTGCATATTTTTCAAAACAATTGTTTTATTATGGGAATCAATTGCTTTATTACGGGAATAAATTCATATGCATGCATAGTAGAGGAAAATTGCTGTTTTCATTTAACGCAGTTCCAGTCTATATAATTTTACTGAAAAAACTACAATCTCAAATTTCAAAATATAAATGAAAAACCAACCTGATGGAAGAGGGATATCATAGAGAGCTGTGAATGTTGGGATGAGTGCATAATGTGTGAGAAATCAATGAACATGGCAGTTAACTCTGCCTCCGCCTCCGCCTCGTAGTCGCCCACGTCCAAACTCCATTCACGACGTTTCAGTGGTTGAAATTCTCAATCTACAATATCATTTAGGCTTGATTGACGAATGATATTCCCACAACTGTCATGGGTAATGTATAATAATTTCAGTTCCTTTAATTACAATGTTAGAATGGGAAACATAAAAGAATGAAAGGGGCAATATCGTCCAAAAATGATTTACAATGACTTGTCACTTTTATATATAGTATAAATATAAATATAGATATAGATTTAGATTATAGAATTTTATAATGTTTATATGGGGCCTCTAGCTCGGAGGGGCTTCTATCTCTCTAGCAATTTCCATTGGTAGCTCAATAAGCCATTCATCAGCGAAAGAAATGCAACTTTTACTTTCGAATTGTGTTATGCTTATCACTATCAATATCCAATAGGGAATTAACCTGTAAAGGTAGCGAATTCAGTATAATTTGTGATATGCAGAATGCACATAAACCTCAGAAGGACAAACAAACTACAATCATTAAATTTTAAAATTTTAAGACTACAATTATAATGCAAAACCAATATAATAAACTATAAAACATTCATATACAGATCTCCTAAAGAATAGGACATTAGATATGGAGCAAGCATCGCTAAAAATGTTTTAAACACCAAATCTCCATAGTTTCCATCCCATTAAAAGCTACATTGTAAGTAGGTCTCTGCCTATATATTAGATTCCCGAGGGACGATATTCAGACATATATGACAAGAGATGGAGCAGTGTGCAACACTGTCCAATAAAAAATGACAAGCACTGAGATGGAAATTCCTTATAAAATTAGCATTTTTTAGAATATGAATTGAACCTGTGTGTGAATAAAATATTCACTCTTGTCTGCAAATAGATGACGAGCCATAATACTGCTACAATGCATTGCTTATCACCATCAGACAATCCTAAAACTGGAAGTGAAGTTGTGCGGAAAGGTACACCGTTATGATTGCTGTGAAGAAATGAGTTCAAAAAATTTGATAAAATTCTTTGAGGTGGCCCTGCAATAAGAAAATTAAAATAGCTAGTTAAGAATAGAGAAGTCTCATGCATAATGTTATAAACTATGTCGTGCAGGTAACTAATACACAAGTCCAGCTTACTTGATAAGAAAAGTTGATGATAATCAAGCCAAAAATGATGCACAGTGATCTAACAAGATGAAGAATTGTCTAAATTATATAAAAGAAAAAGCAGGCTTTCACTAAAAACATGTCGTTATCGTGGCTCCACCGCAATTACTTCAATCTAGCACGAAAGTCCTTGGGATGTCTTGTTGACCCAACCCGAATAGATGGCATCAGGCCCCACCTGGATTTTTGTTTGCTATCAAAAAGAATTTTAGCTTCAACTAAAGGGATAAACAAAATTTATCAAAATTTATAACTGCTACGAAGATATAAGAAAAAAAAACTTCAAATAATCAAGAATAATAGAGCACATAAACAATGAAAACACGGAGAATAAGGGCCGAAGTAAAATTAATTAAGGAGAATTTCCGACATCGGTTTTCTATCCAAATAAACCAACACACATATCCAAATAAACATAAACGCAGGCAATATCCAAATCCAAAAATAATAAACATAAACACAGAGAAATATCCAAAAATAAAATTTATTACTTCATGTTTGAATCTGGGAAGAAGTAGAGATTTTTCCGGTAATATCGACGTGAGGATCAGACTCAATCCCTACAATGAAATACATAAGCAAATAGCTAAATTAATTTGGGGGCATGTAGGATAGATGTTTAGGGTGAAGATTTCACCGCATTGTCGGAACCAGAGAGGATGACATCGAAATTCTACACGAAGAATCAATGCAGTCGGGAAGGGGTGGGAGAGGAGGAGAAGGGTTAACAACGTTGTTGGGAGAGGAGGGTACGTATCAGATTCAACCCGGAGAAGACACAGTTCGGTGGGGGGAAGAGGAGGAGTAGGCGACGATTGGGAAAGCATCCGGAAATGAAAAGATAAAATATGAACAGAGAGAAAAATACTTATGGGGGAAAATGCCAAGGAAAAACTATGAAAATGGCAAAATTGACCAAAAATGATTTATATAGTTAAGCCACTTTTAAATGTATTATAGATATACAATGCATGTGTTTAGCAATTCAGTTACTTCCTGCTTCAGAAGTCAGTCATGTATTTGGTTCGACAAGGAAAAATATTTTGAGGTACACGTTCTCATTTTTTAATTCATTGGTATATTTAGTTGAAAATGAGTATCACTGTGTACATATATTTAATATTTGGTTACTTTGATATCAACATAATTTTTTTGTCAAGTGTTGGTAGCTCAAGTGGTTGAGGCCACCACCTAAGACCCTAGGGGTATGTTTGTTTTGAGACTCACACGGATGGACTTTGGACTTTGTAATCCACGCCCCATACGAGTTCGGGATTTAAAATCGGGTTTTCAAATCCCAAACTCAATCCCTACCTATAAACCTATTACTATTTTTCATATAATTAAATATAATCACATCATCACTTTTTTATCATCCAATCAACCTCTCTCCTACTTTTCTCTTACACAATATAATAAAATAATACAAAATCAATCACTAACAAACATTGATTTGACATAAAGCAAAATCTCACCCTACTAAAATCCCAAAACAAACACATACTCATATTATTCATCAAGATTTTAGCATCCTAAGATTTCAAAGTCATGACTTCCCCCGCACACTTAAATCCCAAAACAAACATACCCTAGAGGTCTTGGGTTCAAAACACGGAGAGAGAATTTATGTCTCTCTTGTGGTGGGGTGGTTGTTCCCCTATTGTGGTGGGGTAGTGTTCCCCTCTTGTGGTGTTTTAGGTTCCGGCTGCAGTGCGATTGTGGTTTGGAGCTGCGGGTTCGGGTGATCCCCCTCTTGTGGTGATTGCAGTTCCGGTCTACAGCGAGATGAAAAGATATTGACATGTACCCGGTGGTCGAAGGAATTATTGTAATTGATTATGTTATGAAACTATTGTAATTGATTACCTTTTAAAAAAACATAATTTTTTTAAATAATTATTTTTATGTTGATGTAGGATTATTTAATAAAATAACATTTTCATTCTTATAGCAACACGGTTAATATATTATTGCTCGCGGATTGTGGTTATACATATAATGGATCAGACAACTCCACTAGGTTTATCATTTTAAAATTTAATATTAAGATTCTGTTTTTTATTAATCTAAAATCATATTAATAAAATATTGCAGGTTATTATGATGTTCAAACTGCACAAATGATACATAATAGTAAGTTTTGTGATTACTTTCTTTTATATTTGTAATATTTTCAATTAATTTGTAGCAATAATTTTTTTATTTTGGATTTATATATTGTGTGCATATAATTTTTTTTTTGATGGAAAAAGGAAATATATTAATCACACAGCCAAATCGGCTTCCAACTGAGCCACAATTCCAGATGGAATAGAATCTCCAACAAATGGAGTTAAACAAGAAAAGCTAAAAGAAGCAAGCAAGTGGGCAACAACATTAGAAGAACGTCTCACCCAAGAACACTTAAAACTCTGTGAAGATTTCCCTAACTCAATAATATCCTCCACTATCGAGCCAAAATAAGAGAAATCTTCCCCACACCTACGGATAGCAAAAAAGAGGTTTTGCAAATCCGTTTCTAATATTACTCGGCGCTCTCCCCGTTGCACCGCCAACTGCATCCCACGACGCGTTGCAAATCCAACTTCTAATATTATGTGCGTATAAATTGAATACTATATAAAATGTATATTATATAATCTGAGAGTGAATTTTGAATAATATGCAAGTATAATTAATTTTAATTTAAGACGTATATAAATATTTATGTTTTTAAAAAAAATTACATATAAATATATTTGTGTATATGTTTATTTATATGTGAGTGAGTGTGTACGTGTCTCTATATATGTATGTGAGTAATTATGCACCTATAACTGTTAGCAAAAATATAAATATATGAATCTGTGTTTGTGAAATTTTTTACCTGTATTTATATAAGTATATATATTTTTTTTTACGTAGTGTGGTTAAATATTTATGTTATAACATTTGTCATTTGTTTTAAAGGAATCAGTTCAAAATATGCTAGAATGAATAGAAGGTTCATTATTTCAAGGAAATGTGGTAGACAAATTGATACTGGTAACCTCCCATTCATTTAAATATTAAAATTATTAATTTATTTATAATACTTTATTTCAACCTGATAAATACTTTTCTGTATGAATCGCATGATTAATTGAAGAGGACAATGTCAAAAAGTGTAAGAATGCTCAGGTGGTGTATTATATCTACAAAACGATTAAAAATAATACCAGGTTTGAAACAAAAATTGTAATGCTATTTTTATTTTAATTTATTTAAATTCTTTTAAAAACAGAAAAATAGTTAATTGTGTTAACCAATTTTTTTTTAATATACATAAAAATTAATTTAAATATTAACACTTGAGGGAACAATTATTTTATTTTTTAAATTTCTTTTTTATTAATAAATTGTACTTTATTTTTGGATTCATTAGAAACTTCAAAACTTTCAATTACGTGATTGTTTAGTGAATTGTAGATTGTGGATATATATATATATATATATATATATATATATATATATATATATATATATATATATATATAACATGAATGTTGCCTGTACACAAATTTACAATGAATAATTTAATTAATTTTCCTTTTCATTTAGGCACACTGAAAATATTGCAATATGCATTGCATTACAGATATATCATCAGAAGATGTAGTCGACTCTGTTGGTGTTTCTCAAACTACACAAAACACATGTATACAGAGGGACACACCACTATCACAAGGTAATCTTTAAAAAAAAATTAATTGTATGAATTATAACATATTTAATTATGTGTATGTTTTAATTAATTTATTTAAACATTGACAGATAAAGGAAAGTCGCCAATGGATCAGACAAGACCTACTATTTGTAATTATTTGTCTATAATACACATTTCTAAAAGGAAGTTTCAATTTACTGGTGAATGCAGTAAATTAAATTCTAGAGAAGGTTTTTAATATATAAAATATTATTACTTTCATTATTTTGGACTGATTTTTTTTGTTATTCATAAGTTTAATATTCTTATTATTTAGGTACAAGTGGAGGAGTTACTGTTTTAGCGAGTACAAATACAAATCAAAAGTCCCTACAGAATGAAGGTATTAAATATTAGTGTGAAATTTTATATTAACATATATTTGAAAATAATATTTTAATTAATTAAATTTTATTCATCTTTCAATTTCTAGGATATGTAGATTTTGGTGATGCTACTTATGTTTGCATGCATTGTAATGTTTACATGTGGTATGAAGAAAGAACTTCAAAGACAAGGAAGGAAAATCCACCAAAATTTCCTTCGTGTTGTGGTAATGGAAAGGTCCGACTGCCTTTGTTAAGATCACCTCCAGATGCATTGATTAATCTTTTATCTTTAAAGGATGCTAAGAGCAAACAATTTATTGAAAATATAAGGGCATACAATATGATGTTCAGTTTTACGTCAATGGGTGGAAAAGTAGATTCTTCAATAAACATGGGTAGAGGACCTTATGTTTTCAAGATGCATGGTGCCAATTATCATCAAATTAGTAGTTTATTGCATGTTCCTGGACAACCACCAAAGTTCTCTCAGTTGTACATCTATGACACATAAAATGAGATTACCGACAGAATAAAGGCTCTCAGGTCAATATTATTCAACAATACTTAATTTCTTTTAAAAAATTCATATAACATAAATATATATAATAATATTTCAAGATTTTTTTTTATTTACTAATAATGTACTGTACCTTTTATGTATGTATTTAAAAATAGTGCTCGGGATAGAGCAACGAGGTTAGATAATGTTATTGTTGGTGAGTTGCAGAGGATGATTGATCAGTTTAATCCATTTGCTATCCAATTTCGAAATGCAAGGGAGGGAATAATGTCTGGACGTGATCCTTCGTTGAGGTTGAACTTGATTCAGTTGCGAAGTACTGATGGAAGGACATATAATCTTCCAACAGCATCTGAGGTTGCAGCTCTTATTCCAGGTGATATAGATGCAATAGTCGAGAGAAGAGATGTTCTGTTAAAGATACGCGGTGGAAAATTACTGAGAATAAGTGAACTCCATCCATCGTATCTACCTCTACAATATCCTTTATTATTTCCTTATGGCTAAGATGGTTATAGAATCGATGTTAGCCATAATGACTCAGAATCTACGAGTAGAAAGAGGATTAGATTGACAATGCGTGAGTTCTTTGCATTCAGAATTCACGAGAGGTTTAACGAATCAAATACTTTGTGTATGTCCAGGAGACTGTTTCAATAGTTTTTAGTAGATTCGTATACTATGATAGAGACAGAGAGATTATCCTACATAAAGTTTAATCAGGTGAAGTTGAGGTCTGGTAGAGTATGTGGTATGTGACATTTCATCTGCAATTCAGACAGGCCATACAAATCCATCCACCGCTGGAAAGAGAATAATACCGTCTTCCTTTACGGGTGGTTCAAAATATATGATACAAATTTTCCAGGATACTATGGCAATCTGCAAGTATTATTCATATCCAGACTTATTCATCACTATTACGTGTAACCCCAAACAGCCAGAAATATCAAAATTTTTATCTACTAGAGGTCTCAACGCATTTGATAGACCGGATATTTTGTGCCGTATTTTTAAAATAAAACTTGATAAGATTGTAACTGATTTCAAGGATCTCCAGATATTTGGACAAATAGATGCAAGTAAGTATTTCCTTACTATATTCTAATTCAAATATAGTTCATCTAATTTTAAATATCTATGTAGGAATGTGAATCCATAATTACTTATAGTTTTTAAATTTATTTATGAATATCCACAAATTTTAAATTGTAAAAAATATTGATACTAACTATATATTTATAAAATATTATTTTGTACAGTTGTCTACACTGTAGAGTTTCAGAAGAGAGGTTTTCCACAAGCCCACATTCTCCTTTTCTTGAATCATGATAGTAAGATTCCAAATCTAGATGATGACGGTCGACTAATATCTGCTGAGATACCTGATAAAGATGAGGACCCTCTGTTGCATAACTTGGTTACAGAATGTATGATGCACGGTCCATGTGAATTTGCTAAACTAAAGTCACACTGCATGGTTGGAAAGTATTGTTCAAAGAAATTTCCCAACAAGTATATTAATAATACTTCTGTTGATCAGGATGACTATCCACTCTATAGAAGGCGGAACAATGGAAGAATAGTAACTAAGAGTCAAGTTGAGCTAGACAATGGTTTTGTTGTACCATACAGTCCCATATTGTTGAAGTGATATGAGGGTCATATCAATGTTGAGTGGTGCAATAGACATAAGTCTATCAAGTATCTGTTCAAATATATTAATAAAGGATCAGATAGAGTTACTGTTTCTGTGAGTGGTGAAAAACGTTCCACAGATTAAAGGATGAGATTGAGAATTTCATCACATGCAGATACATATCTCCTTGTGAAGCGGTGTGGAGGACTCTTCAGTTTGATATACACCATAGATTTCCACCAGTTGTAAGGCTAAACTGCCATCTCTCAAATGAGCAAAGTGTTGTCTTTGACGATGAGGAATATATTGATAATGTACTTCAAAGGCCAAATACATACAGGTCAAAGTTTACAGCGTAGATGGAGCGCAACAGAGTAGATCGTGATGCAAAGACTCTAACGTACATGGAGTTCCCTTCTAAGTATGTCTGGGATAATAAAAAATACACATGGGAGAGAAGACGCAATACTAGGTTTACTTTGGGAAGATTATATAATGTTCTTCCATGTGCTGGCGAACAATTTTACCTCGGAATGCTACTTCCACATAGTCCGGGTTCTGAGTCCTACGAAGAAATACGAACAATTGATAGTGTTGTACATAACACTTTCAAGGATGCTTGTTATTCCCTAGGGTTATTAGATGACGATAGAGAATACATTGATGGAATAATAGAGTCAAGCTTTTGGGCATCAACATATTATGTCAGAAATCTCTTTTCAATTTTATTGTTGTCGTCATCTATGAGTTGCCCTGAAAATGTTTTTGTTAGAACATTTGATTGTTTGTCGGACGATATACAAACACAACAATGAAGAATGTTGAATTTACCCAGTACAATTAATTATCTCTTTTACTTTCATTTATATGTAATTTAAAAAATTCTAAAATTTTTAATTTTTTTAATTGGCAGATTTAACACTGACCAGAGAAGAGTTGAAGAATTATACTTTACTTGAAATTGAGAAGTTACTGCAATTAAATGGCAGTACTCTATCTAGATATCCTACGATGTCTCTGCCAAATCATGATATAATATCAACCTCTGGTAATAAGTTGATACATGAAGAGATGAATTATGATATAGAGTTGTTGAAAGATGAATATGAAAGGTTGGCTAGAATGCTTGCAGGAGAGCAAAATATTGTGTTTACAGAAATACTTGATGTTGTTTTGAACAACATTGGTGGTATTTATTTTTTGTATGTGTATGGCGGTACTGGAAAAATATTTATTTGGAAAACCCTATCTGCAAATATAAGATCAGAGGGACATATTGTTTTGAATGTCGCTTCCAATGGCATTGAAACACTCCTTCTCCCAGGTGGCCGTACAACTCATTCCAAGTTTGTTATTCCAATAAATATTGATGAGTCATCCACCTGTAATATAATTCCTGGAATCGAGTTAGCTGAACTGTTGATTAAAACAAAATTAATTATATGGGATGAAGCACCTATGATTAATAGATTTTGTTTTGAGGCATTAGATCGTACTTTGCGCGATATTGTAAGAAATCCAGATGGTTCAGATAACGATTCTCCTTTTGGTGGGAAAACTGTTGTTTTTGGTGGGGACTTCAGACAAATACTTCCAGTTATACCGAAAGGAAGTAGAGAAGATGTCATTCATTCAACAATTAATTCATCATTTTTATGGGTGCATTGCAAGGTAAAGTGTACAATAGTAATTATCTATTATATTTGTTAATTACAATTTATAATTTAATTAATATTAATTCCTAACTTCTTCTTATTATTCTTTTAAACAAGGTACTCACTCTTACTTGGAATATGCGCTTGAATGGTGGAAATAATAATACAGATACAGACAGACATATTGCTGAATTCTCTGATTGGATTCTAAAAATTGGTGAAGGAAAGGTTGGTGATATCAATGATGGATTTGCTGAAATTGAAATTCCAACATAAAATTTAATTAATGATGAATCTGATCCTTTAATGGCACTGATTAAAAGTATATATCCATCTGTTGAGCATAATTTGCAAACACATAGATACTTTGAAGAGTGAGCGATACTTGCACCTACCCACAGAGATGTTGATTGCATCAATGAAAAAAATTATATCTATGATTCCAGGAGATACTAGAGTGTGTTTGAGTTATGATAGTGTTTTCAAGTCAGAGTTACGCTGCGGTGGGGATGGAGAACTTATTTCGGTAGAATTTCTAAACACTTTGAGGTGTTCTGGAATGTCATCTCATCGATTGATACTTAAAGAAGGTGTTCCAATAGTTCTTCTCAGAAATATTGATCAAACGTCTGGTTTGTGTAGTGGCACTAGGTTGGTTGTGGTGAGGCTTGGTAATCACATAATTAAGGCTGAAATAATTTCTGGAAGAAATATTGGAAAGAAGGTTTTGATTCCGAGGATGACATTGAGTAATTCGGATGTAACTATGACTGTTAATTTTACGAGGCGACAGTTTCCAATATCATTGTGTTTTGCAATGACCATAAACAAAAGTCAAGGGCAGTCTCTTTCAAGTGTAGGACTCTATCTTCCTAAACCAGTTTTCACATACGGGAAATTGTACGTGGCATTATCTCGGGTTAAGAGAAGGGATGAGTTGAAGATATAAGCTATTGATTCTGAAGGAAAACCATCCAAGTATACAACAAATGTGGTTTATAGAGAGGTTTTTAAAAACTTGTGATAGATTTTACAAATAAATAAATTTTACATAATAAAAGAATATTTACAAATTGTGATACAATATTACATTTATTTAGGTTTTCTTTCTGTTTTGATTACTAAATTATATATTAATAAACTAATAGTTATACATAAAAAATATTCGACTTTATTTTCAGTTACAATACTTTTGGTCATAAATTAATAACATCAATTAATTTTTTTTAAACTAATAATATAACTTAACAAAAGAAGTATATAAAACCAATTTAAAGAAAAAAATATTTAAATAATGAGTATTTAAGCCCGCGAAACGTCGCGGGTCTATAACTAGTTATTATATATTGTTTGGTTATTTTTTTTTTCTTTTTCTAGCTTACTTATTGTAACTAATTATATTTTCATACTCCATCCGTCCCAAGATTTTGTTCACATTTGCCTTAAATGGACGTCCCAAGATTTTGTTCACACCCCAAAAAAAGAAATAACTATCTCTCACAAAAGTCAATAAAGTATAAAATTATCATTATTTTATTCAACTCCACACTCACATGCTCTGATTTTCCTTAAAAAATGTGTCAAACCCAAGTGTGAACAACATCCTGGGACGGAGGGAGTATTATTTTAGCAATATAAAATTTCTAATAAAATATTTTGCTTACGTGGAACTTTTGTGTAAAATGATCTCATATAAGACAATATTCCAAAAAAAATTCATTGCCTCCTTTAAAATGAAATTGGTTTGAGCTGCATAAACTTATGAGTCATATAATATAGTAAATGAGATATATTTCATATATGAGATCATATATCTGTCATAATAGAAGTCTTGAAGCATCTATTTTAATAGCAATATAAAATCTATAATCCTCTATTATACTAAGAGAGAGTTAGTTCTGCTTATGTGTCGTCATATGGTTGAGTTTGCATATGTGTCGTCTTATGGTTGATTCTGCCTACGTGGCATGCTTGTGAAAATCCTACATGTCATTTTGTTATACTTATGTGTCTATCTATGTGTTCTTATGTACCTCATAAAAAAAAAGGAAAGTATACATGTACAAGGATTCGAACCTTGGATCATATATCATATATCATATAAATATAAATATAAATATAAATATAAGTAAAATTTATAACATTAACCAATTAAGCTAAACTATAAACGTATGCAAAATTGAAATATCCTATTGTATATAACTTGAGTCTATAAAAAACATATTAAATTGAATTGATCAATTAAATTTAAAACTCTAATAATATGAAACATTAATGTTTAATTAACTTATTTTTATTGTCTCACTATATTTGAGATTTTAATTATTTGAATTTTTTTAATCTTAAATCGAATTTAATATGTCGTTATCATATTGAATTAATTGTGTTTAACATGTGACATTATATTTGAATAAAATTATTATATAATATAATTATATCATTTTATGATGAACCAATTTATTATGTTATTGTATATATAATGTATAATAATTTTTTTACAAAAATTTTGCGTAGTACGCGGGACACTCGTCTAGTATTCACATATTTACACAAAATACAATTATTTTTACATTCAATTCATCTAATTTATTTACAATAGCTCATTATGGTAAGTATCAAATGCACCGTGTAATTCAAATACATTTTTGAAGTTACTCTTGTTATCACTGAAAAATCATCTTATTTATACTGAAAAACTAAGTTAACAATGGATAACTTTTTAGTACAAATAAAATAACTATTCAGTAATAAAAGATACACTTGAATTATATGGTACACAAAAAATTTACGCAAGCTTTAACAATAAAAATATTACATTAACCCTCAACAACCTACGCATCACACCTTACTGAGCGAGTATATATATACCAACTCAAACAGTAATACTTAAAAAAAAAAAAAAAACTAATTTATAGCAGTAATTCCTAAAAAGACAAATAGCAACTCATGAATCACAGTATTGAAAAAGACAAATTATATTACCGACATGTTTCATCGTGAAAATTATTTATACTCTATACAATTTTTAACAATATTAATTATTTCATTAAAAGTATTACTGTTTTATATCACATTATTGTAAAAGATAAATAGCATTAGTTATTTCATTGTAAAAATTGTTTATATTCTATACACTTTTTAACAATATTTATTATTTCATTAAAAGTATTATTGTTTTATATCACATTATTGTAAAAGACAAATAGCATTAATTATTTCATTGTAAAAATTGTTTATATTCTATACACTTATTAACAACATTAATTATTTCATTAAAAGTATTACAATTTTATATCACAATATTGTAAAAGACAAATAGCATTAAAAAGTATCTTGATTTAAAAAATCAAATTTTGGATTTCAAAATCTAAGGGTATGTTAATTTTGGGATTTAGGTGTACGGAGAAAGTCATGATTTTGAAATCTTAGAATGTGAAAATCTTGATGAATAATATAAGTATGAGTAGGTTTTATATGAAAACGCTTCATAATAAGCTTAACATGAAATAATTTTAGAGTATCATTAATCTCACCAGGAGTATCATTAATCTGTCAGGGGTATCATTAGTCTGAGTTCAAGAAATTTTTTAAAAAAATTCTTGAACTCAGACTAATGATACCCCTGATGAAATTAATGATACTCCCGATGAGATTAATGATACTTTAAAATTGTTTCATGATAAGCTTATCATGAACTATTTTCATATAATACTTTGTCTATAAGTATATGTTTGTTTTGAGATTTTTGTAGGGTGAAATTTTGATTTATGTCAAATCAATATTTATTGGTGATAAATATTGTATTATTTTATTTTATTGTGTAAGAGGAAAGTATGAGAGAGATTGTGGATGATAAAAAAAAATGATGGTGTGATTGTATTTAATTTGTGAAAAGTAGTAATAGGTTTATAGGTATGAATTAAGTTTGAGATTTTTTGATAAAAAAAAAAAAAAGAATTGAGTTTGGGATTTGAAAATCTGATTTTAAATCTCAAACTAGTATGGAGCGTGGAACACAAACTCTAAAATCTATCCGGTGAATCCCAAAACAAACGTACCCAAATGATCTATTCTGTGATTTTAATATTGAGTAAATACATTAACTCCTTTAAATATCTACAAATACTTTAAATTGTTGGTTAGAGATGAAGTCATCCAAATGAGGATAAATCATCACCCCATCCCATCCCATTTTGGAGGGACACATTACATTCCTCATCCACCTATTATACACATACACTCTTATTTTAATTTATATTTTATATAATCACGTTACTTTTATATCACTCATTCATCTTCTCTCCTATTTTTTCCATATTTATTCATTATATCTCTTATTTTTTCTTACACATACATTATCTCTCATACTTCTTCTTATTATCCCTCCTACTTTTCTCTCACCCAATTATTATTTTACTAACTAACAATAATAAAATATTTCAACATCAATTTTTATCCAGCTATATTTGTCTATCTCTAATTAAACACAAATTTACAATTCATTGAATTACCCACATCCTCATTTTTTCCATCATTTATCTCCATCTCATCCATCATCATCCCTAATTAAAAAGAGGCTTAAATATTACACAATTATCTAATTATTACAAGTTACAATCACTATCCCACAATAATATAATAATATTTTTAGCAATAAAGAATAAATTTTATAATATAGAGTGCAGCGGTCAACGGGTAGTTCCTCTTTACAAATTATAATTGGTCAACTCGTGTGTAAAGGTGAACAGCCAAAACACCCTTCATAAAGAATTGAAACGTTCCACAAATTATCCAACGATTTTCATAATGTTCTTTTTTTTTAAAAAGCAAAAGGAAATCATGAATTAAATTTAAAATATAGCCAAATCGGCTTCAACGTCTTGAATAATAGTAGCCGGAATATTGACCGAAACAAATGGAGAAGAACAAGAAAAACCGTACAAAGCTAGCTATTTTCAAAATGTTCTTTCTTACCTATTTCCAAAACAATTGTAATTTTGTACTATATGAAAATTAAATATTTTATTTTATTTTTATTTTTCGATTTGTTTTTGTTATAGTAAACATTAATTAAGCAAAAATTTCTCAGGTAAATAGATCGGTAAAAATACTTATTCTTATATAATTATTTTTCTAATCAATATAAATATTTTTAAACGACAATTAAAATAGACAGAGACAATATATTATCCTGCACAAGAAGTATGGCATATTATCATACATAAAATATTAATACTTTTACATATTTTTATAATATTTTTTAAAAAAACTTGAGTATTATTCCCTCCCCTAATTTTGTTTTCCCATTTGTTAAAAAGGTTCGTCTCAATTTTGTTTTCACATTCAAAAAATAGAAATAAAATGATTCATCTTTTTAAACTTCAC
Source organism: Ballota nigra (assembly GCA_947034835.1). Lineage (NCBI taxonomy): Eukaryota > Viridiplantae > Streptophyta > Magnoliopsida > Lamiales > Lamiaceae > Ballota > Ballota nigra. The sequence continues at coordinate 104,559,087 of OX344722.1, forward strand.
CTCTATTATTCAATTACTTTATTTACTATTCACTATTTTTAAAATTACTTTATTCATTTAAATATTACATTTCAAGTGTTGCATTAAACTTTGTCTAAAGTTAAATGGAAAAATAGAATTGGAACGAGGGAAGTACTAAATTTTTAGCAGACGTATGATCTTCCACTTCCATGCATGATACGGCTTCGTGGTACTTGCTGAATTTCCTTTCTCGTCCATAAATAAAAGCTTAAAAGTAATTAAATTTAGGCAAGAACACAAACCTTTGATTTAATTTTCGCTCCATTTTGTTTCCGTATATTTCAGATAAATATCTCGACAAAATCTGTCATAACAATTACAATCCTCTTACCTTCTATAGACTATAGTCGACCGGTCGGTGGCATAACAATAAATCTAAACTTTAAAATGCAAATTTAATAACAAGATAAAAATATTGGCTAAAAAACTAAAAAAAATCCAAAAGGTCAAAGATTACATAACAAAAAATTGGCAATTTTTTTTACACTATTTGCATCATGCCCTTTCTTTATTGGTGTTACTAGTTTTACTAAATAGTAATATTAATTGTTTCCGTCCTGCATCTAAAATTTACACTTTGTTCATTTATTTGTTTTACTGAGGTGTTTACATTTTTATATTTAATAAACTACGCCCTCACACCTCTCTCTACTTTTACATATTTAATAATTTAATACTCCATTCGTTTAAGTGAATATTTAACATTACATTTATATTCAACGCCCTTTTCCCAATTTTACACTTATTATAATTTTAGAAAATATAGAGAATTGAAAAGAAATTATATAAAAATGTGGAAAGAGAGTAATTATGGGAATGTGATGAGAAGACATTTAATTAAGGGGTAAACATTTCATTATACAATGTTCTCAATACAAAAAAACCTAAAATATCACCTATTTATCAACAGTTGGAGTATGCAATAAGCGTTCCACACTTATTTTCACATTTCAGAAAAAGAGAAATAATTCTCTCTTACAAAAGTAAATAAAATATAAGGGTCGTTTGGTTGAGTGGGGGTGATAATTATAGGGTAATGAGAATTAAAGTGATTGATGAGTCATTTGATATGTGAATTATAACTCATTTTATATCTTGTTACAATATATTGATAATATCAAGCACTACTAATGGAATAATTCATATTACCCTATAATAATTAGTTCATTACCTTCAACCAAGCGAACCCTAAAATTATCACTATTTTATTTAATTCTACATTCAAATACTTTCTTTTTTTCCTTAAAAATGTACAACTTTAATATATGAAAGTAAAAGTGAGACGGATGGAGTTATTTTTTAGGGACCAATGTAACGGGTACAGATAAGTGTGTGCTAAAATATATATCCCTCCAATAAAATATGAGTAATGATGAATTAAAACTGTGAAACAACTAACATTGTAACAAGCATTGGCATAGACAAGTCTCGTGGGGAGGGGTTTGGCCATACCCACCCACCTCTGTTTTTCTCATCCCTCCATTTGTTAGGCACCTAAGCAGATTTAGGAGCCAAATCCGGAAACCAAGAACAGTGTGTTTGCTCAATCTCTGGTTTCTAATTGATCAAACATTTTTTTTCTAATTAAAAAATAGAGTAAATCCCTCTGAGAACAGAAAAATATTTGGAATAAAATAAAAAACAAAAAACAAAAAGTCTAACTTTGATTCTGTTTTTGTCTTTTGCTTTTCTTGTCAATCAAACACCTCTCTTCCGTTATTTCAAAAAAATCTTCAACACCCATTTTCCCAAAAGGAAAAGAAGGTTGGTGTTCTTGATTTCGGAATCGAATGTTTTTTACCTCTTATCATTTCCCAATAACTGCCATTTCCCAGAATCGCAATTTACGTATATGGCCCAGAAAAAGAGAGGCGTTGTCTTAAAATCCAGCCGGAAGCATGATTGTTGATTTCCCATTGCTGCTCACATCCTTGAAACAGAGGAATTTCGATCTGGGCTAGGACCAAAAAAAAGAAAATGCGGATTTAGGGCTAGATTGAAAAACATCAATTTCTTGTCAGAAAGAGAATGAGCAACGGATTAAATGGCATTGTTAAAGTTTGGGAAGCGAAATTGAAGAAATCACGCGTAGCAGCACGAAGGAGGGCAAATAGCATCTTTTCCGCAATGTCGGTTGCCCACGTGGACGACGAAGAACTGCCGGATTCCGACGACCTTTCCGAGGTCGAAAAGGTCTTTTCAAACGGCGACACGTATATAGGCCAATGGGCGGACAACTGGCCCCACGGCCTTGGGAAATGCCAATGGGTGGATGGGTCTATTTACGTCGGCGATTGGTTTAGGGGGTGGATGATGGGAAAAGGCAAATTCAGCTGGCCTTCCGGGGCCACATATGAAGGCCAGTTCAAAAACGGGTATATAGAGGGGGAGGGTTTGTTCACCGGGTCGTTAATAGAGACCTATCGGGGCACTTTCTTTGCTAACTTGAAGCACGGGAAGGGCGTGTGCGATTACAAGAATGGGGACCGGTATGAGGGACACTGGAGGCGAGGGTACCCCGACGGGAAAGGGAAGTATGTATGGAGTAACGGGAATCAGTACATTGGGCATTGGAGGAAGGGGAGGATGAATGGGAATGGGACAATGGTGTGGGCTAATGGGAATCGGTACGATGGGAGTTGGGAGGCGGGGTTGCCTCGGGGGAACGGGACGTTTCGTTGGGTGGACGGGGGGTGTTACGTGGGTGTATGGAGTAAGGATGCGAACGAGCAGAGTGGGACCTACTACCCCTCGTCGGGGTCCCAGTCGGGTAGCTTTGAGTGGGACCCGCAGGAGGTGTACTTGGAGAATTTGAGTGATTGCAGGGTGAACCCGGGTGATGATATCGCCGAGTATCCATCGCAGAAGGCGGTTAACTGGCCGTGCGATGGGGAGGACTTGCAGAAGGCGAGGCTGAGTAGTACGGGGTACAGTATGGCGTCTGAGTCAGAGTTCAGCTTTGATGGGAGCAGTGGGTGTTTTGAGTCAAGTAGGGAGATTGGGGGGGAGTCGCCCGGGTTAAGGAGCGAAGAGATGGAGTCGAGAGGGTATGTTAGGCCGCATATCGTGATTAAGCCCATAAAGAGGCAGGGGAACACAATATCGAAAGGGCATAAGAATTATGAGCTCATGCTGAATTTGCAGCTTGGGATAAGGTATATTTGCTGTTTATTATTCACAATGCTTTGATTTTGCATATGTTACACATAATCAGGCTTCTGTTGTTGTTATCTTGATCATGCTATGCAGTTTTGTAAGCTTGTTTAAGTGATGGAAATAAGGCCAAATTAGGATAACATTGTGAAATTGTGTACTCCCTCTAGTCAAAAATATATGTGGTTTCTTACTCTATACCCTTAACCTTAATAAATGTTTGTGTTTCTTATTAAAAGAACACATTTATCTGAAATATTTAGTAAGTGAATTAGGAAGGAATGCATTTAATTTCCATTGAGAAGTTCAAAACATCATCAAAACGTTATATAATTTGAATGGGATGGAGTAGCTTTTAGTATATTCTTTCACATGATTCATTTTTATAAGCTGTCTTGACAACGTGGTTTACTCCATATCTTAGATTATCTACAAGCAATCTGCTGTTTTTACCTAAAAGAAAAATGATCATAGTTAATCATCTTCACCTCGGCGATTTCTGAATTGAATGAGCAAAATGAAACTCCAAGCACCTTAGGATTGATTCTTGAAATTATTATCTATCAAATTGAATTCCACTCATCCAATGTATGGATTTCGCTATACATGTACTTTTGTTTTGTATCTTTTCCACTCGTAGTTCATTTGTATCGTTTTCCAGGCATGCTGTTGGAAAATCTCCTCAAGCAACGTCCCTTGATCTAAAATCTTCAGCTTTTGATCCGAGGGATAAAGTATGGACGAGATTTCCTACATCAGGATCTAAGCACACCCCACCTCACCAATCGTGCGATTTTAGATGGAAGGATTATTGTCCAATGGTTTTCAGGTGAGGTACTGTCACATTGGATCGCAAGCCAATTAATCGACTGTTTGCCAGCATATTCAAGTTAGGAATTTTAATGTGATGCATAATTATAGAATTTTTTTTGGAGTATGAGTGTATCTCATTTGCTTTCAGGGCTCTAAGAAAATTATTTAAAGTGGATCCAGCAGATTACATGATATCCATATGTGGAAATGATGCCCTTCGCGAGCTTTCATCTCCCGGAAAAAGTGGAAGCTTCTTTTACTTGACGAACGACGACAGATACATGATAAAAACCATGAAAAAATCTGAAGCAAAAGTGAGTTTTAACATTTTTAATAATAATTGAATGTCACATTTTTATCATTTGGGCATTTGTAAGTAATTTTTATAATGGCAGGTGCTTATCAGAATGCTTTCAGCTTATTATAAGCATGTTCGCGCGTTTGAAAACACTCTGGTAACCAAGATTTTCGGGCTTCATTGTGTGAAGCTAACCGGGCCTGCACAAAAGAAGGTAACGAAAATGAATTCATTTCATTTAATACAAGTTTTGAGTTGTCCCCGCGTTGAAGCCTCTAATTCAAAATCATGCACTTATGTGCAGGTGCGGTTTGTGATAATGGGCAATTTATTTTGTACCGAATTCGCCATCCACAGGCGTTTTGACTTGAAAGGCTCGTCCCATGGTCGCTTAACTGATAAACCTGAATCGGAGATTGACTCGACTACCACCCTCAAGGATCTCGATTTGAATTTCATCTTCCGGTTGCAAGCATCTAGGTTCCGAGAATTTTGCAGGTAAAGTTTTGTTCTGTACTAATTACTAGTATCACATTTTGTCTTTGATTCTGGAAAAATTGCACTTCTGGTCCCAAAAAATGAGTATCTTTAGTCCCGTATGATTTGGTGGTCAAGTACAAATGTTGGTTCCTGTATAAGATTTTGCACTTTTATCCCCATCAAATTCTATTTGAAGCAATTTTGGTCCTGTAGTTATAAAGTGTACTAACAATTTCCAACGGAGAGCTCAATTTTTGCTTGATTCGGGACCACCTTACAAACTATGGGACCAAAATTGCAACGAGAAAATTCTTGTTGGACTGAAAGTGCAATTTACCCTTTAATCCCTCCCTATCTTCTGCAATCTTGGTGTTGAGGTTAGAGCGGACAAAGAAATCGAGAATGTTCTTCGATTGCTCTGGCATATACTCCCGTCGTTCGTTTTTAAATGTCCTTTTAGCCTCAACAATTTATTCCTAATTATTTTTCTTTTTAGCTACCAATTTGTCCCCACCAATAAAGAAGGAAATAGATTGATAGATTAAGGGAATGACAAAAGATATAGTAAGTGGGGAAATACAAGATTTGATAAATGATCGATTAAGGGAAAAATGGTCCAAATTTGCGTTCCTTGATTTTAATGTCTAAAAAAGATACTTAAAAAGGGACCGAGACATAAAATTCATGTTTTGCTTGTTGATTTCAAAAAGAGCTTTTAGCTATGATCAATGCCCATTTCCATTACTTCTGGGGTTAGTTGGGTTGATAATCGTACTTTAAGTCACATGATTTTCCCACATACCATCTTCCAGTCCAACATTAGAATCCTTCCTTTATTTCGCTTATAACCACATTAATTTTAGTAAAGATTTCATCTTTTTGGTTAAGAAGTTTCAATGATTCCTTTGGACATGCAGTCAAGTGGACAAAGACTGTGACTTTCTCGAACAAGAACGAATCATGGACTACAGTCTCCTCGTCGGGATTCACTTCATAAACATGTCTCAGTCGGGAGAGCCACTACAAAACACCTCGGTTGGCAACCGGACTCCCCCCCGTTCCCCAGATGTTACCCGGTAAACCATTCTTACTATAAACGGAAACCTCGTTCGTCTCAATCCGTTTCTAACATCCACAACTTGTAACAGGTCTGCTTCAATTAGATTAGGCTCCAACATCCCCGCCCGAGCAGAGCTAACAGTGAGAAAAGACAACGGCGAGGCCCAGCTGGTGGGGGAGCCCACGGGGGAGTACTATGACGTCATCCTAGTGTTTGGCATAATCGACATTCTGCAAGATTACGACATCAGCAAGAAGCTCGAACACGCGTACAAGTCGTTCCAGTATGATCCAACCTCGATTTCTGCTGTGGATCCCAAACAGTACTCCAAACGCTTTCGTGATTTCATATTCAGAGTCTTCACGGAGGAATCTTGAAGTTTGTATGTATATTCATATTCAGTGATTCAACGCAAGATGAGTCAGCATTGCTTGTTGGCCAAGGAAAGGGTGCGGCCACAGACGGGCTTTTTTCATCATGTTGTATTTATAGGTACAGAGAAAATGACTACACATTTTTTGTTGGCATTGTGAGCAGAGGAATGCTGCTGCGAATGCTGGAATTGGGTCTCGTTTTTTGTACCCGTTCTTTAGGTCCCGGAGATGGGAAATCTCCAGGATTTCAGCAGTGAATAAGCTTAAGCTTGTACAGAAGGTATGGAAATGGCGATGGCAATGTGGATACAAATTGTGAGAGGGAACACAGCCTCCTTTGTACATTTTGTTTCAACCATATTAATTTGGTGTTAGTATCTTTATTAACTTGTTCATCATCTAATTCAATCTTTACCTCTTATATTTATGTCCTTTATTTTTTATTACCACTTATTTTTCATGGTAGATTTCCTGTAAACAGAAAAGAAATTGTGAGATTTTGATTGAGATAATCTTGCTTGGTGAGATTCACTATTGTTTAATAGGACATACGTATTAACTGAATAGTTTGTCTAATTTGTAATAGAGAAATTTTAAGTGCCATAAAATTAATTTACATAAGAAAGCTGAATTGCATGGGTGTTTTAAACACACAAACATGAAAATGTGTTTGTCTATATATAGTGTTTACCAGAAAATAATTAATAAATTAAATACTGAGTTGGGGGAAAAGAAAATGAATGCAGCAATTGCTAAATAATCTTATTGTAGAACTTTAAATATGTAAATCTTCATGTCGTTATATCTGCAGCCAACACAAACACAAGAAAAGCTTGATGTCTCGAGAATTTTAAGGTGGTGATTTGCAAATGATAGATATCAGTTTTTACTTAGAATCATTTATTTTCAAATTTTGAGGAGAAGCTTTTGATAGGGTGTCATTCTTTTAATTTAACTTGAATTTGTAAACACAATTGTCATTGTTGTAAAATAAAGAGCGTATGAGAGCGTATCAATCCAGGAGTTTTCCACTATATTTCTGTGTGTATGTACATGTTTGTTACAATATTGAGTACGAGGATATATATATATAGACAAAGTATAGAGTGAAACTAGTTTATACATAAATCCGTGAAGGGTATTAGTTGTTTTCACTGAAGAGTATTATTTGTTTTCACTGAAGAGTATTATTTGTTTTCACTGAAGAGTATTATTGATTTACACTAAAGAGTCTTAGTTGTTCGTTAAAAATGAACTAAGACTCTTCAGTGTAAACAAGTAATACTCTTCAGTGAATACAACTAATATTTTTCAATGATTCATATATAAACTAATTTCACTCTATACATACTCATATATATAATATCAAAACCCTAAAGCCTATAAGACTACTTGACCCATAAGTAATGTCCACATCAAATCTTCTGGGTTTGGCATATCAAATCTTCTAGATTTACAACAGTCATGTCCGTTATATTTGCAGCCAATTAGAAAAAATAAAAGACGAAGTATAGAGTGAAAATGGTTCATCAACCATTTAAGTGTATTAGTTGTTTCCACTAAAGATTATTAGTTATTTTTATTAAAAGATATTAGTTGTTTAGTGATAACAAACTAATATTCTTAAATATAAACAACTCATACTCTTCTGTGAGTGCAACTAATACTCTCTAATAAAAATAATTAGTATCATTTAATAATTCATGTATGAACCAATTTCATTTTATACATACTAACAAAATTGAATATTATAAGTTTGTGGAAAAAAAACAAGAGACTGTTTCGGTATATAATTGTATTGTGATTCAGAGACATCATCTTGGTGGAAGGGAGATTAAGATAATAGACATTGGTTTAGATTATAGGATTAAACGCAACATACTACAATCCTAAAGCCCTAAATACAATATAAAACATGAAAAATTCCAAAATCCAAATTGATACAATTCAATTTTATTTTGTATTTTTTTTACTTTTCAATACTCTCTTTCTCCTCCTGTCATTTTTCTCTCTTCTCTCTTTCATATATGCATCTCCCATCTCTCTCTTTCAAATCTGATCTGCATACCACCATCCCTCTGTATCTAGCGCCGCCACACTGAGTATCGTCATAGCCGAAGAATAGAAGATGATGTTGCTGTTGTAGAGGTAAAGAAAAGAGTGTCGTCATTGCCAGATCCACCGTTCTCAGTGGTCCCCGTGCCGCTGCGTCGCTTGTTCGCCTCTTTGTTCAAGTCGATCTGGGGGTTATGGCGCTGATCTGATTTCCAGTGGCACGCTGGTGGCGGCCGTCTGAGTCTAGATCCTCCCTCTGAGTTCAGACCTTCCGGTGGGTTTAATGGTGAACTTGCATTTGTTTTGTGTTTAATGGTGAACTTGCATTTGTTTTGTGTTTAATGGGTTTAATGGTGTGTACATGAGTTAGGGAAGGGGAGGGGGTGCTGTGCGTGTAGAGTGTGTGCATGAGGGGGGAGGAAGGGAGTAAGAGAGTGGGGTTGGGGTTGGCGTTGTGCATCAGTGTGTGTGCAGGATTGGGGAGTGGGGAAAGGGAAAGGGAAGAGGAGAGGCCTGTTCGCGTGTGTGCAGGAGGGGGAGGGGGAGGGGGAGGGGGAATTGGGGGAGGAGGAGGAGGAGGAGGAGGAGGGGGTGGAGCCTGTGCGGGTAGGTAGTCTGGAGAAAATGATGGTAATATGGTCTTTTTTTTTTTTGGAATTTTGTTTGCAGAATTAAAATTTTTCTCATTTGTTCAAGATTTACTTTGTGATTTATAAATGTGGCTCTATTAATGGAGTTTGAAGTTTTTGTTTGTGAAGTTTTGTTGATGAATTTTCCTCTTAAACTTATTCAATTGCTCTATTTTTCATTTGTTGTTGATTTCAGGTATAACATATGAAAGAAATTGAAAGTTTCTGGAGAAAAACATGACAATGTCTTCTGTTCACAAATTTAGCGGTATTTGTTCATAATTTTAGAGTGTTTGCTCATTAATTTTTGTGCGTTTGTGCACATTTTTTTAGCAGTCACTAGTACAAATAACGTTTTATATAGCGGTTATTTTTTTTACTAATATAGCGGTTAAAACCGCTATATAAGTGACAGCTATATAAGCTCACACAGCGGTTAGGAACCGCTATATAAAATATCGAGCTTATACAGCGGTTAAAAACCGCTATATAAAGTACAATCATATACAACGGTTATAAACCGCTATATAAAGTTCAAACATATACAGCGGTTATCAACCACTATATATAGAATGCCTTTATATAATAGAATGCCTTTATATAGCGGTTAATAACCGCTATATATTGTCTTTTTAAATTATTTTAATATATCCCTTTTCATGCATTTATAATAATGTATAGCGGTTATTAACCGCTATTAAAACTATTTTTTATTTTTATTTAATTTTTTAGTTTTCTTATAAAACTGTTTTATAATTTATAATATATATATATATATATATATATATATATATATATATATATATATATATATTTTCAACACCAAAACACGAATTAATAAACATAAAAACCAATTAAATATACCAAAAATATGAAATACATATATCATTAAAGAGTAATATTTAATTTACATGTCTACTACCAAAAGTAATACTATAACATATAATTCAAGAATCGGTTGAACAAATACCCCGTCCAATCTAATTTCCATTTCTCCATTCTGCTAGTGGGGTAACAAGCCAGTGGACGTTCATATACAAACTACAAATATTAAAAAGTTAATTAGATATATTGTACGAAATTTTATTCAATCAATAATAATTTAAATAAATCAATAAATCGACTTACATTGTTGGGAATGGTCGTACGGGAAGTGATGATTATATCTTCAATGTAGCAGCACACAAAATGTCCACAGTGTACGTTATCTCGCTGCCTCGGAACCTATTGATTAACAATTATATATAGTCACATACTACAATTACGATTATTTTCTATTAATTAATTTGATAAAAAAATTGTAAATTTACCTTAATGTTTTTCCAGTCCACTTTTTCAAGGGTCTCTGGGTCTTGAGTACCAGGAAGCCGACTCCGATACATCTTCATCACACTATTATTATGCATAAAAAATAAAAATACATTACATATATAACATAATTCTAAATGGATTACAAAACAAATTATTATATTAAAAATTAACTTACGCGTTAATATAATTCTTGAGAGCAGGACGATTTGATATCACCTCATTACTAGTTGGATCCATAAAATACACATCTAGTGTACTCATATTTATGGCGACCAGCACCCAATGCCTCCTACATTATATTAAGAATATTAAATTTAATTGCATATTAATTTAAATGAACATAAATTTTAATGAAATGTACTCACCCCACATTTGTTGGCCAAAAGATGAGATGATTACTACCAGTATATTTTAGCATATGTGCTACAACCTCCCCGATGGTCTCATTTGAAAAGCAACTCACGTGGGGAGAGATGAAAGAATACATTGTACTCGCCTTGATATCTCTGGAGAGATATACCTCACCCAAATATCTAATTAACCAACACACACAAATTAATATCAACAAAAAAATTAAACTATAAATACTGAGAATTACTATACACGTACCTTAGGTAAAAAGTTAAGGTACTTGCACTCAACTCCTCATCGTGCAAGGCTTCTTCCACTTCCTCCCGATGGATAAAATCATTAAAACCACCCTGATGAAAGTAAGCAACCAAAGGAATTGTGATGGGATTGAAACTGGGAGATGATATCAGCATCTTCACCGTAGTCTGTAGAGTGGCTTCGTGTTCCATGTCACCTGGCATGGGATAACCTAATGGCCGCGGTCTGTCACCAATGGAATGCCTCGTACTCTCTCTCTCACTATATACAACATCCTTTGATTTTTGTGTAGTTTTTTTTGGACTCGATAGTTTCTACAATCAATTTGTAAATTATTTAGAACAGATAAAATAATATAACTTTAATAACATATATTTTACCTTCTTGGTGAGAGAGACCAAGTGGCGCGGCCATTCGAGGAAGTACCCGACCGCTTGTCCGACTGTGGTGGCCACATCTTCTGGTTTTGGCAGCGGTGAATTTTCTTGTCCGATTTCAGGTACATTCAGAGTGACTCTCACAAAACCAGGAGTGGGGGCACGACAATGAATCGTTCCACTGGAGGTGTCGTGCATCAATATTCCAGTGGCCACCAACCGAAGAGGATTATCCAAATAAAGGTAACATTCCACTGACTGTTCAAATAAGATATTCAGTTACAAAATTTTAATATACTAGTATTTAATTAAAACAAATACAAGATACCTCTGATACCTAGGAGACGTTTTGAATTGGATCATCGAAGTCGTTTCTAATATCAGCAGAAAACATAGACGGGGCACTGTTTTCACAGCTAGCACCACTCGACGACATCCCGTGTGTACATTGTCTCTGACTCATGAGATCCACTTTCTTAGTCAAGTCGGCAAGTTGCACACTAAGTTTATCCACCATAGACATAGCAGCAACACCGGGTGCCATTAGCAATGATGTCTTCGTGACACCATATCCAGTACCCCGTATGCGTCCGGAATGCTCCTGACGACCTATTGCCCGTGCAAATAGATCATCAGTCCCGATCGTGCGGTGGTCATCGGGTGTCATGCTCTGAGATATGCGATCCTAAATCACAAAAACATACTAAATTATTTGAAATTAAATAATAGATTATAATTCAAAAATAAAATAATGAATGAATTACCGCTTCATCAATGATACGCTCTGTACTGTAATCGGGAATATTCCCATCCCGAGTCTTTCTTGTAGCCTGAAATAACTCGTAACGAGTAACAATAGGCTGACTCTCTCCAGCTTTCTTTTTTTCTTCTTTCTACAATAATGATAAACATGTCCCGTTATTAGATATATTACAAGTCAATATATAAAAAAAAGTATAAATTTTGGTCTTACCATTTCTTCCCTAATGCGTGCATAACCTTTGCGAGATCCACGATATCGTGCCTCCATACTCTTAGCTTGTTCGCGATTTCTAGCACTTTTTCTCTAAAGTGTAATATAAATATGATAAGCACTGAAATTAATCGTGCATTAATAAAAATAGATGAAATGAGATTGATCAATTTTACCTGAAATTCCTCATCCATAGATTTCTGCACGAACGCATTCCAGTATGGGGCCACCATAGGGCAATCGGCATAGAGATTAGGTGGGCTAGGCGAGTACAGACCAGTCTTCGGGTCTCGTGATTCTCTCCTCAGTGTAGCCCGAAAGTTCTTGGCCATATTCCCAGCTTGCGAAAGTATTTGCTTCTTATTTGTGTGATCAAGGCCAACGAATGTATTCTGCATACACATATAATATAACAATTTAGTAATTTCACAAGCCCAATACATATATCATTGAACAGTTTTAATATACATATAATTAACATACCATAAGTTCATCCCATATCGCTTCCTTGAAAGGAGTCATTTCCTTGCTACGCCAGTCGTCGCATGGCAGCACGATGGGGATAGTTTTCCTAACTACAGTCCCAAGAAAGTGCACAAACTTCTCACTCTCTTTTCCTATCGCCTGTCCATACTCATTGAATGATATCTGCAATTCAATGATATCTTAAGGTCAACGATTGAAATTAATATAATAAAAAATTCAATTATTCAATGAATATAATACCTTAAGCAATTTTCCCTTGCTACGATCTCTCTTCAATGAAGTCATCGTGACTATACCCCGCTTGCGCTTGTCCCCAGAGCTACTAGTAGTGGGAGCATCAGTGCTATCCTGTCTCAAGTCATCCTCCTCCTGGATGTCATCTGGGTCTAGATGATCATCATCATCTCCATCAGCTCCGGGATGGGGCAAATAAGACATGGTCCTGTAAAACAGAAAAGAATATATTCAATAACCAAAAGAAATAACATTTAATAAACATATGCTCTATTTTTCATTTGTTGTTGATTTCAGGTATAACATATGAAAGAAATTGAAAGTTTCTGGAGAAAAACATGACAATGTCTTCTGTTCACAAATTTAGCGGTATTTGTTCATAATTTTAGAGTGTTTGCTCATTAATTTTTGTGCGTTTGTGCACATTTTTTTAGCAGTACGTCTGTTCATAATTTTTTTGGTTGTATATGCTTAATTTTGCATATGTAATACTTTTGAAATTTTTTTTATATGTAATTTTCCGATTAATAATGAAAGAAATATTTGAATTTGAATTTGCTTGATTCTCAAATATTTATATCTATACTAAAAAAATTATTTTATACTTGTGTTCATAAAACTTATGTTTATGTTCAAAATTAACAAACACCCGAAAATAACATATATTACTGGTCAAATTTTTACCTCGAGAATTGTGCAAAATGTGTCAATCAGTCAAAAGTGTGTCAGATTTTGTAAGAATCGGATTTGAATACGGGCCCACCAAATTGTACGAACTTGTGGTTTTGGTGAATTGTTGGGACCACCAAATTGTATGAATTTGTGTCATGGGATTTCTTGCCCCCTATTTTACAATTTAGGCTTTAAGGATTATAGTAAAATTTAACTACCCCTAGATTATATCATATGGTGTTGTTGGTAGAGAAAATAGGATCTTTGATTTTTTTTTTTTTTTCTTTTAGATAATCAGTTAGGTGGCTTAATTAAAAGATAATTAATCTCTCCTCCATTACACGTGTGAACACTGAACACTATTGTGTAATGGAATATTCATTTACATGAAATGGCTTTGAAGCATATCACATTTTTCAATTTACGAAACAATCGTACATTTACATCCATATCAATATCACAAAATGATATATACATCATGTATATTAATGCTATTCAAAGTAGAGTAAGTCTATTGTGCATTTGGTGTATGATGCACCCACTCAACAGTTGATAATGTATACATTGAAAAGTTAGTTTCAATCAGTATATTAATGTTTTTCAGTGTAATTGAGACTAACTTTTTCAATATAATTGAGATTAACTTTTTAGTATATACAGTGTCAACTGTTGAGTGAGTGCACCGTCCACTTGGTGCATATGAGACTTTGCCTTCAAAGTATGAGTTGTTTTTATTGAATATTAAATAAAAACTATTTTTATAAAAACACCCGATATTATTTGAAGATACACTTGATATTAATATGCACGGTATATCTGATTCACTCACAAGAGACGTACTTAATTATAATAGTGTCATTCATTATTACTTCGATAGCAAAATTCTGTGTGAGATGGTTTTTAACATCTACCCTGCAAAATGTGAATATATCGTGACCGATTATTATTTTGCCTCACTAACCTAAAAACTTTAAACACCTTGTACGAGTAAAATCAAAGTTATGGAACAAATTTGTTGAGTGGAAATTTAGTAGGCTCTTGGCAATTATTAACAATCTAACACAAAAATTAAGTCAAGAGAAGTAATTAATCCAATCCAAATTAACATCCATTCTCCTCCGCCGTACTTGGATACTTAGTAAGAAAAGGGTGTAGAAGCAGCTCTTCCACCGCCCCCCTCCTCCTCCAATCCCTCTCCAAACACCGCCGGCAAAACCCCCAAAACTCCGGCGACGCCCCCGCCGCCAAACCTTCCACATCAACATCCCCATAACAAACCGCCCACATCATGGTCACCCAATCCAGCTTCTGCCCCGGCCCCACCAACGGAAACCGCCCCACATAACACTCCATCGCCACCACCCCCACCGCCCACACATCCCCCGCGCACCCGTCCCCGCCGCCGCCGCCGCCCCACCTCTCCGGATCCATCCTCTCCGGGCTCATGTAGGCCCACGTCCCCCGCCCGCAATCGCAATCACATCCCCCAATCGCCCGAGCCGAAACCGCCGCCCCGAAATCCGAAATCTTCACTCTCCCCTTGGAATCAATCATCAAATTGGAGGGCTTAATATCCCTATGCACCAATTGGATACTGTGCAAATATTTTAACCCTCTCAAAACCCTAACCACTATTCCCGATATTGTTTCCTCCGGCATCCTTTTCTTCCGGCGAATCAGATCGCACAGCGATCCGCCCTCCATGAACTCCATCACGAAGCTGAGGCCGCCGCCTTCGCACTCAAATATAGAAACACACTTAACCATGTACTCCGAAGAGGAGTCGATTTTACGTAAAATATCGGCCTCATGGGCGGCGTCGTCGCCGCAGCGGACGACTTTGAGGGCGTAGACAGCGCCGGTGTGTTTGTGGCGGACCTTATAGACATTGCCGCCGCTGCCGCCACCAAGGTAGGAGAGGCGTTTGAGATCGGAGAGGGAGACGGTGTCGTTCTCCGGGGAGGTGCAGCTGGAGGTGGATGAGAGTGGGGATGGGTTTGTTGGGACGTGCGGGGGAGGTACGGTTATTGTCAGAGTTTGTTGATGCTTTCGCTCTCTCATTGCTGCTTATTTGTTTCCGTTTTTAACCATAATTTTCCTACTTAGAGTAGAGAGTCTATAGTTGATATATATTTGTAGATAGATTGAGTGAGTGTGAGTGCGGCTGAGAGAGACGACGTCTATGTATGATTCTGGTATAGAGAGAAAGTAGGGTGTTGTTAATGGGGATTACATGTGTGAAAATCTTCACCTATTTTCATGTCCATGCATCTACGTAAATATCGGTACCTATATAAAACCATGTGCCCGACCTATATAAAACCATGTGCTGGAGTCCTTCTCTTCTTGCACCTTGCAATTGGACACAATAATAAAACATAATACCAATTTTAAGTTAAATGTGATATTATTTTTATTTAAACATGCAGATTAATATTATTACCAATTAAACACATGGATGCACCGATAGACAAAATTGGCCATCACAGATGTTTTTTGAAATTAAGCGAGTCTAGACGGGCCTAAGGGGCCAAGTCGGTCGGCGGATTTTTTTACTCTATATTTTTATTTTTCAATTTATTCAAAAAAATTAATATTAAAATTAAAAAGTAAAAATAGATAAAAAGATAAATCCTAATGACTCGCTGTCACCCACACTCGTTGCCGTCTTCCCATTGGCTGTGTGATTAGGCGTGAAATTGTTATGATTTGTAGCTCGATTTGCCCGTATTTTGAGTGAATTTGATGAGTATTTAGAGTCAATTGAGTACTATTTTCATAAACTAATGAATTTGCCTCTTTGATGCTCATAGATGGATATAGGGCAAAAAATGGAATTCGTAAGACTTTGAATCGACTCAAACGGACTCCTGGATGAGAAGATATTGAAGAAATACAAAAAGTGTTAGTTCAGGCAAGAAAAAGTGCTAGTTGGCTCAAGGAGGAAGTGCTCGAGCAGCCTAGGCCAAACACCTAGGTACTCGAGCAAGAGGAGGTCGAGTGTCGTGCGTGTTCTGGAGGTTTGGAGTGCTCGACCGGTACATGTTTGTTGTAGCCGAGGAGCGCATGACCGTGCCGAGGTCGAGTGATAGGCGCTCGACCAGTGAGAGCTTGAGCGCAAAAAGACTGTTGGAAGGAGGAGGCGCACGACCAAGAGGCGGTTGAGCGTCAGACGCTCGACCAAAACCCCAGGTCGAGCGTTTACGGGAATTTCAGGCTCAATTCGTCCCAAAGCCTATAAATACCACTTCAAAGCATATTTTGGGAGACTTTTGATCACCACTTGATACTGCTAGATAGATTTGGAAGGAGAGAGCTTGGAGAAGGAGTTTAGCAACGTTTTTGATCTTGTAATCGAAGTTTTAATTTACGAATTCATAGTTTAGCTATTTCTTTTGAACCTTTTAGTTTAATTATTTCTGTCTTGAATCTTTTAAACTTATAAACCCTAGCTTTTTCAGATTTATATTGAGATTTTGAGTTACTCTTTTGTTTATGCTTTTCAATTCCTTTGATAATTCAATTATGCATATGTTCATCGTTCTTATTATTGCTTTTGTTCTTCATACAACCATGTTAGGCTAGAACTCTTGCATGCTTGGGATAGGATGAACTCGTAGAAGTAGGACGTTGGTTTGTAAATAGGATAATTCGTGATGTTTAGTTTTGATTCTCTTAATTATTGAATTCTTCTAATAAATTCTGGAATAATCTTGGAATTGAGTACAAAAATTGTTAGAGAGAGGACGACCGCATCACTTTTAATAACGAATAGGCTTAAGAAGAGGGTTTTTTAAGGGGTTTATAATCTACCGGTTTATCTAGGAAGGACGACCGCATCACCTTAGTTAAATTAGGGCCTCAATAATTAAGCACAACCCATATAACTTGTTTGGTGGATTAGTGAAGTAGGTTGATAGGACGAAGTATTAGGGTTAATTCTTGAGCTTTTAGTCTTTCAATCTTGTGCTGGATTAGGGAAGTTGATTGCTTAGTTTTAGTACACTTAGGATTATTACTTGCATATCGCGATTATTTTAGTTATTGTACCAACCCCATTAGTATACGTAGGAATTCCTATCCCGAGCATCATTATCCCTTATTTGCAGTAAACCAAGTTATTTATTCAGTTTAAATTAATTATTAGCATTGAAGTAGAATATAGAGTAGTATAATATAATTCTTAAACCCAGAACATACATTCATTTAGCTACGAGACGTACATTTCTAGGGATTTACTCGTGTACAAACCTTCCCTTGAGTTCGATATACTTGGTCCCTATACTCGCCCATACTAAAGTGATCTCATACTCTTGTGGAGTAACTACTAGTATAGCTAGTATTTTGTGTTCAAATCACTGTGCATGGTATATGTAAATATGTTTGATTAGAAAATGTATACATATAAATCTTGTACATAGGTAAATTTGAGCAAAAATGAAATATACATATATCTATATTTGATTGAAAACTTATTAATGGTCATTATATTATGCAATTTCGTAAAAAAAAAAAAAAAAAAAATAGGCGGTTGCCTAGCGAGGACTAGATGACACCTACGCGTCTAGGCGCTTGGCGGCCAAAATTTGTCCGATTATTAAAACATATTTTTATTGAAAATATTAAATGAAACGTGAAATTTGATACTCGTGCATATGAGCCTTGACAGGTGTATTGTGAGGAAATTGTTGATATATTGATACCGGTGGAATTTGGAAAAGAGAATAATTTTGATTTATTATTTGTGAACTTAATTGTTATGATTATTATTATTATTTATTATTATTATTTTGAGTAATTATAAATATATTATTGTTTTTTAAAAGAAATATGTGTATCTTTTTGTTATTATTCATATTACACTACAAAAAAAACATTGTTTTGCGACGGGAAACTTGCGACGGACAATTATCCGTCGCAAATTTCATGAATTTGCGACGGATATTGGAGACCCGTCGGAAAAAAAGATAATTTGCGACGGAAATAAAAAATTGTCGCAAACTGCACTGTTTTGCGACGGCTACTCCGTCGCAAAGTGTGGGGTCCATTAACTTCGTTGCATACCGACAAATTTTGCGACGGATTAGCTGTCGCAAATTTCAATTTTAATTTTGCGACGGACGTGTCCGTCGCAAACCGACCCGTTAAAAAATACCCGTTGGGGAAATGGTCCACTTGACTATTTTGCGACGGATATTGCCGTCGCAATTTTTAACTTCAAATTTACGACGGCCTATTCCGTCGCAAATATTGACCCGGTTTTGCGCGACCATTCGGGAAACGTCGCGTTGACTGATTTGCGATGGATTGTCCGTCGCAAAATTTTAAATTTCACATTTGCGACGGCTTGGTCGTCGCAAATACTAAAAAAAGACGTCGTTCAGGTGTTTGGCGGTCGCAATTTGCGACGGACAGGCGTCCGTCGCAAATTTTTTCGCCTTATATAAATAACAGCTCAGGCGGCGAGAAGAATAAGAGGAAGAAGAGGAAAAAGAGAGGAAAATGAGGGAGATGTAGAGCCAATCCGTCTCAACCGAGTGCTCGTTTCTTCATTAAATCGTAAGTTTTCTTCATTTTTACCGTTTAAAATTTAATTTCCAAGCATTTTTAGAGTTTGTTAAGTTTAGAATTGAATTTAGTTGAATTGTTAAGTTTATATTATATTTTTTATTTTAGTAATTTTAGTTGTTTGATTTTAGTTGAATTGTTTTAGTAATTTGTTAATTTTTAATTGTTAAGCATGTTTAAATAATATTACAAAATAATTTTAGTTGAATGATTTTAGTTGAATTGTTTAATAATTTTACAAAATAATATTAGTAAATTGATTTAAATTTAATATATAATTTTACAAAATAATATTTATAAGTTGTTTGATTTTAGTTGAGTAGGTAGTTGTTTTATTTTAAATAATATTAGTTGTTTGATTTAAGTTTAATATATAATTTTTACAAAATAATATTAGTTGATTGAATTTACAGAAATCGCGGTGGTCTCAACCATGGACCACCACCGATATTGCGTCGCACTTGTCCGATCGCTGATGTTTGCCCAGCCCCGTCAATTCGGCCGTGGGCCGCCACCGAAAATTGCAGTGGCGCCTTAGCGCCAATCAAAGCCCGACAAGCTTCACGCAGTGCCGCCATCGATTGCCTAGCACCGCCTTGAGTGCAATCGTCCGATCTGTGGGATTCGCCCAGCGAGTTTCACAGACGCGACTTGGCCAAGACTTTACTCTTTAGTCAAAGGACCAAGAGTGGAGACGTTCGGTCAAAGCAGGAATCCAATTCCCCTTCTAATTTTTTTTTTTTTTTTTTATTAATAAGAATTGTGAAATAGTATAATTGCTTTCCTAGAAACCAATTCTTAAAATTTCTAAGTTAATTGCTTTCCCAGAAAACAATTCTCGCATACAATTAATTGTTTTATAAACTTTTAATTTTGTACGCAAAACAATTCATTGATTTCCAAAATCAAAATTTACGGGCAAAATAACTAGAAACACACACAATATATTACTTACAAAAATACACAAAATTATGTATACAGCCGAGCCTGAGCTCTGATACCACTGTTGGGTTTTAGAGGCACGAACACCATGTTCGGCGCAGCGGAAAAACACGATTCACCAACAACGAATCTAAAACATGGTTGTATAACATAAAACATAAAGGATAAACAACGATGTATAAATCCTTACAGCGATTTGTACGCGGAATCCTCAACTATAGTATCCACGTAACGACTTTCTACCAACCCGCACCGATATGCCAGCGTTGAATCTCGAGACGAATTTGCTAGGAAAATTCCGACTGGAGATTTTATGGAGAAATTATATTTCTTCTATCGTATCTATTTCGGAATTCCCATATGACCCATATTTATAGGGATTAACTTGGCTTAATTCCTAAGCAAGATATCGGGCCTAGCCCGTAATATAATCTCTACAGATTATATCTCCCTAGATATGTTCCTACGAATAATATCTTTACCATATCTATTATTCTTGTATAATAATATTCCAAATATTATTATTGGGATTTCATATTTAATTAAATCTAATTTAATTAAATAATAATAATAATTAATTCCAAATATAATTATTATTATATTCTCCATAAATTAAATATTATATCCAATACAATATTTAATCAACCAACTATAATTGGTAAATTGTCATTACTTGTTGTGTGACCCATAGGCCCTCGTATATCGAGCGATTAGTCAAACTAACGGTCTTAATTGAACCCTAGACAATAAATCAGACATTCTCAATATACGAGGTACGTTGCGAGGAAATCTGCAACTACCTGTAATAATGTAGGCTATTGTGATATCTTCCTTTCATTCACGAATACTCGATTAAACCTTGAACATGATGAGGTGTCTATTCAAATAACTTAATCATATTATCTCCAATCACTAATTTATCAAGTATATCACACTTAGCCACAAAGTCTAAGTTGATGTGCGTCGGCCGACGATTTAGATCCAATTATGATGAGAAGACGAGTATTCTCTCTAAATCCATATTGAGGAATGAATCCTATTCTTGGCTCAACTACCACGCACATGTATTTCGTGATGAACCCAATTCATGCCATATCTACCCGTGGAAGGGTGCAAGCGTCGGTCATGGTCAAAGTTCACCACTCCATACATGTCGTGCGTATTGACCTCAAGTCAGAGGAGTATCACATCGCTCCCACTAACCGAGACACCCGTAGACACATTATGTGGAATTACATCAAACGGTTTCTCGGATGGGTATACCAATACCCTCTAAGGTATCTGTGCATCCATCATGAGATACCCGGTACCTCGTAGTAAGTGAGATCTTACTACACTCTCTAAGAGTATGATGCAGATCGCACACCAATCTCAATTGCATCATCAATATCCCATTCTTGATGATCCTTGATCGGGGCTATTTGAGAATCATACTTAGGTCATCTGAGTTCTCACTCACTCAATGACAGTAGTGATTCATGGGAACACAAATAAGAATATATGCAAACAATCAAACATCATATTCAGATAAGTGTAACGCCATACATTTAATATTAAACCAACAATAATATTAAACCAAATCTGAATATTATCTTAGCATTATGTCATTTCTATGGATTGTCTCTAGGACACTAACACTAACATGAATTATATTAGTTATTTGATTTTAGTTTAATGATTTTAAATAATATTAGTTGCTTGATTTAAGTTTAATAATTTTACAAAATAATATTAGTTGATTGATTTTAATTTAGTTGAATGAATTTAGTTGAGTAGGTAGTTTGAATAATATTAGTTGCTTGATTTAAGTTTAATAATTTTACAAAATAATATTATTAGTTGATTGATTTTAATTTAGTTGAATGAATTTAGTTGAGTAGGTAGTTTGAATAATATTAGTTGCTTGATTTAAGTTTAATAATTTTATAAAATAATATTATTAGTTGATTGATTTTAATTTAGTTGAGTAGGTAGTTTGAATAATATTAGTTGCTTGATTTAAGTTTAATAATTTTACAAAATAATATTATTAGTTGATTGATTTTAATTTAGTTGAATGAATTTAGTTGAGTATGTAGTTTGAATAATATTAGTTGCTTGATTTAAGTTTAATAATTTTACAAAATAATATTATTAGTTGATTGATTTTAGTTTAGTTGAATGAATTTAGTTGAGTATGTAGTTTGAATAATATTAGTTGCTTGATTTAAGTTTAATAATTTTACAAAATAATATTATTAGTTGATTGATTTTAGTTTAGTTGAATGAATTTAGTTGAGTAGGTAGTTTGAATAATATTAGTTGCTTGATTTAAGTTTAATAATTTTACAAAATAATATTATTAGTTGATTGATTTTACAAAATAATATTATTAGTTGATTGATTTTAGTTTAGTTGAATGAATTTAGTTGAGTAGGTAGTTTGAATAATATTAGTTGATTGATTTAAGTTTAATAATTTTACAAAATAATATTATTAGTTGATTGATTTTAGTTTAGTTGAATGGATTTAGTTGAGTAGGTAGTTTGAATAATATTAGTTGCTTGATTTAAGTTTAATAATTTTACAAAATAATATTATTAGTTGATTGATTTTAGTTTAGTTGAATGAATTTAGTTGAGTAGGTAGTTTGAATAATATTAGTTGCTTGATTTAAGTTTAATAATTTTACAAAATAATATTATTAGTTGATTGATTTTAGTTTAGTTGAATGAATTTAGTTGAGTAGGTAGTTTGAATAATATTAGTTGCTTGATTTAAGTTTAATTATTTTACAAAATAATATTATTAGTTGATTGATTTTAGTTTAGTTGATTGAATAATTCGTGATATTTGTTATAGATGAGCGGACAAGGCAGTGGCAACGACAGTCAGCAGCCTCCGAGGGATGAGGAGGCGAGTCGAGGAGGGAGGAGACGACGGGCCTCACTAAGACCAGTGGTTCCACTTATTTTCAGGCCGAGGTCTCTATCAGAGACCTCTTCACAGCCTGGTGCGGGCTCCTCCTCCTCCTCCTCCTCCTCACAGCTGACTACTGAGGGCTCATCCTCCTCCCGCCAGCATCCGGTTGTTCAAGCACGGATGCCTGTTCAGCCATGTGGTCATACGTAAGTTTTAATATTTTATACTCAATTTGTTTATTAATTAAAACCTAATTATTTTACTAACTTTGAAGTTTTAATTTTACAGTTGGATTCCGGGTCATGAGGCTGCTAATCAGGTTTCCAAGTTCATCTTTCGCGGTGGATTCGAGTCCACCGCTTACAGTTGGGGGTTAGTGTCCGATGCAAGAAAAAAGACATACTTCGAGGAGTTTAAGGTATTAATTTAATTTATTAATTCACCGTTTATTAATATCAAATATATAAATAAATATTTACATTTAAATTGTAATTGCAGAAAGAATGTGTCTGGGCACCGGAGCACGATGACCAAATGTTGAGGAATTTTGAAAAATATGCGACAGAAAGATACAGGGACCTCCTTTACAGAATGAGGGACAAGTGGTACAAGGATGGAGTGGCCACCGACATGGGGACTAACAGTGAAAGACGGCCGATTTGGGACCAATTCCTCCGGTACTGGGATTCTCCTGCATTCAAAGAGAAGTCGGCGAAAAACAAGGCGAATCGGCGTAGTAACCCTGATGGAGAAGGGATGGCGAGACATCGGGCCGGTTCTCGGTCCATTTATGAGCACGGGTTGAGATTTGTAAGTTTCGTCTTTAATTTTGTAGTTTTTGAATTTTTATTATTTTTTTTTCCTAATTTTTATGAGTGGTATTAATTTTTACTATCTTTTTTTCTAATTAGGCGGCGGAGCAAGGACGCGAGCCCTCTCATTTTGAGAGATTGCAGCTCGTCCACCCATTCGTCGAGGAGACTGGGAAGTCTACCTACGGTCGTACCACCGAGATCCACGTAAGTATTATTTCAATATTAATAGTATTATTTAAATTTTTAATATTAAAAGTATTTTTTATATTTTGTGTTCAATTTATTTAATTTTTTGTATAATTAATTTGCAGAGAAAGATGCTCGAGGACCTTGCCTCTCAGCCTCAGCCTGAGGAAACGACAGAGGGGTCAGGGTCGGGGTCGATGCCCCCCACACAACCTTCTGTTGACGTTCAAAATGAATTGTACTTCAAGAACGTCAAGGCTAAAAAGGGGCGGTTCGCTGGATTGGGCAGCTTCGGAAAGAACTTTTTCCGACCTCGTGGCTCAGGCTCATCCACCTCTCAGTCTTCCATCGACTCTCATCCCAGTGAGGTCGAGAGGCAGCTTGCCACGGTGGTGGAGAAGAGAAGAACATGCAGAGGCAGCAGCGAGAGATGGAAGAGTATGAGAGGCAGCAGCGAGAGGCGCACGACCGGTATACAGCCGAGATGGAGCGGTATCGGGTCGAGGTGCAGGAGTATACAGCCGCCATGCAGGCGTGGTGACAGATATTCGCCTCTAATTCAATGTCACGAGCGCAAATGCCTGCGCCACCGATGCCGCCGATTGTTAACCTGGGCGAGGATGAGGAGGAAGAGGAAGACGGATTTAATTCCGATGGTTAAAAAATTTGATTTTTAATAACTATGAAGTACAATTTTTTTTTAGTTTGAATTGTTACTTTAATTTCATTTTTGAATTGTTACTTTAATTTATAATTTTGTGAATTTATTTTAGTTTGAATTTACTTTTATTTAATAGACACAACATTTATAAAAACAAGTGAGAAACGAAAATGAATTAATTTGGTGAATTATGAAAAAAAAACGAGTAAATTTGGATACATATACAATTAATTGCATACAAATGAACGAATTATAATTTTAAGCGGGAGTCGAAATAAATAATTTTACAGAAATAATAAAAATTAAATGGCTCCAATATTTATAAAAACAAGTTAGAAACGAAAATGAATTAATTTGGTGAATTATGGAAAAAAACGAGTCAATTGTATACATATACAATTAATTGCATACAAATGAATGAATTATAATTTTAAGCGGGAGTCGAAATAAATAATTTTACCAAACTAATAAAAATTAAATGGCCACAACATTTATAAAAACAAGTGAGAAACAAAAATGAATTAATTTGGTGAATTATAGAAAAAAAAATGAGTCAATTTGGATACATACACAATTAATTGTGTACAAATGAACAAATTATAATTTTAAGCGGGAGTCAAAATAAATAATTTTACCAAACTAATAAAAATTAAATGGCCACAACATTTATAAAAACAAGTGAGAAACAAAAATGAATGAATTTGGTGAATTATAGAAAAAAAAATGAGTCAATTTGGATACATATACAATTAATTGCGTACAAATGAACGAATTATAATTTTAAGCGGGAGTCGAAATAAATAATTTTACCAAACTAATAAAAATTAAATGGCCACAACATTTATAAAAACAAGTGAGAAACAAAAATGAATTAATTTGGTGAATTATAGAAAAAAAAAAGAGTCAATTTGGATACATATACAATTAATTGCGTACAAATGAACGAATTATAAAATTATGCATTGTCGAAATAAATAATTTTACAAAATAAAAAAAATAGTTGGGCAAAATATTTTAATAAACAACTTAGATACGAAAAGAAATTAATTTAGTGAATTATAAAAAAAATGACTTAATTTGAATACATATACAATTAATTGCATAAAAATGAACGAAAGTAGCTTGTGCCCTAATGGCGTGCGCCCCCTCCTCTTGCACAAGAGGTCCCGTGTTCGATTCCCCTTGGACGCAAAAATTGATTAATTGTTCAAGGTCTAATAAGACTAATATAGAAGGTGGGCCGCATATAATAAGGAGTGGGCCGGGTGGCCCAGTGGTCCGCGCCCGCCCCGCCCGCCCCGGGTGCTCGGGCTCGAACCACGTGAGCCACTTTTTTTTTTGTATAGGCTCGATAATTTGCGACGGCCGAAATCCGTCGCAAATGTTGAATTTTGCGACGGAAAACAGCCCGTCGCAAATTATAACAGAAAAATATAAAAAAAATATATATAAACATTTGCGACGGAATGTGGCCGTCGCAAATGTTGTTGACCCGAACGGGTCTAACCCGAAAGATTTGCGACGGACAACTGTCCGTCGCAAATTCTATGCGACCCGGCCGGGTCTGACCCGCTAAATTTGCGACGGATTTGTCCGTCGTTAATTTGCGACGGAGTGCAAAATCCGTCGCAAAAATTAGTTACGGCTGTTTTAGGGACAGATACGTGTCCGTCGCAAAACAGTGTTTTTTTTGTAGTGTTATTTTATAATTGTGTAAAGAAGAAACCAAACTTAATAATAGTAAACAAATGAATACAAAGAAATGTATATTTACTTTCATGCATGAGCAGTGATCAATGACGGACGCTATAGTTTCGGCAGTTGAGAAACTGGTTACTCTGGGGGGACCTCTTGGGCGAATGGGATTACGCAATTTGCAAAAGTCAACATATATCCTTCACTGAAGGAAAATGTATTCTTCTCCATCCCATCATCTTCTTGTTTGTGTTTCAAGAAAATTGTAGCTTGTCATGATATTGTTTCTTAAGGCAAAACTTGATGTCATCGATCTTGAAAGAGAAAGATCAGTATGCTTTTGTGATACTTTTTAGCCAATCATTGATCCTTCGTCTGAATCTTGGCGAGTCCAATCTACTTCCATGATCGACTTAACAAAAGGCCATGGCAGAGATACTAATAGAGGTCTTCTTATTACCAAATGGGGTGTTTACATATTGGTGCAAAAGAGATACTTTAATTACAAATTGCATGGTTCAAAACATTTGCACAGACGCATAAAAGACATTTGCACGAAAGTGTAAAATATGTGTCTGTGCAAATATTTTGAACCAATTTGTAATTAAAATTCCTTTTTTGAACTATTTTTTAATTTTTTCATTACCAAACTAATGGATAATTGTGGCAGCCAAGAGAAATTAGTCTTCTGCATACTATTTTTAGTGGATACTGGGAGACTTGGGAAGACCACTCTTGCTCAGATGGTACATAACCATAGTCGACTGGAGGAGTCTTTCGGGATAAGAATTGTGTTTTAGATCTCTTTGATTTTGCTATCATTACCAAGGGGATTCTTGAGAGTATAGAAAATGGGAGTTCTCCAAATACCAATCAATTCGGTGTCATGTTTAAACATGTATAGAAGTTTATTTCAGGAAGGAAATGTTTCTTATGCTTGATGATGTTTGGACAAAAGACTCTGCCTAGTGGGAACTACTGGAGAACTCCCTATGATGTGGTGGTGTAGGTAGTAAGATTTTAGTGACTTCAAGAAGTGAAAGGGTTGTAAAATGATGGGCTCAATTGAAAGTAAGATATGTTGTCAGGGGCTGCTCTTAAACGAAGATTGCTGGCTTTTTTTGTGTCGTATTGCACTTTCGGAAAGAAATAGCGTAGAATTTGAGGACATTGGAAAGAAAATAGCTGGAAAATGTAAGAATTTGCCTCTTGCCGTGAAGACTTTGGGAAGTCTTTTGCGTATTAAGAGCGATATAGAATAGTGGAACAATGTGTTAAATAGTGAAATATGGAAAATGAAGGAATCAAAAGTACACATTCTCCCTCATTTTCTTTTGAGCTATAATGAATTGTCTTCAACACTTAACCGTTGTTTTTTATACTATGTCATTTAAAAAAAAAAAACTAATATTAATGTTGAGTCTTATACAAGCTTGAATGACAATTTGGGCTCCAATGTTAATGACATGGAACTTAAAGAGTAAAAGTATTTTGATGTTCTAGCAATGGTTTTCTATTTTATAATTTTACGAAAGGTTATTCGGGTGAAATAACAATTGTAAGATGCATGATATAATACATGATTTTACTCAATTTTTTTTAAAAGAAGAGTAGGCGGGAGGCAACAAGGTAAGGATGAAAATATCGCTATCGTAAGTAATATCGCAGCCTTAAATTTACAGAAATGATGATGGATATATTGGTATCGCATATCAATATGGCAATTTTTTTAGAAAAATGACAACTTAAAATTTGAAAATTTAACATGAAATTTTAGAGATTATTATAACACGTTATTATACATATATTCCATTTTAAAATCACAATAAAATGACATGTTAAAAGCAAACATATAGATAATAGACTATATAAACTCTGACATAAAACTATTGACAATATAATACTTCTTTTGTACCACAAAGATAAGACTTAATTTTTATTAGCATCAGTCCCAAAAAATTATATGTTTATTACTATATTTAAGATATCATTAAATTTGCATTTTCATCTTTGTCTCTATTTATTGTATCTTGTTATCAGTAATTGCCTTGGAAATAAGTAGTTGTAAGAGCCAAATGAGAAAACAGAACAAAATTTTAATGTTCTAACTACAATTACTTTCATCTTTGTCCAAACACTATTGGTATCAACTCATGATAATAGAGTACTTATGTATATAATTATGTACATGCCAGCCATATGAGTAATTTGATTATTATAAGAGAGAATATATTCTTATGACAAAATTACAAAAACTACAAACAAAAAAGAAAAGGAAAAAATATTTATATTTATAAAATTCGTGTAAAATTTGATTAGAAAAACATTGCGATTTTTATATCTTCATGCGATATTTTACAATTTATCTGCGATATTTCTCGACTTTTATTCAGTTTTGTACTACAAGTGAACCGATATCGAAATCGATATATTGCGATATTTCCACAACATTCGGTAAAAAATACATTATACCCCAACACATATCCCAATCTCAAAATCTACTATATTTTGCAATATTTTCATCCTTGCAACTTGTAGGGTCTGTGACCCTTCACATGTTTCCGTGGTGAATGAATTTTGTACCTTATCCTCCGAAGGCCTTTAAAATCTTTGTGATTGCCTCATGCGTTTGAGGGTGTTAAGTATTTACTCTTGTAAAATTATTCCACAAGGAATATAAAACTTTATTCAATTGAGAGATTTGAGCTTGTTTGGAATTACTAAATTATCCTGTAAAGACCTTAAAGCCATTTTCAAACTTTATCACCTGCACAGTCTTTCTTTGCATGACTGTAGCCTTAAAGAAAATTGACATGAATTTAATTCATTTGAGAGTCCTTGACTTGAGCAATAATGAGTTATTGGAAGAATTGCCAACGAAAATAGGAAGTTTGATTCACTTGAGATGTCTTAACTGAATATTTTACAAGGCTTTGAAGAAGTTGTCAGAGAGCATATGCATATGTGATTTGCAAGAGCTGGAATTCTTGAATAATGTGGACTGTCCTGAAACTCTTCTTCACATATCGAATGAATTTTCACGAGGAATTGGTGGGAAATATTGAAGAATTTAAAGCATCTATGTGGACGTTTAAGGTTGAAGATCAAATTAAATGGTGATGGTGGTTTCAATGATGCCTGGAAAGCAAAATTGAAGAATGAGATCCACATTACTAATTTACAAATATGATTTAAGGAAACCTTAGTAAATTGGAAATCTTGGGTTATGGGGGTTCCAAACTACCGTGCTTGGAGAAGATTAACTTTAAACATATGGATGTGCTGTCCAGAATTCTTAGGAATAAGCACGGGAGAAGGAAGAAAGAAAACGATAATGTTATATTTCCCAAATTGAAAAAACTGAGATTGTTTGGATGCCAGCCTCAAGTGAAAAAACGATAATGTTATATTCTCAAAATTCTTTAGCTTTCTAATTTTAAATCTATTTTCAACACACTATATATCAAATTAAATTGTCTTTTGAACATTTTTAATTTAACATATATATTGCACAAATAAAAAGAGAAATCATATTTATTTTAATATTAAGTGTTTTCTATTGACTTTAATTATATGATTGATTAAATTTAAATAATTTTTACTTAGAATATATAAGTTTTTTAAATATTAAACAATTTTATGAATATTAGTATTTGTTGTGAATTTAGTATACAATAAATAATTACAATACTAACATATATACAATATAATCTTCACTACAAAAAAGACGCGGTTTAACGACGGAAAATTTGCGACGGCCAAATATCCGTCGCAAATTTCGTGTATTTGCGACGGATTTGGGCAAGCCGTCGTAAAAAATGTCGGTTTGCGACGGATATGAAATTCCGTCGCAACAGTTAGTGTTTTGCGACGGAAATGTCCGTCGCAAATCCTAGGGCCCACCACCTTCGTTGTACTCCTGCTCATTTACGACGGATATGTCGTCGCAAAGTCAAAATTGAAATTTGCGACAGAATTTTCCGTCGCAAAACGACCCGTTTAAAAGTAGCCACCCGGAAAATGACCCATTTGCCTGTTTTGCGACGGAATGACCGTCGCAAATTTTAAATTCATATTTGCGACGGCCACTTTTCCGTCGCAAAATTGAGTAGTTGAAGCTCGTCAGAGGGGTTGGTGACCAATAATTGACCTGGGTCGTCGCAAAGCGTATTTGCGACGGAATTGCCGTCGCAAAATATAGAATTTGCGACGGAAAATCAGTCCGTCGCAAATTTGTGCAGATTTATAACAATCCCCTTCCTTTTCCTTCCCTTTCACTTTCACTCTTCTTTCCCTTTCACTTTCACTCACGAAAAAAATAAGAAATGATGCGGTTTTCATATGTTCTTCACGTATAATTGGTGTATTTGTCATTGCCTTCAACCTCACCGTACGTATTTGTCATTGCCTTCTACTTCACCGTACGTTTTCACATTTTTAACCGTTTAAATGTCATATTTTTATTGTTTCAATTTTTTAGTACACTATTAGGTAATGAGCATGATATATGTTTATTTGATGGGTTTAGGTATTATTGATGATATATGTTTATTTGATGGGTACGTTAATTTTAGTTTGTGTGGTATTTATACCTATTTTTAGTCGAAACTCTGCTCAATTTTTATGTACACTATTAGATAAATTGTGTGATATTTGTTTATTTGATTGGTTTACTATGATTGATATATATGGTTGTGTTGGATTGATTTTTGTGAAGGAAAATTTTGTATATCCTTATTTTTAGGCAAACTCTGCCCAATTTTTTATAACTCACGTGATATTTACTTTTAATCTGTAACAGATGCAATTTCCAGATCGTGGTTGGATGTACTCAATACCTAGAATGATAGGAGGAGGCATTAACTCTGCCTTTTGCAATAAAATTGATGAGTTTATTGAGTTTGCACTACAACATCCATGCAGTATGGATTGTATGGGTAATATTAGGTGTCCGTGTAAAGACAGAAGATGCAGAAATATGAGATTCTTGAGTGTTGATGAGGTTAGAACTCATCTTGTGATTTCCGGTTTTGTTCCCCGTTATTACAACTGGACCAGTCACGGTGAACAACGGTGGAATGTTGACATCGAAACCGTAGAATACTGGTATACTGGGTGGAGCGGTGGTGGAAATTTTGATGTTGGTGGTTCAAGTTATGTTCCGTATACTCAATTTGAACCACAAATAGAGGATGAACCTGATAGATATCGGATGATGATTGCAGAATCTGTTTTGGGTGGTCAACCACAATTCAATGAAACACCTATGGAGGAGGAACCAAATCATCGGTCAAAGAAGTTTTTTGATATGCTTAAAACCGTTGATCAAAAGTTGTTTCCTGGTTGTGAGACTGAGACGCAATTGTCATTCAATGCTCAAATGTTGAACATCAAAACTGAAGGCAAGGTCAGTAAAAAAGTGTTCAATCAATTTGCTAAATTGTTCAAACGAGCTCTACCTGAAGACAACACGGCGCCTGATAATTTCTATCAGAGCAAGAGGCTCTTGAAGGATATGGGTCTACCCTTTGAGAAGATTGATTGTTGTACAAACGGTTGCATGTTGTTTTGGGATGAGGATGAGGATGAGGATGAGGATGAGGATCATTGCAAGATGTGTGGTCACCCACGGTACAAACCATCTGGTCGTACAAAAAGTAAGAAGAAAGTGCAGTTGAAGGCTTATAAGGCAATGTATTACCTTCCCATCACTCCTCGTCTAGAGAGGTTGTATCAGTCCAGTGCCACGGCTAAAGACATGACATGGCATGCTGAGGAGTGTTCTGGTGAGAATTCTGGAGAGATGCGGCATCCTGCAGACTCGGAGGCATGGAAACATCTTGATAGGGAGTTCCCAGATTTTGCAAGGGAGACGAGAAATGTGAGGTTAGGCTTGTGTACGGATGGTTTTGCCCCATTTGGAATGCACGGAAAAAAGTATTCATTATGGCCTGTGCTGTTGACCCCGTACAATCTACCTCCTTGGTTGTGCATGAAGCCTCAACATATATTTCTTAGTATCTTGGTGCCTGGACCACACAACCCCAAGCATAAATTGGATGTATATCTCCAGCCATTGATTAAAGAGTTGAAATCTTTGTGGTCTACGGGGGTGGAGGCCTACGACGTTCATAGGAAGCAGAACTTCACGATGCGAGCTGCACTTTTGTGGACCATTAGTGACTTTCCAGCATTTTCTATGTTGTCTGGGTGGTCAACAGCAGGAAAACTAGCATGCCCGTATTGCATGGACGGTTCTGATGCATTCTATCTTCCGTTGAGTAGAAAAGCGTCATGGTTCGACAACCATCGCAAGTTTCTTCCTCCTGATCATCCCTTTCGGAGGAACAAAACAGACTTTCTAAAGGGTAAAAATGCAGTAGGCCGCCCAAGACCACGGATTCGATCAGGTATGTATCTGGGTACTGAATCACTACTGATGTCTATGTGTCTCATATATATAAGTTAACCATATATAAATTAATTATTTCAGGTGATTCGTTGTTGTATGAGGTTACAGTCACTGATTTGATGAAGACAACTGAGGCGGGTGCAATGGAGCACAATAAACGTATCCAGGGTGGTTGGAAGAAGAGAAGTATCTTTTGGGACTTACCTTATTGGAGCAAGTTGTTGATTCGACACAATTTGGATGTGATGCATATAGAGAAGAATGTTTTCGACAACTTGTTTCATACGGTCGTGGGTACTGAAGGGAAGACCAAAGACACTTCAAAATCCAGAGATGAGTTGAGGTAATTCTATACCATTTTTTAAATCGACTTTTAAGATCAATACTGAATAAATTTTCTAACACAAGAATGTTTTAGGTATTTGCACAATTTAAAGCTCAATATTGGAAATGCGGCCCACATCGAAGCATCAATTGTTAATGCATACCTTACTGAAGAGGTTGGAGCATTTTGTTCTTACTACTTCGGCGATCAAGTTCAAACCAGAATCAGAAATGTGCCTCGCAACTACGATGGTCGTGGAGTAGACCATCCCCTTCGTGATGTTGAAGGTATGTTATCTGTATTTTTGCATCCGGGTCGACCAATGGGTAAGGGCACCAAACGACCGTTCAGGGGCAGTATTGAAGAGGAAACAATACATTCATATGTTTTGATGAATTGTCCTGAAGTCCAACCGTATATAGAGTAAGTAATTTAATTTTATAGTTGAGTTTTTTACAATATGTATACTGTTGATATCTGAAAAGTAATTAATTTCTTTTTTCTGATATATAAGCATGTTCTGTGAGTATAAGCGTCAAGTAGAACCAGACATCACAGATGCAACAGTTTTTCAATCCATCCGCAATGATTTTATGTTTTGGTTCCAACGTTACGTGAGTACCACATAATTATATGATTTTTACCTTATAACAAATATGTTATTATTTTTATACATGATAATTTAATATTTACAGGGACAAAATGGCCTACTTAATAACAACCCACATCTTGAAGCTCTGAGCAAAAGACCACTATGTAGTATGGTATCATACCACGGATATTACGCAAATGGATACAAATTTCATACTGAAGCGTATGCTTCAACGAAATCGACTACAAACAGTGGTGTTTGCGTTATCGGTGCAAACTACAACGAAGAACCCATCGATTACTATGGAGTGCTGCAAGAAGTAGTTGAAATAGAATATTCGGGTTGGCCGAGCAGGACGATAGTGTTGTTCTTGTGTGAATGGTATGATCCAGGGAACCAAGGAACAAGAGTCGACAAAAACTACAAGATTGTTGATATCAACACCGGAAAGAAGTTTCCGGCGGCATACGATCCTTATATTTTTGCAACGCAAGCATCTCAGGTATATTATTGCAAATATCCCGGATCAAGTAGGCCCAACTTGAGGACAGTTTGCAAAGTAAAGGCAAGATCATTGGTTGAAGTTTCTAATCCGTCAAACAAAGACGGTGTAGAACCAACAGATCCATTTCAAACAGAGATACAAGAGGCTCAAACAGAGGTTGATCAAGCAGGTGTGAATATTTTTGTCGACTTACTTGCTGCAAATCCAGAAATGATAATGATTGAAAGTGATCATGAGGGTGATGGACAAGAGCGCGGTGGGGAGGAAGAAGAAGAGGAAGAGGAAGAGGAAGAGGATGAGGATGAGGAAGAGGATGAAGATGATGATGAGGATGACGAGGAAGAAGACGACGATTAGAATTACTAAATTATTGTATATATAACATGTGAAAAACGAAAATGAATTAATTTGGTGAATTATGAAAAAAAAACGAGTCAATTTGGATACATACACAATTAATTGCGTACAAATGAACGAATTATAAATTTAAGCGGGAGTCGAAATAAATAAATTTACAGAAATAATAAAAATTAAATGGCCCCAATATTTATAAAAACAAGTTAGAAACGAAAATGAATTAATTTGGTGAATTGTAGAAAAAAAATGAGTCAATTTAGATACATACACAATTAATTGCGTACAAATGAACGAATTATAAATTTAAGCGGGAGTCGAAATAAATAAATTTACAGAAATAATAAAAATTAAATGGCCCCAATATTTATAAAAACAAGTTAGAAACAAAAATGAATTAATTTGGTGAATTGTAGAAAAAAAATAAGTCAATTTGGATACATACACAATTAATTGCGTACAAATGAACGAATTATAAATTTAAGCGGGAGTCGAAATAAATAGTTTTACAGAAATAATAAAAATTAAATGGCCCCAATATTTATAAAAACAAGTTAGAAACGAAAATGAATTAATTTGGTGAATTGTAGAAAAAAAACGAGTCAATTTGGATACATATACAATTAATTGCGTACAAATGAACGAATTATAAATTTAAGCGGGAGTCGAAATAAATAATTTTACAAAATAAAAAAAATAGTTGGGCAAAATATTTTAATAAACAACTTAGATACGAAAAGAAATTAATTTGGTGAATTATAAAAAAAAATGACTTAATTTGAATACATATACAATTAATTGCATAAAAATAAACGAAAGTAGCTTGTGCCCTAGTGGCGCGCGCCCCCTCCTCTTGCACAAGAGGTCCCGTGTTCGATTCCCCTTGGACGCAAAAAATGGATTAATTGTTCAAGGCCTAATAAGACTAATATAGAAGGTGGGCCGCATATAAAAAGAGATGGGTCGGTTGGCCCAGTAGTCCGCGCCCGCCCCGGCCGCCTCGGGTGCCCGAGCTCGAACCACGCGAGCCACTTTTTTTTTTGTATAGGCTCGGTAATTTGCGACGGCCAAATTCCGTCGCAAATATTGAATTTTGCGACGGAAAACAACCCGTCGCAAATTATAACAGAAAAAAATAAAAAAAATATATATAAACATTTGCGACGGAATGTGGCCGTCGCAAATGTTTTTGACCCGAACGGGTCTGACCCGAAATATTTGCGACGGAATACTGTCCGTCGCAAATTCTGTGTGACCCGGCCGGGTCTGACCCGCCGATTTTGCGACGGATTTGTCCGTCGTTAATTTGCGACGGAAGTCGAAATCCGTCGCAAAAATTAGCTACGGCTGTTTTAGGGACGGATACGTGTCCGTCGCAGATACCGTCGCAAAACACTGTTTGCGACGGATTTTCCGTCGCTAATTCCGTCGCAAAACAATGTTTTTTTTGTAGTGCTTTACATGTTAATTGATTAATGGATAAAATAAATTTAATTTAAACTTAGTTCATTATATAATTTCGCGTTTAAAATTTATAATATTCTATATGTGCATCGCACGGGAGAAATACTAGTAACAATAGAAGAAGCAGATGTTAGAGTTATACGTGAAAGTATGCTTTTACTTTGTATAACTCGTGTATCAAACACTTAGTTATGAGAATAATTCTTTTATCGCATATGCTTTAGATATGATTGAATGTTGAATATCTATTGCAAACCGTTCAATATATAGTACATGTTACAATATAGTTAATGTGGTGATACCCGATCACGGAAGACAACATTAATAGTTTCCTTGAAACTAAACGTACATTTTCACGACCTAGGTGGAATTGAACAATCCGCCGTGAAAGGTCGATGTGTAAGGCTCAGATTGGTCTGTCTTGACTAAGAGATTGCACTAGCACATTTAGTATGTGTTGAAGAGGACCTACAGCGAGGATAAATTCTTCTGTTCTGAAAGGTGAAGAATTAGACCTCAGTGGTTGTTGATTTCTTAATCTCCGTCACTTAAATAGGACCGTGTGTGCTTAATGGTTACTGTTTTGATTCATGTTGGGTGAGAATCATTGCGACTTCGAACTTTGTGTCTTGGGCAGTAATATTAATCATACGACGGTTGCTAAGATTTAATACGGAGAAACGCGTGCGAGTACGGCTCGTGTGATTAGTCCCCTTGGTGAGCTCAGAAGTTTTATTGTACCAAATCTTGCAAGTGAAGAATTAGTTTCTTCGGTACGAATAATAATGTTGAGCTGTCTTTACTCCAAGGTGAAATATATTAATTAATTTAGAGCTATTTAGGAGCTTGATTAATTCATGAACTTGATAATCTTAAACGCGGGAAATAATAACCGGGAGCCCATATTATCGTAATATGGATTAAGATGGATAGTGCAATATTAATTTATTAGTGGTAATAATTAATATTAATGGGCTGAATTATATTGGGGCTCAATATTGAAATTCAGAAGTCCATTAGGAGGTCCAATCTTAATTCTCCTTAAAGGCCCCTCAAGTAGCCCATTAAGTAGTCCAATAATGATAAGGTGATTAAAATAAAAAGAAAATATGAATGCTGATTTTTCTAGTATTTTCGAAAATAAGAGAATCAAGAAGAAATAAGATTTTGTTGATTTTCTTGGAAAGATATTATGGAAGATATGTATTCCTAGAATTTTTGTGGAAGAATATCTCATTTATTCAAGAAGATCCAAATCTTAGGATTTCTCATTGATATTTTCGAAAATAACCCTTTATTTAGGAGGGTGAGATTTTTGTGGAATATTTTATTTTGGAGAAAAGAATATATGAGATATATTCAAGATTTCTTAGAGGCTAAGAAAAGATTTTCTCCAAGCCCATATACACACAAAATTTCGGCCATACCCCCTCTATAAATAGGGGATGATTATTTCATCCCCAAGTACATAATTCCATGTGTTGGAAAAATCAAGAAGCATAGATATTTTTCTTTTTCCTTAGTTTATTAAATTACTTGAAAGCATCTCCCACCGGTGATCAAGTGAGGTGAAAGGGAAATAATTGAGAAGGTTTTTGGGTCGATAGAGCGAGATCGTAACGGTCCCGTATATCCAAAGGCCAATTCTACAAGAGGTACGTTAATCGCATATTTACTTGTTTATTCTGCCATAGTTGATATGTGAATTAATTCAACATGCATGATGAAAATTAGTTGTTTGAATTATTATTTGAATTAATTAGGATTAATTCATGCTAGTAATAATTGTATTTAAATTCGTATTTAAATTTTATCCCGAATAGATTCCGGGCACCCCTATTTTCCCAACAACTGGTATCAGAGCCACAGTTTCGGGCTCTGATCTTTAAATTGTAATTTAAATTGTTAAACATTAAATTGATATTGGATAGTAGAATTGCTAGATCTTTTTTGCAGGTATCCAATTGTCATGGTTTTAATGTTGTTAATTTCATGCGTGTGAATTAATTGTTTTTAATTCGATTCGTTCGAATTCGTTTTTCTCGTGAGAAAATCCACGAGTAGATTAGTTGTTTTTATTTTGATTCGATCATTGTAATAGACTAGTCTAGATCTAGTATTTATTTTTTTGTAAAATAAATTGTAACCGGATCGTGACGAAGAACGAAGAATTAAAAACGGCGTACCCGGACGACGCATACAAGCGTGGCGCGTGTATGGTAGTAAAATCATGCAAGGGGTGAAGAAAATGGAGACGAACGGCGAAAAACGGCGCACGGGGTGCACGGCGCACGACCCGGGCGCGACGGGAGGCCGGCGCCTCAGCGCGCCTCCGTGCAGCGCCTCGGGCGCGCCTCCGTGCAGCGCCTCGGGTGCGCCTCTGTGCTGCGCCTCGGCGCGCCTCCTGCAGCGCTTCGGCGCTTCTGGCCGAGAGGCGCGCGGGCCCACTTCGTGGGCCGACGCGTGCCGTATCTCGGGCCGTGGAATTTTTCGGTTCGTATTTTTTTTTCGTGTGATTTTAAACGTCGTTCCGAACCCCAAACGATGCTGTTTTTTATGAAGTGTTGATGTTCGAGTGGGAGCATATCGAGACGAATGTCGGAAAGCAACAAGGACAATTTTTTGCATCAAGACGTGAAGAAATTAAACCGTGACAATTGGATTTGAGTGCTCCAATGTGTTTAATTTTGTTTTGATGGATGTTTTATTTCGTGCACCTATTATTATTTGTTAATATGTGTTTGCATGAATTTAATTGTCCAAGAAAAACCTTACTTTCGAAAATTACTAAGTATGTTTAATTTAATCGCAATTTTATTCCGGATATTAAAATTGGATTAATTTGGCATCCATAATTTATTTATTTGTGAAGTTCTTTTGGAATACATTTCCCCTTCGGATCGGCCAAAAGAATGGATTTCACATGAATAAATTCCGAAAGGATGATTGTGGATTATTACTAGTGGCGGTATTGACCCTCACCCCGAGTGGCTTGCTCAAAGCGAAATAATAATCCTGTATTTAATTATGGTTATTACTTAGGCATAGGAAATTGATATTAACTTACTCCCCTCGGAGTCCCTGTCAGTTTCTATGTGGTCAAAGTGGGAGCCAACTATTAATTTTGAATTAAGGATTTGTAACTTTTAAGTTTGTAATCCGCTTGAATGTATTTAAATGTATAGACCACCCCTCGTGGCGCATTTAAATTGTTTCGAGATGTTGGTTAATGCATGATTATATTGTGTTAAGGTTTCAATATAATTGATGTGATCGAATTATGTGATAATTTCATATTTTTCTAGATAGTGATATGAATGTATGTTTTATTCTCATTTCATCATGTCGCAACCTTTTAATCCACTGTTTAATATACTTAAAGTTAATAAAATTTTTGGAGTGATTTATATCGATTGGAAATGTTTTTTTTAATTTGTCCTTACTGCACGAAAACACAATTGGGTTATTTATGTTAATATACCCGGCAAGCCTAATGATAAGTCAAGCAATGGGTAGAGGCAATTTATGATTGGAAGCGTGACAATGAACACATGAAGTGCATCATCTTGACATCTCTGTCTGAGGATTTGAGGCGCGTTCATGGAGACATTGTATCCGCTGTTGAAGTCATGGAACACCTTGAAGGGATGTCCTCACATCAAACCCATGACTAATCAGTTCACCAGACATGACTCGGTCAAGTTGGAAATGGTGGAGGGAACGCCCGTGAGGGAGCACGTTCTCAAGATAATGGCATACCTTAACAAGTTGGAAGTACTTGGTGCGGATTTTGATTGATTTCATATACCATTCTCTACCGAGAAGCTTTGAGCAGTTTCGTCTGAACTGTCAGATGAATGAACGGACAAATCGTTTGCCCGAGCTCTTGCAAGCTTTAGTTTCGGTGGAGGTGAAAATGGAGCACCAGTCTAGTGCTATGGTGGCTAATGGTCCGTCTACCTCTTTTGGTCCCAAGGGAGGGAAAAAGAGGAAGAGAACCAAAGGCCGGATCCAAGCAAATCTAATTGTTGCGAAAGGCAAATGCAAAGGCTAGCATCGAAGGGAAAGTGTTTTAGTTGCGGTGAGAGAGGACAATGGAGGTCTGCCTGTTCCAAGCCTAAGAGGCTAGGAAAGTTAGGTAATTCACACACCTTAGTCGTCGAAATTTGTGAAGTGGCGTATGCTGTCTATTCATGGATAGTGGATACGAGAGCTACTGATCACATTTGTTTCATGGGTTTAAGCTAACCCGACGACTTAACGGAAGTGAGATCCCCATCACATCGGGCAATGCTACGAGAGTGGCAGCTGAAGCAGTGGGAGAAGTGCGCCTATCTTGTGAAGATAGAGTTATGGTCTTGAGAGACGTTCCTCATGTTCCTAGTTTAGAAAGAACTCAACCTTCAGTTTCTAAACTGTTTAAATAGATACTCAGTTTCTTTTAAGGATGTTATTATCGCTTGAAACGATGAGTTTATCTGTTCCGGAACTTCAATGGATGATTATTTGGGCACACCACTCACAAAATTGAATCTAATAACACATCGATTATTTCGAGTAATAAAAGAAAGCGTTCTTCGGAGATGAACGAAACACTTCTATGGCATCTTAGACTAGGTCATATTAATCTAAAGCGGATAGAGAGATTGGTGAAAGACGGATCCTTGAAATCATTCCAAGTCGAACCGTTTCCAACTTGTGAATCCTGTTTAGAGGGTAAAATGACCAAGAGGGCATTTGGAGCCAAGGGGAATAGAACCACGGAAGTGTTAGAACTCGTTCATACCGATATGTGTGGTTCAATGACGATCATAGCAAGAAGGGGTATGAGTAAATTGTCTTTTTCAATGATTACTCGAGATATGGATACATCTACCTTATGATGCATAGGGAAAGAAGTATCAAGTTTCTACGATTTGATCGTAGAGGCGAATACCTTAGCGATGAATTCTTGAACTAGCTATCAGACGAAGGGATTGTATCCCTGTTGACCGCACCGGGAACCCCTCAATAGAACAGTGTGGCGGAACGAAGGAGTCAGACTCTTTTAGAAATAGTCAGATCCATGATGAGTTATTCGGATTTACCCAAGCCGTTTTGGGGTAACGCCTTGGAAACAACGACTTACATTCCAAACTTGGTGCCATCCAAATTGGTTCCTAAAACCCCAATGGAATTGTGGACCGGGCGCAAGCCCAGTCTAAGACATTTGCGGATTTGGGGTTGTCCGGCATACGTGCTAGACAAGGAAGCCGGTAAGTTGGATCCACGTTCAGAATTAAGGCTGTTTATAGGGTACCCTGCGGGAACGAAAGGGTGTATGTTCTATAGTCTCAAGGATTAAAAGACCGTGATTAGTTCGCACTTTAAATTCTTGGAGGAAGACTATATGAACAAATAAAAGCCCAGAAGTGAGATTACCTTAGACGAGTTAAGAGGGCAAACTCCTATACCAAGTATACAAGATGATATACCACACGTCACACCTTCACAACCGGAACCCCGTAGTAGTGGGAGGATTGCAAGGCAACTCGAGAGATTCATGGGAATTGGAGAATCTTCGGATTTGATTCCCGGCGATGAATCAGACCCATGGACGTA
The DNA here is from genome assembly GCA_947034835.1 of Ballota nigra. Classification (NCBI taxonomy): domain Eukaryota; kingdom Viridiplantae; phylum Streptophyta; class Magnoliopsida; order Lamiales; family Lamiaceae; genus Ballota; species Ballota nigra. The sequence goes on from OX344722.1 coordinate 104,600,653, forward strand.
CGATGAGGCAATCCAAGACAAAGATGCGGAGGCGTGGCAAACCGCAATGGAAACCGAGATGGGTCGATGGATTATAATCAAGTGTGGGAGTTGGTTGATCCACCTAGTGGGGTAGAGCCCATTGGATGCAAGTGGGTGTACAAGGGGAAATGAGGATCGGGCGGAAGGGTAGAGACCTTCAAAGCAAGGCTTGTGGCCTGTGGCCTGTAGCTATGCTTAAGTCCATCCGTATTTTCTTGTCGATCGTTGCGCACTTAGATTACGAGATCTGGCAAATGGATGTCGAGACAGCTTTCCTTAACGGAAGTCTTGATGGGATCTATATGCAACAGCCCAAAGGTTTCGTTGAAAAAGGCCAAGAGCGCCTCGTATGCAAGCTTAAGAGATCCATTTATGGACTTAAGCAAGCGTCGCGTACTTGGAACCAGTGTTTTGATCAAGTTATTGAGTCTTATGGGTTTGTGATCAAAATAAGTTCGAAAGTTGTGTGTATAAAAGGTGTGACGGAACTGCGGTGGTATTCTTAGTATTATACGTAGACGATATTCTGCTCATTGGAAACAATGTAAAGGTATTGTCAGACGTAAGGGTATGGCTGTCAAATCAGTTTGATATGAAGGACTTAGGGAAAGCCGGTCACATCCTTGGGATCAAGTTCACTCGAGATCGCAAGAGGAGGATGTTGGGTTTATCGCAAGTTTCATACAAAGCCACTGTTTTGAAGCATTTCAGCATGCAAGATTCCAAGAAAGGTTTTGTACCTTTTAGGCACGGAATCCATCTATCTAAAGAAATATGCCCTAAGACGCAAGTGGAGATAGATGACATGAAAGATGTTCCGTACGTTTCGGACGTAGGAAGTCTTATGTATGCAATGTTGTGTACGAGACCGGACATCTGCTTTGCCGTGGGCATGATGGCAAGATATCAAAGTAACCCCGGGAAAGCATATTAGATTGCAATTAAACGCGTTCTTTAGTTTCTGAAAAGAACTTGGTACGGAATGCTGATTTAACAATCAGACAATCTAATTCTCATGGGATACACGGACTCAAATTTCCAATCAGACATAGACTCTAAAATAACTACCTCGGGTAGTGTGTTTTGCATGGGAGAAGGAGCCATGATATGGAGAAGCGATTTGCAGAAATGCATCGCAGATTCGACCATGGAAGCCGAATAAGTAGTTGCAAGGGAAGCAACGAAAGAAGCGGTTTGGCTCAAGTACTTCTTAGTGGACTTGGACGTTGTTCCGGATTTGCCCATCATAATCACTGTCCATTGTGATAATGTCGGAGCAGTTGCAGATTCAAGGGAACCGAGAGCCCACAAGGCCAGCAAACACATTGAAAGAAAATACCATCTTATACGAGAAATCGTTAAGAGAGGAGATAAAGAGGTGGCAAAGGTAAATGTCGGAGGACAACCTAGTATATCCATTCACAAAGGGTCTGCCTCTGAATACATTCGAGAGACATGTGGATGGAATGGGAGTCAAGACTATTGCCAATCTGCTTTAAGTATAAGTGGGAGGAATTATTAGGTTAGTGTAGGTTGACATGAGATGTCACGTAGAGCTACTACACAAAAACATGCGTGATGTATACTAAAAGCAGACTTTAAGTATAAGTGGGAGATTGTTGGAGTTATACGTGAAAGTATGCTTTTACTTTGTATAACTCATGTATCAAACACTTAGTTATGAGAATAATTCTTTTATCGCATATGCTTTAGATATGATTGAATGTTGAATATTTATTGCAAACCGTTCAATATATAGTACATGTTACAATGTAGTTAATGTGGTGATACCCGATCACGGAAGACAACATTAACAGTTTCCTTGTAACTAAACGTACATTTTCACGACCTAGGTGGAATTGAACAATCCGCTGTGAAAGGTCGATGTGTAAGGCTCAGATTGGTCTGTCTTGACTAAGAGATTGCACTAGCACATTTAGTATGTGTTGAAGAGGACCTACAGCGAGGATAAATTCTACTGTTCTGAAAGGTGAAGAATTAGACCTCAGTGATTGTTGATTTCTTAATCTCCGTCACTTAAATAGGACCGTGTGTGCTTAATGGTTACTGCTTTGATTCATGTTGGGTGAGAATCATTGCGACTTCGAACTTTGTGTCTTGGGCAGTAATATTAATCATACGACGGTTGCTAAGATTTAATACGGAGAAACGCGTGCGAGTACGGCTCGTGTGATTAGTCCCCTTGGTGGGCTCAGAAGTTTTATTGTACCAAATCTTGCAAGTGAAGAATTAGTTTCTTCGGTACGAATAATAATGTTGAGTTGTCTTTACTCCAAGGTGAAATATATTAATTAATTTAGAGCTATTCAGAAGCTTGATTAATTAATGGACTTGATAATCTTAAACGCGGGAAATAATAACCGGGAGCCCATATTATCGTAATATGGATTAAGATGGATAGTGCAATATTAATTTATTAGTGGTAATAATTAATATTAATGGGCTGAATTATATTGGGGCTCAATATTGAAATTCAGAAGTCCATTAGGAGGTCCAATCTTAATTCTCCTTAAATGCCCCTCAAGTGGCCCATTAAGTAGCCCAATAATGATAAGGTAATTAAAATAAAAAGAAAATATGAATGCTGATTTTTCTAGTATTTTCGAAAATAAGAGAATCAAGAAGAAATAAGATTTTGTTGATTTTCTTGAAAAGATATTATGGAAGATATGTATTCTATGAATACAAGAATATCTCATATATTCAAGAAGATCCAAATCTTAGGATTTCTCATTGATATTTTCGAAAATAACCCTTTATTTAGGAGGGTGAGATTTTTGTGGAATATTTTATTTTGGAGAAAAGAATATATGAGATATATTCAAGATTTCTTAGAGGCTAAGAAAAGATTTTCTCCAAGCCCATATACACACAAAATTTCGGCCATACCCCCTCTATAAATAGGGGATGATTATTTCATCCCCAAGTACATAATTCCATGTGTTGGAAAAATCAAGAAGCATAGATATTTTTCTTTTTCCTTAGTTTATTAAATTACTTGAAAGCATCTCCCACCGGTGATCAAGTGAGGTGAAAGGGAAATACTTGAGAAGGTTTTTGGGTCGATAGAGCGAGATCGTAATTGTCCCGTATATCCAAAGGCCAATTCTACAAGAGGTACGTTAATCGCATATTTACTTGTTTATTCTGTCATAGTTGATATGTGAATTAATTCAACATGCATGATGAAAATTAGTTGTTGGAATTATTATTTGAATTAATTAAGATTAATTCATGCTAGTAATAATTGTATTTAAATTCGTATTTAAATTTCATCCCGAATAGATTTCGAGCACCCCTATTTTCCCAACAGCAGAAGCAGAAGTAGAAGCCTCTTCAATAATGCATTTGTCTCACCAAGTTGACAGTCGTAGTTTGTGATATATGGCTTGAAAATGTTGCCACATTGTCAGTTGTTTAAGGTGTCAACGTTGAATATATCTAACTCCACGAAGCTACAACAACGTTATGGCGACAAGGATGGTTCTGATTGCAAATCTATATTCATAAACATTAATTCTCATCTTCACCTCATTTCAGTGGCGGATACAAAATTTTAAATTTGGAGATACGAAAAATAATAAACACATTATTATTTAATAAATGTAAATATATTTCAAATTTTTTGGGGTACCTATAATATTTTTTGCATAGAAAATTGGTGAAAATTTTCAATTTTGGGGTAAAGTGTACCCCATTGTATCCGCCACTGCCTCATTTCAGACACCCACGAGTGATGTTAGGGGGCGCTTTTTTTTTAATTCATCAATGAAAATGAGAATGAAAATTTATTTTTCATCGCCGCCCTCAAATATATTGGATGAATTGTTTTACTTATAGTGGTTACATCACTAGTGTTGTGCTCTAATTTTGAAAAGAAAAAATGAACAAAAGAAGAACTTGTGAGGAGGAGGATTTTAAGAAGATTGAAAGGTAATCAAATGGGTAATGATTACCTTATTTAGGAGAAAAAATAGTGTTATGTATCATCTTTTATTTTCATAAACTATTATAATTCTCCAATATTTATCCGCCTTCTCATTACCATTAAAAGAATTTCCAAACCAAGCGTCACTTTAGTCTCCATATTAATGCTACCTGCTGGACAACTTTTAGTGTGTTGTGTGCAAACCTTTCATCAATGTTTTCTAAATTTCACGAGATGATTATTTCTTTTATATTTTTTTAAAAATAATGTAAATTATTGTTTCCTCTCATAAAAATAGATTTACTTTCTATTTTCATTTGTCCCATAAAAATGGATTGATTAAAAGGGGTGTATTGGTTATAGAGTCTATAGGATTTTTTTAGACTTTTAAAGACTGGAAGTATTCAATCTAAATTTTCAAAAGTCTTTAAAAAATCATGAGGTATTCAATATGGATTTTAAAAAGTCTTAAAAAATCTTTAGGTATTCAACAGTTTATGGATTTTAATACTCCACGGATTTTCTTAGATTTCCCTTCCAAAATATGAATAGATTTCACTCTTCAAAACCTCTTCTAATAACCAGAGATTTCTACGGATTTTGAAAAGTCTTAAAAAATCTTTAGGTATTCAACAGTCTATGGACTTTCTTTGATTTTTTTTCCATTGGGATGTTAACGGGGCGGGGACGGGGGGTCATTCCCCATCTCCGTCCCTGCAAAATAAATGGGAAATTTATTTACCCCATCCCCGCCTCACCGGGGATCCTAGTCTCGCGGCGATTCCCCGTTCCCCGACTACTTTTTTTTTTTATCTCATTTTTAAAATATAAAAAAATATTTAAATTAAAAACTTTAATCATACACAACAATTACTTTAAGTTGAAGTTAAAAAAAAAATTAATTTAAACAATTTGAAGAACCTCTAATTCTAATATTTTTAATTAACATATATATTAAAGTGAAAATAATACTAATAACATAACACTAAATAAAAAAAATGTAATTTTTAATAAATAGTTAATTGAGTAGGAAATTATGAAATATTTATTTGTAATTTACTTTAACATTAAAATTATATATAAATATATTAATTATATAAAAAATAATGCGGCTCCCCGCGGGGAACGAGACGGGGATCCCACGGGCTGAGAATACTATCCCAGTCCCCGCCTACGGGGCAAATAAATTATCTGTCCCTGTTTGCTTTGGGATTACCTGTCCTGTTCAAGTCTACTCTTAAAAAAATATAAATAAATTTTACTCTCCAAAATCTCTTCTAACAACCTGAGATTTCTAATGAGGACGAGGTATAACGGTGATGGAAATGAAGATGAAATAATAATGTATTTTTTAACTAATGTATTTTTTTTCTAAATAATTTGGATAACTTTTTTTATATACAAGTGTGTTCCATATATATTTGCATCAATGGTTCCAGCGGCGGAGTCTATGTAAATCCATGTAAATCAATAAAAAAAAATGTATTCCACAATCCTATAAAATCTATGAAAATCCAAATAAATCAATAAAAGAAGTCGGTCAAACTCTGCATGAAGTCTATAGATTTTCTAAATCCACGGACTTTTTAAAGTCCAAAAAAATCCGATAGAATTCCAATTAAATACACACCTCTAAATTTACATTTCTATTTTTGTTCATTGTATCTTGTTACACTAATTGTCTTGGTAAACGAGTAATCATATGGGTTAAATAGGAAAATAAAACAAAAAATTAATATTTTATCTATAGTAATTTTAATTTTTTTAATTTGTGTGAAAAACTTGGAAGTCTTTGTAGCAAAAGGCGAAGTCCTCGCCCCCAGGGCCTCCACCCCGCGCCCGACAGGATTGGGTGGAGGAGGTAAATCATGGTGACTCAGCGGCCCATTAAGTGGGAGGACCAGTGCCTGATGCCCACAAGGAGCTATCCCCCACATTGGAGGGATAAAACTCCCACACTGCGGCTGCCAGGGCTCGATCCTGCGTCCTTATAGCAATCTGCCACCCATGAACCAGCTGAGCTACGCCCATGCGGGCAAAAAAAAAAAAAAAAATTATATGGTGAGGGAGTATTAATGTTCTCTTATATTTGGTCAATCTGGCCACTAATTCTAGATCTACATGAGCAGCTACATTGGGACTCAGAAATTAGAGACAAGCTTATTCTCTTTTGGTAAGGAAGATATGGACTCCTCCACCCATATTGTTGGTCCCTCAGTCAGTGGAACGAAAATTAAGGAATATTTCTGAGTAGCAGATATTTGTGAAAGGGAGTCAACACCTAGAGTTCAAATTTGCATTGCCAATGAATTTCTACCCACGTTACCATAAATCGTACCAACTTGGCTATGTTCTAGGACAGATAAGTTTATTCTTGATATAGTTCATCGTATATAATAAACAAGAGTAAGTCGACCCGTCTCATGTGATACCTTATGCGGTAATGGTTGTACCTTTCCTAGGTTAGAAATGCAAATATGTTTCCTTATCCAATCACCCCCGAATTCTTAAGATAAATTTGTTTCCAATCCCGATAACTAGATTGCAACGTAAAATTTCAAGAATGGCATACAAATTATTTCCAAAAAACAAGAAAAGTATTAAACATATGAATCGAAATGATATTTCACACCTCATCATAAGTCCTGTCAATCCCAAGCGATAAATATGGCCACTATTTTTGAAAACTTTATTAACTCATTGTGAATATCACCCAAGAAATTAACATGCGCTCCCTCAGTTTTAAACATAAAATTTTCATAATTTTTATTATTCTATTTTAAAAGGTGTTTGTTTGTTAATATATGATGGATTACATATTAATTTTTGGAATAAAGTAATAAATAATACTAAAAAGTAAATTAAATTAGTGACATTTTTTATTATATTGTGTAAATTTGAAGGTCAAAATTTATGTGTAGCCAAGTGTTGATTTTAACATACATAGAATGAAAAATTTATTATGTAACGTCCCCGAAAAAAAAAGTGAAAAATTTATTTCAAAATAAAAATAGTGTAGTGCGTTTTATTCAAATAGGCTGATCAGCACCATCTCATCCAAAAATTAAATGGATTGATTATTTATGGGTAATTTATCAGAACTTCTTCGATGTTTGTCCAAATTATGACAAGATTTGAATAGTTATCAAGTACCTCATAAAAAAAAATAAAAAAAAGATATTATTTGAATGACAAATAATGCAAAATAACGAAACAAGATATAGATGTAGGCTCGAGAAAATAACAAAAAAAATCTGGTGTAAAACGAGTGTATTGACCAAATATGAGGGTGTCAATAATCGCAACCTAGGAATTATTACGCAAGGCCTATGAGTAAGTTGTGAACAAAAACAAAAGAGGAACAAACGTAAGAAAAGAAATCAGAAAGTATGGCAGTTCATTCATTCAGTTGTTGAGGTGGGATCTGTAAATAGACTGAGCAGAAGTTGTTGCAGTTAGAGGGGAGAATCTGATGCTGAAGGAGTAATTCACCGGAGGGACCAGATATTTGTCATGGACACAAGGCGACCAGCTATCGTCTCCCCCTACGCCCATGTGTTTGTGGTCGAGATGCACCTGAACCACAGGACAAAACCGCAATCAAATAATAAACTTAGATATATCAAACCAAATTGCTCCAAGTTGATTTTTGGGTAAATTACGAAAACTCTCCCCGATGTTTGTTCAAATTATCAGAACAACTACATGGTTTGAATAATTACCAGGTATCCCCTAAAATGACCAAAATTAATGTTCGACTGACGGTCCATGCAAAATCACGAAAATAGAAATAGAAATATGACAAAAAAAAAAAAAAAATTGGTCTTTTTCAATGGCTATTTGGTAATAGTTTCAAAATTAGAGGGCTCTAATGGTAATTTGGACAAATCCCGAGGGTGGTTTCGTAATTTACACTTAATGTTTTCAATGTTGCCCGTGAGACGGCTTGTATTCAACAGAAATATCAAGCAAGTCTGAACTGAAGCATACATTTGGCGTTTCAGCTTGAGCTTAAAAGATAGATCAAAGCTCCTTCAAGATCAAAACAAAAGCTTAAACAATTCTATGTTTAATTCAAAGACCTCGTAATTAAGATCACATACGTATGAAGAAGAGATTTAAGCATAATGCGTAGCTAAAAGTGTACCTCAATGTCTTCTCCCTTCACTAGCTCCTCAAGTCTTGTTGCCCTCTCAAGTTCTGCAGTCCCATAGTAGCTTGCACTCATTTGCATTGGTGGGGCCCCTCCATATGTAGAAGCATACATCCCGTGGCCATTCTTGTTTGTGAACGCCACCCACCGGATATCCGCCCTGCCCGAGCATTCATAAGGAACGATATACGGAACATGCATGCTACTCACATCTTGCTCGTACAGGCCCACGTGTGCAGCAGCTTTACGATCAGGATAACATTCAAATGGGCCCCTCCCGTACCATTGAATCTGGTCCATTGATTTATCCAGGTGGAATTCAACCCCCACTCGGGGCAAAGGTGGCAAATCTGACTTTGGTTCCACCTGGCATTCCAGTATGACATCACCAGAATCGTAAATTGAGTAAACTAGATTGACCTTGAAGAGGGATGTTTCAGATTGGGGGGCATTTTTGTCTGCATCATTTGGAACGCCAAGGTAGCTTATCGCGATTTTGGCCAGATTATCAGAAGTATCGAGAACCATGCAGCTTTCTGATACGAAAGTCAAGTTGTTCAGTTTCGCAGCTTTCCATTTTGAAAGATAACTTTTCGCCTCACCGCCCTTGTCGTTATCCGTTGGTGCTCTCCAAAAGCATGGTTGTATACCTTTGCTCATGATGGGGACTCTGTCCACCTATCATTCATTCCCAGATGAGGTATGTGTAAGAACAAGATTTTCATGAATGCAGATCAAACTTACATTCTCATTGGAAAAACAAATTATGATATTTAGCCTAATTACCATAAAAAAATACCCATAAAATTATATTTCCTAGTTAATTGCTCAAAGGCCTTTTTGTAATGCTCCACCTGAAATCATAAATTACCTTCCAGCTCTCGATGGCTCCAGTTTGTTTGTTAAACTTGATCTCCCACCGGTTCGAATTCTTAACTTCGATAGAACTATCAAGAACTTGAGTAGACAAAGCTGCATTTCCACTATCGATGATCTGAAATCGAAATAATTTGTATCAAAAGATAAAAAACAGAATACTTACCAAGACTAACATCAAGTAAAGCAAAAACACCTACATGAGGAACAATGTCTTGTTTAACTGGCAGTAGGACTTGTGCTGATGAAACTACATGACTGGTTTCAGCCCATCGAGTGGAGCTCAAAAGCTTCACGGTGATTGTCAAAAATACTTCCGACGCATCTGAAGTACACCATTGGTCATACCAAGGGCCAGCTTCCAATTTTATGTCGTGTGTTTTCTGCGGACTTATTGTCGGTAGGTTGAGGACTCCCGAATCTAGCTCCGAACCATCAACGTGTACAGACCAGTGGAATGCTAAGTCTTGTGTTGTCGAAAAGAAGTGTGTGTTTGTAATCTAAGAGGTGAGTTTCACGGGATCAAGAGATGTTGAATAAAGGAATTAAGAGATTCATTTTTATTTAAGATGCTACCTTAACTATCCCGTCTTTGAGTGATATTTTGATTGGCTGGTACACAAACTTTACCTCTGAAAAGTATGAAAAGGATTGAATGATGATGATTATAAACCTGATAGTATTAAGTTGTGATGAAAGATGATAATTTGCTTTACCCTGTAGAGCTGGGTGTGGGGTTCTATCTGGCCAAACGAGGCCATTCAGGCAAAAGTTCAGATCGTTCGGGATGTCCCCAAAATCACCTCCATATGCCCAGTGTTTGATACCATCTGCACCCTCCTTTAATAATGCCTGCATCACGAAATTATTCAACCATCCTACTCAAATGGCATATTTACTTTTGTTTTGGGGGGAAGGGTGATTTAAGAACCAACAGAACATATAGACTTTTTTTAGAACTGATATCTAGGAAAACCTAAGTTGATGTGGTTAGTAAAATTAAATTATCTTTCCCTTTTCAACTAATTTTAACACGCCGCTGAAGGAAACAATCTGCATAGTTATCATATCAGCTTACAAGTTTCTTGAATATCTATGTTTGAGAGGTTATAAGAATAAGGAACCTAAAAACTCCCAGAATTTAAAAATAAGATGTTAGGATCATTATGAAAACATAGAGCTCCTGAGGTCTTAACAAAATTCCTACACAAAATCAGAAAACAACAAATTGGCACAGACCACTTGCTCTAAACATTTTCCCTTTTTTCCCCTCTAATAAATAAAAGCACATTTGACCCTCATGTCATCTCATGTAACTTTGTATTGCATCATTTGACCTTTATAAAAAAGTTGAAACATAATGTATCTAATCATGAATATACATGAAACTTTACTAGATATAAACCTGATCAACCCAATCCCAGATAAAGCCTCCCTGTAGACCAAATGTGCTATCAATTGCTTCCCAGTATTCAAGAATATTTCCAGTGCTGTTTCCCATTGAATGTGAGTACCTGGAAGATTTTTTTTAATGCCTCAATTCAATTAGCTATCCTACAAGATTGTGTGGCAGAATTGTAATAAGCATTTCGAAACAGAGTGGCATACTCGCATAGTATCAGTGGGCGTAGCTCAGCTGGATCTTGAGCTATTTTAACCATGTCCCAGACACGCATATACATGGGGCATACAATATCCGTTGAATCTGTTCTCGCTCGCCCACCTTCATAGTGTAGTACTCTAGTTGAATCCTTTCCTCGAATCCACCCTGAAAGAATTTGAATTGAGAACAAACCATATTAAAGTTAATATCAAGAATCATCCTGTAATTTTAGGATGTGCCCAATGGTAGTCCTGTATTTTGTTATTTTTTCATTTTGGTCCTTTTTAGTGTTCAATTTTGATCTTATATGTTTTTACCAAAATTGAAAAAAGCAAAAACATACAAAATTAAAATTGGATATGGCCTAAGTTACAGGATGATTCTTGATATTAACTCGCCATATTAAACAATGCGTAGACTTAAGTAAGAAATATTGTAGTTGATAAGAAGATACCTGCGAGTGCAGCATGATTAGGCCCATAGCTTGACTCGTTTCCTAAAGACCAAGAAATGATGCAAGCATGGTTTTTGTCCCTGTCAACCATCCCTATAACTCGGTCCAACATGGCAGAAGCCCAAATCGGTTCAGTTGTAGGATGCTTTACATTTGGCCAAATATGAAAACCGTGAGTTTCAATATTCGCTTCGTCAATCATGTACATGCCAAACAAATCACATAGCTCGTACCATCGTTGATGTTGAGGATAATGGCTGTTTCTAACAGCATTGATGTTGTGTTGCTTCATCAAAACTAAATCCTACACAAACATAGCAAATAAGCAGGCATGTAAAAGAGTCGTGCTACAGATTTATGAAAATGCTAGAACCAAGAATAGACATGGAGAAAACAAGCGATCCGTCACCTGAACCATGCACGACTCCAAGTTGGTTTTCCCAAGACGAGGATGGTGTTCATGCCTGTTAACTCCTCTAATCATCACGGGTTGTCCATTAACAAGCAATTGTTTTGGGGCTTTTGATATTTGTCGTATGCCAACTTGGCATGATTCACAATCAACAATATGCCCTGATGCATCTTTGAGGGTGATAACAAGAGTATAAAGATTTGGCTGTCATAATACAAGTAACTGATAAGTGGTCAAATAAATGAAATTATAAACTATAAATGTGTCAGCTTCTGCAGGAATACGTGAATAGTCGTCAATGGATTCAAGTAAACACAAAGTGATATCAAGTACCTATCTTGTCAGAAAATGTAAAGCAAACTACATCAGGAATCAAAATATACCTAACCTTTTTCAATTTGTCAATACAAATATGCTTACATAACAAGAAACTACACAATTATTAAGAAAAAAGGAAGACGAGGAAGGATACCAAACATAAATGTACTAATAAAATCACACTTTATCTTGAAGAGAAAATGAGGCAATGCGAGGGGGATGCAAGATACCATTAACTACTTTAAATCTTTATAGAGAAAGGTTGTTAATTGACCAAAATTTGTCTTTTTGTTTACTTTGCAAAGATTTGAAAAATTTGTTCAACACTCAGCATCAAATGATGTTTCTGTGACTCAGAGCAATAAAGGCTTAAAGAAGGTCATTTGTAGGTGCTCATTCAATGTTTAAGAAACTGTAGGTGCTCATTCATTTGTAGATGCTCATTCAATATTTAGGCATCATAAGGTTTCCACAGTTCCTAATTGTCCTACGGGATAGTCCACCGAAGTACAGCATGCAGCAAATTTGAACTCTTGAAATTAACATTTTGATCAGATAGTTTCTTTCAGTGTTAGCTTTGTTGAGCATAGTTAAAAGAAAAGAGAAGAAATCATAACTAATTCCCAATGTTGCTACGATTCTCTAAACGCACAGAAACCTGATTACCTATTTTCCTAACAGTATGCATAAACAGGCTCCCATATGGTTGAATAATTAGCTATGTATTTATGCAGAAAGTTCATATGAATTCTAATTCAAAAAAACTTTTACCTGCTCAGCAGTCCACAGCTTCGGCATCTGCAGTTTGCCTTTAAGTTGGTATCCTGTGAAGCCAAGATAATAATCAACAGACTTAGTCAGCTGTAAATGAGCCACACTCGTAGACAGAAAATTAGCATGTCCATTGCTGGTGACTGTATCAAAAACTTCTGCTTCAATGGTGAAGTTTTTAATAAACTCGTCTTCAGATACTTTCCAACTCCCAGCTTCTATTGAGCTTTCACTATTTATTGCGGAGTGGTCAACTTTCACTTCAACCTGGATAGCACAAGATAAAGCATTAAAACTAAATTTATGTACATACAATATTCATATTTGCTTACAGTCTTTGATATTATAAAGGTTTGAAAACGACTAGATAACAGGGGAACGTTAAACAATTGGTGTACACTACAAAAATGGTCGAGGATAAATTTTACAGGTTAACTTTACAGCTTCTAAGTTAAGCAGATCCTACTACTTGAATTATTCATGAAAGATAATTTAATTTTGCCAAGGCAAAGAAAAAAGATCTAAAGACTTTTATAGTCTTGTTTGAATTGAAGATAACAACACATCTGTGTTAAACATTTTTATCCGTTGCTTTCACCTCATTAAATAAAAATTGTAAGAAAGAGATACTCCAACATTTCCCATCCTAATCTAAGCTCTTTACCATTTCTTACAAGAAAAGTATGCATTAGGGGAAAGAATTTGGAAGCAAATGAGTATCACTGGTTATCAGAAGATTATAATAACCAGGATAAAAATGGTATCTTGTTTGAGAAATTACATGTAATGTATACGGAGAAAACAACATTCACATTGGACTTAGTGACACTGAAATACTACCTCATATAGATTCTTAAGATAACATTAAATTATTTTGATTTGATACACCTCAATACATCTTGTCATATATGCACTGTACACTGACTTCTTATAAAGATGTAGTCACATAGATCATGAAATCATAAAAAGGACTTGTGGTGTCACTAGATCCCTACAATGCTACAGTATTAGTAAGCCCATCTCATTTGAACAACTTAGCCACAAAAGGAGCGTGAAATTTGATTAACTATATCATTAAATAGCTAGATCAGTGATTTTCATGTTAAATGAGTCTCAGTGCTAAATTTCCAGATGGAACCATTGTTTTCATAAGTTTATGGTTGATGCCAAAGCGAATTTTATACTTCAATGAAGAATTTCTCTAACTATAAAAGATGAAACTACTACATTTACAGAAGTTGGGCAACACCTGCCAAAACCATTATAAAGTTTCTGACAGTTGCTCAATTCCATTTTCAAGTATAATTATATTTGAGTCACTAATGCATCATAGAGTAAGTTGAAAAGATGGTGGCTTCAATTTATAGAATATATGTCCCCATATCAGATGATGGACTAGCCTTCTCAGTATTCTGTAAAAGCACATAAACAGTTCGATATACCTGTATATCTGCACTGGAAAAATCTTCCACCAAGTTCGATTTGAAGAAGTAATCTGCAATAAAGACCTGCAGATTCATTGCAAACTTGAATAAATTACTAATACTGCAAGTACCGCACTACCTCAGACTTCGTTTGATTATTTGAAGGACTCCATTGAATTCCTCATAGCATCATATTTTGAACAGATTTGAACAGAATTTATTTCATGTTTAATCCAGTTTGGTTCGAAAAAAATTATCATTGCGGCGTGACCCATTAATCTTATAGCAGCAAACCATGAGGAAAATTTGTTTACAACCACTTAACACATAATGCTAGATTTTAAAAATCAAATTGTGGTAACTTGATCATAGGAGGTCTGTGATTGCAATATCTCAGTTAAACTATATAAACAGCTCGATATTACTACTATTCTCAGTGTCCAACTTAAGAGTACAAATATGCAGAAGAAACAGCATAGATATTGGTGAATATTTTATACCATCAATTTTTTTCCCTCATGAACATCAGTCACAAACAGCAGTTCATATCTAAAGTTGGTTGCATTAATCTCTATAAGATAATATCCTTGAAAAAAACAATATTCTAATGATTTCCCCTGTGGTGAGAAACAAACCTTTGGTTTAGCAAGAAGATGAACATCACGATGGATGCCAGATAACCGCCAGTGATCCTGATCTTCAAGGTAGGAACCATCAGACCATCTCAAAACTTGAACAGCCAAACAATTTCTCTGGTCAGATCCACATGGATGACAAAAATCGGTAATCTCAAATTCAGCTGGTAGCCTGCTGTCTTGACTAGCAACACAAGGAAGGAAAATTTATAAAACATATTTATGAAAAAATGAAATTATTTGCATGTGTAAACGAGCTTGTGTGTACATGCATGTGTATCATATGCATACTGCAAAAATATAAACAAATAAGCAAATAGGTATATGAGAACCACTTAGTCACACAAGAATTAACAATAATAAACCCTATAGCTGACCAACACAATCATGAAAGGCAAAATTACCAGTCTAATAGATGTAAATATAGAATGGAGATGTTAAATAGCAAGAATTGTATGAAACGCCAAAAAGTATTGACAACATGATTCACAAACCTATATCCAGTAGGCTTTCCATTTACCCATGTAAAGAAAGCAGAATCAACTGCTTCAAAATGTAAAAATATCCTACGACCTGCAGAAGAATTTTAAAGGATGGTTACAACCAAACAACAGAGCATACACCTACTTGTTACCTTTACTAATTTTGGAAGTGTTTGAAGCAATATTACAGTAGATCTAAAAATAAAAAAATTCTGGAAACATGAGCAAGTTGAAAAGAAAACATGGGTAATTGTAAGCACTAAAATGATTTACTTAAAGTTCATGACTCTCCCTAAAACCTCACCTTCCCATTCTTTAGGAAGGGAAAAGTATGTCCTGTAGCAGCCAGTGGGATTGTCTTCTGGAACTTTAGGTGGGTTAGGTGGAAATGCATAACCAGCATTTGTATAGATCGGCCTGTCAAATCCATGCATCTGCCAATTGGAGGGAACTGGTTTTATAGGAAAAGAAACATGTATCAACAAATACAATTTACAGCAAAGCTAGTTCTATAAGCACTAGAGAAACATACAAAAGAATTTGTCAATCCAAATACATAATACATTTTTAGAATTTTGAACCAAATATATGGTTCTGCACAAAAAAATAAAATAAAAAAATTGTACTACTTAACCTACTCTAAAATCAATTCTTTGGTGCAATGGCGGCGATTTTATGACACGGACTTTCAGCTGATGGTTGGCGTTTTAAAGTATTAGAGATTTTTTTTTTTTTTTTGTATGCTATACACTATAGGTCTAGCACAAAACATGGTGATACCACATAGCACAAATATCGAGTCCGAAGAGTGGAAATGGAGGACATATATCCTATCTGGTCAGCCTTATGAATTCCAACAAAATCCTTTTGCAACAGGCAAATAACTCCTATTTTTTTAACTTCAATCTTTGTTGCAAGATATTTCACTTGGATCTCTAATACATATGAATTACATTTGAATAATATGTCAGGTGATATTGGTATTTTAATCCACACATTATTCAGTAATTTAAAATCCTACTCCCAAGTTCTCTGCTCAAATCAATCCCTTAACCTAAATGCAACCTTAGGTGGGCTAATGACTATATTAACTGCAAGAGCTAGAACCATGGTTGAGCGAGAGACCAATATAATCCCTCCTAATCTTGAAAACAATCAATCTAAAGTATCAGTGTGTAGTCTAATACACTAGAATTCTTCTTGAAATAGACAAGGTAGCATTGTTAGACCACAAAGGGAAACAGACCACACTTAGCACAAGACGAATTCGTTATTGCAACAACATAAAGCAAAGATGTTACCAGGTATAGTATTCCACGAAGAATCTTGAAATGAACTATCATAAAATTCAGAAGGAGCATCACTAGGACTGGAGGCAAGGAAAAATTTCCAAATTCCAGATAAAGACTTGACGAAAGGCAGGTCCTTGACCCAATATCCAGCACAGTCCAGTGCCTTAGCAACAGCATCGTCATCCCAAACAGCTTCTTTTGACACCAAGAGAGACACTTTGTTGCGTTCATACCAATACCTTAGAGACCCTAACCAGATCAAAATTTGGCAGATATATGAGATCCACATAGTTTAATGTCAGAAGAAAAGGCACCAAAAGGGAACATGAAATTAACTAATCAACCCCTTAAGTAGAATGGTCTAAAAACAAGTTGACCTCCTTATAGGGACTAATGTGGAAATATCTTAAAGTAATTAAGCAGAACACGATGAACACCTTCAACAGATTCATGGCAATGCATTGGAACATGAGCATCTCTCTTCCTCCACTTGAAGAAAGATGGATCTTCCCATATCTTGTATCCAAATTGGCCAACCAATGAACCCATGTTAAAGAACCAAAACCTATAGCTGGAAAGAGGGAAAACGATGAGAAACAAACATAAATTTATCAAAAACTACGCTGAAGATGACATCAAAAGCATTTTAAATTGCATGAGTAAAGCGATTACGCTACAACAGTAACACAACAATAAAAAAAAAAAAAAGCTTGAACTACGTTAACCAAATGTATTTGCATCAGTTAGTATAAAGTGTGATCAAGTCTAGAAGCCAGATTTGCTGAATATTTAAGGAAATTTCCAAAATGGGCAAACTCTTAGTTATCTTAGCAATGAAAGTATGAAACACCTCCAAGATGGATATGCTTTCTTAGCACATAATGCTAAATGCTTAACACATCCCAACCCATTTTTCAAGCATATAATGCCAACAACCAAAAACAGAAGGATTTTCAAAGACTACTGGGAGATCAAACCAATGTAATTGGAAGTTTTATAGCTATGCCTTCAATTTAATTACGACATTCATACTAATAATGAAGCTAAGTGATGATACAGTGAAAATTGACTACAAACTTCACATTAAATAAACACCCCAATCATTTCCTTCACCAACTCACCATACATTTACACACTGAGAGACGTCATATGTACTTCACATAGTATTCTAAATCAATTCGAACCTACCGATATTTGCATGTTATAACTGTATATATATACACACAGTCAAAATCAGCAATCAGGTTTTAGCAATTTTTAGCAGAGAATGGACTCATTATATCAAACTATGAGGAGCAGGCATACTATTCATCAAAACTAGGAATTCCGTCAAAAATCAAGAAATCACGAGAGAGAGAGTACCAAATGATGTTGAAGATTTGAAGTAGAAATGGCCGTGAGAATGGCGGGATCAGGGGTGAAGAAGGGGCGCACATGTCTTTTTAAATAGATGTTTAGATTTTGAGCTATATTTATTTATTGTGAGGCCCTCTATTTTTTAGGAGATTCAATGTTTGGTCCTTAAATTTTGTCTTAATAAAAAAGGCGCACCAGGAGTTTGGCGCAACGTTTTGCACGTGGAACAATTAACAAAAGCTTATCCATATATATACGGGAGTGTATTTGCAACTACACGTTTTTTGAACAAAAAATTTAAGCTTCTAATTTAGGAAATAATAAGTCATGAGTGATCGAAGTAGTATTAATGGATGAATATTAATTTATATTAGTTTGTAAATCGTTTTATGATGATACCGTTTCATACAACACAAATTCTAAGCATGAATTCAAGTGCATAGCATGCATTTGGATTTTAAGTTCAATTTGACTTTAGTTTTGATTTTTTTTTCAAAACACATCAAACTGTGTATTTTTTTTGCAATTGGGGTGTTGTTGATGTCTTGGGGTATTACTGATATCTTCTTGAAGTATTACTGATTATTTTATTGGGTTATTGTTGATTTCTGCTTTGAGTATTTAAAAAAAAAAAAAAATACAAACACATATTATACACTCAAGTGTATGCTAAAACTACTCTTCATACAAATATTTGTCTTTTAGAAATCAGTAGTGGGTATTGTTCGAAATTTCGAATATATAGTATTTGGATAGTTTCTAAAAATATATAAAAAAAAAAAAAAGATGGCTAACTTGCATAATTATCTCCTTAAAAATGTGTTAAAATGCTAAGAACTGTAAATAAAATTATACTTTCTCGGTCCGTAAAAAATAGCTTTGGTTGTTTTATTTGTTCGTCCACAAAAAATAATTTTGTTTCTAAAATTGAAATAATTATGATAATTAATGTACTCAACTAATCACAAAAATGATTTATTGTATAAATTTTTGTGATGTAATTTAAGGTTTTCTATAAATTATCCATAATAATTTTGACCAATATTTATTAATTAAAAATTTGTTAAACATAACTAAATTTTTGTGACGTGATTTAAGGATTCCTATTAACTTTTTATGAGTAAGTCTAATATGAAACCGTTTCATGTGAGAATGGGTATAACTAGGATTTTGATTTAAGAATTTCTATTAATTTTGGTGAGAGTTAATTTATGTTGTTTTATGTCATAAAACAGTTTTATACAAGTTTTTGTCATTATTCATAAACGATGGGAGTGTGGATGTAATAGGTATATTTAACTTTTTTCTTTCAATTGTTAGCATTAATTTTGCCATAATTATATTAAATGATGGTAATTAAGTATAATAAATTCAACTAATCACAAAAATGATTTATTGTGCTAAATTGTTGTGACGTGATTTAAGGTTTTCTATCAATGCTCCATAAATGCTGTGAAATTTCCAATGTACTAATAGGTATATTTGACTAATTATTTTAATAATTATTAATATTGCCATAATTATATTAAAATATGGTATTTAATATAATAAACTCAACTAATCACAAAAATGTGATTTATTGAAATCTGCTTGATTTTTGTGAGAAATGTGTTATTTCTCTAAAAAAAAAATAGTTTTGTTTCTTAAAATTGAAATAATTAAAGTAATTAACATACTCAACTAATCAAAAAATAATAATTTATTGTACTAAACTTTTGTGATGTGATTTAGGCTTCCTATAAATTCTCCAAAGTAATTTTTATCTATATTATTAATTAAAAAAATTTATTTAAAAATTTGTTAAACATATCTAAATTTTTGTGACTGATTTAAGGTTTTCTATTAATTCTTCATAAACAATGTGAGTGTGGATGTTATAGGTATATTTGACTTTTTCTTTCAGTTGTTAGCATTAATTTTGCCATAATTATTTTAAATGATGGTAATTAATACAATAACTCAACCAATCACAAGATGATTTATTTTGCTAAATTTTTGTGACTGGATAAGGTTTCCTGTCAATGCTGTGAAATTTGGATGTAATAAGTATATTTGACTATTTATTTTAATTGTTACTCCCTCCATCATTTATTATTTGTCCTATTTTATTCATTTACGTAGATTAATTTTCTCATTTATTAGGATATCAAAAGACATTTATTCTTATTTATTATTTTTATTTATTACAAAATGATGATTTGTAGGTAAAAAATGCATTCATATTAGTTTTGAGTAACAATTAAAAAGAGACATTATTTTGAATAAAATTGGACAGTTAAAAAGGGATGGAGAGAGTATTAATATTGTCATATGGTATTTAATATAATAAACTCAACTAATCACAAAAATATGATTTATTGAAATCTGTTCGATTTTTGTAAAAAAAATGTGCAAATTATTTGTATCATAAATTATTCATATCTCTCTGCGTCTCCATCTCATTTTCTCTCTCTCTATCTCTTTATAAATTTTATTTATTAGATAATATTTTTTTATAAATAAATTGTAAATTATAAAATAGTATGAATGAAAATATTAATAACATTAAAAAACTACTACTGAAGAAAATGTATTAGATGTATCATGTATCTCCATTCAAAACACATGTTCATTAAGAATAATTTCATATGTCTATTAATTAATTTATTTTTATATTGAAAATAAATCTTAAATCAGTCCTCTGAGAATTCCAATAAAATTGATTTTTTTTTAAGACGTCATGAGGAATTGGAGGTGTTGAACAAGATACATGCACTCGGATGTCTTATATCTTGTAATAATTGCAAAAATTAAATATCTAAATAACAGTTTACAAAAATTAATAATGAAAAATTTTCATTCCACATTCAACATCAATATCAATATGAATAAAAAGGAAGAATAGCAGAAAAGAAAATAAAGATCAACACAGTATAGAATGAAACTGATTTATACATTTAAAGGTATAAATAATTTCACTAATACCCTAAATTATATATCTAAATAACATTTTACAAAAATTAATAATGATAAATTTTCATTCAACATGCAACATTAATATGAAAAGAAAAAGAAAGAATAGCAGAAAAGAAAATAAACATCAAGATAAAGTATAGAGTGAAACTGATTTATACATTTAAAGGGTATAAATGGTTTCACTAATACCCTAAATTAAATATCTAAATAACATTTTACAAAAATTAATAATGATAAATTTTTATTCCACATGCAACATCAATATGAAAAAAAAAGGAAAAATAGCATAAAAGAAAATAAAAATGAACACAAAGTATAGAGTGAAACTGATTTATACACTTGGTTAATCCCTGCGTACTACGCGGATTACTATAACACACTTTTATAATGATTAATTCTCTTGTGCACTTGGTGTATAGTGCACTCACTCAATAATTGAGGTTGTGTATACTGAAAAGTATGATTTGATTACACTGAAAAGTATGGTTAGATTACACTAAAAAAATTACACTTAAAACCTATTTTTAGTGTAAACTTTTATGTGTAATCTGACCAAACTTTACAATGTAATATGCCTACACTTTTAAGTATAAACAACCTCAATTATTGAATGAGTGCACCGTACACCAAGTGTATATGAGAGTGTGCCTTGTGTATTAGTTTTAGAGGGTGTTTGCAAACATTGTAGGAGGTATTGTAGAAGGGGATTGTTGGTGTATACTGTATAGCAAACTTTTGTTGGACTTTTATGGATATATTCGATTTCCTTATTATATGGAATAAACGGTTTTTCACATTATTGCATTCTTATGAATTGTTTGTATGTCTGCTTATCTTATATTATAGATAATGTGGTGGGTTTGTAGTCACACAGAAGATCACATTGTCGGTTCCTTATAAGATATAAACAGTATTCACAACTGAGATAGTTGTGGACATAACTATTGGTATAAGTTGTAGTATAAACTTCTTGGTGGCTTGTCTTGGCCATTAGTTTATACTAGTACGCTATGTCGTATTGAATGGATCACAGTTAAGACATGTTCTTCTATTCTGACTGTCATGAAGAACTAAAGGTCTTGGTGACTCTTGTAATTCTTAACTCTAAGTGTGATATCTAGATGTGTGGAGCACTTATTCACTATGTTGATTTACCATGAGTGAGAATCTTGTTAAATTCAACACACTATGTATTTTGGGTAGTGGCACCGTTCTCACGGTGTCTATTCTTTAGCATTAGGGCACCGTGTCCTGGTGATCCAGGTTGATGACGTCCTCTTGAGAAAACTCATAAAGAATTGTCGTATTAAATCATGCAAGTGGATTTAATCCGTACGACAACAAGATTGAGTGGTACTACTCAAGGAGTAATATATGTTAATTAATTAAAGCAATCGGAAGCTTTAATAAGTAATTAACATGCGAAATCTTTAACACAGAGAATTATAGAGTCTAATAGAAGCTCTAATTCGGTTCGGGATAGGACGGGAGTGCAACATTAATTCTCTAGTGGAATGAATTAATATTCACGGGCCAAATAAATATTCTGGACTGAACATAAGTGTATTTAGGCCCGTGAGGAGCCCAAACCCTATACCTTCTAATAGATCTCTAGTCTGGCCCATGAAATCTAAGGAGAATATATAAAGGGAACTTAATTTCGTCCAAAAACCTAACACTTATATTGCAGCAGCCGAAATTAATGATTAGGGTTTTGAGAAGACGAAATTTGGAGCTCCACGTTCGAACACAAGAAATACTTATTTTAAAATTTACTCTCGCATAATTTTAATTTTTTAAAAGTGTTTTTAAGTTGGTAATATGGTTTTCGAACACGCCTTAAGACTACTCCCATCAGTGGGAGGTCGCGACTCAAGGTAAGATAAAAAACAAAAAAGAAAGAAAAAGAAATTGAAGATTGCAACTTGAAGGGTGTAGGGGCGCAACCCCAACCTTCACGAATGGTTGGGTTGCCCGATGAAAACTTGACATGTAGCACAATATAATTGGATGATTAGATTTTATGAGATAAAATGTATATTGTAAATATTGTGGATAATAAGTTAAAAATATATCAAAATTCGTATTTTTCAATCTCTATAAATAGACACCAATATTGATATATTTTAAACATAATCTCATATCCTCTATTTTCTCCTCTATTCTTTAACATTTTATCTCTTGATTTCTACCATGGAATTAATATATGGCAAGAACTTGGAACTAGTTAGGAATTAATATGTAATTTGCATCTTTTGTATTTGTAATTTTTTTTATCTCGTGCATCTATTTGTAGTTTGATTTATTTATTTTTAATTTCGTATTTCAACTATTGTAATTGTAATTTCATTATTATATCTTTTTCTAAATATGTTTTAAACTGTTTTTCTTAATATCACTATAAATTTAAAATATTAAATTAATTTATGTATTTTTTATACATTTTAGATATAATAAAAACTGATTATAAAATATACTCCCTCCATCCCAGTTTTATTTTTCCGTTTGACTGTGCGCGGAGTTTAATGCGAGAGTTGAATTTTAGTATTTAAATGAATAAAGTAGTATTGAGAATGATGAATGGTGAATAAAGTAGTATTTAAATGAATAAAGTAGTATTGAGAATGGTGAATTGTGAATTGTGAATAAAGTATTATTTAAAAGAATAAAATAGTTTCTATTTTAGGATGAGAAAACAAAATTGGGATGAACCTTTTTGGCAAATAAGAAAACAAAAGTGGGACGGAGGAAGTATTTAATTAATAAATAATAAAATAATTATTCTTATTTTAGATTGGGTTAGGATAGGTTGTGAATGTAAGTATAAAAAGGATAAAGTTAAATTAAGTGGTAGGTTTTATAAGTGGGCAGAAAAAAAAATTAATATTCTATTTTAGATTGAGCGAGGGGATTATAGATGTGGGTAGTCTTAGTTGTATGGTGCGACCGTGTATAGTTAAGAACACCAAATTATATATGAATTGTTGAATGGTATTAATTGTTTTTATTAAAGAGTATTAGTTGTTTTCATTGAAAAATATTTGTTGTTTATTGATTTTCAGTAAAAATAATTAATATTTTTTAACGGAAACAACTAATAACCTTCAACAATTCATTTATGCACCAATTTTATTCTATTCCATAATAATATTCAATTAATTAATTGTACTTAAAATAATTTCAAACAACTAGAAATCTTTAATAATTAAAATTATTTAACATAATACTTCAATGTTTAACATAATAATAATAAAAAAATAGTATTTCGGTTCGTTCAATGACATTGATCATTATTAAAATGGAGTCGAAATTATTATATAGCAAACAACACAAAGATCAATTCCGGGCTTTAAGGTTTTAATATTATATATAAATTTTTGTACTCAATATTGTAAAATACACATGAAAATACACAAAAATATAGTGGAAAACTCCTGGTTTGGTATGTCTCCAGATGTAGTCATTCATGACGAACTGAGTAAACAAATCGGTGTTTCTGTTTACGCTCTTTATTTTACAACACGTTATCAGTACAAATGTTCTGAATCAAAAAGTGTGTAAGTTTTTATTTTCGTCTTCGTTGTTTTATCTTTTTGGATACTGAATTATTCATTCGAGTGCATTAATTATTGTGCTTCCTTTCGAAAATACATGCAAGATGGAATATTCGTATTGCCTCGATTTTGTTCAGCCTTGTGGGTGTTTTAGTAGAATTAATTGTGAATGTATTTTTTTTTTTTTGAGAAATTATAAGTTTTCCTTGGGTCAGATGCCCATCAATTTGAATATAATTCCCTTTCGCACTAAGGAACTAACGTCCAAGTTCCAGCCACTGTACATTGTCATGGCGTCCTTTAATAATTGTTAAACTGGCCCTAATTTCCGATACAAGAAGTATGTTTCTTTGCTATCCTTGATCTCTTTTCTTGTATACTTATGTATGCATTTGGTACATGCTCGTATGAAGAAATCGTAATCCGTATTTGCAAAATATTTTTGTTCTAATTAATCTCACTAACAGTTGTTTTTAAAAACTGGATATGTATATGAGATGGAATTCTCAAGAGATTGTTTAAGTACGTAATTGTATTAAAAATTCACTACTCTTTTAATTTATTGGTTAATTTATTTTTGTGTTGAGAATTTTTATTACTATTAAATTGACAATTATTCCCTTGGAGACGTGCTTAAGGCCGAGTTTAGAAAGCGACATCTAGGAACCCTTATTATTGGGTTCCACTCTGGTAAAGTGGCTAAATCCCTTTTAAATTTCAGCAAATAGAACTGTTTGTCGCGACATGGGCTTGAAAATTATTTGCTGTAGAAATTAGGATTTATGTGAAAATCCTTGTGTGTCTATTATTATCTTTGCTGCTAATTTAATTCACTCAAACAATGCCCAAAATTTTCATATGCAGGTTTGCATGAAGCAAACATGAGCATTGACTAAAATTTGAACTTGAATAGTTGCTTCTACTTGTATAACTATTTATATGAATTAAATTTACATTATTAGTTATAGTCTGCATATATTGTCTGGGTAGGCGGCACCCAATATTTGTCGGACCGTAAATCATGTTTGGGTAGACGATATTTGCTCTTTTGTGATTGAGCATGTTCAATATTCTTTCTCCTTTGTTAATAAATATTCAAATCATATGTCTTACCATATCCATTTAAAACGTAGTGAAAATGCTTAGTATTACTAAGATAAAGATGGTAATAACTACGTGACATGGGTCATAGATGTTGAGATTCATCTCGTCTCATCCTAATTAAGCGGAATCATTGTCCATGGTCTCAAATCCACTGATGCCCAGAGGGCAAAATCGTTGATTTATCTCAGGTATCACCTAAAATCAGGACTTGAAATATGAGTACCTTACTGAGATGGACCATAGTATTTTATGGATATCCCTGAAGGATTGTTTCCATCAACAAAATGATATAATCCTCCCTCAGGCACAATACGATGGGCTGAACCTCCGGTTTCAAGATTTAAATCTATAACGGAGTACAATTCTACCTTGCATCGTATTGTATCTCATTAAAAATTATGTCAGCAGCAAATTACTAAGGCTGGGTTGATACAGAAAATCTTATCAACATTCCATACTAGTAACCTTGTACTCCAGCAGCAGTACACCTCTCACTCAGAGCTAATTTCTGCACTTTTAGTGGCAGAAAAACACAACCAACTCCTGATGAGAAATCGCAATGCTAGACCGGTTAGCTCACAAGCAGTGCCTGAAGCACATGTTGTAGCTCAAGAGAGCTTGAGTGGGCGTAAGCGTGGAAGGGAGGATCTCCGCAACTCCAAACACTTGGTTGAGGTTTATCGAAAGATACAAAAGGACAACAAGGGCAAGGCCCCTCACGGTGAATCTCACCATGCTAGTCTGCCTGAAGCAGATTTTGACATAGACAACGATGATCTTTTGAACTTAGAGCTCGAAGATTTTGGAGACAGAGAGTGATTTATATAATTGGACATTATTAGTATCTTGACTTGGGCATTGAGATTCGTCTTGCTTCATTTGGGACAAATATAATGAAATTTTGACTACATCTTTGCCCAGAAGATAGATGCGCTGATTAAATTCTCCGATATCATCTCAATAAGATATCACTTGTTTATGGAAAATCCCTGAAGGATTATTTTCATCAACAAAAAAACTAATATCTTATTGAAAAGGAAATCGTTGTTTAAAAAAATTCCTAAAGGATTATATTCATCGACAAATATTGAATAATATCGATAGCAGATAATATCGATAGATGAAAATTACGACTGATGCTAAATAATTGTTGAGGTGGTCGAGATCGAGAATTCCCCAAGTGAATCTCAGCATACCAGTTTGCCTGAAGCAAACATGGACATTGTCAGTGATATGCATTAAAGACTATGAGTTGTCAAGATACATAATGTCATTATTTTATGATTTCTTTATGCATGTTATGACTATATGCTTTGTCATAATTAATATTTGCAAAAAATTACAACTTAATTACCAGATATCTTTATCAACTCCAGCAGAGTTACTGAATCACATATTTATATAGAAAATCCCCGGTTAAAATTGATGTCCTAGAAGGACAAAATATTACATGCTAATGAATCTAAAGCACGCCTGAAGCGTGGAAGACCTCAGTAACAAAATCCAACCTCCTGAAGAGTTGTAGATGTGGTCTTAAAATCTAATTTAGATTCATACAAACTATAGCATGAGCGCTTAGTCCATCTAAAATAATAATGTGATATGTCGGATTTTGTCTAAGTTCATTGGGTATAATACGTCAAACCCTTTCGTAAATAAATTTATTTATATGGCATGTACTAAGGGTGAACTTAGAGTACGGCTGAATCGTACCAAAGTTGGAATTAAATCTCCCATTTTTTGAATGGTTTCATAGAGATATTTGTGGATAGATTATCCTAGTATGGGGACCATTTTGATAGTTAATGGTCATAATTAATGCTTTCACACGGTAGACTTATGTATGCTTGTTATCCACCTGCAATCACGCTTTTTACCAAGCCTATTGCAAAACTATTGAGTTTAATTCTCATTTCTCAAATTATCAAATTAAATCCATTTGAATGGATAATGTCAGTAATTAAGCTCGCATTGACAGCATTCAATGTTTATTATATAGCATTGGAAAATTAAAGTGAAGCATTAAGTCTCTTACGTCTACACCATAATGGTCTAGCTGTGTCTGTAATATAATGCATCAAACTAATCGCTAGACCGTTATTACAAAGTTTCAACTTCGATACATGTTAGGGGCATGAAATTTACATGTAGCTACTCGAATTCAAATTCGACCCACTGCATATTATTAATACTCTCCTCTACAATTAGTGCGCAGAAAATGACACATCATTTCCCATATGCGCGCATTCTATTGTGCAGTACGCGTACCACCACAACATGTTAACAGCCTTATTGGCTGACTGCATAATTAATGAAGAGTCTATTCTCGATATTAGGGGGAGATTAGAATCCAAAAAATTAAATTAATGCTGAGAAGTTTCCTTGAAGGAAACAGATCGAGATATTTTCCTTGAAGGAAAAAGACCAAGAAATTTCCCTAAAGGAAAAAGGACTTCGATATTTAGACTCATGCACTAGTTAAACTGAACTTGAAGTTCAAAAGATAAGTAACTTGCAATATATAGCAAGTACTCTGCCAGATGCGTTTACTGACCACAAAGGTGTGACTAAATCGCACATACCTGATGTAAATGTACCCCAAAGGGAAGATGTCCCTATGAAAACGAGTATGCATGCCCCCACACACCAGAAGCGTAAAGGACTTATAAAAGAAACGAACACACCTAGAATGAAAGCTAGTAAAACTGGTTAGTCAAACTTGAAATCTCCAAAAGAGATTCGTCTAGAAGACAAAGAATCCTAGTAACAAAGCACGTGCACAAAATGACCTAATACTAGGATTGTAGAATGACCAGATCAAATACATAAGGGAAATGATGTGAATCTGGTTAATATGAGATCAATAAATGAATACAGGAGAAACAATATAAATTTATTATCGACAACATATATGTGTCCACAATTGTTCTTTCTAAAATCTGGATCCAGTACCTAAGTTGGGTGCCCGAAGCACTTTGATTTGGGTGCAATAAGGAAGAAACAAAAATGTGGCAGAGCTAAACTTGCTAAAAAAAGGTTTGGTTCTATCGTACGTACACTCGAAAAGTTATCCCTGTTGGATAATGAGTGTTTACACGAAAACCAAAATGAAAATAAGGTGGTGAGCGAGATTAATAGCTTTAGGGTTTTCGCAGAAACTCATGATTTTCACAGAGACCCATGATTGTCTGTGATCAAACATATTCCCCTGGTATGAACAAATAAAGTTATGCTAATCACTGGCAGCTAAAATAAAATGCAGCTAATGGACCTTGAAACCGCATATTTTATATGGTTATTACATGTCAATATTTATATCCCTGGTGGATTTAAGATTCCCCAGATGAGGAATGATGAAAACCGTAGTATGTATAGTTAATGAATACCCCAGATGGTGGATTTACGATTCCCCACAACACGTTAACAGTCATGTTGGCTTACTACATAATTAATGAAAAGTCTATTCTCGGCATTAGGGGGAGATTAGAATCCAAAAATTAAATTAATGCCGAGAAGTTTTCTTGAAGGAAATAGATCGAGATATTTTTCTTGAAGGAAAAAGACCAAGAAATTTCCCTAAAGGAAAAAGGTCTTCGATATTTAGACTCATGCACTAATTAAATTGAACTTGAAGTTCAAAAGATAAGTAACTTGCAATATATAACAAGTAATCTACCAGATTCGTTTACTGACCACAAAGGTGTGACTAAATCGCACATACCTACTGTAAATGCACCCCAAAGGGAAGATGTCCCAATGAAAACGAGTATGCATGCCCCTACACGCCAGAAGCGTAAAGGACCTATAAAAGAAACAAACACACCTAGAATGAAAGCTAGTAAAACTGGTCAGTCAAACTTGAAACTCCAAAAGAGATTCGTCCAGAAGACGAAGAATCCTAGTAACAAAGCACGTGCATAAAATGATCTAATACTATGATTGCGGAACGACCAGATCATATACATAAGGGAAATAATGTGAATCTGGTTAATATGAGATCAATAAATGAATACAGGAGAAATAATATAAATTTATTGTCAACAACATATTTGTGTCCACAATTGCTCTTTCTAAAATCTAGATCCAGTACATAAGTTGGGTGCCCGAAGCACTTTGATTTGGGTGCAATAAGGAAGAAACAAAAATATGGCAGAGCTAAACTTGCTAAAAAAAAGTTTGGTTCTATCGTACGTACACTAAAAAAGTTATCCCTGTTGGATAATGAGTGTTTACACGAAAATCAAAATGAAAATAAGGTGGTGAGCAAGATTAATAGCTTTAGGGTTTTCGCAGAAACCCATGGTTTTCACAGAGACTCATGATTGTTTGTGATCAAACATATTCTCCTGGTATGAACAAACAAAGTTCTGCTAATCACTGGCAGCTAAAATAAAATGCAGTTAATGGACCGTATAAACCGCATATTTTATATGGTTATTACATGTCAATATTTATATCCCAGGTGGATTTACGATTCCCCATATGAGAAATGATGAAAACCGCAGTATGTATAGTACAAAACTACGAAGGTCATTACATGATCTAAAAACAGTCAGATCAAATATGGTACGATCGACTTAGTGAATTCCTCCTGAAGAAGGAATATACAAACAATGAAGTTTTTCCTTGCGTATTTATAAAGAAATCACAAAGTGGTTCTTGCATTATCTCCGTCTATGTTGATTGTAACGCCCCGAATCCGGAATACATTAATTGTATCGAATTCGAGGTGCCACTTGTGACTAAAAATACGAACTATAAAATTTTTGATACAAAAATGGATAATAAAATCAGAGATGAATTTTATGCAGCGGAAGAATGAGTAGAGTAATATTTATAATATATTTCTCACATATATATATATATATAAAGCTTAATATCAATAGTATCATTTTATTTAAGTGGGGAACTCTGTGTCGTCTCTATTACTGTCCTTGCTCCACGAAATCATAATCTGCAAGGGTTGTAAAAAGGGGGCGTGAGATTTGAATTCTCACGTGTGAGTGATTTGCAACGTCATGGGATTGGTAAATCCGAAGTATATTAAATTATACTCATTGAGAAAGTATATACTTTATTTAAGCAGTTGACATATGAGTATGAATAACATACAACACAAAAGTAACAAGATCACGTAACAATTAATTGGGCATAACAGGATTTCACATCATATAATTGATATATCACAAGTTTATTCACAGTAAGGGACAAAGCCCAAAATCGTTTTCAAGTATCGGCTCAAACTGCCAAAATCATTTTCAACACATTGTGAATCTCCCCCAAACCGTCTCCCACCAACAAATCATTCATTCATGTGACCATGAATCTGATTTATTATTATCACTCATGGTCACCACAAATAATATCAGCGACCATGAATCTGACCTATTATCACTCATGGCCGTACGTGTCAATCCACAAACAAAACTGCTGCACATCAAATCAATGATTACTCGCTTTCCTCTTTCCCATAAAACTGTCATTTCAAATTGTGGGGAGAATTCACATATTTCACACTTAAATTGGTTCATGCTCAAATAATGCCCTTAATCATGCAGTCGTGATTAATTTGAATAGAAACAATAGATATTTGTATCATATATAAATATATCACGTAATTCGAATATTTATATTATAGGGATACATTTATGTTGGATTAATTGTTTTAGATTTATTTAGTCGAGTTCAGAGTATACCAGCACAACGTATTATAAGCAGATCGATCAACATATCATCACCCACCTGTTTACTCCGGGTCCCGAGAGTGATACGTTAACAGACCCCTCGTGCGTATCCCGAATAGTACAGAATCCTAGTACGAAATCATTTGATTAAAAGTTGACCTTTGAATTATTAGAAAAACTTGAGAGTTTGTGTTACGAGAATCGAGAAAGTTGTGGTCTTATAAGCTTTTAAAAGGACTTGCTTAAGGGTCACACCCTATTTTGATAAATACACCACTTCTAAAAAGGTGAGTGTATTGAAGGAGTGTATTTACTAGTATACTTGTGGTATGACTATTTCGATTACTACAAAACAATTTTTTGATAAGTACACCCCTTTTTAAGAGGAGGTGTATTAGGGGGGTGTATTTACTAATTTCTGTTGTGTCCTTAACAAAAGCCTTATATAAAAGAATTAAAAGTATAAGAATTTATATTTTATAAAAACTTCCTATTAAAACTTATTAATAACTTGATTTTTCTAAGAAATTTATATTATAACTAATATAGTTTATAAAAAAGTATTTTTCTTTTCTAATTTTAGTAACACTTCTAAAACAAAGGAATTATATTAAATTTTCCCAAAAATACTCCTTTTTCATTTGTTATTGATTTGGAAATATTAAACGACTTATCTTTTCGTTCCTAATTCTCTAACAGTCGCACAAGGGGAAGACGAGTTTCCCTTTGTCTCAACTAACACTAAAACAAACTAATTTCATCACCATATCATCAGCTAACCAAACCAAACTAATTCATCCATTCAATAATACCCTCCAACTAAAACAACAATACTAAACAGCTAAACCAACAATACTAAACAACTAATTCAATAATATTAACCAACTAAGTCAACAACACTAATTCATCAATTCAACAACATCTAACCAAAACAGTAGGAATTCCAACAACAACAAAGTCCATCTACAAGCTCACAGGCTTCAAATCCAAAACTATCATTCTAAACTTACAAAGTCTCAACAAGGAACTAAAAATTCCTAATCCAACTATTACGAGAATTAGAGAGAAAATTAGTAATTCTTACGAGTCCGGTTCGTGGTGGTAAGCGGACGGCCTAACGTCGTCGTATAAGGATTTGTTCGGTTAATCGGGCGGCCTAACGGCGTTGTCTAGTGATTCGGTTGTTCATCGGATTATTTCGGCAGCCTAACGACGTCGTCTCGATTCCTCCAAAATCAAACGGGCAGCGGTTCATTACAACGACATTTCAATTAACACGAAAGAAAAGAGTTGTGAGATTAATTGAAAGGGCTAAACGAAAATCCATGAAATTGAATAAGAAACGGAAATAGATGAGACGAGACTCACCCCAAGAAAACGGGCGAATCGGCTTCGACGGTTAGGGCGACAGTGGCGCTGGGTCTCGTCGGTGGAAGAAGGGAAAGGAGTCGACGTGGCGCTGGTGGCGGCGTTGCACGGCGGCGCTCTGCTTGGAGGCGCGAGCGGTGGCTGGGCTGAAGGCGGCGCGACGGGCTGAGGCGACGGCGTCGCGTCGCGAAGCGGGAGGCGTGCGGTGGCGCCGGGGTTCGTCGCGACGGCGGAAGATAGAGGAGAACGTCGGCGCTGCTTGGTGGCGCGACGGCGACGGGCATCGCTCGGAGGTGGCTCTCGGCTGGAGGCGTTGGTGGTGTGAGGTACGGCGGTCGGCGACTGGGGAAGAAGAGAGGCGAGAGAGAGAGAGAGAGGACTGGTGCTTTCTGAGAGAAATTTCGAAAGAGAGAGGAGAGAGGAAAGGAAATTCTGAGAGTGAAATTTGGAAACTGATTTGGAATTTTAAGGATAGGGACGGTTCTATTTATAGGGAAATATCTCTATTTAATTAAAATTAAAAGAAGGGATAATTTATGTGGGTGAGAGAAACGGATTTGAGGAAGCTGATCCCTGTGGAAATCTTGTTATTTGAAATCCGTATCCACGGAGGTATACTTACTATTAAAGAAAAAAGTTAATTAAGAGAAGGAAAGGATTCACACGGTAGGAATAGATTTCATAAGATTTCCTTGTACTAACTAAGAAATTAATTGGGGTTTGTTTGGTCACGCTTAAAAATTAGAAATTAATACTATTTTAATACTCCATTAATATTTTAAAGTATTTTAATTATTCTCAATAAATTATACGGATCGAAATCCTTATTTCAAACTTGAATATTTAATTTCTCGTAGTCCTTTATTCGTTTGAAAGGTTCGATTCCTTTCTTCGAATTTAGGAATTTATGAAATGGTATATATATTTAAATTACACAGTAGCACACAAAATAATAAAATTAAAAGAAACAAAGATAATAATATAAAATAAAGTTTCTAGCAAAATAAAAGGTATAAAACGGGACGGGGTATTACATTGATGACCTAAATATAATCGGAACATGCAAGAAGATTGAAGACGTTAGTTCAATCTTAAAAGCTAAATTTGAAATAAAGGTCTTTGTAATAACCAGATATGGTCTCAACCTGCTGTTCGAGCATTTCCCTGAAGGAAAATTAATTCGTGCATTTTGCTGAAGGAAAAATAAATTCAAGTATTTCCCTCAAGGAAAATTAAATTTAAGTATTTCCCTGAAGGAAAATTAATTCGAGCATTTCCCTGAAGGAAAACTGAATATAATATCTTCCTGAAGGACGAATGAATTTTATACACCAGTTAACCTACTTGAAAAAGTTATTTGAGAGATCCTATATGGATAAATCTCATCCACTTAATACATCTATGGTAGTTCGATCCTTGAAGTGGATAAGGACCCATTTAGGTCCAAAGAAGATACAGTGGATATTATAGGACCGAAAGTTGCTTATCTAAGTGTTATTTGGTGCATACTTTATCTCGAAAACTGCACCAGACCGGATATCGTATTTGCGGTAAATTTGCTTGCGAGATATAGCGCTTCCCCTACAATGAGACATTGGAATGGTGTTAAACACATTCTATGATATCTCAGACTAATTATATTTTTCTTTGTGGTGATACTGTGATCTCATGGAGATCCATTAAACGATACATTTCCCACTGTCATCTATGAAGACAACACAGTTTGTGTTGCACAAATGAGCAATGAGTATGTTAAGAGGAACTTAACGAAACATATTTTCCTGAAATTCTTCTTCCCATACGAACTCCAAAAGAGTGACGAAATTACCATACAACAGGTGTGATGTAGTGACAATCCAACAGATCTGTTCACTAAGTCCCTACCTAACTCTACTTTTGAAAAGTATTTTTATGGTATTGGGATGCGAAGACTTAGAAAGTTGTTATCTTCAGGGGCAGTAACAACATTGAAATATTCCTAAAGATTAGATCCGGAAGATCAATAGTTGTACTATTTCCCCAGTCGAATATTTTATTATGGCAACCTAGTCTATGGAGATTTTTAAGAGACATGGACGTCATGCCGTAATGTCCAAGGAGAAGTGTTGTAAATCTAGAAGATTCGATATGCCAAATCTAGAGATTTGATGTGGATATTACTTATGGGCCAAGTAGCCTGATAGACTTTAGTATTTTAATATTATATATATATATATATATATCTGTACTCAGTATTGTAAAAACGCACATAAAAATACACAAAAATATAGTGAAAATTTTCTGACTTGATATGCCCCCAGATGTAGTCATTCATGACGAACTGGGTAAACAAATCGGTGTTCTTGTTTACGCTCTTTATTTTACAACACTTTGGACTCATTCCTCGGAAGTAAGGAATTATCCATTCCTCACAAATTTTATAGAAATAACTTTCATGCCTCTAAAAAATAAATGCAAACTTTTTTATTTTTGGTCTATTAAATAAATTAAAAAGTAAATATATATTTTTCCTTAAATAAAAATTCAAATTAGTGTTCTCTCATATATAAAAAAAATTAAAAAATACATTTCATTCCTTAAAATTTTGAATATATCAAACACCATCAATAATAATGATAGTCATATTTTAATTTTTTTTATCGGTAAATGTTAGTTGTTAGTAGTTAGATTAGTTCACCAAGTTTCCATACACTCCCAGAAATCTCCAAGCCTACCTTATAACTCCCTCCCAATTCGTTCCCAAAGGGAATCGAACCCAGGTCACTCACTAGAGTGAGGAACCCAGTGGCCAGGTGGGCTAAGCCACCTGGTTTATAGTCATATTTTAATTATTACCTAACAAACAACATAAATATAAGAAGTCTATCATTAATTCATTTTCATTCTTCACTGTTATCATTATCATTAGTATTCTCACTAATGCTTCTCCAGTGCGATGCACGGCTTGAATATTATAAATTTTAAATGTGAAATTGCATAATAAATTTATATTAAAAAATTAAATTAAATTGATTTAATTCATAAGTCAATTAATATGTAAAATGTATATTGTATATTATGTGAGTATTACAATTGTTTAATTAATCATACAATTTTCTATTATGTATTAAATTTACAACAAATACTAAAATTTATAAAATGATTTTACTAATATTTAACAAAACTTATATATTCTAAGTAAAAATTATTTAAATTTAATCCATTATATATCGTTAAAGTCAATAAAAAAATACTTTAAAAATAATAAAATAAATATTTGAAATATGGCTTTTCTTTTTTATATGTGCAATACATATGTTAAATTAAAAATATTCAAAAGATAATTTATTTGATGTATAGTGTGGTGAAAATAAATTTAAAATTAATAGCTTAAAGAATTTTGAAATTATTTGTGCAAAATAAAAAAAAATGGTAAAGTTAATCAACTCTCTTTAATGGAGAGTGAGACTCATCATTGCACTACAAAGCAAGTGGACTTCATTTGCTCCAATAATAACATTATAACAATAGTTGCTCTCTCCTCATTTCTACTTTTATATATATATATATAGGTTCCTTTCAATTAGGGGTGAAAAATGGGTCGGCCCAGCACTGGCCGCCGGGCTGCCTCCATTATATGGGTCGGGCCTCTATTATAAAGGTCCGGCCTGTCCCATTTAAGAAACATAATATTTATAAAATAAATTATTTATATTCATTAAAATAATTTTATTTACAAACAAATTCAAGTCCTATTTTCTTGGTCACAATATGAAATATAATGACCATTAATACTAGTTTATGATGTGATTTGACTATCCGCTTTCAATAAATAACTTATATTAATTTCTTTAAAAAGTTATTGCAAGTTTGCAACAAGAGAATAATAATATTAACTCAACAAACACTGTAAAACATCACATCTTCTTCTCATGTTAATAGCTACACTTGACATATTAGACCAAACTACACTTGATATATAAATTTAATTAAAAAAAATATCGGGCCAACCAAAAATTTTGGGTCGGGCCTGGCCAAATCGGTTCGGTTCTTTTGGGCCGGTATTTTTCAGGTCCAGTATGTCCTAAAAGTTGGGTCAGGCTTATTTTGCCACCCCTGCTTGCAATGAACCTAGCAACCTCTTTTTGTTTTTGGTTATTGAATTTAATTGGTGAATTAAGATGAATATAAACCATCAAATTTCAAGGAGTATGTATAGAGTGAAATTTGGTCATACATGAATCATTAAAAAAAATATTAGTTATTTTTACTAAAGAGTATTAGTTATTTTTACTAAAGAGTGTTAGGTGTTTTAACTAGAAGAGTTTTAGTTTGTTTTAAGTAATATATTAATAATAATAGTAATAGTATACGTATACTACATAATTCATCGGTAAATATTTTATTAATTAATACAAATATTTATATTGTGGCACTATTTATAGCAAGTACCAGACCTCATCGTGGGCAGCGAGGGCGGTGGGACACGAGACGAGGAAGATGCAGTAAAGAACGAGAAGTCAGGCGAGCTACACGCTCCAAAAGCGAGCTCGTCAAGCCACCTAGCTGCAACTGACAAGGTAGACCTGAGAAAGACGGGCAGGCTAAGAGAAGGACCTTGCCCAGCGTGGGGTTTGTAAGGGAAATAATTAAATTAATTAATTTTATATCTCTCTACAAATTAGATGAAATTATTTCAGGAATCAACACTTGTCGTACAGCCGATAGGAAGCAGTCCCAGTAGGAGGCGGTTTCAAAAGTCACATGGGAGTTTGACTAAGATATACCTAGTTTAGGAAACAAATCTTCTCTAGGATAGATAAACCCCTGCTAGAATGCTAGTGGCTCAAAACTTCCCAAATCCGCTAAAAAGGACGGATTCTGTGCAGATATGTAGGAGTCCCCACAAGGGACCAATATTCATGCATTAAATGCAAGGATTGCCCCAAGATACTAGAGCAACACCAAGTATAATCAATGTACTATAAATAAAGCCTCAAAAGCTCATTAATAAAGGACACACACATTAAGACTAGGCCTAAAAAAACTTAACAATTCCTTTTGCATTTACTCTTTTCAGCATTTATTAGCTTTAGAATTTTTATCATTGGCCTTAGGATCAAAGGCATTCTTTGCTATATATCCAAGGGCCTATATTTCCCAAGTCACATTCTCGACAATAACAATTCTACTGGATTTGGATCGGGTAACAACAATTTACATTAAAATAAATGATGGTAAGTTTTTTAGCTTTGTGATCTTCTGCGAATAGCGGACGCCAACTGACCGTAACTTATTTGATATGTTCCCAATGTAATATTTCTTCGTTTTTTTAATAAAATTTTCATTTTCTTTTTAAGGTGTTCACATAAATTTCACACTAAAAAATAAAAATAAATCACTCTTATAATACTCAAATTATTTCAAAATATTCTTCATTCATTGATTAATAAAGTCAATAAAATAATTTTAATTTTGCACTCCCTCATATGAAATTTATTGGGAAAGTAAGAAAGTAATTTAAAATTTTGGTGTTTCAACTTATCTGTGTCATAGAAAATTGATGCAATTAATGCATACAAGTGCTAACACCGACACCGTTCTACTATGATAAATTTAATTTAAACTAATTTCATCGTAAAACTTTAAATTCATGCTAATAGTCTTTTTTAACACCCTCAAACGCATGATGCTAATAGTCTTTTTTAAATTCATTTATATATATTTTTTGGACTTTTGCTAATACATACTTACCCCATCATTCATCAAAGGTAGCACAATAAACATTACACATACGTAACAATTATAATTAACAAAAAAAAGCAGTGACCAATAGTGGATGTTGTAGTTTTGGCAGCGGCAAAGCGACTGATTGCATCAAACGTGTTTGAGGGTGTTAAATTGGTCTGATAGAAGAGCAGGCTAGACACCATATCAACCTGGTAAGGAGGAGGTTCGAAGTCTTGCGGTAGACTTGCAGACCATCAGAAACGTGATGGACGATGCGGAGAACAAGAGATTTAAGGACAAAAATATCAACTACTGGTTGTCCAGGCTGAAATGGAGGACGTCTTGGACGAACGGGATTACGCTATTCTCAAACATCAAATCCGATCAGAGAAGCAAAAGGTATGGTCCTTCATCCCATCATCATCTTCTTGTTTGTGTTTCAAGAAAGTTGGCGTTCGTCATAATGTTGGCATGAAAATATTGACTGTAAAGGCAAAACTTGATGGCATCTTCAGAGAGAGAGAGATCAGTATGGGTTTGTGATTTCCCAGCCCAGTGTTGATCCTTTGCCTGAATCTTGGCTAGTTGAGTCTACTTCCATGATCGACTTAACAAAAGTTCATGGAAGAGATACTAATCGAGATTTTCTTGTTACCAAACTAATGGATAATTGTGGCAACCAAGCCGCATACTATCTATAGTGGGTACCGAGGGACTTGGGAAGACAACTCTTTCTCAAATGGTATATAACCATAGTCAAGTGAAGGAGTTTTTCAAGATAAGAATTTGGATTTGTATTTTAGATCCCTTTGATCTAGCTGTCATTGCCAAAGAGATTCTTGAGAGCATAAAAATGGGGAGTTCTCCAAATACCAATCAATTGGATGTCCTGTTTAAACATATACAGAAGGAAATTTCTTCTTGTACTGGATGATGTTTGGACAGAAGACTCTGATAAATGGGAACCCCTGGAAAACTCCCTAAGATGTGGTGGAGTAGGTAGTAAGATTTTGGTGACTTCAAGAAGTGAGAGGGTTGCAAAAATGATGGGCTCAAGGGAGAGTGAGATATGTTGTCCGGGATTGCTTTCGGATGAAGATTGTTGGCATTTTTTATGGGGTATGGCCCATTCAGAAAGCAATGGAATGGAATTTGCGGACATTGGGAAAAAGATAACTAAAAAATGAAAGGGGCCTCTTGCCGTGAAGACTGGGAAGTCTTTTGCGTTTTAAGAGTAGTTTGGAAAAGTGGAACAACGTGTTAAATAGTGAAATATGGCAAATGGAAAAAGCAGAAGTAGACATTTTTCCCATTTGCTTCTGAGTTACAGTGAATTGTCACAAACACTTATACGTTGTTTCCAGGGACGGACCCATGCTTGTGCCAAGGGGGGCACTGGGCCCCCCTGAAAGTTTGATTTTTTTTAGCTATTATATAGCATATGATGTGATATTATAAACAAGTGGCAAGTTGGCATAGTGGCAGAGGTGTTGGCTTCCTTTACTTTTGTTAGGGGTTCGATCCCTCATCTTCAATAATATATATAATTTCAATGCTTTATCCATTCAACTTTGATTAAATGGTACTGTTTTATTTGAAATTTAATAATTAGTATACAAATTCTATATTATAGAGTGATTTTTTGGAACATTTTTATTTGAAACTTAATGATTAGTATACAAATTCTATATTATAGAGAGATTATTTAATAGTTTATGTGTTTAGTATATGTATTGGATGAGATCCGCAAATTAGAAAACCATTTTTTTTATAACAGTACACTTATTTTACAAGTATTGCCCTGTAGTAAAATAATTACTACTACCTCCGTCCACAAAAAAAGTTCTATTTTTGTATATAATTTAATGCGATATATCGAAGGGTATTCCGAGGTCCATTTTTAAACAAAATGATTGTTTGATGACCATATTTTGTGGACGGATGGAGTACCTTTTAATTAAAAAATATACTATTAAAAATACACAAAATACAAATCAATTGAATCGAAAATTTGATTACACAAAACTTTTCCTCTTCTATAATATTATTAATTGGGCCCCACTGAACTAAATTTCTGCGTCCGTCACTGGTTGTTTCTCATATTGCGTTGTTTATCCTAAAGATAGTGAGATTGATGTTGAGAGCCTTGGATGGCGCTTGGTTATTTGGGCTCCAATAATGTTGGTGACATGGAACTCAAAGGGCAAAAGTATTTTGATGTTCTAGCAATGCGATCTCTATTTCAAAAATTTGAGAAAGAGGAACCCGGTGAAATGAAAATTTATAAGATGCATGATATAGTACATGATTTTGCTCAATTTCTAGAAAAAGAAGGGAAGGGTGGAGGCAACAAGAATGAAAAGGGGCACAATTTGTCGAGAGTGTGATCCTTCACTTGTTTTTGTGGCAAATGAATTTTGTACTTTAACTCGCGGCGAAGAAGGTCTTACAAATGTTTGTGATTGCATCATGCGTTTGAGGGTGTTAAATTTTTACATTTGTAAA
Source organism: Ballota nigra (assembly GCA_947034835.1). Taxonomy (NCBI): domain Eukaryota; kingdom Viridiplantae; phylum Streptophyta; class Magnoliopsida; order Lamiales; family Lamiaceae; genus Ballota; species Ballota nigra. Next base: position 104,641,278 of record OX344722.1, read on the forward strand.
GGTATTCCACGAGGAATGGAAAACTTGATTCACTTGAGACAGTTGAGCTTCTTTCATGTGACTAAATTATCTCATGAAGACTTTAAAGCCATTTTCCAACGTTATCACATAGGCATGTTCATGGTTCTGGAACCGCCGGTTTCGATTCCGAACCGGCGGTTCCAAAATTGCTATATGGAGAATCGGAACCGAACCGGGGTTAAATCAGTTTCGGTTCAGTTCCCGAACTGACGGTTCCAGTTCCGAACTGCCGGTTTCTCCGGTTTTTCCCTTTTTTTTTTAGTTTTTTTAGCTTTTTTATTTGTATTATTTGGTTTTTTAATGTAAATGTAAAATGTAAAATGTAAAATTTAGATGACAAATTAATAAATGGAAAATAATTTCATTACTTGATTGAATTATTACAAAACAATTGAATTAAAATAAGTATCTATTATAATATTGACTATTGATACAAAGTTACAAACTAATTGAAATATATAAACTTACAAATAGAATATTGAACTATTCCAAAGTAGTAGAATTACAATTTACAAATTTACAACTTAAAAATTTTAAATTTTACAAAATAAATTTGAGGTTTAGGGTTGGGGTGGGGGGGGGAGGGGTTAAAGAAAATGGACTTGAGCTTAATTTTAAGAAATAAACTTAGAAATTCTAAGTTTGAAACTTAAGATTAAATTGCATACGTATCCAAATAAAATTGGAATCAAAGTCCACGTAATTCTCTTACCTTACTTACCTCGTTGGTTCCGGATCGATTCGGTTCCGGGTGCATGCATCACTCCCGGTGGTAGTTTCTTCGGAGCTATCTTCATCATCATTTTCAATGAATTCTTGAGCTCTCCTTTCGGCTCTTACCCAATCATCAAGAAAGCATTTATTTTCCACATTTTCAATGGTCATATTTGATCTCGTTGCATTCAAAGTGTAACCTCCCAAACTAAAAGTTTGTTCCACGGCTACAGTTGAGGCGGGAGATGCAAAAATTTCCCTTGCTAGCATTGCTATCGTCAGATAGACATTTTTCTTCTTCGACCACCACTTTAGTATGCTAAAAGTACCACCATCCTCTTCATCAAACTCAAATCTAGAGGTTAGATAATGATCAAGTTCGTGATAAGGGTTGGTAGTAGACCTTGGACGTTTTTGCATACGTTCATTATAAAAACTCGATAATATTGCGTCAATTGCATATTCACTTACTATAGAACCCGATGAAGATCCATCGCTACCACCAACATTAGAGTCAAAATTGGGACCACTATATTCTCCAAATAAATCCATTAAAATACCTTTAATCTTACTAACAATCTCTTTCGGCTTAGGATATGCATCATCATCATCATCATCATTATTCGTGACCACAAGTCTATTAGGAAATAAAGAACTATAATACAAATTTAAAACATTAGTAATCCTTCTAATCTTACTCTAGGATCAGTATGCAACCAAGAATAAATCGGGAATATGCGTAAAGTATTTTTTCCATTTTTGCATCATAGAGAAAGTAGCACCACTTAATAAAGGATTTGTCATACTATCATTTATAACATGAGCAACTTTAATACAATAATCAAGCGCCAAATCACTAGTAGGATAATAAACCCCGAATAATACTTTTGTGGACTCATTAAAAATTCCCAAAATTTGACACAAAAAAGTACATGAATCCTAATATTGAGGATATAAACAAAAACCATAATTTTCTTGAGAAAAAAATGTACATAAAGCTTCTTTATACTCCATAGACTCCTTTAACAATTTATACGTGGAATTCCAACAAGTTGACACATCAAGAGAAAAAAAAATTGGGACGCAAATGGTGTAATACACTAGGTTTTTCATGATCTTATCTGCTATACTAAATACTTTATAATTCTTCATGAATTTATGTGACGCATTTACATCCAAATTTATGCACAGACACGTTTATGTGTTTTAATTACTTGATATTTACAATTAACGTATTATTTGCTCAATACATGTTTATTCTTGAGACTTTATAATATTTTCTTTATTTTATGTCATAAAGTGTTTAATTTAGGAATTAATGTAGTCTTTAAGTATAAGTAATTTATTTCATAAGTTATAAGTTGTAAAATGAATGTTTCTTTAATAAACGAATTACGTATCGATTATTCGATATTTTCTATGATTAGTATATAGACTTTGTAATTTATTTAGAGTCTTAGAAGAGTTTTAATAAGATAGTATAGGTAAATTGTATGCATAATGTACCTTAAAAATTATTAAATAATTTAGAAAAAAAATCATAATTTTTACTTATTAAATTTAAAGCATACATGTGTCATGACCACAAGATGCAAGATTTCTCTTGAAATCTCCATAAATTTCGACCAAGTAGAGAAATATTAGGAAAAGTGGTGAAACTTCATGAATTAAAGTCAAATTAGGAGAATAAAAGTCAAAATTAACAACTAACCTTAAGTTGACATGTGTTTATTAAACTAACCTACAAGATTTCTCCACAACCTTCCTAAATGTCGGCTAAGAGGGGTGGAGTAACCTCCAAGGTTGGCTTCTACTATAAATACATGATCATTCATGCAAAAATAATCATAAGAAAAAGTTTAAAGAAAATTACACAAATACTACTACTACTCTTACACTTAGAAATTGAAAAGGAAGGAAAAGGAATTTCTTTTAGCTATCAATCTCTAAGTAAGTTTCTCTTCTTGAATAAGTGATTATTTAAGTTTTAGCATGAAATTTATGCATGAAATATGAATTAAAATAAGTTATGATAAGTGATTTGCATGTTATATATGTTTTACTTCATATTTTGAATGTTTAATTCAATTTCTTCATATATTATGAACAAAATCATGTTTATTACTTGATTATCTATGCTTTAGAAGTAGAAATCATGAATTATATGGTTTAAAGTGAATTTAAGATGATATGTTCTTCATGTATGCATGAAACCGAATTTCTGGACCAACTTTTAAATAAATTTTATTTTGACCAATTCCTTTGATGGAAAATTCTGAAAATTTTTAAATTTCATAGCTATTGGAGTAGTATTCAATGTATGGTGATTTTTCAAAGTTGAACTAGGGTTTTGGACTCTGTAACAGGAACAATAGAAGTTTGCTATAATCTAAGGATAATCGGTTAGGTTTTTATAAAAAAAAACCAAATTATGTTGATAAATTACATGAAGTTGGAAGTTCATGGTTAAAATTTCAGAAATACTGGACTTATGGTTGATTTATGGTGAATTTTTAAAGTTGAGTGATTAAGAATCAATAGCAGTGTGTTCATCACGAAATAGGTGATGATTGGTAAGGAGTTTGAGAAATTTAAAAATATGGCGATAAACTTTATTGACTTGGGAATCTACTGTTAAAATTTTATAATTTTTGGACGTATAGATGATTTAATATGAATTTTCAAAGATAGGCGTATAAACTGCCAAAAATCAAAATTTTGTATAAGAAAAGTTCGAGATGGTCCGTTTATATTTTTATAGTCGATATCTATTTATAACTTGTTATTTGATGAATTTACACACTTAATTGATATTTGAGTTTTAGTATACAATATTTGAGTATGTATTGAGATTTTAATTCAAGTCATTATAATCGTACGAGTATAATATGTAAAATTTTACGATTTATTTAAAAATGAAGGGATAAGTAAAAATGTTTCTATTGTAAAAATTTTACTTGTAGGTACAAACCTGCAAAGTGGGGAATCACTTCACTCTTCACCTAGTGTTTTATTATTATTTTAATTGCACTTATTAAATGTTGAATGTTAAATATTTTGAGTCTGGCCCGCTATCGACTGGCCCCTGAGATAGTCCAACTATATGTTGGCAAATGAGATAGTCAGGTCACTCCGGCACCACGGGTTGGTCGCGCCACCCAAGGAGATACCCGGTGAAATTCCGGGGGCTCACATGTTATAAACAATTGATGTTTAGTTTGTGCAATTAACAAGAGGTTTCCCATTAAGTGTTTACAAACACTTATCCCTTCCACCTTTAAATTTTTACAGATGCTATGGATCCGGACGTGGGCGAATGAACTCGGTGGGCTGTGGAGTCTTCTTAAAAACTTTATGTTTAACAACAATATTTTGAATTTTGGATTGTAACTTAAGCTACGGTCATACTTATTTACTACTTCCGCTGTGTAGATGTGTGGCGTGTGTATATTTTAATACAAAGTATTATTTTAGTAACGTTCCTACTTGTGCCACATCATATTTTCCGTACTATTTTAAGTGGGGACGTTACAGGTGGTATCAGAGCAGGTTCACCTGCTAAAGAATTTTAAAAAAGAGTGTGTTTTAAAATTTTAAAAGGAAACAGCCGCACCGAGATCATTCTCCACGACGGGATCAGGTAAATATTTCATAAATGCTTAAATTATGTTATTTATTTGAAATTGTGATCGATTATTTGAAAGTTTGTGTAGTTATTTAAATTGTATTATATTGTTGATTGAACTAACCAATAAAATATATTGAGTAATCAGAAATGGATGATGACATTAGAAGACAGAACATTAAAAGATTGGAGCGAGTACGTGAAACTGGTAGAACCGAGGTTGAGGATTTAGGAGCTCATGTTGGAGAAATAACATCACAATACAGACATGCATTAATGAATGGACACCATATGAATGATGATTATTACTGTCACTTGCTTCTTGATACCATGTCATCTACCTGGTTATATGTATCCCTGGACATGCTTGATTACGTGTTTGATAAACATGGTCATTTGTGTTTTCCATGCTTTACTTCGATGTTATACTGTGAGTGGGCTCAGTCAGAGGTGACTAGTGTGAAAATTGCTTGAAATTTGTGCATTTAATTTGGCAAATTTTATAGAGTTTCTTGCATTTATTTACATTAATTTGACCATTTGTGCTTAATAGTCGAGAAAGGTGTGTTTTGCTATTTTTGCAGGAAAAAATGTAATTTTTAGACGTAAACACGTATCTTTGATTTTGTGAAGTTGGTCGAAGAAGTGAGTCAAAACGAGAAGGAATTACACAAGCATTTGGGTCAACAATTAAATTGTTGAGGCCATTTATTTAAAAAAAAAGGAGCCCAGGAATCGGCCCATTTGGAGAAAGAGGTCAATAGTTTTATTATTTTCGGCCCTATTAATTAATTAAGGCCCATTTGAGCAGCCCATCTAACCTATTCCCAGCAGCACTCACGTGAATTCAAGATGGAAAGCAGCCTCATTCAAAAAAAAAAAAAGATGGAAAGCAGCCAACAATCCTCTCGCGGGCCCCGCAGCTATAATAGGAAAGGTCAAACTTTGCCATAGACTTGACAAACCCATCTTCATCTTGGGCAAATTTTTTTAAATAGGTCAAATACCAAATTCAATAGTAAAAATAGGGGTCCTGAAAAAATGTTTTCGAATATAGGGTTGATCGCGCCTGGAAGAGGCGATCAAAATAGTAGATCGCCCTCACCAAGCGCGATCAAGGGGAGGAGACTGCCACGTCATGCCTCGCGCCTCAGGGAGGCGATCCACGGCTTTATTTATTTATTTATTTTTGTTTCACAGAACTGATGGCCGACCCACAGTCCCACATGCAGATGTAGCTCCTGCCAAAATCATAATGATGGGATTTGGCTTTTGGGCTTTGAATTTTGAGTCACCTTTCTCAGTTGCATGTAACCTTTTTACAAACTATAGTTTGAATTTTTTTCAACTCCAGTTTATTGGCTAATTGTTTTAATTATTGTAATTTTTAAAACAGTTTATGAAATTATGGTGGTTTTAAAAACTATTTTCAAATTAAGTGCAAACACCACTGAAAATGGAGACTGCAAACTAGTATCCACTGGAAGCTAATATCTTTGGTTATAATATATTGCATTGGGTTATAATAATATTTTATGGATACATTTTGAAAATATAATTTTTCTTAAATAATTTTTTTAATTTCAAGTTTAATCGATTTTCATACATGTAAAAATTTAAAATTGAATGCACAAAATAAACTACAAACTAAAATTATAGATTAGTTCATTATTTTATACAATCACTATTTATAACCTCCCGTGCCACACTGTGGCGGATGTCTACTTCTAATACTTCGACGAGACATATTAATTTGAGTGTGACATATCAAGATGAAATAATTATATATTCCCTCCGTCCCAGATGAACTTGCACAATTTCCTTTTTAGTCCGTTTCAAAGGAATTTGCACACCATTTAAAAGGAAATATTGATTTGCGTGCACACTCACAAAAATATATAAATATTTATTATTTATCCGTATGTCACTACTTTATTCAAAAAGTGACTTTTTAAGAAAAAATGTGTGTATGTTGAAAAAAGTAGATAAGGTTTATTCTTTCCATTTTATTATCATAATTATAAAATAATAATGCTTTCAATAATAAAATGATTGATTTTAATAATGAAATACTCCCTCCATCCACAAAATATAGTCCTGGTTGCCTTATTGGGCCGTCCACAAAAAATAGTCTTATTGCCTAAAATGGAAATAATAAACTTTATCTACTTTTTTCAACATACACACACTTTTTCTTAAAAAGTCACTTTTGAATAAAGTAGTGACATACGGATAAATAATAAATATTTATATATTTTTGTGAGTGTGCACGCAAATCAATATTTCCTTTTAAATGGTGTTCAAATTCCTTTGAAACGGACTAAAAAGGAAATTGTGCAAGTTCATCTGGGACGGAGGGAATATATAATTATTTCATCTTGATATGTCACACTCAAATTAATATGTCTCGTCCAAGTATTAGAAGTAGACATCCGCCACAGTGTGGCACGGGAGGTCATAAATAGTGATTGTATAAAATAATGAACTAATCTATAATTTTAGTTTGTAGTTTATTTTGTGCATTCAATTTTAAATTTTTACATGTATGAAAATCGATTAAACTTGAAATTAAAAAAATTATTTAAGAAAAATTATATTTTCAAAATGTATCCATAAAATATTATTATAACCCAATGCAATATATTATAACCAAAGATGTTAGCTTCCAGTGGATACTAGTTTGCAGTCTCCACTTTCAGTGGTGTTTGCACTTAATTTGAAAATAGTTTTTAAAACCACCATAATTTCATAAACTGTTTTAAAAATTACAATAATTAAAACAATTAGCCAATAAACTGGAGTTGAAAAAAATTCAAACTATAGTTTATAAAAAGGTTGCATGCAACTGAGAAAGGTGACTCAAAATTCAAAGCCCAAAAGCCAAATTCCATCATTATGATTTTGGCAGGAGCTACATCTGCATGTGGGACTGTGGGTTGGCCATCAGTTCTGTGAAACAAAAAAAAAAAAAAATAATAAAGCCGTGGATCGCCTCCCTGAGGCGCGAGGCATGACGTGGCAGTCTCCTCCCCTTGATCGCGCTTGGTGAGGGCGATCTACTCTTTTGATCGCCTCTCCCAGGCGCGATCAACCCTATATTCGAAAATATTTTTTCAGGATCCCTATTTTTACTATTGAATTTGGTATTTGGCCTATTTAAAAAAATTTGCCTTCATCTTGCTTCCAAATACGAAGAGAGAGAGAAAGCTGGAAATCTCCATGGATGAAGAAAGAAACAGGTTCGAAGCTCAGGCCGAAACTCAAGCACGCCACCGGAAATGAAGCTCCTCACCGGAAAGTCGAAGCCACGCCGGAAACGGTTGATTCTCGCACGGGAAATTCAAGAAATTCAACGCCGGAATTCGAGTTGCTCAAGCGAGCCGTCTTTCACCGTTCGAACCGCGTCGCCGGAAGAAGCCGCCACCACCCCGCTGAAGCTCACACGATTTGGCCGGAAAATCTCACCACCATGTACGCACTTCCACGCCGGAATCCATGGAAGCTTCGATCGGAATGAAGTTTCATACGTCGTCGTTTGGAAACCGGAATTGCACGATCAAGAAGAGCCGGGCACGACCGTGCCATTTGACTACGGCTCGTGCCCGAAAAATAGTGCACGGCCAAGGATTGAGGCGCACGGTCGTGCAATTGAAGAGAGAAACCGTGCAAGGAAGTAAGCCGCACGACCGTGCCGAAGGCAGCACGGTCGTGCCAAGAACGTCCAAGTCGTGCCTTTCCTCTACTTTGGGGCCATTTTTGCAATTTCTCCCATTTTTAAGGGACCAAAGTGCAATTTCGTCTCAAGCCCTCATTTCACACTTTAAATACCATCATTCATCAGATTTAGAAGAAATGAACCACAAAGAGCCCTAGAACCCTAATTCCTTAGATAATTTTTCTCTTGCATTTTTTTTCTTTTAATTTCTAGAATAGATTAGATTAGTAGTTTTTACATTTCAAGCAAGGATTGAAGCTATTGAAGATTTGTATTTCCATTTCATCACAAGAGGTTTCTTTTATTTCAAGCTTTAATGAGTAATTTCATTTTTATTTGTTATTTTAGTTTATTAGTCATGGGTGTCTCTTCTAGAACCATGAGCTAATTTTCTTTGCTTTAAGTGTTGAATCAATGTATGAAATTAGTTTGTTGATGGATTTATAGCTGTGATTATGCTTATTTCTTGATGTGAATGTTTCTATTGATGGGCTTTGTATGTCTCAATTAATTAGTTGATTTTATTAGTTTATGTATTTAATTTTGTGTTGCAACGAGAGTTGGGTATGCATTATTGGTATTTAGGTGAAAGATTTGACTAATTAATTTGAGTTAAATAGTAATCAGTTTACCCGAGAGGGGGTTGGTTGCTAGATCCCCCATCATTAGACATTAGATATCTTAATTTGAATATTCGAGTACTTAGTAAAGGGGGAATTTTAGAGATGCATCACGTGTTTTTAGATATTCACAATCTTAGGAGCTTATGGGGCATAATTAGGAGTTGCTAGTTAGTCCACGTTGTTCACCTAGGCCTCAAAAGGGATTGGTCTACACACTTTCGTGATCGCTCTTAGCAAACATCTAGAAAAAGGCAATGATAGGTTGTAAATTTATCACACACTAGTGGATTATATTGTGAAGACACTCGAAGCATTTCTCTCTCTTGCACTTTCTTAATTGAAAGTTAGTTTAATTGTTTTATTGCTTTCTAAATTTAATTTTTTTGCATTAATTTAATTTTTTAATCTCAACTTGCTCGTCACTATAGTACCATGACAACGCACGACTTTGGGGGTCCACTGCATTCCTAAATCCTTTGGGTTCGATAACTACTTGGTCCAAGTCTACTTTCACTACTACGACGATCTCGTACTCTTGCGGGGGAGTAGGAAAATATTTTTCGAAAAACTCCGACCAAGTCAAGAGACAGTTCATTTTACCCCACTTCGTCCAAGTTTTGAGATGAGGAAAAATCAGGAATGACATCTCGACCGGGAATCGGTGCAAGAAAGTTGTGGAAGGCAGGAGGATAGTAGCCAGGAAAGTTCTGAGATGGAGGAGGATAGCAGCAGTAGTTCAATCGAGATGTGGGAGGAAAAGAAGGAGGAACCAGAAATAATCATCATCGACGATGATTAAAACTATATGTTTTATGTACTTTATCTGATATACATGCTATGTGACTATATGAAACTTATATGATATTAGTAGATATATGTACTTAATATGTACTAAAAGCTCTTGATGTACTATATGCTTTTGAATGTAATATATATGTATTATGTTTTTTAATATAATGTTTATGCATGTAATATATGATGTATTTTGAATATATGAAATATATGTCATAATTATTATGTAATTTAATTGTTACTAATGAATTTGATATTGAATAGAACTATGAGTTGCAGGGGAAACCAAAACAACTCAGTCATGAGCGAGGATCTAGCTTCCGTATTGAGGGGATTAGCTCAGCAACTAGGTCAGCAAAGCCAATCATCCCAAACACCTGTATCTTCAGCCCAAAACCATGATATTGTTAGTCAATTTAAGAAATTTAGACCCTCAACCCTGACCGGGAAAGAAAACCCTATGGAAGTAGAAAACTGGATTCGAAGCTTGGAGAAAATATTCACTTATCTTAAGTGCACCGATGAGCAGAAAGTTTCTTGTGCTATCTTTCAGCTGACTGAAGATGCAGATTATTGGTAGGAAGCTCATTGTAGAACAATGACGGAAGAAGCACGAATGCCAGTTACTTGGGAGAAATTCGTAGAAGCAGTGGTTAAGAATTATATACCACAATCATTCTTGGATAAAAAGGAAACCGAGTTTCTACAGTTGAAGCAAGGAAATCTGACAGTGCAAGAATATGAAAGGAAGTTTAATCAATTGGGAAGGTATGCTTCTCATTTGATTAATACTAATGACAGGAAGACAAAGAGATTTTTTCAAAACCTACGTCCAGAGATTAGTACCATCTTAGCAGCACAAGATATTAAGTCTTATGCCCAGATGTTCGAGAAAGCTCAAACGATAGCAGCGTATATGAAACCAGAAGAAGTAAGAATTTCATAATCACAGCCAAATAAAAGAAAGTGGGTTGGAGCGAAACAAGGAGGAAATTTTAAGCAAGTCAAAAAGACGGGGATGGTACCACAACAACAACAGAGGCCATCTAGATGCAGAAATTGTGGAAAAGAAAATTTTGGACAATGCCTGAAAGGAACAGGGGTATGTTATAAGTGTAAAAAACCTGGACATCTTATAACTGATTGTCCAAAGCTGAGGGGACAACAGAAGATGGCTCCTGCTCGAGTATTTGCCATGTGTCAGCAGGAGGCGACAGTACATACGGAAGTGATGGCAGGTATGTTCAAAATATTCCAAATACTTATTTTCACGTTATTCGATACTGGTGCTACGCATTCATTCATCTCTACGAAGATGTTTGAACAAATTGAGACCGCCCATATTATAATAGAAGAAGATTTCCTAGAAGTAAACATTCCCTCTGGTAGTACGACACAATCCTTAGGACTGTGTAGGAATGTAAAGATTGATTTTGAGCATGCAATACTCCCGGCAAATCTACATATAATAGAAATGAAGGACTTTGATATTATCTTGGGAATGGATTGGCTTATAGCTAATCATGCTCTCATCAAGTGTCAAGAAAAAGAAATATCAGTGCGGAGATCAAAGGATGTGAACTTTACACTATATGGTGCTAGAATTGGAACTATACCTCAAGTAATTTCAGCAATGAAAGCCCGGAAATTATTGAGGAAAGGAAAGAATTCGGTTTTTCTAGTAAATATTGTAGCAACAGAATCCAATAGTCCAACATTGGACGATGTGCCGGTAGTATGTGAATACAAGGATGTATTTCCAGATGATTTGCCAGGATTACCCCCAGATCGTCAGTTGGAGTTCACTATTGATTTGGTACCTGGAGCCGCGCCTGTTTCTAAAGCACCTTACAGAATGGCACCAAAGGAATTGCAGGAGCTGAAGGTGCAATTGCAAGAATTACTGGATAAGGGCTTTATTCGACCAAGTGTGTCACCATGGGGTGCACCAGTATTATTTGTGAAAAAAGAAAGATGGATCGTTGAGGATGTGCATCAATTATCGAGAACTGAATAAGCTCACTATCAAGAATAAATATCCACTTCCCAGAATCGAAGATATGTTTGATCAATTAAGAGGAGCTTGTGTATTTTCAAAAATTAATTTGAGATCGGGATATCATCAGATAAAGATTAAAGAAAGCGATATTCCGAAGACGGCATTCAGAACCCAATATGGTCATTATGAGTTCGTAGTGTTACCATTTGGACTCAGTAATGCGCCAGCTATATTCATGGATTTGATGAATCGGGTATTTCATCAATATTTAGATCAATTTGTGATCGTCTTTATTGATGATATTCTAGTATATTCAAGAAATCAGGAGCAGCATGCAGAACATCTTCGAATTACATTGGAAACTCTGAGGAAAGAGAAATTGTATGCTAAATTCAAGAAGTGCGAATTCTAGTTGGATAAAGTTGTATTTCTTGGACATACGACTTCAGCTTTGGGAATAGAAGTTAACCCAACAAAGGTAGAAGTTGTAAACCAATGGAAGACACCAACTAATATGAATGAAGTCAGGAGTTTTCTTGGTTTAGCCGGGTATTATCGAAGATTCATTGAAGGTTGCTCGGATTGCAAAACCCTTGACTCAGTTGACTCGAAAAGAAACAAAGTTTGAATGGACAGAAGAATGTGAAAGGAGTTTTCAAGAACTAAAGCAAAGACTAACAACGGCCCCAGTTCTTACAATTCCTGAAGGTACAGAAGAATTTATTGTGTACAGTGATGCTTCTAAACAAGGTTTGGGATGTGTACTTATGCAGAATGGGAAAGTAGTAGCGTACGCATCAAGACAATTAAAATCACATGAGCAGAACTATCCTACGCATGATTTAGAGCTAGCAGCAGTTGTACATGCACTCAAGATTTGGAGGCATTACTTGTATGGAAGTAAATGTCAGATCTACATAGATCATAAGAGTTTGAAGTATATCTTCGAACAGAAGGAATTGAACATGAGGCAAAGAAGATGGTTAGAGTTGGTGAAAGATTATGATTGTGAAATATTGTACCATCCAGGAAGGGCAAATGTAGTAGCAGACGCCTTAAGTCGCAAGGGAAAGATCAATGCTTTGATTGTGAAACCAACCTTGAAGGAAAGAATAGCAAAAGCTCAATATGACGATGCATTCTTAGAAAAGATAAAACAAAAGATCAAGGAAGGTAAAGCAAAGGAGTTTTCAATATGTGAGGATGGTACATTGGTATGTCGAGAAAGAATATGTGTCCCAGAAAAAGAAGAACTCAAGAAGGAAATATTGGAAGAAGCACATTCTACACCATATACAGTTCATCCTGGAGGAACGAAAGTGTACCAAGAATTAAAGAAGTTGTTCTGGTGGAGAAATATAAAGAGGAATATTGGAAATTTCGTACAGAAATATTTGACATGTCAGCAGGTGAAAGCTGAGCATCAAAGACCATCAGGATTATTAACCCCGCTTGAGATTCCTGAATGGAAGTGAGAACATATTATAATGGATTTTATGGTAGAATTGCCCAAGTCAATACAAGGAAATGAAGCTATTTGGGTAATTGTCGACAGACTAACCAAGACGGCACATTTTCTACCAATAAAGATGACGTTCACATTGGATAAATTGGCTCAGATTTATATTAAGGAAATTGTCTGATTACATGGAATTCCAATTTCTATTGTGTCAGATAGAGATCCACGATTTACATCAAAATTCTGGCACAGCCTTCAAGAAGCTATGGGCACAAAGTTGGAATTTAGTACAGCTTTCCATCCTCAAACAGATGGTCAATCGGAAAGAACAATTCAAACTTTGGAAGATATGTTGAGAGCTTATATCATTGATTTCGGAGGAAGTTGGGAAAGGTACCTACCTTTAGTGGATTTGCATACAACAATAGTTATCAGGCTACAATTGAAATGGCACGTACGAAGCATTGTACGGAAGGAAGTGCAGATCTCCACTATGTTGGGATGAAATTGGAGAAATGAAATTGTTAGGACCGGAATTGGTAGAAGAGACTAATAAGGTAGTAAAGAAAATTAAAGAAAAGGTGCAAGAAGCTCAAGATCGACAGAAAACGTATGCGGATAGGCGAAGGAAAGAATTAAGTTTTGAGATTGGAGACAAGGTATTCTTGAAAGTATCACCAATGAAAGGGATTTTCCGTTTCGGGAAAAGGGGAAAGTTAAAAACCAGGTATATTGGATCTTATGAGATATTGAGAAGAGTTGGAGAATTGGCTTATAGACTAGTGTTACCACCATCCTTGACAGGAGTACACAATGTATTCCATGTCTACATGCTCCGAAAGTATGTACCTGACCCTACCTACATAGTAAACCAACCTGAATTAAAAATTGATGCCAACTTAACCTATGAGGAAGTCCCTATAGCCATACTTGATAGAAAGCTTCATAGGTTAAGGAATAAAGATATACCTATGGTTAAGATCCAGTGGAATAGACATGGAATAGAAGAAGCTACGTGGGAACGAGAGGATGAAATCTTAACAAAGTACCCTTACCTCAATATCCACGGTAACACTTGAAATTTCGAGGACAAAATTTATTTAAGGGGATTAGATTGTAATACACTAGGTTTTTCATGATCTTATCTGCTATACTAAATACTTTATAATTTTTCATGAATTTATGTGACGCATTTACATCCAAATTTATGCAAAGGCACGTTTATGTATTTTAATTACTCGATATTTACAATTAACGTATTATTTGCTCAATACATGCTTATTCTTGAGACTTTATAATATGCTCTTTATTTTATGTCAAAAAGTGTTTAATTTAGAAATTAATGTAGTCCTTAAGTATAAGCAATTTATTTCATAAGTTATAAGTTGTAAAATGAATGTTTCTTTAAGAAACGAATTACGTATCGATTATTCGATATTTTCTATGATTAGTATATAGACTTTGTAATTTATTTAGAGTCTTAGAAGAGTTTTAATAAGATAGTATAGGTAAATTATATGTATAATGTACCTTAAAAATTATTAAATAATTTAGAAAAAAAATCATAATTTTTATTTATTAAATTTAAAGCATACATGTGTCATAACCACAAGATGCAAGATTTCTCTTGAAATCTCCATAAATTTCGACCAAGTAGAGAAATATTAGGAAAAGTGGTGAAACTTCATGAATTAAAGTCAAATTAGGAGAATAAAAGTCAAAATTAACAACTAACCTTAAGTTGACACGTGTTTATTAAACTAACCTACAAGATTTCTCCACAACCTTCCTAAATGTCGGCTAAAAGGGGTGGAGTAACCTCCAAGGTTGGCTTCTACTATAAATACATGATCATTCATGCAAAAATAATCATAAGAAAAAGTTAAAAGAAAATTACACAAATACTACTACTACTCTTACACTTAGAAATTGAAAAGGAAGGAGAAGGAATTTCTTTTAGCTACCAATCTCTAAGTAAGTTTCTCTTCTTGAATAAGTGATTATTTAAGTTTTAGCATGAAATTTATGCATGAAATATGAATTAAAATAAGTTATGATAAGTGATTTGCATGTTATATATGTTTTACTTCATATTTTGAATGTTTAATTCAATTTCTTCATATATTATGAACAAAATCATGTTTATTACTTGATTATCTATGCTTTAGAAATAGAAACCATGAAATTATATGGTTTAAAGTGAATTTAAGATGATATGTTCTTCATGTATGCATGAAACTGAATTTATGGACCAATTTTTATATAAATTTCGTTTTGACCAATTCCTTTGATGTAAAATTCTGAAATATTTATATGTGAAAGTATACTCGTGATGGAACTTATTTTTTAAATTTCATAGCTATTGGAATAGTATTCGATGTATGGTGATTTTTCAAAGTTGAACTAGGGTTTTGGACTCTATAACAGGAACAGTAGAAGTTTTCTATGATCTAAGGATAATCGGTTAGGTTTTTATAGAAAACCAAAGTATGTTGATAAATTAAATGATGTTGTAAGTTCATGGTTAAAATTTCAGAAGTATTGGACTTATGGTTGATTTATGGTGAATTTTTAAATTTAAGTGATTAAGAATCAATAGAACTGTGTTCATCACGAAATAGATTATGATTGGTAAGGAGTTTGAGAAATCTAAAAATATGACGATAAACTTTATTAACTTGGAAATCTACTGTTAAAATTTCATAATTTTTGGACGAATAGATGATTTAATATGAATTTTCAAAGATAGGTATAAACTGCCAAAAATTAAAATTTTGTATAAGAAAAGTTCGAAATGGTCTGTTTACATTTTTATGGTCGATATCTATTTATAACTTGTTATTTGATGAATTTACACACTTAATTGATATTTGAGTTTTAGTATATAATATTTGAGTATGTATTGAGATTTGAATTCAAGTCATTATAATCGTACGAGTATAATATGTGAAATTTTACGATTTATCTGAAAATGAAGGGATAAGTAACAATGTATCTAATGTAAAAAATTTACTTGTAGGTATAAACCTGCAAGGTGGGGAATCACTTTACTCTTCACCGAGTATTTTATTATTATTTTAATTGCACTTATTAAATGTTGAATGTTATATATTTTGAGTCTGGCCCGCTATCGACTGGCCCCTGAGATAGTCCAACTATATGTTGGCAAATGAGATAGTTCGGTCGCTCCGGCACCACGGTTTGGTCGCGCCACCCAAGGAAATACCCGGTGAAATTCTGGGGGCTCACATGTTATAAACAATTGATGTTTAGTTTGTGCAATTAACAAGAGGTTTCCCACTAAGTGTTTACAAACACTTATCCCTTCTACCTTTAAATTTTTACAGATGCTATGGATTCGGATGTGGGCGAATGAACTCGGCGGGTTGTGGAGTCTTCTTAAAAACTTTATGTTTAACAACAATATTTTGAATTTTGGATTGTAACTTAAGCTATGGTCATACTTATACTACTTCCGTTGTGTAGATGTGTGGCGTGTGTATATTTTAATACAAAGTATTATTTTAGTAACGTTCCTACTTGTGCCACGTCATATTTTTCGTACTATTTTAAGTGGGGACGTTACAAATGGAATGTTTTACAAAAGTTTTTTTCATTTTTTCATCAAATTTGAACGCCTCGACAAATAATAAATAGCGGATCTAATAGGACCAACTTATTCTTTCAAAGCTTCTAAACCATCTTGAACACATAGATTTAAAATATGGCACATACATCTAACATGAAAAAAATCTCCACCAAGATATGGTTGACAAATGCTTGTAAGATCTTCTATACTAGCTGTATTTGCACTAGCATTATCAAAACCAATAGAAAAAAAAATTCTAGTAAGAGCATACTCATTTAAAATATCATGCAATTTATCTCTAATATATACGGCATTGTGTTCCGTATCAAAATCTCTATAAGCAATCAATCTTTTGTTAAGAGTCTATGATTCATCAATCCAAGTGCATGTAACTCCAATATAATGTTTTTGAAAATTATCATTTCAAATATTCGCACATATACAAACGTTAACATTTTAAATCGACAAATAAATTAATCAAAGCATATTTATACTCATAAATAATTTTAGCAACATCACGAGTAGTAGTATGACGTGAAACTTTTTTGCATGTGGGTTGAAGGCCAAGTTGGACAAAATCATTCCAATATGAATTATCGGCATATTGGAAAGGAAGGTGTTGTGTGTATACAAATTTAGCTATTCATCAATCCAAGTGCATGTAACTCCAATATAACTATGTTTTTTAAAATTATCACTTCAAATATTCGCACATATACAAACGTTAACATTTAAATCGACAAATAAATTAATCAAAGTATATTTATACTCATAAATAATTTTAACAACACCACAAGTAGTAGTATGACGTGAAACTTTTTTGCATGCGGGTTGAAGGTCAAGTTGGACAAAATCATTCCAATATGGATTATCGGCATATTGGAAAGGAAGGTGTTGTGTGCATACAAATTTAGCTAATAATTTTCTATATTTCATTTGATCAAATGAAAATAGAGAAAGGGGATTAGTTACCTCGCCTTCAACTCCTCCACCTCCGATTGACGCCGTAAATCCATGACCATGAAGTTGTGTTTGACTTGAATCAAAGTCATCTTTATTCGGGTGGCATAATTTTATGTGCTTCCTTAATGTTCCATATCCTCCTCCTTTCACAAAAGAATATACAACGTTACAATAGTTGCAATGAGCGGTAAGTTTATCATTTACCTCGTCGTTCACTTTTCTAAAGTGACGTGCAAAAATAGACGATTTAAGTGGTTTTCCTCGACTTGGAGTAGGTCCGGTCTCGTTGGTTGGTTGGTTTTGACTTTTTTGAGTAGGACGTCATTGTGGCTCCTCGTCTTCAAGAGGATCCTCATAATCGGGACCAAGTTCATGCTCGATATCTTCTAAATTCCACTCGATCGGCGCCGGCGGTGACATTGAATTTGGACGACGAACGGAAGAGGTAGAAGAAGCTTTACCCTTTCCCTTACTTTGACGGCTTGTCATAATATTAATAATATAAATATATATGTAATGTAAGTGTATCAATATAGAAAGAATAATATGAAGTGTAATATAGAGATATTAACTAGAGATATTAGAGAACTAATATGAAAACTTTGAGAATTGAGTGTGAGAGTTAAAAGAGATCAGAGGAGAAAGTAATGCTTTCTTTGTGGTGAATTTTGAAGTTGAAATGAGATAGTATTTATAGGGGGAAAGACAAAGCAAAAAAAAATCTGCCGAGAACCGGCGGTTTTAACCTGAACCTGTGGTTCAAACGGCCATTTTTTTTTTAATTCTGACAGTTGAGAACTGGCGCTTTCAGTTCCGAGTTGCGCTTTCAGTTCCGAGTTTTAGAGGAACCAAAACCGAACCGTGTAATTTAGGGTTCCGGTTAATTTTGAGCATGCGTATTATCACATGCAGAGTCTTACTTTGTATGGTTGTGTTCCAAAGGAAATTGGCAATTTAATTCACTTGAGATTTCTTGAATTGGGCTGTAATGAGGTATTGGAAGAGTTACCAATGGAAATAGGGAATTTGATTCACCTAAGAAACCTTAGCTTATTGTTGAATAAGTGTTTGAAAGAGTTGCCAAGGAGCATATGTGATTTACAAGAATTGCAGTGGGTGAATAATATAGAATGTGATAGTCTTTGTAAAGTTGCTGAAATTAGTCTTCTTCACATATTGATGGAATTCCCAGCAGGAATTGGTGGGAATTATTGAAGAATTTAAAGCATCGGTTGAGATGGTGATGGTGATTTGAATGAGGATGTTTGGAAAGTGGAATTAAAGAATGAGATCCATGTCACAAATTTTCAAATATCTTTTCTGGATGAGATGGGTGAAGAAGGGTCATCATCATTGAATATATCTAACTCAACTCACCTACATTGATGACAAGGATGGAAATCCATATCCATGAATAATCCTCATTTCAATTTCACACACCTGGACCTGCTGATGTCACAACTGTTAGTTTCATCAATGTTTTCTAAATTCCACATCATTGTTTTCAATTTTGTAAAATACTACCAACTGTTGCTTATGTTTCTCAACCTGTTGGCTAACATCTACGTGACCAGACACATGCATGGGGACTTGGAAACCACAGAGTACGTGACATGTTTATTCTTTATTATTCTTATTATAACTTCTTTTACTTTTGTCTAATAAAAACGTTGTGATTTACGAGCTAAGTTACTCACTCGGGAATATATACTTCCATTTGCACTTCTGTAGAAACAAACATTTTTATTCGTGACCGACAGAATTAAAGGCAATTGTTTGGACAGACATTGATGTCTCTACCTCTTAGTTTTACTTTCTTCTTTAGTATACTTTTTTCTTATATGTAGGGCTATCAGCTATGACAGCACCGATTCTTTTACAAACATCATAATGCAGTTTCGGATTTGTATATGTTCCCTAAAAGGAGTGAGATTCTTAAATTCACGAATCCAACTAATGAATTCTCAAATCCGTTGCACGTATCCAACACTACAAAAAAATGATATGTACTGATAGTAATCCTGTAATTATTGGATCTCTAGCTAAAAGTGACAGTAAACATTCTTTAGTGGCATGATCTTGTCATTAGGGTGGGAATAGGCCGAGTCAATCTAGACTTCTCATTGGACACCTAGGCCTAATATTTAATTTTAGACCCAAGTCGGGTCTATTACTTGTCATAGCTTTTTTTAGAGTCTTACTTTTTTACTAAACAGGTTTAACCTGGAAACTTTTTAAGAGTCTTTTTAATTATATTTACTAAATTATTTCCATCAATTGTATTATCATCAAATCATAACGATTAACTCGTTAGCTTAAATCGAATAAAAAAAACTATTTATCAAATGATTATCAAATAATAGCACAATAATAAATTCTTTAAATAATATTTTAATCTATATTTAATAATATTCTATATATATTTAATGTTTATTTATTATATTATGTATGATTGTATTTTTAATTATAATGTTTATTTATCAAATTTTTCTTCTTCCTAATTTAAACCGTTGTTTTTTCGCGATTCCACACTGTTTCTGATATAGTAACACATACGTACGTTTATAATAACACTTAATGTCCTTAAAGTAACACAGACCTGAGAGTGGGTTTTTTGTTTGCTTTTGCACGATTATTTTGGGAAAATTCATTTGACCCGCGAATTTTATTATGCTAACCTGAATCTCAATGTTGATCCACGAGTTCTTTAACTTTCCTTTATTACCGCAATATTGCACCCAAAATCCTCTCTTTCAAGTAACTAGATTTATAAGATAAAACTTCAAGGTCAGCATACAAATTATTCCAAAATAATAAATTTATATATTAAAACAAGAAATATATTACTCCCTCCGTCCCCTCTTAATTTTTATAGGTAAGTGGGCACATATTTTAAAAAATATATATATCTTTTTTTTATTGACTTTTTGAACCAATAAATGTAGAGTATTTTGAAATAAAATAGTTATTGTGAGAATGTTTTATTTCCTTATTTGGGATGTGAAAATTATTGTGAAACATTTCAAATAAAAAAGTGTGAAAGTAAGAGGGAACGGGAGGAGTAACATATTTAGCACTTCATCATAAGTCTTGTCAGCGCCAATCGATAAATATATCCATTATTGTTTGGAAACTTTGATAGCTCATAGTGAATATTATTCAAGAAATTATTATTTTAAGACTTTGGATATTGTTAAATTTAAATGGGCTGCTCACCACAATCTCACTTAAAAAGTAGGTGCATGATTATTTATGGTAATTCAACAACTTTTTTCGAGGTTTTGACCAAATTATCATAAGATTTGAATAATTATCATCAATTACCTCCTAAAAAGAATTTATAAGAAAGAAGCATAATGCAAAATCACGAATTACAAGCTACAGATGTAAGTTCAAGAAAATCATAAAAATATCTGGTGTAAAACTGGTGTATTGATCAAATATCTGGGAGCGCCCTACGAAGTATTACACAAGATAGATGAGTAACTTGTGGAACAAAAAATAGAGAAAAAGACTAAATACAGACGCAAGAAACATGGCAGTTCATAGTAAATGAAGTTTGATATACATTACATTCAGTTGTTGAGGTGGGATCTGTAAATAGACTGAGCAGAAGTTGTTGCAGTTAGAGGGGATAATCTGATGCTAAAGGAGTAATGCACCGGAGGGACCAGATATTTGTCATGGACACAAGGCGACCAGCTATCGTCTCCGCCTACCCCCATGTGTTTGTGGTCGAGATGCACCTAAACCGGGACAAAAGCACAATGAATTAATATACTTAGATATAGGGCTGAAACTCAAACCAAGTAGCTCGAATTTGAATTTTGGGTAAATTACGAAAACTTTCCCCCATGTTTGTTCAAATTATCAGAACTACATGGTTTGAATAATTACCAAGTATCACATAAAATGACCAAAATTAATGTTCGACTGACAGCTCATGCAAAATCCCGAAAACAGAAATATGAAGAAAAAAAATGCACTTCTCGATCAATCAAACAAAACAAAATAATTGGTTTTTTTCAATGGCTATTTGGTAATAGTTTCAAAATTAGAGGGCTCTAGTGGTAATTTGGACAAATCCTGAGGGTGGTTTCGTAATTTACACTTAATGTTTTCAATGTTGCCCGTGAGACGGCTTATATTCAACAGAATTATCAAGCAAGTCTGAAGCATACTTTTGGCGTTTGATAAAACCTAAACTTCAGCTTGAGCTTAAAAGATCAAAGCTCCTTCAAGATCAAACATGCCAAACACAAATTATAAGCTCGATAACAATTTAAACAAGCTTAAACAATTCTATGTTTAATTCCAAGACCTCCTAATAAAAAAAAATTAGCAGTCGTAAGATCACATACGTATGAAGAACAGATTTAAGCATAAGGCATAGCTAAAAGTGTACCTCAATGTCTTCTCCCTTCACTAGCTCCTCAAGTCTCGTTGCCCTCTCGAGTTCAGCAGTCCCATAGAAGCTTGCATTCATTTGCATTGGTGGGGCCCCTCCGTACGTGGAAGCATACATCCCGTAGCCATTCTTGTTTCTGAACGTCACCCACCTGACATCAGCCCTACCAGAGCATTCATAGGGGACAATATACGGAACATGCATGCTGCCCACATCTTGCTCGTACATGCCCACATGTGCAGCAGCTTTACGATCAGGATAGCATTCAAACGGCCCCCTCCCATACCATTGAATCTGGTCCATCGATTTGTCCAAGTGGAACTCAACCCCCACTCGAGGCAAAGGTGGCAAATCTGAGTTTGGTTCCACGTGGCATTCCAGTATGACATCCCCAGAATCGTAAATTGAGTATACTAGATTGACCTTGAAGAGAGGTGTTTCAGATTGGGGGGCATTTTTGTCTGCATCATTTGGAACACCGAGATAGCTTATGGCGATTTTGACCAGATTATCAGAAGTATCAAGAACCATGCAGCTTTCTGATACGAAAGTCAAGTTGTTCAGTTTTGCAGCTTTCCATTTTGAAAGATAACTTTCTGCCTCACCGCCCTTGTCGTTATCCGTTGGTGCTCTCCAAAAGCACGGTTGTATACCTTTGCTCATGATCAGGACTCTGTCCACCTATCGTTTATTCCCAAATGAGGTATGGTTTCAAGAACAATATTTTTGGGAAGGCAGTGCAAACTTAAAACATTTTCATTGGTAAAAAAGTGTATCCTTATTTCGATTCCAGTCCTATCGACTTTCACGAATTAAAAATTAATCAATTCTCAATCTTTGATATCTTGGTCCGGTAACCAGTTGTAGGAGGTCCTACCGGACCAAAATGCCAAAAAATTGAAAGTTACAGGACTATTTTCACTTCGTGAAAGTCGAAATGACTGAAACCAAAATTGGAGTAACTTACCGGACTAATGTTCAGCCTAATTACCATAAAAAGAACCCCATAAAATTATGTTTCCTAAAAAATGACACCTCTGTTTTAAGACAATGCATAACTCAAAGGGTGTTTTGCAATACCTACCCACCCCCCCCCCCCCCCACCCCCCTCGGGTATGTATAAGAAACAAACTTCATGATGTTTTTTCTTATAGAAATTTGGCTAAACTTTAGGGGAAATTTTGTTGTAACTACCCTAAATGGCTAAATGCTATGTAGGAAATGCTAGTGCAGGAATCAACTGAAACCCAAAATCATAAATTACCTTCCAGCTCTCGATGGCTCCAGTTTGTCTGTTAAACTTGATCTCCCACCGGTTCAAATTCTTAACTTCGATAAAATTACCAAGAACTTGAGTAGACAAAGCTGCATGTGCATCGTCAATGACCTGAAACAGTAAGAATTTTGTGTCAAATGTTACAGAAACAGAAAATACTTACCAAAAATATCAAGCAAAGCAACAACACCTACATGAGGAACAATGTCTTGTTTAACTGGCAGTAGGACTTGTGCTGATGAAACTATATGACCTGTTTCGGCCCATCGGGTCGAGCTCAAGAACTTAACGGTTATTGTCAAAAATACTTCTGACGCATCCGAAGTAAACCATGTATCATACCAAGGGCCAGCATCCCATTTTATGTCGTGTGTTTTTTGTGGACTTATTGTCGGTAGGTTGAGAACTCCCGATCCTAGCTCCGAACCATCACCGTGTACAGACCAGTGGAATGCTAAGTCTTGAGTTGTGGAAAAGAAGTGTGTGTTCGTAATCTAAGAGGTGAGTTTCTCAGGATCAGGAGATGTTGAATTAAGGAATTAAGAAATTAATTATTTAAGATACTACCTTAACTATCCCGTCTATGAGTGATATTTTGATGGGCTGGTACACAAACTTCACCTCTGAAAAGTATGAAAAGGCTTGGATGATGATTATAATAAACGCGATCGTACTAAGTTGTGATGAAAGATGAATTCGATTTACCCTGTAGAGCTGGGTGTGGGGTTCTATCTGGCCAAACAAGGCCATTCAGGCAAAAGTTCAGATCGTTTGGGGTGTCCCCAAAATCACCTCCATATGCCCAGTGTTTGATACCATCTGCACCCTCCTTTAACAATGCCTGCAGAATACAAAATTATTCAATCATCCTACTCACATGCATATTTACATTTTCTTATAAGAACAAACAGAACATACCAACTATTTTTTAGAACTGATATCTGGGAAATCCTAAGTTGATGTTGAAAGAAAATTAATGCTGTTTTCTCTTTTCAACTATATTTTTACCACGTCGGTGAAGGAAACAGTCTGCATAGTTGTCATATTAGCTTACAAGTTTCTTGAAACATCTAAAAATATGTTTGAGAGGTTACAAGAATAATGAGCCTATAAACTCCCAGAATTTTAAATGATAAGATGTTAGGATCTTAGAAGTTATGAAAACATAGAGCGCCTAAGGTCTTAACAAAGTCCTACATACAATCAGAAAACAAAATATTAGCATCAACAACATTAGCTGTAAACATTTTCCCTTTTTCCTCTATAATAAATTAAAGCACATTTGACATCATGTCATCTCATGTAACTTCGTATTGCATCAGTTGGTCTTAGAAATAAGTAGAAATGTAATGTATCCAATCATGATATACATCTTTTGGATGAATTATATGGTTTTCTCTAAGAGAAGGTATTACGTGAACGATATTCACGGTGAAACTTATTTGAAGGGTATTAGTAAACTACACTAAAGGTATCAGTGAATTGCACTAAAGGTATCAGCTCCGAAGGGTATTAGTTGTTTTCACAAAAGGTACTTCCTCCGATTCATTTTTGATTATCCGTATTACCATAAAAGGAAGTTTTTTTTTTTGTTTTCCACTTACCCAAAATAGCAAAAAGCAAACACTAACCCTTTTAACTTACCCCTAAAAAACATCATTTATTTACACTTATGCCACTACTTTATCAACTTTATACCCACAAATACTAATAAACAACTCTTATCCCTTTTAAAAATCTACTTTATACCCACAAATACTAATAAACAACTACTTTATTAAAACACGTGCCACTTTGAAAGTGGAAATCAAAATCGAATCAGAGGGAGTATTAGCTAAAGTGGTAGTTATTTCAACATAAGGTATTCGTAAATTGTTGTTCACGATAATAGTTACCGTGAATATCGTTCACATAATACTTTGTCTTTCTCTAATTTATAATTTTCAGTTGAAATTCCAGAAGATTGCACTTTTTTAAGCAACAAATAACTCATGTAAATCTTTACTAGATATGAACCTGATCAACCCAATCCCAGATAAAGCCTCCCTGTAGACCAAATGTGCTATCAATTGCTTCCCAGTATTCAAGAATATTCCCGGTGCTATTTCCCATTGAATGTGAGTACCTGGAAGATTTTTTGAGTGCCTCAATGCAAAATTAGCATATCCTACAAGATTGTGAAGCAAAATCATTAAGTATTCAGCGATGACAGAGTAGCATACTCGCATAATATCAGTGGGCGTAGCTCAGCTGGATCTTGAGCAATTTTAACCATGTCCCAAACACGCATATACATGGGGCATACAATATCCGTTGAATCTGTTTTGGCTCCCCCACCTTCATAATGTAGGACTCTAGTTGAATCCTTTCCTCGTATCCACCCTGAAAGAATTTGAATGAGAAAGATCCGTATTAGAGTTAATATTCAAGAATCATCCTGTAACTTAAGTTGTCTCCAATTTTAGTCTTGTAATTTGTTACTTTTTAAAATTTGTTCCTTTTGGTGTCGGTTTTGGTCCCTTTTTGTGTCCAATTTTATTCATGTATGTTTTTACTTTTTTCGATAAAGAGAACAAAATTGACACTAAAAGGACCAAAGTTAATTAAAAGAAGTACAAACATACAAGACTAAAATTGGACTCGGCATAAGTTACCGTGATGATTCTTGATATTAGCTCGCCATATTAAACATTGCCTAGACTAAGAAATGTAGTGTAGTTGATAGATACCTGCGAGTGCAACGTGGTTAGGCCCATAGCTTGACTCATTTCCTAAAGACCAAGAAATGATGCAAGCATGGTTTTTGTCCCTATCAACCATTCCTATAACTCTATCCAACATGGCAGAAGCCCAAATTGGTTCACTTGTAGGATGCTTTACATTTGACCAAAGATGAAAACCGTGTGTTTCGATATTTGCTTCGTCAATCATGTACATGCCAAACAAATCACATAGCTCGTACCATCGTTGATGTTGAGGATAATGGCTGTTTCTAACAGCATTGATATTGTTTTGCTTCATCACAACTAAATCCTACACAAATAAACAGGCATGTGAGAGAATCGTACAACAGAATTATAAAAATGCTAGAATCAAGAATAGACATGGAGAAAACAAGTGATTCACCACCTGAACCATGCACGACTCCAAGTTGGTTTTCCCGAGACGAGGATGATGTTCATGCCTGTTCACCCCTCTAATCATCACAGGTTGCCCATTAACAAGCAATTGTTTTGGGGCTTTTGATATTTGTCGTATGCCAACTTGGCATGATTCACAATCAACAATATGCCCTGATGCATCTTTGAGGGTGACAACAAGAGTATAAAGATTTGGCTGTCATAATGCAAGTAACTGATAAGAGATCAAATATATATAAATTATATGTGTCAGATTCTGCAGAAATACGTGAATAGTCATCCATGGATTCAAGTAAAGACAAAGTGATATCAAGTACCTATCTTGTTTGAAAATGTAAAGCAAATTACATTAGGAATCGAAATACACAAAACCTGCTTCAATTCGTCATTACAAATACGCTTACATAACAGGAAAGTATAGAATTATTAAGAAATAAAGAAGAGGAGCAAAGCATATCAAACGTAGACGTATTAATAAAATCATACTTTATCTTGAAGAGGATGTGATGCAATGCGAGAGGGATGCAAGATACCATAATCTACTTATACTCCTTATGGGGAAAGGTTGCTCAAAATTGACCAAATTTTGTCTTTTTTATTTACTCTGGAAAGATCGGAAAATATGTTAAGCATTACAGCATCAAATGAAGCTTTTGTGACTCAGACTGGTAAAGCTAAAAGGTCATTTGATAGGTGCTCATTCAACGTTTAGTAAATTATAGACGTATTTAGGCATCAAAAGGTTGCCACAGTTCCTCATTAAGTCTTATTATGAGACGGTCCACCAAAGTACACCATGCAGCAAAATATATACTCTCAGAACTAAGATTTTGTTCAGATAGGTTCTTCAGTGTTAACTTTGTTGAGCATATTTAAAAGAAAAAAGAAGCAACCATAACTAATTCCCAGTGTTGCTACAATTCTCAACACGCACAGATTACTTCTTGTCCTAAATAGTATGCAGAAAACAGATTCCCATATGGTTGAACAATTAGCTACGTAAAGCTCATATAAATTCTAAGTTAAAAAAAAATTACCTGCTCAGCAGTCCACAGCTTTGGCATCTGCAGCTTGCCTGTAAGTTGGTATCCTATGAAGCCAAGATAATAATCAACAGAATTAGTCAGCTGTAGATGAGCCACACTCGTAGGTAGCAGATTAGCATGTCCATTGCTGGTGCTTGTATCAAAAATTTCAGCTTCAATGGTGAAGTTTTTAATAAACTTGTCTTCAGATACTTTGAACCAACTCCCAGCTTCTATTGAGCTTTCACTATTTATCGCGGAGTGGTCAACTTTCACTTCAACCTGGAGAGCACAAGATAAAGCATTAAACTAAATTTATGTACATACAATATTCATATTCTCTTAGGGGGTGTTTGGTTAGGGATGGGGCCATCCGGATGGGGTGGGGATGGGCCATCCCCCATCCCATCCGATTTTGGATGGGCACATCCCATTCCCCATCCATCCCTATTATACACCTACACACCTATTTTAGTTATATTTTATATAATCACATCACTTTTAATCCACCCATTCATCTTTTCTCCTACTTTTTCCACATTTATTCATTCTCTCTCCTACTTTTTCTTACACATTCATTCTCTCTCATACATTTTCTTATCATCTCCCTACTTTTCTTTCACCCAATCATTATCTCACTAACTAACAATAATAAAATATTTCAACATCAATTTTGATTTGACATAAAGTTTCATCCAACTCTATTTCCCCATCCCTAACCAAACACAGATTTACTATTAATTGGATTACCCCCATCCCTCTTTTCTCATCTCCATCCCCATCCCATCCACCATCATCCCTAACCAAACAGAGCCTTACAGTTTAGATGTTATAAAGGTTCAGAACCACAAGATAACAGGAGAAAGTTCAACAATTGGTGTACCCTAAAAAACTGGTTAAGGATAAAAATACTGGTTAACTTTATAGCTTCTAAATCAAGCAGATCCGACTAGTTATATTATTCTCAAATTTAATTTCGCCAAGGCAAAAAAAAAAAAGAGCTAAAGACTTTTATAGTCTTGTTTGGATTTAAGAAAACAACACATTTGTGTTAAACAATTGTAACAGTTACTTTCACCAAATTAAATGAAAATGGAAGATACTCCAACATTTCCCATCCTAATCTTTGCTCTTTCGCATTCCTTACAAGAAATTTATGCATTATGGGAAAGAGTTCAAAAGCAAAGGAGTGTCTTGGTTATCAGAAGATGATAATAACCAATATAAAAATGGAATTTTGTTTGAAAAATTACTTTAGTGTTATGGAGAAAACATCATTCACATTTGACTTAGTGGCACTGAAATACCATCTCATATAGATTATTAGGATGCCATTCAATTATCTTGATTTGATACACCACAATACATTTAGTCATATTCACTGTAAACTGATTTTTTTACAAGGATGTAGTCACATAGAACATGAAATCATCATAAGGACTTGGGGTGTCACTAGATCCCATCAATGCTACAGTATTAGGAAGCCCATCTCATTAAAACAATTCAGCCGCTAAAGGAACATGAAATTTGAGTAATTATATCATTAAATAGCTAGATCAGTCATTTTAATGTTAATATAGTCTCATTGATAATTTTCCAGATGGAACCATTCTTTTCGTAAGCTTATGGTTGATGCCAATGAGAATCCTATACTTCAATGAAGAATTTCTCAAACTATAAGAGATGAAACTACTACATTTACAGAAGCTGGTCAACACCTGCCAAAACCATTATTAAAGTTTCATATTTGAGTCAACTAATGCACCATGAACTTCCAAAAGAGTAAGTTAAAAAATTGGTGGCTTCAATTTATAGAATATATATGTCCATATCAGATGATGCACTAGACTTCTCAGTATTCTGTAAATGCACACGAACTGTTCATTATACCTGTATATCTGCACTAGAAAAATCTTCCGCCAACTTCGATTTGAAGAAGTAATCTGCAATAAAGACCTGCAGATTCATTGCGAACTTGAATCAAATTACTTGTAATGTGAGTACCAGCCGCATTACCTCAGACTTGGTTTGATTATTTTGAAGGACTCCATTGAAATCCTCATAGCATTGCATATATCTAACAGACTAGAACAGAATTTATTTCATGCTTCATCGAGTTTGGTTTGAAAAAAAATTATCATTGTGGCGTGACTAATCTTATAGCAGCAAACCATAACGCTACATATCATTGATCCATAATTATACAATCAAATTGCACTAATATGATCTTAGGAGGTCCATTCTTGCAATATCCAAATTAAACTATATGAAGAGCTCAATATTACTACTTCTCTTCCAGCTCTTTGATAGTGTCAGTGTCCAACTTAAAAGTATCACTACGTAGAAAGAAATAGCATAGATATTAGTGAATATTTCAAAACATGGATTATTTCCCTTCATGAACATCAGTCACAAACGGCAGTTCATCTCTAAAGTTAGTAGCAGAAATCACTAAAATAATATCCTAAAAAAAAAACAAATTGCAAACACTCTAATGATTTCCCCTGTGATGAGAATACATACTTTTGGTTTAGCAAGAAGATGAACATCACGATGGATGCCAGATAACCACCAGTGATCCTGATCTTCAAGGTAGGAACCATCAGACCATCTCATTACTTGAACAGCCAAACAATTTCTCTGGTCAGATCCACATGGATGACAAAAATCGGTAATCTCAAATTCAGCTGGTAGCCTGCTATCTTGACTGACAACATAAGGAAGGAAGTTTATACAACATATTTATGAAAAAAAAAAACGAAATTATTTGCATATGTGCAAAGTGTGTGTGCACATGCAAGTGTATCATATACATCCTGCAAAAATATAAACCTATAAGCTAACAGGTGAAGTTTCATTTTTTTTTTTCCATAAGGAACGGTGGTCCTTCTAGTTACATCATCTTTTTTTAGCCTCTTGAACTTACATAGATACTCCCTATATAAGAACCACTTGAGTCACACAAAAATCAACAATAATAACAACCCTATCGCTGACCAAGACAACCATGAAAGGCAAAGTTACTAGTCCAATAGGTGCAAACATAGAATGGAGATGTGGAATTGCAAGACTTGTATGAACTACCAAAAAGTTTTGACAAAATGATTCACAAACCTATATCCAGTAGGGTGTCCATTTACCCATGTAAAGAAGGCAGAATCAACTGCTTCAAAATGCAAAAATATCCTTCGACCTGCAAAGGAATGTAAAGGATGGTTACAGCCAAACAATATAATAAATACTCCATCCGTCCCAGTTTTGTTTTCCCATTTACCAAAAAGGTCCGTCCCAATTTTGTTTTCACAACCCCAAAGTATAAAGTGATTCACCTTTTTAAACTCTACCCCTACAATTCAACTACTTTATTCACCATTCACCATTCCCAAGACTACTTTATTCATTTAAATACTACATTTCAACTCTCGCATTAAACTCCGTGTAAAGTCAAACGGGAAAACAAAACTGGGACGGAGGGAGTACTTGTTACCTTTACTAATTTTGGAAAATTTTAAAGTAATATGATAGTAGATCTAACTGATATTTTTTCTGGAAACATGAGCAAGTTGAAAAGAAAACATGGGTAATTGTAAGCGCTAGAATGATTTATGAACCCTGAAATCTCACCTTCCCATTCTTTAGGAAGGGAAAAGTATGTCCTGTAGCAGCCAGTGGGATTATCTTCTGGAACTTTAGGTGGATTGAGTGGAAATGGGTACACAACATTTGTATAGATCGGCTTGTCAAATCCATGCATCTGCCAATTGGAGGGAACTGGTTCAATAGGAAAAGATACATGTATCAACAAATACAATTGACAGCAAAGATTCTATCTTTTCACTGCAGAAACATATAAAAGAATTTGTCAAACCATATACATACTCCTCTTTTTTTAAAATTTTGAAGCCAAAATATATGGTTCTGCACAAAAAAGAAAAAGATTACAGTATTTTGACGCCTTAACCTACTCTAACATCATTTTTTGATACGATGATAACGATTTTATGACACAAAATTTCAGCTAATGGTTGGTGTTTAGTAGAATAAATTAATACAGGATCAGAATCTTTTCAATGCAGTACTCGAGGAGTTTTTTTTTTTTTTTTTTTTGTGCGTATGTGTGATATGGACATAGCTCTAGCAAAAAACATGGTAAAACCATATAGCACAAATATGAAGTCTGAAGAGTGAAAATGGAAGGCATGTACCCAATCTGGTCAGCCTTATGAATTCCAACAAAACCCTCTTTCAACAAGCAAATATTTTTTAACTTCAATCCGTCCCAAGATATTTCGCTCGGATATCTAATACTCCCTCCATCCCCTCTTAATTCTCACACTTTCCCTATTTGGGACGTCCCACAATAATTTTCACACCCCAAATAAGGAAATAAAACACTCTCACAATAACTACTTTATTAAAAATTACTCTTCATTCATTGGTGCAAAAAGTCAATAAAGCAGTTTTTCTTAAAAAGTGTGCCCACTCACCTATGAAAATTAAGAGGGGACGGAGGGAGTACTTAACTTACAATGTCAAAGAACTGGAGAGTGGATGCTGAATGTCCCCTTAAATGTTGGGTTCATATTAAGAAGGGTTAAAAATCCACAACTCTCATTTTGAATTACATTTGAATAGTATGTTGGGTGATTTTGGTATATTTGAAATCCACCCAAAATATTGAGTAAATTAAAATCCTTCTCCCAAATTATCTGCTCAAATCAATCCCTTAGCCTAAACGCAACCTTAGGTGGGCAAATGACTAAATTAACTGCAAGAGCTAGAACCTTGGTAGAACGAGAAACCAATAACATCCCTCCTAATCTTGAAAACAACCAGTCTAAAGTATCAGTTTATAGCCTAATACACTAAAACTGCCATGTGTACGGCACTTGTTGAAATAGACAAGGTAGCAATAGCATTGTTTGACCATAAAGGGAAACAGACCACACTTAGCAAGACACAAATTCGTTATTGCAAAAACATAAAGCAAAGATGTTACCAGGTATAGTATTCCATGACGAATCTTGAAATGAACTATCATAAAATTCAGAAGGGGCATCACTAGGACTGGAGGCAAGAAAAAATTTCCAATTTCCAGATAAAGACTTGACAAAGGGGAGGTCCTTGACCCAATATCCAGCACAGTCCAGTGCTTTAGCAACAGCATCGTCATCCCAAACAGCTTCTTTTGACACCAAGAGAGTCACTTTGTTGCGTTCATACCAATACCTTAGAGACCCTAACCAGATCAAAATTTGGCAGATATATGAGCTCCACATGGTTTAATGTCAGAAGAAAAGGTACTAAAAGGGAACATGAAATTAAATAATCAACCCCTTAAGTAGAGTGGTTCTAGAACAAGTTGACCTCCTTATAGGGACTAATGTGAAAATATCTTAAAGTAATTTAATCGAACACGATGAACACCTTCAACAGATTCATGGCAATGCATTGGAACATGAGCATCTCTCTTCCTCCACTTGATGAAAGACGGATCTTCCCATATCTTGTGTCCATTATTTGGAGGTAAAACAAATTGGCCAACCAATGAACCCATGTTAAAGAACCAAAACCTATAGCTGGAAAGAGGGAAAACAATAAGAAACAAACATAAATTTATCAAAAACTACGCTGAAGATGACATCAAAAGCATCTTAAATTGCATGAGCAAAGCAATTATGCTACAACAGGAACACAACAATCAAGGAAAAAAGCCTGCACTACGTATAACCAAATGGATTTGCATCAGTTTGTATAAAGTGTGATCAAGTCTAGAAGCCAGATTTGCTGAATATTTAAGGAAATTTCCAAAATGGGCAAACTCTTAGTTATCTTAGCATTGAAATGTCTCCAAGATTGGATATGATTTCTTAGCACATAATGCTAAATGCTTAACACGTCCCAACCCATTTTTCAAGCATATAATGACAACAACCATGCTAAAAACAGAAGGATTTTCAAAGACTATTGGGAGATCCAACCAATATAATTGGAATAGGTTTTATAGCTATGCCTTCAATTTAATCACGCCATTCATACTAATAATGAAGCTAAGTGATGATACCGTGAATATTGACTAAAAAACTTCACATTAAATAAAAAACTCCAATCATTTACTTCACCAACTCACCATACATTTACACACTAAGAGACATCATATTTACTTCGCATAGTATTCTAAATCAATTCGAACCTACCGATATTTGCATGTTATAACTTATAACTGTATATATATATACACACAGTCAAATCAGCAATCTGATATAGCAATTTTTATCAAAGAATGGACTCATTATATCAAAGTATGTGGAGGAGGCATACACTATTCACCAAAATTACGAATTCTGTCAAAAATCAAGAAATCGTGAGCGAGAAAGAGAGAGTACCAAATGTTGTTGAAGTAGAAATGGGCGTGGGATCAGGGTGAAGGGGCACTCTTGCCAATTAAAATAATGTTTAGCCCAGCTCGTGATGATTATGAGCTATATTTATTTATTGTGAGGCCCTCTATTTTTTAGGAGATTCAATGTTTGGTACTTAAATTTTGTCTTATTAAAAAAGGCGCACTAGGAGTTATGGCAACGTTTTCCACGTGGAACAATTAACAAGAGCTTATCCATATTTGTACGGGAGAGTTTGCAACTACACGTTACTTGAACAAATAATTTAAGCTTATTATTTTAGAAATAATAAATTTTGTGTGAGATCGTCTCGCGATGAAATGGAAAATAAGTTGGTTATGACGTATTAATACTTAGAAAGAAATTAGTGTAAGTGTATATCAATTTGTGAATTGGTTCATCATGAAACTGTGTTACTGAGAAATTTTATTATTCATGGCCACAATTTATGAAAGTAATTTTATTATTTAATATTTAGAAATGTGTTTTACCTATGCAATATGTGTTGGTTAATGTGTTATAACTAATTAAAATAAATTTTATTTCTTAAAAAAAAGGGTTAAAAAATAGAATTAGAATGAACAATTTTTTTAGGCAAAGTCTAATATGCAATATTGCACAAAGTTTGACCCGTGCAATATGCCCAAACTCTACCCGGTTGGCGGTTGCAGTCTATATAAATTAAATCAAAATTCGCGGGTCAAAGGCGGGTCAAAGGGGTCGTTCAATTTTTATACTGCTGAAAATTGTGTTACTGTATAAACAAATGAGTGCTGCTGCATGAGCAAAAGTGTGTTACTAGTTCATATCGTAACACTGATTAGTTCTTGTAGTAACACTCATTTGTTCATGTATTTAAATAGAAAATTCCAAAATTCGCGAGTCAAACGATCGCTCATTTTTCATACTGCTGAAAATTGTGTTACCGTATGAACAAACGAGTGTTACCACATAAGCAAAAGTGATCAGTTCTTGTAGTAGCACTGACCAGTTCATATTGCTCATTTTTCATACTAGCTCATATCGTAGCACTGATCAGTTCTTGTAGTAGCACTCATTTGTTCATGTGGTAACACAATTTTTTTATCGTTTAGATATTTCCAATTTCATATGGTAACACATGAATAAGAATTATGATGTTATATTATCTAATAATTTTAAGTTTTTTTTTATGTTTATCAAGTTTTTCTTCTTCATGATTTAAAACCTCTGTTTTTTCGCTATTCCACACTATTTCTGATATAGTAACACATACGTACTCTTACAGTGACACCCAGTTGCCCTTAAAGTAACACAGACCTGAGAGCGAATTTTTTTGTTTGCTTTTGCGCGATTTTTTTGGGAAGATCCATTTGACCAGCGAATTTTATTGTGTTGACCCGAATCTCAATGTTGACCCGCGAATTTTTAGAATCCTTCCTTATTTGTGTGATATTGCACGGTGCAATATTGCACAATAGACCTACTCTTTTTTTTAATATTATACGTAATATTTTATCCACTAAATTATGATATATTATGAGAACATGTATTGAAAAATATACCAAATATTATATATATTCAAATAATATAGTACGATTTTTGTAATACAAACCATTGACTGAAATTTATTTAATATACCAATAAAATTAGCTTTCGTGCAACGCACGGGTGGGTACATTACTAATTTTAGAAATAATAAATTTTGTGTTAGATCGCCTCGCGATGAAGTGGAGAATAAATTGGTTATGACGTATTAATACTTCGAAAGAAATTAGTGTAAGCGTATATCAATTTGTGAATTGGTTCATCATGAGACTGTCTCGTACAAATATTTATCTTTGAAATTAGTAATAGGTATTGTTCGAAAATAAAGTATTTGGGTGGTTTCTAAAAATATATAATAAAATTTTTTAGCTAACTTGCATAATTATTTCCTTAAAATTTCGTTAAAATGCTAGAAGTGTAAATAAAATTATATTAATTATTGAAGATTTAAAAAAAATCGAATTTATTTAGTTTCTCACTACGAAAAAATAATTAATTGCCTACAAAAGTTATAATTTTCCCTGAAATTTTTCTAACAAAAAATTTTTGTAAATGCAAATTGGTTTTTCTTCAAAATTTTCTAATGGTGTCTTTATTCCCAAGCCTACAAACATTTGACTATGAAATCAATTAGTCCACGAAATTAAAATTCTAGACAATCAAGTAGCTACAAGTTATTTATTTGCCTAAAAAAAATGGACAAGTATGTAATTCTTACTACAAAATTTTTTATTATAAATTTTATAATCGTATTGTCAAATTTAATAGGCAATCATTTATCTTCTTGCAGTATTCTTATAAAGTTTTAGCAACTTTAATCGGATTATTATTTTTATTCCTACTCTCATCTAAAATTCAATATGTAAAAGAAAATTATAGGAGTAACTCCTATTTGATTATATTTGTACTTAACAATCAATATCTGTTTTTACAAATTTTACAGACATTTATCACTTACTATTAAACTTTAGGCTTTGAAATCAAGATTTTTGCTCTGCTAGCTTGAATTTTTTTTATTTTATGTCTAAAAATTTGAATTTACATAAAAATTTAGAATTGATTTAATTAATATTCTAAAAAAGTTCTTATCACAATCACTTAATTTAATCTCCTTCGCAAAAGCAACTTAAGTTTTTTAATAATTCTATTGATCAATTGAAAACACCCTAGTATCGCTGTTATTAGAAAAAAAAAACATCAACACCCCTGTATATATTATATGTAAACTTCTAAGGTGAGGGCCACTAGTACAAATTTTAGAGTCTACAGAAGGACACTTATATTGCTGTTGAACCTAATAAATATGAGGTTATGCTTTCAAATGCATGATAAATATGCTGGTTCGACCACCAAGTCTATGCCTCTATGGTATTATTTGGAAAGTACACTTATTATTTGGTGTAATGATACAAAACTCCCTCGTAATTTAAAAATATAGCGCGAAATTCCCTCGTAATTATAAAGTTGCATGACACTCTTTTGTGATTTAAAAAAAAAATCTCTCCTTTTACCAAAATTCAGTTAACAATTTCCTTCATTTCTCATTATGTCCTTTATAGTGTAGTCTTAAATTTTAAATATTTGGTGAAATAAAATACTGAAAATAGAAGAAATAGATAAAATTATAAACTCATTTTTATTAAAGTAGAATTCGTTTCATTTGGTAAATTACATGGAGTTTCGTGCAATTTCCAAATCACGAGAAAAAATCATTCAACAATTTTAAACTGCGAGAAAGTTTGATTCAATTAACCCGTTATTATTTCGATATCCCATACTCGTGAGTTGGGTCCTCCAAGCACGTAATTTTTTACCCAACTTGTACACAATTGTAGTTATTTTCTTAATTTCAATATAGCGCAGTACTGTGATGCCCTTCCATGCACAATCTACTTTGAAAATTCAATTGTTATGGTTATTAATTGAGGAAATTAAAAGTAAAAAAAAAAAAACAGTGACTCGGTTGTGATTTCAATCACCTTGAAATATTGAGAATAACTTTTGGAATCTTAATATTATGAGGGGCCCTTTATTGAGTTTGCAAACATCCACTATTAGGGCAGGACTCCAGTCTTTTCCTTGATGGAACCCTCTTTTAATTTCAATTTTATGACAAAATTATATATATGTGTAATGCTGTACTTTCTCCGTCACAATTTTTTTTACTCAAAAATCCCAAAAAGAAAAGTTTTTTTTTTAACCCATTTCCTAAAGTGGCAAAAAGCAATATCATTTTTTCAAACTCAACCCTTAAAAATTTACTTTATACTAAAAAATATTAATAAACAATTCCTAAAAAATTATTTTATTTTCGAAAGTATTAATAAACAATTCATTTCTTAAAAATTATGTCATTTTGAAATGGGTAATCAAAATTGGGACGAAGGGAGTAATATACTCTATCCCATATAAATTTCCTCTTTTTTTCTCGGTAATTAGTTTAAAAAATATATATTATTTATTAATATATGATTGATCACATGTTAACTTTTGTCGATGAAAAAGTAAAGAGCAATTTTTAAAAAAATATTTATTTACTAATATAAGAGTGTTGTTTTTGTTTTTTATGGAATAAAAAACTCAGTGAAACATTTAAAAAAAACTTATAGTGGAACGGGATAATAAAAAATTACAACAAATACCAACTATTTTCATATTGAATATGCATGTTGCATAAATTTTTATCATACAACTTGCTTAAATTTTGTAATGTATTTTTTTATGAAAAAAACTAATTATCTTATTTAAACATGGAATATTAATTTATTAGAATTAATCATTTCATTAAAAAGAAGAAACGTTTCCTTTAAAGAGATACTCGTGAATTAGTTGTACAATAAAATTGTGTTTAGAAAAATCAACTCTTGGTATATAGGTTGATTTTTCTAAAACACAATTTTATTGTTTCAAAATAAAATACGCAGAAACCATATTAGTGTCCTCTAAAAAGTGCTGAGCGAAACAAAAAATGTTGATAAAAATAGAAACAGATGAGAATCATATCCATTCACAAATCGGACAACCATCAGCTCAAATATTAAACTAAAATTGCATCTGAATAATAATTTTGTCATCTAATCTACCTGCAGATCAGCATTCCTAAGTTTCAACAAGACAGCAGCTAATAAAACTGTACATCGAGTGCCCAAAAAGAAGACACAAGATTGCACTTCTTCTACGCAGTAAAATTTTGCACATAAACGACACGGTGACCACTGTCTGCAACTGATGCTTAAAGCCACTGTACATTCACTGACCAAAAGGGGAACTCTAAAAAAGACAATCAACTAAAAGAACAGCGAATAGACGGGAAAACGAGCTGCTCTTTTTTTCTTCCCCTAATCTAAAAGCTCAAAGAACTTACTCCCAGGAAGACGTTTTAGCCTGAACTTCATCTGCAGCAGAATCCTTCTCTTTGTTCCAGCCAGAACTAGCATCAACCGGGCCTGGAGTCCCACCCGTATTCCATCCAGGGGTTTCAGCCCCACCTTTTTCCCAACCCGTACCAGCATCATTAGGGCCAGGAGTTGGATCTGTGTTCCAGCCAGAGGCTCCAGCTTCACTTTTGTTCCAGCCCGTACCAGCCTCAACCGGACCAGGAGTCCCACCAGTATTGCATCCAGGGGTTCCAGCCTCGCTTTTGTTCCACCCCGAACTAGCATCATCTGGGCCAGGAGTTCGATCTGTGTTCCAGCCAGGGGTACCAGCTTCACTTTTGTTCCAACTTGTTCTACCAGCTTCATCCGGGCCAGGAGTTTGATCGCTATTCCAACGAGGGGTTCCTGCTTCACTTCTGTTCCAACGAGGGGTTCCCGCATCACTTCTGTTCCAACGAGGGGTTCCAGCTTCATCCTGGCCAGGGGTACCAGCGTCATTTCGAGGACCTTGATCCCTATTCCAACCAGGACGAGGTTGAGGCTTTCTGAAGTATTTGGGAAGAAAAGTTTCAGCTATGTCAGGATACTTGCTCCGGATGAAATTCTCAAGACATTTACGATAGGAGAAGTCCGTCTCCACGCCATCAACAGAAACAGCATAGAAGCATCTGCTATCCTGGAACTCTTTATGCCTATTAACCTGTGAGATGAGTCTCAAAATCAGCTTACAACGAGTATATGGAGAGAATGCGAGGAGGTGGAGGACATTATACACCAAAGCTCATCCCATTTTAAGCAAATTAATACTCCCTCTGTCCCAGTTTTGTTTTCCTGCTGCACTATTCACCACCCTCAAACATTTCAAAATTACACCTCATTCCACTAATAATTATATAGAAAAACATCTTAATTTTGTCTCATGCACTTAAATTGAATAATATGTCATCATGAAAAAATCTTTTTATCCATTTAAATACTACAACTCAAGCCTCACAATAAAGTATACAAAAGTCAAATGGAAAAACAAAATTTGGACAAAGGGAGTATAAATTAAAAATTAGGGCTTGATGCAATAAAACTACACAAAAGGGAAAGGTTATTGAATGGACTAACACAATTAAGCAATATAATCTGCCACTATAACCATCTATCGAACTTGAATTAATTTGTCTAGACTAAGCACAAGTTGAGCCATTCAATCCAAAAAAAAAAAAATCAGGTTATCAATAAAGAAAACATAGTTTTTAAGTGTACTCTGCTTAGCAACTTAGAGTGTGCTTTTTACCAATAGGTTGCACATATATTTCTTGAGCAGCAATTGTTATATACTCCTTCTATCCCAGAGGAATTTGCACACTTTCTTTATTTGGACATCTCACACCAATTTGCACACTGCCTAAAAAGGAAATATCGATGTGTGTGCACACTCACACAAATATTCACATATTTACCCATATGCCACTACTTTATCCCCTTTTTTAATCCACGTGCAATCCCAGGTTGCAAATTACCCTGGGATGGAGGGAGTACTAAAGGAAACTTCACCTAGTTCCACTAGATCATACTTTCAGGACATTGAACTGGTTGGCAGCAGTAAAAAGAGACTTACAAAAATAATGGGGCAATTGTAGATATAGTTTGGGAAGTTGTGAAATAACAATGGCCCCTCAATGTTAGAGATATTGCTCTTACGCAGGTGATTTAATAATATTTTAAGAAGTGATATTCACATGATGAACAGAAACTTGCAGAAAAAATTGTGATCTTTGTGCACACAGAACTATAGAGGGTGCGAGAACTTACAAAAATAAATTTGAAGTTTCAATAACTAATTTATAAAAAATCAGCTCCCAGATAGATTTAGGTTTACAAAAATAAATTTGAAGTTCCAATAACTAATTTATAAAAAATCAGCTCCCAGATAGATTTAGGTTTACTAAATGCATTAACAATTCATTTATATAAGAAAAACTTAGATTTACTGATTCTGTAAGCTAGGCACTAATTTAGAACAGAAGTTTGAGCTTCTATCTTCTGATCCCAGTATACCTCAAAAAAAAAAAGGTATGATTACCTAAAACCAGGTGATCAGCAGAAGACATGTACAGATTAATATAAATATAGAACCAAAATATACCCCAGGACATCAATTTATTTAGGCAAAATTAAACAGCCATACCATGATATGAGCTATTCCAGCTCCCATCTTCCCATCTTTATCAGGGTGATGATTGAATACATTATCGACAATGTATGTCTGATCATCAGCAGATAAAGGATCACCATCATTGTACCTTCACAATATGTAAATTATTATTAAACAAAAAAGTGTACAGATGTGAGATTATACTAATTAGAAACATTTCACCATTCTGTTCCAATCTGAAATTACCCAAAGATCAACCAAAATTTGAAAACTAGATATGAAAGAGAACTTACCCTGTCTGATTCATCACTCTTCTGATGTTCTTCATGATCGATTCCATCTGCGTAAGAACATCTTGCTCTTCAGCGGTGAACAAATCCAAACGCTGCCTTGTGAGAGTAAAAACAGCTGGTGCATTTGGATCATCAACAGGACGGGGCCTCCTGTTTTTCCATTCCCCATCACTTGTGGGACCCCCCCTACCTTCTCTACCACGCCCACCCCGGCCCCTACCTCGACCGCGACCACGGCCACGACCCCACGGAGACCTCCCGTCATTCTCACTCGAGGTGTCGACATTTGAAGAACCCCAACCTTGACCAAGTGTAGTATCAGCTGACTGTTTTTGACTCCAACCCCACTGAGATTCTTTATTTTCACCAGCAGTAGAATCTGAATCAAACTTGCTCCAGTCATTTGAAGACCCCCAAGTATTTGAAGGCTTCGGATCTGTTGCTTGATCACCCACTTTAGCATCCCAGGAATTGTCTTTTAAACCCTTATCACCACCAGATCCCAATGTGTTCCAACCTGAGTCCTTAGATGGTTCATCCTTGGTAGTCTCCCACTGAGACAAGCCATCAGATTTAACTGAGAAAACATCTTTTTGAGTGTTATCTCCACCCCAAGAAGACTGGGTATCAGTCTTCGGTGTGCTACCCCAACTATTATGATCGTTCTTTGTGCCCCAGCTCTTTTCGTTGGGATCCCTATTATGGCTAGGATTACCCCAATTTTTCTCTTTTTTCCCCCAATTTCCTCCACCAGAATCTGCCTTTCCGCCCCAAGCTGAATTATTATTGGCTTCTGCACCCCAAGAACTCTGTTCACCCAGTTTAGCCCCATCATCTTCCCCGGAATTGTTCTTTTTGCCCCACGTGCTATCCTCGGAGTTTACTTTTTTGCCCCAACTACTCTGCTCAGGCCTAGCTGTCCAATCATCCGCCTTTTTAGACAAATGATTGTCCTGATCTGAATTATCTTTTTTGCCCCATACACTTTCTTCAGCCTTCTTCCCCCGATCACTTCCCCCAGATTGAACTTTTTTACCCCACCCACTTTCTTCAGCCTTAATCTTCCCCCAGTCACTTCCCTCAGATTGAACTTTTTTACCCCACCCACTTTCTTCGGCTTTCTTTCCCCAGTCACTTCCCTCAGATTGATTTTTTTTACCCCACCCACTTTCTTCAGCCTTCTTCCCCCAGTCACTTCCCTCTGATTCAATTTTTTTACTCCACCAACTTTCTTCAGCCTTCTTCCCCCAGTCACTTCCCTCAGATTGAATTTTATTACCCCACCCACTTTCGTCAGCCTTCTTCCCCCAGTCACTTCCCTCAGATTCAATTTTTTTACCCCACCCACTTTCTTCAGCCTTCTTCCCCCAGTCACTCCCCTCAGATTCAACTTTTTTACACAACCCACTTTCTTCAGCCTTCTTCCCCCAGTCATTTCCTTCAGATTCAGCCTTTTTACCCCACCCACTTTCTTCAGACTTCTTCCCCCAACCGCTGGCCTCAGATTCAACCTTTTTACCCCATGCACTTTCTTCAGCCTTCTTCCCCCAATCACTTTCATCTGAGTCAATCTTTTTACTAAAACCAGCCCAAGAATCATTGTTATCCTGTACAGAACAGCAAATCTTAAGAATTTTACGAAGAATAATTCAGTGAGTAACAGATATTGTAACTTGATTTAAACATATCAAGACACCCAAAACCGCAACCTCTATATGCAGCTGATACAATTAAAACCATAGAAACAATAGTCAATGGGAGAACCATTATCAAATGGCAGCAAAATCAACTCACAAGAACAACAGTATAAAGATTTGAAATATCAGTTACTTCACGCTTAACAAAGCACCACAAGTTGAAAATGGAGATAATCAACAAAAATATTAATTCATACAACTCATTTTGATTACTTCTAATGGCAAAAAGACAACATGTGCAATCTGTATTTAAACTTGGCAAATATCAAAAGAAAGCATAGATTGAAAACAATGCAGTCATAACTGCATGAAAAGGTGTACGAGATCAGATAACACAGTTCGCTGCCTCCATGGAAATGATAATACAAATAGGGGTTTTAGAATGTGTCACATTCAAATCCACATGAGTTCATATCACCACTGAAAAAAAAAAAAAAAATTACCTCTGCTGCAAAACCATCATTATCATTTCCATTGAGCCCAAACTCAATTCCATCTTCAAAAGTGGGTTTCTCACTGCCATCTTCTCTCACTGGAGACAGATCGAAATCCATGTATTCATTTTCGCGGTCCAAATCATCAATCTCTTCACCAAGGCAACCAGAGCCCATATCTTCCCGTAGGGAGCTTCCGTTCACCATGTAAAGGAAATTGTAGACATCAATTTCCTTAGCTGGATTCAACTCAGCCTAAGAAAACATTCAAAACGTTAGTCTTGTGATCAGAATAACAGGTTGAAAGAAGATTGCAGCCACTCATACCTTTTTTGTGTCCCAAAGAATCTCGAAAGGAGATCCAGTACCCACAGACACATGTTTTCCCCAGGCACAAGAACCCACTATGCTAGACAAATTATCGACATTGCATTTTTCAGCTGCTCTTTCAAAACATTTTCTAGGAGTCTGAAAAATGGGAGAATAAAAAATTATTATATAGACAGCTCAGCAGACAAGACAAGACGTAATTCTCATAACAGACAGTAGAGCACAACAAGGGTACTTACAAACAATGTTGCCTTCATGAATGGTACTTCAACACCAAGTGATTTAGACAAAGATTTGATGCCACCAGCATTAAAACCAATCAAAGTGCCAGCACATGTCATGCTATTACCCAACAAAAGAAGATGATCCTTGAGCACGCCTTTTGTTACCATTGTCACTGACGTAGATAAACGCTACATGACAGCACAAATTGTTAGTCATTCTACAAAATATAGAACTCATAATTAGTTAAGAGCAATAATGACATATTATGAAATGTATCTAGTAACTCTGGTCAAAGGGCAATTCCACCGTGAAAGTCCAATCCAATAAAGAAATGGAATAAAACCAGGTGGGGTGGTCATGCCCATACTTCCATTTTTGCCTCATCATTTAATCAAGTGAACTATTGGAAGTAAAAGAAGTTTTTATGGTCATCCTACAAAAAGGGAATCAGCAATCACAAGTAACACAAGCATAGAGCAGGTGCATATTATACTTTTCATAGTAAAGAGTCTAAAGACCTATGAGTCTATGATTAAGATATAAGTCAGCCAAGTCAGCCCGAAGAATTATGCTGAAAGAGATTAAACTAAAAATAGATAAGCCATCTCGATTTTTAAAGGTAAAAATCACAGAAAACACACACACACACACTAATCAACACGTGGTACCTGAACAGCCTGCTCAAATGCACAAGAAATACCAAGTAGATCTTCTACTTGTTTTATTGCATACGGGATGGAACGATGAACATCAATTAGCTGGATAACTGGAAGGCAAGCATCCATCACAACCCTCCATGCATCGCCGCTCTTTCTGACAGCTTCTTTCTCAAGGGTAATATCTAGAGCCAATTCACCCTTTGGGCTCTTACTTGGGCTCCTGATCCAGGTTGCAGTTTCAGGAGTCATCCATATTATATTTGCAGTTGAAACCCTTGGATCACCTGTACAATTGTTAGCATATTCATGGTGACGTGAGTACATATAGTCATATAAGAAGCGAGTATCCACTATAAAAGTACTCATTATCCAGTATATCACAAGTTCACAACATAACAGGCAAGGGACGCAAAAGATTCATATGAAAAGACGAACTCAACACAATTGATACACACATTATAGATT
Source organism: Ballota nigra (assembly GCA_947034835.1). Classification (NCBI taxonomy): domain Eukaryota; kingdom Viridiplantae; phylum Streptophyta; class Magnoliopsida; order Lamiales; family Lamiaceae; genus Ballota; species Ballota nigra. The sequence goes on from OX344722.1 coordinate 104,686,181, forward strand.
ATTGAGAAGCAATTCTTGATAGAGTAAACAACTATCTGAAAGACCTTTAATGATTGTCTGGAACAGCACTGGACAGACCGTATCAGCAAGGATACGGGAAGCCTTCTCTAAAAGGTCATTGCTTGCCCATTGCCAAAGAAACTGGATGCAGGGAACATCAGTCCATTTGCTTTTGGATGATTCACAGAAAGAACAACACTCGCTGCAAAGTACATTAGATATGTAAAAATGTGTTTTGGTTGAACAAATTAGTTGCAATGTAATCAACTAAAAGAAATAAAATTGTTTTTCAGCAAAGACTTGCGGTATACTGTGTAATCATGAGCAATATGCTAAAGTTATATATTCTCTGATAAATGAGCAATCATCAAATCTATTTCAATGTTAAGTTACTTTAAATTCTATATCTTCATGTCAAATATATAAGCATTATATTTTTATTGTCCCCTGCACAAGACAATAATTGCTACATTAAACAGAAATAATAGTCACCTTTTCTACAAGTATTCCAAAATGGTTTAAACACCAAAAGTTGTGACAAATCTAGGCGCTATGTGGAATCATATAGCAAGCATGCTTATATTGGAACTAGAGGTCATACAGATACTTCGTATGTGCTCTTTTTTTTTGGATAATGTACAAAATTGTGAAATATATGAACCAAACCATGGATCTAACAAAGTTATGTCAACAACCAAAACTAACCTGAATGATAATTCAATTTTCTTGAACAGATTACCAACTTTTTTGTTCTTCTGATTCTGATCGATTGTGTCTTGACACTTTTGAAGAATATCATGCATGCTAATTTTTGAATGCACCAGTTGTGCCTGTTCATCAACCAGTCATGAAATACAAAACATCAGCAACAAAAGTTCTGAAAATTGATGCAGTATTACAAAATTTGAATGTTTCCAAGAAAATATAACGACCTTGTTCAAGTGAATGTGGCCAACAAGGCCAGAATTGATATCAGAATTCTCGTGCGCCAAATGAGATTTATATCTGCAAATAGAAAGCAATAACAATAAATATTAGCAATGTACAAATTATTAAGCTTTGTTTCGTGGCAGATGACATGTTGTCTGGAGCCACTATGCACATGGTGAATTAGATTACGGAAAGAAAAAGAGTAATTTCATATGACTTCATTTGAGGATAAATTAAGAAAAGTAGGAGGAGAATAATACTCTATCAGGAACTCAATTGCTGTATCCTTTAGACTGATTTTCTTCAAGTGGTTCTTGACTATACATGCGGCATTTTCTTGGCAGTGTTTTCTGCCACAATCACAATTGTTCAGATACAGAATCACTCGTCGGTCAGCAGTGACGTTTTTAAAGCTAACTCCACAAAGAAGTATCTCCTGAATTGGAACAGATATAGTTATGAGAAAGAAAAAATATCAAACTTTAAGGCATATAAGAATCATCAGCAACCACATTATGTAAACAAACAAAACGACCCTTTAATCCCAAATAATTGGGGTAGGTTATCTACTTATATCTACTTATAAGTTAAATACCTTCATCATTTCCCAGGAGGAGTTGCTACTTGGAGAAGAATCCAACACAGCCTTGTATGCGGGATTAGACATCGCAGTAGCAGCTAAAACACCAACAGGATCGCCAGCACAAAACTCACTTGCAATGTTAGCACCACTCACTCCATATTCAAACTGAACAATCGAATTGCTGCACGTATTTCTCACAGTGCCATCATGGCATATTACAACATCTCTAAGGATGGCCATCAGATTCTTAAACAAAGTCCCGGGCTCGGTTAATCCACGGGATGAGCGGACAATCACTTCTCTGCTTGAGATTGAATGCACCATTTCCTGATAAGGATCCAAACCTCGAAACAGCGGTCTGCTTATCAAGCCAAATTCTTCAGTAGGATAATCACGAAAGGAAGGATACTTCTTTTGGAAAAGAGCAGACATATCCTTGACCAACAACTCAGAATAGAACTTTCCTCTATCGGATATCTGTAACCCTAAGAAACCAACTTGTTGGACCACCTTGCTGAGAGCAGATTCACTTTTGGAATCTACAAGGTTGCCAATTGCAGAAGACTTAAGTATGAAGTTGGTAATTGGGGTTTTCACACTGCGCAAGTAACTATCCAATTGCAAGGCAATCGATTCGCTATAAGAAGCACGCATTTCACAAAGCAAGGGAGAAATATTTTGAATCTCTTGTTGGATCTTTTCCAAAACATCCCGAGTCAAAAAAAAATCTTTCAAACTAACACTGAAGCCTAGTGAATATAGGCTTTCCATCAATAAAGGTTGTATAGAGTTAAAGAACCCCAAAACCTCATCTGGACCCTTCAAGAAGAAAAGTGATGTTACTATGTCATTGACTATGGATGCCATCACATCCCTATTGCGATCAAGGAACAGTACCTCACTCTTTGATATCACAAGCCTGTCTCCAGAATAGTCAAAGTTAGGAGGCAAAGTTGACTGCAGCATCTGTGAAGCAGTCCAAAGAGGGCCCGTCTTAGACTTCGTTATTGCGGGCCCAGGTAGCACATTGGGTACATGCATGGCCAATTGCTGTGCTGCTGGTCGGTCCAAGAGATGGTTTCTGAAAAGCATCTTGAGTGAGAGGAGTGAGTCAACTGCTAGCTGTAAGTTGAAGTTACCAGTATGGGAGCTAAGCAGCTGCTTCTCCACCGAGAAAAGCTCCAAAACCTCTGCCTTTGCTTCAAGGGACTGTGGATAGAACAAATGAATGCAATCCCCATCGAAGTCAGCACTGAGAGGACCACAGATAAGTGGGTTGATTTTCACTGTGTGATCATCGTGAATATAGACCGATAAGGCTTGAAGTGAATGTTTGTGCGTAGTGGGTGGTCTATTAATGAAGACGATGTCCCCATCCATGATCCGTCGGTGCACAACTTGACCGGGCCTGAGAAATGTGTGTCCTTTCGATCCTTCTCTTAGTGAATAAGTGGATTGGCCATCTGTGTATGTCAAGCAGAGCTTTTCGTCCACCAGCTTCTGCAAGAACTGCATATTGTGCTGATTCACTCGTTCTTCGAATGTAATCTTCTGAGCTATTTCGAATGGCAAGCCAATCTCAGACACTCCTTTGAAAGGATCACCAGTTATCACACTTCGAGAAGAAAACCCCGATCCTTTCCTGATAAATAGAGTTTTCATCTTCTCAAGCCATGCTTTGGTAGATGACGCATTTATCTCTTTGTTCACTCCAAAGCGACCATCCACATCACGAGCTGCCTAATCATGGAAAGAAAATAAAACAGAGTCAACATGAAATGCTATCAAAAAAAAAAAAAAACAAGTTAATAATGGGAAGGGAGTGAACCTTATGAAAAATGAAAACACGCTAATAGAGACCCAGAAATCGTAAAGGAAGATTCACTAAACTAATATGCAGCCTAGACAATAATTGAAAGAAAAGAAAAATTTTAACATTCACCGTGAAATAATTTCAACAAAAAAAAAGGCCAGAAGTACCTTGCCGGTGCCCCTATAAAGAAGATATTGTGTCACAGCTGCTTGTAACTCATTTGCTTCAATCTCCTGAGACTCGAAATTTGGCCTCCCAGACCTTGAGTTTTTTATAATCTCTACTTGTCTCAACACCCTCTTAAGCAGTGATATAGAATAATCCTGGAAATCAATTAAAAATGACAATCAGCCAGCACGTTGATAAAAGGTTCGAAGAAGCGGACTACAGTTAACAAAAATATCTAACCGTAGACATTGTACTGATTCCATCAGAAATATCAGGCACGGACAAACAGTTTGGAGGAACTGGCAAGTACTGGAGGATATATCCATCTTGAGGAAAGTAGCCTTTACCAGCAAGCTTTTTCTTGGTCTCCTGGGGGAGTTTTCTTAATATTGACATCGCCTAATAGGAGTTAACAATAGACCACAAACCAAATTAACTTGGCACACATTTATAGCTCAGAATTTTCATCAAAAAGAATGAAAAAAATTGACCATATTATTTTCTAAATTTGTTTCTTTGGCCTAAAGTCTGGCAGAACAATTTAAACCAAAGTAAGTAAACACAGAAGGAGAAAGGGGAAATTTAGCTCATTTTCATGTACTTGTGGTGCAAAACAGGAATTGATAACGAAGGGAGAAATAACAGAACCACAGTCACAATTGTTCAGAATGCTTACCACTAAAAATTAAAAGAAACTACAATAAACTTCGAAACTGAAACAATCAGGTAATCTTAAAGAAGTGTAACCATCACTCTGAAATGTAGCACATAACCAGTCCTTTATGTACAATCAAATAAGGTTTCAGATGCACTCAAATTCATTAAGTTGCTCCACCAGCAGATTACTGAAAATAAATTACACTTGTGGTTATGGTCTGGCTGTATTCTTCTCCTAATCAGGGAATCAAATGATTAAGTTTACATGAAGCTTGCAATCAGAATACTAGCAATCTTCTCGTGGGATTAGATAATGTGCCATAGAAAATTCTCTCAAGTAAAATAAATGCAGATGTTTTCCACTGTTTCTAGCAAATAAGCTCCGTCATCTTTAGACTACAATGTACAAACCCACAGTGATAAAACTATTAGGAGTTTTAGTGTTATACAGTGAAAAGTCTAGAATGTGACATCTGGATGTCATATGTATAGCTAACAGATACAAATAGACTTTTCGGGATATTCATTACAACTAAAATAAATTCAAGTATCAAGTATAGTAAGTTGGGTAAAACCTCAGAAGCAAGCAATGGACGAGTAGACTCATAGCCATAGCGAAATCCAAATCTCTCCAAAAAGTTCCAGCATCCTTCTTGAGTATTTACTCTTGAGGGTACTTTCAACTCCAAATAATAAGCCCCATCAATACTCTTGGCTTCGTGGATTGAGATTTGTGATGCCTCCTGCAGATCATAATATTAAATCAAAATAAAATATCTAGAAAAACGTTCGCCAGTAAGACAGAATATGATCAGTTGGTTGACCAACTTGGGAAATTTGGAAATAACCAAACATGCCTTCGTAGAATCTCCCAGAAAAATATAGCTGGACACATAGAGTCCTAAATGAGCAATTGAAACAAGCAATATAACACTATAAAGAGTGTCAAATGCACGATATAAAATATCTACGCACTAAAAGTCATTTAGAAATAAGCTTTAACTGAGATGGCCACAGAAATCCATCAAAAGGAGATTAAGTTTAACTAGTTATCAAAGTTGAAATGGTAACAATCCAAGAGTTTTTGTACGTAATTTGACTTAACTTCAATTGACTATCCATATCTTCATGAAACATCCATTTCTTCAGATATAATCACCCATTGCTACTTCACAAGAATAGTTTCAAGAATTTTCTTTAGTTTCTTATTGTGTCTAGAAATGAGCACAAATACACCATGTAAGATAAGAGGAAGAAAAGAATAGAATAAAAAGAGTGTGCAGAAAAGAAGCCAAATTCCTGTGCTTGCCAATTTGAGTTTGGACTTCTTTCACTTTTTGACATTTCAGTAAATATTAATGATTTTTAAATACGAGATAAAGTGCGGTCAAAATTTATAAAATCCATTGAAAGATCGTGATTATCAAGTACCCAGCAGAACATGAACAATTCAACCAGAATAAATCCATGGCATCGAGAAGATAAAATATGACGCATTTTCTTTTTATACCAAGGTTATCTTGACTGTATACCAATACTGAAACAAAAGTTTCCGTTTCAATAACCTATAGCCTCAAGTTCAGGGTGCATAAGGCTAGTAAGAGTATTTACTACAATATATACTCCATTACAAGTTCAAAGTTAAACTCGGGGTACTTCCATTTTATTTAGCACCATAGAACTCCAAAATAATCTTGAACTCGTACTCACAAGAAAAACTAGACTTCCTCACCAGCATAAATTAGAGTACAGCAGTAAATACAACCTTGCAGAGTTATGCATATATGCCTTATAGGCTCTCTAAATAATGAGATAAAACTCAAAGACAGTAGTAAAAATTACCTCACAACACGCAAACATTCTTTCTGCAACAGTAATATTCTTCGCCTGAGTCTAAACAAAACGAACAGGGTAAGCTGATTATTCATATCTTGACAGTGGTAATGCACCAAAGAAAACCAAAAGTTAAAAAATTTCCAGACATTCAATCACACTTAACCTTTATGACCTATAATTAAATTTATTGTTAAAAAATAAGAAAATTTCTTAGAGGGTATGACATAGTTTGGTCCAACATAACCAATCTAGAAAAGCAGACCATTCATATTCATAATTAAAAGTACCTAGTCATTGTGTATGAATCTAGAGTAATTATTTATGTAATAATCTCATCATACTTAGCAGGAATAAAAATGGACATAAAGATTGCAGTAATCGTTTGGACAAATTTCTACATTGATTAGGTACCGGGAGGCAATTCCAACTTCAGTTGGTGAGGCATCATCTAGTCAGACAGTTAAACTTTCCAAGAAATAGTTTAACAGAAATTAGTAAACAGAAATAGAAATCTGAAATTAGTAAACAAAAATATGCCCTGGATTATAATACCTTCCTATTTTTTAACTTCAAACACTTCAGGCACAACAAACTCAACATCCTCTTCAGCTCACCGACATGATCGGGATGGTATATTAATGTTGGTAGTTCAATGTAACCAAAGTGACCTGAAACATCCACATGGAAAAAGGGTTGCACTTTGTTATAACAACAAGCATTAGCCAGATTGATGTACAGACATTTATTATTAAAAGCCAAATATTGATGAATAATTGAATAGATTAGCGTACCTTCACATTGTCCAGCCTCACCAGTACCACAGGACTCACATTTGCCAGTTTCAAGAGGTAGACCAAGAAAAGGATTGGAAAGTTGACTAGCATGGCTGATTGGACAGTCGCTAATTGATGCTTTACACTAATAAAAAGTTAAGGAGGTGTTAAATATTCTTCGAAATAACTCAAATTACAAAAAATCATTATAAAAGTCTACAGCAAAGTAGTGAACTACAACTTCATGTGAAGATTGTTTAAAATGAATATGTTCATCAGAAACAATTTTCAACTACTTTAAGAAGAAGCTGTGAAATCTACTTTATGACTTAAGTAAAAATGAGAAAAACTCAACACTTGTGCCATCAAAATCTGTTTCTCCCCCAGCAAAGCAGGTAACAGAATTGTGCAATGTTTCACAAAGTACATAAATAAATTAAGACCAAACTTCTGCAACTCAACTTCCCATAATGAAAAATGTGGACAGTAAGAGATAGAGGTTGAAAGTTATTGCAAAGTATTTACTTACAATTTCTTGGCGAGTTGCCAAACCAAATCTTATTCCTTGTATCTTCGCCTCAAAAATTGTGGGTAAAGAAGCATCTTCCATTTTCTTTAATTTCTAAAATACAAGATGAAGTATATCCTGAAATCAGCTGCAATTTAAAATATATAATAGTATAAAAGAGTTCAAACTTCTTGACATTTCTGCAGTAACACAATGTTTCAAAACTCTGAAGCAGCAATACTGACTTTTTAGCAAGTACGTGGGAAATTAATCAACAATATTTATCTTTGGTTCATAAATCAGCTTTCAGTCCACCACCATAACATTAAAAACGTATCAAGTAACAAAAAAGATAAATCTGCACAATAAGAGACTAAAACTGGTAGGACCTTAAAAACCTTCCAAAACTGAAAGTCCTATTCTTATAAGCAATAAGCATGTATAATTCCAAAGGACCCATTACCCCTCATCATTGTAATATCTAACATGGACCATAAAAGTTCCCAGTCAAAAATCATAAACATAACAATGAGACATATACTCGAGATATTAAAATAGCATGGATTATCCCCGTTCCCAAAAGAAAAAGTGCATTATGTACGAAACACAATCTGAGTTCACTTAGAGTTGAGATATACTCCCTCCGTCCACGAGCAAGTTTCCCACTTCTTTTTGTTGAATGGTTTAAGAAAGTGTATTTGTTTATTAATATATGGTGGGCCACATGTTGACTTTTGGGATAAAGTAATGAATAGTGTTGAAAAGTAAAGTGAATGAGTGGCATTTTTTGTAATATTGTGTGAGTTTGAAGGTTAAAGTTTATATATAATAGAGTGTTGTTAACTTGTTATTTCCATTTATGGAATGGGAAACTTACTCGTGGACGGCCCGAAAAGGAAAGTGGGAAGTTTACTCATGGACGGAGGGAGTATAAAAGTTAAAAACACAAAATGCAAGACTATCCTCCCCCACCCCAAAAAAATAATAAAAAGAACTCACAGAGTGCCAGAGTTTACTTTCAAAAGATTATATATAATTAGAATTTACCAATCATTTAAACCCTTAAAGCTGGAACTAAGATCTTGAATCAACTTATTTTCAAGTCAAGAAATTCAAGTAAAACCTCTTAAAAGCTTGATTCTCTAAATAATCTCAGAGAGCAGCATAACCACAATACGATAAAAGCAAGTTATCAGGCATGCATTCAGTGCATTTAGCCATATCAAAATCACTGCCACTAGATTGATTCACAACATGAACGTCCATCCAACCGAAGTTAAAAGAACAGAAACAGGAAAAAGTTCAAACATATAGATGATAACATACAACACACACAGAGAGGACTGTTTTAAACATTGATCAATACTCAATAGACTAGAATATTACAATTTCCATTCAGAAATTTGTCACGATACAACATTGACCTTTATGTTACTCGCGAAAGTGAGATATTCTGTGTAGAAATTTGCCACGGACCTAGATGGGGTGTTGAGAAAAATGAACATGCCGGAAAACTTGCGTTGCCGGAGAAGACGGGTGAGGAGAATGTACGAAAAAAAAAAAACACAGACACACAAGAAGAATGGAACGAAACCCAAAACCCCTGAACCAATTACAAACAACCAACAAAAGGAAAAAATTAAACAAAATCACACAGATGGCTACACTAAAAATGCACACACAGAAACAGAAACAGAAACACAAGTACAAATTATACCTACACCCGTAACAGCGAAATGTTGAGAGAAAATCAGCGGAAAAGAAAAGCCCCTTTTTGAAATGCGGCTTCAAATTCAGAACCTCCACCTCCTACAGAACGGAGAAACACCGGAAAAATGAGGCCATTTCAGGAAATCAAACCGCGGGTGAGGGTTTTAGGCTAGAGAGAGAAAATGGGGAGTGAAAGGGGTTTTAGAGAGAAGCAGTGTTCACTGCATGCAGGAAAAAGTGGGGTTTGGAGATGCTCTGAATTTTCTCCTATTTCAATTTCTATTTCTATTTCAATTTCAATTTCTCAATTCTCAATTCTCAATTCTCAATTCTCAATTTTATGAGCTGTGGGCTACTGATGAAAGGACACTCACTATAAAGTCGTGTTTATGGATGTGTAAAATTACCATGTTGCCACCCTCCCCTTTTGGGACTTGGCCTTGGGGGAAACAGATCGCACGCATAGTATAGCTCGGTCCTGTCCAGTGTCCAGCCGGTAACGACACCGTTTGCTTTCTTTTTTTTATTACTACTAGTGATCGTCCTACCCGTGCTTCGCACGGACGGAATTTGTTACAATTTTTCAACTATAACAATAACTCAATTATGAGTATGTATATGGTGAAATTAGTTCATACATGAATTATTGAAGGGTATCAGTTATTTTTACTAAAGAGTATTAGTTGTTTTCACTGAAGAGTATTAGTTATTTTCACTGAAAAGTCTTAGTTTATTTTCGTTTAACAACTAAGACTCTTCAGTAATAACAACTAATACTCTTCAGTAGAAAAAACTAATACTATTTAGTGAAAACAACCAATACTCTTCATTGGTTTATGTATAATGCATTTTCACTCTATACTTTGTCCTCAATTATAATTATAAAACTAAACAACTACCATTTTTTTTAAATAAAATATAACTAAACTTTTTTTAATCAAGATCAATAATACTTATGATAAGAAATTTATACTCCCAATTAAACATTCATATTACGGCTTAGGTTTCACATATTACCTAAAATATTTGTTTGAGCATCAACCTTATTTGGCCGACTAACAAAATATATATCTTAAAATTCAATGTAATTAGAATATTGGTAAAATTTAAAGTTTACTGTGAATATTTTAATGAAAAATATTAACTTTATACATTTTTAATATATGAGTAAAACAATTATTTTGTTACACACAAAGTATAAGTATATTATACATATGGTAAATAATGTATTCACTAATAAATTTAGACTATTTACACTAAAAAAGAGAGTAAGTTTTGATTAAATAAAAAAGTGTATTAGATTAATTGAAAATTTTACAATAAAAAACTAAATTCAGTGTAAATTTTTAAATGTAATATAACTATATTTAACAGTGTAATTACCTTATACTTTTCAGCGTAAACAACCTTAATTTTTTAGTCAGTGCACTATGCATCTGATGCATAATATGTCCGACCGATTATTTGCCAATATCCATTACTTGGAAAGTACTAAATACTTAGGCATAATACATTTATATTATATTGTAATAAATAATTTTATTCCTCTTCTCAAGAAATATGCATGGTAAGGAACATTGGAAGTGAATTAGTAATTACTTTGTTTCACATTAAAAAAATTGGACTTCGTATTGTTCATCCATTAACTAAAAATATTTCTCTGTAAAACTGATCAACTTCCATTATAGTTGTCTCTATCTCTTACCATTCAAAATAAAAAAATTATACATCTTCAATTCTAGAATTCTCCACTTCACCGCTCTTCTCCTGAAGATGAAGCGATGTTAACAATGTTTGGGAGAATCACTCAAACACAAATTAAGAAACTAAAAACATTTCTACAATTCTTTTTTTACTTACCACCACGAGAAACATCCATCTTAGATTCCAATGGTTAGTATACTTTTCATTCTTTTACAAATTTTGATTTTATCCGCCTATTATTAATCGAAATCTCAATACCAAAATCTATAGATTTGTCCATTTTATGAACTGATTAGGCATTCGACAATTGAAATTATATTAACGGTTCATTTGCATGTTGGTTTATAATCATCAAGAAGATGTCCCAAGAAAAGAAAGTGCAAATCCATTTCTACCAACAACAATTGAAGATTTGATTCGTCATTTACAGAAAATCAAACGCAAGATTAAGGTACTCATTTTATCTTGTATATCATAATTAATCTTGTTTGTTCCATTTGAAAAAATAGTTTAATGAATCACTACTATTCTTAGATTGATCTTAAAAGGGTTCAACAAAAAACTTAAGGACAATTAGATAATAAACATCCAACAGAACAGTGGAAGATGCGAGAAACAGAGAAAAAACGAATCAAAATGAACAATAGAAGAGTCGATGATGTGAGAAACAGAGCAAAGACGGTAAGTTTGATAATCTCCACTTATACAATTAGTATGTTGATTATGATATTGGATTTTATTTTTAAAAAAATAACTTTGATTAGTATACCCTCATTAGTTATTTTTTTCTATAACCTTAATTGTAATTACTATTATATTTTATCTCTCTCTCAAATATCTCATCCCTTCTATAAATCACCTAAATGCCCCCCTCACACAATGGGTCCCTCATTTAATAAAAATATAAGGTAAAATGTGAGTGAGTTTTTTTTTTTTTTTTTTGGGAATTGTGAATAAATTTATTAAAGGTAAAGATTGAATGGAGTATATATTTATTAAATACACTCAATTCGATTTTACATCCAAATCAAAATCCTACGAACCAAAAATATTCTGCATTTCATAAAACTCATAAAAAAATATGGAGCAGTGCTTAAAGCTGGAAATAAGTTATGTTCCAACAAACATAAATAAATAAATAACTAATTGTAAAAAAAATTATGTTGCAACATGCTCAAAGAATAAATATTCGAAGTCTTCAGGATTAGAACTATAACATGATTATCTTTCTTCTCAAAATCGAAAACTCTGCATCACTCTCTTCAACCCTTCTTTTTTGTGGTTGTGAGACATCTTAAATGGCAAAAATGTAATCAACTTGATCTTAGAGAAAAATCTTTAGCAAATCAAATTCTATAAATCAAACACTATTAAGAATATTTTAGATTTAATATTTACTCATCAATACCATAATAGCAAAATGTATATATATATATATATATATATATCATAATAACCAAAAATAGTTAACAGTGTCCAACTTCAAAGAATATTAAACAGAGTTAGTTTACAAAACCGAAGTTCCAACAAATATGATAGGAAAAAATGATGAACATAAACTCATTCTAAAATCGAGATCTTCACCGAAAATCAGGGAATTCACAATAAAAAAACCAAGAAACCGATGGTGATATTGTCAAAACTCCATCAAGTTGGAGATCAGTGCCGGTGACCGAGAAGTCTGAACTCAATTTTTCAGCAATCCAATACCATCATCACTCCCAAAACTGGAGGAAACATAAACAATGATGAGTTGCAAGAACTAATACTTTTAGTCCGGAAAAAAAAAAAGTAAATTTACATCCTCTAAACAATATTACAAAAGAACAATAAAAATATCTATGAAATATACGAAACTCATAAGAACACAACAAAAATACTCGAAAATATTGAGAACTCACAAACGATGATGATGAGAAAGAACATATTGAAGGGTATTTAGATAGGATGTAAATCAAAACTGCTCCTAAATTGTAGCATTAACCCAATGATTCACAATTAATCAAATAAATCAAATGGACGTCATTAGCTTGTATCAATTCAAAAATACAATGATGATTATTGAATCATAGTTAAACAAACTTACCATTATAGTTAGACAAAGAAATGGACGATGGTGATCAAGTCACAAAATGTTGACCAATGGTCCAAAAAAGTTCTCACCCAAATCTATTTAAAAAAAAATCTTTGTATTATATATTTATAGGTTATAGATTAATAAACATACATCAAAGTGTTATAAAATAAAAAAACTAAAACACTAAAATAACATCCAAACAATTGAATAAAAGTATTCATCCATTCAATTAACATGAAGTACATAAAAAAATAATGTTAAAACAAAACTATAAACATTTCTAATAACTTCTTGAAATACTATATTTTTTTGTAGCATTACATTCAAAATTATCATTATAATATGACATTATCTTCAAGTCCAATCGACTAAAAATCATTGGAATTGCAACATACCGTGTACCATGACTAAATAATTTTTTTTTTTTTAGAAATACTCCAACATCAGAAAATGATTGACATTGACTTTTGTTTCTTGACATAACATATGTAACAAACAACAGGACTTGTCTACGCGTAAATTTGAATGGTAATCTACAATTAAAAAAAATTAGTGATAATTTAGGTATCAATGCTAGTTCACCGGCGCTGCTACCAGTCAGTAACAACCTTATTCTCAATTACTCTATCACGCAACCTAATGATAACCAACCTATAAATAAATATTAATGTATTAAACTTTAATTTGAAAAAAAAGATAAAAGTTGGTGACTAATAAATTTTAACTAAATATATATAATAATAAACTAATCTAGATCCATTACACAATCTCCTTGAATGATCCATATTTCTCAACAACATAACTGATGTTCCAATATGTTCAGACACATTGGAGAACTTTAAAGTGTTGAAAAATTCAGGATTGTGCACATTAGCTAGAACATCAAAATTCGAATCAGACCTACAAAAATTGTTGGAACTGGAATCCTTTTCTTCTCATTAAACTAAATCTGGAGATATTTTATAGATATAACATGATCAAGTTTCGGTGCAAGGATAACCATGTCCTGTAAAATTTGTGATCATACATCTGGGATTTGCAATTTGGATAAATACAATCAACAAAGGTAGTAATAGGATCATCAATAGTACAAATAGAGGAGGGAGAGATAGTTGTATTGAAATTTAATAAAGACGGGTGGTGAGTATTACTAAGGATGTAAGTGTAAGTATTATATCTTAGATAAATTATAATTTTATAATGAATATATTGGTAAAGATTATAAAATGAGGTGGTGAGTTTAGAAGTGCGTGAAATGAGTAAAATAGTGGGAGTAGATCATTGCGTCATATAATAAATTATTTATAAAGAACTTTATATTTAATTTAATTAACAATTAATTATTTTCATATTTAATTAAAAAATACAATAACAAACTTGTTTATTTTTAACAAACAAACTCGTAAAAAATTAAATAACAAATTGAATAAGAGAAATATAGCAAAAATAAGTGTCCCAGATCTTAATATAAATCACTAAAAATAAATCTTCGTAACCCAACAATGAATTGTTTCTAATTCTCAACATGCATAGAAATTAATAAAAATATGTTATGTAAATAAAATATTATATCATGGTTGAAATTTAGCAATAGAAATAATAAAATCAATAAAGGAACTTAAATAAAAAAAACCAATATCAAGTAACCTTGATATATAATAAATAATTAAAATATCTGACATTAATGTCATTATACTTCTTAAAAATAATTTTATCTTTTTTACATAATGCAATATTATACTCCCTCCGTCCCCGAGAAACTTGCACACTACCTTTATTTTCGTGTTTTGGCTACCGAGTTGTTTATTAATATTTGAAATGATAAAGTAACTTTTAAGGTAGGGTATGATAGATCGATATCTTCTCTATTGTAAAGTAACTTTAAAATTACTTTATCATTTTAAATACTAATAAAAGACTCGTTCGCTAAAAACACGTGAAATTAGTAATTGGGCAAGTTTCTCCGAGACGGAGGTAGTAATAAATTTTAAAAAGTTTTAGTGAAAGTAATCATGTGACGGCCCATGTCACTAACAAATCTGAATTAATTATAATCTATACATATCTTAAGTTAGGACTTCGGACATATTTCAATATAATAAAATATGATTTTTCTCCAAAAAAATAATTCACCTAACACTGGCAGTGCTAAAGAAAATGATAAACATAATTAAATTTATAGTTTGAGCAAAGTAAAAATTGATATACTTCCAAAGAAATATAATTTTCACTCAATGAAGTTTAAATTTTCCATTGTTGCATTTCATGAAAAACTCTAAATGATTTCACCAATATTCATTGGTTCTAATTTTACTTCAACATAATAAGATTAAATTTTTATACATACCATAACTTGACAACAATTTGATTTTGGTGTCAATTGGTTACCCATTATGATTTTGGTCCTGTAAGTTTGAAATGACATCGACCCTTTAACCGACATTAGTAGGTTACCTTTCCAGTCACCTCCACGTGGATTCTTTCTTCATTTTCTTTTTAATTTTTTGTTATATATATTTGTTTTTTTTTTGTCTCAAATTTTAAAAAAAAAGGTTGGGTTCTTCTTTCATATCCCCCCGGATAATTGTTCATCTTCTTTTTTATCCAAAATGTTAAACCACCCCCAAAAGAAACTCCCATATGCCACCGTTCATTTCCAAATCCTTCTCAGGTTTATTCTTAAATTCAAATCAAACCTAATCATAAACAATCTTGAACAACAACATCACGTTCATACAGTAAACCTAATTATTGGGGAAAATATTAGGATTATAATTCATCTTCATAAAAAATCTACGAACGCAAACACTCAAAAGCTCATCGATTTGTAGATAAACTGAACCCTAATCGTGGTTACCCATATTTTCTAGCATGACCCAGGTGATGACGATGCTCTAGGGGCAGAGATCCATATTTTCAACTTCCACATTCAATTTTTTGGGATAAACGAAAATGTAGTTCATTTGTTACACATCTATAAATTCACCAAAAAAAAAAAAAAACAATTCTTTAGATATGAGGGATCCAAAATCTAATTTTCCCCTCTTTTAATTTGATGAACGATTTATTGAACTCCCAAATCTAACATAGAAAAACATTAATCTCATCATTCACATATTCATAATACGTTGTCGACTCCTCTGCGCGCCATCAACGCCCATAACCCATCTTTTTGGAGCTACAAATATGATCTAAGTGTAAACATTTTTTATGGGATTGCATAATTTGATTTGGGATCAACAAATTTGATTTTGGGAGTTGCAATTTGGTTGAACGTAATCTTGGTGTGAATACACACACACATATACATATATTAAATTTACATTTTTAAAAATATAATTTAATTATTCCTAAATCTTAATATATGTTTGCACTTTTGTATTATTGCATAAGTATATTTATAGTTTTCAAAATAATTTATAAATATATGTTTTAAAAGCTCAAGCAAACGATCTACAATATGTTTCGAAATATTTAATTTTGAGGGGAAAAGCCACATATTACAAAAAAAAAAAAAAAAAAAAAAAACTCACATGGAGTATATCCTGATAGGTAACCTACTAATACCTGTAAAAGGATCGACATCAAGAAAATTTTAAAATTTACATGATCAAAATCAAAATAGGTAATTTATTGGGACCAAAATCAGATTGGTGTCAAGTTAGGGGACATGCAATTATTATTTTTACATCATCCAACATGTCTAACAATTTATAAAAAAAATTAGTGAGACGAAGCATGTGACAATCGCTCTGACATACTTTAATATAATAAAACCATATTTTTCTCCAAAAAAGTTTTCACCCAGCATTGATATGTACTTAAAGCAAAGATTAAAAAAACATATAAAATTTTCAATTTCACTAAGAAATTAAAAAAATAGATATGCATCCAAAAAATTTAAATCTCACTAAATGATATTAAAATTCAACAATATTGCATTTCGCATAAAGCCTAATGATTTTACCAACATTCACTGGTTTTATTTTTTCTTCAAAATGATCAATTTGACTTTCAATTATAGTATTTGGAGGATAACTTAAATTATATATGCATGATCCAATAATATTTCACTGTTTAAATAGAAAAATGATATAATAGTGTATAATATAAAAAAAGACTATTAAATTAACATTAAACACTCTTGTACAAAATGGTATCATGTTTTTACCACTGGATTAGAAGGGGGAGGGGGGGTATATATAATAGAAATTATAAATGAGATACAATGAGTATAAATAGTTTTACCCTATAAATTTTTGGTAACTTGGTATCCAACCTAAGGATCAACTAACCAAAGTTGCGCCATATAATTTATTTATATATAAACAATTTCATAATTAATTCAAATAGTAATTAATAATTTCAATATTAGATTTTTAGGTAAAAAATATAATTTTATTAATTTTTAAAACTATTACATAATAATGAAGTCAATCTTAGTTTTAAACTTTTCAGAAAATCAATTTTATATTGATAACAATAACACACATACAAATAAAATTAAATAACAAATGATTAAACAAATATAAAAAATTATAAGTACCTCAAGTCATTATAAAAATTACCGAACTCAAGTCTCTGTAACCAGACAATGAACTGCTTCTAAACCTTAACATCCATATAAAATAATAAATCTTAGATACAATAACAAAATATTATATCGTCGTGGAAATCGGTCAATACAATTAAAATAATCAACATAACGACTTCATCAAAAGAAGATCAATATCAAGTACTCAATTTTGGTACACAATAACAAAGTCTTTCTTGCTTCGACATCAATTCCCTTATACTTCTTTAAAAAGTTTACACCTGACACTATTATATGCTAAAAAAAATATATATTAACAAAATTAATAAATAATTAAAAGAATCGATATGCATCCAAATAAATATAACTCTCACCAAACGATATTTAAATTTCATCATTATTGTATTTCTTTTAGATTAATAGGCAAAATATGAACCAAAATTTGAAATTGAAGGACATGTATTAATGAAAATATAATGTCACTAAGTAATATAAATTGAGTCTAAAAATACTTAAAAACTCGTGATTCACATGTTTATATACACTCAAAACAAATATATTTGTATAGTATTATAAAAACTTAGTTTAATAACAACCTTATATAAAAAAATTTAAAACATTAAATATATAAAACCTTGCCATTGAGCTCCTCATGCCCATCACTTAAATTAGGACTTGCTTCTTAGCTATGATAACCACACTTTCTAAATATCTTTATATGAAGTGTAAGTACCGAATGTCATGTCAAAAATATGCTATTAGAATATTGGAAGTCTTCCATGCCAATAAATAAAATTATATTTTTTTTATAATGAGAATAAAATTCTTAGAATATATTTTAACTTTAGAAATATAATTTAAAAATATATTTTAAAGATGTTAATTTTATTTGTTATCGTCTACATGGATATTTATGTCACATTTTCGGCCGGGACATCATTTAGTATTGTCGAAAAACTATTAGATGTTTCAAATTGTAAAACTTATAAAGTTGGTGCATTAAACTGTAAATTATAAAGTTGGTGCATTAAATTGTAAAGAAAAATATGTATAGAGTGAAATTGGTTCATACATGAACCATTGAAGGGTATTAGTTGTTTTCACTAAAAAGTATTAGTTGTTTTCACTGAAGAGTATTAGTTGTCTTCAATGAAAAGTTTTAGTTAATTATTTTCAGGAAACTACTAAATCTTTTCAGTGAAAACAACTAATATTCTTCAATAAAAACAATAAATGCCCTTTAGTGGTTTATGTATGAATTATATTCACTCGATACTTTATCTTACGAAATTTACACAATAATATTCTCTCTTTTTTTTAAGAAAAAAATGAGAATGATATTAATCATACACATTCGAGACGAAATTGATGGAAATGTATATTCCACAAAATATAGAAAACTATAAATTAGATTATGAGTTGACTGTGCAACATATTAAAAGTAAATTACAGGTTAAGTTGCTATATTTGACTTTTATAGTATAAAGTAGGTACGAAGTTAGGTAAAAATATTATTTTAGGGTGTAAAATAATTATATCATCTTTACTCATAAATGCAACCAAATTTAAAACGGAGTCAAATAATTGAAAGATGAGTAACATTTTTGTTCACTTTTCAATATAATCTAACCTCATTTTTCAGTGTAATCAAATCATACTTTTCAGTGTAAACATATTCAACTGTTGGATGAGTGCATCGTGCACCTAATGCATATAAGAGAGTTCATTGAAAGATTTGTTATTTTAGAAATTTAAGCACATTATAGTATATTAGGATAACTACACACATGAACTAAATATATTCAATTACATGTTTAGAAAATATTATAAAAAAAAAAGTTCAAATTATGTTATTGAATAGGTTTTATTTGAAAATGATTCATGATAAATTTATTATAAATTTATTTTAAAGCATTAAATATTTAATCAGGAATACCAAAAATCTTTTTAGGAGTATCAAAAGTTAGGTAAAGAAAATCAACAATAATTACAATATAATACCACTAAATTAAATAATGTCATGATAAGCTTGAACAATTTCCATATAAAACTTTGTCTATGTTATTTATATAGCGCAAAATGATGAAATGCATAGCATGCACCCAAATGCATAGTATGCGTTTGAATTCTAATGAGCTATGAAAAGTCAAAATTAATTTAAAATTGAATTTAAAATTTAAATGCATGCTATACACTTAAATGCACAAAATAATCACAATTAGATTCAAATTTATCACATTTCGTATTTTCTAAGATTTGGTCAGCATGCATTAATTTACTGCACAATCTTCTCCCCCCAAACTACCCAAAATTTGGTCCAACATTAATATCATTGCATAATATAGTCCTCAAATTAAATTAAAACCAATTTATATTTATTATTATGTAATTAATTTATATGGTTTCATCGAGGGTTAATAATAACGTAGAATAAACATAAAAATTTATGTAATTATTTGAATGAGAAAAATCTAGAAACACCATTTATGAATTTATGTAATTAATTTTGTAATATGTATTCATTCAAAATAGGGTTCCTAGTGTTCTCTTTATCTTTCATGAAGTTATGTTGGGAAATTTAAATAATTAATATAAATGCAAAAATAAAAATACATATATATTTTTATAATCATAATTTAATTTGAATACGTCTTGTATAAGATCGTCTCATGCCATAAGACGATAAGAGTGAGCATAAATTGCACATAGCGCATTAACACCTTCATAGGCCTGTGTTTAAATTTTGTGAGACGGTGTCACACAAGTTTTTGCCTTTAATTTAGATGATCATTATCAAGGGATAAATATGTATAGAAAAACTTAATAAAGATAATAGTTAAATGATAAATATTATCAATCAAATTAATTGGGATTTTATCCGCAGAAGTTTTACTTTTACCATAAAATATTAGTTTAATTACATATTAGGGCACATAATCAAAATTTATAAAGATACAATACACAGTATGATTATTGTAATATGTTTAAAAAAAAAATATGATTACCAGAATAAGTTTTGTTTTAACAACTCATTATTATGAGATTTTAGGCACTAAAATGAAATACAATAAGAACATGCATGGAGTCATATATAGAATTTTTGAAAGAAAATAAAAAAATACAAAAATAAGAAAGCTCAAGGAGTATTATCTTGTTCAGGCAAATTATAAACACCACCGCTTTAGACATAAATGAAAATTTGTACATAAAAACAATACAAAATTTGAAATATACATAAAAATATTATTTGATAATCATATCCTAGATTTCGAGACTATGTCATTTTGATTTTAAAGGACCGGCCGAATGACCAAGTATTCAGGCTGCTGCCTGTGGTGGATATTCAACCATCATCATCAAGCAGGTGTGCAAGCTTTCTCTCACCCAATTAACCGCTGAAATCAAAAGCCAATTTGATACAATAAACTTCTTCTGTATGAATGAGCAAGATTGACGGCGAGGTTCGATTGCAAGGATCTGAACATGTTGATATAATAAACTTCTAATAAAGTGAAAGGATCAATTGCAAAAAGAAATTTGTGAGCCACTGTGAAGAATGAAGTGAAGACACGTATAAATAGATAATAAAAATGTGAAATAAATGTATTTAGCTATTACATATTGTAATTTATAAAGGTTGTAGTAGTAAAGATTAAACGACTTATGCTCAATCTCAACCCTCCATTTCCTATATGGTTATTTTGACCAACCTTGGTATTATCTTGATCATCCAATTTATTTAAAAAAAAATAAAAAAAAATTTAAGGTACATGACTACATTACATAAAAAACAGAAACCTAAAAAAATTACAAATTGATGATAGTTAGGACGATATTCATAAATAAAGAAAATAAAGATTTTTTTTTTTTGGAGATAATACATATTATATTAAGAAGATTAATAAATTTACAAAATTGATTTTAAATCAATTAAGCTAATTATTTTCTTTGATTTGAATTTTCCTGTAATAATAATAATAACAACAATCACGTCTTAAATTGATATCATGAATTACAGACAACTTAATTTTTTTTTGGATTATATATAATTAAAGAAAGTTATATTAAATAGTAAACATTCAAGGTAATAATAACATATTAACTAATTACATGGAATAAAAGCATATAATTTTTCATGATTTCATTTGACCTTGCATTAGCATAACCTTAGTCAAATAAAATTTAATAAAAAAAATATTACCATGTATCTTCCAATTAATAATTAAAGTTTTCATGCAAATTAACTACTTCGAGTCACCCCCAAATTGTCATTACATTGGCATAAATTAAAAGTTAGTGGCCTAAAAATAAGTTAATCCATATATATCCAAATTTAAAATAAAATAATTTATAAGGTTAAGTATTCAAAAAAAAAAAAAAAAGACAATTGACGTATAATATAGTTATGATTTGATAAGAAGACGAAATACAATTTACTTCAATATTGATGTAAAATTAGATAAATATTTTAGAATAACTTATAAATATTTTTTATTGTGACTTTGGTCAAAACTTTTATGTTAATGCATGGACATCTTTCACAACTTATTTTTTGGAATGAAGAAATGGTCGTACCATATCCTAACAACATTAAGATTTTATTGCTAAACTCAGTCGACATTCTTAAATAAATAACCATTCCTAGTTTTATAAATTCGTGACTTGCATAATCTGAGTGATATATATATTTTCAAGATATAAAAAATAAATTATTCTCTTCATCTCATCAAATATATTTCTCTTAAAAAGACCAAGGACAATGCAATATGCACACCTCAGGTGCTTCGATTTCTCTTATGATGGTTTGATCTCTGATAATTTTTATTTAGCATATAATAACAAAACAGAGACATAAATGACAGTAGAAGATAGAAAAAATTCATTCTCATACATCAATTGAACATTTAGGACCTCCAACCGCTAATTAACTTATGCTTCGAGAAAAAATACGTGAATTAGTCTAACTAAGCTCACTTCGAAGAATGTATTGATATTATATAATTTTTTGCTTACAGAATTGGTCTAACTAAACTCACTTAGAAGGCTTCCTCGACGGACTTCTTTTTAGCGGTCGGGTCGTATCCCAAGTCCTTCATTTCGACGGGGAATATAGGATCAATCGTCCAAACACTGCCAGTGTCCGAAACTGAATCCAAGACGCCGACGCTCGGAACTTCAGAGGGAACGACATCATCAATTTATATCAATACGTATCTTGATAAAATGTCTTAATCTACATCTACAAAAATATATGTTAAACTACACATTCACAGATTCATGCTAAATGATATAGATATAATTTCTACACACAAGAACTATGAAAAAATACACAAACTACAAAGATTACATACAAAATGCAATGAAGATTAACAATTTTTTGGTTGAGAGATTTGATAGGCTTAGAGAGTTTATATAGGAGAGAAATCTAATCGGCTCCATATTTGTAGCCAATGATAAAAAAAATTGGATCCTAATTTGTAGCACAAAATTAAACACCATATTAATTTAGTTGCTAAATAAAAAATGTACGGTTATGATCAAGTAATGAAATAATGATCAATGGCTCACAAACTTTGCCGCCTAAATTATTTAAGGAAAAATTGTTCCTATTATATATTTATGATTATTATGTAACCTTTCCTTTTTGTATTTGCAATTCTGTCGTCTTCTTTTTTTCCTTCCATTTAAAAACTCAGCTTTTAATTATATAAAGTGTTATAGGAGTAACTTGTTTATTTATGTCATTTTCATATATTTATTCTTAGAATTGAAACAACATTTTTTATATAATTTTATTAGTTTGTGCATTTTATTTGTTATTAGATAAACTAGTATATTACCCAGTGCGTTCGCACGGTTTGTAAGTATAAAATAAATATAATAATATTTTTGTTTATAGTTATATCAATTGAGAAAATTATATGCTAATTTTTTGTATTAAATAAAGTAGAAAGAATCATTACATCATGTGTATTGTTTATTTTTTATTTTCGAAATTTTGTATATATATCACTATTATTATTTTTTTCTTTCGATGTGATGCTCAATATTTGAATTTTTTTTCTTTTCAAGTCAAACATATAAAATATTTTGCGCTTAAAATGTAGAAAACGCCTACATTGTTAAGTAAACTAAATTTGAAAATATATTATGCTGGCTTACAAATTTTAAAATACTTTTATTATAATCATATTGATTGTTGTTTTTTATATCGTCTTCTTCATCAAATATCAAAATTTTCAAATATTTTCTCTTGGTTTTGTGGATGTACGTCGTGTTAGTGTTAGTGTCCTAGAGACAATCCATCGAAAGGACATAATACTAAGATAATATTCAGATTTGGTTTAATATTATTATTGGTGTAATATTAAATGTATGGCGTTACACTTATCTGAATATGATGTTTGATTGTTTGCATATATTCTTATTTGTGTTCCCATGAATCACTACTGTCATTGAGTGAGTGAGAACTCAGATGACCTAAGTATGATTCTTAAATAGCCCCGATCAAGGATCATCAAGAATGGGATATTGATGATGCAATTGAGATTGGTGTGCGATCTGCATCATACTCTTAGAGAGTGTAGTAAGATCTCACTTACTACGAGATACCGGGTATCTCATGATGGATGCACAGATACCTTAGAGGGTATTGGTATACCCATCCGAGAAACCGTTTGATGTAATTCCACATAATGTGTCTACGGGTGTGTCGGTTAGTGGGAGCGATGTGATACTCCTCTGACTTGAGGTCAATACGCACGACATGTGTGGAGTGGTGAACTTTGACCATGACCGACGCTTGCACCCTTCCACGGGTAGATATGGCATGGATTGGGTTCATCACGAAATGCATGTGCGTGGTAGTTGAGCCAAGAATATGATTCATTCCTCAATGTGGATTTAGAGAGAATACTCGTCTTCTCATCATAATTGGATCTAAGTCGTCGGCCGACGCACATCAACTTAGACTTTGTGGCTAAGTGTGATATACTTGATCAATTAGTGATTTGAGATAATATGATTAAGTTATTTGAATAGACACTTCATCATGTTCAAGACTTAATCGGGTATTCGTGAATGAAAGGAAGATATCACAATAGCCTACAATATTACAGGTAGTTGCAGATTTCCTCGCAACGTACCTCGTATATTGAGAATGTCTGATTTATTGTCTAGGGTTCAATTAAGACCGTTAGTTTGACTAATCGCTTGATATACGAGGGCCTATGGGTCACACAACAAGTAATGGCAATTTACCGATTATAGTTGGTTGATTAAATATTGTATTGGATATAATATTTAATTTATGGAGAATATAATAATAATTATATTTAATTATTATTATTATTTAATTAAATTGGATTTAATTAAATATGAAATCCCAATAATAATATTTGGAATATTATTATACAAGAATAATAGATATGGTAAAGATATTATTCGTAGGAACATATCTAGGGAGATATAATCTGTAGAGATTATATTACGGGCCAGGCCCGATATCTTGCTTAGGAATTAAGTCAAGTTAATCCCTATAAATATGTGTCTCATGGGAATTTCAAATACACGATATAAGAAATATAATTTCTCCATAAAATCTCTAGATAGAATTTTCCTAGCAAATTCGTCTCGAGATTCAACGCTAGCATATCGGTGCGGGTTGGTAGAAAGTCGTTACGTGGATACCATAGTTGAGGATTCCGCGTACAAATCGCTGTAAGGATTTATATACTCGCTATTTATCCTTTATGTTTTATGTTATACAACCATGTTTGTGATTCGTTGTTGGTGAATCGTAATCTTCCGCTGCGCCGAACATGGTGTTCGTGCCTCAAAAATCCCAACACGTCGTAACATGTAATTACCCATGACAAAAAAGTTAACCTCCTGATTTTCTAAAACAAAGTTTTGTGTGATAAGTATATTATAAATTTTGGGTTGTATTAATATTAAATATGATTTATCCATTTTTTTTTATTTGTGTATGAATTTTATTCCACTCATGATAAAAATTCTCGTAAGAGAGTATCACGTTGTTTCAATATGTTCATTTTAATTAAAATAAAGATCACTAAACTCTAGAATTTACTTTAGACAAAATTAATTATATATGTGTACATTTGTATAATATATACATCATCCACGTGAATAACTCAACAACTCAAATTTTAAGAATATAGGTTTTTTTAACTTATTTTTTAAAATATTTTGAGAAAATAAATAATTAAAATTAGTAGATTAATTTTCTTTAATAAAAGAATAAATAGAAGATTAAAAGTTTTACATTTCCAAATGAAAAGTCTTTAATAATCATCAAATTTTTTTTTCTAGTATGTGTTAAATGATATTTATTATATTAATTAATAAGTAATTTATTAAATTCATGACAAAAATAGTAGTAGTTTTTTTGTGTCAAAATTTTATTTCTATTTTTAGTATAAGATTTTATTATTATATTAGTATAGATTTTGTAAAATATCTCGAAGATTCCTTATTAACATGTCGATTCAATCACCGAATGGATTCAAATTGTTGTAAATCTGGAAGATTTGATATTCCAAATCTAGGAGATTTGGTATGGACATTACTTGTGGACCAAGAATTATATTGGGTCTGATCCATTAGACTAGGGTTTTTACTATTATATATATCCCATTGTATTCATGAATTATGTACTCTCATACACAACAACATTAGTGGAACTCCTGGCTTGGATCGCCCCCAGACGTAGTCCTTCCGGACGAACTGGGTAAACAAACGCTGTCTATTTAATTTACGCACTCAATTACAACACGTTATCAGCACGAGTCTCTACCCGCAATTACTCGGTACGAATCTCGATCTTGCTTTTCAATTAAGCATGATAATTAATTATCTATTTGTAAACGTGAATTTATAATTCATAGTTCAAGTATATATATGTATATATATATATATATGTGCCGTTTGTAAATTTTCGCCGTGACCGCCATCGAGTGGCCGCCTCCGAACATGTCCAAGCCGCCATCGCGAGCCTCGAAGGCTACCGCGAGCGGCGCCGCTCCGCTTCACCACCGTCAACGCAGCCGCCGAAGGCCGCGGGCCTCGCGTGAGTGCCGCTGCGTGCCACCGGGTAGTCGCGCCCAGCAAAGCACCGCCCCACGACACCGAACGGTGTGCTGCCTCCGCGTGCCGCCCCCGTCGCGTGCCTCCGCCACAGTGCGTCGAGGTGCACAGTGTATTCTCTCGCAGAGAAGGAGAAAGGAACCTGGGCCTCTTTTTTTTTTTTTCTTTCCTTAATAACCTGGGCTTTTTCTTTCCTTAATAGCCTGGGCCTTTTCTTTTCTTTATAATCTGGGCCCGTTTAAATAATTTAACTTGCTGGGCCAATTTTTTTGTCAATAAAATAAAAAGAATTTTTGGGCCCTTTAATTAATTTAAATTGGGTCTCTTTAATTATTTACCTTGAGCCAGTTTGCCTGAAGCAAACATGAAAATTGTACAATTATTCATGCACATTAAATTTAAATTGTCTCTTGGAAATTACTAACAAATTTTGTGTTGAGCTTTCTTTTGATCTTGATACTTGTTGATAGGCGAACATCATCTAATATGGAGTGAACAACAATTAAAGCCTAAACAAAGAAAATCACGATTTGGGTGCATTAACCAATCTGGGAGGTGTATAAAATGACGAACAACTCCCCCGACGAACAACTAATAGGCGAACAGGTTTTAAGACCCGAGACCAAGGATGAGCCAACCGTGAAGTCACCAATGACGAACAACTTGACCAAAATATGATACAACAATCAGCCAAAGAGGTGTGCACATGAACAAAGGACTAAGATCCCAAAGCCAAGCTGAACGAAGCCATAAGGCGAACAACTTCCAAAGTACAACCTCAAGAGGCGAACAACTTTCAGTTGAAGGGTCATCAAGATCAGTCAAGCCGACCTAGACGAACAACAATGAGTCCGAGATAAGGCCCAAAAGAAGACTTTGTAACTAAGATTCAGCTTAGATAAGGTCAAACTAAGGTCAAAGGACACATGTCAGGCATGCAAGCTAGGGAGACCAAGAGTCAGTAGCACCTCATGCTTGCTAGCCTCTATAAATAGTTGTTCTCCAGCTTATTTATATAATTTCGAATTTCAGACAAAAATACACACACAAACACACCCTAACCTACACATATACGAAATAAGTTCAATTTCAAATTCGATAAATTCACACCCCGATTTACCATTTACGGTGGTAATCAATCACACGTTATTGATTGGTAACATAAAAACGGATTAAAACAGCCATTAATCCTTACGATTAGATTTGTTCACCAACAATTTGGCGCTAGAAGGAGGGTCGAACCTCCGATTTAGTGTGATTACTCAAGAACTTCAAGTTGAAAACTTGAAGATTCATAGGAAATCTCAAGAAATATTTGAAGATACAAACAAAAGTGTTCTTGGTGTTCTTGGTGTTCTTCAATTTATAAATTAAGAAATAATTTGAATTGAAATGCCTCAATCTAAAGAAACCCAAGGATCACGTTTGTCGAAAAGAGCATCTCAGACCCGGGCCACGTCGGCCGACCACCAGGACCGTGACCCGAGACATGCGAACAGGTCACAGCATACAGCCATAACACATAACCTCCCCCCTGAAATGGAGGCTTTGGCGAACAACCCCAACGAGCTGGCCAAAACCATAGCTGCTCTCCAGGTCCTCCAGAGGCAACAAGAGCAGGTCAGGCCAACACAAGCAAGGCCAAGGGATAAGTCCTTAGAGGTTGTTAGGCCTAGGACTACCAGGGGCGAACAGCGAGAGGTTGATAGTGCCCAAGTCAGACGGAATAAGGGAAAGGCCAAGGTGGTCGACCAAAGAGAAGTACAGGCTAAGTCTGGTCGCGGACGAACAACTATGTCTAGCCATGGAACAACGCGTTCCAGTGCCCAGGACAGGCTTAGCCAATCCCAACAACGGGAAGCTGCTCGCCGGGGAGCAGAAGATGGGCGAGCAACTTTTGAACAGCCCCGCCCATCAGTCCACGAAAGACTCTCCCAGTCAGCCTTCAGGCGCCTAGGGCCAAATGCGGCGAACAACCTTAGGAGGCAAGCCCAGGAAGTGCCCACTCCAAGCGAGGGACTGCGACGAGCAGAAAGGCCAATGCCTTTGCTCGCCGAACAGCTTCCAAGTCAGGGGACACCTCTTGATGAATTATCAAGCCTAAGGAGGGCTGTGGAGAACATGCAGGGGCAACTAGACCAACAGAGGGGGATGGGAACGACCAGCATGCCATCCACACCTTTGGCAGCTCACATTTTGAAGGCCCCGATACAGAAAAAGATTCAATTTCCGGCTAGCATTCAATATGAAGGCATTGCCGACCCCCGGGTCCACTTGACGAAGTATACGGACTACATGGTCTCCGTGGGAGCCAGCGATGCCACCCAATGCCGGAATTTTCCTTTGACATTGGGCGATCGGGTTCACAAGTGGTTTTCATCAATGCCCCCGGCATCAATCCACTCGTTCGTCCAACTAAGTCGAGAATTTCTTTCTCACTTTTCAACGGCGGGGTCGTATCTTTCCCAAAAACACCGGCTGTCGGATTTAAGGCAAAATGATGATGAAACTGACCGGGCGTTTATGGAAAGATTCGATAAAGTTTTGCTAGAAGGAGAACCGGTAAGCGAAGATACAAAGATCGTCGCTGTGATGGCCGGATTGAAAAAAGGGTCGAAGTTATGGAATGATGTACGTCTGAAGTGCCCAAAGACTTATGCCGAGTTCAGAAACCAAGCTGGCATTTTCGTTTCCATGCACGAGGCCCTACAAACAAATTTGGGGGAAAATAAAGCCGATCCCAAGGAGAATAACAAAAAGCCCGTCGGGACAAGCTATAGGGTCCCAAAGAATATGAAGGCATTCACCGAAGGGTCGGATTTAAAGGAAAAATTGAACCAAGTGTTGACAGTATCAGTTGATACTGTGTATGAGAGCGTAAAGGAGAAAGAGTTGCTTTCCCCACCACGTAAAATCCGCCAGGATACTGGCAAACTCAACCCAAACAAGTATTGTGCCTACCATCAAAGTGTAGGGCACTTTACGAGTGAGTGTAGAGATTTGCTTAAGCAACTCTGGAGATTTTATGAGGAGGGAAAGCTCTCCGATTTCGTTAAAAGGCAACCTGGGAAAAGAACCCGGGAGAACAACTCAGAAGACGAAGAGGATGGTCAACCTCAGAGAAACAACAGACCCGGGCGACCAGTTCCCAGTATTCCGGCTCAACCTTTAGAAGATCTGTTCATGATGGAACCCGCAGGTCCCGCGGGAGGGTGTTTTGATGGACAACCACCCGACTCTAATCGGAAGAGGAAAGCGGAGCTACGAGCAATTGGCCAAGTACAAGAAATGGGAGTTAAGTCGTCCATCATGCAAACGGCGGAATTGACCTTCACCGAAAAGGACCTTGAAGGTGTCTTAACTCCGCATAATGATTCACTCGTAATCTGCGCAAAGATTATGGGGACCAGAGTCCACAGACTGTTGGTGGACACCGGAGCCTACACCAACATCTTATTCAAGAAGACCCTAGATAATCTGGGAGATTATTCGGGTTATGTTCAGAATACAACACATAGAATCATAGGCTTCGGGAATGCTGTGACAACACCGTTGGGAATTGTAACATTGGCAGTACAACTTGTAACGGCTAATGAACCCGAGAGAAATATAACAAGAATGATAGATTTCTTGGTTGTAGACTAGGAGTCGACCTATAACGGGTTTCTTGGCCGACCTTTTCTCAATGAATTTAAAGCTGCATGTTCCACTTACCATTATTGTTTGAAATTTCCAACAGCTAGTGGAGCAGGCACAATTAAGGGAGACCAACGGAGAGCGCGAGAATGCATTCAACAGCTACGAGCAAAATTTGTACAAATATCCATGATGGAAGCAACAAGTTATCCCGTCGACGAACCATCAATACTGAACAATATGATGGAAATAGACGACCACATGGATACGGACGAACAACACTTGAACGAGCAAGTGTTGGATGAACAACTCGTTACCACCCACGAGGAACCTCCATCTGACGAACAATAAAGGGGTGATGACGAACAACCTTCAGTGGGGGACTTGGAGGGCCAAGTACAAACGAACAACAAAGGGACGGAGCCAACTGATGATCTAGAACCCCGCCTGGGGGCAGAGCCTATGAACATCGAAAATGATTTCAACCCTGAGGAACCCATACTTGATCCCCGTTGGAAGGGATAAAAACGACGAGCAACTCCAGTCGAAGAGCTGGAGGCGTTCAAAGTTAATCCCGACAACGAAGATCTTGAATTATTCATAGGATCTGAGCTCCCAGAGCCTTACAGATCCCGAATGAAAGAGTTCATCACCAAGAATCTAGATGTCTTTGCTTGGTCTCACGCAGATATGGTGGGAATAGACCCGAAACATGCTTGCCACAAGCTGAACATAAATCAAGCAAGAAAGCTCGTCCATCAAAAGCGGAGGAAGTACGGCCCAGACAAATACCAAGCCTTGAATGAAGAAGTTAAGAAGTTGCTAGACAACGATGTCATTCGACAAGCACTCTGTCCACAATGGGTAGCAAACCCAGTACTCGTGAGGAAACCAAATGGGACCTGGAGGCTATGCATAGATTTTACAGATTTGAATGCAGCATGCCCGAAGGACAATTTTCCTCTCCCACATATCGATCAATTGGTGGACAGCACTGCAGGTCACGAAATGTTGACATTTATGGATGCTTTCGCCGGGTATCATCAAATTGCTATGCATCCAGATGATCAGGAGAACACAGCGTTTTATACAAACAAAAACTTGCTGTGTTGGAAAAGAATGCCGTTTGGCCTCATAAATGCCGGAGCAACATATCAAAGACTGGTGAACAAGATGTTTGATCAACAAATTGGAGACACGGTTGAAGTCTATGTAGACGATATCGTAGTCAAAAGTCCCAAGAAGGAAGACCATCTTCAACATCTGACTCAAGTGTTCGAAATTCTTCGACACTATAACATGAAGTTGAATCCAAAGAAAAGCAGCTTTGGAGTTCACTCAGGGAAATTCTTGGGTCATCTTGTTAGCCAGCGGGGAATTGAGGCCAACCCTTCCAAGGTTAAAGCCATCATGGATATGCAACCACCACGTTCGGTGAAAGAAGTGCAAAGACTCACCGGATGCCCAGCAGCATTGAACCGGTTCATATCCAGATCGGGGGACAAGTGCCGTCCATTCTTCGAGGCCGTCAAAAAAGGAAAGTTTGTATAGACTAACAACTGCCAAGCGGCCTTCGATCAACTCAAAGATTACCTGGGAGATGTTAAAATCCTATCAAAACCAATCCCAGGAGAAAAGTTATTCCTATACTTGGCCGCATCAGAAGTTGCCATCAGCTCTGTTTTGGTGCGCAAAGACGGCAAATTCCACCAACCTATATATTACGTCAGCCAGGCTTTACATGAAGCAGAGATCAGATACTCCCCAACTGAAAAGCTGACATATGCCCTGGTTATGAGTGTGCGAAAGTTAAGACCATACTTTTTCGATCATCAAGTCGAAGTACTAACAACTTTCCCGCTCAGACAAATCCTCCATCGCCCTGATACTGCTGGACGTCTTCTAAAATGGTCACTAGAGATTAGCCAATTTGGGGTGACCTATGCTCCTCGAACAGCGATCAAAGGGCAAGCATTAGCCGACTTTATAGTCGAGCTAACTTTCCCACCAGATCCGACGAAAGGACTAGATCACCCCTGGCATCTCTATGTTGACGGATCCTCGACAAATGTGGCTTCAGGTGCAGGAGTGGTATTAATCAGCCCAGATAGACAAGTATTCACTTCGGCGATCAGATTTGGTTTCATGGCAACCAACAATGAAGCTGAGTATGAAGCTCTCATTGCTGGTCTCCACCTATCTCTCGTAGTTGGTGCCAGACGTTTGCAAATATTTGGCGACTCACAATTGATCGTGAACCAAGTCCGAGGTGAATACGAGGCGAAAGATGATCACATGATCGAGTATCAACGGATTGTTGCTCACCTGATGTCCATGTTGCAGCAAGTTTTCATACAGCAAATTCCAAGGACGAGCAACACTCAAGCAAACGCGCTTGCCCGACTAGCAACAAGTGAAGGCCCCGTAGAGTTGGCAGATATTATAGTCACAAAGATGAAAGACCCGTCAACAGTAAGCTATAATGTCAACCAACTCGACGATCAAACCAGTGAAGAAGAAGATTGGAGAACAAGTATAGTCAAATACTTGAAAAGTGGAGAAAAACCAAACAATCCTTTTGAAGCTGCCAAGCTAACAAAGCGAGCCGCCAGATATACTCTGGTGGGCGAGCAACTCTTCAAAAGGGGAATATCAATCCCACTTCTCAAATGTTTGCCTAGGGGGCAAGGGCAAGCGGCGCTCGAAGAAATACACGCTGGAGTATGTGGAAATCACACTGGGGGGCAAGCCTTGGCGTACAAAACTATCAGACAAGGCTATTACTGGCCGACTTTACGCCAGGATGCAATCAAAAAAGCAAAGACTTGCCACCAATGCCAAATTTTTGCACCAAGCATTCATACCCCGGCTAAACAGCTCGTATCGGTTTATAGCCCTTGGCCTTTTGCTAGATGGGGAATGGACATTATTGGTCCCTTCCCAGCAGGAGTTGGAGGAGTTCGATTTGCCGTTGTGGCAGTCGACTATTACACAAAATGGGCAGAAGCAGAGGCCATGTTGAAAATCACGCAACAGAAAATGATCAACTTCATTTGGAAGAACATTGTCTGTCGTTTTGGAATTCCGCAAACCATCGTGACAGACAATGGTCCGCAGTTTGATGGACAAGAGTTGAGAGAATTCTGTACGAAGTGGGGGATCAAGAAGCATTACTCCACACCTTATCATCCCCAGTCGAACGGACAAGTTGAAGCTGTGAATAAAATCATAAAGCATACATTAAAAGTGCGACTGGCGGAGAGTAAAAGCAGTTGGTCTATTGAACTCCCGGAAGTTTTGTGGGCATACATAGTTTCTCCCAGGTCAAGCACCGGAGAAACACCCTTTGCAATGGCTTTCGGAACAGAGGCTGTAATATCAATTGAGTTAAAGGCCAATACATTCAGGACGACCAACTTTGATGAACAAGCGAACAACTCTGCTTTGGCTGCAGAAATGGATTTGCTCGAAGAAAAAAGATTAAATGCGGAGCTAAAAAATGCCACCTATAAGCAGCGAGCAGAACACTACTATAATTCCCATGTTAAACTTAGGGAATTCAGAGTTGGAGATTTAGTTCTAAGAAAGTTGCTCGCCCAACCTCCAGGTGTATTGGGACCAACTTGGGAGGGCCCGTATCGTATAACGGAAAAATTCGTTAGTGGCGTATACGATATCGAAGATATGGAAGGCAAGCCGGCCCAATACTCCTGGAACGCCATACATCTAAAGAAGTATTATCAATAAGGCGAACAAGTTCGAAGTTGGGCGAACAAATGTCTTGGGGAGTAAGGGATGCGTATGAGCTGAAGGAAGGCTAAAAACTTGCCTATTTTTTTTTTTAAATTTTCCTAAGTATAGATTCAAAAGTTGCTCGGCGCATTGTATAGTCTGGTGCTAGTTCTTTTGATTTCATAGATAGAGTTGCTCGGATTTTATAAGCGAGCAAGTTTTAGTTTATATTTAAAGCTGTTCGTCAGATTGTGTATGATAGTGATGGACAGTCTTACAACACTTGTAATTATTTCGCAATGTAAATATAATAGTTGTTCGTCAAAAAGGAAAAGTCCAAAAGCTCGAGGTACAAGTCCATTCAAAGGTTGTTCGTTTTACAAATGAACAGAACCTAAGGACCTAAGCCACTTAAAGGTTGTTCGTTTTTTAAAATGAACAGAACCTAAGGCTAAACCCTGATTCCACTAAAGGCAAAGTTCAATTCGAACAAAAGCCCAACATTATATGTTATAATTGTAAAGGCATTGACAGAAATGTAAAGACAATTAACATATATAAGAAAATGAGCGAACAAAAGAAAGACATCCATTAAAGAAAGGCTTTAAGCCCAAAAAATAGTACAAGCTGGAAGCAACCATTACAAGTACTACAAAAAAAAAACAAAAAAAACAAACAGCTATTACAAAAAGTAGTCTGGAAAAGACTAACTCCTAAAACTATTGTTGCTCGGCGAGGGGAGGATCTTGAGTTTGCTCGGCAGGAGGGTCAACAATCAAATCTTTGGCTAAATCCTCCGCAGCCTTCCGCTCAATCTCTTCGGCATTCTGCTCGCCCGCGGCAGCCGGCTCCTCTTCCTGCTCGCCGTCATCAACAATTGGTGGAGGTTGAGTGATGGTGATGCTGGGGTCAAGTTTATCAAGTTTAACCCCTAGCACGGCCAAGTCCGCCAACTGGATTTCAACGTTGTTCGGCGGAGGATAGTTCTCAAGGAACTCGTTCAAATCCTTGCTCATCTCCTCCACCATGTCCTTGTAATCATAGGCATCAGCCGTGCGGATGCTGTCCGCGTAGGCACAAATATATCCAAGGTTGGAGATGGGGCCGGTGCGAGCTTGAACCTCCTCTTCAAGTTGCTCGCGGGTGAAGAGGTTGGCTTCCGCCTCCCGAAGGCGAGCATTTTCATCTTTGAGCTCGGCAATCTTTTGTTCAGCCGCAGTCAGTTTCTTTTCCCCCTCGCCGAGCAAAACCTCCTTGTCCCCGAGCAGGGCCTCTTTGTCCTTCAGCTCTTTGGACAAGACTTGAATTTCTTCAAGACGCTTATGCTCAGCATCAATGTAAACATTGATCTGGTTGTTGAGGCGAGCAATTTTAGCCTCGTATTGGCCGACCAGGCCATCCTTTTCTTCAGTAAGCTGCCGAGCAGTGCTGGCATAATGACGAGCAGACTCTTCTTGCTCGGCAACTTGAGTAATGGCCTTTTGGGCTGTGACGAGGCCGTTGGCAACCAGCATCATTGAGAGGTGGAGATTGTCCATTAGCCCTTGTTGAAGAATGGTTTTGTCCAAGGGACGCGTCCAGGCTCGGGCGACCAATTCCGCCGCCTTGCGAATATGCTCGCCAGGAATCTCCCTTATGTTAACGGGAGTCTTCGAGCAAGCATACTGATGTACAACACTTGCTCGACCGGGATGATCGTCAGCGCGATATCTGCGAACAAGAAAGGAAAGGATACTTAGAAGAATAATAAAAGATGATGATGGAACTTGCTCGGCAGAAGCTAATATGGACTTACTCCTTGAATTTTCGCTCATCCCAACCCAGATGGGTGAGATCCTCGGGGCCGCGGCCAGAGGTAGAATCCTTGCTCGCTTTGCCTGTTCTTTCCACAGGCTCAATAGAGCGACGAACAGCATCCCCCTCTGGACGAGGATGACTGTCGCCTACTTTCTCCTTCCCCTTACCAGCAATGAGGACTTCGTGGGCCAACAGAGTCCCATCCGCCTTCTTTAAGCGTTTTCCCGCGCGGGGGGTGGGGGGGGAGAAATTGGTGAGGATGGCTGGGCAGGAGCAGGAGGTGCAGCAGGCCGCGGAACTTTGGCCCCCTCAGGCTTGTTCGTCATGGCGAGCACCTTTTGAGGGGGGTCACCTCTCCTTTTCTTCCCCTTTGGGGGTGCCATTTCAAGGACCCTTTGCTCAAGGAGGGCGTAGCAAGGGGGAACGACAACTGTTACTTGCTCGGCTAAAAAAAAAAAAAGTTAGAATTAGACGAGCAAGTTAAACAAGTCAATGACGAATAAGACTTGAACCAGAAGTTAGAAATTTTTATACCTGGGGGCACCTCAACTTGAGCCTCCAGGTGGTGAGGGTAAGTCAAAAGGCGAGCAGCTCTTTGACACCTTGCTCGGCAAAGATAGTCAATAGTCCTATCTGCCCTATTGCGGAGGCCAACCAAGCACGATGTAAACAGAAACTCGGAGCTCAACTCCTCCTCTTCCGAATCCCACTTGGGTAGACGAGGGCCTGCGAACGGACAAGAAAAGTTAAATTAGAACAACTTAGCCCAAAGGCGAGCAAGAAATGGACTTACGTTTCAGTTTTCCATAGGCTGCTGGAGAATTTATTCGTCCAGGGCCGCCGTGTAGACCAGAAGATGCTCGCCAATCACCCCCAATCCAGAAGAAGTGTTGCTTCCAGTCACGAATCTTGTTCGGCACCTCTTCCACCATTTTCAACCCAGTTCTGGCCTTGAGATAGTGATAGCCTTCTTCTCCTAAGGGGCAGTTTGTAATTGTCATCAAGTAGTTGATTTCTTCCGCAGTGATCCGATCAACATACCCCTCCAAGGCGAACAAGCACATGGAGCCTAAAAGATTCATCCACCCAATTGGAGTAATTTGGGTGATGGCCAAGTTGGTCGCCTCCAGGAATCGACCAACAACAGGTGGAAGAGGCAACTTTAGTCCGGTAATTAAGGTGTGAATGTTGATCGCCGTGCACCCAGGAGGTGGGCGATCAGCTCTTTCCTTTCTCCGTGGAGCCCACACATGAATATCATATGGGATCTTGTAGTCCTTCCGGATAGAGTCCAGTTCATCTTCGCGAACAACACTTTTAATCTTGCTCGCCTGGTATCCGGTTTTCACCTTGTCCATTATTTGTCTCTGTGGGCGAGGAAAGCTGTTCGCGTATTCCTCAGCATATGCTCGCCATTCGAATGGCCGAGCAACTCCCGTTGGAATCTCATTTTCCAACATCTTTGGGGATGGGAAATTAATACCCTCCAAGAACTCGCGGGTGAGTTCGTTAAGGTCTGGATCTTCAGATTCAGCAGAAGACGAAGAGCTTTCATCCAAATTGTTGTTCGCCACAACTGTTAGTTCTCTCCCAGATGGACTCGCACCGGTGTCCTCCACAGAGCGAACAACTGAATCCACGTGAGCGTTCGATGCTGAAGAAACTCCAACGGGTTGTGGATCGTAAGCAACAGTTGGAAAAAGGGGATCTAAGGTCTCCTCAGTTTTATTGCTCGAATGCGAAGACATAGGAGGGAGAGGAAAAATCTGGGTGGTGACGGATAGTGTTGCAGACGGCGGCGCTTTCCCGGAGAAGACGGTGGCGCTCGGATCCACACGGCGGCGATAAAATTTTCGAGAGAAAAAGTAGAGAAAAAGATGGAAAAAAGAGAGTAACTACCTGGGGATTGAAATTTGAAATCAAATGCTGAAGGACGGACGCCGGAAAGCTTGAAATCGCCGGAGGGAGGTGGAAATCGCCGGAGCACTGTAGCAAGAGGGAGAAAAGTGGGAAAATTTCAGTTTTCCCACTATTTATACCCCAGGCAAAAACGGGGTCCCAGACGTAATTTCCCAAAAGCTTAGGGACTAAATTGAAAGAAGACGGGGTTAATTCCGAGCTAAACCACAAGTTGAAGGGCCTATAAGCAATTATAGGGGCGCGTGGCCTCGGGGTTGCTCGCGCGTGAACGGCGCGCAATCATTGCACTGGCGTCATCTTCGTGATCTCCCCAGATCATGGGAAGACGAAACGGTTATCCCAATGTTGCTCGTCACAAAGATGTTGTTCGTCCAAATCTTGGCCAAGACAATATCCTAACTACAGTTGCTCGCCACAAAGTTGCTCGTCTGATGCAACATCTAGTCAGGATAGGGGGCAATTGTTGATAGGCGAACATCATCTAATATGGAGCGAACAACAATTAAAGCCTAAACAAAGAAAATCACGATTTGGGTGCATTAACCAATCTGGGGGGTGTATAAAATGACGAACAACTCCCCCGACGAACAACTAATAGGCGAACATGTTTTAAGACCCGAGACCAAGGATGAGCCAACCGTGAAGTCACCAATGACGAACAACTTGACCAAAATATGATACAACAATCAGCCAAAGAGGTGTGCACATGAACAAAGGACTAAGATCCCAAAGCCAAGCTGAACGAAGCCATAAGGCGAACAACTTCCAAAGTACAACCTCAAGAGGCGAACAACTTTCAGTTGAAGGGTCATCAAGATCAGTCAAGCCGACCTAGGCGAACAACAATGAGTCCGAGATAAGGCCCAAAAGAAGACTTTGTAACTAAGATTCAGCTTAGATAAGGTCAAACTAAGGTCAAAGGACACATATCAGACATGCAAGCTAGGGAGACCAAGAGTCAGTAGCACCTCATGCTTGCTAGCCTCTATAAATAGTTGTTCTCCAGCTTATTTATATAATTTCGAATTTCAGACAAAAATACACACACAAACACACCCTAACCTACACATATACGAAATAAGTTCAATTTCAAATTCGATAAATTCACACCCCGATTTACCATTTACGGTGGTAATCAATCACACGTTATTGATTGGTAACATAAAAACGGATTAAAACAGCCACTAATCCTTACGATTAGATTTGTTCACCAACAATACTTATATGGTTGCTCCACCCACTTGAGACGTGTTCAATTCTCTGCCTGAGATAAAACGGTACGCCTTTAATTTATTTTAGATGAATCACATGTTTTATTGTGTACTTGAATAATTGATTTCGTTCCTAAATTTCCCTGTGTGAAATTATATTACGTGAAAATTATTTTGTGAATTGAATCTATGAAAAACGGCCGTCGCCCGTAGTCGAACGACCGTCGTCCAACATCAGCCGTGCGCCCGTAGCGCTGCTGGCCACCGCCGACCTGAACCTGTGCCGCCCACGGCACGCATCGAGCACCAGCGCCGAGTGCCGCCCGCAGCGCGCACCGCGCGCACTAGCGCCGAGTGCCGCCCGCAGCGTGCACCGCGCGCGCCAGCACCGAGCGCCGCCCACAGGGCGCGCACCTCGTTCCGTGGCCTCGCACGCTCGCAGCGTCGCACAGGCCCCCGCGCGCTCGCAACCGGCGCCGCACGCTCCCGCGCACATCCGCGCCCGTAGCACCCAATGCCGCGCGCATCCGCTCCCGTCGCGCCCCAACGTCACACGCACGCGCCCGTCGCATGCGCGCTCGCGCCCTCCCGCCGCGCACGCCTGCGTCCGTTGCCGCACGCACGAGGTCGACCTACGAGCGTCGCACCCGTCCGCCGTGCGCGACTCACGCGACGCTTTTCTTCGGATTTTTCATGATTCTTTAACCCGATTCGTTTGTGTTCTTGATATCATAAAATCCGTGTTTCGCTTTATTATGTAATCCTGAAAATATTCCGTTAAATTGCGTTAATGTACATGAAATAATTATTCTAATGATTATTTCCTCTGTCCATTAAACCGTATATTTTTTGCAAATCATTTTCATGAGATTATCGTTATTTATTGTTATTGCATGCTTGAGTGATTTGATTATCCTTCGTGCATTAACATTGTGCACATAGTTTATAGTCCGCTATTCATGCCCGGGTAGGCGGCGCCCGGTATTTGTCGGACCGTAAATTTATGCCTTGGGTAGACGGCGCCCAGTACGTGCATCTATGTGCCTTAGAATAATCAAATAAATCCTTATTCCTCCGTTGTTAATTAATTTGATGAGCTTGCTCTCGATGGTAATAACTACCTGACATGGGCGCTAGATGTTGAGATCCATCTAGCCTTAAATGAGTTGAGCGAAACAGTTTCGAAGGTTCGAAATCCACTAACGCCCTGAAGGCGAAAGCGTTGATTTTTCTCATGAACCACCTGAGTGAGGAATTCATTATTCATATCCTCATTCAGGGACCCCAGAATATTATGGAGCTCCCTGTAGGACCATATACTCCTCCCTCCGGTACAATACGATCGGTGTATGCACCGTATTGTAACCCAGTTGATGCAGAACAATCTGTCAACATTCCACGCTAGCAACCTTATACTCCGGCAGCAGTATAGGGACAATTATATTATTGGTTGCAAACGTGGAAGGGGGAGAGAGAGTAAGATGATCTGGGTTAAAGGCCGAGGTCGTCGTACATCCGGTGGTCACTGAACCTCGAATTTCGCTCTTCAAAATCTGGCAAGGTTAAGCAGCCCTGCTACAGATGCGGATGCTGAGGCCATTGGTCTCGCACGTGTCGCACTCTCAAGCACTTGGTTGAGGCTTATCAAAAGCAGCAGAAGGACCTAGAGTCGAAACTCACCATGCCAGACTGCTTGAAGCAGACTTTGACCAAAACAACGTCGATCCTATGGGCATCAAGCTCAAGGACCTTAGAGATGATGAGTGATTTGTGTATTTAATTGTTTTAGTACTTTATTTTTGGATCCTTTCTTTCAGATATTTTATTTATGGATGAATTTATTAGCTTTGATGTGTTTACCTCAAATAGATGTCCATGTGTTTATTCGGATATTGCTGTTTTTATTTATGGCTAGTAAACATATCAGCTATTAGGTTTGGGTTAATTTCCTCTGGCAAGATAGGGTTGAGGTAGTGATTTATGATTGGTAGATAGCGCCACCACTCATACAATCTTATAGAAGAACTTTCTTCCTTCTCCCCTGGATTGTACTATTTTATACATCCGACCGTCAAATCTCCATATAGCCATGAGTATGAAATTTTATAACCCGAACTTCTTTAAATTAAGACATCAGCGGTTAAGTCATCCAGGACAATATATGATACGTAGGATTATACCTAATTCGAATAGTAGAATCCTTCCTGTTGATGAATTTACTTGTGATGCATGTTCTAAGGGTAAGTTGATAGTGCACCAGTCGCGCACTAAGGTTTGACTAATGTCTCCGGTTTTTCCTTGAAGTGAATTCAAGGGGACATTTGCGGACCGATTAACCCAGCATCAGGACTATTTCGTTATTTCATGGTCCT
Source organism: Ballota nigra (assembly GCA_947034835.1). NCBI lineage: Eukaryota > Viridiplantae > Streptophyta > Magnoliopsida > Lamiales > Lamiaceae > Ballota > Ballota nigra. The sequence continues at coordinate 104,727,250 of OX344722.1, forward strand.
TATTGATGTCTCCACTAGGTGGACATTTGCATTTTGCTGTCCACCCGCAATCAAGCTTTTGCGAAGCTCATTGCGAAGACTATCGAGCTTGGAGCTCAATTCCCAGATTATCCAATTAAATCGATTTGCATGGATAATACAACTGAGTTTAGCTCGAAGGCCTTCACAGATTACTGTATGGCCCTGGGAATTTAAGTGGAGCATTCGGTCCCCTACGTCCATACCAAAATGGTCTTGCTGAGGCGCTAATAAAACGTATCAGATTTATCGCAAGACCATTGCTTATGAACTCTAAACTACCCCACCTCATGCTGGGGGCATGCTGTCCTACATGATCCAAATCCGTCCAACTGCATATAATGATCATTCCCCCTTACAGTTAGTGCGTGGGAAAGAATATAGCATTTCCCATCTGCGTATTTTCGGATGTGCGGTATACGTACCGATTACGATACCCAAGCGAACCTCTTTGGGCCCACAAAGGAAACTCGGTATTTACCTCGGATTTGACTCTCCATCCATCGTGAAATACCTCGAGCCTTTGTCCGGGGATCAATTAACGGCCCGGTTCGCTGATTGCACGTTCGATGAAGATTACTTCCCGGCATTAGGGGGAGATCCAAATTCAAAATTGAATGAATGCCGGGAACTTACGTGGAACGTAAGTAATCTTCAGTATCTAGATCCGCGCACTAATCAATCTGAACTAGAAGTTCAGAAGATCATTAACCTGCAGAACTTAGCAAATAACCTGCCAGACGCGTTCACTGACCATAGAGGTGTGACTAGATTGCATATACCAGCAGTAAATGCTCCCCAAAGGGTTGAGGTCCCAAGTAAAATGAGTACTCATGCCCCCACACGCTAAAAGCGTAAGGGAACCTCAAGAGATAGTAACACACCTAAATGAAAGGCTAGCAAATCTGGTCAGTCGAATGGAAAATCTCTAGAAGAGATCCGTCTACATAATCCCAAGTCTCTAGGAGACGAGAGTCCTAGTGATGAAGCACGTGCACAAAACATTCCATGCACTAGGACCGTGGAACGACCAGACCCAGATACAATGGGAAATGAGGAAGGTCTGGTTGACGTAAACGTCAAAGTCTCTGTGAATTTCACAGATACGGGAGAAACATGTAATATAAACATTACTGTCGTCGACGACACAATTGCAGCGTCAATAGCTCTTTCCATTATTAATGATCTAGATCCTGAACCCAAAACAATCGCAGAGTGCCGGAAGCGCCACGATTGGGTTAAATGGAAAGAGGCAATTGATGCGGAACTCGTCTCGCTTAACAAAAGACAAGTATTTGACTCTTTCGTTCGTACACCCGCGCGCGCTATCCCTGTAGGATATGAATGGGTTTTTGTACGAAAACGAAATTGAGAAAATAATATTGTGGAGAGGTTAAAGTGAGGCTGGTAGCACAAGGGTTTTCGCAGAAACCTGGGGATTGATTTTGATCAAACCTATTCTCCCGTCATGGACTCAATGTCATGGACTCTATAACGGTCCGCTATTTGATATCTTTGGCAGTTAAGTTGAATCTCCAAATGAGATTAATGGACGTAGTAACCGCGTACTTATACGGATCACTCGATGCCGACATTTATATGAAAATCCCAGATGGATTTAACATTCCTCAGTTAAGGGATGGAGAAAATTGCAGTATGTATAGCATACAACTGCGTAAGTCGTTGTATGGCCTGAAGAAATCGGGCCTCATGTGGTACAACCGACTTAGTGAATTCCTTCAGAAGAAGGGATACACGTTCGATAAAGCTTTTCCGTGCGTATTCTCGAAGAAATTGCAAGACAGTTTTTGCATCATATCCGTATATGTTGATGACCTGAACATAATCGGAACATGCAAAGAGATTGAAGAAGCCAGTTCAATCTTGAGAGCTGAATTCGAAATGAAGTCCTTGGGAAAAACCAAGTACTGCCTCGGCTTGCAGATCGAGCACCTCCCAGAAGGAGTCCTTGTTCATCAGTCGACCTACGTGAAGAAGGTATTGGATAGATTTCACATGGATAAATCTCATCCACTTAGCACCCCGATGGTGGATAAGGACCCATTTAGGCCAAGAGAAGATTCAGAAGAAATTATGGGACCAGAAGTTCCTTATCTTAGCGCTGTTGGAGCTTTGCTCTATCTTGCAAATTGCACCCGGCCGGACATTGCATTTGTAGTTAACTTGCTTGTGAGATATAGCGCTTCTCCTACGAGGAGACATTGGAATGGTGTTAAACATGTTCTACGATACCTCCAAGGATCTCAAGATCTTGGACTGTTTTATCGTAAGAACCAAGACAAAACCTTGGTAGGTTATGCGGATGCCGGCTATTTGTCCGATCCCCACAATGCCGTATCCCAGACTGGTTATGTTTTTCTCTGTGGTGGAACCGCAATCTCATGGAGATCGATTAAACAATCCATGGTTACCACGTCTTCAAACCACCCAGAGATTATAACTTTATTTGAAGCCGCACGAGAATGTGTTTGGTTAAGGTCTTTGGTAAAACACATTGGTGACTCGTGTGGTATCGCAAAGGGCGATACATCTCCCACCGTTATATTTGAAGACAACGCTGCTTGCATCGCACAAATGAGTAATGGGTACGTCAAGGGAAACCTGACGAAACATATTTCACCTAAGTTTTTCTACCCATACGAACTCCAGAAGAGTGGCGTGATTACCATTCAAAAGGTGCAATCTAGTAACAATCTTGCAGATCTGTTTACTAAGTCCTTACCTACGTCTACTTTTGAAAAGTACGTTCGTGGTATAAGGATGCAAAGACTTAAAGTGTTGTTGTCTTCAGGGGGAGCGGTAACCTCGAAATAAATCTGGAAGATTTAGATCTAGAAGATCGATGACATTCCTCCCACTTATTATTGTGGCCGATCCTTAGCACGTGGAGTTTTTATGACAAGACATTTATGTCGTAATGTCCAAGGGGGAGTGTTGTAAATCTGGAAGATTTGATATTCCAAATCTAGGAGATTTGGTGTGGACATTACTTGTGGACCAAGAATTATATTGGGCCTGATCCATTAGACTAGGGTTTTTACTATTATATATATCCCATTGTATTCATGAATTATGTACTCTCATACACAACAACATTAGTGGAACTCCTGGCTTGGATCGCCCCCAGACGTAGTCCTTCCGGACGAACTGGGTAAACAAACGCTGTCTATTTAATTTACGCACTCAATTACAACACAAATTATAAAAATTGAACAAACTAGAATTTAAGAAAATTCAAATCAAAATTTATAAAACTATAACCAAACAAAAATATCTTTTGACAATATGACATTGTGTTCTTATGAAAATATACAAACTAATAATATTAAATAAAAATATATATTAAATTCCAAGAATAAAAATAAGAATATGGCATAAATAAAAGAAAATGTATTATGTGAATCATAATATCGTGAACAAAAATTTACTACTCCCTCCGTCCATGAAAATTTTACCCGCTTTCCTTTTTGGTCCGTCCACCAAAATTTTACCCATTCCTTTTTTTGGCAAAAATTAACCCACTAACTTATTTTCTAAACCCACTAATTAAGTGGGCCCAACCCACTTAATACAACCCACCCCACTTAAAACACCCCAGCCCACCCCACTTATACACCCCAGCCCACCCTAATAACCTCTCACCTACTCTGCGGAACCCTCACTTCTCCCTCACTCTCTCGATTATTCTAGGGTTTTCTCACCCTCTCTCTTATCCGCCTCCCTCTCTCTCTCGATTGTTCTAGGGTTTTCGGACCTCTCTCTTACCCGTCTCTCTCTCTCTCTCGATCTATATCACTTTTCCACTGATATTCCATGGATTCGGGTATTGAATCCTTTGTTCCCGAATCCGATATGGGCGATTTTAATGGCGATTTGGGGTGTTTGGTGGTGGCCGATTCTTTTGACGATTCGTCTCTCGAATCTCCGACGGTGGGAGATTTTGGCGCCGATTCGAGTCTCTGTTCTCCGGCGTTGGTCGATTGTAGTGGAGAATCGATCTTTGGTTCTCCATATAAGTCCAATGTTGCTCGATCTGACTCACCCTTTGTCGATTGGCCCCTCTTTTCTCAAAACGTGGTAGACTTTGCCGATTCGCCGACGGTAGCAACCGGTGCTGCTTCGGTGACGGTGGAAGATGAAGGTTCTCCGCCATTGGTGGACGCTTCTTTGCCTTGGCCGAAAGATGATGATTTTGCTCTGATATTTGGAACTCGATGTACTTGTGCATCACTTAAACTCCGTCAATTTGCTGCTGATTTGTATTGCATGTGGATTCCAGGAGCTAAATGCTTGCTTAAAAGGTCTTCTCTGATATCCCTTTAGATGTATTCTGATTTGATTATTGCTAATTGGGGCTGTTTCCATTTTCTGAGGAATTCCAGTGATGATTTCTGTGTTTTTTTGATGTTAAATTGAGTGTTGTCATCACTTTGAGCATGCTCTTTGTTTGGAGACATTTATACACTTATGCATGAACTGTTTTTGTACAAAATTGGGGCTTTTTCCATTTTCTGAGGAATTCCAGTGATGATTTCTGTGTTTTTTTTTATGTTAAATTGAGTGTTGTCATCACTTTGAGCATGCTCTTTGTTAGGAGACATTTATACACTCATTCATGAACTGTTTTTGTACAAAATTGGGGCTGTTTCCATTTTCTGAGGAATTCCAGTGATGATTTCTGTGTTTTTTTGATGTTAAATTGAGTGTTGTCATCACTTTGAGCATGCTCTTTGTTTGGAGACATTTATACACTTATGCATGAACTGTTTTTGTACAAAATTGGGGCTTTTTCCATTTTCTGAGGAATTCCAGTGATGATTTCTGTGCTTTTTTGATGTTAAATTGAGTGTTGTCATCACTTTGAGCATGCTCTTTGTTAGGAGACATTTATACACTCATTCATGAACTGTTTTTGTACAAAATTAGGGCTGTTTCCATTTTCAGAGGAATTCCAGTGATGATTTCTGTGTTTTTTTTTATGTTAAATTGAGTGTTGTCATCACTTTGAGCATGCTCTTTGTTTGGAGACATTTATACACTCATTCATGAACTGTTTTTGTACAAAATTGGGGCTGTTTCCATTTTCTGAGGAATTCCAGTGATGATTTCTGTGCTTTTTTGATGTTAAATTGAGTGTTGTCATCACTTTGAGCGTGCTCTTTGTTTGGAGACATTTATACACTTATGCATGAACTGTTTTTTTACAAAATTGGGGTTGTTTCCATTTTCTGAGGAATTCCAGTGATGATTTCTGTGCTTTTTTGATGTTAAATTCCAGTGAAGAGGAACACCATGATTTCTGTGCTTTTTTGATGTGGCACTTTATACAAAAAGAAGATTTCATTAATATAGAGTCAAATACAAAAAGGATGACTCAACATGTTTACATCTTAAACAACCCATCTATTTGGGATTTGTTTAACTGGTAAACATCAAAATATTTGCAAAAGATGTTTCCTACCTACCCTAAAACTTAATACCCCAATTATGAAATGAGTGTATTAACATCAAATGGGGATGCAGTTTCATTCACATTTTGCCTCAAATAGTCAATGCATTCTTTCACAAGGACTTCTTCAACTTGTAGATTTTCTGGTAGACACTCTTGCCTAAGTAATCTTTCTTTGTTCATATGTGGCACCTTATAGTCATTGTGGCCCTTGCATTTCATGATCTCCACCAAGCATCCTTGTAGGCTTAAGAACACATTGTTCAAAGTGATGTGTGTTAGTGAATCAAATGCATTAGTAACATTCATAACAAGATCATCACAATTGTAAGAAGATGTCTCATCTTGTAAACTTTGAATAGCTCTAAAGAAGCCCAAGTCATTGATGTTAGTGTCTGGTGAATTTGGTGGCTGACAAACTAGTTCAATGTTGAATCCATCAGCTCTTGCCACATCCCTAAAATCACTGTCACAATCTTTCAAATGTGGTTTGGCATTATCTTGTTGAATATGTATGTCCTTGCTTGCATTTGATGGCCATACACTTTTAATCCTTGGTATAATCTGCAAAAGAATGTAATGTAACCAACAAAGTAAATAAAACACAATCTTTGTTATGGATACTTACTATGTTTACAACTACATGATGAATATTTTCTGATAGCTTGTGTATTTGTGATCATACCTTGTTGATTAAGCAGTCCTTTATCACCTCTTTGGTAATTGAGTCTATGGGTTTTGTCTCCAAAGTTCCCTTGCTTCTGTTCTTGCTGTTTCTTTTGGCTGCCACATGTGATGTAAATGGAAAAACTCCAATTTTCCCATCAAAAGTGCATTCACCATTACTTGCATACCTTGGCCTAGCCACTACACACATGAACATGAGTTTGGTAATGTACCTTTTGCTCTTACAAGTTCTGTATGGCTCTATTTCACCTGGGAGTAGATAGTATCTCTCATTCTCTTTTGTGATGTAGAACCACTTCTCATCAATATGAATTGTGTTGTACATGGACTTGAATTGTATGATGTTAAGTGCTCTATCATAAATCAATGCATTGAGGCTGTAAGATAGTCTAGCCAACTTGTTTGCAGCTGTTAATATGGGTTTGATGGCATTTGTATGGGGTTTGATCAACCCCCTTCTAACCCAAAGATGAACTAAGCTTTTGCTCACATTCATCTCTCTTGCAATTCTTCTATAAGTTGTTCTCATTTTCAATGGTATGCTATTCATCTTCTCAACATCCATCTCAAGTTTATCTTTATGCATGCTCCATTTTGTTTTGTGAAAAATAACAGCCTTACCTTCATTCATTTTGGCTTTTGTTGCAGACCAAATTCCACCAATGGTCTTCCTTGTGACTCCAAAGATAGCAGCAGCCTGCTTGATTGAGTCCCTCTTTAACTGACCATCTTTGATGTTCCCAATAAGGAATTGTGCAATCCTTGTTCTCTCATCAATAGACAAATTAGGCTTCTTAGTTTTCATTTATGGAAGTGTAGGGCATTGAATGCTGATTATTTGTGTATTTATTGAACTAAAATGCGTGGGAAAACTGAAAGTTTGATTTTGGGGGGGATTTTTGGATTTTGATCCCATCAATGAACAGTTTATGTCAGTGAAGGCAGCTTGAAACTCCCTCCTCAGCCGAAATGGAGGGAGTACTTAATGTATTCTTGCTTTTTGTTAATTCTTGATTACTATTCACACTTTATGCTTTTAGATTATTTTATTAGTTTTCCTTAAAAACTGTGTTGAACAGTATTGGGGTAAAAAAATCATGGACAGAGGGAGTAGTATCTTATAATAAAATAACTAAGTTTTTTTTTGGAATTTAAGTGTGCGGTGGAAATTATGATTTTTTGAAATCTTAGGATGTAAAAATTTTGATGAATAATATATGTATGTTTTTTGTTTTATGATTTTGGTAGGGTGGGATTTTGTTTTATGTCAAATCAATGTTTAATAGTGATAGATATTGTATTATTTTATTGTATTGTGTAAGAAAAAAGTAGGAGAGATGTTGAGTGGATGATAAAAAAGTGTTGATGTGATTATATTGAATATTGTTGTGCAAAGTAGTAATATATTTATAGGTATGAATTGAGTTTAGAGATTTGAAAATCTAGTTTTACATCTCAAACTCATGTGGAGTGTGGATCGCAAAGTTCAAAGTTTATCCGGATGAATCTCAAAACAAACATACGCTAAATTCTTATAGTAGGATATGATACCTCTTCAACTGATACATGAAAAAAAAAAACTATTAAAACCCTTTGAAATGTGTACCCTTATTAGTGAAAATAACTTATACACTCTGTCCAGCGATTATTTGAACACTTGTTCTATTATTTCATTTGCACGTTTAAATAAAAAATTGATTTGTGTGCACACTCACAAATATATATATATATATATATGTCACTATTTTACTCAAGAGGTATATTTTCTAAAAAAATGTTGTGTTCAATTTAGTGTGCAAAAATATTGTAACAAAAAAAATTATTTAATAAAATAACTAATACCTATTAAATAGCTTCCACAGTAAATATTATTCACTCAATACTTTGCCCAAATAAAAAAAAAAAAGAAGAAATTATATAAGTAAAAGCTGAGTTTTTTGATTGAAAGAAAAACAAATACAATTGCAAATTAAAAAAAGGGACGTTACATAATTTTATTTTAAATATAAGAATGCAAACAGTGTCGTGGTTGGGATGGACAGCAGTGTGCAGAACTGTATTGGATCTGTTCCCGGACTTGGGTGGGGGGTTGGAACTTGAAATTTTCATTTGTTCAAGTAAAAATATTTTACTAGCAATTCAAATTGGAAGATCAATTAAAATTCGTATTTCTTTCCCAAGAAAATTAAATAAAAATATATTTGTGTCAACAATTCATTTTAGTATCATTATTTTCAAGGGGTTTCATAATTGTACTGACGACCAAATTGGTCTGAGAATCGATTGGCAGTTGGATTGTTAAAAAAATGGCATGAGTAATAGTGTAATACCTCAAGAAATTAGCAAACAGAGTGCTTAGTGTTTACAAAACAACTAGACACCCACCCCGAGCTAGAAATCAAGAACTAGTTACAGAACATAAGAATTATAGTATTTAACTTAGAAACTATACAGATTTAAAAAACAACTAACCAACATTGCAGCACATACCTATTTTCGCGTTCGTGGTCGGCGACGTGAAGAGCAATGAAGAATGAAGAACTAAAGAATAAATGTGGTTGTGTGTGAATTGGGCGGGTTCTTGAGAGAATATTATTATTATTATATTTATTATTATTAGATTTATTATCATATAGTTATACTATATCTAATACATAAAAAATTTATAAATTAGAATTACAAATTTAAAAAATCAGAAAGAAAGAAAAAATTCAATGGTTTGAACGGTTAATCGGTTTGAGCAGTTTTTCCATATGAACCCGATTTCAACCAATTCAACCTGGAAAATGATTTTTGGTGGTGGTTTGAAAAATCATTGCTTGAAATCTATGTTTGAGTGGGAAAATATAATTCGATTTGAGAGAGTAATTTAAATTTAATTTTTTATCAAAAACCAAAAAAAATTGTGTCGAAAGTCCACTTTGGTATCATTATTTTTCCTAATTGCTACAACACGGGACTCGGAAATGAAAATATTGTTTAGATTACAAAATTGTGTTGAACTAGTGGTGTACAAGCTCGTGTTTAGATGTGGATATGATAGATGCAAATAATTCAACAAACAGTACTTTTGTATTTGGTTAAACATTGAGAAATATAAATAGTTGAAGTTTTATTTTAAATAAAAAAGATTTGTATTATTTTATTATTAATGAGTGGGAAAGAGGAAAGTGTGATGTGATTGAGAATATGAGAAATGACAGGTAGATGAGTTATGATTGAATGTTGAAAATAGAAGTGTTGAATGTGATTAAATGTTGGAGAGAGAATGAGTGGGTGAGAACAAAGTAAATGAGAAAATCTTTCAAAAAATAAATAATAGAGAGAAAAATAGTGTTGATGATAAAATTATAATTATGTGGATTAGTGGTTTTTTTTTTTTTAATTTAGTGGATTATCAGATAATTACGTGTAATTGATTACCACCATAAATGGTTAATACGAAGAATCAGGGTTCTAACGGGTGAATACGTGTATTGATTACGTATTTCTTGCGTAAGTGTGTGAATTTGAGGTGTATGAGTGTGTGTAAGTGTATTTGGAGTATATTTAGGATTTTTGACTTAGTTTATTTCATTTAATTTATGATTTTTATACATACCACCAAGTAGGCGGTAAGAAGACATTTTCCTCTCCTATGTGTGTATGCTTGACACATGAGCGAGTTGACCATTTGACCTTATCTAGACTAAAATCTACTCCCTCCGTCCCCGAGTAAACTTCCCACTTTTTTTTTCGTGTCGTCCCACAATAAACTTCTCATTCCATAAATGGCAAAAACAACACTCTACTACATATAAATTTTAACCTTCAAATTTATACAATATTACCAAAGTGTCACTCATTCAATTCATTTTTCAATATTATTCATTATTTTATCCCAAAAGTTAATATGTGACCCACCATATATTAATAAACAAACACTCTTTCTTAAACCATTCAACAAAAAAAAGTGGGAACATTACTTGGGGACGGAGGGAGTATCTTCTAAACATGTTTAGCTCGTAATTACAGTTGCTCGTCAAGTTTAGGCTTCTCATTAAGGAGCTTTAACTTTGCTTCCTTTTCGGTTGTTCGACCCTCTTGGAACTTTTGTCCATCCTATTCACCCATCTTTTATAGGGTTTCGGGCAAAGTTCAGCTCATTTTTTCATTGGTTACTCATCAAAATAGAGTTGTTCGTTGCCCATTACTTAATGATCAATTCATCTCTGTTGGGAAATTATATAAGACTTAAGTTTTGATTAAGATGCCAAAATGTTCCTCCTAAGTTATTTGTCAGTTAAAGATTCAGTAGAGTTAGAGTTTAGTTTAACAATTCAAAATGTTAAGGAACTGGAGTGCAGTTATAAAATTCAAGAGTGTATAGAAGAACGAAGTCAGCTGAAAGTAAAGTCCTCTGAAGACAGTCTGCTGAAGACAAAGTGATCTGATGAAGTAGTCTAAGTCTTGAATGTTTTCTAAGTGCATTCTCACTAAGACTAAAACCATCAGGAGAGGACTAAGGTCCATTGATGAGAACTAACAAAGCACATTCAATGTTAAACATATTAAAAGCTGTTAGTTAATCTGGTTGGAACAAGGCAAAATGAATTTTCAGTGAAGCTTGCAATAAATGAAGGAGAAGGTTCTCTCAGAGGAGTTCCACCTTAAAGCAAGACATGAATCTGGGCAAGCAGACTGAAGGTCCAATGAGAAAATAACACGTCAGTGTACTTTACTGACAGCCGACCTGTCCCAGACTGACAAGTACCAAAAGTCTTTCTCTAGCAATCTACAGAAAGTTGGTGAATAGGCATGGTCTTTCAGCCACTTCTTGACAAGACTTAAAGCTTCAAATAGAGCCGTTTGAACCAATCAGATACAAGAAGACTTACTTGAGAAGATTCAACTCCAGCGGGAAGATTTTCAAGAAGGTCTATAAATACAGAAGGACGTGCTCATTTCTATGCACGAGAAACTCGCAAGATTAAAGCTATCTCTACATTCATAACCTTCAAGAAGCACTTGAAATTACCTTTGTTTCCCAAGTGTTTCAAATCAGTAGAGAGCATAACAAATCTTCTGTAACCAAGCTTAAAAGCTATATGCAAACCTTAGAAAGAGATAATCCATCCTAAGCCTTGAGCTACACTGTAAGGATTATCTCACAACAGTTGGAACCAAACCCTACTCAAAACCCTACTCAGTTGTTAGGTTGAGAGTTAGTGTTAAGTGGTGTTAGTAAGCTGATTATTTGTATCAGTCTGAAAGCTGATTTGTTTTGGGAACTAGGACCTGGAATTATCCTAGTGATCAATCATCCTAAGAGAGGATAAATTGATCAGTGCACCTTGGCACTATAACACAAGGAATTCCAAATGAAAGGAATTCTCCTGTTTGATCAGGACAGTGGACGTAGGAGATTCATCTCTGAACCGCTTTATATCTTGTGTATTTACTTCCTGCTATTTCCTAAGTGTGTGTTATCTACTCAAAGTTTATCAAGTAAAACGAGTTTTCTAAAGGGCCCACTAATCCGCATTTGAAAGCTAATTAGATAGTAGTTCAACTGAAAGTCTTGAGCTTTCAGTGGAGGTATTATCTCAGTAAACTTTCTCTAGTAACTCTCAGCAGACTTAAAGTCCACTGACGAGCTACTATCTGAAGTAACCTGATAAGTTTTAAAAAAAAGTTTTAATTTGTAACCACAGGTGTATTCCCCCCATACACCTATTTACTCGTTTTCGGGACCAACAATCTCTTAATTATCAGGTTATAGGTTGTAATGTTGCTCGCCATAACCAGGATCTTGCTCGCCTATCAACAAATAGCATTAACATTTAGAGTAGTTATATTATGCACCAATTACAATTGTATACTATACACTTCAAGTTTAAACTCAATTTCAAATTCAATTTGTACCTTTTCAAAATCTATTTTTACTTTGATTTACTATTGGGTTAAAAATCCAAGTGGTGCATACTAGAATTTCTATCTTTGTCAAATATTTAACATCCTACTGCTCACAAAACTTAATCTCAACTTAAGTTTTGGTTATCAAGTTTAGCATTAGTATCATTTTTTCCCAACACTTACTATTTCTTTTTTGTCCCAATTTTTTTATTTAGTTAACCAATTGACGGTTAACTAACGTTCAGACCAAAAGTGGTTAAAAAAAGAATGTTCGGGACTTCTTTAAATGATTAGTGGAATTTGATGACCAAAATTGAAATTGGAGTTAATCTGTGATCATATATAACATTATCCCGACAAAAATAGATAGGGAAAGGGTCAAATTGGACCCTTATCTTTGATCATGGATCAAATACACTCTCGATCTTTATTTTTGTTCATGCATACCATTCATCTTTCTCATTCAAAAAAAATAAACCCTCCACCATCTTAAAAGTAAACGTATAAATCCCTAAGTCAATATGAATGTAACGGTGTTAATACTTGCAATAACTTAGTGAATTGTGAGATCCATAGTAAGTTTTCATATTAGTAATAGCCACCACCAGCAACATTGTATGGATTTGAGGACCTAATACGTATTTTTTTCTTGAATTTATGAAACATGTGGAGAAGTTTTTTAGGGATTCAAGTATGTATAAATTAGTGAAAGTCATTGTCGCCCGTTAAATTTTGCAGAATTCAATGGGAAGGATCCAAAAGTATAAACCAAAAGAGGTCACTGTTTATGGTGCCACCGGTCAATCTTCTCTTTTTTACTAGCGAAGATGATAAGAAAGTTGAAGAATTAATGTTGCTAGATGTTACACCATTGCCTATTAGCCTAGAAATTGCCAATGTCGTGGTGAAGCATGACAATTCAGACTAAGGAATAACACAGGATTACTCTGGGGTTTCAGTTCACCAGAATTACTCAGGGCGGCGTCTAATGGGGTACCTATAAATAATGTGTGTTCGAATTGATAACTTCTCCCTTTACCCATGATAATGTCAAGTTTTTCACACTTCCATCTCATCATTCATCTGCTTTCTCTAATTAATGAAACATACGATAGAAAATTGGGAATTAACCACTCAAAGAAATGTGTTGGGAAAATAGGTAAAAGAAAAAAGAACGAGTGCAACAAGGAAAATAGATATAAAAGAGAGAATGACATAAAAATAAATTCTTGTCTCTTCATTTTTAAAAGAAGGATTGTTTTAATTGAATTTTAAAAATTTGAAGGGTTTATTTGATTCTTATTGAGAAGATAGAGGGGTTGGATGACCAAAATAAAAATTAAGGGATTTATTTGATCTTGGAAGATAAGTTGAGGGTCATATCTAATCCCTTTTCCAAATAGATATATAGGTGTACTTTATAGAGTAGACAAGTGAGTGATTATTGTGTTTCTCCATTAATTTGTCATTGGCATGGGGTATTTAAAACAGAATTCTTGCCCAGTTGCAAAATTTGGCTCAATGGCAAGCAAACTAGTCTTTAGTGTCACAAAATTATTTTATTGTCTTTTTTTTTATTAATTGCAATTAGATGGAGGATTCAGAATTGGTATCTTGAATTCTTGACTGAATTGGACAATATTGTTCGAGTAGAAACACATGTTTAAGGGGTGTTTGATTTAGGGTTTGGAGGATTTGAAATTCGAAATTTAAAATCTACTATATTTCATAATCATGATTTTAAAATCTAGAGTGCTTGTTTTGTGATTTAAGTATGGTAGGATTAAAAAAAAAGTATGGTAGGATTAAAATTTATTTATAAAAGTAGACAATATAATATTACAATATTATTGTGGGAGAATTGTTGTAATGATTAGATGATTGTATAATGATTAATGTGTTTAAAGGTATTTATAGAGGGGGATGTGAAAACTCAATACTAAAATCTCAAACTTAAACATTATTTAGATTTTGAAATTTCAAATTTAGTTTTCAAATTCCAAATCAAATATAGGTGGCGCAAATTTAACTTAATTTTTTTCATTGTTTTAAACTTGCCTTATCTCTTTCAAAATAAATGGACAAAAGTTTGTATGAATGTGATTCACATATTTGAAATATGTGAATTTTATTAACCATACCTAATAAACCCTAAATTTTTAATATATAAGATTTATTAGACCCATTTTATTGATGGACCAAGTGATAAAATTCATATGAATCAAGTTTGAACAAGTGTTACTCAAGTAAAAATAATTTATACTAATTTTCTCAAAAGAAAAAGAAAATCCTAAAATCAAGTTACCCCTAAATGGATTCAATATATAAGATCTTGTTACTCATTTTATTGGCAAAGTTTTATATGAAATAGATTCAATATATTAAGATTTTGTTACTCATTTTATTGACAAAGTTTTATATGAACACGATACATGATAATACTTATCATGATATTGCATAGAAAAGTTTAAAATTCAAATATTAGATCAAAGTATAAATAATTTTATCAAAAGTATCAAACGTCAAGGTTAGGGGTATCATATATTTCAGGAAGTATCAACAACAATTTATTTTTTACTATTTAAGTTATTCATATATAATCCAAGAAAAAAAAAACACAATATTGCAAAGTTTAAAAATCAATCTTAAAAAGATATTTAGAGTCTCAGGAATTTAACAAAAAATGTCAAAATTTGGAAAGCGATTCAATCATTAACCATATTCATATAGAATCTACTCTATTTTATAAACGGATCAACGGATTGAATTCATGTGAACCAAATTTACACAAGTGTTACTCAATAAAAAATTATTATACGTCTGATTTGTCATCTTCTCTAAAAATAATTTTTTTATCATTCCTAGAATCAAGTTAATCTATCTAATCATTGTGTTAAACTGTATAATTACATTTATAAGAATTGAAAAAAATAATTATCCCGTTTACATAAGTATATGTTGAGATTATCACGTGTAAAGGATGAAAAAGGATAAAAAAAAAAAGTAGTTATTATCTTTCTGACGATGCACGCCATGCGATACGACATTACAAAAATCGCACATGATACTTTTGTCCTTTTTATATTTAATTTTTAAAATTATTACATAAACATACTAAAGTACATTGTACATCAAATTCAAGATTTACTTAAATAATATATACACATTTATAAAAAATTTAACTTTGACCACATTTATCTTTAAACTTTGTTTAAGTGTAAATGATTTTTGTTGGATAAAACGCATTTATTTGAGATAAGAATTGAATTTTTTGTACACACTTTCTATTTCTTACTTTAAAAATTTTAATCAAGGATTTTTTTTTCCATGGTGAATCACAAATTTCACATTTATACTGTTTATCAAATATTTGACAAGAATAAATGAGATTGAAAATAATTTATTATCATTTTCATAAAAGATCGCATCTCATCAAATATCATAGCTTGTTTATTTCACAATTATTTTTCGGCAAATTCTAGGGTACGTATGCACTTGGATTTTGCCCCCCAATTTGCAATCAATTTTGACTTTATAAGATCCATAAAAAACTCGCGAGTCACTCTATGAATTAGGTTGGAAATGTGGGTCACTCTTTTTTTCTCTTCTTCCTTTCGGCGACTCGACGGTCTTCTATTTTTTCGACCAATCAAAGCTTTCCGTGATTCCATTTTTTGTGACTACCTTTGCTCTTTCTGGTGATTCATTTTCGACCATCAATGGCTTTGTTTTTCGATGATGCGTGCTTTCTTTCAGTTTCAAGCGGGGGTCACTCAGACCCGAGGTTGCGCCAGTTGTCCAGTTGTGGTCTCTATCACAGACCTCTTCACAGTCTAGTGAAGGCTCTTTTTTCTCACAGTAGGCTGGTGAGGGCTCATCCGGTTGTAAACAACCGGATGCCTATTTTGCCCCATGGTTCATCGTAAGTTTTAATATTTTATGCTTATTTTTATATTAAAACTTAATTAATTTACTAACTTTGAAGTTTTAATGTTACAGTTGGCTTCCGGGTCATAAGGCTTGTGCTCAAGTGACCTAGTCCATCTGGGACGGTAGATTCGAGCCCACCGGGGGGCAGTGTTCGAGCGGAAAAAATGGTCTACTTTGAGGATTTAAGGTATTACTTAGTTATTTAATTTTTATTCATCGTTTATTAATATCAATTATATAAATTGATATCTATATTTTAATGTAATTGCAAAAAAAAAAAATCTGGACACCGAAGCACGATGAGCTGATGTGGAGAAACTTTTGTATCAAAGTCACCGAGCGATACAGAGACATTATGTATAAAATGATGGATAAATGGTACAAGCAGGGGGAGTCGACTGATATAGGGAAGGATAGTGAAGGCCAACTAATTAATTTTGGACATATTCCTCCAGTACTGGGAGAGCGATGAGTTTAAGGAGAAGACACGGAAGAACAAGGCGAATCGCCTGAGTGACCCTGATGAAGAAGTGGTCGTGAGACATCGGGCCGGTTCTCAGACCATTTTGGAGCACGGGATGCAATTTGTAAGTTTCAATTTTTAAAATAAGATGGGCCAAGCTCTACGCCCCCCATAGAGCCTTATGTGGACATTCAAAATGAGATGTACTTCAAGAACATCAAGGCTAAAAAGGGTCGATTCACTGGATTTGGTGGTTTTGGAAAGAACTTCCTCTGATCTCGTGGATTGGGCCCATTCTTCTCTCAGTCTTCCATCAACTCTCATTCCAACGAGCTCGAGAAATAGCTTTCGGCTATGGTTAAGCAGATGCAGGACCTCCAGAAGCTGCAGCGAGACAAGGACGGGAATAAAATGATGCAACGGGAGACACATTAGAAGCATTTGGAGGATATGAATGCGTGGTGGCAAGTGATCTCCTCCATGATAGGTGGATCGTCTCTACCCCCACCGTCGGTGCCACCGCAGATGCCACCACTGTCGCAGCCACCGATTCAAGGCCTGGGAAGGATGAAGAGGGGGAGGATGCTGGATTTATATCTGACGATTAGAAAGTTTTATATTTTAAATTTCGTGAAGTACAATTTTTTTTATTTGAATCGATGTTACATTTATTTTTATTTTTTAGATAGTTTTATGTTTTTTAATAATATTTTACTAAATAAATTACTAAATAAATAAGTAGTAAAAAAATTACTAAATAAAAAAAAAGTTGGACATAATATTTATATAAACAAACTAGAAACAAAAAAGAATTAATTTGGTGAATTATAAAAAAAATAAGTCAATTTGGATACATATACAATTAATTGCGTACAAATGAACGAAGTATACGTTTACGCGTTATCGAAATAAATAATTTTACCAAATAAAAAAAAAGTTGGGAACAACATTTATATAAACAAGTTAGAAACGAAAAGAAATTAATTTGATGAATTATGGAAAAAATTGAGTCAATTTGGATACATATACAATTAATTGCGTACAAATGAATGAATTATAAGTTTACGCGTTGTCGAAATAAATAATTTTACAAAATAAAAAATATAGTTGGTCAAAAGAATTATTTAAACAAGTTACAAAAGAAAAGGAATTAATTTTATGAATTATGAAAGAAAAAATAACTCAATTTGGATACATATACAATTAATTGTTAAAAATGGACAAAAGAAGCTCGTGTCCAAACGACGCGCGCCTCCTCCACATGCACGAGAGGTCGTGTGTTCGATTTCCCTTGGACGTAAATTTGGAATAAATTGTTCAAGGCCCAATAAAGTTAATATGAAAGGTGGGCCGGTTTGTATAGCCCGAGGGTCGGTTGCCTAGTAGTTCGCATCCGTCCCGGGTGCATAGAGGTCCCAGGCTCGAACCACCCAGACCAATTTTTTTAGGCTTAGGTTTTGCAACGGACACGTGTCCATCGTAAATTTTTTGGGGAAAATTAAATTTACCAATGACTTGAACGCAAAATACTAGTTATACTAGTAGTTACCCCACAAGAGTATGAGATCCCTGTAGTATTGGCAAGTATAGGGACGTATTATCGAACCCAAGGAAAAGTGTGTATGCGAATAGATCCCTGGAGATGTACGTCTCGTAGCTAATATGAATGTATGTTTGGTTTAAGAATGGAATTAAACTACTCTAAAGTCTACTTCTATTAATGCAAATAATGAAATCAAACAAAATAACTAAGGGTTTAATCAAATACGAGATGATGATACTCAGGATAGGAATCCTTACGTATACTAACGGAGCTAGTACGATAACTAAAATAACCGTGATGTGCAAGTATTAATCCTAAGTGTACTAAAACTAGGCAATCAACTTTCCCAATTTAACACAAGATTGAAAAACTAAAAGCTAAAAAATTAACCCTAATACTTCGTCATATCAACCTACTTCACAACCCACTAAACAAGTTATATGGGTTATGCTTAATTAATGAGATCCTTATTTACCCAAGGTGATGCGGTCGTCCTCCCTAGATAAACCGATAGATGATAAACCCCTTCTAAAACCCTCTCGTTAAGCCTATTAGTTATTAAAGAGTGATAAGATCGCACTCTCTCTAACAATTTTCGTACTCAATTCAAAGATAATTCTAGGATTTATTTTAAGCATTTATTAATTAAGAGAATCAAAACTAAACATCACGAGTTATCCTAATTACGTACTAACGTCCTACTTCTACGAGTTCATCCTATCCCAAGCATGCAAGGGTTCTAGCCTAACATGGTGGTTTGGATAACGAAAGCAATAACAAGAACAATAAACATATGCATAATTGAATTAACAAAAGAATTGAAAAGCATAAACAAAAGAATAACTCAAAATCTCAATATAAATCTGGAAAAACTAGGGTTTATAAGTCTAAAAGATTCAAGAAAGAAAGAATTAAACTAAAAGGTTCAAAAGAAATAATTAAACTATGAATTCGTAAGCTAAAACCTCGATTACAAGTTCAACTCTCTCTCAGCTCTCTCCTTCGAAAAATGAGTGTAAATATGTGTAGATATGTGTTGATATGTAAAAATATGCTTGGAAGGGGTATATATAGGCTTGGGATCGAATTTGGGCGTTTTTTGGCCGAAAATACGTGAAAACGCTCGAGCACTGGTGCAGGTCGAGCAGTGGCGCTCGACCACATTTGGTCGAGCAGTTCTTCCGGTCGAGCGGTGGCGCTCGACCGATGGCTGTACACATATTCGTAAAACCTTCATAACTTCTCAATCGGGAGTCCGTTTTGGTCGATTCAAAGTTCTACGAACTCCTCTTTTTGCCCTATATCCATCTATAAATACCAAAAAGACAAATTAATGAGTTTATGAAAATGATACTCAAATGACTCTAAATACTCATAAAAACACTCAAAACATGGGCAAATCGGGCTACAAAACATAACAATTTCACGCCTAATCAACCAATGAATTCTATTATTTGCAACGGACACATGTCCATCACAAATATTGATGACCCGACCTGATCTTGACACAACTGATTTGCGACGGATTCTACCATCTTTAATTTGCGAACGACGCCAAAATCCGTCGCAAACATTAGCTACGACTGTTTTAATAATGGATACGTGTATATCGCAAACAGTATTTTGCGACATATTTTCCTTCACAAAAGTCGTCGTTAAATATCGTGGTTTTTGTAGTGAATAAATTGTCGTGCATAAAAACTGGCTTGAGAAGATACACCTCTATCGTCGACATTGATTGACCTCGACTTTAAATTTTTGTTATTCAAGAAATACAAAATGACAAGAAACTATATCCTCTGAATCCTAAACAATAGTGTTTTACCTGAATTATTCAAGGTCATTCGAGGGATGTACACCCTACTTCCAATGTTTCTTCCTGAAATTATTTTAACTTCCAGAATATATGATAACTATAATTATTGTCTTCATCCCATTCACTCTTTGGGGGAAAAAATATGGCTCTATAGACAATGTACGAGAAAAAGGTAGTGTGAAAATAATCGCATGATAGAGGGAGTATTAGTTTTTTTAATTTCAGTATAAAGGAAATTTGATATTTAAAAAAAAAGATAAAAAAATTTGGTTGTCCCCTTATCGCTTATACGAGGAGCGATCAAGGGTGGGGCGAGGGCGAGGGCAGGTGGGAGGGGGGGATTTCCTTGATCGCTCTTATGGGGGATGATCTACTTTATTGATTGCTCGGAGGCCGTAAAATGTCCACAACCAACCCTATTTACACAATATTTCCTAAAATTTACTCTAAATAAATAAATTTACCTTGACTAATTATTTTAAGTTAAAACTTTCTTTAAATTTTATACTCAAAATTATAATTAATATATTAGTAAAATTATTATTTTTTAATTATATATAATGAACGTCACAAAAAATCAACTGAAATATTTTCTTAACCCTTTCCATGCAATATATATTTAGTCATTGTTATTTTACCTTTTATATAGAACTTAGAATACTCCTTAAGATTAAATACTATTAGATTGTATTTTACATATCTCATGACATCATGTTTCTAGTGAGAATAAATACTTTCTTATAATATATAAGATCTAAATAAAAATTAAATATGAAAAAAAAATTCTTGAAAAATATATTTCCTAAATTTAGATCTAACCAAAGATAATTGATGATAATATTTTTTATTATATATGATAAGCGTCACAAATCAGTTAAGATATTTTCAAAATTATTTCCATGTAAAATTGATTTAGTCATTGTTATTTTACCTTGTAAATAAGACTTATAATATTCCTTAAGATTCAATGATATCTTGCAAATCTTTTTATTATTAAAAATATGGTTAATTACGTCCTCTTATATTTTGTCTAGGAATAATTTCTTATAATGTATAATATCTATTTTTAATAGCAACTAAATATGTAACAAATACAATCTTGAAAAAATTGTATGTAAATCATATTTTTTAAATTTAGATCTAACAAAAAATAATTGATGATAATATATTTTATATAAATGATAAAAATCACAAAATATAGTTTCTCAACCCTTTTCATGTAAAATTTATTTAGGTTTTAATTATATTACATTGTATATAGAAGCTAGAATATTCCATGAGATTGAATTATATCAAATTGTATCTTACAAATTTTCTTACTATTAAAAATTTGTGATGAAAATAATTGTTTTATTATAATATAGTATATCTATTATTAATAAAAATTATATATGGAATTTTTTTTTTTTGAAAAAGTTGTATTCGAATCATATTTTTTTAATTTTAAATCTAATTACAGATAAATTGATATTAATTGATATATTCCTAACTAACAAAATTGTTATATTTGAGACGACCATATTTTTTAATTTTAATATAATTATAGTGCTTGATTTATGGATCTAAAATGACGGAAAATATAACATTAATAGTAAGAATATAAATAAATATTAATTGTACAAAGCAATGTATGATAGGTTAAGAAATTAAAATAATAAACTTAACATAAAATTTTCATTTCACATAACAAATAACCAAAAAATAAATAAATTAAAGTTTAATGATCGACAGGAAAATTAAAGAGAAATTATGTACAGAGAATTGTGTATGAACATATTTCATAGTAAATACGTGAATGTTCATCCTCAAACTCCACAAAAAAACATACACTATCATCCTTAAATAAAAAAATTCAAATAATTATTATCATCTGAAGATCAACCACTTTAAAAAAAAAATATATGCATCATCTTTAGGTTACCTGCAATACAAATGAAGAAACATAATATTTTAATAAGACCTCACAAATAACTCATACACCTTATATTTAGAAAAGAATAATAGTTAGATCAAAATTGTTGACATGCGGTGAGATAATTTTCTTATTGAAAAAAGAAGGAAAATTCTTGATAGTGAATTCTCAGAGAAAATACAAATGTAAAGATATGAATATGAATATACTTTAGAAACTTACGAATAATTTTTTAATATGCTCCAAGGATCTTCAAATCAGATTGATGTCACATATAAGTTGCATCTAATTATCTCCACATGCACAATAAATTAATTTACTTGTAAAAAAAAGATATGATCTACACGAAAAATTACGAAAATAATCTAAACAAACGAATAAAAAATAAAATAAAATTTCTTCACATAGTAGACAACGAATGAAAAAATGAAGAGAAGAGAAGAGGATTAGAGTTATAAATCAGAATAAAAACTAAAGTGAGATTTGACATTTATAAAAAATATAAAATGAAATGTATGGTTGAGATTAAAAATATAAAATATATGATGTAGATTAAGTCTTAATTTGATTTAAAAATGTCTAAAATAACTTTTAAGGAGAATGTAGTATATCGAAATGAAATGATTTGAGAGGCGTCACATCAGCTTAAGTGAAATATGATGCTGACACATCATCTCTGAGATGCTTGGAAATATAGTTAATACTCTCTTCGTCCTAGTTTTATTTTCTCATTTGCAAAAAAGGTCTGTCCAAATTTTATTTTCCCATTTTCCAAAATAGAAATAAAGTGCATTCACCTTTTTAAACTTTACCTCACAAAAAACTACTTTATTCATGTCCACAAAATATAGTCCTCATTGCCTTATTGGGCCGTCCACGAAAAATAGTCTTGTTGCCTAAAATGGAAATAATAAACTTTATCTACTTTTTCAACACACACACATAACATTTTTAAAATAATTTATTTTGTACTTGATTTGACACAATATTCTTACTTTTTACATATTATATCAACTTTCTTAATAACCGTGATAAAAGTAACAAACCCATTTTTCATGGACGGAGGTAGTACAATTCAACTCTCGCATTAAACTTCGTGTAAAATCAAATGAGAAAATAAATCTGAGACGGAGGGAGTAAAATTTAAGGATTTTTTTATGTCAGGTGTTTGTTTAGGGATGTGCACATTCGAATGGGGGATGCATTTTCCCCCATCTCAGTTACTTTTCAGATTTACACATATTATCCTCCATCCCAAATATCCATTCACCCATATCATACACCTGCACCCCTAAATTATCGCATGACTACTTTTATATAACTCATTCATTCCGTCTCCAACTTTTCCCACACCATATCATTTTATCTACTATTTTTTCCAATCAATCATTACCTCACTAACTGTAGATGATCACATGTTTACCGGTTGACACAAATTTATATACCCATCATGAATGTATTAATGACACATAAGCAGGGGGTCCACTACTATTTTAATTGATTGTTTATATCTGTTTATGTGTCATTAACACATTCGCGGTGGACATATAAGTTTGTTCCCACCAGTGGGCATGTTACCAATTTGGACTCACTAACTAACAATCATAAAATAATACATCATCGTCACTAAAAAATATTGATTTGATATAAAATTTTATCTAACCCTACCACATCCAACACAAACCCAACACAAATGTATTATTCACATGATTTACCCCATCCACATTTTTTTTCCATCTGAATATGTTGCATCCACTTTCTTAGTTAATGATAATAACACTCTCCATCCGCAAAACATGGTTTTGGTTGTCTTATTTGTCAGTCCATAAAAAATAGTTTTGTTTCCTAAAATGGAAATAATAAACTCTATCTATATTCTTCAATATACACACATACTATTTTTTAAATGATTAATTTTGTACTTGGTTTGACACAATATTCTTATTTTTTATATATACGTCTACTTTCTTGATAAACGTGAAAAACAATAAATCTATTTTTTTATGGATGGAGGGAATATTACTAAGCATAATTCTAATAATAGTTACATGTCTTTAAATGAAATATTTTGGGAGAATATTTTCTCCATATAATAGGAGTATATAAGGAATAATAGGGTGATAAAAGTTTAGAACAACACTTATTATAAAAATAGTTTAAAATCTAAAACAATACTTATTTTGAATAGAAGATAATATTTTTTTAAAGAGTCTGTGGGTCGCCAAGCCCGCATACCACCAGTGGTTGGATTGGGCCTAATAATTTCTAGTTTGTCCTGTCAATGAGTCGGACTGGTCAAACCTGCCAAATAATTAATGGGTCCGGCTAAATACCCCTCCAATTTTAATAGATGCACTTCTTTGCAAGTTTTTTTATTTTAAAATAATTATAAACAGTTTAAATTACCCTTAGTAATAAAAAAATCACATTTCAAAATTAAAAAACAATACCTTTGTTACTAAAACACATAAACTATTTTTTAATTATTAAATTAAGAGAAATACACATATACTACAATCCTAGCACCTTAAATGCATCATAAAACATAAGAAAACTCATGTCACAAATTCATACAATTGATAAGTAATTTGTGTTTTAAAAGATAGGCCCCACATTTCTCTCTCATCTCTCTCAAAAGTCAGATCTAATCTGAATAAATCAGATATTTTTCTCTCACTCCATTTTAAATCTC
Source organism: Ballota nigra (assembly GCA_947034835.1). Classification (NCBI taxonomy): domain Eukaryota; kingdom Viridiplantae; phylum Streptophyta; class Magnoliopsida; order Lamiales; family Lamiaceae; genus Ballota; species Ballota nigra. The sequence goes on from OX344722.1 coordinate 104,751,676, forward strand.
AGATCCTCTCTCTCGTCTTTTTCTCTCTCTCTCTCTCTCTCACCCAATTCCACCACAACCACCACCAATCTCTCCACGCAGGGACGCCGAGATGCGAAGGAGAAACGCGAAGGAGAAGAGCCCGGGAGCGGCGGCGGTTCCGATCTGGTGAGACGCTGGCCGCGCTCGTGAGGGGGAGAAACGGCGGTTCCGATCTGGGTTTGATGAGGTGATGGTGGCGCTGGTGAGGGGAAGGCGACAACGGTTCCGATCTGGGTTGGCGAGGCGATGGCGGTGCTGGTGAGGGGGACGCGACAACGGTTCCGATCTGGTGATGCGCTGGCGGCGCTCGTGATGGGGAGAAGGCGGCGGTTCCGATCTGGCTGTGCCGGAGGTCAGCCTCAGATCCAGATGCTCGCCGTGGCCGCGAGAAGTCGCCCTGCCCTAGTCGCGAGAAGACAAACTCCGCCGCCGAGGAGGTGGCACAACCTTGCGACGAGTAGAGCTCCACCACTACGGCGTTGGTGCTTCTCATGGCCGCGAGAAGTCAACCCGCCCTAGTCGCGAGAAGAGCAACTCCGCCCCTGTGGCCGCGAGAATTTTTTTCCTCTCTCTCTCTAAGTATGCGACGACTCTCTCTCTCTCTTTGAAAGGGTTGCCCAAGGGTTAGGGGTATTATTATAAAATAAATACTGGATGACATTTTTAAATTACAATATTGAAAATGACATTGTTCCAAAATTTTCTTATTTTTATGGGTTTGTGAATTGACTCATTCGGATAGCTCTACCTATCATGTCGTTGACAAACTGCTCGGGTCGAATTGTGTCTGCGTTAGTCATGCCGAACTCGTCATTGGCCTATTCAGTAGCAACCCATGATTAGTGTGTTCGATTTTCAAGGACTATATGATCTAAAAATGGGCTGAATAAAATTCAACCCGGCCGGGACAACATGTGTAATGTTGGATTATGGAACTTGAGCAACTACTTCACGTTCCCAATTATGGTGATCCAACTAATACTTTTCAGTGAAAATAACCTATACTCTTCAATGAAAGCAATTTATATTATTTTGTGAAAATAATTCATACCCTTCGGTTTTAATATATGGACTATTTTTACTCTATATTTTGCCTACTATTATAGTACGTGTTATTTTTTATTCGTCGATAGAATTGGTATTTTAATTTTTATATTCATTTTGTGCATAAATAGGTTGTTAATACTATTAGCCCATCAACCCAACCTAATCACCGAACTATCCTACCCCGGCCCACAAGCCCAACCCAAAATAGTTGCATCAATATTTAAGAAAAAGAATCGTATGAGGTGATTTCGTGCATTAAATAGGTCTCATGTACTCTTACCATATAATTTAGGGGTTAATGAAGCTTTAACCCAATAATATTTTAAAGGAAATTATGATTCAAATAATTTATGGGTTAATGAAGCATCAACCCAATAATATTTTAAAGGAAATTATGATTCAAATATTACGTTAGAGCTCCATCTAATGCATAAAATTGTTCCACACAAAATTTCCTAATGAATAATTTGTATTCAGTGTTGATCCTAACTACTTGGGGCTAAATCGAATTTTAAATATTGATCTCACTCCCCCATATTTTTTATATTATACAAGTGCAAAATAACATAAAAGTGTATTAAAAAAATATAACAATGTGTAATGTAAAAAAATATTATTACACTTAAAATATACGACAATTATGTTCCATGTAAATTGTAATAATTAGATAAATACAATTCGTCTAAAAGTTTTAACAGAAAAAACATTAAATTTTCAATTAATATAGTCCGAACCCAATGAAGTGTAATACACTAAATAAGAACTGACAAACAAGCTAGGTTACAATCTCCATTTATGCATATACAACTAAGGTATTTTTTATTTTTTTTTAAATGGCCCCTAATTTTTTTTGAAAGTTTGGTCCTAAATCAATTTGTTTGTTGGCGTCATTTGTATTTGAGTTAATTTTATTTTAATCTCAGTCTTCTACATTTATTGACTACTATCATATCCAATTATTAGATTTCCATGGTCACTGACTCTGTATTGAGTTAATTTTATTTTAATCTCAGCCTTCTACATTTATTAATTAACTACTAGCATATATCCAATTATTAGGTTTCCATGGTCACTCGCTCTGCTTTTTGTTTCAACCAGTGTTGCAATGTACGGATTGAATATTGACAAATCTAAATGCGAATTTGCATAATAAATTATATAAAAATTTTAAATTAAATAAATTTAATTTCTTAAACCATTTAATATGTAAAAATCATATTGTATATTATGTGAGTATTACATCTATTTAATTAATCATACAATTTTCAATTATCAATTAAATTCATAACAAATACTAAAATTTATAAAATAATTTTAATATATAACAAAACTTATATAATCTAAATAAAAATTATTTAAATTCAATCCATCATATATAGTTAAAGTCAATAAAAAAATCTTTAAAAATTAAAATTTTTTAAATATGGTTTTTCTTTTTATATGTGTAGTATATATATTAAATTAAAAATGTTTAAAAGATAGTTTTGTTGATATATAGTGTGTTGAAAATAGATTTAAAATTAATAACTTAATTTTTTTTGAAATTATTGGTGCAAAATAAAAAAGAAAAGAAAATGGTAAAATTAATCCACTCTCTTTAAAGGAGAGTGAGACTCACCTTTGCACTACAAAGCAAGTGGGCTTCACTTGCTCCAATAATTCTCTCTCCTCACTTCTACTGTAGATTGATTTAGTGTGGTCTAAACTCATCTACCTTCATATTACTCAATTGTAGAACAAGATTTTAATTTCCGTTGCAACTTGCAATCAATAGTTCACATATCGAAGTAAAATATTATTAGCATTGAATTAATTTTTTGTATTATGTACTATTTGAAGTAAAATACTTTACATCGAGATCCAAAATAAAGTCCAACTTGATGTTGCAATCAATAGTCCACATGGGTTATTCACAAGCTTATTCATCTTTATAGATGAAATTATAAGTAAAAAAATTCTCCACGAAATGGCTGCAATTGGAGGACCTTCAATCTCATGGGCCGTGCAAATTTTAGTTATCCTAAATCAAGTATATCACATTCCAAACCAGTGAATTTAAAATAAAGTAGAATGGACTACAATAGAGAAAGCTAATATTGTCCGCTAACTTCAAAGATCCCTTTAAGGCTTTAATAAACTATACTTCCTCCATTTCATTAGTGGTGGCACTATGAGGTGGACACACTTTGTAAGAAAACAAAAATACAACGAATAGAGTTTTGAGCGGTATAAAGTGTAAAAATTGATTGTATTGAATATATTGCGAACCCAAAAGATAAAAAATAATCATAATTTATCTAAACATGTAAATATGGTGAGAGTAAAGTTTATATAAGTATTTCTTTTTATGAATGTGCAAATAATTGTGGGACAAATGAATAAGATAAGTGTGCAAACACTTTTGGAACGACAATAATATTTTTTATTATAAATTTAAGGTTAATTGCATAATTTTTTTAATTAATAAATATAAGGCTAGTAGGCAATTTTGTACACGTGCGCTTAATTATATGTTGCAATTGGTTTTGAAAAAAATAAATATTATTTGTTGCAATTTGATGCACAAAATTTATTTCCCGGATAATTAAAGATAATGGGTCATTTGAGCCATTGCAAATTCGATACACCGATTAATTTTTTACGTCTGACGTGACATTGAATTGACACGCCATCTTTAATTATGCATGATATTAGCCAAGTGGAGCGAATTGCAACAAATAATTTGTTTATATATCAAATTGTATTTTTTTTAAATATACATATTGTAATTGATAAATAACTAAAAAAATTATAGTTACATAAATTCATGAGTAACATTCTTATGCACTAAATTTATCAAATTCTAAAAGTAGTCGATTGTCGGCACTTGTAACTATTGTTTTATTGTTGAAATGAATCTAAATGTAGTCGGTCATCATTTACGTGGTAATGGATGTTCAATTTGATTGGATCATGATTTACCAAATAATTAACTTTCTGGGGAAAAGATTAAAAAAAAAAAAAACCACTGACCGACGAATAATTAAGATTAAGACAACCCGCTAATACATGCAATTTCAACATAAAATCCACCAAATCACATCTTTAACCTAAACGATCCTGCACTATGTTGTTTAAGTGGTTCACATAATCATCATTAATTTTCTTTCACGTCACTACTCATTGTCAACGTGATAAATCTCACAAATTGCTGCCTTATCACTTTCATGTTGGCAAGTTAAATAATTCCATGTTTTTCATTATTTACATTTTACATCCATTTATATTATTTATTTCATTTCAATCTCAACGTGTTGTTAATTTTCATTATTTATATATTATACCCGCAATTTTTTTCCCCTCAATCGAACTCTGTCACGCTGAATTTGCTTTTAATGCTCCCTTCGTGTTCATTGATTGCAATGTGTAATTAATATTATCAATATATACAACTACAAGTAATACTGATTAGTTAATACTACTATTCAACGAAATCAATTAATGCTGATAAATGAAAACAACCAATGATGTTTAGTATAAGTAATTAATACTATTTAATAAAACTAATTGATATTATTCAGTATAATTAATTAATATAATTTAAACATACACACTAATTACATAATGCAACTAAAGTATATAGAATTTTCCCTGTTGCGCAATACGTGTGATTTTACTAGAAATAAATTAATTTGTATGGCATGTAGCGATTCTCTTATCAACTTTTTTTTATGTCGTTTCTTTTGAAATTAATTATCTCAGCTACATAATATAATAATAAAAAAATTAATCATGCAAATTGCTAATCTATTACTGCATAAATTTATAGCAAGGATTGTCATAAATAATATGAAATTCTTAAATATAATTATGGAGTCCAACATTGCTACAAAAGACAGCATTCTTTTGACCTCGAGTAAGCATCCTTCATTTTTCCTTTACGTCTGAAAAGCATTAAACTCCTGCAACCTTTTGAAAAAAATCAATCAAAATCTTCTTTTCCATGTTTTCAGTATTGCTTCATCCTTCTTTGGCCGATCATATCAAAACTTTGTTAGTGTTGCAGGTTTTTTTTATTTTAATAGCGTTATAGTCCTATTTTCTTACACCTACACCGAATCAAACGATAGATACGTACCTTAATTCGAAAAAAACAAGTTCATTATCATTTTTAATAGGGTGTGCAACGGTAGGTTCCGTCACCAAACCGAACTATATTAACCAAACTGAACACCAAATCGAATTTTTTTTACAAACCAAAAACCGAATCATATTTTGAAAAACCATTTGGTCTCAAACCATAAAAACCGATTTTTTTTACACTTCTCTTTTTTAAAATTTAGCTTAATTTTTTTTAGCATCAATACACCTGTTTCATTCAATTACTTTCAACATGCCAACATGTCAACATCTAAATACTAATTTAAGCAAAAATGCATCAATAACCCTACTACAAATCAAATAAAAATATTAACACAATAGTTTTCAAAAGTTAAGCAACAGTTTGAAAAACACAATCAACATCAAACACTACTCCTCAAGTATTTTATGCAAAACACAACTCAACTCAAGTATTTTATGCGTGAATCTAAATTATCTAATATTAATATTATTATACTATATTAGACTATAGGTGATTATATATTAATTTAAGTTAATGTTAATATATATATATATATATATAATATTATTACTATTAAAAATATTTCAGTTCGTTTCGGTCTATGTGGTTTTTAATTCGTAAAAATCGTAAATCGAATTGAAATAAAAAAAATTCATATTTCAAAACCGTAAACTGAACCATAAACCGAAAACCTAACCAAAATTTATATTTCGGTTTGGTTTGATCGATTTTTTCGGTTCGAACCATATTTTGCACATCCCTAATTTTTGTAGCTAGCTAGCCTTTGTCATAAAATGATGCTTTTATAGCATTTACTTTATACTCCATCCGCTTCAAATAAATGTCGTTTTAGAGATTTTATATTAAACTAAGAATTATAAATTTTTGACATATATACCTTTATAAATATCTCTAAAAGTTTTTGTAATATTTTAATGATTCCTAAAAAATATCTTATAATTAAAATTAATATTGAGGTAAATTGGAAAAAAATGTGAAAAGAATAGCTAAAACGACAGTTATTTCAAAATAAAATTTAATCTCTAAAATGACATTTAATTTTAAAATGGAGGGAGTAATTCGTAACTTTTACCCATCAAATTATGAGCGGTTTTTGTGTGTACTCAAGTGCATATCATGCACTCGAATTGAGTCCAATTTTAAATCAATTTTGACTTTTCAAAGTCCAATTTATTATGAACTTTGAAAAATAAAAATTGATTTGAAATTGGATTCAAACAAAACAAAATTTCATGAAAATATGGTGATCAATTTACGACATTATATATGTGTGTTTGTATCAACATGCATGTATTAATGTGATGTGTCCAGATATATACTTTCCCTCCATTTATAAAATACTCATTAGTCTACACCAACAAAAATATAAAAGTTGGTACAAATTCATAATTACAATAGTAGAATGCGACAACATGCCACATATAAAAATTTACATCCTACCACACTTTTGCTTAGTGCTATTTGACTTTTTTTGTTTTTTTGCGTGATTTTACTAATTATTATACGGTTATAATATCTATTTAACGAGTATTTTTGGATAGTAACCCAATATTCAAGTAAACATTTGTAAACAAAAAAAAGTTGATTATGTAGATCGCATAGAATATGTGGAATGCAAGCTAATTATCTCAAGTACTCAATCTTGGTGCAGAGAACATGGACATGGCTAATTTCCACTAAAGGGGTCCAAGCTACCATACTCATCTTTTAGTTGTTTGCTAGCCTTGTTGGTGTTAAATCAATTTGAGAAATAATCTCAAGTCCACACTCATCTCACAACCCTAGTGTTTCTCTCACTACCTGGTACATTTTCAAGTGCTCTGTGGCCACATAAAAATTGTAATTTACCGTATTATTTAAAATATCAAATAATATCTATCAAAATGGAAACAAATCAAATTAAATATTTCTATATTTTCCGATCTGTTCTGCAATCCTACCAATTCTAATTTTATGCAACAATGAAGATTCAAAGCATTCTTCATCAAATTCGACTAAGGACGAAGATTTTATCCACAAATCATCCAAGTCAAAGTTTACTTGAAGATTCAAAGCGTTGTTCATCAAATCAAGCCAAAGATGAAGATTTCGTCCAAAAATCATCCTAGTCAAAGTCAACATTGAATAGAAGAATCAAGAATCAAATTTTGCAACCCACAAAATTTATCAGTTTAATCCAAAAGAAACTCAATTATAAAATATTTCTATATTTTTATATTAATTTCATGAAGTTAGTTGTTGCACCTCCAACTTCTCAAAGTCATGTGAGAGCGGGCCTACTCGGAGCATTTCAATTTCGCCTTTTACAGTGCTATACTACAAATAATCAATATATATTCTAACATAATATTCGAATTTTAAAATATCGCACATGATCAATTACAAGCGAGGTAACAGATTACATATTTAAATAAAGGTAATTGCTTTTAATGCTTATAAATATGCATATATGTGTGCAACCAAAAAACCATATACTAGTTCTTATTTGCAAAACCCCTTATGGCAGGGAATTACCCATTCAAGAAACCCTCGAGAGGTGGTTGGAAATCAGCTATTTTCATCATTTGTAAGCCAAAATCTCTCTCTCACTCTTTCTCTCTCTAATTTGTGAATAAACTATTGAATTAATTAACACTTATATATTCAATTAGTTGTGGAGGTGGCGGAGAGATTTGCCTACTATGGAGTCGCCGGAAACTTGTTCATGTACCTAACAAAGGTGCTCGGCCAACCAACCGCCACCGCCGCCAAGAACGTGAACACGTGGCAAGGCGTCTCCGCCATCTTCCCGGTGGTCGGCGGCTTCCTCGCCGACTCCTATATCGGCCGTTTTAAGACCATTCTCCTCGCTTCCGTCATATATCTCATTGTATGTATCTTATCATCTATGCCTTTAATTTGTTTTCCTCAGCACGATTTAGTGTTCCCCCTCTTGAGAAAAGACAAAATATTGAAAAATATAAGTTATTTTTACTAAATTAACTACTACCTCCGTCCCACCATTATTTGCATAGGTGGGACGGCACAAATTTTAAAAAAAATTAATTTTTTGAGTAAAATAGTGGCATATGAGTAAATATGTGTATATTATATTGTGAGTGTGCACGCAAATCAATGTTTCCTTTTTTGGAGTGTGTAAATAATTTTGGAACGAACGAATAAGGAAAGTGTGCAAATAATGGTGGGACGGAGGGAGTAGTTATTTTCAAAGAAGGGTATTTGATATTTTATTAAAGAGTACTGGTTGTTTAGTAAAAATAAACTTTTTTTTTAGCGAAAATAACTAATACTCTTTGATGAAAACATTTGATACTCTTTAATAAAAAATAACTAATACACTTCAATAAATTTTATATATAAACCAATTTAATTTTATACATACACTTGTTAAATATATCACCTTCTCATTTTATTCTATTTTTACTAAATTTCTTTAGATATTGAATCATCATTGACGTAGTGATATTTTTTTTATTTAAGACATTTTGAAAGTCAATGGAATAGTAATATTCGAGTAGATACTAATGTATAGCCCGTGTTTGAAAAAAAATTGATAAAAAAGATTTTTTAATAATCGCAAAGACATTTTGCGGGTGTTTACTTAATTAGGAATGTCCCTTGTCCCAATTACTTTTGGAATTTACACATTTTATTCTTCATCTAAATATATATTTACCTTTATTATACATCTACACCCCTAAAACTATTACATTACAAAAAAACTCTTACACCAATTCATTTTCTCTCTACTATTCTTACATCAACCCATTATTTCTCTTGTTTTTCTTACATCTAATCATTATATCACTAATTAATAATATTAATATAATACATTATCACTCAAACGTATTGATTTGATATAAGTTCAATCCGATCCTACCGCATCCAACATAAAGTAAACACAAAATTACTATTCATCCCATCCACTTTTTTTCTCCATTCGAATGTGCCCGATTCACCTACCGGATGTTTAGAATTGATTTTAAAAGTGATTTTTCGTTTAAAAAGACTGATTTAAACTTTTAAATGGTTTGTAAACTACTTTTACCCATGTTTTCTTTGAAGTTGTGTTTTATCTTTTCTTAAACTTTCCGGTAAAACATGTTCATACTAATATCGTTACATTAATTTATTAATATTACTATTTTTATAAATAATATCATATTCAATTTACACACAATTACACCGAACTATTCATAGTATTAATTTATAAAAATAAGTATAATGTTATAATATTAGTAAATAAAAATTTCATATGATAAACATATTTTAGTGAAAAGTTACTCACTAATTAATTACATACCAACACATAATAGATGTAATATAACACTTCAATACATAACATACCAACACATAATATAATAGATGTGATATAATACTTCAATACATTAACACAAATGAAATAGTAGTGTCTGATCACCTTAATGTCAAGGTAAACACATTTTCTATTCTTATATAACACTAGTATTTCTCCCGTGCGATACACGGATCGAATATTATAATTTTTAAACGCGAGAATGTATAATGATCTAATTATAAAAAAAAAATATATATTAAATTTATTTTATCCATAAACCAATTAATATGTAAAAATTATATTGTATATTATAATTTTTAATTATGTACTAAATTCACAACAAATATTAAAATTCATAAAAATATTTTATCAAAACTTATATAGTCTAAATAAAAATTATTTAAATTCAATCAATTATATAGTTAAAGTTAATAAAAACACTTTAAAAATAATAAACAAATATTTTAAACATGATTTTTCTTTATATATGTGCAATATATATAATAAATTAAAAGTGTTAAAAAAACAATTGATTTGATATATATAGTATTGAAAATAGATTTAAAATTTAAAATTTAAAAGAATTTTGAGATTATTGATGTAAAGTGAAAGTAAATAGAATGATAAAATTAATCCACTCTCTATGGTGGAGAGTGAGTCTCACTATTGCACCATAAAACAAGTGTATTTCACTTACTCCAATAAATACAATTTTTCTCTCTCCTCACTTCTATTTTTATATATATATATATAGATATAGATATAGATATAGATTTCACTCTTTTTTCCTATATGTCTCCTACAAGTTCAAAATAAAACAAAATAAAATAGCACAAATGCACAATTAATAAATCATTTGTTGTGGATTTAATTTCACAATAGGGCCTAATATTGCTGACGGCAGCAGTCTCTGCGGTTCCTCCCCAACTCCGCCATACAGTTTTCTTCATTGCTCTCTACGTTCTCTCAATCGGCGAAGGAGGGCACAAGCCCTGCGTTCAAACATTCGCCGCCGATCAATTTGACGAAAATATCCCTGACGAGAAGGCGGCCAAAAGCTCTTTCTTCAACTGGTGGTACGTCGGCATCGTATGCGGCGCCACCTCCGCGGTGCTGGTGGTCATCTACGTCGAGGATTATGTCGGCTGGAGTTTGGGCTTCGGGATGCTGGCGGCGGCGGTGGCCGCCGCGCTCGTCCTCTTTTTGCTCGGAAGTCGGAATTACCGCCGCCAAGCTCCGGTCGGGAGCCCGTTCACGAGGTTGGCGCAGGTGGTCGTCGCCGCCGTCAGGAAGCGGCGGTTGTCGGAGATGGAGGGGCGCGACGTTTGGGTTGGAGATAAGGAGGGTGGTGATGATCCGGTTCAAGCTTTGGCTCGGACTAGCCGGTTCAGGTAAATATGAGTTAACTCACACTTTTTTTTTTCTTAATTGCAATCTAATTTATAAATTTGAATAAAGAAAAATAAATAAATGGAACTTTTTCTTAAGACTAATTTACAGCAGGTCTTTATTTATTTGTAGTTATCCAATTTTTTTTAATTAAATTGCAATTAAATGAAATTGATGATTTGCAACTTAAACTTTATGAGTATGTATAGAGTGAAATTGGTTTATACATGAATCTTTGAATGATATTAGTTGCTTTCATTAAAGAGTATTAGTTATTTTCATTAAAAAATATTAGTTATTTTCACTGAAGAGTTTTAGTGTATTTTCAGTAAACAATTAATACTTTTCAATGAGAGCAACTAATATTTTTCGGTGAAAACAACTAATACTCTTTAGTGAAAACAACTAATACACTTCAATGATTTATATACAAACCATTTTCACCCTATATTTGTCAACCTTTATTGTATCCATTTTTATTTACTATGAATGAAATGAAATAGATTTTGACCTATATATGCATATAATTATGTTTTTGACCTTATCGACCATAGTATGGCTGTCATTTCAAAAATATTTGGTTTGTGGTGTGGAAGTAAATGGCTAAACTGAACGTGGACGAAATAAGTGTGCATCCCAATTCCCATGTCAAATCTATTGACTTATTATTTGCTGATTAAACATAGAGTTTATAGGGACCTAAATCTGCATAAATTAGGTGCAGTAGCGGTCCTGCGATTAATGTATATTTCTAAAATATATTAGTTATTTAATTAAAAATATTAGTTTTTTAGTATTAGTTATATTTACGGAATAATACAAACTGTATTACTCCGTATTAAATAGTAATAGTTTTGTACGGTCACTCGATGTATTTGAGTGTTATAAATGCTAGTAGTCGCTATTCTATAGTTTTGATTATTGTGCCATTAATTCACTCATAATTAGGCGCACTTATATATCGAGCTAATTAATTATGACTACTATTTAGACCTTTATTTCAATATTCTAAGATTTAATTTATTCAGGATAAACAATTCTTGCCAGCTAAAATGTACTATTAACCAATATAAAACAATAAATTAAGGAATATGTCTTGCATAGGACCGTCTCATACCATGAAACAGTGCGATGATATATAAATTGTGCACGACGCATTAACACTTTGATAAAGTGTGTATTAGTTTATTTCTCACTCAAGTTTTTGTATAAATTAAGTGACATAAAATTAGGGTTTGGAAAAAAGAAGAAGGATTTCGGGTACCTGACTCAGTCCGATCGGGTATTATCCGATCAGGTCGGGCATTTAAAATTTTTTTGGGTATAGAGTACCCGTTATTAGACCGGATCGGACACAAATATTTTAAAATGTATCCGATATTCTTAATTGGGTACCAAAAAGTAGGTTGAAACATCTTTTTTTACATTTCCATGGATGTGTCTCCTTCTACCCCTTGACTGCGCCGACTCCGACGAGAGTGAGGGAGCAGGAGAGAAAACAAAATACAGAGAGAGGAGGGGGAGAGGGGGGAGTAATTTCAATTCCAATTTTTAGGTTCTCTTCTCGACCCGGCCTTCAAATTTCACGTTCGAAAGAGAGAGCGTGAAATCTGAGCACAATTTTATTCTGCTATTAGTGGGTATTGAAGTTTCTAACTATCATAGGTTTGATTTTTATTCCTTTCTCTTGTTTTTCTGAAGTTTTCTGCTAATAAGCTCTTCTAATTGTTATTGATTGGGTGGGTTGTTGATCATAGAGGACAAATGGTAAAAAGAAAAAAAAAATGGGTACCGATTTTCAGGGATGGTACCCGATAATTTCGAATCAAATCTGGTATCTATAGCAACTACACAAAATTTCGGGTACCCAATCTGATGCCCAACTCTACATAAAATATCTTCACATGTAATAAAAAAAATTGTAAAGAGTTGACAAATCTAATTTCACGTACACAATTTTTCATATGACTCTTACATATTTATCAAACAACCACTATAACATGCTTCCTCAATTGAGTAGTACATGACCAAAGGGGGTGTATTCAATTTAGATTTTATTGAATTTTTTTGGACTTTAAAAATTCTGTGGATTTTTTAAATCCACAGACTCCATGCAGAGTTTGACTAACAGGATTTTGAAATACATTTTTTTTTTTTATTATCTCATGCCCTGAGACGGTCTCATACAAAACATACTCAATAAATTGTATCAATCCTAATTTTCTCCAATTAAAATCAACAAGTTAGAGTTGCCCTAGGGTTTCCAATAATGCAAACCAACAAAAGAAAATTCAATTAAATTAATTAAAACAACTTGGAAACCGGAAAAAATACCGTGGAGTAGTCAGAAACATGAATTGGTGAAAAGGAGCCTAAAATAGGGCCAATCAAAAGAAACTTGGAATTAATTTATATTATTTATTTTTAGGGAATGAAAAAAAAGAGGAAAAACATATAATGACTATAATTATATACGTACTAATCACGTTTCCAGTATGATGTAGGCAAAGATTACTGAAAACCTTCTTAAAGCTTTATTTTCGTTTCGAAAGTATACAAAAGTGAATTAAAGTGATCTAATGATGAGAAAATTACCTCGTACTTCGTTTGTCAAAGTTTCTGAGAGAATACGTACAAATCTCTAGTTATTAGAAGAGATTTTGGAGGGTGAAATCTATTTATAATTTTAGAAGATAATCAATGAAAATCCATAGAGTATTAAAATCTATAGACTTTTGAATACCTAAAATTTTTTCAAGACTTTTTAAAATTTGTATTGAATACCTCAATATTTTTAAAGACTTTTGAAAATTCGGATTGAATACACCAAAACATTAAAAGTCTACAAAAATCCTGCAGACTCCACAACCAATACATCCCTGTAAATCTCAAGTGCACCATACAATTCAAATACATTTTAAAAAGTTATACACCTTTTATTAATGCTAAATTTGTTATTATTGTAAATTCACCTTTTTAAAGATGTATTTTTTAGTAATAACAAAGGTATTTTTTTCAGTAATAACTCTGCATTTGAATATTTAAAAAAAGAAAACACACAAAAATAATTTTTTAGAGGAATATATTTTTCTTAACTTGAAATCTTTTTCCTATTCATTTCATCTCATATTCTAAAATTCACACACGACATGTATGTATATGTTAAAAATAATAAAAAGTTTTGATTCAACAGGTTTCTTGAGAAAGCAATGATGATAGACGAGAGAGACGCATCAAGTGAGATAAAGAACCCGTGGAGGCTTTGCTCAACCAACCAAGTTGAAGAAGCGAAACTGGTGTTCCAACTCATCCCCATCTGGTTTAGCTGCCTCATGTTCGCCGTGGTCATCGCCCAGCTGGGCACCTACTTCACCAAGCAAGGCTCCACCATGAACCGGTCTGTCACGACCCACTTCCAAATTCCTCCCGCATCCTTCCAAGTCTTCACCGGCCTCACAATCCTCACCTCCGTCCTGCTTTACGAGCGCTTCCTCGTTCCCTTCACCCGCCACATCTCTGGCCACCCCTCCGGCATCACCATCCTTCAACGTATCGGGGTTGGACTAGTTTTCTCTATCGTGACAATGGTGGTGGCTGCATTGGTGGAATCCAGGAGGCTTCGCATTGCACGCAGTAACGGGCTTTTGGATAGCCCGAAATCGGTGGTTCCGATGCCTGTGTGGTGGTTGATTCCGCAGTACGTTCTGGTGGGACTTTCGGACGTGTTCACCGTCGTTGGATTGCAGGTAAATATTAATATATATCACATTCGGTTAACTATTGTATTTAATTTGTTTGTTTTCATATATTATATAAAATTTAATTTAATTTAACTTTTATTCCATTTGAAAGTGGTATTCGATATATATATGTATATCCTTTTCAAAAAGACAATAAATTATTGCATACGCATTTTTATATATGTTTTCTTATTCTACTCAAATATATGATATTTGTGTTCAAATAATACAAACACTTTTTGAATCTGGATATTAATATCTAATTAATTAAGGAGCGTTTGTTTTAAATTTTTCTATATGATTGACAATGCGAATTATCGAAGAATGAATTAAATTGAGAATAACGATTATATGGTTGAGGAATAGTAATATGATGGAAAATGCATGATTTTAGAGGAGGATGTGATTGATCAAAATATGATAGTGATTAACTTGGCATGAGTCTAATTAACTTGTACAAATAATGATCAAGATGAATTAGTTACTTTTTTATAATTAACTAATATAATTGTTTTATATTCATTTTCTTTCCAATTGAAGAATGATGCAAATATATTTGTTAATTGCAGGAGTTGTTCTACGACCAAATGCCGGTGGCAATGAGGAGCGTCGGGGCAGCGGCGTACATTACAGTCACCGGAGTTGGGAGCTTCTTGAGTACTGGTTTGATAACAGTTGTGCAGTGGATTAGCTCTAAAGGTGGGGATGAATGGCTTGGGGACAACATTAATCGATCCAAGCTTGAGCGTTTTTATTGGGTTTTAGCTGTTATGAGTTCTTTGAATTTGTGTGTTTATATTTGTGTTGCTAAGAGGTTTGTGTATAAGAGGATTGCAAATAATGTTCAAGAAAGTTAGGATATGTGTGTGTGATCTACTAAGAGAAAGAGAAAGAAAGTTCTCTTGTTAGCTTTAATATACAACTTATATATGCGTTTGTAGTAAAGATGTTTGATTATGTAATTTTAATGAATAATTGTTGATTTAATGGAGTTATGTGGTGTTCCACTTATACATATTAAGTGTAATAGAAGATAAGATTTAATTTGGATGAAAAATGTTTGATAATGGAAATGAATCCTTTCTATTTGGTGTGGATAAATTTTATCTATATCGTTGTTTTGTGTTATTTTATTCTATCAATGATTTTGAATGTACCATATTACAAAATTTAACAAATGCGGTGTGAATTTTGTACGAAACTCATAGGTGTGCTTCTAGATGCTACCTACAAAATACACCACGAGTTTTTGATGCCACTTGAAGTTATGGTTCCTTACGAGAACAACTCGTGCAAATTAACAATGATATGCTACAATTTTGTTGATAGAAGTAATATACAATCCAATTAAAGAAATTTATAGAAATGCAAATGTAGAAGGTCCATGATAACAAGCTTTTAATGAACAATTATCGTTTGGAACGATTTTTAGGGTTTATATACCGGTGGTAAACAGAAGGAATCAATGAAAAACAATTACACTATCATCTCTCTCGCAACTCTCTCTTCCTCATTTCTCACTCTCTTAGTTATCCCTCTATTACTCTCTTCTACAATATTCTTAACTCATACATTAACCTTTGCTCATATTATCATTCAAGAAAATCATATTAAATATAGATTACTATAGTGATGAATGGTTTACTACAATTGACATCAAAACCAACGCTCCTCATCCCGAGGACACACGTTTCACAAATCTTGAAGAGCTTAAAGATGCCTAGAATAAAAATTTGAAAAATGTGTTTTACATTGAATCAAAAAAAAAAAAAAAAAACGGCTAAGGAAATCAAATTACAAAAACAAATTTCTGAAATTGGAGTTAAAATGAAAGATCAATTCATGGATATTAACGACAAGCTCGACCACATAACAAAGACGCTGGAAGTTATGCAACTACATCTACAAAGAACCACAAAAGGAGGAATTAATTTTCTTGTCTCATCTAAAAGTTTGAAGACATTAATTCATTTTATTATTTCCCTTACACTCTCCCTCACTCATTGTTTGAATTCAATTTTCTCTTTTTGGGGAGGTCAAATGGGTAGAGACGTGAAATTGCTATCAGTGGGAATCGAACCTAGAATCTTTGTCCAGACGTGAACCTTATCACTTTGATACTATGAAAGAACTCCATTTCATCTAAAAGTTCGAACTTATAGAAGGGTGTGAAATTATTTTATTTAATTATTTCTCTTACAGTAATGAAGAATGCTTGGGACTTTTGCTACAACACTATATGCAGAAATAGATTACCAGGATGACATGATAACTCAAGTGGAAGTTGTGGATGGAGTTTGATTATGTGAAAATGTCAAGAAAATTAAATTTAAAATCTCAGCAATTGATGATTATGTTGAGCTCAAGCAAGAAGACACTATTCTTGTTAAAAAAAAGGTCAATTTGGATACCGAATTGGTTCCAAAGGCTGGAGACGAACACGGTATCAACACAACACCACCGACCGCTACCCGGAGGATTTGGACCCGAAGCATGATCAAGATGGGGAATGAGAAGTCATGTTTTATCGCAATAATCCCAATACTGATAAGTTATGCAAGGAGGACGAACTTGACTTGGAGTTGACTAAGAAGGCGAAAATCTTCTACTATGAATGTTTCAGAAAAGGTCAAACTCTAAAGCTCAATATATTTATAACAGATGCAGTATTAGCCCTTATGGAAACAAAAAAGAATGTCCTCATAAGGACAATTATGTCTTCACAAGGGGCACATATGCATTTATTAATTCGTTCTTCATTTATTTAAATTTATAATTTTTTTTATGTTTGTACTGATTTTGTTCATTTAAGCATAATGCTCCATGCAATAATACATGACACACTTTCATATACATTTGGTGCACGGTGCACTCACTCAACAGTTGAGGTTGTTTACGTTGAAAAATGTAGTCTAACAACGCTGAAAAATTTACACTAAAAATCGGTTTAAAGTGTAAACTTTTCAGTGTCAACAGTCTCAACTATTGAGTGGGTGCACCATACACCAAGTGCACCAAAGAGTTACTCATAGTACATTGATGTTCATAAAATAACACATTTTTAATACTTTACATGTGTTACTTAAGGAAAAATATTTGTTATTGTAAAGACAATTGTGTATATATGTGCTTACAGTAACACATAATTGTTTATACAATAACACGTGTTTAATCTCATAGTACGCAACCTTAGAACGAGTTTTTATTAAAAGATTTATTTGACCCGACCTAATCCAATTATAATTTGCTAATTTTTATATATGGGCATAATTTGACGAATTTTTGACCCATAAAAAATTATACAAGGGTGTTTGTCGCCGGTATTTTGTCAATGGGTGATTTTTAAAATTTAACATTGTTAATCTAGAGATGTTAAACGGGTTAACCCTAACCTCTAATGCTTATAGAGTTGCGGGCCTAATCAACCAAGGGCCTTAGAGGTTGGTTCACTCTCAAGCAAGATTGAAAATATTGGTATAGATGAATATATCGAGATCTTAAATTTGTAGAAATATCGATGGATATATCGATATCGGTAAATTTAAAAAATTATAAAAAATTAATAACAAACTTTTAATACATAAAATCTACAATAGAATTTGACCATAATTTACATTTGTGATATTTAACAAAATTATGGATATTTTCTCGATATATCTCGATATTTTCTCGATATATCTCGATACTTTTTCGATATTTCTCGATATTTGCCGATATTTACCGATATTTGAAAGATTTTATGCTCAAGTTGCACAAAAATATAGTCGAAATTGATTTTATATACTTATATTTATCGATTTTTTAAAGGATACTATGAAAATATCGTTACCCCCCAATATCGATATCGGTGACCACGAAAAATGGATATATCGGAGATATATCGTGGAAATTTCCGGATATTTTCGTCCTTGCTCTCAAGAGACCGCTAGTAATTGAGACCTAACCCTAACGATCCGCTGGCTAAACGGGCTACAAAATAAAATAAAAAATAAAAAATTAAATATAATTAAAATTATTGTATACTGGTGTAATTTAAATATAATATGTAAAATTGAATGATACATAATAATATAGTTTAATGTGTTGTTAATTATATTATATTATATCAACCAATCTCTTTTTTTTTTTTTAACTCAAGTGAAAAATTAACATTATTTACTAATTACTATTCAACATCTCTATAACCTTATCTTTTCATTCTTATTTGAATAAAATGTTATATTTTAATTTATTTCATCTAAAATATTTACAAAACTAAAAATAAAATATTTTTTCTTTTTTCCTTTTAAATTTGAGTCCCACTACTCAAACCCCAAAATCATCTAAACATACCCCATTATTTTAAAGACAATAATAGACATTTATAAAATGACTAAATTGTCCTTATATAAATATAGGTAAATTATTTTCAAAGTTTTATTGACTTTGACTTTAGTTTCTTTAAGTTATTAATTTTGAAACTAGTGTTGATGGGCGAACAACTTCGCATTTAATCAACGAAAGATTATCATTAAACTTGATAACAGGATAGCAAATCAAATTAGCTAGCAGCCTCGTGGAGCGAACAGCATCGTAGCGGAGCTAGCAGAGTCGTAGGGCGAACAACTTTGTAGAAAAGCACTAATGCGGCAATCAGAATTGTGGCGAGCAGCCTTGCAAAGAACAGCTGTGCCAGCGGTTCAAGCCAGTCAATATGGTCGAACAAGGACGTAATCGAGCGAGCAGAATCGTAAAATGATCCCAAGCGAGGAGCGAACAACTCAGAACGCAAAGGACCATGACATCTAACAGAGACGTACAAGCGAGCAGCCGGTCACCGTCGAGAGCATCTCAGAAGTGCCAAAGATCAAGTACAACATGGGGAATCCCAAGAGTCACTAGCTTAGATATGGTCCAAGTGTCCTAACACTTGGCACCCATCCAATGAGTAATAGTGTAGATGTTGTACAAGTGTCCTAACACTTGGCAAAGATCCAATGGCTAAGCCATCAAGATGGTGACACATGGCCACTTTGTATGTCTATAAATACTCCCTTCTTGTACATGAAAAAGGGGGACAATTCAATACAAGTAAAAACTCTTGTCAAATTATTACTTGAGCTTTACTTAGTAAAATTCTATGATCTTGATTCTTGTTTGGTGATCTTCATTAGATGAAAAACAGCCACTAACCTTCTTAGTTAGAAAAGGTCATCAACAATTGGCGCTAGAAGGAGGGTCCGAACCTTCGATTGTAGAAAAAATCGAAGAAAGGTTGAAGACTACCACCGGAATCTGCATAACTTCGCCGGAATCCGGGGTGAGGCTGCCGGAAAACAAAAGTGCATAGTCTTAGGACAAAGATTTACAACACTTTAAGGATTTCAATGCATGTGTGCATGAACTAGGGTTTTCAAACCTTTACAATCATACACAAGGCTAGTAATCCTTGGAAAAGGTGTCTGTAAGTACAAGATTACTTCATCCATTTGCTTATTTACCAACATTTCGATAGCCAAGATGGTTAGATCGCAAGAAGAACGACATTCAAGTATATCTCCAAGTCGTAGACCAAGAACTAGGGTTTCTTCCACCGAAGGACATGCACGGACAGTGAGAGCAACTTCGCAGAAGAATATACAAGTCACTATTGACACGATTCCACCAGAAGTTGAAGCTCTTGCTCAAAATCCCGAAGAGCTAGCAAAAACCATTGCTGTTCTTCAATCCTTGCAAAATCGACATATAGCAGGACCGTCAAGAGCACCTGTGACGACCAGACGAACAGGCGAGCAGGAGCGTACTGGCGAACAAAGGAGTAAAATGAGAGAAGATGCACGTCGGGACGAGGCCGACAGCGAGGAAGTTCGCAGAAATAAAGGAAAAGCTCCACTGAGCGAACGTCTAGGAAGCAGAGGAGAATCATCACCGAGTCGAGCAGATGAATCAAGCAAAAGTACTTCCCGGACAAGTGCTTTGGAGAGATTAGGAACAAGGAATGTGAATAGGAGGGAGCCATCCCGAAGGCATGAGGAGCGATCACACCATCCTGCTCGCCCATCAGTGCATGACCGAATCCGGAGGTCAGCTTTTGGCCGGCTAGGGCCAAATGGAGCTAGCAACGCTGCTAGGAAGACAACTCAGGAAAAACATCCCGTTGGCAAGGGACTGCATCGTGAAGAGGTCACTGAACCCAATCACGATGAACAGCCTTCCATCGGGAGAACTCCCCCGAATGAGTTGCAGGAAATGAGAAAGGCAATTGAAGAATTGCAGAAACAGTTGGAGTCTCAGAGAGGTGTCGGATCAACCATTCTTCCATCTTCACCATTATCTCCGTCTATCCTCAGTGCACCGATCCAGAAGAAGACACAGTTCCCAGCCATCAATCTGTACGAGGGAACGTCGGACCCCCGTATTCATGTGACGAAGTATTCGGGTTTTATGATCTCAATGGGGGCGACCGACGCCACGCAATGCCGAAATTTTCCACTCACCCTGGGAGATGGCCCGCACAGATGGTTTTCAGCACTGGCTCCTGGCTCCATCAACTCTTTTGCCCAGCTAAGCAAAGAGTTTCTGTCTCACTTCTCAACTGCCGGGTCCTACTTGACCCACAGACACCGTCTGGCAGATATTAAGCAAGGAGACGAGGAGTCTGACAAGCAATTTCTGGAAAGATTTGATAAAGTCTTACTGGAGGGCGAGATGGTGAGTGAGGACACGAAAATTGTGGCAGTGATGGCTGGTTTAAAGAAAGGAACTGATTTGTGGAAGGAAATGCATCTAACTTGCCCGAAAACATACACAGAGTTCAGGCACAAAGCGGGAATTCACGTTTCAATGCAGGAGGCCTTACACCGAGAGATGGGAGACAAGACTGATCCAAAAAAGTCTAACAAGAAGTCGGGAGGAAGTGATTACAAAGCTCCGAAGAACATGAAGTCATTCAATGATGGAGCTGAATTGAAAGAAAAATTGAGTCAAGTCCTTACTATGTCCGTGGATGCTGTGTACAACAACGTTAAGGACAGGGAGATGTTGTCAGAGCCGCGGAAGATAAGACAAGAGAAAGGTAAGCTGAACCCGAACAAATACTGTGCTTATCATCAGAACATCGGCCACTTCACGAGCGAGTGTCGAGATCTATTGAAGCAGTTGTGGAGGTTCTATGAGGAAGGGAAGCTGTCCGAATTCGTGAAGAGGGAACCAGGTAAAAGACCAAGGGCGCCAGTGCAATCCAGTTCGGATGACGAAGATAGTGATGACCAACCAAGCAAAGTTGGTAAGAGGGGAAGGAAGGTCCCAGCAGCTCCAGCAAGGCATATCCCAGAAATCCTGATGCTGGAACCCACTGGGCCAGTAGGTGGTTGTTCTGATGGGAGACCACCTATGTCAAAAAGAAAGAGGAAAGCAGAGCTGAGAGCAGTAGATCAGGTAATGGAAGTGGGGGTGAATCCATCGACCAAGCAAACAGGGGACCTGACTTTCTCAGAAAAAGACTTAGACGGGATACTTACTCCCCACAACGACTCATTGGTCATTTGCGCCAATATCATGGGGACAAAGGTGCATCGTCTACTTGTCGACACTGGTTCCTACACGAATATCCTGTTCAAGAGCACGGTGGACCAGCTAGGGGATTGTGCTGAGTACATCAAAGATTGTAATCACAAGATTGTGGGTTTTGGAAATGCTGTAACCACCCCGCTAGGAATAGTTACGTTGGCAGTTGAGCTTGTATCAGTCGAGGACCCGGAGAGGAAAATGAATAGAATGGTAGACTTCTTGGTTGTAGACCAACAGTCCACTTATAACGGGTTCCTCGGCCGTCCTTTCTTGCATGAATTTAAAGCAGCTGTTTCAACGTACTATTATTGTCTAAAATTTCCAACAAAGAAGGGTGCAGGTACAGTCAAAGGAGACCAAAGGAAAGCTCGTGCGTGTCTGTTGCAAATACAGTTGCAGGATCACCAAGTCAACATGGCGGATAAGTGCTCAGACAAGGACGGAGACGATAGCGAGGCCATGACTTCCGTTGACACTGAAATAATGGAAGTCGACGAGCAGCTTTGCACAGACGAACAACCACGCAGCGACGAGCAACTGTGCGCAGACGAACAGCTGCGCATTGGCGAGCAGATATGCGTTGACGCACATTTGGACGAGGACGAGCAGGAACGCGAAGACGAGCAGCTCGCCCAAACAAGAGGTACAGAAGCTGCTACTACTAGCAACGAGGAAGAACAAGCAAGGGCAATGAACGTCGATGCAGAGGACATCGAGCCACGACTGGGGGCAGAACCGATGGAGACCAAAGATGAGCCAAAGACAGAAGGGCCCATTATTGACCCCAGATGGAAAGGCCAGAAACGGAGGGCTACCCCAGTCGAAGAGTTAGAAACTGTAAAAGTCGACCCGAACCAAGAGGGCTTAGAACTCTTCATAGGGTCCGAGCTACCAGAGCCGTACAGGACCAACATGATTGAGTTTCTTAAAGCAAACCTCGATGTGTTCGCATGGTCGCATGCAGACATGGTAGGCATTAGCCCCGAACATGCCTGTCACAGACTCAACATCGACCCCGGGAAGAGGCCAGTCCATCAGAAGAGGAGAAAATTTGGACCCGACAAATACGAGGCGCTCGACGTGGAAGTCAAAAAGCTGCTGGATAACGACTTAATCAAACAAGCGTTATGCCCGCAATGGGTGGCAAATCCAGTTTTGGTCAGGAAAGCAACTGGAGCATGGAGACTCTGCATCGATTTCACAGATCTTAACGCCGCCTGCCCGAAAGACAACTTCCCATTGCCTCACATTGACCAGCTAGTTGATAGCACCGCCGGACATGAGCTGCTAACGTTCATGGATGCATTCGCAGGATATCATCAAATCGTGATGCATCCCGATGATCAAGAGCACACTGCGTTCTACACCAACAAGAACTTGCTATGCTGGAAGAGAATGCCATTTGGGCTAATCAATGCTGGAGCTACATATCAGAGGCTGGTCAACAAGATGTTTGATGATCACATCGGGAAGACGATGGAAGTGTATGTAGACGACATTGTTGTCAAAAGCTCAAAAAAGGAAGATCACTTACAGCACCTGGCTCAAACATTTGAGATACTTCGGACCTACAATATGAAGCTGAATCCCAAGAAAAGCAGTTTCGGGGTCCATTCTGGGAAATTCTTGGGACACCTGGTTAGTCAGCGTGGAATTGAAGCAAATCCCGTAAAAGTGAAAGCGATCATGGAGATGCAACCACCCAGATCAGTCAAAGAAGTCCAACGGCTCACCGGATGCCTAGCAGCTCTGAACAGGTTCGTCTCAAGATCCGGAGATAAGTGCAGGCCATTCTTCGAGGCCATCAAGAAAGGAAAGTTTCAATGGACAGACGCCTGTCAACAAGCGTTCGAGCAGCTGAAAGAGTACCTCAGTGATACAAAAATTCTTGCCAAGCCAATCCCAGGGGAAAAGTTATACTTGTATTTGGCGGCCTCAGAGGTAGCAATCAGTTCAGTGCTCGTTCGTGCAGAAGGAAAGTTCCACCTGCCCATCTACTATGTAAGTCATGCCTTGCACGAAGCAGAGCTCAGATATTCACCAACAGAAAAGCTAGCATATGCGTTGGTAATGAGTGTCAGGAAACTTCGTCCATATTTTTTCGACCACCAGGTGGAAGTGTTGACAACGTTCCCACTCAAGCAAATACTGCATAGACCCGATGCGGCTGGTCGGCTCCTAAAGTGGTCCTTGGAAATCAGTCAGTTCGGGATTTCGTATGTTCCTCGAACAGCGATCAAGGGGCAAGCCTTAGCAGACTTTATAGTCGAACTAACTTTCCCCCAAGATCCAACGAGAGGGCATAGCCATCCCTGGCACATGTATGTTGATGGTTCATCAACAAATACAGCATCGGGAGCAGGTATAGTCATGATAAGTCCGGACAGGCAAGTTTTTACTTCAGCTGTTCGATTCGAGTTCATGGCGACGAACAACGAAGCAGAGTACGAGGCTGTGATCGTTGGGTTACGCCTAGCATTAGCAGTTGGAGTACGGAGGTTGCAAATCTTTGGAGATTCACAATTGATCGTCAACCAGGTTCGAGGAGAATATGAAGCAAGAGATGAAGACATGGCTTTGTATCAAAAGATTGTTGCTCACTTGGCCTCTTTGTTCGAACAAATATACATTGAACAAATACCAAGAGACAATAATGCTCAAGCAGATGCATTAGCCAGGCTAGCAACCAGCGCCGGACCAGCAGAATTGTCGGAAGTGACGCTAACAAGAATGTCCAAACCATCAACCGAAGATTACAAGATCTATCAGATCGACGAAGATTTTGAAGAAGACGACTGGAGGATGCCGATCGTTGAATATTTGCAAAACGATAAAAAACCGGACAACCCATTCGAAGCTAACAAGTTGGTTAAAAGAGCGGCAAGGTACACCATGATGGACGGACAGTTGTACAAGAGAGGAATTTCGCTCCCACTTCTGAAATGTTTGGCTAGGGGGCAAGGACAAACAGTGCTGAAAGAGATCCATGAAGGTGTATGCGGAAATCACGCCGGAGGACGGGCTTTGGCACATAAAACAATAAGGCAAGGATATTACTGGCCAACTCTCCTTCAAGATGCAATCAAGATTGCCCGAACTTGTCATAGATGTCAATTGTTTGCCCCAAACATTCACAAACCCCCACATGAATTGATTTCAGTCAATAGTCCATGGCCGTTCGCGAAATGGGGAATTGACCTTATCGGGCCTTTTCCCCTAGGACAAGGAAATGTTCGATTCGCGGTGGTGGCTGTGGACTACTACACGAAGTGGGCGGAAGCAGAAGCACTCGGGCGAATCACACAGGAGAAAATGATCAACTTTATCTGGAAAAACATTGTTTGTCGTTTCGGGGTCCCTCAGGCGATAGTGACGGACAACGGAAAGCAGTTTGAGGGAAAAGAGATCAGAGATTTTTGCGAAAAATGGGGAATAAAGAAACATTTCTCGACACCATACCACCCCCAATCAAACGGTCAAGTGGAAGCAGTGAATAAAATAATCAAGCATATACTGAAGATTCGTTTGGTTGACAAGCAAGGAAAATGGTCAGAAGAGCTACCAGAGGTGTTGTGGGCATACCGAGTATCCCACAGAACAAGTACAGGCGAAACACCGTTCACAATGGCATTCGGGACAGAAGCAGTAATTCCGATTGAGTTAAAAGTCCCGACAAAACGAACAGCTGCGTTTGACGAAGAAACAAACAACTCTGCAATGGCAGCAGAGTTGGACTTGCTTGAAGAAAAAAGAATAACAGCAGAATTGAAAAATGCAATTTACAAAAGAAGAGCAGCAAAGTACTACAATTCTCAAGTAAAGGCAAGAGAATTCGAAATTGGGGACTTGGTACTTCGAAAAGTTTTAATACCACCAGGAGTATTCGGCCCGACTTGGGAGGGCCCATACAAGGTGACGAATAAGTGGCACAACGGCACATACGACCTTGAAGACATGGAAGGCAAGTCGTCCCAATATTCCTGGAATACAACTTTACTCAAGAAGTACTACCAATGAAGTCCTGTAAGTCTTAGAAAGTTTGTAAATAGATCCTTTGTAAATTTTTGAAATTTTTGCGCAAGTTTATAAGCGAGCAGAATTGCTTTAATCTTTTGTCTTGTTGAATTTTAGTTTTTAAGCCTCAAGTCCAAATTACTTAGTTGCTCGCCCAAAAATTAGCAAAATACGAGTCTGTTATAAGACGAACAGAAAAGCTTATTAAAAGCAAAAATAAGGCTAAGTCCATAACGGACCAATAGCCCACATTAATGCAAGGCCAAGTCCACGAGCGACCAAAATGGCCCAAACAACTAAAGGTCAAGTTCTGTAAGAACCAAATGACCAACTTAAAATTTAAGTGTTTACCTTAAGGAAAAAGGAACACTTAAAAAACTGTCATGAGCAAAAAACAATAGGCGAGCAATTAAGTAAGACAAACAAAGAGGCGAGCAGTTAAGTAAAGACAAATGAAGAGGCATAAGCTTGTAGACGAACAAAAAATCTTCATTTCATTAGATCAAAAAAAAGTTTTACAATAGGAATGAGAAATACAGAAATGTTATACATCCTATTGTAAGAAAAAACTAGTCTTCAAGGAAGAGGAGGAGGAGCATCTTCAGTCCTGGTCGCCGGCGCGCTCGGCTGCTCGCCCTGGACACTTGTACCAGCCCCGTCTATGGGGGTCAAGGGAAGCGAAGACAACCCTTCAAAAACCTCATCAGCGGCTGCCGCGTTGGTCGCCGCTGGAACAGGGTCAGGCTGACCGCCGTATGTAGGAGCAGCAATGTCGACGTCCTCGCCGAAGACTTCCAAAGGAAAGCCGAGGTCGGCCAAATCGGAGACGAACAAAGTCGAGCCAGGAGGAGGAGGATAATTTTTCACGTATTCAACGAAGTCCGCCTTCACCGCATCACGGATATCTTGGTTATGATCGTGAGCGAAGTGAACAGACCGTAAACATTCTGCAAAGGCACAAATGTACCCAAAATTGGTCTTGTCCATCACTTCCTGCTCATGGACTTCGTATTCGATCAGATTCTGGCGCTCTTCCTCCAGCCTCTTGACATGCTCCTCGGCAGCGAGCAACCGAGCGGATAAGTCTGCTCGCTCCTTCTCAGCTCTCTCAGCTCTCAAGTCTGAGGACTTCACCTCCAGCAGCATCTTCTCAGCCTTCTCCAAGGCGTTCTTCTCGCCAGTTAACGAGGCCTCCATCTTCCTCTCCATCAAAGCCAGCATCTTAGCATGCTCGGCCTTGCATTCTTTGATGGCAGAGGCTCTTTCCTCGTCCATCCTCTCCACGCGACGGCCCAAATCGCGGTTTGTTCGCTCGAGATCCAGAACTTGATCGAGCAGCACTTGAGCCTGGACCACTTGATGGCTAGCATTGTACGCCATCAGGCGAACATTGTCGCTCACAGTCTGACCCGTGACAAGGGTGTTCGCCGATTTGGTCCAAGCTCTCGGGACCATCTCAGCTGCTCGACGGACAGGAGCATCGGGAATGTCGCGAAAGCTGGGGGGGGCATCCTTCACAACAGCAAAGTGGTGAAGAGCAGTTCCTCAACCGGGATAACGCTCCGGTTTGTACCTAACCAAATGAAGAATTAAGAGTAAGAACAAAAATGATGACTAAGATCAGACGAACAACAAAACCTGAAAAAGCGAACAACTTACTCTTTAATTCTAGAAGGATCCCAACCTAAGTAGGAGAGATCCTTGGGGTACACCACCGTTTTGGTCGCCGCCACGCTAGCGACCACCTGTTGCTCGTCCACCACTTCCAAAGAGGTGATCTAGAGGCAGGAGATCGAGGAGCAGCACTGCTCGCCTCCGCCATGGTCTTTGATCGCTTAGAGGCGCGATCATCGCCGCGAGCATCATCGCCTCGCGGCGCCTTCTTCTTCTCCTTCTCTTTTTCCCTCCCCTTATCCTTCCTTACATCCCGTGGAGAGGGAGTAGATTTGGCCGCAGGTTTGCGGCGACCAGCTCCGGCGGCTGGGCGACCAGAAGGGTTCTCTCCGGCCCGGAGACGCATGATAGCGAGGGGAGGATCCATCTTTCTCCTTGAAGCATCAGCCATCTGTTTAACTCGATTGGCGAGTAGATAATATGACTCGGGCACAGCTGGGATAGCAACAGTGACTTGTTGATCTGACAAGAAAAATACAAGTGTTAGGCGAGCAAGAATGATGAACGAGCAAAAATGATTGGCGAGCAAAAATAAAAAAGTTACC
Source organism: Ballota nigra (assembly GCA_947034835.1). Classification (NCBI taxonomy): domain Eukaryota; kingdom Viridiplantae; phylum Streptophyta; class Magnoliopsida; order Lamiales; family Lamiaceae; genus Ballota; species Ballota nigra. Next base: position 104,780,074 of record OX344722.1, read on the forward strand.
TTCTGGAACGACGGCTTGGGCTTCAAGATGGTGAGGACTCGTGACCAAGCCAGCAAGTTTGCGACAATGAGCCTTCGAGAGATGGTGTATGTCGCGACTAGCAACGTCGCGAAGAGAGATGATGGCTAAGGTGAAGAGAAACTCGTCGCTCAGATTAGGGTTCCCCCACTTCAAATTTCTCAAGCCTGCAAAACAACAAAAAGGATTAAAATTAGTCCTATTTATGAACTAATAAGATAAAGGAAGGCCTACGTTTAGCATTTCCAAAGCGTTCGGGCGACATGATGCGCGCCTGCCCGCCGGCGAATCCCTCCGCTGCTCGCCAGTCACCACCAATGAAGAAAAATTGGCGATGCCAACCCTTAATTTTATTGGGGACTCCTTCAATGAGTTTCAGCCCGGTCTTCGCTTTAACATAATACCAACCAGCTCCATCCTCTTGTTGAGCAGAAATAGTCAAGGCGTAGAGAATCTCCGCGGTTGTTATCTTGTTTTTATAGCCCTCAAGACCAAAAGGAGTCATGAAGGCTAGGAGACTACTCCAACCGTTTGGAGTAATCTGGGTGATCGCCAGGTTCATGTCGGACAAGAATCGTCCGATAAGTGGATGAACGGGGAGAGGAAAACCTGTGTTGAGCACATCCAAATTGATCGCCGTGCAACCAGGAGGAGGGCGATCAGCAGTTTCTCCCTCCTTTGGTATGTACATAAAAATGTCGTACGGAATCTTATAGGTAGCACGGATGCTCGCCAGGTCTTCCTCAAAGAGCACGCTATCGAGGCTGCTCGCTGCAAAGTCCCCACTTTGTTTCTTCATGATTACCCTCGATGGAGTGACAAAAGTCTTCGAGTAGCGAGCAGCATAGTCCCTCCACTCATTATCGCGAACAACTCCTTCCGGGATCCGAGATTCGGGTGTAGTTTGAGAGATGGGGAAATTGATTTCCCTTAAAAACTCCCAAGTGAGCGAAGGACCTTCTTGCTCGCCAATTCGCTGCTCGCCAGCAGTGCCAGTTTGGTCGTCCTCGAGGTCGATTGAACCCTCTATCTCCGCGGCCACTTCGGTAGAGTCTTCGCCAAGGTCGGAGGACGTCTCAGGTTCGCGAGCAGGGTGGTGAGTCTCTTCTTGATCGCCTGAACGGTCAGCGGCGCACATCTCTACCGAGCGAACAACGGAGCTCGCATCGGAGTCCATATCTTCGTCCACCAACAACGTGCGTGGGTTGTTCGCCAATGCTTGGCGAACAGATCTGCGCGGAGAATCCGGATTTACGGGTCGTTTTTCCGGATTTCGCCCGGGTCCGGATTGGGAGGAACTTGAGGGGGAAAAATCCATTCAAAAAAATAGAGATTTGGCTAAGTGTGAGGTAGTATGCAAGGATAACGCCGGCGACGGAGGAATTACGATGGTAACGGAATCAACAGCACGGCGGCGCGACGGCGGTTCACGGCCGGAATCACACCCACAGTCGCGAGAAATACGGAAAAAGTACAAAAATTACGAAATTAAGAGAAAAAAAGGAAAATGCAAGATGAATTACCTTTGAAAACGAAGATCAAAATAACACAAGAGGGGATTCAGGCACAAGAATCACGAAGAAAGAAAAGCTCCGAAATGTGTATCAATGGCGGATGGCTTGTGAATCTTCGAAAAGAAAGAAATGAAGAAGGAGCCGCCTATTTATAAGAATAAAGTGGGGGCGAAAATGCAATTTTTGCAAAATATTATAGGCCCCTATGGGCAATTGGGGGGCGCGCGTGACTGACGCGACGCCTCGCATTCCGTGCCTCGGAAACCCAACCGTCGCGACACGAAGGGGCGTTCGCTGTTGGTCGCGCGCTTAAGTTCCCATTGCTCGTTTGCTCGCCCACTCGGATGCTCGTCCGCATAACCAACCGTACTCCCTTTATGATCGCCCATTGTTCGAAGATGAAGTTGTAGCTTGGTCTCAGTTGATCAACCCATGTTCAACATAAGACCAAGCTAGGGGGCAATTGTTGATGGGCGAACAACTTCGCATTTAATCAACGAAAGATTATCATTAAACTTGATAACAGGATAGCAAATCAAATTAGCTAGCAGCCTCGTGGAGCGAACAGCATCGTAGCGGAGCTAGCAGAGTCGTAGGGCGAACAACTTTGTAGAAAAGCACTAATGCGGCAATCAGAATTGTGGCGAGCAGCCTTGCAAAGAACAGCTGTGCCAGCGGTTCAAGCCAGTCAATATGGTCGAACAAGGACGTAATCGAGCGAGCAGAATCGTAAAATGATCCCAAGCGAGGAGCGAACAACTCAGAACGCAAAGGACCATGACATCTAACAGAGACGTACAAGCGAGCAGCCGGTCACCGTCGAGAGCATCTCAGAAGTGCCAAAGATCAAGTACAACATGGGGAATCCCAAGAGTCACTAGCTTAGATATGGTCCAAGTGTCCTAACACTTGGCACCCATCCAATGAGTAATAGTGTAGATGTTGTACAAGTGTCCTAACACTTGGCAAAGATCCAATGGCTAAGCCATCAAGATGGTGACACATGGCCACTTTGTATGTCTATAAATACTCCCTTCTTGTACATGAAAAAGGGGGACAATTCAATACAAGTCAAAACTCTTGTCAAATTATTACTTGAGCTTTACTTAGTAAAATTCTATGATCTTGATTCTTGTTTGGTGATCTTCATTAGATGAAAAACAGCCACTAACCTTCTTAGTTAGAAAAGGTCATCAACAACTAGTACATTAAATTTAAATTGATCAATTTTTTATTTTCCTTTAAATATTTGAAAAATCTTAAAAAAAGAAAAAAGAATTAAAAATTGAAAAATATTTTTAAAAATGGGATAAATATTTAAATAATAAAATTATATGAAATTTAGAAATTCAATTAAAAAAATTCTTTAAAATCTGAAAAGTTGATTTTTTTTAAATAAATAAATTATATCTTCCAAATAATTCAATAAAAAATAAAATTAGGTTTATAAAAAAATTGAAAACTAAATAAAAATTAATTAATTTTTAAGTTAATTATTTACGATGATTGAATTGACTTTAATATAATATTTTTATGATATTATTTGGCTTTAACCTTTTTCTTTTGAAGTTTTTTTTATTTGATTTTTTGAAGATTAATTTTATTTTCTTAATTATTTACAAATTTGTCTAGTTTTTATATTTTCAAATAATTTATTTTCAATATAAAATTTTTGAAACTTTATTTATTTTTTAAGAATTTTATTTTATTAATTAATTTTTGTAATTTGTATATTTTTGAAAATTTAGAGGGGTGTATTGGTTATAGAGTCTGTAGGATTTTTTAGACTTTTAAAGTCTTGGGGTATTCAATCTAGATTTTCAAAAGTCTTTAAAAATCCTGAGGTATTCAATACGGATTTTAAAAAATCTTAAAAAATCTTCAGGTATTCAACATCTATGGATTTTAATACTCCACAGATTTTCTTAGATTTCCCTTCCAAAATATGAATAGATTTCGCTCTTCAAAATCTCTTCTAATAACCAGAGATTTCTACGGATTTTGAAAAGTCTTAAAAAATCTTTAGGTATTCAACAGTCTATGGACTTTCTTTGATTATTTTCCATTGGGATGTTAACGGGGCGGGGACGGGGGGTCATTCCCCATCTCCGTCCCTGCAAAATAAATGGGAATTTTTTTCCCCCATCCCCGTCTCGCGGCGATTCCCCGTTCCCCGCCTACTTATTTTTTTTATCTTATTTTTAAAATATAAAAAATATTTAAATTAAAAACTTTAAATATACACAACAATTACTTTAAGTTGATGTTAAAAAAAATTAATTTAAACAATTTGAAGAACCTCTAATTCTAATATTTTTAATTAACGTATATACATGACTTGAAGCGACTACACTAGCTTCTACTAGTAGCTACCCCGCAAGAGTACGGGTTCACTGTAGTATGGGCAAGTATAGGGGCCAAGTATTATCGAACCCACGGGATAGTGTATATGCGAATAGATCCCTGAAGATCTACGGGTCGTAGTTAATATGAGTGTGTTGTTTTTGGATTTTTGGAAAGATTAATTAAGCTAACTAAATTATCCTACGAATGCAAAAGGAAAATTAAACTAAGTATCTAAGGTGTATATGCAAGTATGAGATGGTGATGCTCAGGATAGGAATCCCTACGTATACTAACGGAGTAGGTACATAATCAAAGTAATCGTGACAAACAAGAATTAACCTAAGTAAAAGATCGTAGAATGAAAGCTCAAGATTTCTTACCCTAATACTTTATCCTAGCAATCGACTTCACTAATCCACTAACAAGTTAATGAATTGTGCTTAATTAATGAGACCCTAATTTAACTAAGGTGATGCGGTCGTCCTCCTTCGCTAAACCGGTAGATGAATTAACCTTTTCTAAACCCTCTCGTTAAGACTACTAATTGTTATTGAGTGATGCGGTCGTCCTCTCTCTAACACTTTCGTACGAAATTCAAAGGTAGAGTTAAGATTAATTATATGAATTCATTAATTAAGAGAATTAAAACTAACGTCACCAAGTACCTTAATTACGTACCCACATCCTACTTCTACGAGTTCATCCTAACCCAAGCATGCAAGGGTTTTAGCTGGACATGGTTATAACAAAAATAAAAGCAATAGAAGAAACAACGAACAAAAACATAATGAATTGAACGAAGAAAATAAGAAACATTAACTAGGGTTTTAAAATAAAATAATTCTAAGAACTGAAATTTAATTAACTAAAACGAAGTTTAAAACGTTTAAAGTAATCAAGCTAATGAAAAGAAACTAAGAAACGAAAAGAAAACTAAGAATTCGTATGAAAAACCTCAACAACGTAAAAGTAAAGCTTGCTCGTTCTTCTCCTCTTCCTCTCTCTAAAAAACTAAGTCTAAAGTGATTTCTAAAGTTCGGGGATCCTTCAAAACGTGTTTGGAAGAGGTATATATAGGCACCGGGTCGAAACGGGAGTTAATGGGCCGAAAAAACGCGTCCGGAGGCGAAAATACGTGGTTGCTCGAGCAAAACGCTCGAGCAGTTCCGCTCGAGTGATTCGCTCGAGCGCTGAAACTGTTCTGTACGTTTTTGGTCATTCGAGCAAAACGCTCGAGCGCTGGCGCTCGAGCTGCTCGAGCGGTCTTCGGCTGCTGTGCACTCGTTCGTAAAATCTTCATATCTCCTCAACCGGGAGTCCGTTTTGGCCGATTCAAAGTCCTACGAACTCCTCTTTTCGCCCTCTATCCATCTATGAAAACCAAAGAGACAAATTAATAATTTTATAAAAATGATACTCATTTGACTCCAAGCACTCATCGAAAACACTCAAAACATGGGTAAATCGGGCACCAAAACATAACAATTTCACGCCTAATCAATACAAAAGTGAAAATAATATATTTTGGAACTAATAACATAATATTAAATAAAAAAATGTAATTTTTAATAAATAGTTAATTGATTAGGAAACTATGAAATATTTATTTGTAATTTACTTTAACATTAAAATTAGATATAAATATATTAATTATATAAAAAATAATGCGGCTCCCCGTGGGGAACGAGACGGGGATCCCCCGGGCTGAGAATACCAAAAAAATTCCCCATCCCTGTTTGCTTTGGGGATTACCAGCCCCGTTGTCAAGTCTACTCTTAAAAAAATATAAATAAATTTTACTCTCCAAAATCTCTTCTAACAACCTGAGACATCTAATGAGGGTGAGGTATAACGGTGATGGAAATGAAGATGAAATAATAATGTATTTTTTTAACTAATGTATTTTAAAAAAAAAAATAATTTGGATAATTTTTTTTATATACAAATGTGGCTCATATATATTTGCACCAAATGTTCCAGCGCCGGAGTCTATGTAAATCCATTTAAATCAATAAAAAAAATGTATTCCACAATCCTATAAAGTCTATGAAAATCCAAATAAATCAATAAAAAAAGTCAGTCAAACTCTGCATGGAGTCTATAGATTTTCTAAATCCACAGACTTTTTAAAGTCCAAAAAAATCTGATAGAATTCCAATTGAATACACCCTCTTAGTTGATTTTTTTTATAATATTTCTCAAAATATATTTAATATTTTAAGATTTTTTTTCAAATTTCAATAAAAAGTTAAAGAATAAGAAATAATAAATATTTTTTTTGTTTGAGAAGAGAGACCGTTATGAGAATATGAAATAAAAAAGTGTTATTTTTTATTTTGATAGGGTAAATATATTATAGGAATAAAATGGATATGAATAGTAATACATATTAATTTTTAATTTTAATTAAAATGTGTTTAATAAATGAGGTGAATTTAGAGAATTTTAGGTTTAGAACGGTGAGACTCTTTGAATTTAAGTTATTAGTTGTATATAAATAGAAGTCGGTAAAATTTGAAGCAAAATCCACAGTTTTAAAAAGGTTTTCCAATCCAATTCATCATCGATTCATACGAGTCGTACCCACCAACTCCACCCCACGAAAATCTCTCCCAAATTGCCAGAGTGAATGGAAAACGACGTCGAATCACCGGCCGACTACAAGCTCTGCGGTTATATCTGTGCGGTGCTTACAGCTCCCGGCGATGCCTCCATTCCCTTAAACTCGATTTGCCGCGTCGCCGGCGAAGCCCCCAACTTTCACTTCGTGGCGCAGAACGACGCTCACTTGACCCCCATTGGCAAACCAGAAACTCCCGATCCCAAAGCGACGCCGTCTGCGAGAAAGCGGTGGAGCAGATTCGGAATGGTGCACGGATCAATCAGCGTGGTGCACCAATTGCACGCACTCATGGCGCACAAATGCTTGCAAATTGTGGCGCGAATAGTGAATATTTCTCAACGGGAGAGCGAGGGAGACGGCGAGAGTAGCGAATCCAGGGCTGTGGTGTTAGTGGACGTGTACTTACCTACTGATTTATGGTCGGGCTGGCAGTTCCCGCGGTCGAGCTCCACTGCTGCCGCGCTTTTCAGACACGTGAGGTGCCTTTTTCTTTTTTACTTATTTCTTTGCGTTTGTTTAGTTGAGTATTGCCTTTTGTTTTCTGAGAGCTGCATTGTTGGTATTGATGAATAAGTTTATTTTCTTTGTTTGTTGCTGTGGTAGTTTTCTGATGCGAGGAATGATTGTTGGTTGGGTTTCTTCCGACACAAACTCTTACATCTATGGGAAATTATTGATGAACAGAATCTTGAAATCTTCATTACTGTCTGGTATTGGTATGAGACCATTTTTCACTGCAAAGTTTTGTCGTAAAGGCACTTTGTTTGGTGAATATGAGCTAAAAAATTGGTTGACATGTCAATCCTATTTCAGAACCCCCTTCCTCTCCCCTCAAAATAAAAGAAGTTCATAATTTGCCTAGTAAATTGGAGTTCCAAATACTTGTTCCCTTACAGACATTTTAAGTAAATGGAAGTTCAATCACATTATCTGTTTTGGCAGTAATCACACATTTTGCATATTTGTTTCAATTATTGAAGATTAGACCAATTATCCATTCTATTTTTCATGTATGCCTTTCTTACATGCCGACTGCAGGAAAATGATATATAAAATTCATCCAGATTCATGCTTACCTTACCTTACTTTTCTGTTTTTTTCTTTTGAGTCCTCCAATGACTTGGGACTTGTTGGTTTTCCTGTGTAATTGACAAAGCTAGTCATAACATTATGTTACAATGCAATTGCTTAGTTTTGGGTTCTATATAATGAATAACCAACCTTTGCCTCTATTGTAACATTTCCATAGCTTGATTAATGTTGGCTTGTAATAGGAGATAGGACCCTGAGCTGCCAAGGCATATACTTAATATATATTGGAACTCTAAACAAAAATCTTAAAGCATTTGACTCTACTCGCTTTTGTTTATAATTTTTTTTAAATGTTGCTGGCAGCTGTGAGTGGGAAGCTAGAAGTTTGATGCTCAGATCTGCCACATTGGACCATGATGCTTACTGTAGCATTTGGAATGTATCAGACTGTCATGTTCTTGGCTGCAGACAAAACTGTAGTCCACCTAACAATCCTAAAAGAAAAAAGCTTTTTGAACTCCAAGAAATTTTCAAGAGTCTACCCAGCGTGACAAAAAAGATAGAATGTGATGGCTCAAGAGTAACTCCAGCAGACTCATCCTGTGAATCTGGCATCTGGGCGCTGTCGGATGACGTTTTAATTAAGATATTAACCACATTATGCCCGATTGACCTTGTCAAGATTTCTTTAACATGCCATCATCTAAGGAATTTGGCTGCACCCATCATGCCATGTATGAAACTAAAACTTTATCCACATCAGCAGGCTGCTGTTGAGTGGATGTTAGAGCGTGAGAAGGCATCTAATATCTTACAACACCCTCTATATATGGATTTCAAAACCGAAGATGGGTTTGGTTTTAATATCAATATGGTTTCTGGTGAAATAATTGCTGGTTCGGTTCCTACAATTAGGGATTTTCGTGGGGGAATGTTCTGTGATGAACCTGGACTGGGTAAGACTATTACTGCTCTTTCACTTATTCTAAAGACGCAACGGACCTTGGGAGAGCCCCCAGATGCAGAACCAGTGATCTGGTGTGTGCATAATGGGAATCCGAGATGTGGCTACTATGAAGTTCGTGCAGAAAATACAACTTGGGGTTTTGTGCCACATGGAAATAAAATTGTGGGTCAGAAAGCTCGCAGGGGAAAATTATCACTTGATGAACTCACTCCACCGAACAGTTACGGTGGTAATGCATCAAATCATCTGGGTTCTGCTGAGCAAATGCTGGAATCCACTGATTCGAGTTCTAGGAAACGAATTAAATTGTACACACCCGCTTGCTCAACAACTGCAACTATCACTTCAGGGTGCAGCAGGAGCTGGAGTAACACAAAGAGAAATCTCTTGGAGGCATATGAAGAGCCATGTTCTGCTTCCAAGTATTGTTCAAAAAACAGGAAGCGGGATCACAAGAAAAGGTCTTCTGGAAACCGAGCTGGTTCATCTCTTAGGATGACATTAAGGAGGAGGGATAAGGAGATGAAGGTTGATGATATGGAACATAATGAAACCTGGGTACAGTGCGATGCTTGCAGCAAGTGGCGGAAGGTTGAAGATGAGCATGCAGCTAATACTTCTACTGCTTGGTTTTGTAGTATGAACAGTGACCCGTCATTTCAGAGTTGTAATATCCCTGAAGAATCCTGGGATTATAGGGAGCCTATTACATACCTACCCGGATTTCACGCCAAAGGATCCTCTGGGGGTCAGGAGGAGAACATTTTATTTTTCATTAGTGTACTAAAGGAACACTATACATTGATCAATTCTGAGACAAAGAAAGCCTTGACTTGGCTTGTTAAACTTTCACCAAATAAACTTGCAGAAATGGAAACAACTGGATTAGTGAGCCCTGTCGTAGGAACCTCACTATTTGATACTAGAGTTGCTCGTGATTATCACAAAGTATTTCAAGCATTTGGTCTTGTTAAAAGAGTAGAAAAGAATGCTTTGAAGTGGTACTATCCTAGAAACCTATTGAACTTGACCTTTGATTTGGATTCCCTTAGGGTTGCTCTTTGTGAGCCATTAGACGCACTCAGGTTTTATCTGTCCTGTGCAACACTGATTGTTGTTCCATCAAATCTTGTTGATCACTGGAAAACTCAAATCGATAGACATGTCAGACCAGGCCAGTTGAGAGTCTATATATGGGGTGATCAAAAGAAAAAGCCTTCTGCTCACAGTTTGGCTTGGGACTATGATGTTGTAATAACTACCTTCAATCGTTTGAGTGCTGAATGGAGTCCCCGTAAAAGAAGTGTACTAATGCAAGTACACTGGCTTAGAGTCATGTTGGATGAGGGACATTCTCTTGGCTCAAGTCTAAATTTGACAAACAAATTGCAAATGGCAGTGTCACTGATGGCCACTAACCGCTGGCTGTTGACAGGCACTCCAACTCCCAACACTCCTAACAGTCAGGTATCTTATCTTCAACCAATGCTAACATTCCTCAAAGAAGAAACATATGGACAGCACCAAAAATCATGGGAAGCAGCTATCCTCAGGCCATTTGAGGCAGAGATGGAAGAGGGCAGGTCACGTTTGCTGCAGTTGCTTAAAAGATGCATGATTAGTGCAAGAAAAGTAGATTTGAAGGCTATACCCCCTTGTATAAAAAGAGTGACATTTGTGGATTTTTCTGAGGAACATGCAAAAAGTTATAATGAGTTGGTAGAAACAGTTCGCCGTAATATATTAATGGCAGACTGGAACGATCCGTCTCATGTTGAGAGTTTATTGAATCCGAAACAATGGAAATTTCGGGCTGCTACCCTAAAAAATGTAAGGCTATCCTGTTGCGTGGCTGGACATGTGAAAGTAAGGGATGCTGGTGAAGATATTCAAGAAACTATGGATATCTTAGGTCTGGATCCTTTATCACTGGAATATGGATTTATAAAGTATGCTATCTCGTATGGGGGCAATTGCGTAAGGTAGGAATTTCCTTTTAACTTCAGGTCTTATTTCCACCAACTTGAGAATCATACTAATTTTTGTATATTTGTATTGGTAGGTGTGAAGAATGGTGTCGTTTACCTGTCATTACACCTTGTAGGCACCTTCTATGCCTTGATTGTGTTGCTTTAGACAGTGAAAAGTGTACATTTCCTGGTTGTGGTTACTTGTATGAAATGCAGACTCCAGAGGAATTGGCCCGTCCAGAGAATCCTGATCCTAAATGGCCTGTGCCAAAGGATCTCATCGAGTTGCAACCTTCATATAAACAGGTCTGATTAAGTTGGTGTATTATATTGAATGTAAATTGCACCTCAAATCTCTTTTCTCTTTGCTTGTATTGAAATTGAGTAATTGACCCATTTTTATTCATCTAAACATCCCTTTTATATTCATTGGCAAATACGTCCCTGTGAAGTTTCAAAAGCTCAAATAAGAAAAGGTTAATTACTACTGTACTGTGTGGTTCTCTCTGCAGCTGGCAACACCAATTAGATATTTTTGAATTTTCTTCGCCTTTCTTTCTGTAATTTAGGCAATCTTTTCTTTCCTTTATTCTTTTTTGTCCTCTTTGATTGGTTCTGAAAAGGAATCACTGGTATCTGAGAAAAGGTTACTTGCTATTAATTTGGGGCAATATGCATATCTCATTTTGTTCATAGATGTAAAGTCTTATTGCTCCATGGCTGCTCCAAGTGTGCATGTTCTGTCTAAGGCACTTTGCTTAAACTAGGACCTTTTGCCCCTTTTATTTTTTTTAAGTATTCCTTGAGTGTGTCTTAATACGCGTCCTTACCTGGTTGGGATATCTTGAAAGAGGCCGCTGTTTATCGCAGGATGACTGGAATCCTGATTGGCAGTCAACATCTAGCAGCAAAGTTACATATCTTGTTCGCAAGTTAAAGGAATTGCAAGAAACTAATGTGAAGATAGTCTACCCCGAGAAGAGAGAGGCTATGTCTAATGAAATTAATTTCTCCTCTGACGGGTGCTATTCCAGCATCTCACTGAACCAAGAGGCTTGCCATAATTTTAGAAATGGGTTGAGCCAGTTAGCACTGGAGAAAGTTATTATTTTCTCACAGTTTCTTGAACATATCCATATCATTGAACAACAGGTAATTTTTTTCGTTGAACATATCCATATCATTGAACAACAGGTAATTCTCCAGGTGTAGTTTTTCTAATTATGATGAGATAATCTTCTTCAATATATTTCTCCAGTTAAGTATAGCAGGAATCCAGTTTTCTGGAATGTATAGTCCAATGCCCTCTGGGAACAAGGTACACTCTCATTTACTATGTGTTTTTATTATATTATATAGATATTTTTACTATGTACAAGATATTATAAGTCACTAACAGAAGTTAGTGGTTCTTTATAACATTATATTTCTAATTGTATAATGCTTTTTTATGAAGTGAATAAATACACATGCATATATGTTTATAGATTTAATAAAATTACATTATGAATGAATACATGAATATGCTTTTATAAATATAATTTAGTTTGTTCATATTACACTAAGGTTAAGCTAGCATACACTTTTCTCTTTCTAGGACCCCTTTAATCATCACACACGTTATTAGAATACCATTTACTCTTCTTAACACACACCTAGGGCTAGATCTCACCTTTAATCTTCAAATGACAACTCAAGAGTTGCAGATCCAGAGAGCCTCTCACAGATTGATTAAAATTAGGATTTGAGAGTCCATCAAATTTACTTGCTAAAGAATGCTGTGCAGAAGCACTTATGCTGTTTTAATGGTTTTATTTCTGAATTTGAGGAAGTGGTTGTATTATTTGTTCTTCACTTTTCTTGGTGTTTGAATGGTTTTATCATTTTTGTTTCATGAATGATTTGAAGTTTGACAAGTAGAAGAAACCCCCAACTTTGTTATCCTGATTCCCAAAGAACATGCTTGATTTCCTTTTTCCTTTTTCATTCCTTTCCTTGGTTCAACTAGATATGTGGTTCTATAGGACCAACTGGAATGGATCAAGGATTGATTCCCGACGAACAAGCTGGTTCAGTTTGGTTCCTCAAACATCATCACGTTTTCTTTGTGTTTCTTACTTGGTTGTTTACGCTCTGTAATTCAGATGAAATCACTGGCAACGTTCCAGCACGATCCAAATTGTATGGCTCTCTTGATGGATGGAAGTGCAGCATTAGGTCTTGATTTAAGCTTTGTGACTCATGTTTATCTGATGGAACCTATTTGGGATAGAAGGTAATAGGTTTAATTGGCATTTCAATATTACTTAGTTATGCTTGAGGCAGCGCCTCATGCGTAATTAGCTTGCTTATTGAATTCTAATATCTTTTTTTCTTTTTTTTTGATAAGGATTTTGAATTCTAATATCTCTTTAGTTAAGTCATGAATTATCACCTACAAGCCCGATATATTTTGTTCCGTTATTAATTTGGTTTGTAGTCTTATCACTAAGTATTTATGTTGACTGGATTTTATTGCTATGAAATTTGTTCAGTATGGAAGAGCAGGTTATCAGTCGTGCTCACCGAATGGGTGCCACACGTCCCATTCATGTGGAAACATTGGCTATGAATGGCACAATTGAGGAACAAATGATGAAGTTTTTACAGGTAGTGCTTTCCTTTGCATTTTTTCTTCTGAATGATTAGTCACTATAAGGAATTGCCATTTTACCATTGCAGGATAAGACCTCTATTTGTGTAAACATAAATTACCTGTGTCCAACTTAGCTTTGGCATATGGTAAAAATATCTGAAAGAAGGGAAATAAAACCAGTGCTTTATCTTTCCTCTACTTCTTCAACCTGGTTTTTAGAAGAATTGAAATATCCTTAACATTTATATCCTGTTCCTCTTTTCTGCATGCATGGTTTTGTTTTTGATCAATTAGCACTCAAGAAATTTCCTAACCTACTTTAAGAAGAAAATTTGGTAGGCCATAGTTGGAAAGTTAACATGAGTATGGTGATGTACCAATCCACTTTTGTGCAATGCTGACATCATCATATGCACGTCCGAGTGACATTTTGTCTTACTGTTAATGCTACCCTTATTATCGAATTTATGTTGACTGATTTATTGCTTTGGGGAAATTACTCAGATTATAATGCATTTGTACTGTAGCTTATCTAAAAACAATCATTTATATCGTTAACCAAGAGTTTGCACCTTATTAGGATGGTGAACAATGCGGAAGGCTGTTAAAGGATGAGCTTGCTACAAATGGCTGTCATCTTGATGGAGCACGTTCATCTCGCACATTACATGATTTTGCTGAGAGCAATTACTTGGCCCACCTTAGCTTTGTGCGAACCAATTCCAAGGCCTAAAAGGTGCGTAACTTTAAATGCATCTTTGATTTCCATCATGCTTTTTGATCTTTGATTCGTCTGTTCAAGGTAGTACATTTACGGATGGGGCTGTGTGTTTAGTTGTGATGCATGGGGCAATGGCCTACTACTAATTTTGTTAATTTGAATTCTTATCATTCATTAGGACATAGTTCAATTATTTCAATGGACCATAAATTTTATTTTCTTGTGCCCATCTAAAGTTCATCACTCCATCCACATATGTTTTTAAGGACTAATGTTGATATGCCCAAACCTGGATAGCTATTTTAGTTTTTCACTCTCGACTAATTTATACAGTATGCCATTGATCATTCTTGTCCAGCGCGCAGATGGTTGCATCCTGACTGACATTTGGTGATTTTTTATTTCGTAGCTAGCAATGAGACGAAAAGGCTTAGGTAGGAGGAAGAAGCCAAATAGGCAATAGCTAGCCAATATTGATTGCTTCTCAGATAACATTTATCGTTATTTATTACTTTGATACTTCTGTACTTATATCATCTAGAAATGCAGTAAACCTTTTGTATATGGTTATGGAGAACATGAAGCTGACGAAAGGCACCCTCGTCTAAGGGTAGTATTGTCTATTCATGTATGACTTTGATTTCTTTTTTCATTTTCATATTTTGAATCGGGACTTGGAAATTGGAATACTTACCCAATGTTGAATTGGTCATAGAATGGAGAAAGTAGTCAAATTTGGACTTGGAAAAACATCCCATGTTTTTGTTCTGTCTTTAATCACTTGACCTAAAACAACATCAATTCAACTTTCCATCCTTTTCCTTAATTTTATTTAGAATTTTCAATATGAGGTAGAATTTCGAAGCTACAGTTTTTTAAGACCAACATATGTTTTTGAAATTCTGTCCTTTATACAATTTCTTATATGCCTTTGTGTTGTAATAATAACATTAGGATTGTTGATTACTGTCAAACTTTGCTAATAATAATAATTAATATTAACTATTATTTTTAATATTTAATTTTCTCTTTTCATGTGTTTGTCCAAATTTTTTGTATATCTATTTTTTTTCTCCATTTCCTAATGTATATCTGATGATCTGGACTACACATTGTAATGAATGTCGGGAGAAATTTTGAGTTGGATTAATGAATGCCGTGGTAATTTTACTTTAAAGTGAGACAGATTTATAATTAATACTCTATAGTATAACAATTTATATCCCTCCGATTCATTTTTTATTATCCATTTTGCCATAAAATGAAGTTTTTTTTTTTTTTTTTTGTTTGTTTTCCACTTACCCAAAGTAACAAAAAATAAATACTACCCTTTTTAACTTACCCCTTAAAAATATCATTTATTTACACTCATGCCACTATTTTATTAACTTTATACCCACAAATAATAATAAACAACCCTTACCCCTTTTTAAAAATCTATTTTATACCCACAAATACGAATAAACAACTCTTTTATTAAAATCTGTGTCTTTTTCCAATGGACAATTAAAAATAAATTGGATGGAGTACTATTCAATGAAATATTTAATACCATTCGAAAATAATATTTTATATAGTATAAACAATTATTACCCTGTGAAATAATTAATATTTTTTAAACAAGTTTTGGGGCGAAAGTTCTTCGCACAATATTTTGTCTATAAAGATATACTCATGTTTTATGAACTTATTTATGCAATATTCTAAAGACATTGTATAAATAAACACACAATAAATTTGGCACGATTCAGAACCAAACTGTGAATTGCTTAGGTATTGAAATATCTCAGTCTAATAATAGAATCAAATCTATCACTAATATATATATATATATATATATATATATATATATATATATATATATATATATTTAGATAGGATATATACTAAATTTAAATCTGAGTTCTTGCACTGCGAGGATTATTCCGTTATGTATAGGACACATACAAAAGTCATGTCCAAAAATAGAAATTATAACTTACAGGACAATGTCGATTGTCGACCTCTATTATATGGTATACTGGTAGTTTTTATGATTTGTTAAAAAAAAAAAATTAGAAAATCATAAAAATCTCTAAAAATATATGTCTAGCGCAAGAATTCATCCATCCAATTTTACTAGTTCTTTTTTTTTTTCTTTTTTCGGATGTCCAATTTTACCAGTCATATTTCTTAAAAAAAAAAATATTTTACACTCATAATTTACAACCCACTTTATTTTTATACACAATATATCATTTTTTTTTAATTTCCTGACAAATCAAATAGGCCTAATAAAATTGAACGGAGGTAATATTACATATATAAGTCATGTGTTGTCTTATTTTGATTAGACAAAATATTGCCACGGTATAATTTTGAAATATGCAATAATCTAACATATGTTTTATTCAATTTTATTTGAAACATATCATATATAGTAAAATTAATATGTATATAAAAGAAAGTAAAAATTAGCAGAAATTTATGTGAGACCATCTCATGATATGAAACAATATAAATTAACATCCACCCCTATTCAAGTGTTAATGCGGTGTACTCAATTTATACCCATCCAAAAAGTTTTTACAAGACCAACTCGAAAAAGTATGTTTATAATATATGATTGAAGCATGTTATGCGTTTATTTCAAACAATAATTTTCAAGATTTTGTGGGGGTAGGATAGGATACAAGATAAGGAAAGACAAATGCAATAGACAAACACATCCGACCCACTTGTGCATCGAGTCGGCCAAAGTGGAGATTTTCATTCCTCATGTTAAAATTCAATAGTCTCATTTGAGATAACTCAAATTTTGAATTCTTTTAAATTAAATACTTAAATAGATGACATTTGTAATTAGTTTGTCCTAGTTTACTTCATTTAATATTTGAAAATTTTGCTTTTGGAAAAGTTACAAACATAATATATGAACATTATGCGAATTTCATGGAGAAGTGGTCGAGTAATGGGGTTGTATTATTATTATTATTATTGAGGATGAGAACCTTTAATTTTAGATATTAAGATAAATACCATCTTTTCCATAAGATATTTTACAAATCTATTAAGATTGTGAATAACGAATAAGAATAACGTTGACAATAAGTATCTCATGAATCCATTTTTCTGTAAAATAACAATATGTCAAAATTTGAAATTTAAAAAATTCAGACAAACATTTAATTCCGAATAGTGACATAATAATCTCTATCTTAATTAAAAAAATTATTGCATGTATCTACCTTTCTCATTAATTAACCATTTGCATGGCTTTCTTTATTCAATACTACTATCAAATAAATTCCATCCAAAAAAAATCCAAAACAAGTATTGCTATATAGGGCTCTTGATTCAATGGGATAGGATTCTCTATTTTAATCTTGTGTTCCATTCCTTTAATACACCTCATGTCTTGATGGATCAATAATATCATTTAATACACGTCACAAGGTAAAACACTAAAATTCGATAGAGAATCTGTTACTCAAATTCAACACCAACTTAAATAATAAAAATAAATATAGGCTTTTAAAGTCATACAATTAACTATTATTTCTATAAAACTATATTGATATGTTTGACGCAACTAGAATCAGCTGTAATCAAGACCAGCGCGAATACAATCTTATTAAATATGTAGTCAAAATTAGTTTGCAAAGCATAGCTAGGGAGAAGATACATATAATTAAATAATGTAAGGGTCAAGTGACACAATATTATAGCCTTAGCCTTAGCCTTATCAAAGAGCCAAAGAATCCATTATTTAATTATAACCCAAGATCCTTAGTATTATTTAAATAAATAAAATCAAGTAAAATATTAAAGAAGGTTCATTGCTTCTTTCTGAAATTCAAAAAATCAACCTAGGGAAAATCTCAAGATCAATAATTCTGAATCAAATCTGCAGATTTTTTCCAATCTGCTCATATCTCTTGAATATTTGCATGTTTTTGTTCAAACCCCTCTTCATATATTTCACACCCTTCATCACAATTTTCACATTCTCTTACATTCTTCTCTCACTAAATTATTATTATTATTATTATTATATTTGTTGAGAAAATGAGCACATTAGCAACAGAAACTCAGTTCCATGTTTTGGCCGTTGATGATAGCATCATTGATAGAAAATTGATAGAGAGGCTTCTCAAGACATCTTCTTATCAAGGTGAGTTGCATAAAATTAAATATTTTCAACATTTTTAATTAATTTATTAATTTAGTCTAATTTTTTTTTTTTATAATTAATTTGCAGTTACTGCCTTGGACTCTGGGGTCAAGGCTCTAGAGTTTCTGGGATTGCTTGATCAAGAAAATGAAAATTCAAACAAGAATGATCATCATGTATGTATTTTAATTTTAATCATTTGATTAATTAATTGGGTGTTAAAATTCATTTTAGTCCAATGTTGATGCGTGAATTAATTATCAGTATTTTTTGTCACATAGGAATTTTAGAATTCCTACGGCCTAACAAATTCTCGGTTGAGACCAAAATCGGAGGAAAAAATAGTACTTCTTTCACCAAACTTGTTTCCACTTTTCTTTTTGCCTGTCAACAAAACTTGTTTTTATACCCTTTTTTGGAAATAAACCACACTCACATTCAATTATTTTATTTATAAATGCACCCCAATACCCAATAATATCTTTACTCCATCTATATTTTCAATAAAATATTAGTTTTTATAAAATATTAGGTTAATGAACAGAGGAATTACCACTTTTAATCATGGTACCTAAAATATTTTTGAAAAATTTGCATGAGACTAGTCTTGCAAATTACTCAATTTCTTAATTAATCATTATTGCTCCAATTTTTGTTATTAATATTTTAATCATATATTCTGCAGAAAGTAGAGGTGAATTTGATCATCACAGATTATAGCATGCCATCAATCACCGGCTACGATCTTCTAAGAAAGATCAAGGTACTTAATTATTCAAATTCTACATCCATTCTATTGACACAATTTTTATTTTATTTTGTGTAATTAATGAGAATTATTAATTGATTTTCCAGGGATCAACATCATTTAAGGATATCCCAGTTGTAATAATGTCATCAGAAAATGTTCCATCAAGAATCAATAGCTGCTTAGAGCATGGGGCAGAAGAGTTCTTTTTGAAACCAGTTAGACAATCTGATGTCAATAAACTTAGGCCTCATTTGATCAGAGGAAAAAGTATTAACAAGAGAAAGCCCGAGGAAGAACGTCTCTCACCAGATAGGACAAGAACGAGGTTCAATAATTCAAATTTAGTGCATTAATTCTTATAATACTTAAAATTTTGAATTTGAGTTTAAGCTAATTAATTGCTCCTTTTATTTAGACTTACAAAAAAGTTTAGGTTGGTGAAACTATATTGTAGATTAAATTCTTCTATGGGAAAAAGTATAGTATTAGAAAAGAGATATTCACGGTCTTATTTTTTTTTTCAATTAATGTTTGACCATTTATTTTGTAATATTTCATTAATTTTCGTTTTATTACATTTAGGGTTAATTTGTATAAAATTAATACTTAACTATTTAGAAAATTTAATATTTCCTCCATCCAAAAAGATAATATATACTTTTTTTTTTTTATTTGTCGCATAAAAAATTTGTATGCCTAAAAGTGAGTACTTCTATGTTACAAAATCTTGCTCCATATTATAAACACTATGCACTTTTTTTTTAACAAACTTTAATATTTCACATTAAAGAATCTACTTTCTTTTTGCTTTTCAATATAGCATCACATTTATGCTCAACAAGAAAAAAAAATTAGCCCTTTAAATTAAAGTGGTTTTAAGGTGACATGTAATTGGAATGTTCGACATAGTAAAAGTACAATGAGAATGAAGTAAATAATTAGGTATAATATAATTACCAAGTTAAATTAATGTTTGGATAAACTTATTTTAAAGCACCAAAACACGCTAATCCACTTTCCCTTTATTTAATTTTTAATTACTCTAGGATGATGAAGATGACGGTGGAATTTTGTACCTAAATTAAACTACCAAAAAATTATATTATATTATATTATTAAAATAGAGTGAAACAAATCTCAACACAATCTCAATTATGGTGGATGTTTTTGGTCACATCTCAGCACCAACCTGTCACGATTTTTATATTCTTGGGTTTGACATTTTATGGCTTCAGAAATATGCATCACGTCGATGTCAAAGATCTGCACTTGACAATATTTGAGAAAGCTTATTTAAAAGATTTTATATGTTCCATAGTTTAAAAATATTTGACAAAGCTTATTAAGAAGATTTTATAAATATTTCTGTATTTTAAAAGCTTTTTCAGAAGAATTTATATATTCTAGATTTTAAAATAATATTTGATGCCAGTAAGTTTTAGATATTATGATAAACGAATATGCTATATATGACTACTGATTCAGGTTCTCGCTCAAGAATTCAAACCACCTCCACAAAGGGATTTCATCAACTCATTGTAATTGTATCTATTTCAAGAATATATATATTGGTAAAACAATTATAGAGACAATTTACGAGACAAAATCTATTTACTATTCAATATTAATATTAATATTAATATTAATTAGGAGTAATTGTTGTATTCAAGTGCATACCACATATTTAAATTTAAAACTTGTGCAATATTAGATGATTCGTGGACTTATGATGATGTCCAGACGAATCATGTTGCTTCTGGTTATATTTCACTAAAAAGAGTGATACATACATTTTAAGTGTCCTGATGCTGTGATACGTGAATTTGTTAAAACGTGACGTCAAACTTTAATTAAAGAGTATTTCTAGTGTTTACTTGAGTGCATGGTATGCACTAAAATTTTGAAAAAAATATCCCAAACAGAAATCAACAATACCCCAAGAAGTAATCAGTAATAACCCAAAAAATAATCAATAATACCCCAACTACAAAAAAAACACACCATTTCGGTGTTTGTATGTATTTTGAAAAAAAAAATCAAAATTGAATTTAAAATCCAAGTGTATGCTATGCATTTGAGTGCGTATTTAAATTTGTGTTAATTAAAAGGTTGCACTCGCTTTAACTTATATGTGTCAGTTAATGTAGCAAAATAATATTTGTTTATATAAACAATCCCAAAGTAGGTTTTGTTACTTTCTTCATTTGAACAATGTCACATGTGTGTATTAAAACATAACACTATCTTTAACTGAAACATATTAGCTAATGTAATCCTTTTTATTTTAGTTTATATAAATAATCACAAAGTAGTTTTATTGTCTTCTCACTTGAACATTGTGTATAATTGAAACATGTGAGTATTGTTAACTGAAACATGATATTATATTCAACTAAAATGTGATACCAACTTTTATAAAATGATCGATTCTCTTCTCCTTCACTAAATTGAAATAGTATGATCACCTACATTCTTCTCCTTTCCTCGTTAATTTCAACTTTAATTTGTTAATTTATTCTTCAATCCAACGATTATCAGTGTTTTTTTTTTCTTTAGTTAGCGCATTATCCTTTTCGCCATTTTGATGCCCTAATTTCGGTATTAATCTTCTCCCTTCCTCGTTGGTTTCAACTTTAATTCATTAATTTGTTTTTCAATCAAATGATTAATGTTTTTTCTTCGTTAGTTAGCGTATTATCCTTTTGCCCATTTTCAATGCCCTAATTTTGGTATTAATTGGGTCATGAAAAAAATGGCAAAAACAAATAATCGAAATTTGAACCGTGTGACTATCATTTGAGTAAGTCTCGTATTCACTTGGTGCATAGTGCACTCATTCAACAATTGAGGTTGTTTATACTAAAAAAATATAGATCGATTAAACTAAAAAATGTGAGTTTACACTTAAGTTTAATCAACCCATACTTTCCTATATAAATAGTCTTAAATGTTGAGTGGATCCACCGTGCACCGGGTGCATATGAGACATTGACTTACCATTTACCACTAGTGCAACTTTCGTTACAATTCATGATTCTAATATATAAGGGTAATAAGGCGCGACCCTAATACTTAAACGGATTGCTCTTATGTCCAATTGCACCGTACATTCGGTGCACAAAAAAGTTACTTTGAAAAGTTTTTCTAATTCTACTTATATTTTACTCATGCAATAAATGACATAAATTTTACTCCATAATAATAACTGTTCATTTAATTGCTAGTTTCTAAGTCTAAATATGTTAATTGAAGTATGTCATTCATTTGAGAAAAAAAAAAGGGTTGATACTCTTAACAAGAATTCATTGAAAAAAAAGTCTTATCTCAACAAATGAATTGAATAATTAATAATTAATGTTATGCAATGAGAAGGGGAGGGAGAATAAAAGGATGGAAGTTATATGATGATGCACAAGTAAAGAAGCACTTCCAAATCCATGATTAGATCATTGATCTCATGAGTCATTTGCATGTTATCTTATAATGATATGAAGCCTAAGAGAAACAACTAATATTAATTGTAATTGTAACCTTAGGCTTGCCAAAGAGCCACAGAATCAATTATATAATTTTTTTATCCAAGATCCTGAGTCCTGTTTACATAAATTAAATCCAAAAAAGCAAGTAAAATACTAAACAAAGTTGATTGCTTCATACATAATTAAAAATCAAAATCCTCAAGATATGATCTGTTGGGATTTCTGACCCACATAATCTATTCATATCTTTGAGCATCTCCCATTTCAAACCCCTTCATATATTCCACCATTCTCCCATTCTCTCACATCCTTCTCTCTCTCTAAACCAAACCTCAATTCTTCTTGTTTTTCTCTCACATCTTTTCTCTCTCTAAAAATCAATATGGCAATTGGTGAAACTCAATTCCATGTTTTGGCAGTTGATGATAGCATCATTGACAGAAAGCTGATCGAGAGGCTCCTAACTAAGACTTCTTATCAAGGTAAATTTTGCTAAAAAAAAAAAATCATTTTTCCCCAATTTTTTTTACCTAATTAATTAAATTTTATTTATGCTAATTTCTGGTGCTATTTATCATGTTCAGTCACTGTGGTGGAATCTGCAGTCAAGGCTCTAGAATTCCTGGGATTGCTAGACGATGATCAAGATACAGAGGATAACATTCATGTATGATTATTTTTAATTTAATATTTATTATTTTATCAATTATTCAATACATTTTTAATTAATTAATTAGTATAATTTCCAATTACTAATATTTATTTTAATTTGCAGAAAGTAGAAGTGAATATGATCATCACAGATTATAGCATGCCAGCAATCACCGGCTACGATCTCCTAAGAAAGATCAAGGTACTTAATTGTTCAAATTCATTTTCTTGACAATTTTTATTTTTTATTTTTCAGTGACTAACAAGAAATTGTTAATTAATTTTCAGGAATCAAGATTATTTAAGGACATCCCAGTTGTAATAATGTCATCAGAAAATGTTCCATCAAGAATCAATAGCTGTTTAGAGCATGGAGCTGAAGAGTTTTTCTTAAAGCCAGTCCAACAATCTGATGTCAATAAACTTAGGCCTCATTTAATTAAAGGAAAAAATAGACAAAATAATATTAATAAGAGAAAGTGTGAAGAAGAATGTCTCTCATCTGAACGGACAAGAAGAAGATTTAATGATTTAGAATTAGTTCTATGATTTTTTAATTAAATTTTTTATATTTTGAGTTTTAATTTTTTTGTAATACAAATGTTATTAGGTTGGTAGAACTAACTACACTAGCCAAAGTCAATTTTGTTTTTGCTTTGTCACATATATGTGCTTTTTGTCATTTAAGGTGAATTCCATGGAAATGAGGTTATAACATTTTTTCGGAAGATTTAATCAGTTCAAAATTATAAAACAGATTAAAACTAAAAGTATAAGGTAAATTTTAATAGGGATTTTTAATGCAATAAGTACAGGTAGTTAAAATTTGTTAAATATATAATCAGGATGAAATCATTATAAGATCATAAATGTTTTGGCAAAACAATTATAAGATTATAAATATATATATACAATTTATTTTTTTGAAATATAGAAGATAATTGATGAAGGGAAGAGAAGAGGTTCTACTTTACCTAAACCATCAAAATTTGATGAAATTAGTTTATGATAAATTTATCATACAATTATTTTAAAATATCAAATATTTAATTAAGAATATTAAAAATTTCATCAAAATTATTAAAAACAATTATTTTCATATAAAATCATACTCCCAAAATTTTTAGATAAAAAAGTGAAGCAAATCTCAACACAATCTCTATTATTGATATAAATAGAAAAGTGAAGCAAATCTCAACACAATCTCTATTATTGATATGGACATACGGTGGAGATTTCTTATGAATTTCATTGATTTTTAAATGATTAAAGAATCAACGACCCTTTTTTCCATGACCTCCCTTAATCACTTTGGTTGATTTATCACCCACTCTTATAGAATGGTGTGACATTTATTGTTACATTAAATAAATCTGAATAGTTTTAATGTATATTTAAATGTATGATATGCACTTGATTTTTTTTTTTTTTTTAAATTTGTTTCAAACCAAAATTATTAATACTTTAAATGATAATTGGAAATATCGTAAGAAGTGATCAGTAATATCCCAACGTGTTAATGTGTGTTCTAGAATTTATGAATAAATTTATGTCACATGCACATTTTATCAAAATAATAAGCACCATAACATAACTATTTAGCCAATTTAAAAATGACAAAAAGTTGGCGAGCTTTAGAAAATTTTATATTTTAGTTTAAGAAAACAAATTCCTTCAAATGGTATAATCTCAAAATTCAATATTCCACATTAAATATCTCTTTAAACAAAAATGTGATTGAAAAAGAATTAATTTTTTTTAGACCTATCGTAAACTATTTTCTTTACAATTTTTTTTTTTTGAAATTTATTACCATATTAACAATTTTTGTTTTTTACTGATCCTGAAGGGAACGAATCCCCTGCTGCTGGCTGCTGGGGTTTGAAGCTTTAATTAAAAATAAAATAAAAAAGGTAATTGGGCCAAAAAATAATAATAATAATAACCGTAAAAAGTAATACTCCCTCCGTTCCAGTTTTATTTTCCCATTTTCCAAAAAGGTCCGTTCCAATTTTATTTTTCCATCACTAAAATGGAAACTATTTTATTCATTTAAATAATACTTTATTCACCATTCATCATTCTCAATACTACTTTATTTACCATTCATCATTCTCAATACTACTTTATTAATTTAAATATTAAAATTCAACCCTCGCATTAAACTCTGCGCACTATCAAACAGGAAAACAAAATTGGGACGGAGGGAGTATTTTTTCTAAATAGATATCAGACGGCACATTTTAATATCCCGATCCTGAATTGATGATGATTGATTAATTTCCAAAATCACACATCCCTTTTCCACTATATATAATACTACAGTAAATAGTGACATTTAACCATAGGAAAATTTCAGCTGCTGCCAAGATGATGGAAGGACAGGCACTTGCTCGATTTATCTTCGGCCTCATTGGTTTGTTTACAGATCTTCATGTTTTTAATACATGGTCTTTGCATTTTTATATTTTGGTGCTAGGTATAATTTTTCATCAACAATCACTGTTTCCCTAACCAGACCGGACGGTTAAATCGAAACGGGTAACGGAACCGGTCCGATCACACTAGTGTAACCGTTTGTACGGTTGAATAGGTAAAAACCGGCGGAACCGGTCCTTAGGCGTAACATTTGTGAAATTTATTTGAGAATTGAGGCAATGGAGGAAACGAAACGGGGGAGGATCCGCTCGTGCGAAGAGCATGGGCTTTACTAAATTGTTGTTGGATATAAGAAGACTGGCTAGGAGCTTGATGTAATTAAATCATTTAAGAGTTTTGTTAATAATATATGAGTATTCTGAATATCAGATTATTGACATATTTATTAAAATATAATTGCATATTGTTTTTATTTTATAATGTAGCACATAAAATATTAAATAAAAATATGTAAATGTCGTTTTAACGTTGGACCGTCGGTCCGACCGGTGTCCAATTTGGTCTAAGTAGCTGATCCAGTTATGAAAACACTGGTTTAACACGTGAATACTTATTCTGACAAATCAATTGTTATTATTTCGTTACCAGTTTAATTTTTCTTTTTTTTTTCTCTAAAATTTTCAGGTAATGTAATTGCATTGGTGCGGTACATATCCCCAGTGTATTCTCTCACCCTCTTTAAATATAATCAATTTCATGTATAACACTGACTCATATATTATTTTTGTCCTTTTAGATGATATTGAAGTGTATTTGCATATGTATGTAGGCCATATTATTGGAGAATAATGAAGAAGAAAAGCACAGAGGATTTTCACCCATACCCTTATCTTGCCACTATGATGAACTCTTTGGTGTGGATATTTTATGGATTACCCATAGTTCATCCTGATAACACTTTATTGGTCATAAACGACTCCATTGGCGCCTTCACTCAAATGGTTTACCTCACCATTTTCTTCATTTACTCACACAAGTACAGGGTAAAGATAAAACCCTCTTTATCAAAATTCATCAACTATTAATAAATATATGTGGCATAGGTGCAAAATGACACAATCTAGTGGTTTAAGTGCAAAATTATTTATAGTTTGGTGGGGTTAGTGCAATTAGGTCTTAAATATATTCTCATATAAATATTGGTTAATTGCATAAATCTCTAATTAATTTACTTGATCATATGAAATTTAATATTCTTTTGTAATTGTTGATCAGGGGACTATAATTATTTTTTTGTTGGCTGAGGCTGTGGTGCTTGCAATTACGGTGGCTATCACACTCCTATGTTTCCACACAATTGAGAAAAGGTCTATGTTTGTGGGGATTTTGTCTAATATAATTGGAATAATTATGTATGCCTCACCTCTCTCCATCCTTGTAAGTGTCTTCCTAATAATATCATTCGAAACCAATTCTATGATTTCGATCTCTTTCAATTTTTATTAAAATTAAAGAAGATAATTTCCTGCTTATTTGTTTAAATATAATTGAATCATCTTAACTCGTTAACAATAACACAGAATCAAATTTGGAAGACAAAGAGCGTTGAGTTCCTACCGTTTTGGCTCTGTCTTGCTGGTTTCTTCAATGGAATTTCGTGGACTATTTATGCTGCTTTGAAGTCTTTTGATCCTTATATTGCTGTTAGTCCATTCTCTATTTTATATATATATATATATATATATATATATAATTAGTTGATTGCTGCTCTTAATAGAAATAAATTACTCCCTCCGTTACGTTCTAACTATGCTTTTGATTTTTTTACACAGAATAAAAATATATTTAATTTTTAGTAATTATTTGTATAAAATGACTACTATACCCTCTCACATGTTATTAATAAGTTATTTATGATCATCTATCAAAATATTTAAAAAATGGTATATTTCTTAGAAAATCAAAAGAAACAAATATTTTGGAACTAATTTATTTTCTTTTTTCTAAAATAACATTTAATTGAAATGGAGGTAATCAATGATACAATTTTTTTCGTTTTTTGACAAGCTAAAATTTTTTCTTGCTAATATTTTGTGCAGGTTGGTAGTGGAATTGGGACTTTCTTGAGCTTCATCCAACTTTATGTGTACTTCTATTACAAGCCCAAATCTCGAGCAAGTTGAGTTTTTGGGGTTCCTAGAATCGACATGACAAATAAGGCCCACATTGCTCATGTATTTTGAATAGATGTGGAATTAGGCATATGCACCCTAACATTTATAAATTGATGTGGGCATATATGATTATTTGCGCATATATATAGATATCAAAATTTATAACAAAAACGAAAAAAGAAGAAGCATCGTAGTTTCCAGCAAGAGTGTTGTATGAGCATGATATGGTCAACATGAATATCCCTGGCCTCTTCAAACAAATCAACCACTTCATTTTAGAATTCGACAGTACAAGGCGGCAAGGATTACAAAATTGAGACTAGGCTTCTTTCCGTGGACGAAAGGGCCAACTCGAGGGCCTTTTGGGGAATTGCATGCTTGCTTGATCCTCACACCGTTTTGCCCTTTAGTGGTCCCCTCTTCTCCATTTTCATAGAGGAATTTTGCTTCTTTGTCTCCAAATCTCCACCAAAGCTCAAAATCAATGTGCAATTCGCCTCGATGGGGATTGGTCGGACGATTGATGTGTAGTCTCCTCGGGGCTCATTGTGCTTATGGGATGACTATGTCTGCTTAATGCCTTTCATTCAAAATCTCTTTACCAAGGATGTAACCTTCCTCTTCTATGCGATCCATTCATAATGTACTCGATCGGGCGTTGTTGTTAAATTAATGGGATAATCGATTCTTTTTTCCTCTCAAAATATGATCAATAATCACAATTGCACCCCATTATTAACATTGCAGCTTCGTTCAAGTTTTTATTTTTTAAATTTTATTTTATAGTAAAATTGATTAATATAAGATATAATTATGTTTCAAAATTCTAATCAACTCGTGGTTTGAATGCACAATATTTATTGATGAAATGTAAACGACTGCATAGACCATAAGGTCATCAATTCCAGTTACTGAGATAGGTTGAGAAATTTTTTCTTTGAAAAAAGATATATTATATATTTAAAATCATAATTTGTTGTGACTATTTTGTGAAAATAAATGATACTGTCTAAAAATACAAATTTGTTGTGTTGTAATTGTGCACTATTTTTATTTTTTGTTACAATCTATAAATGCACTTAAATTGCATAATGCAAAGACAACTTAGTAATAATAGCTAGTAATAAGCACTCTGGTGCTTTGCACGGAAGTCGTGTTCGCCACTAATTTATTACAACATATACATGAATAAACAAACAAATTTTTTATTTTCAACACAGATTTATTTTTATTCAAATGATTTCATATGAACTATTACAATTTATAGTCAGTTACAATATAGTACTCTCTCCGTCTCTTTTTTTAGTTTAACATTTTACCAAAATAAATATTCTTTATAAGATTAACATATTCTATTTTTGGAAATATTTCTTCAAAAAAAATTATATACACTACACTCTCTCTACACTTTTATAACATTTCTCTAAAAAAAAAACTTATATTTTCAATTAAAAGATTTACAATAAAATATTATATTATAAAACATTTGACATCCCTTAAATGTTATACTTAAATGGAAACAAAGAATGAAAACGTAATGATCATAACTTTATAAATATAAAACTTAAACATCATTAACATTATGTTAATAATATTTTAATTAAAGAAATAAGATAAAAACATGGTATTGGGAGAATTGTGTGGGAATATAAAAAGAAAATCGTAATTAAAATATAAGTTGAGGTAGATAATTTAAAAAATATAGTTGTATAATAAATAATATGTTGATGTAATAATTAATGTTGAAAGAATTAATTTGAAATTTGACATAAACATGATAATAAACTTAATGAAATAATAATGCGAAAACTATATTTATATGAAATACAAAATAAATGTATTTAAAAAATGATGATAATAATAATAAGAGTATTTGGGACTGACTTGAACGCAAAATACTAGTTATACTGGTAGTTACCCCATAAGAGTATGAGATCACAGTAGTATGGGCAAGTATAGGGACCAAGTAGTATCGAACCCAAGGGAAGGTAAGTATGCGAGTAGAGCCATGAAGATCTACGCGTCGTAGTTAATATGAGTGTATGTTTGGGGATTGAAAATTATAATAAACTACTCTATATTCTAATAACTGAATTAAACGGAATAAATAACTAAGTGTATGCAAATATGAGATGGTGATGCTCAGGATAGGAATCCCTACGTATACTAACAGAGTTGGTACAATAACTAAAATAATCGTGATGTGCAAGTAATGATCCTAAGTGTACTAAAACTAGGCAATCAACTTTCCTAATCTAGCACGAGATTGAAAGACTAAAAGCTCAAGAATTAACCCTAATACTTCGTCGTATCAACCTACTTCACTAATCCACTAAACAAGTTATATGGATCGTGCTTAATTATTGAGACCCTTATTTACCTAAGGTGATGCGGTCGTCCTCCCTAGATAAACCGGTAAATGATAAACCCCTTCTAAAACCCTATCGTTAAGCCTAATCGTTATTAAAGAGTGATAAGGTCGTCCTCTCTCTAACAATTTTCGTACTCAATTCCAAGATAAGTTTAGGGTTTATTTTAAGAATTCAATTAATTAAGAGAATCAAAACTAAACATCATGAGTTATCCTAATTACGTACCAACGTCCTACTTCTACGAGTTCATCATATCCTAAGCATGCAAGGGTTCTAGCCTAACATGGTGGTTTGAATAATAAAAGCAATCACAAGAACAATAAACATAGGCATAATTGAATTAACTAATAAAATTAAGAACATAAACGAAAGAACAAATTAAAGTCTCCAAAGAAATCTATATATAAATCTGAAAAACTAGGGTTTATCGTCTCAAAGAGTAAAGAAAGAAAGAATTAATCTAATAGGTTCAAAAGAAATACTAAAACTAAGAATTCGTAAATTAAAACCTCGATTACAACGTATAAAACTCTTCCAATCTATCTCCAAAGCTTTCTCCTCGCTCAAAGTATGTAAAAATATATGTTGGTATGTGTTGATATGCTTGAAAAAGGGTATAAATAGGCTTGGAATCGAATTTGAGCGTTCATGGGCCGAAATTCACGTTTGCTCGAGTATAGCTCGAGTATATAGTACTCGACCTGCTTCAGCTCGAGTACCATACTCGAGTGGTCGAGTACTTAGTACTCGAGTGACTCTGCTCGACACTACAAAAAAACCTTTGTTAGACGAGGGAATCTAAATAGGGAAAACAAACCCTCAATATTAAAGAGGGTTTACACGAGGGTTTGTAATGCATGAGGGAATTCACGAGGGGAATATTTTTCTCGTCCATCACGAGGGAATTGACGACCAAAATGTGGGGCCACCTGCACCAGACGAGGGAATGGACGAGGGATTAACCCTCTGCAACTTCACGAGGGACTAAACCCTCAACAACTTCCTAACGCAGCAACTCACGAGGGAAATTCCCTCTTCCCAGCATTGGATACCCTTCACGAGGGTTTCATTTCCCTCGACAATTTTGCAGCATTTTTTGCAGCTTTATTTTGAATGCATGCAACGTGGGGCCCGTCCGGAATCTAGTAGATGACGAGGGATTTTCCCTCTTCTAGACCCTCGCCTAAAGTGCCATAATACCCAAGCTACATTTTTAGAAGGCAGTGAGGCATTCGAGAGAGAGAGAGAGGAGAGGAGAGGAGAAGAAAAGAGAGGAGAAGAAAGGAAAGAAGCTCCGGCCGCCGTCTACCACCGCCGACGACGAGAAATACTTGTTGAACTTTACTACACACATTCACAAAAACGTTTATACGGTAAGTTTTTTCATTTTAATCGGTTAAATTAACAGTTATTGCATATTAATCTCTCATATATGTATATTTTCATGATATATATGTATATATAGTATGTTTGTACTCAAATATGTATAATATAGATTATATAATATGCATGCAGCATGTAGGGGTTTAGTTATATATATAATTAATTAATTAATTAATTGTGTTAATTTATTAGTATTAGTTGCTAATTATATATGCATGCATAAAGTATATATTTAATTTGTTGATGAGTAGTAACTAATTATTTATGCAACTATTATAAATAAATAATTATTAGAATTTAATTTTATATATATATATATAGTTGTTAATTAATTTCTTAAGATATGTGCATATATATATATATATATATATATTTAATTAGCTAATTATATTATATATATAGATATACATGTTGAAGTTGAAGGAGGGGTACTTATTGATATTGTTTGTTGTAGAATATGTGCGTTCCGACTTGATTAATTATAATTAAGTCGGAAATGGATGCACGTAGGAATTTTGATTAACTGGGAATATGAAAAAACAAAACGAAACTCTGCCGAAATTTTTAGAAAATATTAATTAATTAATTAATTATAATGTAATAATAACTTAATAGGAGAATACAAATGATTAATTGTAGGGTTTAATTCATTAATATGAAACAGATTGATATGGACTACTCAAGCCGTTTACATTGGATGTATGGTCCAAGATCGATTAATGGCATGTTAGCTCCTGAATTTATTAGTGGACTCGATTCATTCATAGACTTCGCCACTAGTAACCCAAATTGGATGAATCGAGGAAAGATTAGGTGTCCTTGTAATAAATTTAGATGCAGGAACAAAACTTTTCAGTACCCCGATGATGTGAAAGCTCATTTGTATAGAAATGGTTTTATGCCAAATTATTACAATTGGGTTTTTCATGGTGAGGAAAATTGGGGTCAAATTCCGCATCAATACAATAATCAGGCGTCGTCTTCTTACGGACCGGTTGATGAGACCGCAGGATCTAGCTCGTACCACGATATGATCACGGACTTAACTTCCGGGCCCCACTTTGGAAATGTGGATAACGAGTCGACTGTTGAGGAACCCCCTAATCAGTATGCTGCACAGTTTTATGATATGCTTCGTGCAGCGGATCGGGATTTGTATCCTGGGTGCGAATCACACTCGCAACTGTCATTCAATGCCCGTATACTGAACATTAAAACTGAAAACAGACTATCTGAAAGGGGTTATAATCAAATTGTTGACTTGGTTCGTGAGATATGTCCTCCGGATAATTTGGTGCCCAGAAAGTTTTCCGATAGCAAACAGTTGATGGGTGAGATGGGGCTTCCTGTGGAGAGGATCGATTGTTGTGCGGGGAATTGTATGTTATATTGGGGTGCAGACAGCGATCTTGAATATTGTAAGTTTTGCGGTCGGCCACGGTTCAAACCCGCTAGACGCGATGTGAATGGTCGACTGAAAAAGAAGAGCCCTTTCAAGGAGATGTTCTACTTTCCCATCATCCCTAGACTGCAAAGATTGTATCAGTCCAATGCAACTGCGAAGGATATGACATGGCATGCAAGTTGCTCTAATAATGATCAGTCCGGTGTTATGCGTCACCCTGCAGACTCGCAGGCTTGGAAACACTTGGACCAGTCGTATCCTGAATTTGCATCAGAAATTCGGAACGTGAGGTTGGGCTTGAGCACCGACGGTTTTCAGCCGTTTGGGCAGTCGGGGAAATAATACTCCTCATGGCCGGTGATACTGACGCCGTACAATCTACCACCATGGATGTGCATGAAGGATCAATTCATGTTTCTTACGGTTCTGGTGCCTGGTCCAAAAAATCCAAAGGATAAATTGGATGTATTTTTACAACCATTGATCCGTGATTTGATGATTTTATGGGAATATGGAGTGGTAACGTACGATATTGCTACAAAGCAAATTTTTTTGATGCGGGCTGCACTAATCTGGACAATAAGTGACTTTCCAGCCTACTCGATGTTGTCTGGATGGAGCACATCTGGAAGGCTTGCTTGTCCATATTGTGCAGAAAACACGGATGCTTTCACTTTGAAGCTCAGTCGAAAGCAGTCGTGGTTTGACAACCATCGTAAGTTCTTACCCAGATATCATCCGTATCGAAGGAACAAGACTGTATTCAGAAAGAACAAAACAGTTGATGATGATCCACCGCCCATCCGTACAGGTGTTTCGATCCTTGAGGAAATTAATTGGATTGGATTTATGAAAGTTACGGAAGAGGGTGCTGGTGCTCACAACAAAGTTCTAGATGGGGGTTGGAAGAAGAAGAGCATTTTCTGGGATTTACCGTACTGGAGTACCCTGTTGATCCGATACAATTTGGATGTGATGCACATCGAAAAAAATGTGTTTGACAATCTCTTCTACACGGTGATGAATGTGGAAGGGAAAACGAAGGACACAAATAAATCTAGGGATGAGCTCAATGAATACTGTCGTCGACCCTCGTTACAGAAATGTCCACATACGGGAAAGTACCCCAAAGCTGCTTATTCACTTGATAAGAGACAGAGAGATATTGTTTGCAAGTGGGTAGATGAGTTGAAATTCCTTGATGATTATGTGTCCAACATGTCTCGTTGTGTAGACTGGAGCAAATTGAAGATGTTTGGGATGAAGAGTCATGATTGTAACGTGTTTATGCAGAGACTGCTTCCAATTGCTTTCCGTGAATTACTGCCGGCCAATATTTGGAAAGCTATCACTGAAATTAGTTTGTTTTTCAAGGAGTTAACATCTAGGACTATTACAGTGGAAAACATGACTCGCTTGGACCATGATATCCCAAACATCTTGTGCAAGTTGGAACGAATATTTCCACCCAGCTTCTTTAATTCAATGGAGCATCTACCTGTCCATCTTGCATATGAGGCAAAGATCGCTGGTCCAGTACAATACAGATGGATGTACCCATTTGAGAGGTAATCTATTAATTTACCTGTTTATTTTTAATATATAATCTCGTTTGGGAATTATAGTAGCTCATCCGTGGACCTTGAATTAGGTATCTTCACAATTTAAAGTTAAGTGTGGGTAACAAGGCACATGTGGAAGCTTCAATTGCAAATGCTTATTTAACAAAAGAAGCATCAATGTTTTGTTTCCATTATTTTGAGGATCATGTACTGACGAGGCGACATAATGTACCTCGCAATTTTACTGGTCGTGGAGTACCCGAAGCAGTGGAAGGTAATCTTTCGATATTTGTGCCTCCTGGTACACATCTTGGAAAAAAGGGTAAAAGATGGATTGTAGACTTGGAGAAGCAAGTTGCTCACACGTACGTGTTACTAAATTGCAATGAGGTCCAACCGTATATTGAGTAAGTTAACCTACCTCTTAGTGGAAACTTAACATTTTTGCGATCTTCTAATTTGTGCCAATTGTACGTAGTGTATTTTTCGAGCAACTACTGCTTGTTCAACCGAATCTATCAGGTGCTGAGAAAGACAATGTGCTTCAAATGGAATTTGCATCGTGGTTTGAACAACTTGTAAGTGATATGTATAAGTAACTTTTTATTACTAATGTTTATATATACGCTATGAACTTAATGGAATATATCGTCCTCTCAAATGTACATATAGGTGAGGAGAAATCGTATTCAGGATCAGTTTTTACGTGCTCTCGCTGGCGGTCCTAGCAGTAGTGCCACCACATACCCTGGGTATTACGTTAATGGTTTCAAATTTCACACACGAGATTATGGTGCCTCTAAAGCAACCATGAATAGTGGAGTTTGCATTAGAGGAACAAACTATGATTCCAATGAAAATAATTTCTATGGGATACTCGAGGAAGTAGTGGTTTTGGAATACCCTGGACTTACTGAAAAAGAAGTTGTCCTGTTCAAATGTCAGTGGTTTGATCCTACTGTATCGGGTGGAACAAGAATACATCCTGATTATAAACTCGTGGATATTAATCCAAGAGGTCGATACGGTCGTTATGATCCATTCGTACTAGCAAGTCAAGCTACACAAGTTTACTATTGCAAGTACCCCGGTGCATCTATCCAACCGGGTCGAGAGTGGTGGGCAGTTTGCACAACCAAGGCACGATCCTTAGTGGAAATGGATAGAAAGAGTGAACCAGAGCTTTCTCCATTTCAAGAGGACGATATAGTGTCCCAGATGAATGTGCAAATGGATGATGATCCTGTCGTTTTGGCTGATTTGGACGCTGCACTAATTGAGGTACAAAATGAAGAAGAGGAAGAAGATCAAGAAGATCAAGAAGACGACAATGATGATGAGGATGATGATGACGAGGATGAAGATGATGATCAAGAAGATGAACATGATGATTATGATGACGATGATTGATATTGTTAATTGATTGGACCATTATTTGTTATGTATACATGTTACAATTTTATATTAATTATTGATGTGAGAGATATTTGTTATGTATACATGTTACAATTTTATATTAACTATTGATGTGTTCATTATTTGTTATGTATACATGTTATAATTTTATATTAATTATTAATGTGTTTATTAAATGCTATGTATACAGATGGCTGGAGGTAGAAGTATTTGTAACCTTTTCGGTGGCCGGCGATCGTCCTCCCGTACACCAGAGTCAGACCGTGAACCGGTACAACTCTTTTAGTTGTTATATATAATATCTTATACACATGTTATAACTGTAATTATTAAATACAGATGGAAACGTCTGAAGAAAATACGGGTCGACGTAGGGATTGGAGATCGTCCTCTCAAACCGGAACAGTACCGGTTCCTGATTTGCAGAATCAGGAAGATGATCTAACTCAACACGGTGGAACATCTCCAGAAACGGTTGAGGACGACCCTGAGATTCCAGAAACTGCAGAAGAACTCACCAACCATGCACCTCGTCCTAATGTGCTACGCATCTATACGTATTACAATGTGTATGTTAAATATCACTTAGTCTTTTTTATTTGATTTTATTTGATTTTTTTACATATACGCTTGAAAAATATACAGATTGATGCCCCTCGAATGCTATTTCGAGGTTGATTCGAAATATAATATCCCGTCGAATGGAGATGGGCGGGTTCACATATAAGTTGGTGTCAAAAGAAAGGAAAAATGAATGGTGGGAAACATTCCAGGTATACATTCATTTTGTTAATATTGTGTAGAATTATATGTATGTATATATTTTTACTTAATTAAAATCAATATGATTGTATATATTTTCTTCAGAGGGAGACGTACTGGGATCCTCGGACGGAAAATACTGTGTTCATCAAAGAGTTGTTTATCCGGAGGTCTAGAGAACGATTTTCTGATCTGCTCAGTCTTTGGAAGAGGATCAATAGAAGGGAAGGGAAAATACCTCCTTGGGACATGAGATTCTGGACTGCATTACTTCAGTACTGGCAATTGCCCGAGGTCATTAAAAAAAGCAACCAGTGCAGAGCAAACCGCTTGTCTGCGGCCGGAGGAAGAGGCCCCTCAAAACACAAAGGAGGGGCAAAGGGAGCCGCACAATGGACTCAGGAATACGTAAGTAATTCCTACACTACAACATAGGGAGATTTTAATTACTTGATTACACATATCTTTATTTTTTGGAATACAGGAGAAGAAATATAACCGTCTCCCAACTGAATGGGAAATTGTGCAACATTTCCACAACTGTGGGGAAGGGGAGTACACGTATGGAGGAATTGCTGACATAATTGTAAGTATTTTACATTAACATTATAAATTGAATAGTAAGGTAACACGTTTGTATACTTGAGATGATGTCAAAAAATTTGTATGTCTAGGACTCTGTGGAGGAACGAGTCTCGCAATTACCGCCTCCAGTAGACGATACTGAGCGCTTGAACCGACTGAGTCAAGTGTATGCTGAGACAGTGAGGCCAGGCCACGGAAAAGTTAGGGGCCTCGGTCAAATGAAGACGATGCGTATACAATCTGGCCTAGGCGGGACATCAGCTGGCACACACATTGACGGTTATGATCAAAGAGATGTTGATCGTTTGCTGGCTGAGGAGCACGCGAGATACGAAAGATTGCTGGCCGAGCAACAAAGACAGCAAAACGAATTTGTGCGCCAGGAAGTACACAATCAGATGATGGCATGGTTTCAAGGCCAACAGGGAAACCTACCTAGTGGGTTTTCCCAACCAGCTAGTGCATATCCTCCTTACCCATCTTATCCTTCATATCCTCTCGCCCCTTCCGCATCTGGTTACGCCCCTTATCCTCCCCCTGCCCCTTATCCCTCGGCCGGTCCTTCTACTGGTATTCCTCCTGTTCCTCCTACTGGTTTTCCCACCGCACCTAATCCTCAGGCCTCTCCTGCTCGTCCTCCCGCTTCCGGTCCTTCATCGTCTCGTCGCAATTTCATCTCTCCAACTGGGTTTATAGACCTACTTGAAAGAGGTACATATTCTAGTTACCCCCCGAGGGGTAATTATTTCGGAAATGAAAGAGGTGATGATGATGATGATGATGAGAGTTAGGATGTCATAAATATTTGAACATGTTTTGGAACTATATTTGTTGGTTTGATATTTTACTGTTTATTTGGATTTATATGTCTGGATATTTGAGCATGCGAGTTTGTTATTATCATTATTATTGATTATTAGTTATGAATATTGTTGAATATTAAAATTTTATTGATTTTTAAAAAATATATTCATCAATATAAGTGTATATGTGTATATGTGTACACATATTAGTAATTAGTGAAGAGAATTTAAAAAGTATGTATTTTAAATTTTATTGATTTAAAAAAACGATCAATATATGTGTATATATGGACACATATTAGTAAGTAGTGAAAAATAATTTAAAAAGTATGTATTTTATAATTTTATTGATTTAAAAAAAAACAATCAATATATATATATATATATATATATACACATATTAGTAATTAGTGAAAAAGAATTTAAAAAGCTAAATATAAATGTACACAAATATATAAGTAGTGAAAAAGAATTTATTGATGTATTCATTAAAAATATTTTAATATTATAAATAATAAAAATAATATATATAAGTGATAGTTTAATTTTATATGTAATAATAATTTACATATAAAGTATAACAAACAATTAATATTAATTAGTATGATATTTAAAATATATAACACAAAAATATATGAAATATATATATTACACCCTAAAACATAACAACTAAATTGTCTTGTCCAAGCGGCACGGCAAAACAAGCAAGATCTCTCCATACTTAGAGGTCGCGTGTTCGAAACTTGAGGGGGGCGAATTTCGCACAATTAAAGTTGAGAGTGAGGTTGAAGGGTGGTAGCCTAGCGGATCCGCGGGGGAGGGTTTGTGTTAGAGGTCGTGGGTTCGAAACCCACGAAATTGTATTTTTTTTTCGGAGGAACTAGACGAGGGAAGTACACGAGGGAATTTCCCTCGCCACGTCAGCCGAGGAAAAATTCCCTCGCCAACCGCCGCATGTCACGTCAGAGTTAAAGAGGGTTTTAATTCCCTCGCCCACGTTTCCCGAGGGCTTTAAAGAGGGAAAATTCCCTCGTGCCCCATTCCCGAGGGATTAATTCCCTCGCCCTTCACGAGGGCTTAGCCGAGGGAAATTTTGTCGAGGGATTTTTTCCCTCGTCTCTTCCCACGCGAATTCCCTCGTTAAAACCCTCTCCATTTTTCGAGGGATTCATTTTTCCCTCGTGTACAGATTGGCGATGAGCATTTTGGAGAGGGAATAAATCCCTCTTCAATACCCTCTCTATCTTCAATTCCCTCTCCAAAACCCTCTCCAAAACCCTATTTAAATCTTCTTATTTTTGTAGTGCGAGTACTTTTCGGCAGCAGGACACTTGTTCGTAAAATCTTCATATCTCCTCAACTGGGAGTCCATTTTGGCCGATTCAAAGTTCTACGAACTCCTCTTTTCGCCCTCTATCCATCTATGAAAACCAAATAGACAAATTCATCAATTTATAGAAATGATACTCAATTGACTCCAAACACTCATAAAAACACTCAAAACATGGGCAAATCGGGCACCAAAACATAACAATTTTACGCCTAATCAACCTCCCAAAACTTACCATATTGCTTATCCTCAAGCAATGAAATAATAAGTCAAGTGAAATTGTTAAGAATGAATCAAAGAACCAAACCATGCATGTAATAGAGCTCAAGCTTCAAAGATCGATCACTCACACACAAACTCATCCCCCTCAATCCTACTCATGCATAATCAATAAGAACCACCAAAATCTAACATGGATGTGCTCTCGACGATGTGTTTCACTCCCTCACAAGTGTATATCAATAATAAGGGACTCACTCAATCATTCAATCACACATATCAGCAGCCATAGACATGTAAGCACTCTCAACTTCGATCATACTCTAGAAATCAATGCCGAATCAAAAATGACTTTTCTCAAGGTTGTAATGTAGGCTCTTTGGACAGGTGGGGTTACTATATAGGTTAAGTGACTCAAGTGAATGGAGAATAGAAAAATAAAACTTCGGTACTTTGAATTCAGGAACACACTTCTTCAACGTCTTCACACAATGCACTTCAATTCCTTTACTCTCAATACCTCAAATTTTTTTCAACTCTTTTCACTTTTTTTCACTCACTTCACTCTTTTTTTTTCTTTTCACACATACATATGAGCTCATTTTTCTTTTGTTCATTCTCAAATTCATTGTTCTTTCCCATAACTCAAAATCTCATTACACCTTCTTCTCAAATTCACTCAACCATAAACATTTCTGCATTCTCATCTCAACTCGATCCCTTCTCATTCACAACTTTTCCTATTCTCCACTCAAATTGAGACAAAAAGAGTTTAAGAATTTGGTTA
The DNA here is from genome assembly GCA_947034835.1 of Ballota nigra. Classification (NCBI taxonomy): domain Eukaryota; kingdom Viridiplantae; phylum Streptophyta; class Magnoliopsida; order Lamiales; family Lamiaceae; genus Ballota; species Ballota nigra. Next base: position 104,820,111 of record OX344722.1, read on the forward strand.
AGTTTAAATGTGCTAGCAAATAAAATAGGCTAAGGCTCAAACGGGCTAACAAGGGATAAATGTCATTGGTAGGCTTATTTTGGCTTAAGTGACTCAATAAATCAAAGATGGCCTAATATCACTTTCGGCATATCAAACTAGACACAATCAAGAAGCGAGAGCACCCACAAGTTCTAGCATCCTCTAAGGTGACGATCCACTCACAAACGATGAGATCAATTCATGCATCTTAATCTCACAAAGACTCAAATCTCACAGCTTTCACATCCATGTTAGTCCTAGTGAATCCTCACTCTTATTACACGAGTACTCAAAAGAAAAATTCGCAAGCATACGAGTTCCCTCTCAAATCAACTCTAACTCCCACACTCACACAATTTAGACTCTAACTCAACTCCACAAATCACTAACTCATACTCACACTCAAAGATATCAATCAACAAGCATAAGCGTTGATGGTCCCATTTTAAAAAACCAAAATGGGAATTTAGGAGCAATTTTTTTTAAAACCTTTGCATTACACTCTGAATGAGTTCAGTGAGGGAACACTCAAGTCACTGCATTGCTAAGAGTCAGAGCACTCAAGTCAGTGCAACTGACTTGCGAGCTCAGGCTCTTAACAAGACAGTGACTCGAGAGACTGAACTCTCGAGTGCTTGCTTAAGCCTGTCAGTGAGATTGGTTCTCCCTGACTAAAATACTTAGCTAATTTCTTTTCAACCTTACGAAGTACTCTCAGTGAGCATGCAATACAAGTAATTAGCAAGTGCTTAAACAATAAATAACGCTCAGTTTAACGTGGTTCGGAGACTCAAACTCTTACATTCACGGCCTGATTTAACAGGAAATCCACTAACTGGGATTCTTGTTTTTAACGTGCCAAGGTGCACAGATACACTGGACTCACGCCACTCCCTGGGCTGCCTCTCTTCCCCTCACTACAAACCTAACATTATTCTGAAAGGGTTTAGTTTGGTTTGGTTTTCTCCAACTAGGTGAGGTTTTCCTTTACAATGTGTTAGCCTAAAGCTAAGATTAGGAAAACCTCTCTAAGCTATGAGTTACAAGCTGAACACTAATTTGTGTATATCTATGAACTCTAAAGTTCAGTGTACAAGATGTGAATCGTGCCTCCTTATAACTCCCAATATAATGCACTAAACACTCACACCTTCACAGCTCGTAGGTGTTGATTTTTCTTTCTTCACACACACTTGAAACAAAGCTATGAGCTTGTATTTATAGTGTGGATTCAAATGTAACCATTGGAGGAAATTACATTTGAATCCATACAATTAATGGTTTCAACCACTTTTCTTGGAATGCGGCCTTGTCAGTGTCAGAGTTGCTGCCTTGTGCTGATTGGTCCACGTGGGCTGGATTCAACGGATCTTTGACTCAGTGGGTTGACCAAGACCCACTGACTTTAGGTAGCTTCCTCCTTCACTGACTGATGATCTTCAGTGGACTGAACGTCTTTAGTGTAGTTGTCCTTCAGAGACTGTTTGAAGATCACTCCAAGAAGTTTGTCATAAGGCTGAATGACAAACTTCCCTGACCATAGTAGCCTGACTCCTTCAGGGCCTACTTGGTGCAGCACTGATCCTCTTGATCATGCTCTTCACTGAGTGGTCCACCGGACTTAGCTTAGATCAGCCCGGTTTATACTCAGTGGGACATCCTTCAGGCTTCTCCTCTGATTCAGGTCACTGCATGGCTTCAGTTAGTTCCTCTTGGTGTCATCTTGATATCCTCAGGCTGTGTTGCTGAGTTCCCCCTCGCTGAGTTCCCCCTCAACTGAGTTCTTCTCAACTGACAGTCTATTCTACTGAGAAATGACCTAGCCTGACCTGAAACTAAAGATACAATCCTGACTGCTTTCAAACCTATTACATGTGGTTTTGGAAAATCATCAAAACTAAAATATATCCCAACAAGCGTATTGATAGGCATGAAATATGTAGTAGCACCCAAAGCAATATCAGCTCAATGAGCATCTCAAGGCACAATATATTACCAAACTCAACCCAAAGAGAGGGTGTGCGCCTGTGCAATGTAACCATAAAACATATAAAAACTCCACCCCTACAAACTTCGACCTTGTGAAGCGGTCTAAGTTTGGGGTTGTGGGTTACCTCATCCAAATAATTCAGTTTCTCTCAACAACCCTTGTCTCGATTTCCTCCCTTCAATATCCACTTATTTGGCACTCCTTCACCCTCAAGGCACGCCTACAAAATAAAACTCTCAAGTACGAGGTTAGAACTTACGACTCAAAACAACACCCTAATAACTAAAAACACTCAAAAGCAAATAAAAATGGGTTGCCTCCCACTCAACGCTATTTTTAAGGTCCTCATGCCGGACCGAGCTCAAAGGAGCTTATGGGATATGATACTCAAAATTACCTCCCTTACTCTCATAAGAGTGGTGGTTGAATTCCTTTCCTTGATGCCCCTTCATCATGAGTTCCTTTGCTTCCTTCTCATCCTCAAGTGGTGGGGGTCTCAACTTCTTCTCACCTTTATCTGGAGGAGTCTTACTAAGAAATTTCTTGAGTTTGGACTTTTTCTTCTCAACTCCTCCTTTCTCTTCTCTTTTGGCCACATCTGCCCTTTTTAATTCCGAACTCACTTCCTCCATAGGGTACTTCATGGCCTCGTATAGGGAAATCTTCACCTCTTGATCATCAACTTTCAACGTGATCTTTCCATTCGCCACATCTAACACCATCCCGGCCGGGCTAAGAAAGGCCTTCCCAAGATCAAGGGCACGTGCTCATCTTCCTCCATGTCTAGCACCACAAAATTGACTGGAAAAATGTGATCTCCAACTTTCACGAGGACATCTTCAACCACACCTTGAGGTCGAGTAATAGACCGGTCGGCGAGTTAAAGCGTCATCATTGTTGGCTGAAGTTCTCCACCCTCCAACTTCTTGAATAATGACAAGGGCATAAGATTGATGCTCGCTCCAAGATCGCACAATGCTCCCTTCTTGACTCCATTCCCGACCGATATCACATAAGATCGTGAAACTCCCGAGATCCTTCAACTTCGGGGGAAGCGCTTTGTGCACCAATGCATTCACCTCATAGTTCAACTGCACCAGCTTGGGCTCATCAACTCTCTTCCTCTTAGCTATCAAGTCCTTCAGGAACTTGGCATAATTAGGCATCTGTTCCAAAGCATCATAAAAAGGAATGTTAATATGTAGCTTTTTAAACACATCAAGGAATTTAGCGAATTTCTCATCTAATTTCTTTTTCATAAAATGCTGCGGATATGGGACGGGTATCACAGATTTGGGTACCTCCCATTCGTCTCACTCGGTCTCTTTCACGTGCTTCCTTGCTTCTCTTACCTTTTTTCACTTTGGAACTCTCTCAATCTCCTCAATCTTTTCCTCCTCAAGGTCTTTGCCCTTATGGGACTCATCCATATCACCCTCCTTCTCAACTTCTACCTCAACTGTCTCACCTCCATCTTTCTTATGTTCTCGTCCCTCCGTCTCAACTTCTTCTTGGGGCATCTCCGAGTCAGTAGGCATCTCAGGGCCATCATATTTGGTTCCACTTCTTAGCTGGATCGCCTTACATTGCTCTTTCGGGTTCCCCTCCGGCATAGAAGGATATTTCCCGAGCTCTCTATCCAATAATTTTGCGATCTGGATAATTTGATACTCCATCGAAGTGAACCGCCAATTGTTCTCTTCCTGAATTCTATTCAGCTCCATATCCCTCTTTTGGAGATCTTGATCACGCTGATCATTCTTCTTACTCATCTCATTCACATCATGCTCCAAAGAGGATAGCCTCTTACTACCTTCCTCCACCTTGTGCAGAATGGCACGTAACATCTCATCAGTGGTAGCACCTCCTTCTCCTCCGGGGAGTTTTGAGCCAGGGTCGACATTTGGAGGTATAATTATCCCCGCTCTCGGACTACTGTAGGAGAAATTTTCATTCTTCCTCCATTGATTCTGAGGAGGCTGCTGGCCTCCTTGATACCCCTGAGTATTCCTCCATTGATTCTGAGGAGGCTGTGGACCCGGTGGTACAAACGGTTGACCGTAAGCAGGTCGCCCCTGATAATTTCCACCTTGATAATTATTCTGATTATAATTCGGGCCTCCCATATAGTTGGTCACCTCTTGCTGGCATCCTGGCTGGTCCACTTTCTCACTCACTGCAGTATTCCCTCTATTTAGATTTTGTCCAACCTTTAGATTGCTAATCTTCTCCATCATTGCCATCAACAGCTTTCTAGTACCCTCACTCTCATCCATCTGATAAGCTCGCTGAAACTTTTGTGCCTCATTCCATTGTCCCGCATTCTTGACAATGTTATCAACAATCTCTCTACACTGAGCTGCTCCACAATTCAGGAATGCTCTACTAGCACACGCATCGAGGTGATCTTGACCTGCCTTGCTGGCTCCACTGTAAAAGTAAGCCATGATGTCCCCTTCATTGTACCCTTGCTGCGGGCACTCAATGAGCATATCAGAGTATCTCTTCCAAGCCTGACGTAAGTCCTCTCCTGGCTTCTGCTTGAACGATGAGATCTCTAGCCTTGCTTTGATCGCTCTAGATGGAGGATAGAATCGCCCGAGGAACATACGCTCGAGCTCGGCCCATGTGGTTACACCTCCCCTTGGGAGCGTGTTATCATATCACTCCTTCGCGATTCCAGTTAAAGAGAACTGGAACAACCTGAGCCTCTTGACATCTTCAGGCATGCCATTATGGTTGAAAGTTGAGGCAATCATCAGAAAATTCCTCAAGTGAGTATGAGGATTATCCTTTCCGACCTCCTCCTTGAACTGATTCTCTACTAGCATCTTCAGGATTCCTGGAGAGATAGAAAAGTTGTTTGCCTCTACCGGAGGCAATGCTACTCCATCGTAATACCGTTGTGGCTGTGCCGCAAACCTTCCTCTAATTGTCATACCAGGATCAGCATTCTGAGGAACGTGCTGAGGATAAACTGGTGGAAGAGGTATATGTGGGATATGTGGTTGGTTATAATTGGGTTGTGGGGGATAGTATGGTGGATAAGGGTATAATGGGTATGGGTATGGGTGGTATGGGTTATTGTGTTGGTAGTCAGGGTTGTTAAATGGGTTGTTTGGGTTTTGCGGGTTTTGGTGGATGACTTGATTTTGGTTTTCAGCGGGATCGCTCTGGTTATGTGGGTTTGAGTTTTGGTTGTGTTGGTCCCGAAAGGAGTTATACAGGTGTATGGGGGGGGGGAATACACCTGTTTTTACAAATTCAAACTTCTTCTTAAAACTTATCAAATTAACTCAAGACAGTAGATCTTCAGTGGACTTGGAAGTCTACTGAGATTTACTAGTGAAAGCTTGCTGAGATATCAGCTCCACTGAAGGTTCAAGACTTTTAGTTGAGTTACTATCTAATTAGCTTTCAGTTGCGGATTAGTGAGCCCTTAAGAAAAACTCGTTTTGCTTGATAAAAACTTGTTTGATCAACACACACTAAAGAATTAACAGAATGTAAGTGCACAAGATATAAAATGGTTCAGAGAAGAATCTCCTACGTCCACTGTCCTGATTAAACAGGAGAATTCCTTTTACTTTGGAATTCCTTGTGTTATAGTGCCAAGGTGCACTGATCAAATAATCCTCTCTTAGGATATTTGATCCCTAGGATAATTCCAGGTCCTATTTCCCAAAACAACCAGCTTTCAGACTGATATCAATAATCAGCTTACTAACACCTCTTAACTCTAACTCTCAACCTAACTCTGGGGTAGGTTTTGAGTAGGGTTTGGTTCCAACTGTTTGTGAGATAATCCTTACAAGTTAGCTCAAGGCTTTAAGGATGGATTTTCTCTTTCTAAGGTTTGGATATAGCTATAAGCTCAGTTACAGAAGGTTTGATATGCTCTCTACAAATTTGAAACACTTGGGAAACAAAGGTGATTTTGAGTGCTTCGTAGTAAGTTATGAGTGTAGAGAATGCTTTGTTCTTGTAAGTTTCCCATGCGTAGAAATGGGCACGACCTTCTTGAAAATCTTCCCGTTGGAGTTGAATCTTCTCAAGTAAGTCTCTTGTATCTGATTGGTTCAAACGACTCTATTTTAAGCTTTAAGTCTTGTCAAGAAACGGCTGAAAGACCATGCCTGTTTACCAGCTCTCTGGAGAAAGCTAGAGCAAGACTTTTGGTACTTGTCAGTCTGTGACAGGTCGGCTGTCAGTAGGGTACACCTACGTGTCATCTTCTTATTGGGCCGCGTAGTCTACTTGCTCAGAGTCTTGTCTAGATTTAAGGTGGAACTCAACTGAGAGAACCTTCTTATTCCTTCATTTATTGCAAGCTTTACTGACATTCGAATTGCCTTGTTCTAACCAGATTAACTAACAACTTTTAATGTGTTTAGCATTGAATGTGAGTTGTTAGTCTTCATCACTGGACCTTGATCCTCTACTGATGGTATAGGCTTAGTATGAATGCACTTAGAAAACATTCATAACTCAGACTTCTTCTTCAGTTTACTTCTTCAGTGGACTTCTTCAACCCTTAGATACACTATATAAATTAGTAAATGCACTTCAGTTCCTTAACATTTGAACTGACTAATTCTATTCTAACTGTATTGAATACTTTACTTACATTTGACTTAGGAGGAACCTTTTGGTATCTTAATCAAAACATAAGTCTATACAATTTCCCCCTTTTTGATTATGCCGAAACCTATCTATTACATATTCTCTTTCAGTTGAGCTCATTCAATTGGCATAAATTTTCAAATGAACTTGTAAGTAAATATATTCAAGTACAAAGCCTAAATGATAATGAGATATTATCTTGGGCTGTAAGAACAGTAGAGTTTCCATTTCATATCAGAACAAGTACAAGTACAAATACAATGAAGTCTACTGGAAGGTTCAAAATAAAAGAACAGCTGAGACTTATAAACAAATGCCCAGAAACACTTAAAAAAGATTAGATGGACTCAAAGATTGGCTTCAGAGCATATTGCTTGAATACTCTAATCTTCAGCTCATTCTTCCTCTCCATGATTTCCTTTGAATGTCCCTTGAGACCCAAATACTCACAAAGAGACACCCATTCATCTGTGATTCTTTCTCTATCTACTTTACCAGTTGCATCAGTTGGAGGCTAGTAGATGATGGGTTCAGGAGCCTTCAGAGCATGGTCTGGAAATTTGTCATTCCAGGCTTCATTGATATCAGGGTAGAGTTTTGGATAAGACTCGAAAAGCCAATCATTGAACAAGTCTTGAGCATTTTCTTTTCCAAGTTCTCCACTGACATAGTAAGAGTAGACAAACTCCCTCTTGGCCGTCTCCCAAGTATCATTGAGCTTTTTGGGAACCCAAGTATCATGATGAGGGAATTTTGCCTTTGAAGGCACCATCTTTTCTTTCTTCATCTTTGCTGTCCACTTTTGATAACTATTTCTGAACTTCTTGGAGGTGGTTTTGTCAAAGGTTGCTAACCTTTCCTGCTTCTTCCTCTCTGCCCGTTCAGCAATGGATTCAATTCTTCCAACAGCTCCGTCCCTCCTTTCCTGCTGTTGAGCTGTTAGCTTCTGAGCTCTCTCGTTCATCCCTCCTGCTTCTTTAATTAGCTCAGTTAGCTCAGTGACTCTGGTTGGAGCAGACTTGGAAACCTCAGAGGAGATAGGCTCTGGATTCAGTACTGGGATGATCTCAACTGAATCTTCAGTTGACTTTGCAGCCAACCTTTGAGAAGACATGGTCTTCTTCACCACCTCAGTTGAGAGCGCATCAGTAGCCTTCCTCTTGGTTATCTCGCCCTTCAGAGCAACTCTTTCTCTCTTGTCCTTTTCAACAGCCTCCTTGAACTTGGACAGGTCCTTCTCCTTCTGCACTTTTTTTCCTTTCACCCGTTGGTTTCTCTCATCAGCCAACTGTTGAGCCTCCTTGTTCACCTTCTTCATAGTATTCTTGCTCTGCTGACTTCTAGCAAAGTCATCAGTCTCAAGAATTATTTCCATTTTATTTTTTGGATCCAGCTTCATCTGCTTCCCAGATACTAACTATTCCCCCTTTTCGGCATTAATCATGAACTCTGCTGTTGTGATATTCATCTGCATTTGATCACATTCAACTGCCCTCAGTTGGGTTGAGCAGTGATCCATCTCTTCCTCCAACCTTTCAAGTGTTGCTCCAGCAGTTTGGCTAAACTTGACAAATTGGTCAAGTTTTGCACTGATAAGTACGTCCGTCTTCTCTTGGGTGGGGAAGTCTTCTGCTGCTTGCTTCATTACCTCCTTCAAGCTGGCCTTCATCTCCTCATGCTTGGCCTCGAACTCAGTCACCTTCTTGTTCCACAACCCTTCAACCTTCTCCATAAGATCAGTTGAGAAAGCCTCTACTGAGGACTTTAGGTTGGTGGACACATTCTCCACTGAGTCTGCCAGAAATTTGGCCTTGCTTCTTCCTCCTTCTTTTCCATTTTCTTGAGGGCTTCAATCACCAGAACACTTTGTCCTTCCACCACATCTATGAACATCTGTTGAGAATCCTCGACTTTGAGAGTTAGATTTTGGAGAGATGAGGTAGTAGACTCCATAAGCTCATCAATGTGGTCTGAGAGAATGACTGTTTCATCTACATCTTCTTGTACAATCTCCTGCAGATCTCTCAGTTGAGCTTCAATGGATGGAAGTCTCACTTCCTCAACATTGCTGATGGCATGCTTCAGAGGACTTAGACTAAGAGTAGCCTTGGGTACCTCAAGGGTTGGATTTCCTGTACATGACGAAGGGTTAGCATGTTCCCCCTCAAACTCACCTCCTAACCCAACCTGCTCATCTATCTCCATTTGGACTCCCTCATCCTCCCTCTTCTCACTCTCACTCTCTTTCACATTTTCAACTATATTTTTTTCAGCCAATTCGCCCTTTACAGGGACGATTGCTCTTATTTCTCCACTCACAACATTTGTAATTTCTACCTCTTTTTCTTTCTCACTCTCTTTTTCAACTCCTTCAGCTCCAGTCACCTCAGCTGACTCTAAAGCCACCACTGAGGGCTGTTGTGGAGTAGATTCAGTAGACACCTCTACTGAACTACTCTTTGGCAAATTTTGAGCCTCAGTATCCCTTGCCTCGGATACATCCTTGGCTACTTCACCACCACCTTGCACAGATGAAATACCTTTCTCCATTACCGACCTCTCCCCCTCCTCCTCCTCCCTTTCTTTCTCAGCCTCCTTCACACTTTCATCCACCTTTTTGTTCGATGCTGACTTAGCCTCGTTAATCTTATCCATCACCAGGTTTTGGAAGATCTTCTCATCACATAGCAGTCTGGTTTTGGTGAGACCAGTAAACTCAAGCACCTCCTGCTTCTCCTTCTTCCAATCCTCATAATTTCCTCCTCCTACGGCCATCAAAATCTCCGCCAGCCTCCTATCCTTGAGTTGGACAAGTAGCCTGACCCTTAAGAACATGGCTTTCAGGTCAGGATATTCGTTCAGCTCTGGATACTTTGTCTCCAAGGAGTAGGCCACTTCATCCTTAAGAGTATCCAAGAAGGAATACTCTTCTTCATCATCAGATGGTAAAGAAGGGGTGGGGGATCTGGGTTCAGAGGGTTCTTCTGGTATGGTTTCGAGGGTGGAAGTTTGGTGTTCAGTGGGGTTAGGTTCAGAGGGGGTTGGTTCAGGGGGGGTTTGTTCAGTGGGTTTAGAGGTTGTTTCAGTAGAGGTTTCAGATGGGGTGTCTTTTGAGAATCCACTTTCAGGCTGTTGAGAGCCTTCAGTGGGGGTTTGGGAGATTTTGGAGATGCGCTTGGTTTTGAGTGGAGTGCGGGGTTTGGTTTTGATTTTGATTTTAATGGGGGTAGGGGCATCAGAATCGGTATCAGTAGAGATAACGTTGGGAGAAGATTCAGGGTTACCTGATGAAGAGTCATCAGTAGAGGTTGCCTTTCTTGCTTTCTTGGTGGATTTAGCTGCTTCCTTCTCTGTCTCAGCAGCTCTTTTCTCCTTTCTTTTTTAGGCCTTTTCAGCAACCTCCTCCCTGTGTTTCGCCATCTTGTCACTCACTTTGACAAGTCTCCTCAGTTTGGTTTTCTTCCCCTCAGTATGGTTCATCTCCTCCGTGTCTTTCTCTTCCTCTGGGCTGTCCTCACTTTCACTCATCCTCCTTCCTTCTAGGGTTTTTCCAGATTTAAAGAGTGACTTTAAATTGCTCCACTTCCTGTCCTCCTTCCAGTCAACTCCAACATCCACATTCCCAATCAGGTATGAGATCTTGGTGGCATAGTCAAGCTTACTAGCCAATTGTGGTGTCTTTTCTGGTTGAAATTTCGTGCGCTCCTTGTTCAGTGTACGAAGGAAGAACTGTTACCAATTATACTCCTTATCCTTGCTTTCCACAATTGCCTTCATCAGCCTCAACTTTGGCTTGCTGGCCTGTTCTGAGCTCCCTTGATTGGCAAGTATGCATTTCCCAACAATCTCGCACAGTACATTATATACTGGGAGAAGCACATTTCTATTCATTGTAGGGTGATACTTTACCTTCTTCTGCATAATCGAGTATACCCACTCCCCCTCTTTATCCGCGATACAAGTATCCGGATTAGGGCCTTTTGATGGAAGATCAAACAACGCCTTTAGATCTTCTCCGTCTAAATCGATCCCTTTCCTTACTTTCTGAAATTCCATAAGCTCATCTCCATCCCTAATAATTTTCTTCTTTCTTTTCAGAAACAGGCATGACTTAATCTTAGTGTCGGTGTTGTTGACACTGAAGAAAAACTCTAGAACTTGCGTATCAAAGCAGTTCTCAGGATAAACTGTTAGAAACTTCTCTAGACCAACGACTTTGACCATCTCCAAAGCCTCCTTGATGTGCCTGAACTCAGGCCTAGATTGGATTTCTGGGTTATCGAATAAGATATTTGGTTTGTACTAGAAATTATCTTTGTTGGTAAGGTGTTTGAGGTTGATTTTTGCCATTAGGGTTTGATCTTTGAAGAACTTTGAAGAATTTCACAGAGGATTTTTAGAGAGAGATAGTGATTTTGGACTTGAGAGATTTCGAAAAGGTTTCAGAGACTAATATGGAAGCCTTTTATATCTGGAATAAACGGTGAGACCAAAAGATTAATCAACGATTGGGGTTGATTCAGATGAGATCGTGGTTAGTTGAAAAGGTTGTGGGGATTTTTGAGATATCTAAACGGTTGAAAAAGAGCCGCCTAAAAATGGAAGGCGAGGATTAAAAGGGTTGGTAGCCGGAAGGTCACATCATCCGGCTTTTGAGGCGCGTGAGATAGGAAATTGAAAAAGTTTTACTGACTTATACAGCGCGCATTAAATGCTCCAATTACCAAAATCTTTTCAAAACAGTGTAAAAAGATTTAGTTTCGCAGAAAGTACTCATTAACATTTTTGGAAAAGAAATTTCCATTTAAAACTAAGAAGAATTCAGTTTTGAAAAATATATAAGTGAGAATATGATTGACCTCGACTGAAATTGTACTTCTACTGAGATTTGTAGCTTTTCTGAGATCTTTGACTCTACTGAAGTCACACCTCCACTGATTTGAAATCATCTCTACTGAGATTTTGATACGACTTTGTTGGGATATGTCTTAGTTTTGATGATTTTCCAAAACAACATGTAATAGGTTTGAAAGCAGTCAGGATAGTATCCTTTGTTTCAGGTCAGGCTAGGTTAGCTCTCAGTAGAATGGGTTGCTCAGTTGAGGGGGAACTCAGCGAGGGGGAACTTCTCAACACAGCCTGAAGATATCAAGATGACAACCAGAAGAGCTGACTGAAGACATGCCATCAACCTGAACCAGTGGAGAAGCCTGGAGGATGTCCCACTGAGTGTAAGTCAGGCTGATCTAAGCCAAGTCTGATAGACCACTCAGTGAAGAGCCTGATCAGGTGGATCAGTGCTGCACCAAGTAGGCCCTGAAGGAGTCAGGCTACTGTGGTCAGGGAAGTTTGTCATTCAGCCTTATGACAAACTTCTTGGAGTGATCTTCAAAGAGTCCCTGAAGGACAACTGCACTGAGGACGAGTCAGTCCACTGAAGATCAGAGTCAGTGAAGGAGAAAGCTACCTAAAGTCAGTGGGTCTTAGTCAAACCTAATGAGTCAAAGATCCGTGAATTCAGGCCACGTGGACCAATCAGCACAAGGCGGTAAATCTGACACTGACAAGGCCGCATTCCAAGAAAAGTGGTTGAAACCATTTAATGCTGGATTCAAATGTATTTTCCTCTCCAACGGATACATTTGAATCCCCATTATAAATACAAGCTCATAGCTTGTTGTTAGAGTGTGTTGTGTTGGTAGATTATTGTAAGAAAATCAAAAGAAAACAAACACCTACGAGCTGAGAGAGTGTGAGTAGTAGCATACGTGCATAGGAGATATAAGGAGGTTCTACTCACATCTTATACACTGATCTTGAGAGTTCACAAATATATACATAAAGAGTGTTCAGCTTGTAACTCTAGGCTTAGAGAGGTTTTCCCTATCTTAGCTATTGGCTAACACATTGTAAAGGGAAAACCTCACCTAGTTGGAGAAAACCCTAACCGAAACCAAAACCCTCTAGTCAGGTTTGTTGGGAGTAAGTTGTTTGAAAGGAGAGGCAGCTCCGTGGAGGGGCGTGAGTCCAGTTGTAAGTGCACCTTGGCACGTTAAAAACAAGAATCCAAAGGAGTGGATTTCCTGTTAAATCAGGCCGTGGATGTAAGAGCTTGAGTCTCCGAACCACGTTAAACCAAGTGTTATTATCTGGAATGTCTTTTCTTCTAAAGTATTGCGAAAATCTGCTCACTGAGAGCATTGTTTAAAAGGAACTTTGGTTAAGCATTTCAGGTCAGGGAGATTCCATCTCACTGACTAAATCAGGCAAGGCACTCGAGAGTTCAGTCTCTCAAGTCACTGCCTTGTTGAGAGCCTGAGCTTTCAAGTCTCATCTCTGACTTGATAGCTCTGACTCTCAGCAACGCAGTGACTTGAGTATTTCGTCACTGAACTTGCTCAGGGTGCAAGCTGTGTTTTGATAACGCACTCTAGAGTTCAGCTTCTCAAGCCACTGTCCTTGCTCAGAGTATGAGTCTCCAAGCCTTCTCTCTGACTTGGTAACTCAGCCTCTGAGCAGAGCAGTGACTTGAGTATTTCTCACTCATGCTGAACTCCCTGAGGAAATGGTTTAAAAAAAAAATTTTGTTTTGTGCTCCTGAATTCCCATTTTGCCCTTCGAAAACGGGACCAACAATTGGTATCAGAGCGGGTTGTTCACATGACCACTGATCCAGTTTTGTTAAGAAAAATGGTCTACCGAACAGATCTTAAATATTTTAAACTATGGGAATTCCTGCATATTTCAAACTATTACTTATGCTCTGACATTATTCTTGTAATAGAAAATCATTTGGTTAGAAGTTTTGGAATCATCAAAAAGGGGGAAATTGTTGGGATATGTCTTAGTTTTGATGATTTTCCAAAACAACATGTAATAGGTTTGAAAGCAGTCAGGATAGTATCCTTTGTTTCAGGTCAGGCTAGGTTAGCTCTCAGTAGAATGGGTTGCTCAGTTGAGGGGGAACTCAGCGAGGGGGAACTTCTCAACACAGCCTGAAGATATCAAGATGACAACCAGAAGAGCTGACTGAAGACATGCCATCAACCTGAACCAGTGGAGAAGCCTGGAGGATGTCCCACTGAGTGTAAGTCAGGCTGATCTAAGCCAAGTCTGATAGACCACTCAGTGAAGAGCCTGATCAGGTGGATCAGTGCTGCACCAAGTAGGCCCTGAAGGAGTCAGGCTACTGTGGTCAGGGAAGTTTGTCATTCAGCCTTATGACAAACTTCTTGGAGTGATCTTCAAAGATTCCCTGAAGGACAACTGCACTGAGGACGAGTCAGTCCACTGAAGATCAGAGTCAGTGAAGGAGAAAGCTACCTAAAGTCAGTGGGTCTTAGTCAAACCTAATGAGTCAAAGATCCGTGAATTCAGGCCACGTGGACCAATCAGCACAAGGCGGTAAATCTGACACTGACAAGGCCGCATTCCAAGAAAAGTGGTTGAAACCATTTAATGCTGGATTCAAATGTATTTTCCTCTCCAACGGATACATTTGAATCCCCATTATAAATACAAGCTCATAGCTTGTTGTTAGAGTGTGTTGTGTTGGTAGATTATTGTAAGAAAATCAAAAGAAAACAAACACCTACGAGCTGAGAGAGTGTGAGTAGTAGCATACGTGCATAGGAGATATAAGGAGGTTCTACTCACATCTTATACACTGATCTTGAGAGTTCACAAATATATACATAAAGAGTGTTCAGCTTGTAACTCTAGGCTTAGAGAGGTTTTCCCTATCTTAGCTATTGGCTAACACATTGTAAAGGGAAAACCTCACCTAGTTGGAGAAAACCCTAACCGAAACCAAAACCCTCTAGTCAGGTTTGTTGGGAGTAAGTTGTTTGAAAGGAGAGGCAGCTCCGTGGAGGGGCGTGAGTCCAGTTGTAAGTGCACCTTGGCACGTTAAAAACAAGAATCCAAAGGAGTGGATTTCCTGTTAAATCAGGCCGTGGATGTAAGAGCTTGAGTCTCCGAACCACGTTAAACCAAGTGTTATTATCTGGAATGTCTTTTCTTCTAAAGTATTGCGAAAATCTGCTCACTGAGAGCATTGTTTAAAAGGAACTTTGGTTAAGCATTTCAGGTCAGGGAGATTCCATCTCACTGACTAAATCAGGCAAGGCACTCGAGAGTTCAGTCTCTCGAGTCACTGCCTTGTTGAGAGCCTGAGCTTTCAAGTCTCATCTCTGACTTGATAGCTCTGACTCTCAGCAACGCAGTGACTTGAGTATTTCGTCACTGAACTTGCTCAGGGTGCAAGCTGTGTTTTGATAACGCACTCTAGAGTTCAGCTTCTCAAGCCACTGTCCTTGCTCAGAGTATGAGTCTCCAAGCCTTCTCTCTGACTTGGTAACTCAGCCTCTGAGCAGAGCAGTGACTTGAGTATTTCTCACTCATGCTGAACTCCCTGAGGAAATGGTTTAAAAAAAAAATTTTGTTTTGTGCTCCTGAATTCCCATTTTGCCCTTCGAAAACGGGACCAACAGACTTCTTTCTTACTCCCTTGGATCCAGAAGTCCAAGCTCTACTGACAGTTCTTGAAACCTTGCTTCCGCCAAAGGTTTAGTAAATATATCTTCCTTTTGTTTGTCAGTGTGGATCTTGAGCATTTTGATATCCTTCTTCTCCACATGATCTCTAATGAAATGATGCCTGATATCCACATGTTTACATCTTGTGTAGAGGACTGGATTTTCTGAAATAACAATGACAATATTGTTGTCACAGAAGATAGAGACTTTATTAGCAAGGATGTTGTAATCTCTTAGTTGTTGTCTTAGCCATAGGATTTGAGCACAACAACTTTCAGCTGCCATATATTCAGCTTCAGTAGTGCTTGTGGCTACTGAACTTTGTTTCTTGGAAAACCAAGAGATCAGCTTACTTCCCAAGAATTGACAAGTGCCTGAGGTTGATTTCCTGTCAATTCTGCAGCCTCCATAGTCTGCATCTGAGTATCCTGTGAGTTCCAAATTGTCATCTGAGGGATACCATAATCCCATATTCACAGTACCCTTTAGATATTTGAGAATTCTTTTAGCAGCTTCCAGGTGACTTTTCTTTGGATTTGCTTGATATCTTGCACATATTCCAACAACAAATGTGATATCTGGCCTGCTTGTTGTGAGATACAGTAGAGATCCAATGATTGCTCTGTAGTGAGTTTGGTCTACTGATTCACCATCTTCACCAGGTTCCATCTTTGTGTTGGTGTTGAGTGGAACTCTTGCAACCTTACTGTTTTGACATCCAAATTTGTTGATCAGCTCCCTTGTATATTTGACTTGATTGATAAAAATCCCTTCAGTGGACTGTTTGACTTGAAGTCCAAGAAAGAAATTCATTTCTCCCATCATTGACATTTCAAACTTTCATTTCATCAGTTGAGAGAACTTTTCACAGAGGACTTGGTTTGGAGAACAAAAAATGATATCATCCACATAGATTTGCACCAATAGAGTGTCCTCTCCTTTTGTGATTCTGAAGAGAGTTCTATCTACTCTTCCTTTGATAAAACCATGATCAAGTAAGAACTGAGATAAAGTATCATACCAAGCTCTTGGAGCCTGTTTCAGTCCATATAGAGCTTTTCTCAGTCTATATACTTTGTGACTTTCTTCAAAACCTGGGGGCTGCTCCACATACACTTCCTCATTGAGTACTCCATTCAAGAAAGCACTCTTGACATCTATTTGATACACCTTGAATCTCTTATAAGCAGCATATGCAAGAAATAACCTTATTGCCTCCAATCTGGCCACCGGGGCAAATGTTTCATCATAGTCAAAACCTTCAACTTGAGAATAGCCCTTTGCCACTAGCCTGACTTTGTTTCTGACTATGACATCATTTTCATCCTTCTTATTCTTGAACACCTATTTTGTTCCAATCACATTGCAATGATATGGTCTGTCCACCAACTTCCATACTTAATTCCTTGTGAATTGGTTGAGCTCTTCTTGCATGGCAATGATCCAGTTTGAATCTTGAAGTGCTTCTTCAATGGAACTTGGTTCCTGGTTAGATAAGAAACAACAAAACAAAGCACTTTCTCCATGAAAACTTCTAGTTTTGACTCCCGAGGTAGGATCACCTAGGATTTGCTCAACAGGGTGATCTGAGAGCCATGTTCTCCTAGACTGATGCCCTTCAGTAGAGGTTAACTCTTCTGAAGTTGAGTCACTAGATATAGGAATGAATTCAAATTCAGGAAATAAAATAGAGGGTTGAAGTTCTGAGTCATCATTCAAGGTATTTTCATTCTCAATGATAGTGTCATGGTTCCCCCTTGAATGATGGGCTCATTAGATGTCTCAGCTCTGACCACATCTTCATCGACATCACTTACCTCTTGAACTGGGATGGTGTTCATCAGTTCAGTTGATTGGTCAGGAGACCTTTTAGTTGAGTTGTCAGGAGTGATCTTGGTCTGAGTGTCCTTATTGAACTGTTGGTCATTGAGGTTATCCCAGGTTGGGATGTATGCATCAACACTATTCTCAGGATAGCCTTTTGACTTGATATCACCTCTTCAGTCTCCTTTCTCCTGGACTCAAAAGTAGATTCATCAAAGACCACATGAGGTGTTTCTTCCACAACAAGGGTTCTACAATTGTAAACTCTGAAAGCTCTACCGATTTGGGAATATCCTAATAAAATTCCTTCATCAGCTTTACTGTCAAAAGCCTACAGTTGAGTTTTCCCATTGTTGTGAATGAAACACTTGCAACCAAAAATGTGAAAGTAAGATACATGTGGCTTTCTGCCATTCCATAGCTCATATGGAGTTTTTCCTTGATGTTTGGTTACCATGGATCTATTCTGAGTGTGGCAGACAGTATTAATAGCTTCAGCCCAAAACCTTTTAGGAACTTGAGCTTCTGCAAGCATTGTCCTTGCTGCCTCCTTAAGAGTCCTGTTTCTTCTTTCAGCTAATCCATTTTGTTGAGGAGTTCTTGCAGTTGAAGTCTCATGGGCTATACCCAACTCTTTGCAAAATTCAGATATTGTAGAGTTAATGAATTCAGTACCCTTATCTGACCTTATTTTTACAATGTTCAGGCTCTTCTCATTGCTAACTTTCTTCAGTAGTTTTGGTAGCCTGACTTGAGTTTCCTTCTTGCTTGCAAGAAATACCACCCATGTGTACCTGGAGAAGTCATCAACAACAACAAGTGTATATTTTCTCCCATTGATACTTACAGGGGTTACTGGACCAAAGAGATCCATATGCAACAGTTGAAGTACTCTGTCAGTAGAGGTAGCTACTTTGCATTTGAAGGATGCTTGTACTTGCTTTCCCTCTTGACAGGCTTTGCAAATATGATCTTTGTTGTATACTTCATTTGGCATTCCTTCTACCAGTGCATGTCTTACTATCTTGTTCATCACCTTGAAGTTCAGATGACCCAGTCTCTTATGCCATAATCAATTTGTGTCAGTTGAGCTCTTTGCAATAAGGCATGCATTTGGTGTGCAAGATTTCCAATATGCGAGATAGACATTTCCCTTTCTTGACCCAGTTAGTAGTACCTGTTGTGAAGATATATTCTTGACAAAATACAGGTTACATGAAAATTCAACACTGTATCCTTTATAAAAAAACTGACTTATAGACAATAAGTTATGCTTAAGTCAACTGACATAGGATACATTGTTAACTCTTACTGAGCCAATAATTAAAGTACCATAACCTTTTGTGGCTCCTTGTGAATTGTCACCAAAAGTGACCTGTGGACCCTCTTTCTCAATGAATTCTTTCAGAAGACTTTTGTTGCCAGTCATGTGCCTGGAACATCCACTGTCCAAGTACCAGACTGAAGATTTAAGAGCTTCTCCTTTGTTGAGGTCCACTGAGCCCTGTAGTCAAGATCAAGCTTTAGGTACCCATTTTGTGTTGGGTCCTACCAGGTTAGCTGTACCTTTCGGAATCCAAATTTACCTCACTGTTCTAATTACTTTAGAGTGACAAATTTGTCTTCCATAAACATCTACATAGATAGTTACCTCCCTTGGTGCCTTAGGAGTAAACTGTCTATGGGTGTCAGCCTTTGAAGGAACATGAACCTTCTTAACATTCTTCTTCTTAGGCTTGGGTGCACCTGATCTCAGTCTTTGTTGATAAAGGTATTGAGAACCTTTTCCTTTAGGCACAAAAGCAATATATTTTCTATATGAGTCATTCTTTGAGGAGTGCTCATGCCTGGGTGCTTTCAGTTGAGATTGCTTCATTTGAGAAGACCTCGACTGATGGTACCTCTGCTGAGTTCTAGATTGATTAGTCAACTGAGCCTTTCCAATTGGTTTTGACTGAGTTAGACCTTTCTTTAGTTGAACTTCAGCTGGTCTTTTTCCTTTATCTAAAATCTGTGGTTGAATCCTATTCGGTTGGAATTCTATGACCGATAATTCCACATCGGACATGCATGGGAATAAGGTTACGTTGATGGAAGTTTACCTCAATTCCCTCCCTTTAGGTTTTCTTGCTGCAATTTTTGTGTGATTTGTGTATGTTATTGTAGTGAAGCTTTGCTTCTGCAATTTCCCCATGGTTCTTATGGAGCAATTTGGTCAATCGATAGTAAGAGCCAAAACCACGGTAAATTTATTTTTCTGAGTTTAGGCGGATGGAGTTCTGGTTTTATCAGTAAGATGATAATAATAATTATTATGATGTTGCAAGATCCTCTCCCCATATTATTATGAATAGTCGAGATGTGACTAGCTATTTATATATCTTTTGTTTAACATTACAAATTTGCGTAAGCAAATTAATTTGTATTTATTATTGTTTAATATAGTATTTTAATAGAATTATTAAAATTACTTGAAAAAAAAACCCAACCAAATGTGGAAAAAGTAATATTGGTGTTGTTTTTTTTTTTTTTTTTAAATCCATATATTTCAAATGACATAGTTATGCTAAGTATTTCAAATTAATTTAAACTAAACTATGATTAAAGTTAAGTATTTAAAAATTTTCCATTTGAATATTTTACCTAAATAAGTGAATGGATATAAAATTCATAGTTCAAATCCCACCATCCAAACACAACCCAAATAATTTTTTTTCAAACATAACATAATAAATAGAATAAATAAATTAGTAATTAATTTGATCCTATATACCAACCGCGAATGTGTTAATGACACATAAGCAGGGGTCCACTATTAAATAAAATAATAGTGGGCCCCTGCTTATGTGTCATTAACTCATTCACGATGGATTTATAATATTATGCCCACCGGTGGACATGTGATCATTTCCGTTAATTTGATATGTTAACAATTGGCAGACGAATTGTCCTAATAATTTTGCAAATAACAAGATATTTTGTGCTCCAAGTGAAACCGTACAACCCATGTGCATTTTTTTTTAATAACACCATCATTATTTTCACTGATATTGTAGCATTTTATGGTGAACACATATAATGGAATTAATTTCATTATGAGAGTTATATCATAAAATATTTATCAAGGAATACATATAGTGATATTAACAAAAATATGTAATGATATCGATTATACCATAAACAAATTTCCACAAAGACACTTTGTGCAAATACTACATTTAGATTTATTTATCTCACATATGAAATTATTTTTATATAAAACTCTGCTAATTATAATATTAATTACATTATTATCGATATTTGATTTTTATTTAAAAAAAAAAACCTCTCAATCACAATCACCCCACATCCCCAAATCCCTAAGTATTTCAATGTCATCTTACGTTCGACCCTTTCAGATTTTCTTCCAAACATCCCCATCAAAGTGGCTTAAATTAGGGTGATATAGAGATCCCACTTTTCCGATGTATGTCTTCCTCATTACTTTACTGTTTGCATAGATTTTTAAAAAATAATTATTTATTTTTATTTAAAGTGATAAGTAATAAAATAGATGTTTTCAGTTAGAAGTGTATGAAGAATATAATATTAAAAAATATTGTTTTTTTTTTTTGCCAAAAATAGATGTAAAAAATAAAATGTGATAGACCTTTTTTGACAATATAGCAAATAAATATGGGACAAAGTGAGCATTATTTATTCCATCGTCACTTTGTGTTTGGAGGGGGGGAGGGGGGAAGGGTGTATGAGTATATAAGTTTGAATTAACTTTTTCAGCTGAAATGATGACATATTTATTTGGCCGAAGTAAATGTGATGTGTATGGAGTTTTTTTTTTTCTTTCACTTGGAGCTATTTCAACTTTGGAAATAAAGTTACATCACCAATTCCCATCCCCCCGCCTCGCGCCCACCCCCCTCCCCTCCAATTTTGCAAAGAACAAGATATTTTATGCTCCAGGTGGAACCTTACAACCCATGTGCATTTTTTTTTTAATAACACCGTCATTATTTTCACTGATATTGTAGCATTTTATGGTGAACGCATATAATGGAATTAATTTCATCATGAGAGTTATATAATAAAATATTTATTAAGGAATACATATAGTGATATTAACAAAAGCATTTAATGATATCGATTATACCATAAACAAATTTCACAAAGACACTTTGTGCAAATACTACATTGTAGATTTATTTATCTCACATATGAAATCCTTTTTGTATAAAATTCTGCCAATTATAATATTAAATACATTAATTATCGATATTTGGTTTTCATTTAAAAAAAACCCTCTCGATCACAATCACCCCACATCCCCAAATCCCTACGTATTTCAACGTCATCTTTCATTTGACCCTTTCAGATTTTCTTCCAAACTTCCACATCAAATTGGCTTAAACAATTAGGGTGATATAGAGATCCCACTTTTCTGATGTATGTCTTCTTTGTTACTTTACTGTTTGCACAAATTTTTTTAAAAAATTATTTATTTGTATTTAAAGTGATTGGTGTGCTGTCGTAGGCACCCAAAAATAAATCACCTAAACTAACCCACTAATGTAGTAGGGTAAGCAAGGGGTCGAACCCACGAGGAATAGTGTAATTTAATTAAATAAATCATGTTAGAAAACAAATAAAATGGGGGGGTGTTTTGGTTTGAAATTCTATAACTACTAGAATGCATAATAAAAGGAAATCAATAAATAAAAAACGTTCTAGTTCTCGGATAGCTTCTCCGTAAATAATTCTCAACTCAATTAAAAACTAACGGTAATTTTCCACTCTACTCAAATCTTGCCCCTAGACCAGTGGTACGACCAAACTAGTCCGAATTATTTCTTAAGTGTAATTAATTAGAAGGTACGACCCCCAATTAACCTATCCAAATAAATAATCCCAAAACATGTATTCGAGATTCAATTTATTGAATGCATTAACGAATCAAAACAATAGAGCAAACTAGGCTACGAAAGCGGAACGTCCGAATCATACAACCTGGACTTCGTTATCCCTAGGGTGTTCTGCCCTATTTGCTACTATGACCACATGCATATAACAATTACGGATTATATCATGTAATTTAGCTATAAATACTAAATTAATCAAGCAAGGTGATCAAGCTTACAAAATTAATAAATATTCCATGCATAGCATTAACCAAATAACGAAGAAATTAAGATAGAGTAAGAAAAACCGTCAATTATTAAGGAGTCTCAAATCATCAAAGGTTCCGCATATCCTCGAACTAGAATAACAATTAGCCAAACATGGCTATGAAATGTCACGAACTCTCATGTGTATGTGTGTGTGAGAACGTTCTCCCTCTCAAGAATTTTTTTTTTACTCTCCAAGACTCCTCAAGACTTCCCCCCTGTCCACATTCATCTCCTCCATATATAAGGACTAACATTCATTGTAATCCCTCCTTTTCTTCCCTCATAAAAGCACCACATAAATTATCATAATGTCCCAGTTAAAAGAGCTAATAAATTAATGCACACAGAATTTGCTAGCTTTAATATTAGAATCCCCAAAATCGGCTGCTCTTAAATTGGCTCGGCTCTTCCTTAATTAAAAATGGTCCAATCCAACCTACAAATAAACAAAAATACCAAATCAAAGCAAACGGACCAAAAATAAAATAAGTCGGAAAATACGAAGAGAATAGCAAAGTAAATTATATAATTTAATGACAATGAGCACCAAATTTACATGCTAAACTTGACTTATCAAATTCCCCCACACCTAAACCATGCTTGTCCTCAAGTATGTACTAGACAAAATCAAAAGGCACTTCAAAAACACTATTTATTTTCAAGACCCAAAATCAAAATATCAAACCGTGAAAAATTGAGTCAAGAACAATCCAAAAAGTAAAGTGATCATGACATTATTTTCTGGACAAAATAAGTGCACCTCATCAATACCCAATAATATCACAAAGTCGAACGTGCAAAGATTCAATACCTCACGAGAATATCACTCAATTCCCTCAAATGTTTGCAAGTGTTAGGGATAAAATTTGTTAGTTTTGATGAGTTAAAACAAACCAGAAGTTGTAATAGGACCATCTGGACCTGTTAGCCAGATGATGATCTAGATTAGGACTTAGTCTAGGGGGAACTGCCAGACCAGAAGACCTCACCAGAAGAGTCACCAGAAGACCCCACCAGAGGACTTCACCAGAGGACTCCACCCGAGGACTTCAACAGAAGAGATCAAGACCAGAGGCAGAGGACCTTCCCCAGACCAGACGAGTTCTGACCAGACGAGTCTGGTGGAACAAAAGATGCTCAGTTTGATCCCCTTATTCTACTGAGTATTCTGGTTGTTCACCAGATAAGGACCAGAAGACACCGAGGTTGCCTGGTGTCTGGTCCTGCCTTCTCTGGAGAGAATCAGAGTTAGGCAATTGGAAGCATTGTTCCGTTGGTGATTAATCAAGTCAAAACAAGATTGGATTGAGAAGATATAAAGACAATCAATCAAGATCTCACCAACCCAATCAATCAATTAGGGAATTGATTGATTGAAGCTTCCATATATAGAGGATCTGATTGGATCAGCCTCCCAACGGCTATGTCCCTAATCCCCTCTATATATACTTGAGTGCAGATCAAGAAAAAGCTCTAGAATCATTCACGCGCATATAGCTATACTAAGCTTTTGATCACTACGCATATTGCACTCACATTTTGTTCTTAATTACTCATCTACTCGTAAGGAGTTTATATACTCAACCTGTTCATCTTGTTAGACAAGGTTGGAGTAAGTTCATCTTTAGATCGACGTTAGATCTAAAGAGTTTGTAAGAAGGTGCTGGTACTTCGGAAATTCCAGTGAGTAAGTTTGTGAGTTGGTTGATAGTGAGACCCCTTGGTGATAAGGGAGAGTGGACGTAGGATATTTATCCGAACCACTATATATCTTGTGTTATTTATCGCTTTATTTTTAATCTTTGTTTATTGTTTATTACTCTCTTGTAAAAGATCTTGAAAGACATTTAAACATAAGCTTCCGCAATTAATCTATCGAGTGGGACCAACAGCAAGGGAACAAAAAAACATCACTCAATATCAAAACACAACATGCCATTACCATAAGCTTGCTTATATATCAAATCTCCACCACTATTTCAAGAATATCATGCAAAAGTCAAAGGGTCTTTAAAAAGGTTGTAATGGGGCTTTGGTCAAGGGTAGGATAAGGAGTAGAATGTGGGCTATATCAAGTCAAGAAATTGTAAATTCAAAGCACGCATAAGGAATTTATCCTCATTCATTACACTTTTCAATACATATCAACCCTACTCATTTTTTTTTCACTTTACTTGACAATTTTCAAATGCATCAAGAATTAATGTACCAAGTAATCACCCTATTAGCTTTTCCCAACAAAATAACAACACTTTTTTCATATTTTTTTCAACTCTTCCCACAGTGGCTCTTTTTTTTCTTTTCTTTATTTTCTGCCACATTTTTTTCTTTTCACACTTTTTTTAAACCCCCATTCTCCAATCACAATTATAGTTCACTATTGGCACATGCATTTTATTCAAACTTCTTGACAAGAAGGGTTCAAAATCTTGGCCAAATAGAATAAAAGGATATAAGCTTATTATATGTATTCAATCAAGAAAAGGTCGTAAGCTCAAAGGGGCAAACTAGTGGAAAATTAACAAGGGTAGAGTTTCAAAAAAAAGGCTATCAACACGGTTAATCCTAAGTGCCCTTATCATTCCAATGCATGAATTCATTATGCGGTCTCAAAATGCATAACAAAGCAAGTTCTAGAATGTACACATCATGTTTGATCACTCATAGCACGAAAAAAAATAGAGCACGACATAGATGTATTGCTCATAAAGGCTCAAAAGCTCACATAAAACGGCTATTGTATCGAATCTTGCACATTTTCATTCATTCAATTATCAAAATCAACAAAATATTTCACTTTATCCCAAAAAAAATTATCAATCACACCTAACCTTCTTCAAGTTATTAGACTCAACTCAACTGAGCATGGAATTTTGAATTCAAAAATCAACCACCAAAATATCTCCCCCACACCTAAACAAGTGATAGTCCCTAGCACAGATGTACAAGGTACAAAAATAGCCAAAACACGTAGGGGAAATATAAATAGAGTGGAGCGGGGTTACCCAATATGACGATCATGTTGAGGTTGTTGCAGCTTGAATCCTGGGAACACATAAAAAAAAACAAGAGCATCACACATTTATTATTAAAAGATAACGAAAATAAAGATAAAATAAAATAAAATTTAAAATATTGGGTTGCCTCCCAATCAGCGCCTTTTCTTAACGTCGTTGGCTCGACGACCAACTTCCCTTTCACGTAATAGGAGTAGGATAATTCTCTCTTGTTAGGGGCATTTTACATTGAGAAACAGTGCAAGATCCCATCAAAATCTTTTCATTCCAAGATAGCCATTGTTTGTCGGTGTAAAGTTCGTTCAATAATTTGACATATCTTGGGATTTTCTTGGTTGACTCAACTAATGGTATGTTGATCTCAACTCTTCGAAAGGCACTAAGTTCCGACTCCTTGACACTTTTCTCGACCTCTTGGATCCTCGAAGGAAAGGGTAATGCATTAGTAACAATAGGAGTCAATTCACGAGATTTTACCTCAATTTTCTGCGCTGGTACATTGACATTGATGGGGTCAGTGTCTGCCTCTGTGTCCAGATTTTTCAATGATGATTTTTCAGTCTCCATTAGCTCGTCTCGCACCTCAATCTGATCACTAGACACATCAAGATGTTCTCCCTCCTCTGCTTCAATTTCCCTCTCAATTGTCCAACCCTGGTAAGGCTCTACTTCATCTTCCACTTGAATATCACTCATTTGTGTTTGCAATTCGCTCACGACAATCATCATTTGGCTAAGCTGAACCTGCAAGTTTCTTTGTCTATCCGCCAAGTTCTTAAGACTCGTTTGGGTTGCTTGTTGAAAATTCAACGTGCTCAACGCCATAGTTTTCACCAAGTCTTCAAGTGAAGGTCCAGAATTTTGCTCATAGCTGATTTGTCCACCATTATCATAAGTCCTCTCATAATTTCTAAATAATTGAGGCCTTTGATCATGGTATTGTTGCCAATAATTATCTCCGGAGTAAGTGCCATGATGAATCTCATACTGATGAATGGTTCTCTTATTTGTCTCAGATTGGATAAGGTAAGCCAAAAATTCCTTGAAAACATTGAGGAACCTATCCTGCGAAGACAAAGAAGGATCATACATAGCAAAAATAATAATAGAGTCAATAAGCCTGTGATATCTCAAATCCCCTTAAACCAGACAGACACTGATGGGGTCAGTGTTAGTGTACTCCTGTAGAGCAGAATGTGAACACAATATTTTTTTTATTTTTTTAGATTTTTTTTTACAGAAAAATAAAACACAAAAAATTCAACTAAATAAACGACTATTCCCCGGCAACGGCGCCAAAATTTGGTGTGCTGTCGTAGGCACCCAAAAATAAATCACCTAAACTAACCCACTAATGTAGTAGGGTAAGCAAGGGGTCGAACCCACGAGGAATAGTGTAATTTAATTAAATAAATCGTGTTAGAAAACAAATAAAATGGGGGGGTGTTTTGGTTTGAAATTCTATAACTACTAGAATGCATAATAAAAGGAAATCAATAAATAAAAAACGTTCTAGTTCTCGGATAGCTTCTCCGTAAATAATTCTCAACTCAATTAAAAACTAACGGTAATTTTCCACTCTACTCAAATCTTGCCCCTAGACCAGTGGTACGACCAAACTAGTCCGAATTGTTTCTTAAGTGTAATTAATTAGAAGGTACGACCCCCAATTAACCTATCCAAATAAATAATCCCAAAACATGTATTCGAGATTCAATTTATTGAATGCATTAACGAATCAAAACAATAGAGCAAACTAGGCTACGAAAGCGGAACGTCCGAATCATACAACCTAGACTTCGTTATCCCTAGGGTGTTCTGCCCTATTTGCTACTATGACCACATGCATATAACAATTACGGATTATATCATGTAATTTAGCTATAAATACTAAATTAATCAAGCAAGGTGATCAATGTAACGCCCCAAACCCAATATATATTAATTATATCGAATTCGAAGTGTTATTGTGATCAAAAGTCCGAACTATAAAATTTTTGAAGGAAATATAACGGAAATAAGAGATGATGAGTTTTTATGCAGCGGAAGAAATGAATAGAATAAAATTAATAAGTATCTCATATACATATATGTGTACGTAAAACATAGTATTATCAGTAACATTTTATTTAAGTGGGGAACTCCGTGTCGTCTCTATTACTGTCCTTGCTCCACGAAATCATAACCTGCAAGGGGTTAGGAAAATGGGGCGTGAGAATTGAATTCTCACATATGGGTGATTTGCAACATCATGGGATTGGTAAATCCGAAATATATTAAGTTATACTCATTAATAAAGTGTTTATTTTATTTAATCAGTTGACAATATAAGATTATAAAGTTTTAAACGGCATTTAAGCATATTTCGCATAATATAATTGAAATAGCACAAGTTGGTTCACATTAGGGCAAAGCCCAAAGTCATATCACATATTATCACAAACTGACAAACCATAAACGTACATCTCTTCCACTTCCATCATAGTTACTCTTTTCAACTCCAACCATCAACAACCTTGATTCCGAGGGCGTCCAACGACAGCTGACCCCGGAGACCGGAAAAATATCAACGACCTTGATTCCGAGGGCGTCCAACAACAGCTGACCCCGGAGGCCGGAAAAATAATCAACGACCTTGATTCCGAGGGCGTCCAACGACAGCTGACCCCGGAGGTCGGAAATCAATACCCAAATCACAACTCCGTACTTACTGATTTTCCATAAAACTGATACAACAACTTCACTGAGAAAAATACTTGACTGATAATTGGACTGATTCATGCTCACGTAAGGTGTTTACTCATGCAGTGGTGATCGATTCACAAAACAACAGGCTAAATATATAACATATGTAGTTATATCACATAATCCAAACAATTATATAGATAGGTGTTACATTTATATTGGATTAGATACTTTTGATTTGATTTAGTCGAGTTCAGAAAATACCGGCACGACGTTATTAATAGCAGATCAATCAACGGATCATCACCCACCTGTTAACTCCGGGTCCCGTGAATGATGTACAAACAGATGGTCAGAAACCTCGTGCGCGTTCCAACTAGTACCGAATCCTAGTAGGAAGATATTTAATTAAAAGTTGACCTTTGAAAACGTTTAGGAAAACTTGAGAGTTTGTGTTACGAGAATCGAGAAAGTTGTGGTCTTATAAACTAAAAAAGGACTTGCTTAAGGGTCACACCCTATTTTGGTAAATACACCACTTCTAAAAAGGTGAGTGTATTGAGGGAGTGTATTTACTAGTATACTTGTGGTATGACTATTTCGATTACTATAAAAAAAACAATCTTTTGATAAGTACACCCCTTTTTTTAAGAGGAGGTGTATTAGGGGGGTGTATTTACTGAATTCAGTGGTGTAACAGGGGGGTGTATTTACTGAATTCAGTGCTGTCCTTAATAAAGGCCCTTTAAGGAAAACAAACTTATTAACCTTGGAATTACTTAGAAAAATAAGAAATTACTTAGAAAAATATTAATAAAATTAAAGAAAAGGTTTTTCTTTCTTAAGAATTCTATTTCTCATTTTAAAAGAAATCTTGAATATAATTAATCATACTTTATAAATAAATTTCCTTTAATAAAACTTATTAATAAACTTAGACTTTCTAAGAAGTTTATAAAAAGTACTTTTCTTTTCTAATATTAATATTACTTCTAAAGTTGATTAATGACACTTTTAGGAAATAAAAGGATTATATTAATTTTCCCAAAAATACTCTTTTTCATTTGTTTACTAAATTTTGAATATTAAACGACTTATCTTTTCGTTCCTAAATTTCTAACAGTCGCACAAGGGGACGAGTTTCCATTTGTCTCCAAAAACTCAACTAATATTACTAACAACTAATTTCGTCACCATATCATCATCTAACCAAACCAAACTAATTCATCCATCTAAAAATATCATCCAACCAAAACAATAATACTTAACTCCCAAACCAACAATACTAAATAGTTATTCCAAAGATACTAAACATCTTAATTCACTAATATTCACCAACTAAGCCAACAACACTAATTTGTCAAATTAATAACACCAACTAGTTTAACCAATAGTATCAAACAACAAATTCAATAATACTAATCTTAAAATACCAATCAATAGTACTAATCAACTAATTCAACAACAGCTAATCAAAACAGTAGAAGTTCCAATAACAACAAAGTCCATCTACAAGCTCACAGGCTTCAAAACAATTATCTTAAAACTTACAATGACTCAACGGGATTCAACTAAAATCCTAATCCAACTATTACGAGAAATGGAAAGGTAGCAATTCTTACGAGTCCCAAAACGGGCAGCCTAACGACGTCATTTGGTGATTCGATAATTCGTCGGATAATTCGGACAGCATAACGGCGCTGTTCGGGATTTTCCGAAAAATAAAACAAGCAGCTAATTATTACGAAGGCATCTCGATTAATACGAAAGGACGAAAATCAATTTAATCAAAACGAGAATTAATGGGGAAAATTGAAATCGAAAGGAAACGAAGGACCGAGTGGGAATCGAGACTCACTCAAGGAGGAGGGCAAATCGACCCGATTGAAACAGGAGAGGAGAGCGACGAAGCACGGCGGCGCTCGGCTTCGACAGAGGGAAGGAGGAGACGGTTGCAACTGGAGGAGGAGAGCTGTGCCGCGGCGGCTTCGAACGAAGGCGGAGTAGGGCAGCGGCGCGACGGCCGATCGGAGGAGGCGTGACGGCTGGAAGCGTCGCACGGCGGAGGGCGGCGTCGCACGGCGGCGTTCGCGAAGGGGAAGGCGTCGCGGCTGGCTGAGGCGCGACGGCGCTGGGACGACGGCGGAGCGGCGGCGCTCTGCTTGGAGGCGGTGGTCGCGTCTGGCTGAGGCGTGACGGCGCTAGGACCGCGGCGGCGCTCGATCGGTGGCAGGGCGACGGCGTGACGGCGAGGGGGCGACGGCTGGAGGGGAGAGGCGCGGCGGCACTCCGGCTGGGTCAGAGGCATCGCGGCGGTGCTTCGTGACTCAGAGCAGGGGACGGCGGTGCGAGCGGCGACCGCGCTCGGTTGCTGGAGACGAGCGGTTGGAGGCGGAAAGAAGGAAGAAGACGCGAGAGAGAAAGAGAGTTTGTAGAGAGAGGGAGGAGTGTTTGAGAGAGAGAGAAAATTAAATTGGGGATTTTGATTTTTTTGAGGAGGAAGAGTACGCGTTTGTTAATTTGGAGAGAGAGATAGAAATATATTTTAATTTTCAATTTCTAAATTAATTATTTTAAAAAGAAGGAATTAATATGTGGGTGTGATTAATCTTTCAATTTAATTTAATTCAAAAAGCTAATTAATTCAAGTGGCTAGAAATTAAACCCCCTTAATTCGGATATTTTCGTTCTCACTTGATACGGTTTAGGGATCGTTTGGTTCACGAGATTAATCCCGAATTGAAAATTAATACAGTTTTAAAATTCAATTAATATTTTATTGTATTTTAATTATACTCAATAAATTAAACGGATCGAAATCCTGATTTTTAATCTTTGAATATTTAATTTCTCGTAGTCCTTTATTCGCTTTGAAAGATTTAATTCTTTCGACGAATTTAGGAATTTGTAAAAAGGGTATATATTTAAATTACACAAAAGCACACAAAATAATAAAATAAAAAGAAACAAAGATAAAAATAAAATAAGGGTTCTAGGAATATAAAAGGTATAAAACAGGACGGGGTATTACAATCAAGCTTACAAAATTAATAAATATTCCATGCATAGCATTAACCAAATAACGAAGAAATTAAGATAGAGTAAGAAAAACCGTCAATTATTAAGGAGTCTCAAATCATCAAAGGTTCCGCATATCCTCGAACTAGAATAACAATTAGCCAAACATGGCTATGAAATGTCACGAACACTCATGTGTATGTGTGTGTGAGTACGTTCTCCCTCTCAAGAATTTTTTTTTTACTCTCCAAGACTCCTCAAGACTTCCCCCCTGTCCACATTCATCTCCTCCATATATAAGGACTAACATTTATTGTAATCCCTCCTTTTCTTCCCTCATAAAAGCACCACATAAATTATCATAATGTCCCAATTAAAAGAGCTAATAAATTAATGCACACAGAATTTGCTAGCTTTAATATTAGAATCCCCAAAATCGGCTGCTCTTAAATTGGCTCGGCTCTTCCTTAATTAAAAATGGTCCAATCCAACCTACAAATAAACAAAAACACCAAATCAAAGCAAACGGACCAAAAATAAAATAAGTCGGAAAATACGAAGAGAATAGCAAAGTAAATTACATAATGTAATGACAATGAGCACCAAATTTACATGCTAAACTTGACTTATCAGTGATAAGTAATAAAATAATGCTTTCAGTTAGATGTGTATGGAGAATATAATATTAAAAAATATTATTATTAATTTTTGTCAAAAATAGATATAACAAATAAATATGTGACAGATCTTTTTTGACAATATAAAAAATAAATATGGGACGAAGTGAGTAAGATTTATTCCATCGTCACTTTGTGTTTGGAGGGGGGGGGGGGGGGGTTATGAGTATATAAGTTTGAATTAACTTTTTCAGCTGAAATGATGGCATATTTATTTGGCCGAAGTAAATGTAATGGGTATGGAGCCTTTTTTTCTTTACACTTGAGCTTTTTCAACTTTGGAAATAAAGATACATCACCAATTCCCCCCCCCCCCCCCCCCCCCCCCCCCCCCCCGCAAAGAACGAGATATTTTGTGCTCCAGGTGGAATCGTACAACCAAGCCATGTGCATTTATTTAATAACACCGTCATTATTTTTACTAATATTGTAGCATTTTATGGTGAACGCATATAATGGAATTAATTTCATCATGAGAGTTATGTCATAAAATATTTATCAAGGAATACATATAGTGATATTAACAAAAGCATGTAATGATATCGATTATACCATAACAATTTTTCACAAAGACACTTTGTGCAAATACTACATTGTAGATTTATTTATCTCACATATGAAATCCTTTTTATATAAAACTCTGCTAATTATAATATTAAGTACATTAATGATCGATATTTGGTTTTCATTTAAAAAAAACCTCTCGATCACAATCACCCCACATCCCCAAATCCCTATGTATTTCAACGTCATCTTTCGTTTGACCCTTTCAGATTTTCTTCCAAGCATCCACATCAAAGTGGCTTAAAAAAATTGGGGTGATATAGAGATCCCACTTTTCCGATGTATGTCTTCCTCGTTATTTACTGTTTGTACATTTTTTTTAAAAATAATTATTTATTTGTATTTAAAGTGATAAGTAATAAAATAGATGCTTTCAGTTAGAAGTGTATGAAGAATATAATATTAAAAAATATTGTTGTTATTATTATTATTTTTTTTTTGCCAAAAATAGATGTAACAAATAAATATGTGACATACCTTTTTTTGATAATATAGCCAATAAATATGGAACGAAGTGAGTATTATTTATTCCATTGTCACTTTGTGTTTGGAAGGGGGAGGGGTGGTTTGTATGAGTATATAAGTTTGAATTAACTTTTTCAGCTGATATGATGACATATTTATTTGGCCGAAGTAAATGTGATGGGTATGGAGTTTTTTTTTTTTTTTTTTTTTTTTTTTTACATTGGAGCTTTTTCAACTTTGGAAATAAAGTTACATCACCAATTCCCCCTTCCACCTCCCCACCATAATTCATTTCAATAACTCTCTCCATTTGAATCACTATCACTATCATTAGTGCAGAACCCGCGTGATGTGCAGGGATTGAAACCTATCTTATATATGCAACAATACATAAATTAATTGTTTGCTATAATTATTTTTTTACCACGAGATAGTAACACTATTTTTTACCACATCTAATTATAAATATAAATATAATTTATAAAAGCATATTAATTTGAAGAAATTAATTTTAATTGAGAATGGTATAATAGGGTTTAGGGTTTATGATTTTGGGTTCGATGTTCAGTCTATTGAATCGAAACTCACAAGATAGCGACCCTGCTGATTTTATTTTTATTTTTACATATCTATTATAATTTGAATAAAACTTATATAAACATAGTAATTTTTAAAAATAATAATTTAAGGTGGTGCAATATATTATGTGGTTTACAATTAAGAGTCAGATGGTCCGACTAGAGAATTCAGGCTCGCAAGATGACACTACTTATTCTTATTTTTCTTCATATCTAATTATAACATAAAAGAAACTTAGATAAATATATTAATTTGATTTTTTTTTTAATTTAGAGTGGTACAATGAGATCAGCAGTTTACAATTTAGTCCAATCGTCCGACTAGTGAGTTGAGACTCACATATGTTTGTTTCTTTGCATGTCTAATTGTCGACAAAAAACTTGTACACATATCATGTTTGGATCATGCAAATCAAGTATAATTTTTAAATTGTATTATTTGTTTTACTAAATTATATTAATTTATTAGTGTTAGATGTTTTCATTTAAAATTATTAGTTAGTTTTTATTAAAAAAAATAATAGTAATTGTATAAAGTTGTATCGTATTTTAAGTGTGTTAATCATAATTATTATCTAAGTATTACTTAGCAATATATTTACATGTTCCAAAAATATATACTTCTACCAAATATTTATAAAACTATTTATTGAGAAAACACCGGTTGTTAGAGAGTTTTCAAAATCACTGCCTTTAGAGGGTGTGTGGCTAAGCTTATAAGCTCTTTAAAACAACTTATCTCTTTAAAATAGCTTATAAGTTGTTTAAGAGCTTATAAGCACCATTATGTGTTTGACAAAATAAAATGTTTAACAGGTTATAAGATCATAAAATAATTTCCTAACAACTATTAAGTTGTAAAAAAATAAGTTGGGATTTCCCAACTTATTTTTATAATCACCCCCACTCCCGTCCCCACCCACCTCTACCTCAACATAAAAAATAAAAATATTTATTTTATTAAATAAATATTTATTATAAATTCCCAAAGGTCTTATAAAGTGTATTAGTTAAACACTTTAGCAACTTATAAACTACTTAAAAATTACATCTTATCAACTCTTGAAACAACTTTTAAGATATTAGAACTTATAAGATGTTTCAAATAAGTTTAGCCAAAAGGACTCTTAATTTTATCTTAAAGTAGTATATTACCCGTGCGATGCACGGTTTGTAATATACTCCATTTATTCCGGTATAAGTTTTTTTTTTCTTCTTTTTGTTGATTTATTTAAGAATTTGTATTTATTTATTAATATATTGTGAGTCACATAGTAACTTTTGTGTAAAATAATAGAGAGGATTGAAAAAGTAAAGAGTAGTTGTTTAAGAAAGTATTTGTTTATTAATATATGAAGTGTTGTTTTTATTTTTTATGAAATAAGAAATTTATAGTGGTACATCAAAAAAAAAAATAGAAAACTTAGTGGAACTGAGGGAATATATATTTTGGACCCAAAGTAGAATTTAATATTGATTCATATATAGGGTGTGTTTGCAAAAAAATATGTCTTTTGAGAAATGATTTTATTTAGTGATTGGCAGAAGAATTGCTTAATAGTGAAAGTGATAAGTGTTTGCAAAATTTATAAAAAAAAATAGATATTGAATGTTTGATAATTTTTATTTTTTTAATAGAGTAATATATTAGTGAAAAGTTAGAATAAGGTAGAGAAACATACTCCTCTCAACTTTTAGATTATATATTTTAGGTGATTAACTTAAGTAGAAGCATTCAAATACAAAACACTCAAAATTACTTTTATACATAATTTAATGGAATTATAATCACTTATAATCTATTGAAAACACACCCATAGTTTTAGATACTAAAAATTCGAATGTCTAACCTTATGTCACCCACCTTAGTATGAGATTTAAAATTTGAATTTTAATATCTTACCCACATTCACCACTAAAGAGTAAGTTTTATATGAAAATGGTTCATGATAAATTTATCATAAAATTGTTTTAAGGTATCAAATATTTAATCAGGATTGTTATTAATCTAGACTAGTGGTATTATATTGTAATGGTCGTAAACCTTATTATTGTTGGAATATAGATTAGATGTTTTGAAGATGTTAAAACAAGAACTTGTAATAAGAGCAGTTGACCTGTTAGTCAGCTGCAGACTAGTCTAGGACTAGAATATATCTTAGGTTGAGGGGGAAGGGAATTAGACAAGACAACAGGAGTCCCAGACAAGAGGAATTCCAGACAAGAGGAGTCCCGAACAGGAGGAGTTCCGGACAAGAGGAGTCCCGAACATGAGGAGTCCCGGACAAGAGGAGTCTTGGACTAGAGGAGTCTTGGACAAGAGGAGTCTTGAACAAGATGAGGTCCGGACAAGATGAGGTCCGGACAAGATGTGCTCCGGACAAGATGAGTTCCGGACAAGATGAGGTCGAGACAAGATGAGTAGAGGACCAGATGAGTAGAAGACCAGATGAGTAGAGGACCAGATGAGGTCTGGACCAGATTAGTCTACCAGACTACTCTACACAGAAGACCAGAAGACTAGTCCGCCAGAAGACAAAGACAAGAAGACCTTGTGATCCTAAGATAAGAAGAGTCAAGCAATCAAAGGAAAGTCAACTGATGGAGGAATGATTGATTGATTGACTGAAGAATCTGAATAGTCAAATAATGAGGTCAACTAATCAATTATATAATCAATCTTTGATTGATCATTTCCTTCCAATTATGGTTGTTTGAATTGCTAGCATTCCAACGACTAGTTAATTTTCACAACTATAAATAGGAGTGCATGGTGATGAGTTCTATATAACAAGACGGGCAAGAGAGCACAAAAGTTAGAGAAACACACGAACACACCATACACTCACCTTGTTCATACAAGTATTATATCTATGCTTTTAGGAGTTGTAGTTAAAATTTTACTCAACCTACTCAACACATAGAAGGGTTTTTGTAAGTTGTACGAAGGAGCTGGACTTCCAAATTCCAGTAGTAAGCAAGTTGGTTGGTGAGTGAGACCCCTTTGGTGAAAGGGAGAGTGGACGTAGGATCGTTATATCAAACCACTATAAAATCCTTGTATTATTTATTTTATTGCTTTATTTATTTTAATTTCTGCATAGTTTATTTTAGCACTTTAAAAAGGGATTTTTTTTTTCTTCATAAAATTAAGTATAACACGCTTTCCGCAAATAATATTTTTGGGACCAACAATTATCACAATTAGTTTATGATAAGACCTATTCTACATATGACAAAGTATTATATGAAAATAGTTCATGATAAGTTTATTATTAAAAAAATTAAAGTATCAAATATTTAATTAAGATTATTATTAATCTAGACCAGTAGTATTATATTGAAAAGTTTGTAAACCTTATTTTCAAAATTTCCAACACAACCCAATATTCTGTACTCTTTAATTCAAGTCGCTCTACATATCATCCTTTTATATACATAGTTATGTATAAATGTATTTATGTGTGTATTTGCATATGTATTATATACATATACATATAAATATATAATATGCATATGTATTCTATAATGCAGGCAGATAATATATCTTTATATATAATCAGCACAAGTTATCAATCCCTTAATATTATCATCATTCAACCTTTTTCTTTATATAAATGAAATTAATATTACATAATTGCAATGAAAAGTGCAATTGTAATCTTTTCGTCCCCTATTAAAATTTATATGTAGTTGAACACACTTTTTAATTTTTTTTATTAAAAAGTAATTTTTTTTTAAAATTATTTGAATATAAAATGATATTGTATGAGAGTGTTATTTTCATTTTAGGAGTGTGAAATGATCCCCATTTATTTTCAAGTAAAGAAACAGATTTAGGGCAATTAATAAAAAAATGAGGAATAATTTTAATTATATATTTTTATATATACATTAGAATATTTTAGAATTATTGCTTATGAAGTGGATATTAAATTATTAATTAAGACTAAATCTCATAATATTTTTTTAATAAATATATTGTGTAACTTTTGAATCTAGCTAGTTTTTTCTTATACTATTAAATTCAATAACCTAATCCTAATTAGGTGTGCACACACGACTGCCATCGGCTTCTTCGTGCTGCACTGCGGATAAATATGTTTTTATTGGGATATGTTTTAGTTTTGATGATTTTCCATAACCACATGTAATAGGTTTGAAAGCAGTCATGATAGTATCTTTTGTTTCACGTCAGGCTAGGTTAGCTCTCAGAAGAAAAGACTGTTAGGTGAGAAGAACTCAGTTGAGGGAACACTCAGTTGAGGGGGAACTCAGCGAGGGGGAACTCAGCAACACAGCCTGAAGATATCAAGATGACACCAAGAAGAACTAACTGAAGCCATGCTGTAACCTGAACCAAAAGAGAAGCCTGAAGGATGTCCCACTGAGTGTAAACCGGGCAGATCTAAGCTAAGTCAGGTGGACCACTCAGTGAAGAGCATGATCAGGAGGATCAGTGCTGCACCAAGTAGACCCTGAAGGTGTCAGGCTACTGTGGTCAGGGAAGTTTGTCATTCAGCCTTATGACAAACTTCTTGGAATGATCTTCAAACAGTCTCTGAAGGACAACTACACTGAAGACTTTCAGTCCACTGAAGATCATCAGTCAGTGAAGGAGGAAGCTACCTAAAGTCAGTGGGTCTTGGTCAACCCACTGAGTCAAAGATCCGTGAATCCTGGCCACGTGGACCAATCAGCACGAGGCAGCAACTCTGACACTGACAAAGGCCGCATTCCAAGAAAAGTGGTTGAAACCATTAATTGTATGGATTCAAATGTAATTTCCTCCAACGGTTACATTTGAATCCACACTATAAATACAAGCTCATAGCTGCGTATTCAAGTGTGTTGTATTGTGTGTGAAGAATAAAAAATCAACACCTACAAGCTATAAGAGTGTGTGAGTTGTTAGAGAGTCATAAGGAAGTGTTGCTCACACCCACGACACTTACCCTTAGGGTTATCACTTATATTCATTGAGTGTCAAGCTTGTAACTCTTAGCTTAGAGAGATTTTCCTAATCTTAGCTTTAAGGCTAACACATTGTAAAGGAAAACCTCACCTAGTTGGAGAAAACCAAACCAAACTAAACCCTTTCAGAAGAATGTTAGGTTTGTAGTGAGGTGAGGAGAGGCAGCCCGGGGAGTGGCGTGAGTCCAGTTGTAAGTGCACCTTGGCACGTTAAAAACAAGAATCCCAGTTAGTGGATTTCTTGTTAAATCAGGCCCGTGGATGTAAGAGCTTGAGTCTCTGAACCACGTTAAACTGAGCGTTTGTTTCATTAAAGTATTTACCAAAGTATTGCGAAAGTCAACTCACTGAGCTTTGTTATAAGAAAACTTTGGTTAAGCAATCAGGTCAGGGAGATTCCTCTCACTGACCAGATCAGGCAACGCATTCGAGAGTCCAGTCTCTCGAGTCACTGTGTTGCTAAGAGCATGAGCCTTCAAGTCTCACTGACTTGGTAGCTCAGCCTCTTAGCAACGCAGTGACTTGAGTGTTTCCTCACTGATCTCTTTCAGAGCGCAACACAGGTTTAAAAAAAATTGCTCCTGAATTCCCATTTTGCCCTTAAAAAACGGGACCATCAATTTTCATTTACTTATTTTCTAATCGTCCTAAATTAAGGGTTCTTGGAGCCTTTTCAGATTTCCACAACTAATAAACCACTAAATTAAAAAATTAAATTTTCAATTTTTTACAAAAGATGAAGGGGCAGGTTTATCTACGGATCTAAAAAGTGGCAAAGTATTCTTTTAAAAAAAATTTAATAAAAGATTTTGTTACTAGATTAATAGATTAATAAGTAGGTGTTTTCTTATGTCAGACACCCTATTAAGTTGTCTGATATGAGGTATGCTTTATAAACTATTAGATCTAAAATATAATAAAATCTAATGGTTTAAATTTGATGACCTGCAACCTATTGAGTTCATCATCTAATTTTCTATCGAGTTGCATCGAGTACTATCGAGTTGTGTCGTATTATTCTATTATTATATTAAATTTAATAGTTTAAAATTCTATAATTATTAATTTATAAATTTATTCTTCTTTAATTCATGATTAAAATCTTTTCTAAATTAACATGTAATCATCAATATTTTAGAAAGATTAAGATCGCACCATCTCATCTCATGATATGAGACAGTCTCACACAAGACATACTTTTTAATTAACACAAACAAAGACAATTAATACAAAATACACAGACACATCTACGATTGCTTTGATGTACCATGTAAAGAGGTGATTCACTATTGACCGTCGTTGCAGAGTTGTATGGGCTTAAGTTTTGTATATCAAATTAAACGATGACGTGAATAATTTTTGCATCGATTTAAACTTTTAAAGGACAACACATGGGGATGCAGTTAAATGAATGGATGGATGATCTCAAGTGCTGTTATAACTTATACATGAAGATTTTAATAATTAATTACATCTCAGGGTTACGCACACGAGGCTCGATCTCTTCGAATCAATGAAGGGGTTTAAAGTAAAACCAATTTATATTTTATTAGTAAGTTTGCATATATGTGCAAAAGATGGATTAGAATATCACGGCACGAACCCTAGGTTTCTGCACAGAAGTGAATTGGGAATACTAGAAGATCTTGAACCATGAGTAAGCTTCAGATTGAGGCCTTGAGGGAAGCATATATGTCCGTCAAGTTGCCCCACATTCTCGGCCAAAAAAGAAGATGATGGATCAGAGATCTAATGATGTAGTTGATTAGAGTTCTAATCAATGTTGAGTTTTAATTTAAGTGTGAGGTTTAATTGAAAAAGATAATTGTAAAGCAACTTTAATTCATTTTGGTTGTATGTGTATATTTACAAAAAAAAAAAAATTAATAAAAAAGGGTAGAATAGTAAATTATAAATTATAAATTAAAATATAATTTTAGGGTCCGCTTGGTTGGGGATAATGATTGTAGGGTAATGAGAATGATTACTTGATATTATCAATACATTGTAATAAGATTGAAAATTAGTTATAATTTACCTATCAAATGACTCCTCATTCATTATCTTTTACTTGAATGACTCCTCAATCACTTTAATTCCTATTACCCTATAATCATCACCCCCAACTAATCGAACCCTTAAAATATAATATTTATACAACATGTAGCAGACCAGTACGATAAAGTGCGATAACACGTGGCACAGTCTTAAATCTTATGTGATATTAGACAACAACTCAACGGGTTGCCTTATCTAAGAAAACCCAAGTATAGATATGACATACCTTCATTTTTCTCAATAAGTGTTGCATAATGCTACTGAAGCTTTCAGCACACCAAACCTTCATAATCAATCATATGCAATTATAAACTCCAATTATGTTAATACATAATTGATCACATGTCCAACGGTGGCATAATATAAAATACTCACCGCGAATGTGTTAATGACACATAAGCAAATATAATCAATTAATTAATATAATAGTGGACCCCTGCTTATGTGTTATTAACACATTCGCGGTGGATATATAATATTATGCCCACCGGTGGGCATGTGATCATTTCCGTATGTTAATATTAATCAGTCACATGAAACATAATCCTATAAACTCCAATTATGTTAATAAATCCTAAAATAATATTGTAAGCTATATTATTACATCATTTTTTATATTATGAAGCCTAAAAAAATCTTTACAAATATAAAAGTATATAAAGAAATATGGAAACTTATAAAAAAGTTCATATAAACTAAGTATGATTTAAAAATAAATAAAGAGAAAGTAAATCTAAAAAATAACATTTTGAATTTGAATAATATTTTTGTAAAAGGATTATTCTAAATAAATTAAATAAAAAATGTAAAAATTTCCTATAAAATAATAAATTATGAGGATTATATACTCTTTCTCCACTAAGTCCACCCTTTTCTTAATATGGTCCACTTTATTTTTTTCACCAGATTATTTTGGTTTACTAAGTTGCTCCTTGTTTTTAAAATGGTCCAAAACTGGCTGCAACAGGTAACCTTATTGGTTAATGCTTATTTGGCGTTTTCTTTTATTTTTTATCGTCGTATCGGTTTATGATTAGTCTCTTATATATATGTGGGGCATTATATTACCAAAATTCATTAAAATTAATAAAATTACTAAAATTAATTGAGTGTGAAGTTATGAGTTGGTGATTGTGGAATTGAATTAGGACTAGATTGTGTGAGTATTGTGAGTAGAGTGTATTTGAAAGGGAATTCGTGCACTTACAAATTTTCCTTTTGAATACTTGTGTGGTAATGTTGAGAAGTCACTAGGTCTAGCATGGATGTGAAAAATTGTGAGATTTGAGCCTTATACAAGATTAAAATTCATTAAAATGATCTCATTGTTTGTGAGTGGATCTTCATCTTATAGGTGCTAGAACTTGTGAGTACTCTCGCTTCTTGATTGTGTCTAGTATGAAATGCCGGAAGTGATTTAAGGCCATCTTTGAATTGATAAGTCACTTAGCCAAAATATGTCTACCAATGATATTTATCCCTTGTTAGCCCGTTTGAGCTTGATCCTATTATTTGCTTGCACATTTGAACTTATCCAATCCCTAAACTCTTTTTGTCCCAATTTGAGTGGAGAATAGGAAAAGTTGTGAATGAGAAGGGATTTGAGTTGAGAGAATGTAGAATTGTATATGGTTGAGTGAGAATGAAAAAAATGGAGTAATGAATTTTTTAGGAGTGTGGAAGAATAAAAAGATTTGAGAATGAGCAAAATAAAACATGAGCTCAAATATAGTTGAAAAAAGGAAGAGCAGTGAATGATAAAAGTGTATGGAGTGAAAAGAAAAAAAATATTGAGGTGTTGAAAGTATATGGAAGTGAAAGTGCATTGATATTCGAAGTATTCTGTTCCGTGTATTGAAATACTGAAGCTATGATTTCCTATTCTCCATTCACTTGAGTAAGTTTGTCCTATACATTTACACTACTTGTCCGAAGAGTCGTACATTACAACCTTGAACAAGTCTTTTTTTATTCGGCATGAATTCTAGTATGTGGTCGGATTTGAGAGTACTTGCAAGCCTATGGTCACTAATTTGTGTGAATGATTGATTGAGAGTGTCCCTATTTATTGATAAACACTTGCGAGGGAGTGAAACACATCACCGAGAGCACATCCATGTTTTGATTTTGGTGGTTCTTTATTGATTATCCAGAGTAGGATGAATGGGGTGAGTTTGTGTGCGGGTGATCGATCTTTGAAGCTTGAAAGTGATTACTTGCATGATTTGGTACTCTAATTCATTTCTAAAAAATTCACTTGACTTATTATTTCATTGCTTGAGGACAAGCAACATGGTAAGTTTGGGGGGGGGGGGGGGTTGGTTAAACGTGAAATTGTGATGTTTTGGTGCCCGATTAGTCCATATTTTGAGCATTTTTTATGAGTATTTAGAGTTATTTAAGTAACATTTTCATAAACTCATTAATTTGTCTCTTTGGTGTTCATATTAGGAAAGATGATGAAAAACAGAGTTCATAGGACTTTGAATCGACTCAAACAGACTCCCGGATGATAAGATATGAAGGTAATACAAAAAGTATTAGTCGAGGTAAAGAAAAGTATCAGTTAACACCAAAAGGAGAAACACTCGAGCACCAAGTGCTCGAGCGCTCCAGACGCGCTGTCACCGAAGAGCGCTCTACCTGAGCATGCTCGAGCGCGAGGTGCTAGAGTGGAGAGAGCTCGAGCGGCCCTGATGTTCTGTGACCGAGAGACGCTTGACCTGAGCCAGCTCGAGCGCCAAGCACTCGAGCGAAGGCCCATCTCGAGCGCCCTGATCTGTTTTCGCCCCAAATCGTATAAATACCCATCTCAAGCCAATTTTTACATATCTTCAATCGTTTTTCGAAGAGAAAGAGTCTTGGGATGTGATTTTGAGAGTTTGGCAAGGATTTCAAGTTTGTAATCGAGGTTTTTATCGTACGAATTCATTAGAACAATTATTATTTTACACGGATTGGATTTTCCTTTTTATTTTTGAACTCTTT
This sequence comes from Ballota nigra, assembly GCA_947034835.1. Lineage (NCBI taxonomy): Eukaryota > Viridiplantae > Streptophyta > Magnoliopsida > Lamiales > Lamiaceae > Ballota > Ballota nigra. The sequence continues at coordinate 104,863,292 of OX344722.1, forward strand.
GATCTATTAGACCTAAATTCTAGATTTTCTTAGATTTATTTTTCATATTTGATTGAATTGCTTTCATAGATAGTTTATGTTCTTGAATTTCTTGATTCGTTCAATTATGTTTATGATTGTTGATCTTGCTATTGTTTCTATTCTCATAATCACCATGTTAGACTAGAACCCTTGTATGCTTAGGATATGATGAACTCGTAGAATTAGGATGTTGGTACATAATTAGGATAATTCGTGATGTATAGTTTTAATTCTCTTAATTATTGAATAATTCTAATAAACCCTAGAATAATTATAGAATTAAGTACGGAAATTGTTAGAGAGAAGACGCCCGCATCACTCTTTAATAACGAATAGGCTTAAGGAGAGGGTTTTTGAAGGGGTTTATAACCAACCAGTTTATCTAGGGAGGACGGCCGAATCGCCTTAGTTAAATTAGGGCCTCAATAATTAAGCACAATTCATATAATTTAATTAGTGGGTTAGTGAAGTAAGTTGTTAGAACTAAGTATTGAGATTATTTCCGAGCTTTTTTTCTTTCAATTCTTTGTGCTAGATTAGAGAAGTTGATTGCCTAGTTTATAGTACACTTAGGATTTTAACTTGAAACATCACAATTATTTTAGTTACCGTACCAACTCCGTTAGTATACGTAGGGATTCCTATTCCGAGCATCACCATCGTATTTGCACTTCAAATCGGAGTTAGAATAGTTTTATTTCCTTTCGTTTGATAATTAGTAGAATATAGTTTAATATTAGCTTAAAGCAAAATCACATTCATATTAGCTACAACACATAGATTTCCAGGGATTTACTCTCGTGCAAGCCTTCTCACGGGTTCAATACTACTTGGTCCCAATACTTGCCCATACTACAATGATCCCATACTCTTGTGGGGTAGCTACTAGTAAAGCTAGTATTTCACGATCAAGTCAATGACGACATTGCCGGGGAAAGCGATGTATGTTCATTGAGTGAAACTTGGAAATAGTTTAGTATTTAGTAGTGAGTGCATTTATTTTTTGTTTTATTAGTTATTAGCCAGTTGCAGAAAACACGCTCAAAGGGAGAAACGAGCGAAGATAGAACGAAGCTAGATCCTGAGACTATAGCCAGAAGGAATAGAGCCTTCCAAAGAAGGATGATGATGGTCCCGATTTTAAAACTTTCAAAGACAAAAATGGGAATTTAGGAGAAAACAATTTTTTTTAAAGAGAAGTAACACTCAAGTCACTGCATTGCTTAGAGACTGAGCTATCAAGTCAGTGTAGTGACTTGAAGACTCATTCTCTAAACAAAGAAGTGACTCGAGAGACTGAACTCTCGAGTGCTTGCTTAAGCTTTGTCAGTGAGATTGGTTCTCCCTGACTAAAATACTTAGCTAATTTTCCTTTCTTTCTTCCTGAATATTCTCAGTGAACATACACTTAAATCATTTAGCAAATACTTAAGCAATACTGAAAACAGTAAATAACACTCAATGTAATGTGGTTCAGAGACTCAAGCTCCTACGTCCACGGTCCTGATTGAACAGGATAATCCACTAAGGATTAACTTGTTTTTAACATGCCAATGTGCACCCAGATCAATACAACAATGACCTTTCTTACTTTCTTCCTAACTCACTAACTTCAACCAACAAACCTAATAAGAGGGTTTTGGTTTCAGTTTGGGTTTCTCCAACTAGGTAAGGTTTTCCCTTACAATGTGTTAGCCTCAAGCTAAGGTTGGGAAAACCTCTCTAAGCTAAGTGTTACAAGCTGGACACTCAAGGAATATATGTGAAGACCATAATGGTCAGTGTCCTAGGTGTAAGATGTGCTCCCTTATATCTCCCTTTGAACTGCACTAAATCTCTCACACCCTCACATCTTGTAGGTGTAGATTTTCTCTTTTCACACACGTTGAAATGCAGCTATGAGCTTGTATTTATAGTTTGGATTCAAATGTTACCATTGGAGAGAATAACATTCGAATCCAGACTGTCAGTAGGGAAACCTACTTTTCATTAAATGCAGCCTTGTCAGTGTCGGATGAGCTGTCTTGACTTGATTAGTCCACGTGGACTGAATCCAACGACTCTTTGGTTCAGTGGGCTTGTTCAGGGCACATTGACTTCAGATGACTTATCCTCTACTGGCTCTGATGATCTTCAGTAGACATGAATGTCTTCAGTGTAGTTGTCCTTCAGTAGACGCTTGAATATCTTTCCAAGAAAATTGTCATAAGGCTAAATGATAATCTTCCCTGACCTCAGTAGCCTGACTCTTTCAGGGTCTACTAGGTACAGCACAGATCCTCCTGATCATGCTCTTCACTGAGTAGTCCACCGACTTAGCTTAGAATAGTCAGGTTTATACTCAGTGGGGACTTCCTTCAGGCTTCTCTTCAGGTTCATGTCTTTTGGCATGACTTCAGTCTGTTCTCCTGGTGATGTCATCTTGATTACCTCAGGCTCTGTCAGTGAGTTCCCCCTCACTAAGTTCCCCCTCAGTAGAGTTTCCCCCTCAGCTGAATTCTCCTCTACTGAGTGCTTCCTGTTGGGACAATGTCAGTTTTGATTAGATCCCAAAGCCCCTGAAAAGATGTTTGCATTTGTTTGTCAGGCTAGTCTTGGTTAGGCTTTGTACTTAGTCATTTTACACTTCACATGTACTCAGTAAGAGGAGCACTTACTGATGACAATCTAGACAAGAGCCTGAAGATGGTTTACCATCCTGAACTTATGGCAGTTCTCTAAGCTGGCTGAGTAAGTCTCAGTGATGAAGAGTATGACCCTGAGGTCATTACTACTCAGTCCTGAAGGAAACAGGATGATACTGAGTTTATGGGAAGACTTGGAGTAGAGCCAAGCAATGCAAAAGGAATGTCAGCGCCAGGACAAGACCGGTGAGCTCGAGACAAAAAGAACTTAATAAGACAAGCCTGAAGCCTAGGAATAAGTTCTGACATTCTCACCAACCTGATGACGTGAACCAATCCAAGAAGGAAACACACGTAAGGAACCTGACAGTAGACTGACTTCAGACTGCATTTTCAACGGGCAAGTATTTAATGTGCATTTAATGCAACTACCTAATTCCATACAAAGGACGACTGCTGCATGAAGATATGCCCGTTTGAATCACTCTACATAGTTGACAAGAAAGGCTATCTCTCCAACGGATAGTTTTTCAAATCACCTATAAATACAGAAGGCCTTGAACCCATTCAAGGTTACGGGAAATTTCCAAGCCAGAAATTACTCAAACTCTCAAGCACTCAAAGCATTCTAATCGTTAGAAGAAACACTCGAAACCCTTTAAATTTCCCAAGTGTTTCTTAGCAACTGAGAGTTAATCTGTATTCCAAGAGCGTACAAGCAATATCTTAAGCTTAGAGAGATTATCCAACCCTTAGCATAGCTTTGTCTTGTAAGGATAATCTCAACCTAGTTGGAATACAAACTGAAACCAAAACCCTAAAGTTAGGTTTGTTGGAAGTAAGTTAAGTTAGTTAGTAAGGAAGTTTGTATAGGTCAGTGAGGTAGCTGATCTTGGTGCACCTTGACACGTTAAAAACAAGAATCCCTTGAGTGGATTTCCTGTTAAATCAGGTCGTGGACGTAGGAGCTTGAGACTCTGAACCACGTTAAACTTGTTGTGTTCTTATTGCTTTGATATATTGCATACCTGCCATATTAACTGTTCATTCATTGCATAAGATTTATCAGGCTTGAATCAATCAGCCTGATCTATTAAAAAGAGCACTGCCCTTACTAAACACTATTCATTTGAGTAATCAAGGTTTTCAGAAAGCAAACTAAACAAGACTTTAAACTATCAGGGCTCACGCATTTCTGCACTGAACTTAAACTGATAGTTAGCCAACTGACCCGCACCAAGTGTAGTCAGTAGGTGTATTATTAGTGCCTAGTTCTTTATCACTCTGAGTAAAAGGGACTCAGTAAGGTTTTAAGTTTAAAAATTGGTATACGTGTATCCCCCCCATACATGCATTCCTTAGTCTTGTACCGGGACTAACAAGTGGTATCAGAGCAGTGGTTCAAAAGACCACTGACTTTGAATACTAATAGTTTCAGAGGAGAAACTGTTGGTGGTCACTGAACAGATCTGAGTTTGCTTTTCATAAAACTTGCATCATCATGACTTCGAGGAGACTTGAAGCTTCGTTACCTGAATTCTCTGTATCTAACTTTGTCTATTGGAAGTTCAGATTAGAAGTGCATCTTAATGCCATCTATGACCAGATGCCGCGTGTTCTCAGTGAGGGACCGATCAAGATCACTATTCCTAATGTCAGAGGATTGAGATATGAGCATCTTGAGATTGGCGTGCAGGTTCCGAAAGAAAGAAAAGACATGACCAACGATGAAATCAAGATGGTGGGATTGGACAATGTTGCCAGAAACATCATTTTGCTACGGTGCCCTTCGAGGAGTCAGCCAGGCTGATGAATTTAAAGACGGCAAAGGAGGTTTGGGATGAGCTGACAAAAATGTGCGAGGGGTCAGAAAAGATAAAGGAGAACAAGAGAAACATTGCCATTCAGAAATTCAAAGCATTTGAGATGTTGTCTGATGAGACAATCGATCAGATAGAGTCAAGATTCATCAAGTTGATGAATGAGCTGGTGATGCTGGACAAAGATGTCCCAAAGAGAGATGTTGCTTCAAAGATCCTGAATGCCCTTCCTGAGAGATGGGATAATAGTGTAATTATGCTTAAGAACACTCAGGATATGAGTAACATAACTTCTGCTTTACTTTTTTCAGAGCTTAAAGCACTGGAATTTGATCTTAACAAAAGAAAGAAGAAAGTTCAGGCAGAAGAGGAAGAAAAGGAGAAAACTCCTGAGAAAAGTGTGGCGTTCAAAGCCAGGTCTGAACCTGTTGAATCTTCATCAAAGTCACTGATGGAAATGAGCAAGGAAGAACTTGCTAAGGAGTACAGCCTGATGGTCAGACGCTTTGATAAGCTTAATTCTAGGTTTGGTCGTTATAAGAAATTTTATCAGGACTCACGTGACAGGAAACCTGAAAGAACCCACCAAAGCTCAAGGAGATATGAGAAAAGGAGAAACACTGACCAGAGGAGAGATCATGGCGATGAAAGAAGATATTTAGATCCAAAGCTCGATCGTAGAGATGAACAAAGACGTACTCACGATGATAAACACTCAGGGAAGATTGAAAGCTCATCAAGACAGAGGGAACCTGACTCAAGGAGGATCCCTGAACTAAGGAGAGAAAGAGGAGATGAGCAACCAGCATGTTAAAACTGTAACAAGAGCGGGCACTATCAGTATGATTGTCCGAAGTTGAGTGCAAGGGAAAGAGAGGACAGGAGGGCCAAGAGAGACCAGAGAATTGCAGACCGGAGAGCGATGCTCGCTGAGGATGCAACTGACTCTGACGGTCCTGAGGAGAGGTCGCCTGAACTCTTTTCTGATGATGAGTACGATGATGTTTGTCTGATGGCAAGGGAGGAACCTGAGGTAACATCTAACTCTGTATGTGGTTCCTACACTGGTCAAAATCCTGAGCTTAGCTCAGAGTCAGTCAGAGAAATGAACCTTCAGATCTGTTTGGATCAATTGATGGTTGATTTCTCCAGATTGCAGGAAACTAATGTCTTCTTGGTAGAGGAGAACAAGAAATTGAGTACTGAGGTTCAGAACCTGAATGATCAGCTCACTCAGTCTGATCTTAAAGAATAAACTCAGATTGTGAGACTAACTCAGGAGATTGATTTAATCAATGCTGAGCGTCTCCCAAGAGAGAAGCTTCTAAAGGAATTGGTTGAGGAAGAGTTGGTCAGGAAGGAAGAACTGAAAGCACTCAAGAGTAAGTTTGATGACCTCTTTGCCAGACATGAAATCCTGAAAAAGAGTGAGGACTCACTCAAGCAAAAGGTTGCAGCAATGAATAAATCCTCAGTGGCTAGAGAGAAAATAAATAGCATCCAGATGCTCGGGAACGAGAAAAAGGGACTCGAATATGTTCCTAAGAAATCCTCACATGGTCAATCTCATGTTGCTTCAGGGAGCAACACTGAGAGGTTATTTGTTCAGGCAGGCCAGAATGCATCTAAGGTTGTACTTCAGGCCCGTCAAACTGATAAGGGCAAGGAAACTGTTGACACAGTCAGGGTTGCCCCCAAGGTTGCTAAGCCAAAACCCAAGGGAACGGCGAAGCAACCAAGGGAGGTCCCTGAGAGTTCATACCAGAGAAAGCCTCAGCGAAAGCAGAGGAAGACTCAGGTCAAGAGCTCTCAGACTAGTCAGCGAGGGTACCATCATGCTTGGCAATACCAACAGGGAAGGCCAAATATGATGACACCCCCATGGTTTTGACATCCTGAGGCCTTTAACTGTTTTCCATTCCCTCACTTGCCTAGGGGGAATAGAACACAAGGCCCTTATCAAGAACAAGGCCCAAGACCTACTGCACCTAGACCTAGGAAGAACAGGAAGCCAGCCCAAAAGGCACCCACTCAGGCTCCTGTGAAGCCTAAGTCTAGCACTCATACACCATCTTCCTCTCAGGCAAAGAAGAAGAAAGTTGTGTATGTTGATGTTTCAGGGAGACAGATTCACCACTCTGAGGCAATCAGGGTTGTTAAGCAAGTCTGGATCCCGAAGGGTACAACTGAAACGATAGGACCCAACACCCAATGGGTACCTAAAGCCTGATTTTCTTGCAGGCGGCTGTAGATCACAACAAGATGAGAGGAGACTCAATCAAATCTGTTTGGTACCTAGACAGTGGATGCTCAAGGCATATGACTGGAATGAAGAGTCTTCTCCAAGAATTTTAGGCTAAAGATGGTCCACAGGTAACCTTTGGTGATAACTCAAAAGGTGTTACTAAAGGTTTTGGTGTCTTGATAATAGGTACAGTCAGAGTGGAAAATGTGTCCTTTGTGGAAGGACTGAAGCATAACCTACTGTCAGTAAGCCAATTCTGTGAAAAAGGTTTCAGTGTTGAGTTCTCATCGAATATATGTTCAGTCAAGGACAAATCAACACAAGTGCTTCTATCAGGTATCAGGAAAGGTAATGTTTATCTTGCTGATTGGAGCAGCACTATTCCTAATACTTGTTTTGTTGCTAAAAGCTCTCTAGAGCTCAGTTGGCTATGGCATAAAAGATTAAGCCACCTGAACTTCAAGATTCTTAACAAAATTTCTAGACAGTCACTTGTTGATGGTCTACCTAATGAAGTTTTTAGCAAAGATCGTGTGTGCAAAGCTTGTCAGGAAGTGAAGTATGTCAGCGCGTCATTCAAAGAGAAAGCTTCCCATTCCACTGACAGGATTCTTCAGCTCTTGCACATGGATTTATTTGGTCCTATCACACCTGTGAGTATGAATGGCAGGAAATATACCCTTGTGGTTATTGATGATTATTCTAGATATACTTGGGTCATTTTCTTGATGAATAAAAAGGAAACACAGGTGAAGCTTCCAGAGTTGCTCAGGAGACTCCGCAATGAGAAGAATCAGTCCATTACTAAGATCAGATCTGACAAGGGCACTGAATTTATAAATTCATATATTTCTGACTTTTGTAATGAACTTGGTATAGCTCATGAGACTTCTGCAGCTAGAACCCCACAACAAAATGGTGTTGCTGAGAGAAAAAAACAGGACACTGAAGGAAGCTGCCGGGACCATGCTGGCTGAGTCAGGATTGCCCAAGAAATTCTGGGCTGAGGCAATCAACACTGCATGCTACACTCAGAACAGATCCATGCTGAACAAACAACATGCACAGACCCCATATGAGACATGGAATAAGAGGAAACCTCGTATCTCTTACTTTCATATATTTGGTTGTAAGTGCTTCATCCTCAACAATGGGAAGACCCAATTGAAAACCTTTGATAGTAAATCTGATGAAGGGATATTCTTAGGATATTCTGAAGTCAGTAAAGCTTTCAGGGTTTACAATTGTAGGACCCTTGTTGTGGAAGAATCACCACATATTGTGTTTGATGAATCTGCTAATGAGTCTAGGGTAAGAGTGTTGGATCCTGACACTGAGAAGATCACAAGGAGGGTGACAAGGCTTAGCTTAAAGAATCAACCTGATCCAAAGGTCAATGTCGTGCCAATTCCAAGATGGGATGATGACGATGATCAGGATGATGAACCAAGTGCCACTCCTAAGCCCAGCACATCAGGGATAGTTGAGCCTCAGACTGAGGAACAGGCTCAACCTGAGGTAAGCACCGTCTATGAAGATGTTGTTGCAGCTGAGACGGTTCCTGAGTCACCTCATCAAGGAGGAACCAATGTCCCTGACATTGAGCTTGTTAATCCCTTTGGTATAGACTCAGGTTCATCTCCTTTTGTTCAATTTCCTAAATTTCATGAACCTGTAGACACTAACCTAGCAGGTACTTCAGGAACAACTCCTGGCAAAAGAACATGGATAGAGGATCATCCTATTGATCAAGTCATTGGTGATCCAACTGAGGGAGTCAGGACCAGACGGTTTCATGGTGAGAGTGTACTGTTCTGTTGCTTTCTCTCTGAGCAAGAGCCTCAGAACATTGAAGAAGCTCTCACTGACTCGAACTGGATCATTGCCATGCAAGAGGAGTTGAATCAGTTCACAAGGAATCAGATTTGGGAATTGGTTGATAGACCTAGGCATCAAGGTGTTATTGGTACCAAGTGGGTCTTTAAGAACAAGAAGGATGAGAATGGTGTTGTAGTAAGGAACAAGGCTAGACTGGTTGCAAAGGGGTATTGTCGGTCTGAAGGAATAGACTATGATGAGACTTTTGCTCCAGTGGCTAGATTGGAAGCTATCAGGTTGTTCCTTGCATATGCAACATACAAGAAGTTTAAGGTGTATCAAATGGACGTCAAGAGTGCCTTCCTGAATGGTGTACTCAATGAAAGAGGTATATGTTGAACAACCTCCCGGGTTTGAGGTTGGAGATAGAATATACCATTTAAAGAAAGCACTCTATGGACTTAAGCAAGCACCAAGAGCTTGGTATGATACCCTCTCTCAATTCCTGACAGACCATGGGTTCAAGAAGGGAACCGTGGATAGGACATTGTTCAGGATCACTGAAGGTGATGACATTCTCTTGGTCCAGATTTATGTGGATGACATAATATTTGGATCACCAAATCATCAGCTCTGTGAGAAATTCTCTAAGTTGATGACTGGTAAATTTGAGATGTTAATGATGGGAGAGATGAACTTCTTTTTAGGATTGCAGGTCAAGCAGACTGATCAAGGTATCTTCATTAATCAGGCCAAGTATACAAGAGACTTGATTCATAAGTTTGGTGTTCAGAACAGCAATCCAGCCAGGATCCCTATGAACACAAATTGGAAGATGGATCCTGACACTGAAGGGACTTCAGTGAATCAGACTGAGTATCGAGGGCTGATAGGTTCGTTGTTGTACCTGACTACAAGTAGGCCTGACATCACGTTTGCAGTTGGTGTGTGTGCTAGGTATCCGTCTGATCCCAAGAGAAGTCATTTGGAGGCTGCTAAGAGGATACTTAAGTATTTGAAAAGGACAGTCAATATGGGACTATGGTATCCTTCAGATGACAACTTAGAACTGACAGGTTATTCAGATGCAGATTATGGAGGTTGTAGGATTGATAGGAAATCAACCTCAGGGACATGTCAGTTTTTGGGAAGTAAGTTGATCTCGTGGTTTAGCAAGAAGTAGAATTCGGTTGCAACATCCACAACTGAGGCTGAGTATATAGCTGCAGGTAGTTGTTGTGCTCAGATTTTATGGTTGAGGCAACAGTTGAGGGACTACTAAGTATTTGCTAATGAAGTTCCAATCTATTGTGACAACAATAGTGCTATAGCAATTACTCAGAACCCAGTGTTTTACACAAGGTGCAAGCATGTGGATATTAGGCATCATTTCATTCGAGATCATGTGGAAAAGAATGACATTAGGATGGAGAAAATTCACACTGACAGGCAAAGAGCTGACATCTTGACTAAGCCTTTGGCTGAAGCAAGGTTTATGGAACTGTCAGTGGAGTTAGGACTTTTAGATCCGGGAGAGTAGTCAGTGTAGGGTCTAGGGGGAACTCAGACTAGACTCGACTCAGCGAGGTATCAGGGTGCTACAATGTCTCCCTGACAGGTATGAGTTTCAACCTGACTTTATGAATTTCAAGCGTCTCCTTGAGTCCTTCGTCCTGAAAATCTTTATTAAATGCATTCCGTTTTCATTAAAAGTGCGTCTTTTCATATTTAAACCCACGTGCAACGGAGCATTTAATGCTTCAGTTACTTTTTCGTATACGTGTCCGTTTTATACGGAATTAGACTGACATGGGTAATTGATTGAAACTGAGATTAATCCTGGCCCTTCATTTCAAAACCTTTCAAATTCAGGAATTAATCTCAACCCCACATCTAAGTAACTGACTTAATCTAATCAATCAATAGTGCCATTTGAGGTCTTTACGCAAACACAAAGCACATCTGCACACTGAGTATTCTCTTGCTCAAAATACTCACAGATTTCCTAAAAACCTCTCTTTCTTTCAAAATCAATGGCACTTCTTGATTCCAACTGGACAACAGACAAGCTTGAGGATGTTGTCAACAACAAGCTGGTACACATGGAGCAAGTCATCTCCATGGAAGGTACATGTATAACAGTGGAGGAAATCAAACCAGTTTTCAACTGGATTTCCAAAGCTGGGTTGGAAACATATTTCACCACGCGTCCTCTCTCTATCCTTGCAAGGACGGTCGTAGAAGCCTACTTCAATATGTTCCTGCGTAAGGGGGAACTTTTAACGAAGGTGACCGCGCTCAAGCCGACGGGATAGAAGGACAACGACGGCGAACCTCTCTATAACTCAAAAGTGGTTGACATTAACTTTCGGAGGGCAGTTAAGGAGGTTTTTCCTTTGCCATCCTCTGGAATCAATTGATTAGGCGTGAAATTGTTATGTTTTGGTGCCCGATTTGCCCATATTTTGAGTGTTTTTATGAGTGTTTGGAGTCATTTGAGTATCATTTCTATCAACTGATGAATTTGTCTCTTTGGTTTTCATAGATGGATAGAGGGTGAAAAGAGGAGTTCGTAGGACTTTGAATCGGCCAAAACGGACTCCCGGTTGAGGAGATATGAAGATTTTACGAACATGTGTATAGCTGCCGAAAAGTGCTCGAGCTCGACCACTCGTGCACTGTGCACGAGTTAAATCAGGTCGTGCACTAGTGCACGAGCAGTGCACGAGCGTACGTGATTTTTGGCCCAAAAACGCCCAAATTCGATCTCAAGCCTATTTATACCTTTTTCCAAGCATATCAATAGATACGAACACATATTTTTACATATTTTGAGCGAGGAGAAAGCTTGGGAAGGAGTTTTGAAGAATTTTATACGTTGTAATCGAGGTTTTAATTTACAAATTCTTAGTTTTAGTATTTCTTTTGAACGTATTAGATTAATTCTTTCTTTCTTTACTCTTTGAGACGATTAAACCTAGTTTTTCAGATTTATATAGATTTCTTTAGAGACTTTAATTTGTTCTTTCGTTTATGTTCTTGATTTCTTTCGTTAATTTAATTATGCATATGATTTTTGTTCTTGTGATTGCTTTTATTATTCAAACCACCATGTTAGGCTAGAACCCTTGCATGCTTAGGATAGGATGAACTCGTAGAAGTAGGACGTTGGTACGTAATTAGGATAACATGTGATGTTTAGTTTTAATTCTCTTAATTAATGAACGCTTAAAATCAATCTTAACTTTACCTTTGAATTTCGTACGAAAATTGTTAGAGAGAGGACGACCTTATCACTCTTTAACAACTAGTAGGCTTAACGAGAGGGTTTAGAAGGGGTTAATTCATCTACCGATTTATCTATGGAGGACGACCGCATCACCTTAGTTAAATTAGGGTCTCTTTAATTAAGCACAATCTATTAACTTGTTTAGTGGATTAGTGAAGTCGATTGATAGGATAAAGTATTAGGATTAATTCTTGAGCTTTTCATCTTACAATCTTATACTTAGATTATTTCTTGCACATCACGGTTATTTTGATTATCGTACCAACTTGTTGGTCCCACTAGTTAGATTAATTGCGGAAGCTTAAGTTAAATGTCTTAACAAATTCCTTTTACAAGAGAGCAAAAACCAATAAGAAAATAAGTAAATGAAAGCAGTAAATAACACCGGATATATAGTGGTTCGGATCTGAATATCCTACGTCCACTCTCCATTTTTATCCAAGGGGTCTCACAAACAACCAACTCACTTACTTACTCACTGGAATTGGGAAGTACCAGTTCCTTCTTACAAACTCTTTAGATTTAACTTCAATCTAAAGATCAACAGCCTCCAACCTTATCTGGTAGATGAACAGGTTGAGGTTTCAACAACTCCTTAAGAGTAGATATATATTATGAACAATAAGAGTGCTAAGAGTGAATATCAAAAGCTTGGATGGACTTATGCGCGTATGGAGTCTCTCTAGGGCTTTTTCTTGAACTGCACTCTTGTATTTATAGAGGGGATTAGGAAATAGCCGTTGGAGGGCTAATCCAATTAGATCCTCTATTTAAGGAAGCCTCAATCAATCAATTCCCTAATTGATTGATTGGGTTGGTGGGATCCTTGAATTGATTGTCTTCAAGTACTTTCCAATCCTGATCTTGTTGACTTGATTTGAATCACCAACGGTCAATAGCTTCCTCTGCTTAACTCTGATTCTCAACAGAGAAGGCAAGACCAGACACCAGGTAACCTCGGTGTCTTCTGGTCCTCATCTGGTGAACAACCAGAATACTCAGTAGAAACAGGGAATCAAACTGAGCATCTTTTGTTCCACCAGACTCGTCTGGTCTGGGGAAGGTCCTCTGCCTCTGGTCAGGTCTCATCTGGTGAAGTCTTCTGGTGGAGTCCTCTGGTGAAGTCCTCTGATGGGGTCTTCTGGTGACTCTTCTGGTGAATACTTCTGGTCTGGAAGTTTCTCCTAGACTAAGTCCTAATCTAGATCATCATCTGGCTAACAGGTCCAGATGGTCCTATTACATCTTCTGGTTTGTTTTAACTCATCAAAATTAACAACTTTTATCCTAACAATTTCCCCCTTTTTGATGGAGTTAAAACACTACCAGAACTGATCAAAACAAAAGACATAAGCAAGAAAACAATAAAGGGATAAGACCTTAGAATAGATCTTATCAGGCAAACAATTTAAGACAACAAGAGGTTGTCTTTTGAACAGAGAAGATATAAATTTCATTAATGATAAAGATAGAATGATTACAGATTACAAGGCAAGTCTGGTCCTAATCTAGGCATATCTTCTGTTATCTTTAGGCACCAGAAACCAGTCAAGAAACCTGTCTTGAATGGCCTTCAACTCTGCAGAAGATGCTGGGGTGAAATTCACCAACACCTTTGTCTTGTACAGTTTCTTCAATTCAGCCCAATCAACCTGGTCTCCTGCCATTGGAGTGTTGAGAAAATGGAATTCAGGAGTAGTGACTTCCAGGTTGAACTCAATAGTTGAATCCATCAGCTGCTTGTACAAATCTGCATCATAAGCTTTCATCCAGGAGTGAAAGGTTCTGTTGATGAGAGCATCATCCTCTGGTGGAGGTCTCTGGATGTAATGTTGAATGAACCAGAGAGTCTTGGCTTCCCTCCATTTTTCTATCAAAGGCACAGGAACAGTTGAGTCAAAGGACCCTTCTGTCCTGAGAGGGAGGATGTTCATGACTTCAACAGGCCCTTTCCTCTTCTGGCTGGATCCACTGGCACCAGGAGTGATACCAGCTTCTCTGCTCTTCTTATTTTGCCTTCTAACATATCGGAGCCTCTGCTCTTCATCTATGTTCTTCCTGATCCTTGCTTGCCTTTCTTCAGGCGTTTCTTCTCTAAATCTCTTCTCTGCCTCTTCTACTACTTCCTCTAAGAAGCTTTTCTTAACTTTTCTGATCTTCTTCTTAGCAGGTCCAGAGATAGAGATAGGGTCCTGTTCTGCTTCTGACTCTTCTTCTGCAGCAAGCTGCTTAGCCATAGTAAGAGATTTGAGCTCTTCTTTCTTCTTCTTTTGCAACTCTGCTTGAGCCAATGTGTTCTTTAGCAGATCCAGGCGCGCTCCATGGCTAAAAAGTGTTTCATTGGTGGTCTTCGCCAGATCAGTTCTGGCCTGCTTTTCCCCCTTTTTAACTGCATCAAGAATGGGCTCCACTACCTGCCTAATGAGATCAGGCAAGGCAGTGTTGGAGGAAGAGTGAAGATCATGCAGCTGCTTTGCCTCCTCCATGTAGGCTTTAGATTCTGCAACAAGCCTTTCCTGCTTTTCCAACATCTCCTGGAGGGAGTCCTTCAGCTTGGCAGTCTGAATCATCTGGCTGGCCATCTCAACTTTCAGCACAGAGACTGGCCTCATCTGTTCCATCACATGCTCCTGGAGCTGCTTCTGGCTGTGCATCACATCCAGCTTGACAAAGAGGCCATTGGCCTTGAAAGAAGCTTTAACCTCAGCCAGAGTAGACTTGATCTGCTTCAGGAATATCCTCCTCTCCTGCCTGATCTGATGCTCTATCATAGCAGGGGCCATGTGTTGAATAGCTTTGGAGAAGCGCCCAATCTGCATGATCTGCTCGTTGAAGAAAGTCTTCATCTTCTGGAGCACGGCAGGAGTCAAGTCAAAATCTTCCTCATCTGAGTACAGCTCTGGAGGGAAGACAAAGTGAGGCCCAAACTTGTAAGTAGGGCTCTCTGGAGTGAGCATTACCCCTCTCTGAATGAGCAGGGTGCGAATCAAGACTTTAGCTGCACCAGGGGTCTCCAGCTCTGCCGGGTTCTGAATGTTCATCCTCTGCTTTATCTCAATCTCCCAAGCAGTGAAGTTGGAGGGACCCATTTCCTCAAGCAAAAGTATCAGGTCCTCCACATCTTCAAGTCTGGCTTTGCTCCAGACTTTGGCATCAGTAAGCTCTGCCAAGAGGGGTAAGTGCTCCAGAAGAACTGGGAAATGCTCTCTTAGCCAGAGCTGAGCACTTACACACATACTCTGCCTAATGGGACCCATTTCTGCATATGAGAAAGTGAAGGGTTTGGGCCCAGAGGCAGAGGAGGAAGGTGCTAAGTTAGCAGGCTCAAGTGAAGCTTCCTCATCTACACTATCATCGATTGTTAAACAGGTGGGAGAAGGGAGAGGGCCAACGAATCCCAGAGCCATAGAAATGGTTGGGTCCTGGTCTGTATGAGTTTGGGGAGGGGTAGGATTTTGTGAAGTAGAAGAGGAGGGGATGGGTTGCTCTGCACCAGAAGAGGATGGGAACTCTGGTACAGAAGGTGGGATTAGGGGTGTAAATGAGTCGAGTCGAGCCGAGTAGTGCTGAGCTCGAACTCGACTCGAATTCAATACTCGAAGCTCGAAACTCGACTCGAACTCGGTCGAGCCCAAATTTTTTAGCTCGACTCGTCCAAAAACTCGATAAACTCGAGCTCGACCCGACTCGACTCGATAACTTTACTATTTTACAAAAATAAAATGTAAAACGTATTTTAGTCCATTTTTTATCTATATCTTGCATATCGACTAACTTGAAAATTTAAACTCAAAGTTCACAAAGTTCACAAATACAATAATATTCATTAAAATTTAAAAAATTGAAAAACATTGTCAAATGGACAAATATTCCCAAAAAAATATATATATATATTTCGTGGGTCATGAGACGTGATTTTCATTCGAAGTTATAAGAATGTAAGCGTACCATTTGTATATATTTTATTTTATATTTAAAAATATTACTATATATAATATAATTAATAAATAAAATTAATGGCAAAATAGTAAATACTGTGCAAGCTCGATTAGGCTCGCGAGCTGAGTATTTATAAGCTCGAACTCGAACTCGTGAGCTACTCGAGTAGCTCGAGCTCGAGCTCGACTCGATTAAATTCGAGTCGATTTCGATCTTTTTACGAGTCGAGCACGAGTATCTCGCGAGTTGGCTCAACTCACTTACACCCCTAGGTGGGATGGGAGTTTGTGAAGTGGAAGTGTTTGGAAGGGGAATTTCTGCACCAGAAGAGGTTGATGGCACCTCTGGTACAGAAGCTGGGGGGAGAGGTTTGTGGGAAGATGTGTTTGGGAATTTGGGGGAGAAGGTGTTTGGGTAGGAACGGTTGAGGGAGTATATATGGGGGTATCTGGTAAAGTCTGCTCTGGTGGAATAATAGGGTTACCAGAAGCAGATGGAGTTTGGGGAAGGTTATCTGGGGGAGAGGTAGAGGGAGAAACAAGATTAATAGGGGTAGAAGAAGGAATGGAAGGGTTTACCTCTGCTGAGTCAACATCAGCAGGTACAACATGCTCTGGAGCAGAGACATCCTCCATCATCAGAAAAGCTTCATCAATGGTCTTCTCCAAGGCCTCTCCAAGATCAGAGCCAGAGTCTGAATCTTGAAATATGGCTCTCTTGGCCTTGGATTTCTTCTTAAGAGGCTCAAACTCTTCGTCCTCTTCTTCCTCTGATGGCTCATCCACCAGAAGGGTTTTCTTGGCCTTCCTGCTAGTCCTTGACTTCTTAGCAGAGCCTTTCTTGGCCTCCTCTGGCCTCTTCCTTTTGGCTGCTCCAGCCTTCTTGGTAGCCTCATCTACTTCACCCTTCTTCTTCAGAATATTCAGAAGGGGAATCTGGTCCTCCTCCGAGGAACCAGAGAAGACAACCGTAGAGGAGTCAGTTGGTGCAACAGCTTTCTTTTGGGTCTTCTGCTTGGGCTGCTGCTTCTGTCCCTTTGCAGGTGAGGGTACTGCCTGTAGAGGAGGGGCAGGGATGGCTTGCTCACCATCAGAATCAGGATGACCATGGAGAGGGCCATCCTTGGAGAAAAGTATCTTGGACTTATGGAATCCTCTGCACCAGGATTTCTTCCATCTCTTCTCTGGAAGTAATTAGTCCAAGATCAGAGTAAGTTTCGTTCCCAACGAGACATTTGCAGTAAAGTAGAACTGCATCTCCCCTGGCTTGGAAGGACAAGCCTCCTTGTTCACTTTCACCTTATTCTTCCTCAAAACTACCCAAAAGAACTCTGCCCAATTGCACTGAACGCCGTCATACAGAGCCCTCATCACACACATCATGCCGTTAAAAATCGCATTCGTGCTGTGATTCTCACACATCAGTACCTTCACCACAATATCAAAAAGTACCTTGTACTTTTGCCTCAGATGCTTATCCAAAAATCCCTTCGTTATATTCTGGCAAGAAGAACGAGCAAACAACTTGAAGGAACCCACAATATCGTCTTCCTTGTAGGTTAAAGGATCCACCCCTTCTGCCGAAATGTTTCCAAACAGCGCACAGAAGTCATGCTTGGAAAACACCAAATCTTCCTTGTCAATCTTTGAAGAGATGTGGTCTTCATTAATCTTCATACGGACCAGAAACTGGGCCGCATAACCATCTAGGGTGCGAAGATCTCTAGGAACTGTGGAGATCAACCTCTCGATGCCTGACCTTCTTAACAACTCCAAAATGGCCAGGGCAGAAGGATTCTTGGTGGTGTAAAAGTCAACCACCATCTCTGTTTTAAGTTTCTTCATCATCAATTCATGGTCAAAGTTGCACGGAGGGGCCATTTCTCTGAAAGAGAGAGAGAGAGAGCAATACTTTGCAGAGAGAAGTTAGGGTTTATAAAAATATGGAAACGTGAAAAGACAAATTGAAAAGAAATTTGATTTAAATAGGGCAATACGCGTGGCTTGATTAATAAATGAAGTGTGAACGCGTGTAATAGCAAATTTAATTTAGGGAACAAAATCAATTTATGCATTGATTGACATATTGCACATCGATTAAATCTGATGGCCACGATGAAAGGCGAGATACAGATTTAATCTGGTGCGTAGGCGTGGTCATTGGGACTGGGCATAAAGGGGTTTTGTGGCAGTCAAGAGAAAAAGCGAAATGATTGCCTAGGCCCTATACCCTAGTCTTAAATACACCCCAAAGTTGAAACGTTTTGAGTGTATTTACTAATTTGAAAAGTGTATCCCAATGATCAGAGGCCAGAGAAGTAAAAGCATACCTGTCACCTGATATTGTAACCAGATGATACCACAGCTAGTCTGGTGTTACATCTCCTCTGATGGAACTCATCTGGTCCTGGTCAGAGAAGACTTTGGACATTTCTGGAATCTGACTCAGCACCTCATCTGGGACAAGTGTCACCTGGTGTATACCTCATCTGGAGATATACCTTCTCTGATATGTCTAATCTGCAGGTATGTTAGTTTGAGAATAAATATATGAAGTAAAGTAATGAAACAAAGGATACTTCTCTGTTGTTCCTCTTAAAACAAATCTATCTCTGGATCCAACAATCCTAACTCAAAGGTTAACTCTCTGAATCTGGTCTCAGCCAAAGGCTTAGTTAAGATATCTGTTCTCTGCTTCTCTGTTGCAATCTTTTCCATCCTTATATCTCCCTTCTCAACATGATCTCTGATAAAATGATGCCTTATATCAACATGTTTACACCTGGTATGAAGAACTGGATTCTGGGTGATTGCAATTGCACTATTACTATCACAGAATATAGGAATATCCTTAGCTCTAATCTGGTAGTCCCTAAGCTGTTGACTAATCCAGAGTAGTTGTGAACAACAGCTCCCTGCAGCCATGTACTCTGCTTCTGTTGTTGATGTAGCAACTGAAGTCTGCTTCTTAGATAACCAGGATACCAATTTATTCCCTAAAAATTGGCATGTTCCACTTGTAGACTTCCTATCTATTCTGCATCCACCATAGTCTGAATCTGAATAACCACTCAATTCTAAGTTGTCATCTGCAGGATACCATAATCCTAAATTCACTGTTCCATTAAGATATTTCAATATCTTCCTAGCTGCTTCCAAATGACTTTTCTTGGGATTTGCTTGAAATCTGGCGCACACTCCTACATCAAAAGTAATATTTGGTCTGCTTGCAGTCAGGTACAGAAGAGAACCAATAAGTGCTCTGTACTGAGTCTGGTCCACACTTTCTCCAGACTCATCTGGGTCCATGTTGAAGTTTGTCATCATAGGAATCTTGGCTGCTTTGCTAGATCCTACTCCAAATTTCTCTAACATGTTTCTGATGTACTTTGCCTGATTTATGAAGATTCCCTTCTCTGATTGTTTTACCTGCAAACCTAAAAAGTAATTCATTCCACCCATCATGGACATCTCAAACTGACTCTGCATGAGATCACCAAACTTCTCACACAGCTTCTTGTTAGGAGATCCAAATATAATGTCATCAACATATATTTGGACCAGAAGGATGTCCTTTCCTTCTTCTTTCCTAAACAAGGTTCTATCAATCTTACCCTTAGAAAAACCATTGTCCAGAAGAAACTGAGATAGAGTGTCATACCATGCTCTGGGTGCCTGCTTCAGCCTATAAAGAGCTTTCTTAAGCTTAAACACCTTGTCACCTTGTTCAAAACCAGGAGGTTGTTCCACATACACTTCCTCAATGAGAATCCCATTAAGAAAGGCAGATTTCACATCCATCTGGTATACTTTGAACTTCATGTGAGCAGCATATGCTAGGAACAATCTGATGGCTTCTAGTCTGGCAACAGGAGCAAATGTCTCATCATAGTCTATTCCTTCAGACTGAGAATAGCCCTGGGCCACTAGCCTTGCCTTGTTCCTAGTAATGACATCATTCTCATCTTTCTTATTCTTGAAAACCCACTTAGTGCCTATCACCTTTTGATGTCTTGGTCTGTCTACCAGCTCCCAAACATCCTGTCTAGTGAATTGATTCAACTCCTCTTGCATTGCAATAATCCAATTTGAATCTTTCAGTGCCTCCTTGATGTTCTTGGGCTCAATCAAGGACACATAGCAACTGAATAAGGCAGCTAAGTTAAGAGTTCTCCTAGTCTGGACACCCTTAGTTGGATCTCCAAGGATCAGGTCATTGGGGTGATCAACCAGGTTCCTCCTTCCCGTGGTCTTGCCTGGTTGATCATCTTCTGCAGTACCTTGGTGATTATCACCACCTGCAGAAGAGCTTCCCCCTACAGGAGTTCCAACCTCTTCTGGTTCTACTCCTTGTGAAGGCTTCTGCTTTAGAGAACCAGGAGATGGGTTATCATCTGAATCTGAATCAAGAATAGGTGGATTGACTTTAATTACTCTGGGTGTAGTCTGATTCTGGGTCTCATCAGAAGACTTAGAGTCCACCTTGCACTCAAAAGCAGATTCATCAAAAACAACATGAGGTGTTTCCTCCACACAAAGTGAATTCTTATTAAAAACTCTAAAAGCTTTACTGGTGCTGGAATATCCTAAAAATATTCCATCAGCCACTTTAGCATCAAAGGTTCTTAATTTAAATTTCCCATTGTCATGGATGAAACACTTACATCCAAAAACATGAAAATAAGAAACAGATGGGGTTTTACCTTTCCATACCTCATATGGAGTCTTATTATGTCTCTGGGCAATTAGACATCTGTTCTGAGTGTAGCAAGCTGTATTAATGGCCTCTGCCCAAAACCTTTGAGGAGTGTTGTACTCTGCCAGAAGTGTTCTTCCAGCTTCCTTGAGAGTTCTATTCCTCCTTTCTGCTACTCCATTTTGTTGAGGTGTTCTGGCAGCAGATGTCTCATGAAAAATCCCATGGTCCTTGCAGTAATCTGCAATGTGTGAATTCAAAAACTCTGTCCCTTTATCACTTCTGATTCTGACTATGCTCTGGTTCTGCTCATTCTGAATCTGCTTGAAGAATTCTGGCAGCTTAGTGATAGTTTCATTTTTCTTAAACAAGAACACTACCCAAGTGTATCTTGAAAAGTCATCTACTATCACCAAGGTGTACTTTCTTCCACTGAAACTAAGAGGAGAAACAGGTCCAAACAGGTCCATATGAAGTAGTTGAAGTACTCTGGTTGTGGTTGTGCTCTGGACATCCTTAAAGGAAGTCTTGGGTTGTTTACCCTTCTGGCATGAACCACAGACCTGATCCTTCTTAAACACTTCATTAGGAAGACCTCGAATGAGACCTTTTCTGGCAATCTTATTCAGTGTCTTGAAGTTAAGATGACACAATCTCTTGTGCCAAATCCAGCTGTTCTCTGCAGATCCCTTTGCAACCAGGCAAGCATTTCTTGGGCAACTGCTAAAATCTACAAGATAAATATTACCCTTCCTCAAGCCTATTAGCAAGATATCATTATAATCAGAAGAGAAAACAGTGCAAGAATCACTAGAAAACTTCACTGAGTATCCCCTGTCACAGAATTGGGATACTGAAAGCAGATTATGCTTGAGTCCTTCTACATAGTAGACTTCATCTACAGATACTCCACTGAAGGTCAATTTTCCAACTCCTCTGGTGACTCCATAGTTATTGTCACCAAACATCACTCTTGGCCCATTTAATGGCTTGAAATCTTGGAGATTATCCTTCTGGAAGGTCATGTGCTTGGAACATCCACTATCAATGTACCAGACATGGTTGCTTGAAAGTCCTTTCTCCAATGGGCTCTTATCTACCTGCAGGGAAATCAATTAGGTCCCCTACTAGTGCTGGGTCCTGATTGGTTAGTTGCAGGTTTTGTAGGAATCCATAGATAAAGATCATCCCTTGTTGGATGAGGAGATCTTATCTTCCTTCCAAATCTATCTACCAACACATGTCCTCTGACAATGACATATTGAGCTACTGGTCTGATAAGGACACCTTTCCTATAAACAGGTCTGGTGTACCTTTTCTCAAATCTGGCCTTGGGAATGGCCTGCCTCAAAGACATGGTCTTAAAGGTCTGGTTGTAAGGGTACATCCTAGAAGAACCATCTCTGGTGTCACAACTTCCCAGATCAGTTGGTTTTCTATAGATGGGTTTGGAAGACCACCTCTGGTTCTGAAAAGTAGACTTGTTCTGGTGGTTATGGTTCCTTTGAGTATACCTATTCTGGAATTGATTCCTCTGAGAAAATCGTCTCTGGGGTACCTGGTGCTGTTGAACATTGTTCCTTCTCTGGTAGTTCTTACTCTGATTGGTATTCCCTCTTCTTGAGTGTTTCCTTTGAGGTCCCCTAATCTGGTTAGGTTCCCTTTGAGGATTTCTCTGGGGTCCTCCAATTTGAGTAAATTCTACTCCTTGGGACTTATTGTTCACAGGACCATCAATCTTCAATGGTTCCCCTTGTTGACTCTTATTCTCTAGGATCTTCTCTTCCAGAACAGTCAACTCTTCTGGACCATATGTTATGTGATTAACAGAGTGATTCCTTTTCCAAACAGGATTGTGAACCACCTTGTAACCATTACCAGTTAAGTCTTTATCATCCCAGATTTCTACCAATTTACCAGCTCTTACAGACTTGTCTTTATTATAAAGGTATTTATGAGTTTTAGTGGTAATTCCAGGATATCCTAAACCACTCTTATCATTAATGCGCTGAGAAGACTCTGATATGATAGATACAACAGATGGTATCTTAGGAGCTTCTCTGGGCATGGGTATCTCCTCTATGTTGTGAGCAACTTGTTTTCCCTTGATAAGAGTCTGGTATTTGGCTCTGAGTTCATTGATCTCATCTTCTTGAGAATTCTTTTCTTTCATGAGTTGATCTACCAGAGTATCTCTTTCTGTGATCTTATCCTGAAGTTCAGAGACTTCTTTGGAATGATCTTTCATGAGTTCTCTGGTGGATTTATGCTCATGAGAGAGAGATTGAACTTCAGGTCTGAGCCTACCATTCTCTTTCTCAAGTTTTTGACAAAGTTGGACACAATTTTGGAGATCTGATAGCATTTGTTGCATATCAGACTCTCTGGAGTTACTAGATGAATTAGAGGATTCAGTATATTTGGAATTAGATAAGCATAGGGTAGTTTCATTTACCTCAGTGATGTCTGCCATAAGACACACATCATCATCTGATCCGAAATCAGAAGAAGAAGAACTGGAACTAGTATCCTCCTCCTCTGCTTCTGCCAGCAATGCTCTCTTGTCTGCATATCTCCTATCTCTCTTGATCCTTTTCTCTTCTCTTTCCCTAGGAGTAAGTTGAGGACAATCATAACTGTAATGACCAGTCTTGTTGCATGTGTAGCAGGAATTGTCTCCTCTGGGACTAGGACTTGGCTCTCTCCTCCTCTGGTTGTAGTCTGATCTGGCTGGACTACTCTCTCTCCTCTGGTAGTCTGATCTGCCAGAGCTACCATCCCTCCTCTGATAATCTGATCTCCCAGAGCTGCCAGGGTTGTCATCTCTTCTCCTCTCTGGAGTTCTGAATCTGGTCTCCATTGAGTCTCCAGATGTCTTTTCCTTTTCTGCAGGCTTGAAGGAACTCTTCCTGTCTCTGGTAGATTCCTTCCAATGCCTTTTGTACCTGCCATATTTTGAACTCATTTTATCTAATTTACGGGTTAGAAGTGCTACCTGCTCCTTGAGGCTCAAGTCATCTGCAGTAGACTCCTTTGGCTTGACATCAGGCTTGATAGTTGAAGAGAATGCAACACCTTTCTGACCAGAAGAGGAAATCTCTTCTGTTTGATCCTCCTCTTGAAGATCATACTCATAAGCTTTGAGATCAGACAACAGAAGATGATGATCCAGAGTGTTGAGATCCTTGTTGTCCTTGATCACAGTGACTTTAATTCTCCACCTGCTGGTTAGTGAACGCAAGATTTTACTATTAATTTCTTTTTCAGAGTAGGTCTTACCTAAGGCACTAGCCTTGTTCACGAGGTTTGTGAGACGCATATCCAGCTGGTCAATGGTCTCGTCTGGTTTCATCTTGAAAGTGTCAAACGAATGTTGAACAGCTTGGAGCTTGTTGTCTTTAATCTTCTCTGTTCCCTCACAGAGAAGTGCAAGTTTGTCCCACATCTCCTTGGCAGTGGCACACGTTCTGACCTTTTCAATCACCTCTTTAGTAAGTGTGTTGATGATCTTTGTTCTTGCCACCTGGTCCAAGTTGTAGAGCTTTCTTTCATCGTTGTCAAGCTTATCTTTCTTTTTTAGGATTCTTTACCTGGGGACTCTATCCTCTGCAGCTTTCTGAGCAGCTTCACTAGTTTCTTCCCTGGACTCTGACCTGCCACTATCAATAGGAGTCCAGTAAAATTGAATGGGTCCACTTTCTACCACATCTAACATGCGGTGGTGAATAGCTCCAAGATGATTGCTCATCATGAAGCTCCAGTGGCTGTAATCCTCGAAAGAGGATTTTGGAGGCTTACGGCTCTTGTAAGAAGATTTTGCAGACATTTTTGATAAAATTAGGGAAATAACAAGAACTTGAACAAAAGTACTAAAGAACAATGGATCTGCCCGGTGACCACCAAAATCTTTTCAAAGCAGTGGTCGTTGGACACACTGCTCTGATACCACTTGTTGGTCCCACTAGTTAGATTAATTGCGGAAGCTTAAGTTAAATGTCTTAACAAATTCCTTTTACAAGAGAGCAAAAACCAATAAGAAAATAAGTAAATGAAAGCAGTAAATAACACCGGATATATAGTGGTTCGGATCTGAATATCCTACGTCCACTTTCCCTTTTTATCCAAGGGGTCTCACAAACAACCAACTCACTTACTTACTCACTGGAATTGGGAAGTACCAGTTCCTTCTTACAAACTCTTTAGATTTAACTTCAATCTAAAGATCAACAGCCTCCAACCTTATCTGGTAGATGAACAGGTTGAGGTTTCAACAACTCCTTAAGAGTAGATATATATTATGAACAATAAGAGTGCTAAGAGTGAATATCAAAAGCTTGGATGGACTTATGCGCGTATGGAGTCTCTCTAGGGCTTTTTCTTGAACTGCACTCTTGTATTTATAGAGGGGATTAGGAAATAGCCGTTGGAGGGCTAATCCAATCAGATCCTCTATTTAAGGAAGCCTCAATCAATCAATTCCCTAATTGATTGATTGAGTTGGTGGGATCCTTGAATTGATTGTCTTCAAGTATTTTCCAATCCTGATCTTGTTGACTTGAGAGGTAAAATAAAATCAATAGAAACAATATCATCTAAAGTATAAATTGAAGAGTTTAAGGGTTTAGAAATGCTCATTTCGGTCTTCAATTCGTCCTTCAATGCTTCTTGTTTCTCTTGTTCATTGTAGCTCGTGTCCACAAAGGGACATTCATCTTCGTAACTTTCAACCAAGGAATTTTCGGCTCTATCTTTATCCTTTTCATCTTTGTTCCTATCAATGCAAACAAGATAAAGATCATCATTAACATCATCAAATAGAGGATTATTAAAAATATGAGGATAGAAAGGGTCATGAGAATTCTCCCAAGTTTCTTCA
This sequence comes from Ballota nigra, assembly GCA_947034835.1. NCBI lineage: Eukaryota > Viridiplantae > Streptophyta > Magnoliopsida > Lamiales > Lamiaceae > Ballota > Ballota nigra. Next base: position 104,888,619 of record OX344722.1, read on the forward strand.
ACACAATGCTCAATGGCATCAATCATCTTGCATTCAAGATCATCCTTCTCATCACTTGGACCCTCCTCTTTTCCATCTTGTTCATCTTCCATTTCATCCTCTTCTCGTTCATCTTTTTCTTCATCCTCTTCTTCTAAATGTATTCCTTGAAGGTATCTCAAAATACGAATATAATCTTCATCTTTGTCTTCTTCTTCAAGGAAATTCCAAAGAGCGTAGTTCAACACTTCCTCTTCTTTCTCTTCCTCTTCTACTTCCATTCTCTCAACTTTCTCTTCAACTTCCTCGACTACTTCTTCCTTTTGTTCTTCTTCCTCCTCTTCTTGCTCAATGCAACTCCTAACAAGGTTGTGATCTAACTCTTCCCGGTCAATATTTGATTCGGATGGAAATCCACTTTGTTCACTTTTATAGTTCATACCGGAGCAAAGTTGATCAACTTTACATTGCAAATTATGCATTTGTTTTGCAAGATCTGGGACAATAATGGAGGGTGTTGTCTCTTCTAACTCTCTCCTCCTTTCTTCGGCTTGGCGATTACACTCCAAGTAGGCCGCAAATGAATCATTAAAAGTAGACTGCATTTCAAGGAATCTCGAAAAAGTTTCAAGGAAACTTAGATCTTGATAAAATGAAGGAGATTGGTGCATTTGCCACTCATAGTCGAAAGCTTCTCCATTATAGTGCCCAACTTCCTCTTGTTGTGGAGGATATACCATACCATCTTGATCAAAACATGGATTCCAAGGGTATTGATAATATCCGTCCATCTATCCAATAAAGCACACCTACACAAGGAAGAGTATCAAATTCAAACAAAATAAAAAAAAATGCACTATCAATCACGTTCAACTAGCACTAAGTTACACTAAAACCAACTAATCCCCGGCAACGGCGCCAAAAACTTGTTTGCCAAATTTGTTAAAGCACAAATTCGAACTCACTCGCAAGTGTACGAGATCGTTGTTATAGTAAGGCAATTGACCAAGTTAAATATCGAATCACGGGACTAGTGGCTAGTATAGCCCTAATACTATGCGTTGTCGCGTAATTGTAGTGCGAGCCAAGATTTAGGATAGGGGATTTCTCAAAATTAAAACACAAATGAAAGCAACTAAACAATCAAAGAAAATAACTAAATGAAAGCAATAAGCAAATACTAATTTTAGGGATTTTTTAACAAGAAAACGAGACGTGTTCGGGTGTTCATCATCACATGAGAATCAAATACACGATTCGATAAGTAACAACTATTCAAGTTTCCGATCAACTATAGAAGCAATCACTAAACATCACGTATTCACCGTACTGGATAAGCCTAGGTAAACACGTCAAATGAAAACATCGGATCGTTAATCTTCTCACTTATCACCAATTTCTCAATTAAGCAACAAGTGTAGGAAATATGGGGTTCTAATGAAAATACCCAACTCTCGTTGCGATACTCCAATATCCACTCAAATTTCATAAATCACTCACACTCATACTAGATCATGCACCGACCCAACTCTCGTTGCGATAAACACACAATCTAAATACGAATTACAAGAGCAATCATGAAATCGAACAATCAAAGTCCATAATCCTAATAGATTGACCTTCAACTAGAATAGATATCACAAATAAAATCAAATACTCAATTACTCATGTAAATCCAAACACTCAAACACAAGACAATTAACAATTCATAATAACAAACAAGCTTATATGAAATAAAGAAAAATAATCCATAAACATGAAATTAAACCAAAGGGAAATGAAATTAAGGAAAGAAGTCACCTCTATGGAGATTGATTTAACTACAAAACTTGAGAATCCATGCTTGAAAGGAAAATTACAACTAAATGAAAGCATAATATAAGCTAATTTATGCTAGAAATTGAAAGGAAAATCAAAAGAAAAATAAAAAGAAAAGAAGAAAAATAAATTAGGGGAATTAGGGTTCTAAGCTATGATTGTGTTGTTGTGTTTTCTATAATCTGAGAACAAGGGGTATTTAAAGTGTGAAATGAGAGGGTTTGAGACGAAATTGCATGTAGGTCCTTGAAAAATTTAAATATTGCAAAAGTACCCCAGAGAAAAAAAATGAAACACGACTTGGCATTTTTTCTCATACCGGTTTGAAACTTGGTATCGGCCGGTATGGATTGTCTTAACCGGTATTCGCATGCCGAAGCTTTGGTACCGGTTTGGACTTCTCGTATCGGCCGGTACGATGTGGGCTTAACCGGTATTTTGGCTACGGCGCTAGAATATCGGTTTGGACGTGAGTGTATCGGTTTGGCGGTATTTCATCTCGGCCGGTATGGATGGTGAATGTTTGAGCTGCATTTCCGGCTAGATTTTTGGTGGTGAGAGCTTCTGGGTTTTCGAATTTCAGGCGCGGCGTCAATTTCTGGGCGGAGCAGGTTAAGTGGCTGCGGCGTGGCTGAGCTTTTCCGGCGACGAAGCTTTCTTTTCCGGTGGAGTTTTGAGCTGCAAGCTTTCTCCGGCGAGCATGTGCATGGGCGTTGCTGCAATTTCCGGGCGTGGCTTTCTCGGCGATGACGGTGACTTAATTCCGGCTTAAGCTGCGATTTCTGGCACGGGTGTTGAGCTTTTCCAGTTTCCGGTCGCAATGTCTTAATTTCCGGTCGCGGGGGTGCTTCTCTCTGCTTTTTATTTGGCAGCTATGTTGCACAGTTGCGGGTGCGGGAGTGCGGGGGCGATACGATACAGGTGCGGGGATACGAATTTTCAAAAAAATTAGGGTGCGATTCGTCAAGAATACGTCTGTTTATTTATATTTTATTATATATATATAATACTTAAAAAATAAATATATTTTAAAATTTTATAAATTGAATGTATATAATTCACATTTTCTTTGACCAAAAACTTAAATATATTCAATAATTTAATACAATTAAATAACTAAAAATTAATTTAAGTTCAATTAGCCTAATACATACGTAAAAACAGTGATTTCAATATAAAACAAGTGTCGCATTGTCAATTTAAATTATATTATATAATAAATTTCAATTGAAATAACACATTTAATGCTTAATAAGTAGGATTCGTGAGGAGGATTCGAGTATCCGTTAGTGGATTCGCCACGTGGCAGCCGGATTCGCCACGTGGCAGCCGGATTCGCCACGTGGCAGCCGGATTCGCCACGTGGAGAATCTGATTCGCGGATTCAAGAATCGCACCCCTTTTAGGGGGCGGGTGCGAATCCGATACTGCATTGTTATATTTTTAGAAGAATCCGTGCATCATAGTTTGGGAGCAAGGTGGGAGATGGGTTTGTTTCTTTCTAAGTATAGATGTGGGTCCAGGCTGCTATTTTCATCTCAATTTAGCTGCCCTTTTCTCCTAATTCACGTGGCCTCCAAAGGTGCGGGGCCCAGCAACTAGCTTTCTTCTTATTATCACGTGAGCTGCAAACATTTAAGCTTCCAAATTCTTCATGTAAATCTCCAAACAATTGGGCCATCTTAATTGGGCCTTTAAAATGGCTGCTATCCATTTGGGCCAAAAGAAATCAATGAACTAAAATGAGCCCAATTCGTTTCCTTCTCGATTTCTTTTCGACTCGTTTCTCGATCGATCTCAACTAACACGTGCTTGCTTCTAAAAATTCCTAAATTTCCTGCAAAAATAAACAAAAGTACCTTTCTCGACAATTAAGCGCAAACAATCAAATTAATGTAAAAAAAAATGCAAGAAATCCAATTAAATTTGGCAAAAATAGTACATGAATTTCTAGCAAAAATCACACTAATCACCATTCATTAACCTCTGAAACCTGTGAGATCTTAAATATAGAAGCAAATTCTGAATTGTCTTCATTAACATAATCACTAGTTATTAAATTTTCTAATGGATCAGTAAATGAAGTTATGAAATGTTCAAGAGTGTATTTCTCAATTACATCAATTTCATATGCTTCATCGTTATTTTCTGGTTGTTTAGAAATGTTGAAAACATTTAACTCCAATGTCATATTTCCAAAAGAAAGATTTAAAACCCCATTTCTACAATTTATTAAGACATTAGAAGTTGCAAGAAATGGTCTAACTAAAATGATTGGATGTTGGGATGATGGGTTTGATACTGGGTGTGTGTCCAAGACAATAAAATCCACCGAAAAATCGAATTTATCAATTCGCACTAATACATCCTCTATTATACCTCTTGGAATTTTTATAGAACGGTCTGCCAATTGAAGTGTGACAGTCCTCTTCTTTAATTCCCCTAAGTCCAATTGTTTATACACAGAAAATGGTAAAAGATTAACACTTAACCAAAGCAAAAGATTGTAAGATGAAAAGCTCAAGAATTCAACCCCTAATACTTTATCCTAACAATCGACTTCACTAATCCACTAACAAGTTAATGAATCGTGCTTAATTAACGAGGCCCTAATTTAACTAATGGTGATGCGGCCGTCCTCCATAGCTAAACCAGCAGATGAATTAACTTCTTCTAAACCCTTTAGTTAAGTCTACTAATTGTTAAAGAGTGGTGCGGTCGTCCTCTCCCTAACACGTTCGTACGAAATTCAAAGGCAAAGTTAAGATTGATTTTAAGAATTCATTAATTAAGAGAATTAAAACCTAACGTCACGAATTGCCCTAATTACGTACCCACAACCTACTTCTACGAGTTCATCCTACCCCAAGCATGCAAGGGTTTTAGACGGACATGGTTATAACTATAACAAAAGCAATTGACGAAGTAACAAACATAAACATGATGAATTGAAGTGAAAAACTAAAAAGCATGAACTAGGGTTTTTAGAAATAAAGGAATAAACTGAAATTGCATCAATAAAACGAAGTCTCAACGTGTTCAAGAACAAAGATCTGAATAAACGAAACTAAAAAGTAAAACCGTGATGTGAATTCGTAAAGAAAACCTTGAAACGTAAAAGTAAGCTTGCTAGTTCCTTCTTCTCCAAAAACTAATTTTAAAACGATCTCGTATCAAGTGGTAGTGTGGTGGTATGTAAAAACGAGCTCGGGACGAGTATATATAAGCTTTGGGCCGAATCGGGAACTCGTGGGCCGGAAAAATGAACTCGGAAACTTAAGCCTTGAAGGCGCTCGAGCTGTCGAGCTCGAGCGGACGCGCTCGAGCTAAGTGGTCGAGTGAAGCAAATGGTCGAGCATAGGCGCTCGAGGTGTTGAGCTCGAGCGAAGAAAACTCTCTGTAAGTTAGAGGCGCTCGATCTATTGAGCTCGAGCGGAAGCGCTCGAGGTGCACTGGTCGAGCGGAACAGGTGGTCGAGCGGAGGCGCTCGAGTGGTCTTGCTCGAGCGGCCCTTCTCTCCTTTCAACTAGCACTTCTCTTCTCACGCACTAATACCGTTCGTATTTCTTCGATATCTTCTCATCCGGGCATCCGTTTGAGCTGATTCAAAGTCCTACGAACTCCATTTTTCACCCTTAATTCACCTATGAGCATCAAAGAGACAAATTCATCAGTTTATAAAAATAATACTCAAATGACTCTAAATACTCAACAAAATCAACCAAAACTAGGGCATTTCGAGCTACGAATCATGACAATTTCACGCCTAATCACACCGAGATCAAGAAGTGCATGTTCTATTTTAGTATTTCCAATTATACAAGATATAGTTGGACATCTAGGATCTTTGTATTTTGGTGGGGTTTCCTGTTGAATGATTGAACTCACACTTTCAGTCAAAAATGCCTTATTTTGAACATTTAATTTCCTTTTTACAGTACACAAATCTTTCAAAAATTTGGCATAAGATGGAATTTGCTTTATTGCATCAAGTAGTGGAATATTAACTTTCACTTGTTTCAAAATCTCGAATATCTCAGAATTTTGGTTCAATTTCTTAATAGGATGTAATCTTTGAGGAAAAAGAGCAGATGATAGTTCTTTATTAGGATTTAAATTATCAGCATGCCTTCTGTCATCCTTACCCTCATTCTTATCTTTATCAATTGAAATAGATCTTGACTCTGACTTCTTGACAGGGATTGTCTTATCAATTATTTTCCCACTCCGTAAGGTAGTGACAGAATTGACATTTTCTGATGATGTATCAGATGAGATTTGACATTGCCTAGCACGGTTTTGTTGAGGTTGAGCAGGAAATTTTCCTTTCTCAGTAGTTCTCAAAGAGTTTGTTAAAGTGGACATTGTAATCTTAATCTCGTTGATAGCCTGTGAAGTTTGGTTGTTGATTGTTGTTTGACTTTGCATAAAGGCTTGTAAAGTTTCTTCAAGGATTTCCGTTTGTGACTTATTATATGTGGTGAAATTGGAGTTAGAGGTGTTTTGGTTGGGTATAGGTTGTGCATTACTATCATTTTTCCAACTAAAATTTGGATGATTCCTCCAATTTGAATTATAGGTTTCAGAAAAAACTGATGGATATAATATCTTAAAATTAGACATTGCATTTGCTTGTTCATGACACATCTCTTGGAAAACAGGAATTTTTGGGCATTCTTTAGTTAAGTGTCCATCAATAGCACATATATCACATACATCATTGTTTTGCACAAATTTTACTTATTTGGGCTTCTTTAATTGCATGTTTTCAACTTGTTTAGTTAAACTAGCAATTCTAGCACTTAAATCGTCTTCTTCACTAAGATGATATTTTCCTTTATTAGCATTTTCACGACTAGATCGAATTGAACCTTCAGAAGTATTTTCATTATACCAAGATTGAATTTTTTTTCAACTAAATGGTCTAAATACTCAAGTGCATCTTCAGGATTTTTGTCTAAAAATTCACCATTACACATCATTTCCACAAACTGCTTAGTTTCAAAGTTTAGACCTTTGTAGAAAAAACTTATAGTTCTCCAATTTTCAAAACCATGGTGAGGGCAAGAGTTTAACAAATCCTTAAAACGTTCCCAACATTGAAAATATTGTTCATCATGTTTTTGAACAAAGTTCTTAATTTGCTTCTTTAAAGAATTTGTTTTATGAATCGGAAAGAATTTTTTCAAGAATTCGGTTTGAATTTGTTGCCAAGAAGTAATTGAACCAGGTTTTAGAGAATTAAGCCATGTTTTCGCTTTATCTTTAAGAGAGAAAGGAAATAACTTTAACTTAATCGATTCTTGAGTACACAATGATTCACTAAATGTCACACAAATTTCTTCAAATTCTTTTAAATGTAAATAAGGATTTTCAGATTCAAAGCCATGAAAATTGGGAAGCAATTGAATCATACCAGGTTTGAATCTAAAATTATTTGCATTTTGAGGATATACAATACATGATGGAATAGAATTACGTTGAGGTTCTAAGAAATCTCGCATGGAGCGAGCTTGTAAATTTCCATTACTTCGTTCAATTTGATCTTGTATATTACCTCCATCAACACTTTCATTATCAGTCATGATTGAAGCAATGCTATTTAAATTAACTATAGTACTTCTTTTTAAACAACCGTTAATTATATCACGAGTCCAATTATGCATACAATAAATAAAATAAAAAAAATAAAGTAAAGAGCTAAAGAGAATAAGTTACCTTCTTATGACGAAAAACCTAACAAAAGATGAATTGTTCTTCGCAAAACCTCCCCGGCAACGGCGCCAAAAACTTGATAACACCTTAAAGTTGCACACCCAAGTATAGGTTTGTCTCAAGTAATAAATTTCTCAAAAGTCCGAGTGTCGAACCACAAGGAGGTTTGGAAGAAAATATCAACTAGTTGTATGGTCTTAAGGGTTTATATAATTTGTAAATTACTAGAGCTTTGGGAATTCACTTGAAGTAAAACGCTAGAGTTATTCTTAGCTGTCTTTGATAACTCAATTGAAATCTAATAATCAAGTTATTGCAATCGGAAGATGATACATTGAACACTTAGAGAACCTTGAAAACTACTTTTTAGTTGACTTTAGGAGTATATGAAATTAATTGTTAATGTGTGAGACTAAGCATTCCTTGTGCCAATATGTCTACAACAAATCAAAGCCTCAACTAATCAAAACATTTTTCATAATTCATGAAATAACTAAAGGGATTTATCATTGAAGATCTTTATTGAAAAGCTAAGAACAACACTAGTATTCTACTAAAGCTTCATCCCTAGCTCTAGCAAAATATTTAGCTACTCATACTAATACAAACACAACTCAATTTTCTTTGAGAGATACTAGACAAAAGAAAAATATATTGAAGAAAGTTTGATGCCCAAAATTGTTGCTAAAGAGCCCTTTATATAGGCCACAAGCTAGTGCTTTGCAGGAACTTGTAATCAATTTCGGTGGCCTGCAAATATTGATAATTTAAGACTTCCAACCATATGAATCTCATCTTGTTCCCTGAATAAGACTTTTAGGCCTTTGAATTGTTTTTCCATGAAGACCAAAATCTAGAAAATTGGCTTTATGAGCTGAGAATTATGACCAAAATGGTAGAGTTGTTCAACACTGAAATAAAAAGTCTTAGCAGATTCTGGTGTCAAGTTGAAAACTTCATATTTCCACTTGTATGCATTAAATGGCTTGGATAATTTTACTGTGTTTTTATAGACTTCTCAGTTGATCATTCTAAGTGGTCTTGAGTTATTTGGATTTTTTCTCGAATTATGGAGAATACATTTCCAAATTGTGTACTGTGAAGTTTCGAATCTGGAACATTCACATAGTTTTTATTTTTCATCCATGAAGACGATATTTTTAGCCTTTTGGACCTGAAGCCAACTTGTAATAAAACGAGTTCATGATCCAATGCAACTGGAATTAGATCAAATGGATAAGTATATCTCAAAATATTTTCCAAATATAAAAATGTGTCTTGAATTAAAAATCACTAAGTATTTGGACTACAATGTAGTTTTGATTATTTGAGTATAATTGGACCATAAACTTGCGAGATTGAATAAGTATGAAAACTTATAACTTTAGTACATAGTCTTAGGTGTCCAACATCATCAATATCTTATCTTTTGAATGAATATAACTCAAGTTATGATCTCAAGAATAATCAATACATATACTAGCCATGTTAAATCATGCTTATATTTTACATTATTGTAGAAAATTAGATATTTAATATTAAACTAAAATATACAATTATATATATATAAATAGCCTATAAATAATATATAATAATACTTAAAACAATACATGAAACAGATATAGCATGTGTAAAAATAAACACTAATCATCTAGCAATTGGCGACCGGCATTTTGAGGGGATTATTTCTCACTTCAATACCCTCTTTAAAACTAATTCCCTCTTCAAAACCCTCTTTAATTTAATAGTTTTTTTGTGGTGCAGTACATGGAGACTCCACTTGGCGATATTTGAAATATGGAGTCCCTACTTTTATAATTTATAATATAAGTTTATACTAGGCTACTAGCATTAGACCATTATCATGTACTGTTAATATGAATATATACTGATGTATTTCAATTGTAACAATTAGTTGCGCCTATATCATGTACTGTTAATATATATATATATATATATATATATATATATATATATATCGATCCCTCATCAGCCCAACTAGCTTTTCTCTCTCATCTCCATAGATCCTCCAATGGTCGTCTAACGTGAACGAGCATGGGAGCTGGTAAAATATTACATAGTTATGAAGTTGGTATTAGTTTTGTTAACTACTATTTAATTGTTTTTGTTTTTTACAGGGGTTGCGTTTATCGGCAAGTACGAGAACTCAACAAATTTTTCATCTATAAATTGAACGAGGAAAAGAACCCCTCGCCTCGTCAGCCGGGGAATTTCCCTCGCCAAGTATCTCAGGTTTCTCGAGGGAATTTACCCTCGTCACGTTAGCCGAGGGAATTTTCCTCGTCCAAGTTACAGGCCTTCTCGAGGGACTAGCTGAGGGAACACTTCTTGAGGGCTGGTCCCCCTCATCCGATCCCACATTATTTCCCTCATTAATTTAGAGGGATCTATTTTTCCCTCATCTAGCAATTGGCAACCGACATTTTGAAGAAGGATTATTTCCCACTTCAATACCTTCTTTAAAACCAAATCCGACTTCAATTCCCTCTTTAAAACCCTCTTTAAATCAATATTTTTTTGGGTTAATTTCAAGAATATTTATGAACTTTATGATTTTTATCAATTACAACATAAATTTTTTTTCTTTGTAATTTAATGCACCAACTTTATAAGTTTTGCTATTTAAAATATTTGATAATTTTTCGTCAACAATTAAATGACATCCCTGCCGAAAATATCTCATAAATATCCACGTTGACGTCAACAAATAAAATTATTTTAAAAAAATGAAAACAATGGCTTTGAAATGCAATTTTAAGTTATGTTTTTAAAGTTAAAATGTATTTTAACATGTTATTCTCATTATTAAAATTCATAATTTTATTTATTGGCATCTATGTGGGTTCTATGTGGTATATTCGACAACCATGTAATTTCATTGTTGATGAAAAGCTTATCAAACGTTCCAAATTGCAAAAGTTATAAAGTTGGTGTATAGAATTGCAAAGAAAAAAAGTTCATGTTGTAATTGATAAAATTAAAAAAAAACGTGATTTCTTTTGCAATTAACCCTAGTTTTTTTGTGGTGCAGTACATGGAGACTCCACTTGGCGATATTTGAAGTACGGAGTCCCTTCTTTTATAATTTATTATAATATAAGATTATACTAGGCTACTAGTATTAGACCATTATCATGTACTGTTAATATGAATATATACTAATGTATTTCAATTGTACCAATTAGATGTTTTGTATATCGATCCCTCATCTGCCCAACTAGCTTTTCTCTATCATCTCCATCGATCCTCAAATGGCCAACGAACGTGAACGAGCAGGAGAGCTGGTAAAACATTACATAGTTATGAAGTTAGTATTAGTTTTTGTTAACTACTATTTAATTACTTTTTTTTACAGAGGTTGCGTTCACGGCAAGTGCGAGAACTCACATATTTGGAGGAATTTGCAAGACGAGTCAGGAAAGAGAATGGCGACCGAAATGCAACAATAGCTCAACTGTCGAAGAGAGTGTAGAATCACCATGTGATTATGGTGAGTTCCGGGGGTGACATTGAGGCCCTCACACACGTGCTTGAATTGTACCCACTCTGGGGAGGGACAATAAGGGTGAAGGCAACAAAACCGAGGGAGCTATTTACTTTTTATAACCGGGACATGGCTTCACTAAGTCGTCTGGGCGTCAATGTAACTGAAAGATGGATCTAGCTTCTTGCTTGGGTGGATGGTGGTGGCTTGTTTATCCTCGTTTTTCTTATCGTTAATGTGGTTTGTTTATCCTCTTTTTTTTATCATTAATGTGGTTTGTTTATCCTCATTTTTTTATCGTTAATGTACGTGGCTATCTATAAATTTAATTATCTTTGTAGACGACCAACAACCATATCAAAGATATTAACAAATACTCATAAAAATTCAATGATACAAAACTACAAGGTAAATATCAAACACTCTAAATCCATTTGAACTAATAAGACGAAATCCAGAAGGTAGCCCCCAAAATTAACACTATGTAGGTGATGACTGTTAGAAATTGGAGAGCATAAATTTCTACAGGAGTATAAAATTCAAGAGTGGAGGAAACTATTTTGAATTTTCTCAACTTAATTTTCTTGTGACTTGATACAAAATGATAAATACATGGGTATTTACAGATGATACCCATAATGCATCTACACAAAATACATGAACCATTATTAAATCTAATGCATGAACCATGATAAATCTAATGCATGAATTTTTTTATTAATCTCATACATGTATTGACCAAGAGTTCAAAGGTCATTCATGTATTCTTCAATATTTATCCATAATTTTGACTCATTTAATTAATCTAGTTTATTTATTTTCAACATCCCCTCTCAAACTAGATTAATTACTCCAAAAGAAAAATGTAGCTTCTTGAAGACATCGAACTTCAATGGTTTCGTGAAGATATCGGCAACCTGATCTTGTGACTTACGTACTCAAGCTTCACTTCCTCATTTGATATGCATTCTCGAATAAAATGATATCTAGTATCAATATGTTTGCTCCTTTCATGAAAAACCGGATTCTTTGCCAAAGCAGTTGCAGATTTATTATCAACATAAATCTCCGTCGGATCTTCTTGTGCCAATTTCAATTCCTTCAATAAACTTCTTAGCCACACAGCATGACAAACACAAGAAGTAGAAGCAACATGTTCAGCCTCACAAGTAGAAAGAGTCACAATAGGTTGTTTATTTGAATTCCAAGTAAAAGCTGAATTTTCCATAAAGAAAACGAATCGTACTCTTCCGACTATCAACATCACCAGCCCAATCGCTATCGTAATAGCCAACAAGTTTAAAATCATCAGAAAAATCATGCAAGATGCCATAATCAATTGTGTCTTTGATGTATCGAAGTATTCTCTTGGCAATTTTCAAATGCGAAGTAGTTGGAGCTTCCATGTAGCAGCTCACAAGTCCAACGCCAAAAAGAATATCTGGCCTTGTACAAGTTAGACACTGCAAGCTTCCAACGACGTTGTTGAACAAAGTTGGATCAATTTTCTCACCATCTTGATCCACATGCAACTTGGTTCCACACTCAACAGGCGTGCTTACAACCTTGCTTTTCTCCATCTTGAACCTATTGAGAACTTCTTTAGCATATCCTTCTTGAGAAATAAATATGTCATCATCTCATTTCTTTACTTCAATTCAAAGATAGTAGGACATCATGTCAATGTCCATCATCTCAAACTCCTTAGTCATGGCTTTCTTGAACTCATCATACATCTTTGAATTATTTCCTGTAAAAATCAAGTCATCCAAATACAAACAAGTAAGTAACATATCACCATTTTTTTATCAATTTTTACATAGAGAGCATGTTCATGTGGACACTTGATAAAACCATTTTCTTGAAAGTATTTATCAATCCTGCTATTCCAAGCGGAGCTTGCTTCAAGCCATAGAGAACCTTCTTCAATTTTAGCACTTTCTTTTCTTCGTTGGCAACAATATAACCCAAAGGCTGATCAATGTAGACTTCTTTCTCCAAATATTCATTCAAAAAGGCAGATTTTACATCCATTTGATGAATTTTCCAATGGTTTTGGGCTGCAAGAGAAATGATCAATCGAATCGTCTCAAGGCGGGTAACGGGCACAAACACTTCATTATAGTCAATTCCAGCCTTCTACTTATACCCCTTTGCAACTAATCTTGATTTGTATTTCTCAATCTCGCCTTGTGCAGTTCTCTTTATTTTGTACACCCATTTCACTCCAATGATATTTTTGCCTTTCGGTAATGATACTAGCTCACACGAATCATTTTTTGTGATTGCTTTTATTTATTCATTCATGACCTTTCTCCACTTTTCATCTCGAGCGGCATCATCATAGTTTACGGGCTCGGTTTCTGCAAGTAAACAAAATTGAGTAAAGTCACTCAAGTTTACCTCTTTGGTGGCATCATAAATGTACCTCAAACTTCTAAATCTCCAAGACCCTTCACTCGAACTTGCTTCCTCAATTTGTGCATTTTGTGGCTGTGGTGTTGGCGGTGTGATGTCATCTTCTTTCTCATCATTATCAAAGAGAGGACTATATCCACTTTCTTTATTCGTAGTATTCCATTCCCAAACACTTTTTTCATCGAACTCCACGTCTCTTCTTATGACAACCTTCCCATTGGTTGGATTGTACAACTTGTAACCTTTAGAACTTTGATCATACCTGATGAAGATATACTTTACACTTTTATCATCAAGTTTGGTTCTTTTTTTATCGGGAACATGAGTGTAGGCAATGCTCCGAAAACTCTCAAGTGTGAAATACTTGGCTTATATCCATTCCAAGCTTCTTGAGGTGTCATACCATGAACACTTTTAGTGTGACACCAATTCATCAAGTAGACTGCACAAGAGACAGCTTCAACCCAATACTTGTTTGGCATATTTTTGCTCTTCAACATGCTCCACACCATGTTGAGAATGGTCTGATTCTTCCTCTCGGTAACTCCATTTTATTGTGGTGAGTATGGAGTCATCATGGGACGATGAATGCCATGTTGCTCATAAAAAATCTTGAATTCATTTTATGTGAATTCTCCATCTCTATTGGATCGAAGAACTTTGATTTGATAGATGATTAAGCGTGAAATAGTTATGATTTATGGCCCGTATTACCTGTATTTTGAGTGTAATTGATGAGTATTTAGAGTCATTTGAGTATCATTTTAATATATTAATAAATTTGCCTCTTTGATGTTCATAGTTGGAAAGGGGGTGGAAAATGGAGATCATAGGACTTTGAATCGACTCAAACAGACTCCCAGATGAAAAGATATTGAAGAAATACGAAAAGTGTTAGTTTGGGCGAGTAAAAGTGTTGGTTGGCTCAAGAGGAGCAAGTGCTCGAGCACCCATGGTCGTGCGCATATTTGGCTCTGGAATGAAGAGGCGCTCGACTGACCCTTGATCGAGCCCCAAAGTGCTCGAGTGGTTAGTGTCGAGCGTCGGTTTGGCGTTGTGATGAGGAAGCGCTCGAGCGAGCATTGGTCTAGCACTTAGCGCTTGACCGCCTCGAGGTCGAGCACCCCAAGGAAGCTGGAAGAGCATAGCGCTCGAGCGAGCGCCTAACACTCGACCAAGACCCCAGCTCATGCGTTTACGCGTATTTTTGGCCCAAATCCACCCAGATTTGGCCCATGCCTATTTAAATACCCCTTCCAAGCATATTGACTTGAACGCAAAATACTAGCTATACTAGTAGTTACCCCACAAGAGTATGGGACCACTGTAGTATGTGCAAGTATAGGGACCAATTAGTATCGAACCCAAAGGAAGGCTTGTACACGAGTAAATCCCTAGAGATGTACATCTCATAGCTAATATGAATGTATGTTCTGGGATTAAGAGTTATATTATACTACTCTATATTCTACTTCTATGCTAATTAATTAAATTAAACTGAATAACTTTGGGTTTAAAGTAAATATGGGATGATGATGCTCGGGATAGGAATTCCTAGGTATACTAGCGGAGTTGGTACAATAACTAAAATAGTCGTGATGTGCAAGTAATAATCCTAAGCGTACTAAAAATAGGCAATCAACTTCCCTAATCTGGCACAAGATTGAAAGACTAAAAGCTCAAGAATTAACCCTAATACTTCGTCCTATCAACCTACTTCACAATTCCACTAAACAAGTTATATGGATTGTGCTTAATTATTGAGGCCATAATTTAACTAAGGTGATGCGGTCGTCCTCCCTAGATGAACTGGTAGATTATAAACCCCTTCTAAAATCCTCTCCTTAAGCCTATTAGTTATTAAAGAGTGATGTGGTCGTCCTCTCTCTAACAATTTTTGTAATCAATTCCAAGATAATTCTAGTGTTTATTTGAAGAATTCAATTAACTAAGAGAATTAAAACTAAACATCACGAATTATCATAATTACGTACCAACGTCCTACTTCTATGAGTTCATCATATCCTAAGCATGCAAGGGTTCTAGCCTAACATGGTGGTATGAACAACGAAAGCAATAATGAAATTCATAAACATAAGCATGGTTAAATTAATGGAAAAATTCAATAACATAAACTAAGAATTTAAACAATAAATTCAAGTATTTAAACGAATCTCAATAAATAATGAAAACTAGGTTTTGTAGCATCAAACGTTGAAGAAAGAAAGAATGAAATAGAACTCTAATCTATGAATTCGTAAGATCAAAACCTCGATTACACGTTCCAAACTCTTGCTAAAACCTCTCAAACTCTTATCTCTCAAAAACTAACTCTAATGGTGTTCAAAAGTGTCAAGGTGTCAAAGTGATATCTCAAAATATGCTTGGAAGGGGTATTTATATAGGCATGGGCCGAATCTGGGTGGATTGTGGCCGAAAATAGGCGTAAATGCACGAGCTGGGGTCTTGGTCGAGCGCTTGGTGCTCGACCAATGCTCGCTCCAGCACTATGCTCTTCCAGCTTCCTTAGGGTGCTCGACCTTTAGGCGGTCGAGCGCTAGGCGCTCGACCAATGCTCGCTCGAGCGCTTCCTCATCACAGCGCCAAACTGGCGCTCGACACTAACCACTCGAGCACTTTGGCGATCAACCAAGGGTCAGTCGAGCGCCTCTTCATTCCAGAGCCAAATATGCACAAGACCATGGGTGCTCGAGCACCAAGTGCCTTCTCTTGAGCCAAATAACACTTTTACTCTTCCCGAACTAAAACTTTTCGTATTTTTTCAATATTTTCTCATCCGGGAGTCCGTTTGAGTCGATTCAAAGTCCTACGAACTCCATTTTTCGCCCTCTTTCCAACTATGAGCATCAAAGAGGCAAATTCATTAATTTATGAAAATGATACTCAAATGACTCTAATTACTCATCAATTACACTCAAAACATGGGCAATACGGGCCACAAATCATAACAATTTCACGCCTAATCAACCCCCCCCCCCCAAACTTACCATATTGCTTATCCTCAAGCAATGAATTAATAAGTCAAGTGAAATTGTTAAGAATGAATCATAGAACCAAATCATGCAAGTAATAGTATTCAAGCTTCAAAGATCGATCACTCGCACATAAACTAATCCCCTACTTCCTACTCATTGACAATCAATAAGAACCACCAAAATCAAACATGGATGTACTCTCGATGACGTGTTTCACTCCTTTACAAGTGTTTAGCAATAATAAGGGACTCTCTCAATCAATCAATCACACAAATAAGTAGTCATAGGCTTGTAAGCACTCTCAACTTCGACCATAAACTAGTATCCATGCCGAATCAAAAATGACTTTTTCAAGGTTGTAATGTAAGGCTCTTTGGACAGGTGGGGTAACTATATAGGATAACTGACTCAAGTGAATGGAGAATAGAAAATCAAACTTAGGTATTTTCAATAAAAGGAACCGACTTCTTCAACATCTTCATGCAATGTACTTTCAATTCCATCTACTCTTAACACTTCAACTTTTTTTTTCTAACTCTTCCACTTTTTTTTATCAATCACGCACTTCCTTTTTTTTTCTTTTCACACAATATATGAGCTCGTATTTTCTTTTGCTCATTCTCAATTTTGTTTTTTTTTTTGTTCTTCCCCACAACTCAAATCATCATTATATCTTTCCTCATATTCATGCAAGCATTAATAATTCTCCTTCTCAACTCAACTCAATCCCTTTCCACTCATAACTTTTCCTATTCTCCACTCAAATTAGGACAAAAAGAGTTTAAGAATTTGGATAAGTTCAAATGTGCTAGCAAATAAAATAGGCTAAGGCTCAAACGGGCTAACAAGGGCTAAATGTCATTGGTAGGCTTATTTAGGCTAAGTGACTTGTCAAATCAAAGATGGCCTAACATCACTTTCGGCATTTTAAACTAGACACAATCAAGAAGCGAGAGTACCCACAAGTTCTAGCACCTCTAAGGTGAAGATCCACTCACAAACGAAGAGATCAATTTACTGAATTTTAATCTCTTTAAGGCTCAAATCTCACAGTTTTCACATCCATGTTAGACCTAGTGAATTCTCATTTTTTTACCACACAAGTATTCAAAAGGAAAATTCGTAAGTATACGAGTTCCCTCTCAAATCAACTCTAACTCTTACACTCACACAACTTAGACTCTAACTCAACTCCACAATTCACTAACTCATAACTCACACTCAAAGATAACAATCAATAAATATAAGAAATTTAATAAGCATGAAATATGGTAGCACCTAATTAATTCACAATATAGCAGCTCAAGGAGTATCTCAGAGCATAATATATAACATAACTCAACTCAAAGAGAGGGCGTGCACCTTGACTTGAAGCGACTACACTAGCTTCTACTAGTAGCTACCCCGCAAGAGTACGGGTTCACTGTAGTATGGGCAAGTATAGGGACCAAGTATTATCGAACCCAAGAGATGGTGTATATGCGAATAGATCCCTGAAGATCTACGCGTCGTAGTTAATATGAGTGTATGTTTTTGGATTTTTGAAAGATTAATTAAAAGACTAAATTAAACTAAGTAAACTAAAATACTAAAGAAATAAAATTAACTAAGGGTTGAATTCAAATAAGAGATGGTGATGCTTAAGATAGGAATCCCTACGTATACTAACGGAGCAGGTACATAATCAAAGTAATCGTGACAAACAAGAATTAACCTAAGTATAAGAATACAAGGTGAAAGCTCAAGATTCTAAACCCTAATACTTTACCCTAACACTCGACTTCACGAATCTACTAACAAGTTACTAGATTGTGCTCAATTAATGAGACCCTAATTTAACTAAGGTGATGCGGTCGTCCTCTCTCTAAACCGGTAAATGAATTAACCTTTCCTAAACCTTCTCGTTAAGACTACTAGTTGTTATTGAGTGATGCGGTCGTCCTCTCTCTAACACTTTCGTACTAAATTTAAAGGTAAAGTTCAGATTAATTATAAGAATTCATTAATTAAGAGAATTAAAACTAACGTCACAAACTACCCTAATTATGTACCCACATCCTACTTCTACGAGTTCATCCTAACCTAAGCATGCAAGGGTTTTAGCCGGACATGGTTGTAACAAACATCAAAGCAAACGAAGAAACAACGAACATAAACATAACGAATTGAACGAAGAAAATAAGAAACATGAACTAGGGTTTTAAAAAGAAAATAAATGCGAAGAACTTAAATTGAATTAATAAAAACAAAATTTAAACGTGTTCAAAGTAACGAACTAACGAAAAGAAACTAAGAATTGAAAAGAACTAGAATTCGTATGAAAAACCTCAACAAACGTAAATAAAGCTTGTTCCTCTTCAAAAACTAAGTCTAAAATTATTTCTAAAAGTCGGGGATCTCTTAAAACGTGTTTGGAAGAGGTATATATAGGCACGGGTCGAAACGGGAGTTAATGGGCCGAAAATACGCATCCGGAGGCAAAAATCCATGGGCGCTCGAGCAAAACGCTCGAGCGGTCCCGCTCGAGCTGTGTAGCTCGAATGACACAATCGCTCGAGCGGTGGCGCTCGAGCTGCTCGAGCGCTGAAATCATTCTGTAAGTTTCGGGCGCTCGAGCGATTCGCTCGAGCGGTGGCGCTCGAGCTGCTCGAGCGCAAGAAAGTTTCTGTACGTTTAGGCGCTCGAGCAATGCGCTCGAGCGGGGGCGCTCGACCTAGTCACTCGAGTGACTTCTAACTCCTCCCAAATGATACTTTTCCTCGTCCGCACTAATACCAATCGTATTTCTTCAATATCTTCTCATCCGGGCATCCGTTTGAGTCGATTCAAAGTCCTACGAACTCCGTTTTTCGTCCTCTATTCACCTATGAGCATCAAAGAGACAAATTCATCAATGTGTAGAAATAATGCTCAATTGACTCTAATTACTCTATAAACTTGACCAAAATTAGGGCGTTTCTAGCTACGAATCATGACAATTTCACGCCTAATCACACCTGTGCAATGTAAATCAAACCTCTCAAGTGCGCCGGTGCATATGTATACCATAAAATATATAAATACTCCACCCCCCCAAACTTCGACCTTGTGAAGCGGTCTAAGTTTGGGGTTGTGGGTTACCTCATACGCATAATCCCCGTTTGTACTTGGTAATGTAGCATGCTACCTTGCTTGAGTTCCTCCCTTTTGAATAACTCCATGATACCTTTACTTCCTCGAGAAAAGCCTACAGCAACTCACTCAAAAATGAGGTTAAAACATATGACTCAAAACAACACCCTAATAACTAAAAACACTCAAAAGCAAATAAAAAAATGGGTTGCCTCCCACTCAGTGCTATTTTTAAGGTCCTAATGTTGGATCGAGCTCGAAGGAGCTTATGGGACATGATACTCAATGTTACCTCCCTTTTTCTCACAAGAGAAGTTGTACAATTTCTTCTCTCGTTTCCCATTCTCCTTCTCGACTTCAAGGAGTCTACTCTTAAACACCTTCTTCACCTCCGGCGGTGGATTCACTTTCTTCTTAGCTCTCCAAGGAGGTATTTTATCTACCAACTTGCTGATTTTTTTCTTCTTCACACTTGTTCCTCCTTTTCCTTCTACTTTGGCCACATCTACACTCTTGAGTTCTTCATTCTCTTCCTCCATCGGATACTTCATGGCCTCATATAGGAAAATATTTACCTCTTGATCATCAACTTTTAACGTGATCTTCCCGTTTGCCATATCCAACACCATCCCGGCCGTAGGTAAGAAAGGTCTTCCCAAGACCAAAGGAACGCGCCCATCCTCCTCCATGTCAAGGACTACAAAATCAGCTGGAAATATATGATCTCTTACCTTAACAAGGACGTCTTCAACTACACCTTGAGGTTGAGTAATAGACCGACGGCGAGTTGAAGAGTCATCATTGTCGGCTGAAGTTCTCCACCCTCCAACTTCTTAAATAGCGACAA
Organism: Ballota nigra; assembly: GCA_947034835.1. NCBI lineage: Eukaryota > Viridiplantae > Streptophyta > Magnoliopsida > Lamiales > Lamiaceae > Ballota > Ballota nigra. Next base: position 104,909,008 of record OX344722.1, read on the forward strand.
TGGCATCAGATTAATGTTTGCTCCAAGATCACATAACGTCCCCCTTTTAATTCCATTCCCGATATCACATAAGTTAGTGAAACTCTCAGGATCTTTCAACTTCGGAGGAAGCGTTTTGTGCACTAATGCACTCACCTCATGGTTCAGCTGAACTAGCTTTGGCTCATCAACTCTTCTCCTCTTTGCAATCAAGTCCTTCAGGAACTTGGCATAATTAGGCATCTGCTCCAAAGCATCATAAAAAGGTATGTTAATATGCAATTTTTAAAAAACATCAAGAAAATTAGCAAATTTTTCATCTAATTTCTTCTTCATGAACCGCTGCGGATATGGGACCGGCATCACAAATTTTGGCACTCCCCATTCATATCGCTCGGTTTCCTTCACATTTTGCCTCGCTTCCTTTGATTTTTTCCACTTTCGCACTCTCTCTTTCTTCTCAATCCATTCTTCCTCCTTTTCTTTGCCCTTTTTAGTGCCTTTCAACTCAACGTCTTCCACTGCCTTCTCATTACCCTCTTCCACCTCCTTATGTACTTCCTCCACATCAGCATGTAGTGGAGGACCATCATATTTGGTTCCACTTCTTAGTTGGATCGCCTTGTATTGCTCTTTCGGGTTCCCTTCCGGCATAGACGAATATTTACCCATCTCTCTTCCAAGTGATTTTGCAATCTGGCTCATCTGGTACTCAATAGAAGTGAACCGCCTATTGTTCTCTTGCTGAATTCTATTTAGCTCCATATCCCTTCTCTGGAGATCTTGATCTCGCTGATCATTCTTCTTACTCATCTCTTTCACATCGTACTCCAAAGAGGATAGCCTCTTACTACCTTCCTCCATCTTCTGAAGAATGGCACGTAACATCTCATCAGTGGTAGCACCTCCTTCTCCTCCGGGGAGTTTTGAGCCAGGGTCGACATTTGGAGATACAGTTATCCCCGCTCTCGGATTACTATAGGACAAGTTATCATTCTTCCTCCATTGATTTTGAGGAGGCTGTTGGCCTTCTTGATACCCCTGAGTATTCCTCCATTAATTCTGAGGAGGTTGTGGACCCGGTGGTACGAATAGTTGACCATAAGCAGGTTGCCCCTGATAATTTCCACCTTGATAGTCATTCTGATTATAATTAGGCTCTCCCATATAGTTGGCCACCTCTTGCTAGCATCCTGGCTGATCCACTCTCTCACTCATCACACTATTCTGACCACTCAAACTTTGGCTTACCTCCAAGTTAATAATCTTCTCCATCATCGCCAACAGCAACTTTCTTGTCCCCTCACTTTCTTCCATCTGATACACCCTCTAAAATTCTGGATCTTCTTTCCACTGTCCCGCGTTCTTCACTATGTTTCAACCATCTCTCTGCACTGAGCTGCACTACGGTTCAAGAACGCTCCATTAGCACAAGCATCGAGATGGTGATGATCATTCTCGTTTGCCCCGCAGTAGAAATAGGCCATAATATCTCCATCATTGTACCCGTGTTACGGGCACTCAATAAGCATATTGGAGAATCACTCCCAAGCCTGACTCAATCCCTCATTCGGTCTCTGCTTGAATGAGGAGAACTCATTTCTCGTCTTCACCGTTTGAGACGGAGGGTAGAAACGCTCAAGGAACAGACGCTCGAGCTCGGCCCATGTAGTCACACTACCTCGTGTGAGTGTGTTATTGTACCACTCCTTAGCAATTCCAGTTAGAGAAAACTGAAACAATCTGAGCCTCTTCGTATCCTCAGTCATCCCGTTTTGGTTAAAGGTTGAGGCTATCATCAGGAAATTCCTTAAATGAGTGTAAGGATTATCTTTCCCTACTTCCCCCTTAAATTGATTCTCAGTAAGCATCTTTAAAATTCCATGAGCAACAGAGAAGTTATTTGCCTCGACTGGTGGCATAGCTACTCCATCATAATACCGTTGAGGCTGAACCTCAAATCTGCCTCTAATTGCCATACCAGGAGGATCAGCGTTCTGAGGAACATGTTGAGGGTAAACAAGTGGTAGAGGTATGTGTGGTTAGTTATAAGTAGGTTGTGGGGGATAGTATGGTGGATATGGATATGGTGGGTATGGGTAGTAAGGTGGGTTGTTTTGTGGGTAAAAAGGGTTGTTGAATGGGTTGTTGGGGTTTTGGTTTTGGTTAATGACTTGATTCTGGTTGGGTGCGGGATTGTTTTGGTCCTTTAGGTTTGGGTTTTGGCTGGCTACTTCCCTTTGGGGGGTGCATGCTTTAGACTATTGACTCCCTTAGCCTTCTCAACCTTATCTCCCGTCTGAGTAGCCCCTTCTCCAGCCAAATCTAAATCATCACTCAAATCCATACCATCACCTTGATTAAGCGTAAAATTATTAGATTTTAGAGCTCGAAATGCCCGTGTTTTGATTGATTTCGATGATTATTTAGAGTCAATTGAGTATTATTTTCATTAACTAATGAATTTATCTCGTTGATGCTCATAGATGGATAGAGGGCGAAAAATGGAATTCGTAGGACTTTGAATCGACAGTTCAAGGGAGCAAAAGTATCACTGGAGTACACAAGCAAGAAGAGCTTCGTGTACTGTGCTCGAGCTATGCTTGGTCGTGCACTTAGTGCACGAGTGGTCGTGCACAGTGCTCGAGTGGTATCAACTCGTGCACTATGTGCATGAGCTAAGGAGGTCGTGTACTTTTTGGGCTCTGGAGGATTTTGAGCGCTCGAGTGCACAAGCTCGTGCACCTAGTGCTCGAGCTCTACTCGAGTAAACGTAGATTTTGGCCCAATAATTCCCGATTCGACCCGTTGCCTATTTATACCCCTTCCGAACACGTTTTTTACCACCACTTCAAGCATTGAGCAAGTTTTTGGAGAGAGAAGAGCACCGAGAGTTCGAGCAAGCATATTTTACTTTTAATCGAGGTTTTTAGCATATGAATTCTTAAATTAATTCATTCTTTTGAACCAATTAGTTTTAATTCTTTCTTTCTTGAGTTTTTTAGACGATTAAACCTAGTTTTTCAGATTTATATAGATTTCTTTTGAAACTTTAATTTATTCTTACGTTTATGATCTTGAGTTTATTAGTTAATTCACTTATGCATACATTTATTGTTCTTGTGATTGATTTTATTATTCAAACCACCATGCTAGGCTAAAACCCTTGTATGCTTAGGGTAGGATGAACTCGTAGAAGTAGGATGTTGGTACATAATTAGGGTAACATGTGATGTTTAGTTTTAATTCTCTTAATTAATGAACGCTTAAAATAAATTCTAGATTTACCTTTGAATTTTGTACGAAAAGTTTTAGAGAGAGGACGACCTTATCACTCTTTAATAACTAGTAGGCTTAACGAAAGGGTTTAGAAGGGGTTTATTCATCTATTGGTTTATCTAGGAAGGACGATTGCATCACCTTAGTTAAATTAGGGTCTCTTTAATTAAGCACAATCTATTAACTTGTTTAGTGGATTAGTGAAGTCGATTGATAGGATAAAGTATTAGGGTTTAATTCTTGAGCTTTTCATCTTACAATCTTATATTTAGGTTATTTCTTGCACATCACGGTTATTTTGATTATGTACCGGCTCCATTAGTATACGTAGGGATTCCTATCCTGAGCATCATCCATTCATATTTGCACACAACCCTTAGTTAAGTAGTTTCATTCATTCTTTAGCTTAATTAGTTTAATTTAGTTAGAATTAATTTCTTAATTAACCAAAAACACACACTCATATTAATTACGATGCGTAGATCTTCAGGGATCTATTCGCATATATTCCATCACGAGGTACGATATACTTGGTCGCTATACTTGCTGATACTACAGTGAACCCGTACGCTTGCGGGGTAACTTCTAGTAAAAGCTAGTAAAGTTAGGTTCAAGTCAATGGCACTGTTGCCGGGGATGGCGATGTATGTCATTTGAATAGGACTTGTAGATAGCTTAGTAGTTAGTAGTGAGTGCTTTATTTTTTGTTTAATTCTTACTTGTTCGGCAGTTGCATTTTGATTCTTTTGTTAGTGTTTCAGGCTTATGAAAACACGCTCGCAAGGAGATACGAGCAAAGAGAGAATACCGCTTGATCCTAAGACAATAGCAAGAAAAAATCGAGCCTTTTTAAGAAGGATGAACACTGCCGGAAGAGAGAACGATAACATGGACATCAGTACTGAGTTGGATGATGATGCAGCTGAGTTTAATCAGGCAGTGGAACGGGTTGAAGGCATTGGAGGAAAAAACAGTCAGAATCAAGTTCCGTCAGGGGAAAGCCATTGCCAAAACCCGGGTACACACAATCAAAATAATCCAGCTCACATCTTGGTCCAAAATCCTCAGAACAACCATGTCTACCCACAAAACAACCCACCTTATCCTTACCCATACCCACCATACCCGTATCCTCCACCTCCTGCTTATAACCAACCACCAGTCCAGCAAGTACCTATACCACCCGTCTATCCTCAGCACGTCCCTCAGAATGCCGATCATAATATAGCGGTCCGAGAAAGATTTGTGGCACAGCCACAACGGTATTATGATGGAGTGGCATTACCTCCGGTAGAGGCAAACAACTTCTCTATCTCCCCAGGAATCCTGAAGCTACTTACTGAGAATCAATTCAAAGGGGAAGTCGGGAAGGAGAATCCGCATACTCATCTGAGGAGTTTTCTGATGATTGCCTCGACTTTTAATTATAACGGCATATCTGAAGATGCCAAGAGGCTCAGGCTGTTCCCATTCTCTGTAACGGAAATAGCAAAGGAGTGGTATGATAACACGCTCCCACAAGGAGGTGTAACCTCGAGCGATTCTACCCTCCGTCGAGAACAATCTGAGTAAGGATAGAGATCTCGTCTTTCCGACAGAAGCCAGGAGAGGACTTACGTCAAGCTTGTGAGAGATACTCTAACATGCTCATTGAGTGCCCGCAGCACGGGTACAATGAGGGGGATATCATGGCTTTCTTCTACAGTGGAGCCAGCAAGGCTGGTCAAGCCCATCTTGATGCATGTGCTAGTGGAGCATTTCTGAACCATGGTACAGCTAGGTGCAGAGAGATCGTTGATAATATTGTCACGAATATCGGGCAATGGAACAAGGACCCAGAATTTCAGAGAGCATATCAGTTGGAGGAGAATGAGGGAAGAGGAAGTTGTTGATGGCAATGATGGAAAAGATAAGTAACCTCGAGATGGGACAAAATCTAGTTGGAGGGAGTACTGTAGTGAGTGATAAAGTGGACCAACCCACAAGTCAGCAAGAGGAGGCCAACTACATGGGAAGGCCTATTTATAACCAAGGCGGGTATCCACAAGGTGGCAATCAATTTGGAAGACCTTCTTATGGCTAACCATTTGTACCACATGGTCCACAACCTCCTCAGAATCAATTGAGGAATAACCAAGGATATCAAGGAGGCCAGCAGCCTCCTCAGAACCAATGGAGGAAGAACGAGAATTTCTCATATGCCAATCCGAAGGCCGGAATCACAGTTCCTCCAAGTGTTGATCCAGGTTCAAAACCCCCGGGTGGAGAAGGTGGTTCCTCAACTGAGGAGATGTTGAGAGCTATCCTTCAGAAGGTGGAGGAAGGAAGCAAAAGATTGTCCTCATTGGAGTATGATGTGAAGGAATTGCATAAGAAAGGTGATCAGCGTGATCAAGAACTCCAAAGAAGGGACATTGATCTAAATAGAGCTCAACAAGAGAACAACCACAGGTTCACTTCTATCGAATATCAAATCAGTCAAATTGCAAAGTCTCAGACAAGAGAGCTGGGCAAGTATCCCTCAATGCTCGAGGGAAACCCAAAGGAGCAATGCAAAGCTATTGAGTTGAGAAGTGGGACCAAATATGATGCTCCTCAGATGTCTGCTGACTCAGAGACGCCCCAAGGAGAGGTTGAGATAGAAGGAAAAGAGCCTGAGGAAGTTAGAGATGAGATTAAGGAGGTAGAAATTGAGAAAGGGGTTGAGGGTGAAGGCACTCAGAAAAGTAAAGATATGGATGAGTCTCAGAAGGGAAAAGACCTTGAGGAAGGCGTTGAGGAGATTGAGAGAGTCCCAAAGTGGAAGAAGGCAAAGGAAGCAAGGAAGAATGTGAAAGAAACTGAGAGGGATGAATGGGGGGTACCCAAATCTGTGATACCTGTCCCATATCCACAGCGGTTTATGAAAAAGAAATTAGATGAAAAGTTTGCAAAATTCCTTGATGTTTTTTAAAAGCTACATATTAACATTCCTTTTATGATGCTTTGGAATAGATGCCTAACTACGCCAAGTTCCTGAAGGACTTGATAGCGAAGAGACGTAGAGTGGATGGACCCGAGCTAGTGCACTTGAACCACGAGGTGAGTGCTATGGTGCACAAGGCGCTTCCTCCCAAGTTGAAGGATCTCGGCAGCTTTACTATCTTATGTGATATCGGGAATGGGATCAAGAAAGGAGCTTTGTGTGATCTAGGGGTGAGCATTAATTTGATGCCTCTTTCGTTGTTCAAGAAGTTGGAAGGGGGTGAGCTTCAACCCACGATGATGACCCTCCAGCTTGCTGATAGATCTATCACTAGACCTCAAGGAGTGGTGGAGGATGTTCTAGTGACGGTGGAGAATCATGTTTTTCCTGCCGACTTCGTGGTACTCGATATGGAGGAGGATGTCGTTTTTAGACACAACTGGGATGGTACTTGATGTGGCGAATGGGAAGATTACGGTCAAAGTTGATGATCAAGAAGTGAAGATAGCTATTTATGAAGATATGAAATACCCCATGGGAGATGAGAGCTGTCACTTCATTGACATCATGGACACTTGTGTTGAAAACACACTTCTAGACCCTTGCTCTTTCTATGTTCATCAGTTTGATTATCCTATACTTGACGATCTATCTTATGATTCTTATGATCTTGATTATTTTGACAGCTTGAAAGATAATGAAGATGTCAAGTTCTTGGAGATGAAGAAAGTTGAGGATGAGGGCGACTTGGAAGCTGAGGAGTCGACTTTCGAGAAGATGTTTGATAAGGCACCACCATTGGAGGCGAAAAAGGAGCTGAAACCACTCCCGAATCACCTCAAGTATGCCTACTTGGATGAGACCGAGAAGTACCCCGTAATTGTATCTACCATTTTATCTGATGATCAGTTTGAGAGACTTTTAGTAGTGCTTCGTAAGCACAAATCTGCTATAGGATGGTCGATCGCGGATATTGAGGGAATTAGTCCTTCCATTTACATGCATAGGATTAGATTAGAAGAGGTTAGAAAAGTTGTAGTGCAAAATCAACATAGGGTTAATCCGGTAATTCAAGAGGTGATACATAAGGAGGTTCTAAAGCTGTTAGATAGCAACATGATCTTTGCAATTTCTGATAGTCCATGGGTGAGTCTGTTACACGTAGTCGCTAAGAAGGAGGGTACCACGGTGATTATGACTGAGTCTAATGAATTGGTAGTCACTAGATTAGTGACGGGATGGCATGTGTGTGTAGATTATAGGGAGTTGAACAAGGCAACGTGTAAGGACTAGGCGAAAACAAGAAAATTTGTCTAAGCGTAACATATAGAGTTATACTAACTAAAGCAATTAAAAAAATGGAAATAAAAAATGAAATAGACTGGAAACTGGAAATAGGATCCCGGTCAAGCCAGTCGAGAAATCTTGAAATGAGACATGCCCCACAATAATCAAAGGAGACTCACTTTTCTCTACCGTTCCTTGATCAGATGATTGATAGATTAGGTGGTTTTGAGTATTATTGTTTCTTAGATTGGTATTCGGGGTATAATCAGATTATGATAGCCCCCGAGGATCAAGAGAAAACCACATTCACCTGGTATTATGGGACTTTTGCTTTTAGGAGAATATCGTTTGGGTTGTGTAATGCACCCGCCACCTTTCAAAGGTGCATGATTGCTATCTTTCATGGGTTGATTGAAAAGATTATGGAGATTTTCATGGACGACTTCTCCGTCTACGGGGAGTCATTTGATAAATGTCTAATCAATCTTGAAGTTGTGTTGAGCAGGTGTGAAGAGACGGACTTGGTGCTAAATTGGGAGAAGTGTCACTTCATGGTAAGAGAGGGTATTGTTCTTGGACATCATGTGTCCTCGAAAGGTATCCAGGTTGATAAAGCAAAGGTGATTGCTATTGAGAATCTTCCACCACCTTCGACCGAGATGGGGATTCGGTCATTTCTAGGACATGCGGGATTTTATAGACGTTTCATAAAAGACTTTTCATAAATTGCTAAACCCCTTTCGCGACTTCTTGAAAAAGAAGTCATATTTGAGTTTACTTATGAGTGTTTAGTGGTTTTTAACAGGTTGAAAGAAGCGTTGGTGAATGACCCGATACTTGTGACCCTGGATTGGTCTAGCCCGTTTGTGCTTATGTGTGATGCGAGTGACTTTACGATGGGGGTTGCTTTGGGGCAGATTCGAGAGAAGCATTTTCACGCTATTTACTATACCTCGAAGATGTTGAATTCTACTCAAGTGAATTATACTACGACCGAAAAGGAGCTGTTAGCGGTCGTGTATGCCTTTGATAAATTTCGGTCCTACCTAGTAGGGACGAAAACAATAGTATATACGGACCACGCAGCGATTCGGTATCTTATGAGTAAGAAGGATGCAAATCCCCATCTCATTCGTTGGATCCTATTACTCCAGGAATTCAATGTTGAGATTCGAGACAAGAAGGGATGTGAGAATGTGATAGCCGATCACCTTTTGAGGTTGGAGCTTACCAAGGAAAACACAGTGGAAGATCGAGAGGTGAACGATGAATTTTCGGACGAGAAGCTGTTTGGTTTAGGAGATATTCCGGTAAATCGAGTTGAAGGGAAAGCGATGTGGTTTGCTGATTATGCTAATTATTTAGCAAGTGGAGAGTTACCGGCGGAGATGGACTCGTTGCACCGGAAGGTATTTTTGAAGAAAGTTTGGGAATTTATTTGGGACGATCCATACTTGTTCAAAAGAGGGATTGATCATGTGCTGAGAGGGTGTGTGCCAGAGGAGGAGTGGAGTGATATCATCAGGCATTGTCACGCCTTGCCATGTGGAGGACATTTGGGTGGAGAGAAGACCGGAAGGAAGGTGCTTCAATCTGGTTTTTATTGGCCAACTCTCTTGAAAGATTGCATGGAATGGGTTAAGATGTGTGATAAGTGCCAACGATTTGGCTCTATTACTAAGAGGGACGAGATGCCACTGCACGTATTCATGGAAGTCGAGGTATTTGATGTATGGGGGATTGATTTCATGGGTCAATTTCTCCTAGCAATGGATTCTTGTATATTCTCGTGTGCGTCGATTACGTCTAGAAGTGGATTGAAGTTGTCCCTACAAGAGTGAATGATTCCCGAGTGGTGATTGAGTTCTTGAGGAAGAATATTTTTGCTAGATATGGAGTCCCAAGAGCTTTGATTAGTGATGGGGGTAGTCACTTTGTGAACAAGTGGATGGAGAAGTTGCTGTCAAAGTATGAGGTAAGCCATCGAGTCTCTACTGCTTATCACCCTCAATCTAATGGTCTTGCAGAGGTGTCGAATCGTCAAATAAAAAAGATCCTGGAGAAGACGGTGAGCATTAGTAGGAAGGATTGGGCATTGAAGCTTGATGATGCGATGTGGGCGTATAGGACAGCCTTCAAAACACCTCTTGGTATGTCTCCTTACCAATTAGTTTTTGGAAAGGTGTGTCACCTGTCTGTGGAGTTGGAGCATAAGGCGTATTGGGCAATCAAGAAGCTGAATTTTGATAGTGCCTTGGTGGGTGAGAAGAGACTACTTCAATTGCATGAGCTGGAGGAGTTTCGAGACAGTGCCTATGAGAATGCCCGAATTTTCAAAGAGAAAACTAAGAAATGGCATGATGCTCGATTGAGGATAAAGGAGTTCTAAGTGGGAGATCAAGTCCTCGTATTCAATTCGATGATGAAGTTGTTCGGTGGAAAGCTTAAGTCCAAGTGGAACGGGCCATATGTGGTGAGGAAAATTCATAAGAGTGGATTCCTTGAAGTCGGGAAGGAGGATGGACATGTGCATGGTAAACGGGTATCGAGTAAAGAAATTCTACAACTTTCCTTATGAGAATAAGGGAGGTATTTTAGAGTCTCAAGCCCCGTGAGCTCCTTCGCGCTCGGTCCGGCATTAGGACCTAAAAACTAGCGCTTAATGGGCGGCAATCCATTTTTACGTGCTTTTATGTGTTTTGTTCATTTTTGTCATTGTGTGAATCGTAATTGTTAACCTCGTTTTTTAGATTTTTGGTGTAGGCTTGGCTCGTGGTGCTTGATTCGAGTATGTGAGTCAAAGGAAAAGCAATTCATGAAGATGGAGATGTGCCGAGTAGTAAAGCATTCAATCGTGGTGTGATGGTCCCGTTTTCTAAACCAAAAATAGGAATTCAGGAGCAAATTTTTTTTTAAACCTTTTGCTCAGAGAGTTCAGCAAGAGTGAATTCTCAAGTCACTGCATTGCTAAGAGGCTGAGCTACCAAGTCAGTGAGAAGGCTTGAAGACTCATGCTCTTAGCAACACAGTGACTCGAGAGGTTACACTTCAAGTCACTGCTCTACTTAGAGGCTGAGCTACCAAGTCAGTGAGAAGGCTTGGAGGCTCATGCTCTAAGCAAGGCAGTGACTCGAGATACTGAACTCTCGAGTGTGTTGCCTGAATTGGTCAGTGAGAAGGATTCTCCCTGACCTGAATATTTAACCAAAGTTTCCTTTTTCGCAATGCTCTCTCAGTGAGCAGATTTTCACAACACTTTAGTAAATATTTTTAAAGATAAGTACGCTCAGTTTAACATGGTTCAGAGACTCAAGCTTTTACATCCACGGCCTGATTTAACAGGAAATCCACTAACTGGGATTCTTGTTTTTAACGTGCCAAGGTGCACAAAACACTGGACTCACGCCACTCCCTAGGTTGCCTCTCCTCAGGCTGTGTTGCTGAGTTCCCCCTCAACTGAGTGTTCCCTCAACTGAGTTCTTCTCGACTGACAGCCTATTCTACTGAAAGCTAACCTAGCCTGACCTGAAATAAAAGATACTATCCTGACTGTTTCCAAACCTATTACATGTTGTTTTGGAAAATCATCAAAACCAAGATATATCCTAACAACGAAATTTATTTACCCAATTCGTCTTACGACTACATTTGGGCGATGCCAAGTCGGGTTTTTCGCTATATTTTTCTGATATCTGATACAAGGAGAAAACATCTACTTATAAGAAATGAACCCTAACCCTAAAAACAGGATTGACTGGGCCAAAAAAATTCAGCTCATGGCCCCCGAACCCCCGTCCAACTCAGTGGCAAGTTGGATCGCCGGTATTGGGCCTTAGTGTACAGTCCACTCAGCCTCCACACTCCAACAAACAAATGTTGAATGAATTCAGGGCATGTGTTGTTTGGAGAGAGTCAATATCAAGTATTGGTTCGAATTTGTGTTGTCTAGGGAAGTTGAAATTATAGATATATCTATACCTGGTATATATGATATTGAACTTGAGGAAGATTGGAGATCCGCTCTTCCACTTAAGAATTTAATAAAGAGTTGGCAAGGCCTCAAATGTCTAAGGAAATTGTGTCTGTGTGGAGTTGATGTGGATGATGTAGAATTTTCCTAATCTTGAAAGCTTGCCTCTTGTAGATCCTCGTAAGCTGAGAAATGTTTCGATGGTTGGGCATCCCAAGTTGCAGATCTTAATATGAGCTATATAGGTTGTGTCGACTTAATCAAGATCAAAAACATGATCAACCTTCTCTCTCTGAGGTGTTATGGATATTGCCTACATCCACATGCATAATCTACCAAAGTTTATTGAGCTCGATACTTGTAACACAGGTATGAAGAGGGCAATTTGTCATCTCCTGTCTGAATCAACATCCTGCATACACAGCAACTACTGGTAATTCGACTTTCGGCCTCCTGCTTTGAACTATTTCTAGTATGTCGTTTCTTAAAGAAACTTGAGATGGAGGATTGAAATAATTAATATCTTTAGTGAAACAATTAATACCCTTTTAAGTTGATATTTTTAGCGTAATTTAACACCCTTCAAACAAATTTCACATTATACATTCTCTTCTTTTTATTACTATGAAAAACTAAGGGCTTGTTTGTTTTGGGATTTATGTGGGCGTGTGAAGTCATGACTTTACATCCACAAGATGTAAAGTCTTGGATGATAATAAAAGTATGTGTTTATTTTGAGATTTTATTAGGGTGGGATTTTACTTTATGTCAAATCATGTGTAAGAGTAAAGTAGGATATGTAAGAGAAAAGTAGGAAAGAGAGTGTAAGAGAGAGAGAAGTAATATGTGGGTAATGATTGAGTGAGACTAAAGTGATATAAAGTGAATTGTATTGGGATGAGTAATAATAGGTATTTATAGGTGTGGATGAAGAATGAGATGTAAAAACTGGATGTTACATCTCTAACTAGAATGAGACGGGGACCGGAAAGTCCTAATCCTATCCGCGTGAATCCCAAAACAAACAAGCCCTAAGGATTATTTAATATATTACTAAAAGGTAAAACTAGTTTAGGGTGAGCATTCAATGCATCTATTTGATTGAAAGTAAAATAAAACTCTATTACTTTTATAAGATTATTTTAGTAATGAAAAGTAAAAAGGTAATTATATGTAAGGTTTATTTTATAATATTTCAAATATGGTTATAATATTAGAATTATTTATATTAGACCTTGGTTAGTGGACACACTACAAAAAAAATATGCATTTTAGCGACAGATTTTTGTGACGGGCATATGATATGTCGCTAATCTATGTGATTAGCGACGGATAAAGGCCAATTCAATGGATTTGCAAGAATTATCGACAGACGCCTTCTTAATATTAGCAATGGAAAAGCTCATCGCTAATCAAGAGACCCTTAGTCTTCGTCCGTACCACCAAGATTAGCAATGGGAATGACTGTCGCTAAATTTGAAGTTAACATTAGCAACGGACATGCCCATTGCTAAGTTGATGCATTGACCGCAACCCTTCGGGAAGTGGTGCTACTTTAAAGTGGCCGACAGATTAGCGACATGCATGATAGCGCTAAGTCGACCCGTTGACCGTGACCCTTAGGGAAGCGGTGCCACTTTAAAGTGGCTGACAGATTAGCGAAGGGATGTTTGTCGCTAATTTTAAAAGTGGAACTACCGACAGACAATCAGTTGCAAATCCGACGAAACGTCGCTGCTTAGAGGTAAAGACGACAAGTTTAGCGATGGACCCTATCCATCGCTAAAAAATTTCCTGTTTAGGCAACAGTTCGTACACACCGGCAAAGAGAAAGAGAGAGGAGAGGAAGAAGGAGAAAAAAAAAAGAAATCGTTGGAGAAGGAGAGTGTCGTCGCAGGAATTTCAACACTAATATACGACTGTAGGTTCTTAACTGTAGAATTGTCAATTTTATGTAAATCCTTAATGATCTTCAGAATTTCTCCGTTGGTGTTGTGTGGTTCATCAAATACAACATGTATTGATTCTTCCACAAGCATAGTCCTCTTATTAAATACTCTGAATGCTTTACTTACTACTGAATATCCAAGAAAGGTTCCTTCATTTGATTTTGGATCAAATGTTTTCAAGCAGTCTTTTCCATTATTCAGAATGTAGCATTTACATCCAAAGATATGGAAATAAGATATATTGGGAATAATTCATTTCCATAACCCATAATGGGTCTTAAAGTGAGCTTTATTAATCAAGCATCTATCCTGTGTATAACAAGTTATATTAGTTGCTTCGGCGCAAAATCTTTTAGGTAAATGAGCTTCCACTAAGTATTGTTCTTGCAACTTCTTTGAGTGTTATGTTCTTTCTTTCAGCTACACCATTTTGTTGGGGGGTTCTTGAAGCTAAATATTCATGATGAATTTCATGTGAAGCAGTTCTAAAACTTAGTTTGAGCCTCCAAAATTCTTGCTTTTAAGAGTCTTCTTTATTTGCTTGCTCTTTTGACATGCATCACAAAGATGTTCTTTCTTGAACCTAGTTTCCGGTAAGCCTCTTACAAGTTTATTTTTAACAAGGTCATTCATGGTTTTGAAATTGATGTGATTCATTCTCTTATGTCATAGCCAACTTATTTCTATAGAGTTGTTTGCTATAAAACAAATAGTCTCTTCAGCTAAGTTCCATTTAACTATGTAAACATTTCCTTTCTAGTTCCAAGTAACCTAACTTGTTTGATTTCTGCATTCTTAATCATACATAAGTGTGGTGTAAAGTCAACAATGTAGCCTTTGTCATAAAAATGACTTACACTCAGTAGATTATGCGTCAATCCTTCAACAATATAAACATTATTTTTTTGCCCATTTCCTCTTTTAATTGATTCAAAACCTTTAGCAGTTCCACTGGCATTATCACCAAAAACCACTCTAGGTCCATTTAGTTCTCTTAGATTGGATAGTGTTTCTTTATTCCCTGTCATGTGTCTTGCACAATCACTGCCTATGTACCAAATCTCTTTTTTATGTGGTTGTCAAATGTCCCTGCAAGTTAACTGATGTTAGTGTTTAGGAATCTAAAGGTTATAATCTCCTCCAGTGACATTTTTTAACAACCCAAGTTTGTTTGGCAGTTGTAGGTTTCTTGCCTAACTTGTTTGGTCCTCATTTAACATGAATAACTGATTTAAGTAATGAGGACTTCTTATCATTCTAGAAATGATTGAAATTTCCTTTCTTCTAAAGTCTACAGTCATTTCTGGCTGTGAACTTGTCATCTGTAAAGTTTGACTAGTTGCCTCTTCTTTACAAATTGCAGTGATTCTTTCAAGGTATTTTTCTATCTTGTCTTCTATATCAGTGTCTAATCTTCCATAGATGATATAAATTATCATCTTTTGTTTTTCTTCAGACAAATTTCTAATCATTCTTTGAACAACAGGTTGTTCAAGTTCTTGAATGAGTATTCCTTCTTTCTTAGTTTCTTGTTTTTGCTTAACAAACACTAGTAGTGAATTCTCTAGATAATATTTCCAATCACATGGATTGTATCCAATATCTGTTAGATCTCCAAAAGACCTTTGTTGTAGCAACATTTTCTTCAGTTTCTTTGATGATTTCCCAAAGTACTCAAGTTTCTTTTCAAAGTAATCTTTTTCCAACTCTAATTCAGTGATCCTTTTATTCTTGTCTTCAATCTTTTTCTTGTAATCAATGTAGTCTGCAAGTCTACAAGTGGCTCCATCAAATAGTTCTTCATGACTTATCTTTAGGTAGTCAAGTTCCTCTTGCAAACCATTCATCATGGATAGCTTGTTTTCAACTTCTTCAGTTTTTACAAGCAATTCATTGATTCTTTGTTTGAGTTCTTGATTTTCTACCTTTAGATTCTCAGGATCACCTTTGATGTTCAACAGTTCCTCAAATCCTTTTTGGAGAATGTGAATTATATTGCTGGAAGAATCCTTATTAGTTAATAAACTTGATTAGGATTGTACATCTTCATCCTTAGCCATTAAACATATTAGTGCTTCATTGTCTTCTGAGTCTGTATATTCACACTCTGCAGTTGACTTTGAAGAAGAGGATTTATCTTCTTAGTTTTTATCAAACTCGGAGAGTAGCAACCTTATTTTTTCTTTATCAATCTTTCTTCTCTTCTCCAATCTTGCATCTTTCTCTTCCTCTGTGTACTTCTTAACCTCGGGATATGGATAGTCTTTGATAAAGTGTTCAGGTTTCCTGCAGTTGTAACACAAATAAGTAGAGTTCTTAGAATTAGACTTATTAACCTTACATTTTGTAGATTGGTTAGATGAATTCTTCTTCCAGTGTGTTCTCCTAGCAAACTTCTTCAATTGCTTTATCAAAAGTGTCATTTCTTCATTTTCGTCTTCGGAGTCTGCAGCTGGGGAAGAATCTGCAGCTACCAGGGCTGTGACCTTTGAACTTGTTGAATCTTTATCGTTTCTCCTGTTTATATCAAACTCATAGGCTTTCAAGTCAAACAATTCAAATGTAGAGATTTTAGAAAGATCTCGTGATTCCCTCATTGCTACCACTTTCATGTCCCACACAGATGGCAAAGCTCTTAGATCTTTCATGTTCTTTTCCCTCTGTGAGTACTCTTTTCCAAGTAACTCAAGTCATTGAGTATCTCAATGAATCTTAAGTCAAACTTTTCAAGAGCTTCTTAAATCAAACTTTTCTTAAATCTTAAATCAGACTTCTCAAATTTTTGGACAACTATCATGAGCTTGTTATCCTTAAATTTGATTTGTTCCTTCACATATCATCTCAAGTTTCTCCCATATTTCCTTTGCAGCTTTGCGACTTTTGATCTTGTTAAACACAATTTTATCAAGTGAATGATAGATAGTTGTTCTTGCAACATTATCAGGGTTTGCTCTTCTCTTGTCATCCTCAGTCCATTCCCTCTTCGGTTTTGGAATGATTTGTGCTAATCTAGAAGTTTATTCTCCAGCAGTGTTGACCTTCTCAAAGACAATGGGTCCATCTTCAATGATTGACCACATTTTATCATTCATGACAGACAGGTATGCTTGCATCATGTTCTTCCAGTCATCATATTCATATGTGGAAAACATAGAAACTTTAAACTTCATCATTTTGGGTGCCATAGAAATATACATGTGGGTTTTTCAAAAATAATTTTTGGTGGATCTAACTTAAGAAAACTGGTCAACTGATACCACTTGTTGGTCCCAAGTGGAGAAGATCTGGGGGGGGGGGGAGGGGGTCAATATGACCTTCTAACTTTAAAAACTTTTTCAAACAATCACAGACTTTACAGCTGAAAGGTTTTCACAAGTATGCAGTTATAAACTTTAACTTAAGCTTAAACAGAATTTTAAAAGACTTTTGAATAAAAAAACATTTGTCAAATTTTAGAGTTAGGTTCTCACACTTTCATAAGTGTATTCAGAGACCTATTATGCAGCAGAATAATGTCTGTGTGTGTTAATTAAAAAGAAACTCTTTAAACCGGAGTATGCAGCTGAGTGATCACACTAATCTACAGTTATTTTATACTCAGATTTCTAAATTTTAGTTTTATGTACTCTTTTGAAAGTTATGATGAATGTAACTTGAATAGAATATGCAGATAAAAGTATAATTGAAAACAGTAAAGAACATAAGATATATAGATGTTCAGAGGTGGTGTAATCCTCCTACCTCCACTGTTACATCCTTAGGTGTCAAAAATACTATGCAAGATATAAACTTGCTTTCACTCAAACAGTTCACTCAAAAATGCTTCCCAATAAGAACTAGACTTTCACTCAGACTGGTCTAGACTTAGAAGAAAACACTAATTAACTCAGACTACTCACTAAGATACACCTAACACTCACAAAGAAAATATCTACTCATTGGTAGATTTAAAATGAAATTTTGTGAGGAACAACTTAAAACCGAATAAATTATCCTAGCAACCTAGTCCTATAAAAATTCTAAGAGAGCTTTATGTAGACTCTGGTAGTTGTAGGATTGATTTATAGTGTGCTTAAATGCTCGTGTGTTGTTGTTGTTTCCTTTGGGGTAACTCTCCTATTTATAAGAGTCTTGAGGGGGGTTCTGAGTCGTTGGAGGGTATTTGAAAATTTGATTTGAGTCACCTCCGAGCTTTGACTTCAGTCCAAGTAAGGCTTGTTGTCTTGTTCTTTAGTCCTTGCTCTAGTACAGTTTGTCTTATAGTGTTAGCTGTTAATTTGGTACTAATCACTATAGATTGTGTATATATTAGCTATAATTAACCTTCCTTAATGTTCTGAAACTTTTCAGACCTTGTGAGTGAGTGTACAATGAGTACTACACTTAAATAGGTTTGATTAGCTTAATAAGAACACAGGTCTTCAACTGTAGCTATTGATTCTGCAGTAGGCTTAAACTTTTCAGCTGTAGGCTTCTTTCTTGAACTCTTCAGCTGTAACCTTCCTTAATTCTTCAGCTGTAAACTTAGAAAAATTCTAAGTGTTCCTTTTTTTTAGTACCTGAAATGTTAGTATCCATAAAATACAATATAAAGAATAATTTGTCATCATCAAAATCACAAAGAGAGATTCTTAGGAAAAAAATATATCCTAACAAGTAATGTGTGTTACTATTAGTTCAAAGTGTGTTAATATTAGAGCAAATGTGTGTTAATATTAGAGTAAATGTGTGTTAATGTTGGAGCAAAAGTGTGTTAATGTTATAACAAATGTATGTTATTGTTGGAGCAAAGTGTGTTAATGTATGAAACAATAAATTTAGATTTAAAGAGATGGGGAATACATTAAAAAAAACACATATAATTTATTGCATAAGTATATACTCCCTCCGTCCAATATTAGTAGGCCTACTTTTTGGGCAGTTATTTTTTGTCATAAGTTTGAGGGTATTATGAGGTATTGTGAGGTTCATTTATCAATAAAATTATTGTTTATGGAAAATATGATACTTATATTAACCATAAACAATAACTTTATTGATAAATGA
Source organism: Ballota nigra (assembly GCA_947034835.1). Lineage (NCBI taxonomy): Eukaryota > Viridiplantae > Streptophyta > Magnoliopsida > Lamiales > Lamiaceae > Ballota > Ballota nigra. The sequence goes on from OX344722.1 coordinate 104,927,483, forward strand.
ACCTCTCAATACCTTATAATATCCTCCAACTTATGACAAAAAATAACTGCCCAAAAAGTAGGCCTAGTAATATTGGACGGAGGGAGTATATATATATATATATATATATTTGTCCTTATTGTTATTTTAAAGTACAAAAATCTTTTTTTTAAGGACTACTAACACATATTTTGGTTTACAGTAATACACATTTGTTCATATAGTAACACAACCTGGGAGCGAAAATCATAAAATAAGCCTTGTGCAATTTTTATTTTTTTTTTGAAAATCAGTTTGACCCGCTTAGGATCCATTAATTTTGACTTGGAGAGATCCGACCTCCGATTTTTTTTTAATATTTACTTATTTTAGGTTTATTTTACATGTGAAATATTTCACAAGAGAGTACAGAGTGAAATTTGTTCATACATAATCCACTTTGCAATATCTTTTAGTATAACCACTAATATCATTTAGTGTAATCAGTTAATACCCTTTAGTGATATTCTTCGTATCCTTCAACTAATATTTTTCAGTAAAAACAATTAATATCCTCCAGAATTGTATTTTTCAGTAAAAATAACTAATATTTTCAATGAAAACAACTAATACACTTCAAATGGTTCGGGTATGAACCATTTTAAATCTATACTTTGCCAAATATATATATACACACACATATATATGCAGGCTCGAACGACGTCGTGTGCCCCTCGAACAAACATTAATTAATATATCTAGGGTTTCTGAGTCCCGATTCGACCTTCCCAAAACCCCACCTTTCACAGTTACACTAACCCACTTTTTTTTATCAACACTTTTTCGTTCCCTTTCAATTCATCTGCTGGGTTTCACAGTTTAATCAGGAATAGCGCATTCGCCTTCATTGAAATGCGGGCTTGATCCGTGTAAGTATTTATCTTCCATCAGTTTGTTTGTTTTCTATTTTTTTTTTCCTGCTATTGCGTGAGTCTTAGATAAGATTTCGATTTGAATTTGCAATAGATATCGCGGAGTTGAGTTTTGCTAAATAAAATCGAAGTATATATCAATGGGGAAGTCTGGGGGTAGGAAAAAGAAGGGTGGTGGTGGTGTTCAAAATCAAAATCAAAATCAGACCCAAAATGATGTGAGCGGCGGAGATAAGAATCCGGCGCCTGTTGTTAATGGCGGTGTGAAGTTGGATTCATCAGTTTTCCTGAAAAGAGCGCATGAGCTCAAGGAAGAAGGTAACAAAAGGTTTCAGGAAAAAGATTACGTAGGTGCCCTTCAACAATACGAAAATGCCCTTAAGCTTACGCCGAAAATGCACCCTGATCGGGCTGTCTTTCATAGCAATAGAGCTGCCTGTTTGATGCAAATGAAGCCGATTGACTATGAAGCTGTGATATCAGAGTGTAATTTGGCACTTCAGGTGCAGCCCAGTTTTGTCCGGGCCCTTCTTAGGAGGGCCCGCGCACAAGAGGCCATAGCTAAGTACGAAATGGCTATGCAAGATGTGCAATCTTTGTTGGTTGCTGATCCTAATCATGGTGATGCATTGGAGATTGCTGGTCGATTGAGGATGGCGCTCGGGCCTCGCCAAGAGGACCTCCAGAGCCGCCCATCGCCAGCTGCTCTTGGGGCCTCTGCTATCCGTGGGGCCCCAATTGCGGGCCTTGGGCCCTGTCTACCAGCCCGCCCTGTGCCTAAGAAGCCAGTGCCTTCAGCACCGGGAGTGGGAGGAAATGTGGCATCTAGTAAGTCGGAAAAGCTGTACCCCGTCCCGCCCATTGAAAATGGTCCTGAGACCAAAAACCCGTTGCCGAAGGTTGCTTTGAAGCCTTCGAGTGGTTCTTCAAGACCCAATTCACAGGCTAGCAAGGATAACCCCAAGGAACAGTTGCCTTCTCGGTCAATCTTACCGTCGGTTAAGGAGCAGATTAAGGTGCAGTATAGACCGTTGAAGCTCGTCTATGACCACGACATAAGGCTTGCCCAGATGCCTGTTAATTGCAGTTTAAAGGTTTTAAGAGATGTGGTTAGTAAGCGTTTCCCAATGTCGAAAGCTGTGCTGATTAAGTACAAGGATAGTGATGGTGACTTGGTGACGATAACATGTTCGAATGAACTTAGACTGGCGGAGTCATCTGTCGACAAAGGAGAGTCCCTTGGCGTGTTGAGGCTGCATATTGTCGAAGTGAGTCCAGAGCAAGAACCGCCTTTATTGGAAGAGGAGGAAGAGAAACCTATTGAGAATGAGGCGGCTAAAGGAGACGAGATTGTGCCACAAGAGGACTCTGCTGAGATTGAGAGTACTGAAAAAATTGTTGAGAAGGGAAAAACAGAAGACCCCGAATGTAAGGAGGTGGAGATGGACGATTGGCTGTTTGAGTTTGCACAGCTTTTCCGGGCCCACGTTGGTATTGATGCAGATACTCATATAGATCTTCATGAGCACGGGATGGAGTTGTGTTCAGAAGCCCTTGAGGAAACGGTAACGGGTGAGGAAGCTCAAAGCCTTTTTGAAAAGGCTGCAGTGAAGTTTCAGGAGGTGGCAGCTCTGGCGTTCTTCAACTGGGGAAACGTTCATATGTGTGCAGCGAGGAAAAGAATGCCGATTGATGAATCTGCTGGTAAAGAAATGATGGATGCACAGCTTCAGAATGCTTATGATTGGGTAAAAGAGAAGTATACCTTAGCTAGGGAGAAGTATGAGGAGGCTCTATTGATCAAACCCGACTTTTATGAAGGGCTTTTAGCTGTGGGACAGCAGCAATTCGAAATGGCCAAGCTTCATTGGTCGTTTGTATTAGCGAAGAAAGCTGACCTGTCTGAATGGGACCCAACCGAGACGATTGGGCTTTTTGACAGTGCTGAAGAAAAAATGAAAGCAGCCACCGCGATGTGGGAGAAAATGGAGGAGCAGAGAGCCAACGAGCTGAAAGATCCCAATGCAAGCAAGAAGGATGAATTGTCTAAAAGAAGGAAGAAACAGGGTAGTGGTGATTCAGGGGAAATCTCACCTGAGGAAGCATCAGAACAAGCTGCAGTTATGAGGTCCCAAATTCACTTATTTTGGGGCAACATGCTTTTCGAAAGATCTCAAATTGAATGTAAGTTGGGGTTGCCTGGTTGGAAGAAGAATCTTGATGTTGCTGTGGAAAGATTCAAGCTGGCTGGTGCTTCTGAACCGGATATTTCAACCGTTCTCAAGAATCACTGTTCTAACGAAGAAGCTGCAGACAAAAATGGTGAGGATGTGGTTACTGAAGCAGTTAGCAAAGGAGATAACTGAAATGAGATGGTTATCGACAGCTGTTTTGCGTTCCATGGGGAAGATATTGCCTGCTCGCGGGGTTTTAAAGTCTCGTAGCGTACTTGGTAGGTTTTTCGCCGTGTCTCCTTCCAGGCTAACCTGATTTTTGCAATGATTTTTAGAGAAAGTTATATGGCTTTATAATCTTCCCTAACTTTTACATACATTTTGGTCTTGAGAGTTGCAAACATGTCTTTAATTATTTGTGGCTAAATTGCTACTGTTTGTGCCTGCTATTCTTTTTCTTTACGCACACCTCTTGTTAGATGGAAAAATTATGATTTTTGTGCATTATGTGATCGCCTTGCTACTTTTAATGATTATGTTCTTGAAGTTGGTAGTTTGATACCTCTAATTATTCTGGACTGTTCAAACTTTTATGAATGTTGCATGCTGATAATTACTAGTTCTGTTATGCTTGAAGGTGATTACAAGGTTCTTGAACACTAATCACTAAACTTGGACAAACTCTTATATAAACAAGTTTTGTAGTGTAACTGATTTGCAAGTTTGCATAGTGTACACTCAAACCATAGTTTGTTATCCGTGTTTGTTTTATTAAAATATAGTATTAGTTATTTTACTACTCCCTCCTCCGTTCCATGTCAAATTTCATATATAGTTGGGCATACTTTTTAAAAAAAATGTTGATGAAAAGTGTCTTAAATAGGATTTTATTTATATATAAAATGATATTTTGTGATGGATTGTTATTTTTATTTTACGAGTGTGAAGATTATTGTGGGTAGAGGTGTGCAAAATACGGTCCGAATCGAAAAAACCGACCAAACCGAACTGAAATATAAAATTTGGTTCGGTTTTTGGTTTATGGTTCGGTTTACGGTTTTGAAATTAATTTTTTTTATTTCGGTTCGGTTTACGGTTTTTATGAATTAAAAACCATATAGTCCGAACCGAACCGAAATATTTTTAATAATAATAATATTATATATATATATATATTAATGTTCACTAAATTAATATGTAATCACTTCTAGTCTAATATAATATAATAATATTAATATTAGTCAATTTAGATTCACGCATAAAAGGCTTGAGTTGATTTGTGTTTTGCATAAAATACCTGAGGAGTGGTGTTTTTGTAGATTGTGTTTTTCAAATTGTTGCTTAGTTTTTGAAAACTATTGTGTTGAGATTTTTATTTAGTTATGTAGTAGGGTGATTGATGTATTTTTTATTAAATTAGTATTTAGATGTTGACATGTTTAAGTAATTGAATGAAACATGTGTGTTAATGCTAAAAAAAATTAAGCTAAATTTAAAAAAAAAGAAGTGAAAAAATTTCGGTTTGTTTGGTTTGGGACCGAACCGAATCGAAATATTTCGGTTTTGGACCAAATGGTTTTTTCAAAATATGGTTCGGTGTTTTGTTTGTAAAAAAAAAATCGGTTTGGTGTTCGGTTTGGTTAATACGGTTCGATTCGGTGACCGAACCGACCGTTGCACACCCCTAATTGTGGGACAGGAAAAAAAAAACGTGAAGTTTATTATGGGATGAACTGAACATAAAATAATAATTGCAGTTTAAGATCTGAACTTTGTTGAATATGTATTTTTCCCCCCTTGTGCTGAAGTAACAGTATATAATAATTAGCAATTTTATATATTATTTCAATTAATAATATAACCTCAATGTCATCTGCCTCGGCATGGCTAAGAGGCCCACAGGCAGCTAGAGTAGAAGTGCAGAACACTATAGGTTCAACTCTATATCTCTATTGCCATCGCCCTAACTCTCAAAATTATCATGTTACCGTGTGAATTTGTATCTATATTTTAAGGTGAATTAAACATATCAAATTGGATTCTAGGAAACATAGACCAATACATTCAAAGGAATTAGATCTATCAAATACTAAACATGTGCAGACAATAACCTAAGTTGCTAAAACAGTTGGAATACAATCAATACACTTTAAACTCTTATGACATCACCAGTTAGCCCATTTTTTAAATGCACTATCCATCCAGCCTGTATAATTGAATTTCCAACCAGTGTTCAACGTGGCATATGATGTGAATACTTTGTGCATAACACATTACATTTGGAAAAAAAATTATCTACATAGCGAATTAAATAGAGGTATGTAATAAACTCAAATTATAACATTGGTTTTCAGAAGTTAATGGTAATGTGCCTTAAAAATCAGGGTGGCCAATGGTCAAGTTCTAAAGAAGAGCACAAAATGAGCATTATCCACTATCATCAGAAAGTTCTCATTAGAGCTGTAATTTACAACAAAACAGAGTGTTCTATCCATTGTTTCCTTGTCTACAAAAAGGAACTTGTAAGAAAAAAATATACAAAGTCGGGTCTACTGATGAGATTGGCCGTGGGGTGGAGGACCGGGAGGTAGAGGTGGAGGCATCCCAGTTGGAATGTTAAAATTCGTCTGCATTCCCGGAGCATTTGGATTTCCAGACTGCAGTAAAAAGTAAACCACCAAATCAGGCATCGGATAGGGCTAACAAAATCACCAGAAAGGGCGCTATGAACAAGATTAACAGAGAACAAAAGTTGGAACAAAACCAGGAGGCAAGAGGTTTTGGAGAAAAAAGCAAGCAATGTAATTAGAATTGTCAAGTAATAATCAAATAAAAGTTGCAAAATCAGAATTCAAAAGAGATATCCAGGCTCATTGGACACAAAAAAAATGATACCTCGATATATTAATAACTCTACAAAGCAAACTAGAACAGTTGCATAAAGTTTCATACCTGGTATGGATTCATCCCAGGCATCATTGGCATCTGGCCACCTTGTGGTCTGTTGAAGGCTCCCCCTGGTTGATACATTTGATTACCGCCTGGAGGCATATTTCCCGGAGGACCGGATCCGGCAGGCATAGGATTCATTGGCATAAAGTGACCTTGGGGCATTGAAGGAACCATTTGATTCATACCACCCTGCATCCCCTAAATGGGCAAAACATCCATCATAGACAGTTGGAAAATGATTATACAGTAGAAATAGAGGTTTATAAACTTACCATTGGACCAGGCATTTGCATAGATCCTGGCACATTACCAGACGAATTAAGCGGTTGTAGCTGGGGTGGAGGGCGAGGTAAATGAGGATGTGGTAACAAAGGCATGTGTGAAGGAGGCTGCTGCATTTGAGGCATATTTGGCGGCGGCATTGGCAGCTGCTGGGGATGCTGTTGTTGTTGCTGTTGATAAGGCTGTTGTTGTTTGCCGGCCAGAAGAGATGGATGTGGACCAGGCGGCAGAGGCGGCGGCCCTGAAACTGACATAGGCGGCTTCTGCTCTCCTTGAGCAGATGAATCCAGAGACGAGATAGCTAGAGGCATTGCAGCTCCAATCCCTGGGATTGTTCCTTCATTTCGAGCCAACCCAGGTCCAAATGGACCAGGAGTGGTAGGGGGCTCAGCCATTTGGAAAGGAACAGAAACACGCCCTCCCATGGAAGGATTCTGGTCGCCAAAACCTGCTAAAAGTTTCATAAGACAGAAGGATGAGCAAAACAAAATACCGCTTCAAAATGTAAGAACCCAATATGCAGGGTAAAAAGAAAAAAATCAGACTCCAGATATAAAAAGATGAACATCAAATACCAAAATTATAAATTTCTAATAACATAAGAATCATTCTATCGTGCATGTGTTAATAAAGTTATGACCTTTATGACTTCGGAAAACATGCACATGAAAGAAAAAGTTGTTAAATAATATAAAATCAGATCAGAGTATGATGTTATAAATATTTATATTAAGTAATATCATTTGAAACTCTACAATGAGCAGAGATACAAAAAAAGTATCATAAAAATAAATCCTCAAGAACCTTGATTGGGTCCCATGTTTAGCTTGTCACGGGCTGAATCCCCAGGCCTATTTCTGCACCAAAATTTTGTTGCGTGATCATTTCCTCCACTGCACAACAACAATTTTGTCAATTAATTTCAATCTCATTGCCGCCATTGCTCATTAAATTAATCTATGGTATAGAGGATAGAGCAATGATGGCTAAGACAACCAACTAACAAGTAAAGATGATCTTGCATGTTCAAAAAAAGAAGATAATTTTGCATGTAAATTAGATTCCTCCATGACTCCTCAGTCCTCACACTATGCCTAATAGGAAAAAAAAATCCACCAAAAGGTTGCAAGAAACATGAGGTATTAATCATGAAGGAAAAGTCTATTGTGGATAAAAACATGTATTAAAGAGTTAACAGACTCGGGCCATAATTCATAACAGAAATAGTAATAATTAATATTCAGTTGTGTTGGTTATGGTTCTGCAACAATTTAGGTAGTCCGATAAGATGCAGTTATAAATAGGTGTCAAGTAAAAAATATCCAAATCCAACACTTTCTCATATTATGGTTGTTATGGATTGCAAAATTAGATGACAAAAGGCAAAGCGCAAAAACTAGTAGCTCTATTGAAAATTTGAAAGAGTAGAACACATAGATATATGCAACTGATACACATCCATATACTCTTACATGCTAGTTCGACATTCAGATATTACCTGCAAAGAAGGTATCCGATAGGATGCCATGCAAGGCCCCACACACTGTTATCATGTGCAGTCTGTATCTCAACCTGAGGGGTCTCATGCCTGCACGAAAATAGTTACACATTCATGAGCAATACTTGCTGGAAAATTTTGTTGCAAATTGCATGTTAGTAACGTACATTTTATATATGTTCAATGAAATTGGTGTCTGAAGTACAAATCACTCTAAACCAGCTGAGTTTTTCCTCTTTCTCCAAACATAGTTTTAAAAAAAATCTGTATAAAAGTGATTAAACAGAGCAAGAAAAAGAAAACATCACTATCTGAGTTTTACCTATCAATATATAATACTATCTGTTGAAAAAGGGGATCATTGCAAAAGAGGCTGGCACAAGGAAAGAAACATTTTTAATGAAAGAAAAATCCAAGGTTTAGCTATAATACTAAATATATGGAGATATACTTTCTGAAAACCCCAATATGCCAAAGGAGTACTAGGAGTACTAGGGGAAGTGCAGTCACTGAAATCGGTTTCTAGGTTTTGGACGGTTACAAATGTGTATTTATGATCATACTACTCATCGCAACCAGTACCCAATACAGTAAAATAGAGCAAAAGGACTCATTGTTTGGTACTCGGTATCCGAATCATGGGCAGACTAATCCAGGGGACCCATAACCCACCGTCCACTAGCGGGGGTCCCATTTCAAGCAAAAGGACTATCGTGATTCCTGCATAAGCTTTAGATTTCTGAATTAATCTTTAACAAAAAGGAAAAATCAGTGTTGCACAATTCAAAAGAGTTCACGTGTTAAAGAGATGAATGTGTGGGAACTTATCTAGAAACAGAGCATATGAACGATTTGTAGTTAGAAAACTTGGGCAGGATATGAAAGTGAGATATTTCAAGAAAGAAGGCGGAGACTTTACCCAACCAGCCAATGAAAAATTGATCCGTCATAACTCCCACTAACAAAATACTCCTCATGAAACGGGTGCCAAGCCAACGCTACAACAGTGAAAGCATAAATGCATAATAAGTATAATATATATAAGGCCACATAAAGAGGGCAGAAGGAAAAAAATAAAAAATAAAGAGAACTAGGTACACAAATTAGAGACTGCAAATACCGACATTAGGATTAGAGTATAATCAAGACTTAAATACATCTAAAGAAATGAGCATCTGAAAGTAATTAACTGGTCAGTCTCAGGGCCTATTCAAAAATTTAGCATATCAAGTTGAATAATCATGTCATCAGACTTTGGCACGGATAAAATAAATAGTTTGCATGCATTCTCCAAATAAAGTATGAGAGCATCTTTGAAGAAATAAGAACATCATACCAGTGACATCCTTCCGGTGACCACGAAAAGATTCGAGCTCCTTCATTGCACGTATATCATAAAGCTGTAACGGATGCAATAATTAAGTGTCGTGGAGAAGGAAATAAATGGAAGTCAGTTGATTATTATTTTAAAAGTTGTTGCCAAACCCTTCCGCCTCTTCCTCATCCTTGTTTGAGATAAAGGACAATGGAATACAGTGACGGGCATAAACTCTTGAAATTCAAAAGAGATTAGAAATACATTAATAATAGTCCTACCTTGATAATTTGATCCTTTGAAGCAGTTAAAACCCAGTTACCATTTTGATTCCATTTCACGCAAAGAACTGTATTCTTGTGCCCATGACTGCAAAAACACAATTCTTACGCAATTACATTCTGATAAAAAGTATCAGCTAGAGTCATGATGTGATACTATAGGAATAAAGATAGTGGATTAATGGTTACTCACAATGAACAGAGCTCTCTCTGTGACTTGGCATCCCAGAGTTTAATAAGATTGTCTTTCCCACCTATGAAAAGCCCATACAAACGCATAAATTAAATGGATCTCATACATTCAGAATTCTCCAATATTCCTGTACTAATAAATCACGCACCAGAAACCAATAACGACTTGGTAGGATGCCAGTCAACACACTTTACATCCCAACCATGGCCTGCCTGAGTTCAAAGGAAGAAGAAGAAGAATTCTTAGGTTATATTATGCACACAATGGATACGCTATATTAGATATAACAAGTAATTAATGCAATAGAATGGTGGAGAAACCCCAAAAGAAGAATATTACAGAAACGCGCTTAAGAGGTTTGCCCATGACGTAGGAGACCTTTAAATGCACCGATACAACAGCAGAAAGCAGAGAATCTTTAATTCAAATCAAAAGGAGAGGAGGAAGAACTAAGAGACTTGGAATGAACCTATAAAATTAAGATTATGTCATGCTATAATATTTACGAGTGCAAGTCTCGATTCAGCATAAAGGTGAGATATGATCCATATGACCATATATCCAACCCGAAAGTGAGATAAAGGCTTAGTTTGTTGTTATTGTATATTATGCAGTATGCACCCAATGTCAACATAGAAATGATGTTAGTGTGATATGCTATCTGCCGAGGGAACACAGTACACATTTCCACGACGGCCAAATGATAACTTACAGGAGAAAACAGACGAGTCAACTGTAGTGTGCAATCTTTATAATGCTATCACGGACAGCACGTCAACAAAATACAAAGAACATAATAATGCTCAGCAAACCTCTCTCGTGTGTTAAAAGCTGGTTTATTAAATCTGACTTCTGAGAGATAATGATACATACATATAAAAATAAAAGATACATTTTTTTTAGTTTATAGCTAGACCTGGGTAGTTTGAACCGATATCCAAATGAAAGTTAATTTGCTAGTTCACTAAAATAAGTCATATAACATTTTTCATAAGGATTTCATTTTTATATCATAATAACTACATCATAATAAGAATAATGGTCCCTGGACAGGTTTGACTATAAGGCTATACAGCAGGAAGAACAATATAATGGTCATGAGGAATCTACACTTCAAAAAGAGCTGTAATGAATCAATTTATTTGTTAATTTCATGCAAGGCTGCAATTTCTAAGATCAAGATCACGTGGATAGTAATGTCTGAAAGGGGAGACTAATGAACTGGCGAGTTATCACCGGGCTCATCATTGTTTTCCTGGAGGTTAGGAAATATATAGCATGGTAATCCACTAATATAGACTACATTTGTTTCAATAAATTTACTTCAGACTTTTCTGAGGCGTATTCAAATTCAACAGCTTAGACTTTCATTAAATGATAACCTAATGGAGTATAAAAGAGAAGGTTTATTTGCAGTTTGCAAGTAATCAAGATAAGTTACTACATTAACTCTTAACAATTGGTTGATAAATGTCATTCAGAATCATATAACTTAATAGGACCAAGTGTATGCATATGCTAAATTGAGTGAAAATCAGGATCAAACATTAAATATTTCTCTATGCATTACAAGATATTAGGAGTTTATAAAATCATAAACCCGTTCAATACAGTAATGAGATGCCCAATAGCATTAAAAAAATCCTAGCTGTTTAAAATCATAACATTTATATAATAATAGTCAGCTTGAAGGGTGCAGGTTGGTACTCGCAGACAGACACAAAAGCTTTGCTGCATTTTAAAGTAAAAATGACCAATGTCAGTTACTTTCAAGAGGCACTCTCTATTGTACCAGTGCAGATTCTTACAAGAGTTATACTGCCTTCCATAATATGTCTTAATGGAGCACTCGCCTTTTTTCTCATTACAAAGTCAACATCAGTAATGTTCAGGACCCAGCAGTCAATTATTTAACCTAAATAAGTCCAAAACTATCCATAAATGAATCAAATGTTCTGATGACATTACCAGATAATGAGCGCTCCTCTTGGCACCTAGCGAAATCCCACACTTTAACAGTAGTGTCATCAGAACAGGAACAGAACTTCAAATCCGTCCTACAGAAACTGGTTAGCAGGTTACAGAAAAAAAAAATTAGAAAAGTTCTCAAATAAAGAGATAGAACAATGATGTAATGCAAAGAGAACATTTACCAAACAAGAGAATAGGTTGATATTCAATTTTCATTTACAGGAATCAATCAGAACTATTAATAATTGCAAGGTAATATGAAGGGGTGGGATATGCCACTGAGAGAGAGTCATATTGTATAGCTTTGAGCGTGATATTATACCTTAAGCCACGAACGGATTCTTTATGAGCAGATTTATTAGCTTTCACATTATTCATGTTATTTTGCCAGTACCTGCAATCAGATAATATCAATTTGCTGACCAAATTAAAGAAGAAATCAATAAAATTTCTTGCAAAATCATGAAATTACTTTATGGCTCCACCATCATCCCCAGTGACCATCCAGTTTTCGTTATAACTCCATATCATTGATCTGACTGCTTGCTCGTGAGCCTGTAATTAAAATCATCTAATCACCAATAATTATTGACAACATAAAGTAGCTATTTAAATTGTAATACCTGTAATATCATTTCAAAGTTAAAGGACTGGCCATTCCACAGTGTGAATTCCCCACTTTGAGATCCAGTAATAAGACGCCTGCCACTAGGAGTCCACTGCGAATAATTTAAATATGAACACATTACACCAGAAGTGAAAACCCAATCATCTATTCACCACATCTAAGCGCCTAAGACAGGATATGATGGACTTCATAGCAAAACAAAAGCAAAACAGCCAGACGCAACAATGTAGATAGAACTCTAGGTAAATTATCTAAAGCATTTATTATTATCATAAGTGCCTCCAAATAAATCATGTCTATTCATTCCAGAAAATTATATTTGGTGGTTAACCAGCAAACTGAAATTTGTATTCCTAGAATTAATTGCACGACCATAATCTGTGTAAACAGCTCGGCAAAATGATGTAGCCACATTTCAATTGATCATTTCTGACTTTTTTTAATAAGAAACAAGAATTTTATTAAAAAACATCGACAGTATATGGGATAAGGAATCCCTCCATAATAAAATCAAGTATCACTAAAGATTATAAGACAAGAGCCCATCTCCTACTTAACTAGAAACCAAGCAGCCCCTAAAAAATTTATGGCCAGAAGCCCATAAGGCAACTCATGCACCAAAAGAACAAAATTGTGGTCTTGATGCCAAATGATCCCACATGTTAAAAATGCTAAGGAAATTCATACACGAGCCAAGATATCAAGGATATATTCGCCAGGTAAAGACAACATATACATGTTAGCAAGCAGTAATAAAAGGAGATATGAGGTTGTCATAGCACTAACTTCCAATGTTCCCGCCTCATGCCTTAGTAGTCATTTCCCTATGAAGTCTCATTAAAAAAAAAAAACAGTAATTTTGTTACCGTCCATTTTTTCAAGTGCAGCCAGATAGAATATCATTAGCAAGATGTCTAAAATGTTATCTTTATCTTCATTCAAAATTCTGAATTCTAGGTTTAAAATTCCAAATCTGGGCTTCTTGCATGTTTTCATTGTCCGACCAGTTATGATGAATACATAATCAAGGAAATCTTATTCTTATGAGTTATGAAAAAATAAGATATGGTCAGTATGAGAGAACCAGTACTCCTCCAAGAATTAAAGTACCAAAGCATGGATATGCTAGCAACAAAGTGAATAAACACATATATTTGCCAAATATAAAAGTAACTCTAACAAAATACATAGCTTCTATGATTATAAGATGAGTACTACTCAAAGTAAATATCCATGTAAAGATAAGAAAGGTAATTAGAGTGTATGCACAAAACAACATATAGATTTGCATGATGATATGTAGACGGACACACAAAATAGTAAGAAATGATGGTGGTTTCTCCTCAACTCACCAAAACTTGATTGATTGAACATCGGTTTTTGTTCAACGATGTATGTACGAATTTTGCTGCGAAACTAGTGGATGGGTTATCTAAGTAAGCAGCAGTAGGCAGCATCTGCATCAACGATGAAATGAGACAGGAATAAGAGTAGCATCAGCAATTGGTCCGAGATGGGTGGCAGAAACAGGAAAAGATAATAATGTCATGTCCAATCAAAGAAAAGGTTATGGCTGAACTGAAGGATAACCTAATGGTGACAAAATGCCCAAATATATTTTTATAAAGAAGGTAGTTCTGAGAAGAAAACAAACATCAATAGCTGCTGCTGGAGTAGGTTGCAGTACAGTCCTATCCCTTGAATCTCGCTGGAACATGCGAAGCTGCCAAAAAAAAAAAGGCCAAGTTAGCCTATATTGATATTTCTAAAGTTGTCAAACTCCAATTACACAATTAATATTCCAACTCAGAACAGAGAAACTGGAAGATAACCCATTGAACGATTATATCCGAGGCCAACAAGGCAGGTCTTGCAACACATGTTCTCTGTCTCAGCAAATCATGATGCCAAACAAAGATCCAAAATACATAAAACATGGCACTTCAGCCAACTCACTGAGCAATATGTAGAATGCCAAAGTTCATTATCAATTCCTACATCAATTATACCTGACCCTTGAACCCAGATCCAACTGAATAAAGGAGAAACAGTCGCACACTTCTACCTTATCTATCGATATGTATGAAAACCAGAACACAGTCTCGCACTCAAATAATGCCAAGAGCTTTATATCAGTGACTTGCACCAGTGCATATAAAATCATAATTGCAGATAGCTACCGTGATGTAGGCCTTTGCAGCCTGCTTAATTAGTCTATAATACTCCATCACCATTTATTTCAATAAAGGGACAGATAACAATGAAGAAAGCAACTCAAATAAAGAATCAAAGAAGGCTGGGCTTCTTTTTATGCAAAGGAGGTGTAAAATAGAACAAATTGAAAAAAATGCCATTTCAAACTAGCTCGTTCCAATTTACATAACCAACCAAAATTCTTGTCACTCAGCAAAACTCGCATATTGACATATTGTAAGTAGATGTACAATAATGACATCAAAACATACATCACCTGCATATATCGGACAACAGTGCTTGTATAGTCAACTGCTCGCCTTTGTCCAATTTTCCGCATCCTTTTTGCAGCAAAATTGTCAGCATGAGCTGCACATGTTGATGACCACAATAAGTTCTACAACTACAGTATCCAAGAGTAAAAATGGCTGAGTACATCACTCGTCATATAAGTGCTTGCATAGGTAAGTATTTTGTATTTAGAGTTTCTCACTTATTCTATCCACTAAGCAGGTTATGCCGTTATGGATTTTAAGTATAATTTTACCAAGGAATAAATAAGTCAAACTAGTTTAAAATTAAGTTCCAAAAGGGACAGACAGTTATCTGGCAAAGTAGGAATTAATCTAATCAAGTATATAGAATCCTATTTGGTAACTGTGAATCAAAAGAATATCAGGATATTGTATGTTCCGACTCGACTCCACCCAGATCTGGTTTGACAATTCAAATACAGGGTTCAAATACCAGATTCTTGCTCCTATAGTGAGCATTTCTGCAGTTCAAATATTGCTTGGCAAAATCTAGTGTGTTATCTAAAATCTAAAGGATACGCATCAGAACCTGAGTGAGAGCTTCTTCAGTACAAAACCCTGATCATGTAAAGGGATAGTGATGGTACAGTTTCTCTAAGTTTCTAGTCAGTGTACAGATGATTCCTGACTCACAGCTCGTATCGCATTTTTGCTGGTCAAACATGCAGTTCCATAAGGGGCATCATTATTATACCATTATGTAAACCAAGAAAACAATGACCTAGAATACTTATCTCATAACTAAGTCCCCAGATGAAATATTCAGAAACCTTTAACCTAGGTCTTTCAATAAATTTGCAATTGAATTGCCAATTTTGATCATCCATATAAGTAGTAAGATGATATATCACCACAGGATCAAGAAAATAGATCCAACCACTGCTTCTATAAGCATGTGGGTACTGCTTATAAATTGCAAAATTCATATTTGACATTCTGAAGCAAATATGCAATCCAAACAAACGGTAAACTCCCAAAAAGAAAACTTTAGCTAATCTATTGCTAAACGTACAAGCACTCTATGAACACACCAGTAACAACCCTAAAGATTCTCAGAGATTACTAAAACACGGGTAGACAGAACAGCAAAAACAAACACAACAAAAGAATTGCATTTCTACTTTCTACCAGAGAGGTTACAGAAATACGAATTGATAAAAGAGCAAAAATAAGAGGAAATGCAACAGATGAATTGCATCACTAACCATCATAAGGAGGCTGCCCAGGGAAAGGGGGCTGAGCAGGCGGGTGCTGCTGTGGGTGGTGAAATTCAGGTTGCATAGGATTAAGGGTGGTGGAGGAAGCGGAGGACTGCCGCATTATCTGAGGCGGCGGTGGGCCCTGCGGAGGGTGTGGGCCCCTATTGAAGTCGTGCGGTGGCTGTTGTTGTTGTTGTTGCTGCTGGTGGATGAATTGGTGGGCATTGGGGTGCTGCGGTGGTGGGGGCAATGGAGGCCCCGGCGGCGGGCGCTGGTGTTGCTGTTGGTGGTGCTGAGGATCTCCGCCGTACATCATTGGATAACAATGGCGGATTGAAAGCGGGAAAGGCGAGGTTTAAGGGATCTGCTTTCTAGGGTTTTAAGGTTTTGGGGGTAGAACGTATAGCAACAGTGATAAAGCAGCAGTGAAACTTCCACAGCCACTCTCGGATCAATTCTTATACCGAATTACAATTTTACCCCTGCAGCGTAATCGTTGAACTTGTCTATTTATTCGAGTTAAGTTGATTACTTGAAATTTCAATCCGATTTGAGTTTTTATTGAGGGTTGGACTTAGAGATGTTAATTTGGGTAGGGCTAAACGAGTCAACCCGTTTAATCTTAAAAATGTAGAGTTAGGGTCATGGTTTAAAAGGCTCGTTTAAATCCGGGTCTTTTTGGTCCAGCCCTATTAGCCCGCGGGCTAAACGGGCTAGCCCGTCAGCTCGGGTTATATATATTTTTTTTTAAAAAATTATTTATATTATATAATAAGTGTATTAATGTTAAAAAAAATAAGTTTTGCGTGAAACAATCTAAGGAAGGATCGAATGCTGAAAAGTGAAGACATTTATCCGTTTATGAATTACATATTGATGTTTGAACTATTACGTGCTGGTGTTTTGTACTTTTTAAGTATTGATGTTTGAATTTTTATAATTATGTTGAATTGTTTTTATGTAATTTTAATAAATTTATTAACATTTTATTGACATTATTTTAAAATTTGCGTTGAATTTTATTTTTTTCGACATAACCCGTTTATGGCCCGTTTAGCCCGAGGCCCATTTAGCCCGAGGCCCGCTAGGATTAGGGTTAGGTCTTAATTATTAGAGGCTCGTTAAGAGTGAACTGGATAAGGCCCTTACCCATTTAGCTCGAAGCCCGTTAGGGTCGGCCCTATAGGGTTAGGGTTAGCCCGTTTAACATCTCTAGTTGGACTACTCTCTCTAATTAAGAGTAGAGTTCAACTCTGACTCGCTAATGAGTCTATAAGTTTACTGTTTTAAATCAACCATCTAACGAGTTTTTGCAATTCATACAAAATATCTTCCGACTCTTAGTTAAATCAAGTAGTATTTTATTAGTCGAGTTCGACACGTTTGTCAAAATAAATTAGTCGAGATTGACCCAAGTTCTTGAAGTACTCGATTTAAATAACAACTACTCTCTCCGTCCCTATCTCGATTGCCTTTTAATTTTAGCACGAGTTTTAATGTGGTAGTTGTTTATTACTAATATTTATTGTGATAAAGTTATTTTTTTGGTGACATTGTCTATTTATTGAAAAGGCAATCGAGATTGGAACGAACTTTTACAGCAAGTGGACAACCGAGATTGGGACTGAAGGAATATAATACTCTCAATACACGAGTAGTTTTGTACAAGCAAGCAAGGAACTTTATTTTTTAACAACCTGATTTTTAGTGTATCTATATATTCATTATAAGAAAATATAGAATTGCTTACAGAATTTTCAATATGACTACAAATTTTCCAACGAAAATATATTTTTATATAATGAGGATTGTCTACACAAATTGTCTACACAAATTTAGGCTTTTCATTACACAAATTGTCTAAAAAGATTATAATTTTACACGTAAAATTTTCTAGGCAAATTACAAATTTTATAGGAAAAATTACCTACGAACAAACGTATATATATGCGTCACATTGAATATATTGATATCATATAGAAATGTTAATATGGACACAGCACAAGGGATATTTTGTAGCTTATCTAAAATAAATGACAAAAACTGGTAAGAAAAGGGTCTTATGCATGGGACGAGCTATCCGAACATATATATATATATATATATATATATATATATATATATATATAACACAAACTCTAGGGTGCATCCAAATGCATAGCATGCACTTGGAATTTGATCATAATTTGAAATTAATTTTGACCAATTAAGATCCAACAAAAACTCGCGGGTCAGGCCCAACCCGACCAAAATTCGTGGGTCTGGCAACAAATCGGGTCGCAAATGGTCGCGCGCGCTTCGTACCAATACCCGAAGTTATATCACCAATACCCCAAGTTATAATCACCAATACCCCAAGTTGTAATCACCAATACCCCAAGTTGTAATCACCAATACCCCAAGATATAATCACCAATACCGCAAGTTATAATCACCAATACCCCAAGATATAATCACCAATACCCCAAGTTGTAATAACCAATACCCCAGGATATAATCACCAATACCCCAAGTTGTAATAACCAATACCCCAAGATATAATCACCAATACCTCAAGTTATAATAAACAATACCCCAAGATATAATCATCAATACCCCAAATATTTTTTGAGTGGTGTGTCTCAAATACTGCACGATCAGAAATAAATACGAAACGAATTCGCAAGAGAAACCGAGTCAAGAAAAATCCTTTTCCCGCAATACTGAATACGCCTCATATAGTGCTTACGGTATCATGCGTATGAGTCTCCAAAGGTAAAACAGTTTAAAAGTTTACATCGGCAGCACCACCGTGTATAAACTTTCGGCGAACGAAATCGGAATTTCGAACTGAACGAAATAAATATATTGCAAAAGGCTTTCTAAACTCTAAGATTCGTAGGCCGAAAAGGTGAGTTTGAAGTCTGGATATGAAGGGGTATATATAGGTGGAAATCTGCACTGCAGATGAGGACGATCAGTTGAGACTAATCACGAATTTAGTGGATAAAGACTTATCTCTTTCTTAGGAAGCAAGAACGGAATATTCCAGAAGCTTCGTAAAATATTCCTCCGAATATTCCAATCGAAATCAAATTCGAATTCAGGAGTGTATTAATCATTTCACGAGTGTATTAATCATGTTCATGGGCCGACCCAAATCTGATGGGCCACCCAAACCGGTTCGGCCCAAAAAGGTATTGGGTTTTTTCATATTTTTGGTACTCTAAAAATATAGGTAGGCCCCAAAGTCCAATTGCCAAGAACCACGACCCACGAACCCGGTCCCGGGCACGAGAGGGGCGGGGCGCGCGCGCGTGTGGGGTCCATGGTTAGGGTCCCCATGTACCAAGTTAAAGAACATGAACACTTTCCTTCTTATATACAAGGAACATTTCTTGTAAATTTTCAATGTGGGATGAAACTCAAATTTTCCATTCTCATGAATTCATTTAACACATGTGAATAATTATCCAACTTCCCAAATTAATTTCTCACTCAATCAGTTTTGAGATATTAAATATACCACGTTTATCTACTTCGCGAGTAGAACAGTCTCGTTATTTTTGTTTACCCAAAAACTAACATTTGCATTCCTAAAAAAATTAGTCAAAGTCAGGGTATAAACCCTTTTATTTAAACTAATTTCCAACAATCTCTCACATGAGTGAGAATTGCACATATACAGAGTCAGGCTATTCGTTCAGCTTGTTTGAGACCTCATTGCTTCCGGATAAGTAGCCAATGGCTTTGAACTTTCCGTAGCCCGGCACCATCGGTTAATATCGGTGGCTTAGTAGACACGATGCCTTGAACTAATCCTCCTTAGTGTATACCTCACAGATAGTGCAGACACAAATTAGTCTCGATTCCGATTTGTTCTCACGTTTTTGTCCATTTTTGCCCTGGACGCCCTTTGTATTCATAAATGTTTAGTCAAAGCGGCCCTCACTTCTCATTTATATAGGTGATCTCCTTTCGAGTATCCCGCCATACTCAATTCCACATGGACTTATAGGAATCATTAAAAGTCAACGACTTATCCTTTACCACAACTCACGGGTCTACTAACACTTGACACAGTGCTGTCATGAATGGTCATGATTTTTCAAGTGTTGTGCAACTAACATTCACAGCTTAGTTTTCCCTTTTGAACCAAGTTCTTGGGATCTCCAATCATCATGGTTGGGTTACCACTGTTTCAGTTTTATTTGTGGATTTTAGACTCATTCCCTCTATCAGCTTATTCATTTGATCTCGGTTCAAGCTCTTCGTGAGCGGATCCGCTATATTATCAATTGATCTTACATAATCAATTATTATAATACCAGTTGAGATCAAATGTCTAACGGAGTTATGTCGACGACTGATATGTCTCGACTTTCCGTTGTACATACTGCTCAAAGCTCTACCAATAACAACTTGACAGTCACAATGTACCATTACAGATGGTACCGGTTTGTTCCAACAAGGAATGTCTTCTAAAAAGTTATGAAGTCATCCAGCTTCTTCACCAGCTTGATCCAAAGCGATGAACTCAGATTCCATTGTGGAACGGGCAATACACATATACTTTGTGGATTTCCACGATACAGCTGCTCCTCCAATAGTAAATACATATCCACTAGTTGAGAACGAATCTTTACTATCTGATATCCAATTAGCAACAATGTACCCTTCAAGTACAGCTGGATGTCGCGTGTAGTGTAGCCCAAAGTCAAGAGTATACTTCAAGTATCTCAAGACCCTTTCCAGAGCTTTCCAATGTTTGTGACCTGGATTGCTCGTGTACCTGCTCAGTTTGTTCACAGAGCACGCAAGATCAGGACGTGTGCAATTTGTAATGTACATCACGCTTCCAATGATCCTTGCATATTCCAACTGATTCACAGGTTCACCTCTAGTCTTCTTCATATGAACATTCTGTTCTAGTGGAGTTTTAGCATGTGGATCATCAAATGCTTTAAATTTCTTCAAGACTTTCTCAACATAATGAGATTGTGTTAAAGAAATTCCATTTAAAGTTCTTTCTATTTTAATTCCTAGAATCACGTCTGGTAAACCCATATCTTTCATGTCAAAAAATTTCTTTAACATGTTTTTCGTATTAACGATCACATTTGAATTGTTACCTATGATTAACATGTCATCAACATATAAGCATACGATAACAAATCCACTTGGTGTATCTTTCACATACACACACTTGTCACATTCGTTAATTCAAAATCCATTTGACAACATAATATTGTCAAATTTCAAATGTCACTGTATAGGAGCTTGTTTAAGTTCATACAGCGACCAAACGAGTTTACAAACATTTGTCTCGTTCCCGGGTACAACATAACCCTATGGTTGATCCATGTATATTTCAGCATCTATCTCTCCGTTAAGGAAAGCAGTCTTCACATCCATCTTGTGAATTTAGAGATTATGCAAGGCAACAATCGCGATTAGTACATGAATGGATGTAATCCTTGTGACCGGAGAATAGGTGTCAAAGAAATCATACCCTTCTCTTTATTTAAAACCCTTTGCAACCAAACGGGCTTTATACTTGTCAATTGATCCATCTGCTTTGTACTTTCTTTTAAGGATCCACTTACATCCTAAGGTTTTACAACCTTTAGGGAGGTAAACCAACTCCCATGTATGATTTTATAGAATCGAATCATATTCACTGTTTATTGCTTCTTTCCAGAGAGGTGCATCCGGTCTGGAAAGAGCTTCTTTGATGAGGTTCTTCTTCTAATACATACGTGAAGAAGTCTGGACCATAGGCCTTATCAATTCTAGCTTATTTACTGCGTCTGGGTTCTTCACTCTGCTGAGTGGAAGGACCTGCAGCTTCACTTGATTCCTCATGAGTTCTCTTATTTGAACTCATTTCTTCGCTGTCCCTACACGGGAACACATTTTCAAAGAAAACAGTATTCGTTGATTCTATAGTAGTACCTACTGTCATATCAGGTATTTTTTGATTTGTGAATAAAAACCCGATAGACACTACTGTTGAAGGCGTATCCTATAAAGATCTCATCGACCATTTTAGGCCCGATTTTTACTTGCTTAGGAAGTGGCACTTCAACCTTAGCCAAACACCCCCACACTTTGAGGTATTTATAAGATGGTTTGCGATTTTTTCACAACTCATAAGGTGTCTTATCTTGAGTCTTCAGTGGAATTTTGTTCAAAATGTGGTTAGCTGACAGAATAACTTCCCCCCACATGTTCTGAGGTAAACCCGAGCTGATTAACATTGCGTTCATCATCTCTTTCAATGTTCGATTTTTCCTCTCCGCAATACTATTCGATTGAGGTGAGTAGGGAGTTGTTGTTTGATGTATGATGCCTGATTCGACACATAATTGTTCAAACGGAGCCACATACTCTCCTCCTCTATCACTACGAATTGCTTTAATTCTAGTGTTCAATTGATTCTCTACTTCACTTTTATAATTTTTAAAAACTTAAATAGCTTCATCTCTACTTCGTAGTAAGTAAATGTTGCAGAATCTTGTGCAATCATCAATAAAAGTAATGAAATACTTTTTTCCACCTCTAGTTTACACGAATTTTAAATCACATACATCCGTGTGAATTAATTCTAGAGGAGTTGTGTTCCTTTCAACAGATTTAAATGGTAACTTAGCCATTTTTGCTTCAACACATGTTTCACATTTTTTAGATGTATCCACATTATCAATTTTGAGTAAATCTAAATTTACCAATCGTTTTATAGAATTTAGATTAACATGTCTTAATCTAAAATGCCATAAATCGGAACACTCAGCGATATAAACGGAAACTGAAGCATTCTCATTGATAGTAGTGTTTGTGCCATTACGGCTTACAATCATAACTGACATCTTAAAAGGGCCCTTCTCGAGGTAACATTTCCCTAAAAAAATGTCAAATTTGCTAAGTACAACTCCATTGGACTCAAACACTAGCTTAAACTGATTACTAACTAACAAGGAGCCAGAAATGAGATTCTTTCGGATGTCTGGGACATGCAACACATCCTTCTGCTTGAGCTTCTTTCCCGATGTCAGCTTGATCACCACCGTTCCTACACCAGCCGCTTCAGACGAGGCTTGGTTTCCCATGTAGAGCTTTCTTCCCGCAGCAGGAGAATATGTGGAGAAGGCAGATTTCTCCGAGCAAACGTGGCAAGTAGCACCTGTGTCCACAAACCACTATTTCTTGTTATCCACCATGTTGACCTAGGTTACTATAGCAGACATATCCATCTCCGTGAGCTCTCATTCTGCAACGTTCACAGAGTTCTTCTTTCCCTTGTCGTCCTTCTTGGGCTGACGACAATCAGCGGCCCGATGATTGGGTTTGCCACAGTTGTAGCACATCCCACTGAATTTCTTCAGGGCCGGAGCAGCAGTAACAACCTTGTCTTTGCCTTTGTCGTCCTGATGCTTCCTCTTCTTCGATGGTTCACTTTTCTCCATCGGGTTTGCCTTTACCTCGATAGAAGCAGTCGAATCCTTCTTCTCCCTTTTCTTGTTATCTTCCTCGATCCAGAGTCGGGTAACAAGATTCTCCATGGTCACTTGCTTTCACTTGTGCTTGAGGTAGGACTTAAACTCCTTCCAAGACGGAGGCAGTCTGTCAATCACAATGGCATCCTGGAAGACCTCAGGCAGCTCCATCCCTTGTACTGCAATATTGTGAAAGATCACTTGTAGCTTTTGAACTTGTTCGACAACAGATTTGTTGTCCTCCATTTTGAAGTCGTACAAAGTGGAGACGATGAACTTGCTAGTTCCCTCGTCTTCGATTTTGTACTTCTTCTCCAAAGACTCCCACAAGGCTTATGAAGTCGGGTATTCATCATATACATCGCAGAGGGCATCAAATATCCCATTCAGGATGTAATTTCTGCACAGATAATCATCATGGACCCAAGTATCACAGGCGATCCTGGTTTCCCGATCAGCATCTTCTGCGGGAGCACTCGGGCTATCCTCCTTGACGTATTTCACCAGGGAGATGATGGTCAAATAGAAGTGCATCTTCTTTTGCCACCTCTTGAAGTCATTACCCAAAAAAAAAATTGGGTTTCTCTCCTTTCACCACAACCGGCCTAACAGTCCCTGGGAGGGAGGCCTGGTTGGTTGCCAAGAATGGATTGAGCCCGGTATTTCCTACGAAAGGATTGCCACTGAAGTTTCCCCCGAAAGGATTAGCACTTGAGTTTTCCACAAAGGGATTAGTGCTAGAGTTTCCCATGAAGGGATTAGCGTTTCCCACGAAGGGATTGACATTGGAATTTCCCACGAAAGGATTGACTTTGAACCACTCATTAAGAGTACTTCCAAAGTCTCCAAATTGAAAAGTAGTATGGGGAACAGGCTTACCCGTAGGTACTGGTCCATCCGTGGGATGTCCAGTTGGTACAGCAGTAGAGTTAGTGGTATTACCAGCATCTTTGGTAGGGGTAACTGGTGTTGATGAAGTCGTATCCATATCGTTGTCAAAATCGTGGTTCGACATGGCAGTGATTCGAAAAATAAATATTCAGTCTTGCGATAGTTGTTTGAGTGGTGTGTCTCGAATATTGCACGATCAGAAATAAATATGAAACGAATTCGTAAGAGAAACCGAGTTAAGGAAAATTATTTTCCCGCAAGACTGAATACACCCCGTATAGTGCTTACGGTATCGTGCATATGAGTCTCCAAAGGTAAAACGGTTTAACAATTTACACCGGTAGCACCACCGTGTATAAACTTTCGGCGAACGAAATCGGAATTTCGAACATAACGAAATAAGTATATTGCGAAAGGCTTTCTAAACTCTAAGATTCGTAGGCTAAAAAGGTGAGTTCGAAGTCTGGATATGAAGGGGTATATATAGGTGGAAATCTGCACTGCAAATGAGGACGATCAGTTGAAAAAATCGTGGACTAATCACGAATTTAGTGGATAAAGACTTATCTCTTTCTTAGTATTGTAAATAAGTGCGTAAATTAAAGAGACAACGTTTGTTGACCCAGTTCATCGGTTACGACTACGGCTGGGGGCGATCCAAGCCAGGAGTTTCACTAATGATCTTGTGTATGAGAGTAATTACAATAATAAATACAATGATCTATTTATAAGAATAAAACCCCTAGTCTAAGATATAAAGTCCGTTGGGTTTCTTGGTCCATAAGTAATGTCCACATCAAATCTTCTAGATTTACAACACTCCCACTTGGACATTACGACATAACATAAATGTTTTGTCATAAAAACTCCACATGCTAGGTATCGGCCAAATAATAAGTTAGGGAGGAATGTTATTGATCTTCTAGATCTAAATCTTCTAGATTTATTTTAGGGTTACCGCTCCCCCTGAAGACAACAACACTTTAGGTTTTTGCATCCCAATACCACGAACGTACTTTTCAAAAGTAGACGTAGGTAAGGACTTAGTAAACAGATCTGCTAGATTGTTACTAGATTGCACCTTTTGAATGGTAATTACATTGCTCTTCTGGAGTTCGTATGGGTAGAAAAACTTAGATGAAATATGTTTCGTCAGGTTTCCCTTGACGTACCCATTACTCATTTGTGCGATGCAAGCAGCATTGTCTTCAAATATAACGGTGGGAGGTGTATCGCCTTTGGCGATACCACACGAGTCACCAATGTGTTTTACCAAGGACCTTAACCAAACACATTCTCGTGCGGCTTTAAATAAAGTTATGATCTCTGAGTGGTTTGAAGACGTGGTAACCATGGATTGTTTAATCGACCTCCATGAGATTGCGGTTCCACCACAGAGAAAAACATAACCAGTCTGGGATATGGCGTTGTGGGGATCAGCAAATAGCCAACATCCGCATAACCTACCAAGGTTTTGTCTTGGTTCTTACGATAAAACAGTCCAAGATCTTGAAACCCTTGGAGGTATCGTAGAACGTGCTTACCACCATTCCAATGTCTCCTTGTAGGAGAAGCGCTATATCTCGCAAGCAAATTGACAGCAAATGCAATGTCCGGCCGAGTGCAATTTGCGAGATAGAGCAAAGCTCCAACAACGCTAAGATAAGGAACTTCTGGCCCCAGAATTTCTTCTTAATCTTCTCTTGGTCTAAATGGGTCCTTATCCACTTCGAGGGATCGAACAACCATATGGGTGCTAAGTGGATGAGATTTATCCATGTGAAATCTCTCCAATACCTTCTTTACGTAGGTCGACTGATGAATAAGGATTCCTTCTGGGAGGTGCTCGATCTGCAAGCCGAGGCAGTACTTGGTTTTACCCAAGGACTTCATTTCGAATTCAACTTTCAAGATTGAACTGGCTTCTTCAATCTCTTTGCATGTTCCGATTATGTTTAGGTCATAAACATAGACGGATATGATGCAAAAACCATCTTGCGATTTCTTCGTGAATACGCATGGGAAAGCTTTATCGAATGTGTTTCCCTTCTTCTGAAGGAATTCACTAAGTCGGAGGCCCGATTGCTTCAGGCCGTACAACGACTTTTGCAGTTGTATGCTATACATACTGCGGTTTTCACCATCCCTCATTTGAGGAATGTCAAATCCATCGGGGATTTTCATATAAATGTCGGCATCTAGTGATCCATATAAGTACGCGGTTACTACGTCTATTAATCTCATTTGGAGATTCATTTTAACTGCCAAAGATATCAAGTAGCGGAACGTTATTGAGTCTATGACGAGAGAATAGGTTTGATCGAAATCAATCCCGGGTCTCTGCGAAAACCCTTGTGCTCCAAGCCTCGTTTTATACTTTTCCACAATATTGTTCTCATTTTGTTTTCGTACAAATACCCATTTATATCCTACGGGGATAGCGCGCGAGGGTGTACGAACGATAGAGCCAAATACTTGTCTTTTGTTAAGCGATGTGAGCTCTGCATCAATTGCCTCTTTCCATTTAACTCAATCAGAGCGCTTCCGACACTCAGTGATTGTTTTGGGTTCTGGATCTAGATCATTTATAATGGAAAGGATGATTGATGCTGCAAATGTGTTGTCGACGATAGTAATATTTCTGTTGTATGTTTCTCTCGTATCTGTGAAGTTCACAGAGACTTCAACGTTTACGTCAACCAGACCTTCCTCATTTCCCATTGTATCTGGGTCTGGTCATTCCACGGTCCTAGTGCATGGAATATTTTGTGCACGTGCTTCATCACTAGGACTCTCGTCTCCTAGAGACTTAGGGTTATCAAGACGGATCTCTTCTAGAGATTTTACATTCGACTGACCAGTTTTGCTAGCCTTTCGTTTAGGTGTGTTACTCTCTCTTGAGGGTCCCTTACGCTTTTGGCGTGTTGGGGCATGAGTACTCGTTTTGCTTGGGACCTCAACCCTTTGGGGAGCATTTACTGCAGGTATATGCGATTTAGTTACACCTCTATGGTCAGTGAACGCGTCTGGCAGATTATTTGCTAAGTTTTGCAAGTTAATGATCTTCTGAACTTCTAGTTCAGATTGATTAGTGTGTGGATCTAGATACTGAAAATTACTTACGTTCCACATAAGTTCTCGACATTCTTTCAATTTTGAATTCAGATCTCCCCCTAATACCGGGAAGTAATCTTCATCGAACGTGCAATCAGCGAACCGGGCCGTTAATTGATCCCCGGACAAAGGCTCGAGGTATTTCATGATGGATTGAGAGTCGTATCCGACGTAAATACCAAGTTTCCTTTGTAGGCCCATATAGGTCCGCTTTGGTATCGTTATTGGAGCGTATACCGCACATCCAAAAATACGCAGATGGGAAATGCTAGGTTCTTTCCCACGCACTAACTGTATGGGGGAATGATCATTATATGCAGTTGGACGGATTTGGATTAAGTGCGATGCATGTAGGACTGCATGCCCCCAGCATGAAGTGGGTAGTTTGGAGTTCATAAGCAATGGTCTCGCGATAAGTTTGATATGTTTTATTAGCGCCTCAGCAAGACCATTTTGGGTATGGACGTAGGGGACCGAATGCTCCACTTTAATTCCCAGGGCCATACAGTAATCTGTAAAGGCCTTCGAGCTGAACTCAGCTGCATTATCCATGCGAATCGATTTGATTGGATAATCCGAGAATTGAGCTCTAAGCTCGATAGTTTTTGCAATGAGTTCTGCAAGAGCTTGATTGCGGGTAGACAGCTAATAAGCATATGTCCACCTAGTGGAGGCATCAATAAGGACCATGAAATACTGAAATGGTCCTGATGCGGTGTGAATCGGTCCACAAATGTCTCCTTGAATTCGCTTCAAGGAAAACCAGAGACTCTAGTCTAACCTTAGTGCGCGACGGGCGCACTATTAACTTACCCTTAAGACATGCATCACAAATAAGTTCATCAACAGGAAGGATTCTATTATTCGAATTATTATGACTAATTGAATTAGGTAGAATCCTACGTATCATATATTGTCCTGGATGAGTTAATCGCTGATGCCTTAATATAAAAAAGTTTGGGTCATGAAATTTCATACTCATGGCTAGATGGAGATTTTGACGGCCGGATATAGGAATAGTACAATCAGGGGAGAAGTAAGGTAGTCTTTCTATAACTTATTTACGGCTACCTCGAGTAATAGCCATCAAAAGGTATTCGTTTTTGTTCTCAGTTTCAGTTTCAATGTGATATTCATTAGTCCTAATATCTCTAAAACTGAGTAGGGTACACTTAAACTGTGGAAACAATAAGATATTATTCATTATGAGTTCGGTACCCACGGGGAGGACAATGGGAGTTCTTCTGGACCCCACTATCAACCTACTATCATTGCTATTGTAGTTATACTCCCCTTACGATTTAACAAGTTATGAAAGAACTTCTTATCTCTTAAGATTGCATGAGTGGTGGCGCTATCTACCAAACATAAAACACAATCTCAATCCATCATGCCAGAGGAAATAGCCCAAACCTAATAGTTGATATGTTTACTAGCCATGAAAAGCAATATCCAAGTAAATTTAATGGACAACGTTAAGGTAAACACATCGAAGCTAAAACATAATATTATCCATAAAATAAAATATCCGAAAGAAAGGATCCAAATATAAAGTACTAAAATAATCAAATACACAAATCACTCATCTCCAAGGTCCTTGAGCTTAATGCCCAGAGGATCGACGTTGTCTTAGTCAAAGTCTGCTTCAGGCAGTCTGGCATGGTGAGATTCAACTCTAGGGGCCTTCCCCTTGCCGTCCTTCTGCTGCTTTTGATAAGCCTCAACCAAGTTCTTGGGAGTGCGACACGTGCGAGACCAATGGCCTCTGCATCCGCATCTGTAGCAGAACTATTTAACCTTGCCAGGTGAAGAGCGAAATTTGAGGTTCTGTGACCACCGGATGTACTACGACCTCGGCCTTTAACCCAGATCATCTTACTGTCTCCCCCTTCCACGTTTGCAACCAATAATATAATTGTCCCTATACTGTTGCTGGAGTATAAGGTTGCTAGCGTGGAATGTTGACAGATTGTTCTGCATCAACTGGGTTACAATACGGTGCAAAGCAGAGTTGTACTCCGTTATAGACTTAAGGTCTTGGAAATGGAGTCTCAACCAATCGTATTGTACCGGAGGGAGGAGTATATCATTTTGTTGTTGGAAACGATCCTATAGGGAGTTCCACAACATTCCGGGGTCCCTGAATGATGATCTGAATGATGAATTCCTCGCTCAGGTGGTTCATGAGAAAAATCAACGCTTTCGCCTTCAGGGCGTTAGTGGATTTCGAACCTTCGAGAATTGTTTCGCTTAACTCATTTAAGGCTAGATGGAACTCGACATCTAGCGCCCATGTGACTTGGAGCGAATATACCAGCTTTTTACTAGTAGTTTCCCCGCAAGAGTACGGGTTCACTGTAGTATGAGCAAGTATAATGACTAAGTATATCGAACCCAAAGGATGAAGTGTATGCAAATAGATCCCTGAAGATCTACGCGTCGTAGTTAATATGAGTGAAATATTTTTGGATTTTTGAGAGAATTAATTAAAATAAACTAAACTACTCTACGAATGCAAAAGGAAAATTAAACTAAGTATCTAAGGTTTGTATGCAAGTATGTGATGGTGATGCTTAGGATAGGAATCCCTACGTATACTAACGGAGCAGGTACATAATCAAAATAACCGTGACGTGCAAGAAATAACCTAAGTAAAAGAATACAAGATGAAAGCTCAAGATTTTAAACCCTAATACTTTATCCTAACAATCAACTTCACTAATCCACTAACAAGTTAATAGATTGTGCTTAATTAATGAGACCCTAATTTAACTAAGGTGATGCGGTCGTCCTCCTTCGCTAAACTGGTAGATAAATTAGCCCTTTCTAAACCCTCTCGTTAAGTCTACTCATTGTTAAAGAGTGATACGGTTGTCCTCTCTCTAACACTTTTCGAACGAAATTCAAAAGTAAAGTTAAGATTAATTTTAAGAATTTATTAATTAAGAGAATTAAAACCTAACGTCACGAGTTACCTTAATTACATACCCACAACCTACTTCTACGAGTTCATCCAACCCCAAGCATGCAAGGGTTTTAGCTAGACATGGGTTTTACGTCAACAAGAACAATTGAATAAACTACGAACATAAACATAATGATTAGAAAGAAGAAAAGATCAAACATAAACTAGGGTTTAAAGAAATAAAGGAATAAACTGAAATTAAATCAATAAAACGAAGTCTCAACGTGTTCAAGAACAAAGATATGAAGAAACAAAACTAAAAAGTAAAACCATGCTATGAATTCGTAATGAAAACCTCGAAACGTAAAATTAAAGCTTGCTCGTTCCTTCTTCTCCAAAAACTAACTCCAAAAAACGATCTCGTATCAAGTGATAAGTGGTGATTTCAGTTGTCTGTAAAAACATGCTCGGAAGGGGTATATATAGGCAATGGGTCGAGTCGGGAACGTATGGGCCGAAAAATCACGCAAGCTCGTGCACTAGTGCACGAGCTCATTCCACTCGAGCACTTCAAACATACAGAACTCACAAAACGCACGACCTCCCTTTGCTCGTGCACTAGTGCACGACCCGCGTTTGCTCGTGCATTCTGCACGACTTGCGCTCTCTCGTGCGCTATGCACGACCACTCGAGCACTTGTGCTCGAGCTCTTCTAGCTTGTGCGCTCCAATGATACTTTTGCTCCCTCGAACTAGCACTTTTTGTATTTTTTCGATATCTTCTCATCCGGGCATCCGTTTGAGTCGATTCAAAGTCCTACGAACTCCTCTTTTCGCCCTCTATTCATCTATGAGCATCAAAGAGACAAATTCATTAGTTTATGAAAATGATACGCAAATGACTCTAAATACTTAACAAAATCAACCAAAACTAGGGCATTTCGAGTGACGAATCATGACAATTTCACGCCTAATCACTATGTCAGATAGTTATTACCATCGAGAGCAAGCTCATCGAATTCTTTCATGGTAATATCATATATTTTCACTGCGATTTTAAAGTGACATGGTAAGAGTTGTGACCAATTTATTGACAACGGAGAAATAAGAATTTATTTAATTATTCTAGAGCACATAGAAACAAGTATTGGGCGTCGTCTACCCAAAACATAAATTTACGATCCGACAAATACCGGGCACCGCCTTCCCGGTCATAATATGCGGACTATAAAGAAATAAACTATGTGCGAAAAAGTAATGCACGCAGGATAATTAAATCACATAAACATGCATAAACAATTAAGGAAGATAATCACATGAAAATAATTTCTAGAAAATATACGATTAAATAGACAGAGGAAATAATCATAAGAATAATTATTTCATGTATATTAATGCAATTTAATGAAATATTTCCAGGATTAAAAATAAATTAAATACGGATTTTATGATATCAAGAATGCAAACGAAATAGGGTTAAGAGATCACAAGAATTCGAGGAAAATCACCGCGTGGGCCACGCACGGCGGACGGGAGGTGTCGCACGGAGGGCGGCAGCGCACGAGCACGCGGGCGCGACGGGCGCACGGTGCTGGCAGCACGGGCGCGCAGCGGATGGGTGCGCGAGCGCGTGCGGGCGGACGTGCGCGGGCGTGCGCGCGGCAGACGCGCGTCGTGTGTACAGCATGTGCGCGACGGGCGTGGGCGGCACGGGCACACGGGTGCGACAGCGCTGGCGGCACTGATTAGGCGTGAAATTGTCATGATTCGTAGCTAGAAATGCTCTAGTTTTGGTCGAATTTATTGAGTTTTTAGAGCCAAATGAGTACTATTTCTATACATTGATGAATTTGTCTCTTTGATACTCATAGGTGAATCGAGGATGAAAAACGGAGTTCGTAGGACTTTGAATCGACTCAAACGGATGCCCGGATGAGAAGATATCGAAGAAATACGATTGGTATTAGTACGTGTGAAGAAAAGTGTTAGTTGCAAAGGAAGGAAGACCCATTCGAGCATCGTCACTCGAGCGCCTAAAAACATACAGAACGTTTAGGCCGCTCGAGGGAGGTAGCTCGAGCGCCCCGCTCGAGCACCAGAACCGCTCGACCAAAAGAGCTCGAGCGCCCCGCTCGAGCACCAGATCCGCTCGACCACAACAGCTCGAGCGACCCGCTCGACCGGGTCTGCTCGAGCGCTTCCAAGGCATTTTCTCCAACTTACGTTTTTCGGCCCACGAGTTCACGAATCGGCCCGTTGCCTATATATATCTCTTCCAAACACGTTTTGAGAAAGACCCGAACTTGAGAAATCACTTTAGACTTAGTTTTTGGAGAGGAAGGAGGGGAGCAAGCTTTATTTACGTTTTGTTGAGGTTTTGCAAACGAATTCTTAGTTTCTTTTCATTTATTAGTTTCTTTTCGTTAGTTTGATTTCTTTGAACGCTTTGAAACTTCGTTTTAGTTAATTAAATTTCAGTTCTGAGTATTTATTTTCTTTTAAAACCCTAGTTCATGTTTCTTATTTTCTTCGTTCAATTCATTATGTTTATGTTCGTTGTTTCTTCTATTGCTTTTATGTTTGTTAAAGCCATGTCCGGCTAAAACCCTTGTATGCTTAGGGTAGGATGAACTCGTAGAAGTAGGATGTGGGTACGTAATTAGGGTAATTCGTGACGTTAGTTTTAATTCTCTTGATTAATGAATTCTTATAATTAATCTGAACTTTACCTTTGAATTTCGTTCGAAAAGTGTTAGAGAGAGGACGACCGTATCACTCTTTAACAACGAGTAGACTTAACGAGAGGGTTTAGGAAAGGTTAATTCATCTACCGGTTTAGCGAAGGAGGACGACCGCATCACCTTAGTTAAATTAGGGTCTCATTAATTAAGCACAATCTATTAACTTGTTAGTAGATTAGTGAAGTCGAGTGATAGGGTAAAGTATTAGGGTTTAGAATCTTGAGCTTTCACCTTGCATTCTTAGACTTAGGTTAATTCTTGTGTGTCACAGTTATTTTGATTATGTACCAACTCCGTTAGTATACGTAGGAATTCCTATCCCGAGCATCACCCTTTTATATTTGAGACAAAACCCTTAGATAATTAACTCATTTCTTTCTTTTGCATTAGTAGAGTAGAATAGTTTAGATTTAATAATTTTCAATCCCCAAACATACACTCATATTAACTACGACGCGTAGATCTTCAGGTATCTATTCGCATACACACTTTTCCTTGGGTTCGATAATACTTGGTCCCTATACTTGCCCATACTACTGTGAACCCGTTCTCTTGCGGGGTAACTACTAGTAGAAAGCTAGTGTAGTTCTCTTCAAGTCAATGGCGCCGTTGCCGGGGATGGTGTTATATGCTTTTTGAATAGGACTTGTAGATAGCTTAGTAGTTAGTAGTGGGTGATTTATTTTCTGTATTTATTTTTATTTCCATTCATTAGGCAGTTGCGTTTTAATCCTCCTGCTAGTGTTTCAGGTTTATGAAAACACGCTCACAAGGCAATACGAGCGAAGAGAGGTTGCCTGCAGATCCTGAGATAATAGCTAGAAGGAACCGAGCCTTCTTGAGAAGAATGACTACTGCCGCGGGAAACAAAGACAAGATTTCTGATGAACTTGGGGAGTTAGACAAAATAGCTGCAGAGTATACTGCTCTTGTGGAACGGGCAGAGGGTGCCAATGGAAACAGCAGTAATCAGCAGATACCCATAGGGGGAACTGAGAGCCCACACCCGAACCCACAAGACACAATCAACTCTGCACAAACACAACCCCAAAACCAGAACCAAAACCCTGCTTACCCACAAAACCCAAATAACCTTTTCAACAACCCAGTATACCAACATTACCCATACCCACCTTATCCTTACCCACCATACCCGTATCCTCCACCCCCAGTCTATAATCAACCACCTGTTTACCCACCACCACCCCAACAAGTACCAGTACCTGCTGCTAATCCTCAACACGTTCCTCAGAACGTAGACCACAATATGGCTATAAGAGGGAGGTTTGTAGTGCAGCCGCAGAGGTACTACGATGGAGTGGCTTTACCTCCAGTTGAGGCGAACAACTTCTCGATATCCCCGGGAATTCTAAAGTTGCTTACCGAGAATCAGTTCAAGGGAGTGATCGGGAAGGAGAATCCTCACACTCACTTGCGGAGTTTTCTCATGATAGCCTCAACATTCAATTATAATGGCATGTCTGAAGATGCCAAGAGGCTTAGGCTGTTCCCATTCTCATTGACGGGAATAGCCAAGGAGTGGTACGATAATACACTCCCGCAGGGAGGTATTACCACTTGGGCCGAGCTCGAGCGTCTGTTCCTCGAGCGCTTTTACCCTCCATCAAGAACTATAAAAGCGAGGATTGAGATCTCGTCCTTTCGCCAGAAGTCTGGAGAGGATTTACGCCAAGCGTGGGAGAGATACTCAAACATGCTGATTGAGTGCCCGCAGCACGGGTACAACGAGGGAGACATTATGGCATTATTCTATAGTGGTGCCAACAAGGCGGGGCAAGACCATTTAGACGCCTGTGCGGGCGGAGCATTCCTGAATCAAGACATAGAGAGGTGTAGGGAGATCGTGGACAACATTGTCACGAATGCCGGTGCTTGTGGTGTGGATGCAGATTTCCAGAGAGTGCATCAGGTTGAAGAGGGAGAAGGAATGAGAAGGCTATTGATGGCCATGATGGAGAAGATCAACAACCTCGAGTTGGGGAAGAGTTTGGTTGGAGAGCATGCAGTAGAGAATGAGAGAGTAGACCAACCAAGTGGGCAGCAAGAGGTAGCCAATTACATGGGAGGTCTGTATTACAATCAGAATGGCTACCAAGGTGGAAATCAGTATGGAAGTCCTTCTTATGGCCAACCATTTGTACCTCCAGGCCCACAGCCGCCTCAAAATCAATGGAGGAACACACAAGGAGTTCAAGGAGGCCAACAGCCTCCTCAAAACACATGGAGGAAAAATGAGAATTTTTCTTATGCTAACCCAAAAGCTGGTATTACTGTTCCTGCAGGTGTTGATCCGGGGTCTAAGCCTCCTGGTGGAGAAGGCGGTGCATCAACCGAGGAGATGTTGAGAGCTATTCTTCGGAAGGTGGAGGAAGGAAGTAAGAGGTTGTCATCCTTGGAGTACGATGTGAAGGAGTTGCATAAGAAAGACGATCATCGAGATCAAGAGCTCCAGAAGATGAATGTTGAGTGGACTAGAACTCAACAAGAGAACAATCGAAGGTTCACTTCTATAGAGTTCCAGATGAGCCAGATTGCAAAGATGGTGAATAGAGAGCCGGGAAAATATCCTTCCATGCCGGAGGGGAACCCGAAAGAGCATTGCAAGGTAATCCAGCTTAGAAGTGGAACCAACTATGAAGGTCCTCAGATGCCTGCTGATTCTGAGACGCCCCAAGTTGAGAAGGGGAGTGAAAGTGAAGGGATTGAGAAGCATAAAGATATGGATGAGTCCCAGAAGGGCAAGGAAAGTGAGGAGGTTGAGAGAGTTCCTAAGTGGAAAAAGGCAAAGGAAACAAGGGATAAAGTGAAAGAAACAGAAAGAGATGAATGGGGGGTACCCAAATCTGTGATACCCGTCCCATATCCACAGCGCTTCATGAAAAATAAGCTTGATGAAAAATTTGCAAAATTTCTTGATGTTTTTAAACAACTTCACATTAACATTCCTTTTTATGATGCTTTGGAACAGATGCCGCATTATGCAAAGTTTCTGAAGGACTTGATTGCGAAAAGACGGCGAGTGGATGAGCCAAAGTTGGTGCAGCTGAACCACGAGGTGAGTGCATTAGTGCACAAGGCGCTTCCACCGAAGCTGAAGGATCCCGGGAGCTTCACGATCCTATGTGACATTGGGAACGGGATCAAGAAAGGAGCGTTATGTGACTTAGGGGCGAGCATTAATCTCATGCCCTTATCGCTTTTCAAGAAGTTGGAAGGTGGAGAACTTCAACCCACAATGATGACACTTCAACTTGCCGATAGGTCTATTACTAGACCTCAAGGTGTGGTTGAAGATGTCTTAGTGAAAGTTGGAGATCACATTTTTCCAGCCGACTTTGTAGTGCTAGAGATGGAGGAAGATGAGCGCGTGCCCCTGATCTTGGGAAGACCGTTCTTAGCTACGGCGGGGATGGTGCTCGACGTGGCAAATGGAAAGATTACATTGAAGGTTGATGATCAAGAAGTGAAGATCTCCCTATATGAAGTCATGAAGCACCCGAGGGAGGAGGAGAGCTTGTATTGCATGGATGCAATTGATCCTCGTGTTGAAGACACGCCTTCTATCCCTAATCCTTCTCAAATTCATGATTTTGTTAGTCCTACACGTGATTATTTAACCCATGAGAATTATGATCTTGATTATTTTGATAGGGATAAAGCGAGGAAGTTGAAGGATGAAGAAGTGAAGAAAGTGGACGTGGACCAGTTAGAAGGGAATGGAGGAGTAAAAAAGAAAAAGTCCAAACTCAAGAAATTGATTAGTAAGACTCCTCCAGATAAAGGTGAGAAGGAGTTGAGACCTATACCACTTGAGGTGGGGAAGGAAGCAAAAGGGCTCATGATGGTGGGGCATCAAGGAAAGAAATTCAAATACCACTCTTATGAGAGTGAGGGAGGTAAATTTGAGTATGATGTCCCATAAGCTCCTTTGAGCTCGGTCCGGCATGAGGACCTTAAAAATAGCGCTGAATGGGAGGCAACCCATTTTTATTTGCTTTCATTTATTTTTAGTGTCTTTTTATATTATTAGGGTGTTTTGAATCATAAGTTTTAACCTTGTACTTGAGAGTTTTATTTTGTAGGCTTGTCTCGATGGAGTGCCAAAGAAGTGGAGATTGAAGGAACCAACTTGAGACAAGGGAGTGTGCAAAGCTATTGAGAGAAATTGAATTATTGGTTGAGGTAACCCACAACCCCAAACTTAGACCTCTAGCAAGGTCGAAGTTTGGGGGGGTGGAGTTTTTTTAATGTTTCTTGTTACATTGCACATGCATGCACGCCCTTATCTTTGAGTTGAATTTGATTGATTAGTGGTTTGTTGAGATACTCCTTGGGGTGATTTTGATTTGACTCGCTATTGCATATTTCATGCCTATCAATCATCTTATGATTGTTGATTGCTATCTTTGAGTATGATTTGATGAGTAGAGTGAGTTGTAAGGTTGAGTTAGGAGTTTTATTGTGTGAGTGTTTGAGCTAGAGTTGATTTGAGAAAGAACTTGTATGCTTGTG
This sequence comes from Ballota nigra, assembly GCA_947034835.1. Classification (NCBI taxonomy): domain Eukaryota; kingdom Viridiplantae; phylum Streptophyta; class Magnoliopsida; order Lamiales; family Lamiaceae; genus Ballota; species Ballota nigra. The sequence continues at coordinate 104,965,032 of OX344722.1, forward strand.
AATTTTTCTTTTGAGTACTTGTGTGATGAGAGTGAGAATGCAGTAGGACTAGCATGGATGTGAAAGCCGTGAGATTTGAGCCTTATGAGATTTTGATGCATGAATTGATCTCTTCGTTTGTGAGTGGATCGTCACCTTAGAGGATGCTAGAACTTGTGTGTGCTCTTGCTTCTTGATTGTGTCTAGTTTGATATGCCGAATGTGATCTTAGGCCATCTTTGTTTTTATTGAGTCACTTAGCCAAAATTTTCCTTACCAAGACATGTATCCCTTGCTAGCCCTTTTGAGCCTAAAGCTTATTTTATTTGCTAGCACATTTAAACACTATTCCAAGTTCCTAAGCCTTTTTGTCCCAATTTGAGTGGAGAATAGGAAAAGTGTGAAGGTTGAAGGGATTGAGTTGATTTGAGAAAAGGAATTATGATGGTTGAGTGGTGATAAAATAAGGGTGTGAATGAGATTTGAGTTGTGGGAAAGAGAAAAAAAATTGAGAATGAAAAAAAGAAAAAAAAATGAGCTCATGTGTTTGTGCGAAAAAGAAAAAAAAAGTGAAGTGATTGAAAAAAAAAAGTGAAAAGAGTTAGAAAAAAAATTTGAAGTGTTGAGAAAAGTGGAATTGAAAGAGTGTTGATTGAATATGTTTGAAGTAGTCTGTTCCTAATCTCGAAGTGCCAAAGTTTGACTTTCTATTCTCCATTCACTTAAGTCACCTACCCATATTGTTATCCCACCTGTCCAAAGAGCCTACATTACAACCTTGAGAAAAGTCCTTTTTGATTCGGCATTGATTTCTAGAGTACGGTCGAAGTTAAGAGCACTTACAAGCCTATGGCTGCCAATTTGTGTGATTGATTGTTTGAGTGAGTCCCTTGATCATTGTTATACACTTGTGAGGGAGCGAAACACATCGTTGAGTGCACATCCATGCTTGATCTTGGTGTTTCTTGTTATTGTTGCATGAGTATGATAAAAGAAAGTGAGTGAGTACACGGGTGATTGACTTTTGAAGCTTGAGTTCATTAGCTTGCATGATTGATTTTTTTTTACTCATCTCTAACAATTTCACTTGACTTATTATTTCATTGCTTGGGGACAAGCAATATGGTAAGTTTGGGGGGGTTGATTAGGCGTGAAATTGTCATGATTCGTAGCTAGAAACGCCCTAGTTTTGGTCGAATTTATTGAGTTTTTAGAGCCAAATGAGTACTATTTCTATACATTGATGAATTTGTCTCTTTGATACTCATAGGTGAATCGAGGACGAAAAATGGAGTTCGTAGGACTTTGAATCGACTCAAACGGATGCCCGGATGAGAAGATATCGAAGAAATACGATTGGTATTAGTACGTGTGAAGAAAAGTGTTAGTTGCAAAGGAAGGAAGACCCATTCGAGCATCGTCACTCGAGCGCCCCGCTCGAGTGAAGTAGATCGAGCGCCTAAAAACATACAGAACGTTTGGGCCGCTCGAGGGAGGTAGCTCGAGCGCCCCGCTCGAGCACCAGATCCGCTCGACCACAACAGCTCGAGCGACCCGCTCGACCGGGTCTGCTCGAGCGCTTCCAAGGCATTTTCTCCAACTTACGTTTTTCGGCCCACGAGTTCACAAATCGGCCCGTTGCCTATATATATCTCTTCCAAACACGTTTTGAGAAAGACCCGAACTTGAGAAATTACTTTAGACTTAGTTTTTGGAGAGGAAGAAGAGGAGCAAGCTTTATTTACGTCTTGTTGAGGTTTTGCATACGAATTCTTAGTTTCTTTTCGTTAGTTTGATTTCTTTGAACGCTTTGAAACTTCGTTTTAGTTAATTAAATTTCAGTTCTGAGTATTTATTTTCTTTTAAAACCCTAGTTCATGTTTCTTATTTTCTTCGTTCAATTCATTATGTTTATGTTCGTTGTTTCTTCTATTGCTTTTATGTTTGTTAAAGCCATGTCCGGCTAAAACCCTTGTATGCTTAGGGTAGGATGAACTCGTAGAAGTAGGATGTGGGTACGTAATTAGGGTAATTCGTGACGTTAGTTTTAATTCTCTTGATTAATGAATTCTTATAATTAATCTGAACTTTACCTTTGAATTTCGTTCTAAAAGTGTTAGAGAGAGGACGACCGTATCACTCTTTAACAACGAGTAGACTTAACGAGAGGGTTTAGGAAATGTTAATTCATCTACCGGTTTAGCGAAGGAGGACGACCGCATCACCTTAGTTAAATTAGGGTCTCATTAATTAAGCACAATCTATTAACTTGTTAGTAGATTAGTGAAGTCGAGTGTTAGGGTAAAGTATTAGGGTTTAGAATCTTGAGCTTTCACCTTGCATTCTTAGACTTAGGTTAATTCTTGTGTGTCACAGTTATTTTGATTATGTACCAACTCCGTTAGTATACGTAGGAATTCCTATCCCGAGCATCACCCTTTTATATTTGAGACAAAACCCTTAGGTAATTAACTCATTTCTTTCTTTTGCATTAGTAGAGTAGAATAGTTTAGATTTAATAATTTTCAATCCCCAAACATACACTCACATTAACTACGACGCGTAGATCTTCAGGGATCTATTCGCATACACACTTTTCCTTGGGTTCGATAATACTTGGTCCCTATACTTGCCCATACTACTGTGAACCCGTTCTCTTGCGGGGTAACTACTAGTAGAAAGCTAGTGTAGTTCGCTTCAAGTCAGGCACACGGCAGGCACGATGGGCGGCTGGGTGCGCGGCAGGCGGCAGAAGGGTGCACAAGCGCGCGGGCGCAACGGGGGCCGCGAGCAGGGGGACGACGGCCGCGCAAGCAGGCGGCGCGCTCGACGGGGCAGCACTGGCGATCGGGCGGCGGTCGTACGCCTTCGGGACGTCGGTCGTTGCTCGTCGATTCAAGTCACAATAATTTTAATTCGAATACAAATATGATTCAAATAAATTTATAGCAAGGGTACATATCAAAAATATGGAAATTCATATGAAAATAAATTAAGGGCGTACCGTATGATCTCAGTTAGAGACTCGTGCTGATAACGTGTTGTAAATAAGTGCGTAAATTAAAGAGACAACGTTTGTTGACCCAATTCGTCGGTTACGACTACGTCTGGGGGTGATCCAAGCCTGGAGTTTCACTAATGATCTTGTGTATGAGAGTAATTACAATAATGAATACAATGATCTATTTATAAGAATAAAAACCCTAGTCTAAGATATAAAGCCCGTTGGGTTTCTTGGTCCATAAGTAATGTCCACATCAAATCTTCTAGATTTGGAATAAATCTTCTAGATTTACAACACATAGGAAGCAAGAACGAAATATTCCAGAAGCTTCGTAGGAATATTCCTCAGAATATTCCAATTGAAATCAAATTCGAATTCTGAAGTGTATTAATCATTTCACGAGTGTATTAATCATGTTCGTGGGCCGACCCAAATCTGATGGGCCACCCAAACCGGTTCGGCCCAAAAAGGTATTGGGTCTTTTCAGATTTTTGGTACTCTAAAAATATAGGTTGGCCCCAAAGCCCACCCAGAGCCCAATTGCCAAGAACCACGACCCACGACCCATGGACCCGGTCCCAGGCGGGGCGCGCACGCGCGTGTGGTCTATGGTTAGAATCCCCATGTACTAAGTTAAAGAATATGAACACTTTTCTTCTTATATACAAGGAACATTTCTTGTAAATTTCCAATGTGGTATGAAACTCAAATTTTTCATTCCCATGAAGTCATTTAACACATGTGAATAATTATCCAACTTTCTAAATTAATTTCCCACTCACCGAAAATCGGTTTTGAGATATTAAATATACCACGTTCATCTACTCCGCGAGTAGAACAACCTCGTTATTTTTATTTTCCAAAAAACTAACATTTTCTCCTAAAAAAATTAGTCAAAGTCAGGGTATAAACCATTTTATTTAAACCAATTTCCAACACAAGTTATAATTAAAAGTGTGCTCATTCATTATTTTTCTATGCCAGACAACGAACCAAACAACAATGAGCAAAACAAGGATGGTAAAGTAATGAAGCCAGGCAATCAAGATAATCCTCCAACTAATTCACATAAAGTATAACTAATATTTACTGTAAGCCAAATCTCTGCATCTCCATCTTCTCTCTCTTTAATAACAGCATTCCAAGTGAACACATTCCTCTCACACATTCCATTGCTTCCTTCCCACACCTCTGTACATATCAATCTATGCAGTGCCCAAAATCACATCCAATTCTCACCCACTACTTCTCTCATGCTTGTGAATACACACGCTATCTAAAATATCAATAAGTTTGGAAGATTGAACAATCGGCTTCACGAATTAGATGAATGGTGATAAAGAAGTAGTTAAAATCTTTATTTCTTATTTTTTTGAAAACAAGAAGTGATTACTATAAATAATATTGAAAATTGAATTTCTATTTTTAACTTGATAAGTTCAATCCTTCAAATTAGAACATGGTGTGTTGCAGTAGGTTGGAAGATGTGTCGGATAGTTCAATGATGAATTTTACCCTTAATTGTAGTTGTTGAGAGCTAGTGATGATAAATGATTGATTAATATGGATAAATTGTGGTTGGTTGTCGGGATGGGTTGTTCCTCGTCAGTTGTTTGACTCTCTTCAATGGGCGGCAGAGCAGAGAGTGATTGTGCAGTGATGGATGTACGAGATTTGCTGCGTTAGTTTGACCCGCGAGTTTTGGTTGGGTAGGGTTGACCCACAAATTTTTACTTTTAATTAAAATTGATTTTAAATTGGATGAAAAATCCAAATGCACCCTAAAACTATTCTATATATAATATGATCCAACCAAAATTATCATAAGTGGATTATAAATATAAAAATAAAATTTTGTTTCATGTATAATGTTGTTCATACAAGACCTCTCAAGATATATTTTGATTTGTTATATATAATACTGAATATTTTAACTAGATTTGTATAATATTGTAAATTTTAATTAAAATTGACTTTTATTTATATTTATTTTTAGGTAGTAAATATATTGTTATTAGAAATCTAGATTTGTATGCATAATTACAACTGTGTGTTTTCATTATTAATTTGAGGTGGTTGATTTTGATTAATAAAAACAAGGAACAATGTCAATCAAGGCATAAAAGATGATAAAACTGTCAATTTAAGATCTAAAAGATTTTATATCGATTTAAGGCCTAAAAGATAAACTATCAATCCAGGACCTGAAAGATATAATTTATCAATTTAAGCCTAAAAAATATTAAGACTATGTTTGACATAATATTATTATATTCTTATTTTATTTATTTATATATATATATATATTTTTTCATTAATTCTTTTGTTTCATATTTTTTCAATCACATGAAATTAATAGATATTTATATTTTTGGAAATATGATTTTTATAAAAATATTATCAGATAATAAAAAATTATTAAAGACCAAACACAGTCTTAAAATGAATAAGTCCTAAATTAATAGTTTTATCTTTTAGGTCCTGAATTGATAGTTTTCAATCTCTCAGGCCCTGATTAATAGGAAAAATCTTTCTGGCCTTAAATTTATAATTTTACTATCTTCCTGACCCTGAATTGATAAGACTCCTAAAAATAAAGGTATGGTCGTAATTCGAAAATGATTATATGTTCATCGATAGACACAAATTTACATACTTCTTGTAAATATAATAACGACACATAAACACATTTAAATAATTAATTAAAATAAGACAAAAAATTTATATGAAAGTTATTCATGATAAGTTTATCATGAAACTGCTTTAAATATCAAATATTTAATTAGAAATATAAAAATATTCACCAAGACTAGTATAAATTGGGGGTAGTGGTATTCTACACAAATTCTAGCATGCATTGAAGTGCATAGTATGCACATGGATTTTAAGTTCAAATTTGACTTTAAATTTGATTTTTTTTTTCAAAACATACACCAACATGCCGAACTGTGTGTGTGTATTTTTTTTTTTTTTTTTTTTTGCAATTGGGGTATTACTCATTACTGCTTATGATATTACTGGTTTCTGTTTAAGGTATTTTTTTTCAAAGTCAAAGTGCATACCATACACTCATGTGCACACTAAAACTATTATGTACTCCCTCCGTCCCGGAGGAACTTGCACAATTTTCTTTTTAGTCCGTCCAAAAGGAACTTGCACACCCTTTAAAATGAAATATTGATTTGCATGCACACTAACAAAAATATATATACATATTTACCCATATGCCACTACTTTATTCAAAAGATAACTTTTTCTTAAAAAGTGTGCCCCGGGGTGTGCAAGTTCCTCCGGGGCGGAGGGAGTATTATATTGTAATTGTTGTTAATTTTTTTGGTAAATTGCGCCAAATTCTCTTATGATTTGGAAAATCGACGTGAAACCCCCCCTCCTCCCTATGCTTTAAAAATTGTGTGAAACCCTTTTGTGATTTTATAAATATAGCACCAAAATGCAAACTAGAGTTTATCTCCAAGTAAAATTTCAAAATTTATACAAAAAACAAAATATCTGTGAATTTCTTGAAGAAATTTGTTTATTGTAAACATATAAAGATCTGATCAAGAAGAAATTTGTTGTTGATACTGGTTTTCTTTAGAACGAGAAGTGTGCATGGTAGGTTCCAATTTTCTTTTACTTTTTTGTTTATATTTTGTTTAATATTTCTAACTACAAATTATTTACTAAGAGCCCGTTTGGCTAAGCTTTCTTGAAATATCTTATAAGTTATTTTAAAAGCTTATAAAATATAATTTTTAAGTAACTTATAATTTGTTAAAGTGTTTGGTTAATAACAACTTATAAGATTTTTGAAAATTTATAATAAATATTTTTAAATTTCAATTTTAATTTTTTTAAAAAAAATTTTATGTTGAGGGGTGAGGGAGGGGTGAGTGAGTGGTTGGGGTGGAGATGGTTAGGAAAATAAGTTGGGAAATTCCAACTTATTTATTTACAGTTTATAAGCTGTGTTGATGGGCGAACAACTTCGCATTTAATCAACGAAAGATTATCATTAGACTTGATAACAGGATAGCAAATCAAATGAGCTAGCAGCCTCGTGGAGCGAACAGCTTCGTAGCGGAGCTAGCAGATTCGTAGGGCGAACAGCTTTGTAGAAAAGCACTAATGCGGCAATCAGAATTGTGGCGAGCAGCCTTGCAAAGAACAGCTGTGCCAGCGGTTCAAGCCAGTCAATATGGGCGAACAAGGACGTAATCGAGCGAGCAGAATCGTAAAATGATTCCAAGCGAGGAGCGAACAGCTCAGAACGCAAAGGACCATGACATCTAACGGAGACGTACAAGCGAGCAGCCGGTCACCGTCGAGAGCATCTCAGAAGTGCCAAAGATCAAGTGCAACATGGGGAATCCCAAGAGTCACTAGCTTAGATATGGCCCAAGTGTCCTAACACTTGGCACCCATCCAATAAGTAATAGTGTAGATGTTGTACAAGTGTCCTAACACTTGGCAAAGATCCAATGGTTAAGCCATCAAGATGGTGACACATGGCCACTTTGTATGTCTATAAATACTCCCTTCTTGTACATGAAAAAAGGGGGAGAGAGAATTCAATACATAGCAAAACTCTTGCCAAATTATTCCTTGAACACTACTTAGCCAAATTTCATGATTTCTTGATCTTGTTTGATGATCTTCACTATAGAAAACAGCCACTAATCTTCTTAGTTAGAAAAGGTCATCAACAATTGGCGCTAGAAGAAGGGGTTCGAACCTCCGATTGTAGGAAAAATCGTAGAAAGGTTGAAGACTACCACCGGAATCTGCATAATTTCGCCGGAATCCGGGGAAAGGCTGCCGGAAAACAAAAGTGCATATTCTTAGGACCAAGATTTACAACACTTTAAGGATTTTAATGCATGTGTGCATGAACTAGGGTTTTCAAACCTTTACAATCACACACAAGGCTAGTAATCCTTGGAAAAGGTGTCTGTAAGTACAAGATTACTTCATCCATTTGTTTATTTACCCACATTTCGATAGCCAAGATGGTTAGATCGCAAGAAGAACGACATTCAAGTATATCTCCAAGTCGTAGACCAAGAACTAGGGTTTCTTCCACCGAAGGACATGCACGGACAGTGAGAGCAACTTCGCAGAGGAATATACAAGTCACTATTGACACGATTCCACCAGAAGTTGAAGCTCTTGCTCAAAATCCCGAAGAGCTAGCAAAAACCATTGCTGTTCTTCAATCCTTGCAAAATCGACATCTAGCAGGACCGTCAAGAGCACCTGTGATGACCAGACGAACAGGCGAGCAGGAGCGTACTGGCGAACAAAGGAGTAAAATGAGAGAAGATGCACGTCGGGACGAGGCCGACAGCGAGGAAGTTCGCAGAAATAAAGGAAAAGCTCCACTGAGCGAACGTCTAGGAAGCAGAGGAGAATCATCACCGAGTCGGGCAGATGAATCAAGCAAAAGTACTTCCCGAACAAGTGCTTTGGAGAGATTAGGAACAAGGAATGTGAATAGGAGGGAGCCATCCCGAAGGCATGAGGAGCGATTACACCATCCTGCTCGCCCATCAGTGCAGGACCGAATCCGGAGGTCAGCTTTTGGCCGACTAGGGCCAAATGGAGCTAGCAACGCTGCCAGGAAGACAACTCAGGAGAAACGTCCCGTTGGCAAGGGACTGCATCGTGAAGAGGTCACTGAACCCAATCACGATGAACAGCCTTCCATCGGGAGAACTCCCCCAGATGAACTGCAGGAGATGAGAAAGGCAATCGAAGAGTTGCAGAAACAGTTGGAATCCCAGAAAGGTGTCGGATCAACCGTTCTCCCATCTTCACCATTATCTCCGTCTATCCTCAGTGCACCGATCCAGAAGAAGATACAGTTCCCAGCCATCAATTTATATGAGGGAACGTCGGACCCCCGCATTCATGCGACAAAATATTCGGATTTTATGATTTCGATGGGGGCAACCGACGCCACACAATGCCAAAATTTTCCACTCACCCTAGGAGATGGCCCGCACAGATGGTTTTCATCATTGGCGCCTGGCTCCATCAATTCCTTTGCCCAACTAAGCAAAGAGTTTCTGTCCCACTTCTCAACTGCCGGGTCTTACTTGACCCACAGACACCGTCTAGCAGATATTAGGCAGGGAGACGAGGAGTCTGACAAGCAATTTCTGGAAAGATTTGATAAAGTGTTACTGGAGGGCGAGATGGTGAGTGAAGACACGAAGATTGTGGCAGTGATGGCTGGTTTAAAGAAAGGAACTGATTTGTGGAAGGAAATGCATCTGACTTGCCCGAAAACATACACAGAGTTCAGACACAAAGCGGGAATTCACGTTTCAATGCAGGAGGCCTTACACCGAGAGATGGGAGACAAGACTGATCCGAAAAAGTCTAACAAGAAGTCGGGAGGAAGTGATTATAAAGCTCCGAAGAACATGAAGTCATTCAATGATGGAGCTGAGTTAAAAGAAAAGTTGAGTCAAGTCCTTACTATGTCCGTGGATGCTGTGTACAACAACGTTAAGGACAGGGAAATGTTGTCAGAGCCGCGGAAGATAAGGCAAGAGAGAGGAAAACTGAACCCGAACAAATACTGTGCTTATCATCAGAACATCGGCCACTTCACGAGCGAGTGCCGAGATCTGTTGAAGCAGTTGTGGAGGTTCTATGAGGAAGGGAAGTTGTCCGAATTCGTTAAGAGGGAACCAGGTAAAAGACCAAGGGCGCCAGTACAATCCAGTTCGGATGACGAAGATAGTGATGACCAACCAAGCAAAGTTGGTAAGAGGGGAAGGAAGGTCCCAGCAGCCCCAGCAAGGCATATCCCGGAAATCCTGATGCTGGAACCCACTGGGCCAGTAGGTGGTTGTTCTGACGGGAGGCCACCTATGTCGAAAAGAAAGAGGAAAGCAGAGCTGAGGGCAGTAGATCAAGTAATGGAAGTGGGTGTAAATCCATCGACCAAACGAACAGGGGACCTGACCTTCTCAGAGAAAGACTTAGACGGGATACTTACTCCCCACAACGACTCATTGGTCATTTGCGCCAATATTATGGGGACAAAAGTGCATCGTCTACTTGTCGACACTGGTTCCTACACGAATATCCTGTTCAAGAGCACGGTGGACCAGCTAGGAGATTGCGCTGAGTACATCAAAGACTGTGATCATAAGATTGTAGGTTTTGGAAATACTGTAACTACCCCGCTAGGAATAGTTACGTTGGCAGTTGAGCTTGTATCAATCGAGGACCCGGAGAGGAAAATGAATAGAATGGTAGACTTCCTGGTTGTAGACCAACAGTCCACCTATAACGGGTTCCTCGGCCGTCCTTTCTTACATGAATTTAAAGCAGCTGTTTCAACGTACTATTATTGTTTAAAATTTCCAACAAAGAAGGGTGCAGGTACAGTCAAAGGAGACCAAAGGAAAGCTCGTGCGTGTCTGTTGCAAATACAGTTGCAGGATCACCAAGTCAACATGGCAGACAAGTGCTCAGACAAGGACGGAGATGATAGCGAGGCCATGACTTCCGTTGATACTGAAATAATGGAAGTCGACGAGCAGTCACGCAGCGACGAGCAACTATGCATAGACGAACAGATGCGCATGGGCGAACAGATGTGCGAAGGCGCACAGTTGGACGAGGACGAGCAGGAATGCGAAGACGAACAGCTTGCTCAAACAGGAGGAACAGAAGCTGCTACTACTAGCAACGAGGAAGAACAAACAAGGGCAATGAACGTTGATGCAGAGGACATAGAGCCACGACTGGGGGCAGAACCGATGGAGATCGAAGATGAGCCAAAGACAGAAGGGCCCATTATTGACCCCAGATGGAAAGGCCAGAAACGAAGGGCTACCCCAGTTGAAGAGTTGGAAACTGTAAGAGTCGACCCGAACCAAGAGGGCTTAGAACTCTTCATAGGGTTCGAGCTACCAGAGCCGTACAGGACCAACATGATTGAGTTTCTTAAAGCAAACCTCGATGTGTTCGCATGGTCGCATGCAGACATGGTGGGCATCAGCTCCGAACATGCCTGTCACAGACTCAACATCGACCCGGGGAAGAAGCCAGTCCATCAGAAGAGGAGAAAATTTGGACCCGACAAATACGAGGCGCTCGATGTGGAGGTTAAAAAGTTGCTAGATAACGGCTTAATCAAACAAGCGTTATGCCCGCAATGGGTGGCAAATCCAGTATTGGTCAGGAAAGCGACTGGAGCATGGAGACTCTGCATCGATTTCACAGATCTTAACGCCGCTTGCCCAAAAGACAACTTCCCATTGCCTCACATTGACCAGCTAGTTGATAACACCGCCGGACATGAGCTGCTAACGTTCATGGATGCATTCGCAGGATATCATCAAATCGCGATGCATCCCGATGATCAAGAGCACACTGCGTTCTACACCAACAAGAACTTGCTATGCTGGAAGAGAATGCCATTTGGGCTAATCAATGCTGGAGCTACATATCAGAGGCTGGTCAACAAGATGTTTGATGATCACATCGGGAAGACGATGGAAGTATATGTGGACGACATTGTTGTCAAGAGCTCAAAAAAGGAAAATCACTTACAGCACCTGGCTCAAACATTTGAGATACTTCGGACCTACAATATGAAGTTGAACCCCAAGAAAAGCAGTTTCGGAGTCCATTCTGGGAAATTCTCGGGACATCTGGTTAGTCAACGAGGAATTGAAGCAAATCCAGTGAAAGTGAAAGCAATCATGGAAATGCAACCACCTAGATCGGTAAAAGAAGTCCAACGACTAACTGGATGTCTAGCAGCCTTGAACAGGTTCGTCTCAAGATCCGGAGATAAGTGCAGGCCATTCTTCGAGGCCATCAAGAAAGGAAAGTTTCAATGGACAGACGCCTGTCAACAAGCGTTCGAGCAGCTGAAAGAGTACCTCAGTGATACAAAAATTCTTGCCAAGCCAATCCCAGGGGAAAAGTTATACTTGTACTTGGCGGCCTCAGAGGTAGCAATCAGTTCAGTGCTCGTTCGAGCAGAAGGAAAGTTCCACCTGCCCATCTACTATGTAAGTCATGCCTTGCACGAAGCAGAGCTCAGATATTCACCAACAGAAAAGCTAGCATATGCGCTGGTGATGAGTGTCAGGAAACTTCGTCCATATTTTTTTGACCACCAGGTGGAAGTGTTGACAACGTTCCCACTCAAGCAAATATTGCACAGACCCGATGCGGCTGGTCACCTCCTAAAGTGGTCCCTGGAAATCAGTCAGTTCGGGATTTCGTATGTTCCTCGAACAGCGATCAAGGGGCAAGCTTTAGCAGACTTTATAGTCGAACTGACTTTCCCCCAAGATCCGACGAGAGGGCATAGCCATCCCTGGCACATGTATGTTGACGGATCATCAACAAATGCAGCATCGGGGGCAGGTATAGTCTTAATAAGCCCAGATAGGCAAGTTTTTACTTCAGCTGTTCGATTCGAGTTCATGGCAATGAACAACGAAGCAGAGTACGAGGCTGTGATCGTTGGGTTACGCCTAGCATTAGCAGTTGGAGTACGAAGGTTGCAAATCTTTGGAGATTCGCAATTGATCGTCAACCAGGTCCGAGGAGAATATGAAGCAAGAGATGAAGACATGGCTCTGTATCAAAAGATTGTTGCTCACTTGGCCTCTTTGTTCGAACAAATATACATTGAACAAATACCAAGAGACAATAATGCTCAAGCAGATGCATTAGCCAGGCTAGCAACCAGCACCGGGCCAGCAGAATTGTCGGAAGTGACGCTAACAAAAATGTCCAAACCATCAACCGAAGATTACAAGATCTATCAGATCGACGAAGATTTCGAAGAAGACGACTGGAGGATGCCGATCGTTGAATATTTGCAAAACGATAAAAAACCGGACAACCCATTCAAAGCTAACAAGTTGGTTAAAAGAGCGGCAAGATACACCATGATGGACGGACAGTTGTACAAGAGAGGAATCTCGCTCCCACTTCTGAAATGTTTGGCTAGAGGGCAAGGACAAGCAGTACTGAAAGAGATCCATGAAGGTGTATGCGGAAATCATGCCGGAGGACGGGCTTTGGCACATAAAACAATAAGGCAAGGATATTACTGGCCAGCTCTCCTTCAAGATGCAATCAAGATTGCCCGAACTTGTCATAGATGTCAATTGTTCGCTCCAAACATTCACAAACCCCCACATGAATTGATTTCAATCAATAGTCCATGGCCGTTCGCGAAATGGGGAATTGACCTTATCGGGCCTTTTCCCCCAGGACAAGGAAATGTTCGATACGCGGTAGTGGCTGTTGACTACTACACGAAATGGGCGGAAGCAGAAGCACTCGGGCGGATCACACAGGAGAAAATGATCAACTTTATATGGAAAAACATTGTTTGTCGTTTCGGGGTCCCTCAGGCGATAGTGACGGACAACGGAAGGCAGTTTGAGGGAAAAGAGATCAGAGATTTTTGCGAAAAATGGGGAATAAAGAAACATTTCTCGACACCATACCACCCCCAATCGAACGGTCAAGTGGAAGCAGTGAATAAAATAATCAAGCATATACTGAAGATTCGTTTGGTTGACAAGCAAGGAAAATGGTCAGAAGAGCTACCAGAGGTGTTGTGGGCATATCGAGTATCCCACAGAACAAGCACAGGCGAAACACCGTTCACAATGGCATTCGGGACAGAAGCAGTAATTCCGATTGAGTTAAAAGTCCCGACAGAACGAACAGCTGCGTTCGACGAAGAAACAAACAACTCCGCAATGGCAGCAGAGTTGGACTTGCTTGAAGAAAAAAGAATAACAGCAGAATTGAAAAATGCGATCTACAAAAGAAGAGCAGCAAAGTACTACAATTCTCAAGTAAAGGCAAGAGAATTCGAAATTGGGGACTTGGTACTTCGAAAAGTTTTAATACCACCAGGAGTATTCGGCCCGACTTGGGAGGGCCCATACAAGGTGACGAATAAATGGCACAACGGCACATACGACCTTGAAGACATGGAAGGCAAGTCGTCCCAATACTCCTGGAATACAACTTTACTCAAGAAGTACTACCAATGAAGTCCTGTAAGTCTTAGAAAGTTTGTAAATAGATCCTTTGTAAATTTTTGAAATTTTTGCGCAAGTTTATAAGCGAGCAGATTTGCATTTATCTTACTAGGCGAGCAGAATTGCTTTAATCTTTTGTCTTGTTGAATTTTAGTTTTTGAGCCTTAAGTCCAAATTTCTTAGTTGCTCGCCCAAAAATTAGCAAAATACAAGTCTGTTATAAGACGAACAGAAAAGCTTATTAAAAGCAAAAATAAGGCTAAGTCCATAACGGACCAATAGCCCACATTAATGCAAGGCCAAGTTCACGAGCGACCAAAATGGCCCAAACAACTAAAGGTCAAGTTCTATAAGAACCAAATGACCAATTTAAAATTTAAGTGTTTACCTTAAGAAAAAGGAACACTTAACTGTCATGAGCAAAAAACAATAGGCGAGCAACTAAGTAAGACAAACAAAGAGGCGAGCAGTTAAGTAAAGACAAATGAAGAAGTATAAGCTTGTAGACGAACAAAAAAAATCTTTATATCATTAGATCAAAAAAGTTTTACAATAGGAATGAGAAATACATAAATGTTGCATATCCTATTGTAAGAAAAGACTAGAGTCTTCAAGGAAGAGGTGGAGGAGCATCTTCAGTTCTGGTCGCCGGCGCGCTCGGCTGCTCGCCCTGGGCACTTGTACCAGCCCCGTCTATAGGAGTCAGGGGAAGCGAAGACAACCCCTCAAAAACCTCATCAGCGGCTGCCGCGTTGGTCGTCGCTGGAGGAGGGTCAGGCTGGCCGCCGTAAGTGGGAGCAGCAATATCAACTTCCTCGCCAAAGACTTCCAGAGGAAAGCCGAGGTCGGCCAAATCGGAGACGAACAAAGTTGAGCCAGGAGGAGGAGGATAATTTTTCACGTATTCAATAAAGTCCGCCTTCACCGCATCACGAATATCTTGATTGTGATCGTGGGCGAAGTGGACAGACCGTAAACATTCCGCAAAGGCACAGATGTACCCAAAGTTGGTCTTGTCCATCACTTCCTGCTCATGGACTTCGTATTCGATCAGATTCTGGCGCTCTTCCTCCAGCCTCTTGACATGCTCCTCAGCAGCGATCAGACGAGCAGATAAGTCTGCTCGCTCCTTCTCAGCTCTCTCAGCTCTCAAGTCTGAGGACTTCACCTCCAGCAGCATCTTCTCAGCCTTCTCCAAGGCGTTCTTCTCGCCAGTTAACGAGGCCTCCATCTTCCTCTCCATCAAAGCCAGCATCTTAGCATGCTCGGCCTTGCATTCTTTGATGGCAGAGGCTCTTTCCTCGTCCATCCTCTCCACGCGACGGCCCAAATCGCGGTTTGTTCGCTCGAGATCCAGAACTTGATCGAGCAGCACTTGAGCCTGGACCACTTGATGGCTAGCATTGTACGCCATCAGGCGAACATTGTCGCTCACAGTCTGACCCGTGACAAGGGTGTTCGCCGATTTGGTCCAAGCTCTCGGGACCATCTCGGCTGCTCGACGAACAGGAGCATCGGGAATGTCGCAAAAGCTGGGGGGGGCATCCTTCACAACAGCAAAGTGGTGAAGAGCAGTTCCTCGACCGGGATAACGCTCCGGTTTGTACCTAACCAAATGAAGAATTAAGAGTAAGAACAAAAATGACGACTAAGCTCAGACGAACAACAAAACCTGAAAAAGCGAACAACTTACTCTTTAATTCTAGTAGGATCCCAACCTAAGTAGGAGAGATCCTTGGGGTACACCACCGTTTTGGTCGCCGCCACGCTAGCGACTACCTGTTGCTCGTCCACCACTTCCAAAGAGGTGGATCTAGAAGCAGGAGATCGGGGAGCAGCACTGCTCGCCTCCGCCATAGTCTTTGATCGCTTAGAGGCACGATCATCGCCGCGAGCATCATCGCCTCGCGGCGCCTTCTTCCTCTCCTTCTCTTTTTCCCTCTCCTTATCCTTCCTTACATCCCGCGGAGAGGGAGTAGATTTGGCCGCAGGTTTGCGGCGACCAGCTCCGGCGGCTGGGCGACCAGAAGGGTTCTCTCCGGCCCGGAGACGCATGATAGCGAGGGGAGGATCCATCTTTCTCCTTGAAGCATCAGCCATCTGTTTAACTCGATTGGCGAGTAGATAATATGACTCGGGCACAGCTGGGATAGCAACAGTGACTTGTTGATCTGACAAGAAAAATACAAGTGTTAGGCGAGCAAGAATGATGAACGAGCAAAAATGATTGGCGAGCAAAAATAAAAAGTTACCTTCTGGAACGACGGCTTGAGCTTCAAGATGGTGAGGACTCGTAATCAAACCAGCAAGTTTGCGACAGTGAGCTTTCGAGAGATGGTGTATGTCGCGACTAGCAACGTCGCGAAGAGAGATGATGGCTAAGGTGAAGAGGAACTCGTCGCTGATGTCGGGGTGCCCCCACTTCAAGTTCCTTGGACCTGCAAAACAATGAAGAGGATTAAAATTAGTCCTACTTATGAATTAGCAAGACAAAATTAGCCCTACGTTTGATTTTTCCAAAGCCTTCAGGCGACATGATGCGCGCCTGCCCGCCAGCAAATCCCTCAGTTGCTCGCCAATCTCCACCAATGAAGAAGAATTGGCAATGCCAACCCTTAATCTTATTGGGAACACCCTCAACGAGTTTCAATCCGGTTTTCGCCTTGGCGTAATACCAGTCAGCACCATCCTCGGAAATGGTCAAGGCGTAAAGGATCTCCGCGGTTGTTATCTTATTCTTGTAGCCCTCAAGACCAAAGAGAGTCATGAAGGCTAGAAGACTACTCCAACCATTTGGAGTAATTTGGGTGATCGCCAGGTTCATGTCGGATAGGAAGCGGCCGATGAGAGGATGAACGGGGAGCGGGAAACCCGTGTTCAATACATCCAAGTTGATCGCCGTGCAACCAGGTGGGGGGTGATCAGCAGTCTCTCCCTTCTTCGGCACATACATAAAAATGTCATAAGGAATCTTGTATGTTGCACGAATGCTCGCCAGATCCTCCTCAATGACAACACTGGCAACTTTGCTCGCTGCATAGTCCCCGTCCTGAGCTTTCATGATTACCCTCGATGTGGGGGCAAAAGTCTTCGAGTAGCGAGCAGAATAGTCTGCCCACTCATTATCGCGAACAACTCCTTCCGGGATCCGAGATTCGGGTGTAGTTTGAGAGATGGGGAAATTGATTTCCCTTAAAACCTCCCAAGTGAGCGTAGGACCTTCTTGCTCGCCAATTCGCTGCTCGCCAGCAGTGCCAGTTTGGTCGTCCTCGAGGTCGATTGAACCCTCTATCTCCGCGGCCACTTCTGCGGAATCTTCGCCAAGGTCAGAAGACGTTTCAGGTTCGCGAGCAGGATGGTGAATATCTTCTTGATCGCCAGAGCGATCAGCGGCACACGTCTCTACCGAGCGAACAACGGAGCTCGCATCGGAGTCCGTGTCTTCGTCCACCAACAACGTGCGCGGGTTGTTCGCCAACGCTTGGCGAACAGATCTGCGCGGAGAATCCGGATTTACGGGTCGTTTTTCCGGGTTTCGTCCGGATTGAGAAGAGCTTGAGGGGGAAAACTCCATTTGAAATTAAAAATGAAGAAATCTGGCTAAAGGTGGGAAATAAATGGATAAAGATGCCACCGGAAAAAGCTTCGATGACGGTGACGGCGTCAACAGTACGGCGACGCTACGGTGGCGAATGGCCGGAATCACACCCACAGTCGCGAGAAATACGGAAAAAGTGCAGAAATTACGAAATTAAGAGAAGAAAAGGAAAATGCAAGATGAATTACCTTTGAAAACGAAGATCAAAATAACACAAGAGGGGATTCAGGCACAAGAATCACGAAGAAAGAAAAGCTATGTATCAATGGCGGATGGCTTGTGAATCTTCGAAAAGAAAGAAATGAAGAAGGAGACGCCTATTTATAAGGATAAGGCTGGGGCAAAAATGCAATTTTCGCAAAATTCTGTAGGCCCCTATGAGCAAATTGGGGGTCGCGCGTGACTGACGCGACGCCTCGCATTCCGTGCCTCGGGAATCCAACCGTCGCGACACGAAAGGGCGTTCGCTGCTGGTCGCGCACTTTAGTTCCCATTGCTCGTTTGCTCGCCTACGCGGATGCTCGCCCATGTAGCTTACTATACTCTCTTCCTGCTCGCCCATTATTCGAAGATGAAATTATAGCCTGGTCTCAGTTGATCACTCCACATTCAACATGAGACCAAGCTAGGGGGCAATTGTTGATGAGCGAACAACTTCGCATTTAATCAACGAAAGATTATCATTAGACTTGATAACAGGATAGCAAATCAAATGAGCTAGCAGCCTCGTGGAGCGAACAACTTCGTAGCGGAGCTAGCAGATTCGTAGGGCGAACAGCTTTGTAGAAAAGCACTAATGCGGCAATCAGAATTGTGGCGAGCAGCCTTGCAAAGAACAGCTGTGCCAGCGGTTCAAGCCAGTCAATATGGGCGAACAAGGACGTAATCGAGCGAGCAGAATCGTAAAATGATTCCAAGCGAGGAGCGAACAGCTCAGAACGCAAAGGACCATGACATCTAACGGAGACGTACAAGCGAGCAGCCGGTCACCGTCGAGAGCATCTCAGAAGTGCCAAAGATCAAGTGCAACATGGGGAATCCCAAGAGTCACTAGCTTAGATATGGCCCAAGTGTCCTAACACTTGGCACCCATCCAATAAGTAATAGTGTAGATGTTGTACAAGTGTCCTAACACTTGGCAAAGATCCAATGGTTAAGCCATCAAGATGGTGACACATGGCCACTTTGTATGTCTATAAATACTCCCTTCTTGTACATGAAAAAGGGGGGAGAGAGAATTCAATACATAGCAAAACTCTTGCCAAATTATTCCTTGAACACTACTTAGCCAAATTTCATGATTTCTTGATCTTGTTTGATGATCTTCACTATAGAAAACAACCACTAATCTTCTTAGTTAGAAAAGGTCATCAACAAGCTGTTAGGAGCTTATTTTATGATCTTATAATTTGTTAAACATCTTATTTTGTCAAACACATTGATAGTGCTTATAAACTCTTAAACAACTTATAAGTTGTTTTAAAGAACTTATAAGCGTCAAACACCCTCTAAATGATATATTAATATATAATTAGATATAATTAGGACTTTTTAAAAATAATTCTCACTTCTCGTCTATTTATAATATTTTATAGACAATAATTATTAAATAAATTAACTATATATAGGAACAGAATTATAAAAAAGAAAAAAACTTAAAAAAAAAACCACAATAGAAAGAGCAGTTAATTGTGTGTTTCGCATGAAACGTGTGTGAGTTACACTACTGTTAATGTTAATAGATTTGGGGGTTTCATGCTATATTTATAAAACCACCTGGGGATTTCATGTTAGATTTATAAAACTATAAAGGGGCTCACACAATTTTTAAAGTATAGGAGAATTTTACGGTGATATTTCGAACCACAATGGGGTTTGATGCAATATACCCTTAATTTTTTATATCTCAACTTTAGATATTTCTGATAAAATATTTGATACTTTAAAATAATTTTATGTTAAGTTTATCATACACTATTTTTATATAAAACATACTATGAAATAATAGTGAGCCCCTCATTATTACTTTTGCGATGGACATCGATGACGCGTGATCAATTTTGTGTCTCAAGTATTTCTTTTATGCGGAATTGATCACATGCTCATCGGTGGAAACAAATTTATATACCCACCGGGAATGTGATAATAATGCATAAGTAGGGGATCCACTATTATTTTTCTAATGTATTATTTAAATGTGTTTATGTATCATTATTACACTTACAATGTGTATATAAATTTGCATCTATTAGTAGACATATGATCTCTGTTTATGTTGTTCTCTGTGAACCAAAATAGTTAGCATTCTCATTTTTGTAAGAGAGTGTATTGTGTGTGTGATACACACTGTAACAATTTCCGAATCAATCCAGGCGGCCGAGAATTAATATACTCCGTGATATAAAATTGTACCACAAGTTGGTCTATAGCCTAGTTTGTTGTTTCAAAGCTTTTTCCAAAGTCATGGGTTCGAATCCCTTGTTCTACTTTTTTTAAACCTACTACTCCCTCCATCCATGAAAAATAGTCCTGTTTTTTTTTCACATGGTTTAATACAAAATGTCGGAGTACATTACGGGGTTTTCTGAGATTCATTTTTTAATAATATTATCGTTAATGGAAACTCCGTTTCACATACTTTCCATAAACGATCATTTTATTAAAAAATGGACTTCGGAAAACCGTGTAATACCCTCCAACATATCGCATTAAACCACGTGCAAATGAACAAACCTATTTTTCATGGACGGAGGTAGTAGTATTTATATGTGAGTATTATAATTATTTAATTGTATACTAAATTCACAATAAATACTAAAACTCATAAAATTATTTTAATATTTAAAAAAGGGAGAATAATTATTTAGTGCATTATGTGTAGAGGCATTAGTATTTAGTACTACAAATTTTTTTATTATTGTTTTAATCAATTTGTATAATGTTATTATTGTTATGCCCTTAGGTGTATCGGTTACTTTTGTCTATGTAATATGGTAGGTTTGTTTGCATGGTAATTGTTAATATGGTGGGAGTTATTGTATGATGAATTATTGTAACGGTTTTTGGGATGAAATGAGTCTTTTTCCTTTAATATTGTTAATGAGTTCTCGTGGTCAATGACATTTTGCTTGAATTTCTCATGAGTTGATCTCTTGTCATATTATTTTCACACGTTTTAGTTTTTGGGGGGTGATTCCTTTTTTACTTTGATTGTTGTTGTCAATCTCTGCCGGAAAATTAATTCGGGTTTGTCGCCAATAGTTGTTTGTCAGCCATCGACGGAAAATGACGCCAGGTATGTTCTATTTCTATATTGAATGACGTTAGTGTATTTTTGTTTTTTTTTTTTTGTAAATGTCATTGACCACACCTTTTATCAAGTTGAGATGAGAATGATTTGCAGTGATATGCTAGTGTGATTTGTGGGGGTTTTTTTTTTTTTAAAGGTGGATTACCACATCCAATATCATTTGGGGTTGAAAAAGTTTTGTAATTTTTTTTCATTTTGGTATTTATTGGTAAGTTGCACGTGAGATTGTTGATATATTAATATATGGTGAGCGTAGTCATATTTGTATATTGTGTGAAAGTATATTCATGACTGCAAATTATAAGAAAAATTAATGTTTTAGTTTTGAGACAATATTAATGTTTATGCACATTTGTTTGTTTAACTGAACATATGCAACTTTTTGTACAACAAACTGCACATTAATTTGCTAATTGTCTTTTTTTGGCTTTAGCATTGTAATTTAAAAGGTCAAATGTGTTGTTGAAGTTGCACTTGTTGTTGTGCATTGCATGTTTAAGGTTTATTCCCATATTTTTTTCCACATGGTTAAATGTTGTCCATGTGCATTTTTTCTAGTTTTTTTTAAACATGTATATGTGCAACTTTCTAAAGGTGAAGGTTGTACACAGTTATACCAAACATGTTTGTGTGTTATGCGTTGGAGTTCTATACTCTCCTCCTCCCCCCCTCCCCCGGTTTTAAATGTTGACTATGTGCATTTGTTAATTTTTTTTAAAGATGTATATGTGCAACTATTCAAGGGTGATGGATGCTTATGTTTATATAATTTTTTTTATTTTTTGGGTAAATGTCGATTCTGTTTTAGTTGTATAGGTGTCGTCGTCGGCGGGTATTGCAAAGGTGTGGTTCAAGGACGTTTCTATTGCGGTGGTGTCGTCGCCGGCGGAGTGTTGCAGAGGAACTGTTCGGGGCCGTCTCTTCCGTCGCCGACGGCAATGTATTGGCTTCGTATGAAATTATTTTGTGGGGGTAATTTTTTTTACTGGTTTATTTTTTGAGAATTTTGAGGATTGTGTATGTGCGAGATGAGTGGAGAGATTATGGGTATTGAATATCTCGCTGGGTTTGGATGAATGAGAGTTTAATTGTATATCTCGTATGAGTTAATTTCATATTTCACATGTGATGCTATTTTTTTGCATGTTTACTTTGGTCATTTAATGTGTTGATTTGAATTATTTTAATGATGGGTATTTGAGTCTTCTTAGGTTTAGTTTGTAGTTTTTACTAATGCAGGTTTTTTGTGGAAGTAATGTGTAAGTTGTGGTATCGTATTGTACCTTAAATTAATCCCCCCATTAAAAAACATATATAGTCTAAATAAAAATTATTTAAATTCAATCAATCATATAGCTAAAGTCAATAGAAAACACTTAATAATATAATAAATTTTTTGAATATGATTTTTCTTTTTATTTGTGCAATATATATGTTAAATTAAAAATGTTCAAAAGATAATTTAATTTGATATATAGTGTGTTGAAAATAGATTTATAATTAAAAAGTTAAAGAAATTTGAAATTATTGTTGCAATTAAAAAAAAAAAGAAATTGGTAAAATTAATCCACTCTCTTTAGTGAAGAGTGAGATTTACCATTGCACCATAAAGCAAGTGCACTTCACTTGCTCCAATAAATACAAATTTTTCTCCCTCCTCACTTCTACTTTTATATATATACTAGTATTAGACCCGCGAATTTTGCGGGATTGTAAATAAAATTATTTATAGAATAAAAAAATTATATGAAAATATTTTTTTGATGTTTTAATATATTTACAAACAAAGAAATATTTAGTTTAATTGAAATTTAAATACTTAATCATGTAATTGTGTATTATTTGCTTCAATATTATATAAATTATAAAATACGAATAAAGCTTCAATATTTATCTTTGCTTAAAAAATAATAATACTAATTAGAATTTTTGGAAAATTTCTCTATATACAACTTTCATTGTGTATTTGAAAATCAAGAAACTAATTTAATATATGTATCAAGAATCTCACGTCTTAAAAATAAGTTAACCACTCATTAAAGAGGTACATTTTAAACTCTTAGTTGTAAAACATTAGTTTTCAATGTTAATAACTATAGGTTGAAAATCATTGGCTAAAATTCCACATGTCATTTGATTTGTAGACCACCACGTACTCATACTCTCATAGGAATAATTAAGTACACCTTTCAAAAGAGTTATCTATCATAAATCTATCCAATCAACTTTCATTATACTGGATGCACTACATTATAATTAAGAAAAAATATATATTTGATTAAAAAATCTTAGAACATAAAAAGTTCATATGACTATCTATAATAATTTGAGCATTCAACACTAAAATATTTGCAACAAAAAGCTACCACTACTATGACAGCAAGTACTCATATTTTACATTTTTCCTAAACCATTACTTTGTCAAAAGAAGAATATAATGTTTAATTACAAAATAAAAAATTTAACTATGATAAATTGTTATTACATGAGTCTTTCTATAAAGTCTTATTGAAACATGGAGATAGAAAATATTATAATATATAAGCCTCATTATAAGTTGAAATTCATCTGAATGAAAAATATTTAAATACAAAGGTATATCTTCATTATATACAAAGAATCATCAATAAATGTATTTTTTTCTAATTTGGTGTAAATAGCGTCAAACACAATTATTGAATGAGATTATTATATATGCTAAAGTTTTTTTATCTACTAATTGCTACTAATGTTCAGTAAGTGAAAATATTTTTTTCTAAATACATTCAACAATGTCAAATAAAATAAAAATAAATCATATAGTAAGAATATTGAGAATCTAACTCAACATATGTATTTATGACTTCATATGAGGCCTCAAACATTAGAAAAAAGTTTAAATATTTTATTTTATATTTATCATATCAAGACTTTGGCCACGTCTTAAAAATAAGTCAACAAAAAATTAAATATATAAATTATAAACTCTTAATTGTAAAATATTAGTTTTCAATGATAATAAATATAGGTTAAAAATTATGATGTAAAATTTCATATGACATTTGGTTTGTAGACCACCAAATACACATAAGATTGAGCATATCTTTTAAAGAGTTATATATCGTGACTCTATTGCACTTAACTCTATTATATTGGATCCATTGTATTAATAAGACACTAAATAAAAATAATTAATTAAAAAAACTTAGAACATAAGAATTAAGTAAAGTACATTTTTTTAATCTTTTAACTTTGGTTAATTTGAGTTTTCGTCCTGTTAACTTTTAACTTTCAAATTTTGTCCTACAACTTACAAAATTTATGTTTATTGTCCTATTACCTTCTATACCACGTAACTCTTTCAGTAAATCTGGCATGACATTTTGAATTCATCCAATAAATATGCTTGCATGTAATGATTAATTATGCTTTGTCATTCGAACCAATCTATACATGATTACTTATTCATTGTCGAGCAGGTGCAATTTCATTTTTTGAACAATAATCTCTTTTATTGTTGGTTCAAATTGCAACCAAACATTAAATTGAGATTTTGTTTGCAAAGATTCAAAAGTTTAAATTAGACTGCAATTTGTAAAAAAGTTGTGATTTTATTTGCAATTAACCCTTTATTTTAATGCATTATATCAATAATTTTATCACATCTTAAAAATAAGTCAACCACAAATGAAATATATAATTATAAACTTTTAATTGTAAAATATTTGTTTTCCATGATAATAAATATAAGTTGAAATCATTATATAATATTTCAAATGACATTTCATATATAGACCACCAAATACTCATAAGATTGAGTATATTTTTTAAAAGAGCATGTCATAAGTCTATTGCACCTAACTTTATTTTATTTGATGCAATGTATTAATAATATATAGTAATTAATTAAGAAAAACTTAGAACATAAGAATTAGGGAAAATACACTTTTTATCTTTTAACTTTGGCTGACTTTGGTTTTCGTCCAATTAAATTAGAACTTTTGAATTTCGTTTTATAACTTACAAATTTTTTATTTTTTGTCCTATTACTTGCTAGACCAGGCAACTCTTTCAATAAATTTGATATCGCATTTTGAATTTCAACCTATAAATCACAAAAAATTGGTGTTACGTGATATTTATCATAAGAGTTACATTGTGTAGCAGGTAACAGGGTAAAAAAAAATTGTAAGTTATAAAACGAAATTCAAAATTCCAAAGTTAACATGAAAACCAAAGTTAAAGGACAAAAAAAGTGTGATTTTTCTAAGAATTATATACAACTATATCTAATAGTTAAGACATTCCACCACTAAAATATTGACAAATATAAATGTACCACTACAATGAAAGCACTGGAGTTCGTCTTTAAAAATGCTCACATTACAACTTTTTTCTAAATCACTATTTTGTCATGTAGTGAATAGAAAATGTAATTACCAAATAACAACTTAAATTATGAAAGTCCATGCCTATATTCTTACATGAGTTTTATTTTTATTTTTATATAGCGTCTTATTACGGAGGTGGAAAATATTGGAACAAATAAGCACCATTAAAAATTGAATTTCATTTGATTGAAAAATATCTAAATACAGATATTTATCATCTTATACACGGAGAAGCTTAAATAAGATTAACTTATATATTGGTGTAAACAACGTCAAACGCAATTCCTGAATAAAAATATTATATAAGCTAAATGTTTTATTTACTAATTGTTATTGTTCACTAAGAGATAATATTTTTTCCTAAAGATATTCTCATCAATGCCAATTTAGAAAAAAAAAACTTATATAGTAAAAATATCGACAAATAGGGTGGAAATATTATACACTTCCCATCTTGAGATTACTTGCACACCTCAATTTTTTGTCCGTTACAGATAGAGTTGTATTCATACATTGTGTTTATATTATTTTTATATAAAATATATTATTGACAACGTTAAAGATTAAGTCTTAAGTAGTACTCCCTCCGTCCCAAACTTAAGTTCCCATTTGCCAAAAAGGTCTGTCCCATACTCATTTGCTACATCTACTTTTGGCAAAAAAGTAACAATATTTTTTAATATTATATTCTCCATACACTAATAACCAAAATATCTACTTTATCACTTTATCACTTTATCATCACTTTATCACTTTAAATACTAATAAATAATTTTTTTCTTAATAACGGTGCAAACAGTAAATGAGAATTTAAGTTTGGGACGGAAGGAGTATATTTTATATAATAAAATGATAAACACGACGTATAAATACAATCCTATTTGTGAAGGACGAAAATGGAGGTGTGCAAGTAATCCCAAAACGGTGGGAGTATTAAATAATTATCATTATAAGTTAAATTTCATCAAAATAAAAAATATTAAAAATAATGATTTCTCTTCCCTATATATTAAGAATCAATAAGAATAGTATCTTATACACCTTGGTGTAAATAATGTCAAACACAATTACTAAATGAGATTATTATATATGCTATGGTTGTTTATCTACCAATTACTCCAAATGTTTAGTAAAAGAAAATATTTTTTCTAAATAAATTCAACAATGTCACTTTAGAAAAAACTCATACAGTAAGAATATTGAAAACCAAACTTAATATATGTATTTGTAGCCTCATATGAGGCTTCAAACATTAGAAAAAGGTTCATCTTTTATTTTATATGCATCATATCAAGAATCTAATCACATATTAAAAATAAGTTAACCACAAATAAAATTTACAAATTATAAAATATTAGTTTTCCATGATAATAAATATAAGTTGAAAATCATGATGTAAAATCTCACATGACATTTGGTTTGTAGACTACCAAATACTCATAAGATTGAGTATACCTTTTCAAAGAGTTTTATGTCATAACTCTATCACACTTAACTTTATTATACTGGATGCACTGTATTAATAAGATATTAAGAAAAAAAATTAGAACATAAAAATTAGGGAAAATGCACTTGTTTATCCTTTAACTTTGGTTATCATTGGTTTTTGCCCGGTTAATTTTGAACTTTTGAATTTTATCCTAGAACTTACAAATTTTGTGTTTATTATCCTATTACCTGCTATACCAGGTAACTTTTTTGGTAATTCTGACGTGACATTTTGAGTTTCATCCTATAAATTACAAAAAAATTGTGCCATGTGAGATTTACGGGAATAGTTACTTGGTGTATCAGGTAACATGATAAAAAATACAAATGTGTATAAGTTATAGGACGATATTCAAAATTTCAAAGTGAACATAAAACCAAAGTTAACGAAATATTTATCTAAACAATGTTTAAAAATTTAACAGAAATTTTATTTAAATAATTTTTTTTAATAACTAAAAACACATCAGCTATATCAAATCAATTAAACATGTTTAAAATATTGTCGATATGGATAACTTTGAATAAGATAAGTAGATATATTTATTTATTTATTTATTTATGAGACATTAATATAAACCATTGACTTATCCTTTCTATAAAAATCTCAATTTCCTAACCTATTTGAAGGATGAAATTGAACTTTTAAATATTATATAATTATGTGTTCAATGTACATTAAAAATATATCTTGACCTGCATTTTCAAATTTTGATTAATTATACCTAAAAATTCACGACCCCTATATCTCGAGAAACAATAATCGATCAACCTCGTTTCTACACAATACAATTATTTTTAACAACTAACCTAGACCAAATTCATATAGTTATTATATTAATAATTTGGATAACATTACGTACATAAATGATAATGTCTTACATAATTAATTATTCTATAACTAATGACTAATATCATCAATCAATAATATATTACAAATGAGAAATAATTGTATTTAGATGTTACATATTGTAATCTATCAAGGTTGTTGTAGTAAAGATGAAACGACTTAATAAAAGTTATTATTCATATAAATTATTTATGCAGCACGCAAAGTCAGTGCACTACTTTCATTTATATAGGTAATTCAAATTAGACATTAGTACCAGGTAACGTCTAATCACAACAATTTACAATTATTTCAAATATCTAATTTCATGCTAAGCAACGTCGTTTTTTGGCTTCTTCAAGTGGACATAAAAAAAATTATAAGAAACAAAATAAAACATTCATCTGCTTAGTATATAACGACATTAATACTATAATTATGTTATTAATTATAAATAATAAGAAATATTGCTTACT
This sequence comes from Ballota nigra, assembly GCA_947034835.1. Lineage (NCBI taxonomy): Eukaryota > Viridiplantae > Streptophyta > Magnoliopsida > Lamiales > Lamiaceae > Ballota > Ballota nigra. The sequence continues at coordinate 104,993,131 of OX344722.1, forward strand.
TCACAAAATATTATATTTCTTAATCTTATTAAATTAAACATGATTAGTGACATATAATCATATTATATGAATCAATGGATTTTAACCCCAGTAAATTATATTGAAAAAATAATATTTCATAAAGTCCATATAGAGTATTAATTAATAGTTTACTTATTGTATTACTGATTGAGCATCACTATACCATGATTCCATATAAAATTTTATATTCTACACATTATAATAAAGATATTAATCATATATGTTTGAGTTCTATGCAATATATGGAGTATCTTTTAGTCATAAAATTTCATTCATCAACATTGTACATATATTCATTGATAGTGGTAAAGATCTAACATGAACAACAATATTTTCATGTGCAGACTTTTTTTTATTTATATTTCTTAAAAAATTACTTATAAGATAGATATTAAGATGATATATTTAATTATTATAATAAATCTTTTGGCAAATTATTCATATATTATAATTATGTACAAAATATTAAACTACTAATTTAATGAATGAAATGGAATATACATAGATTATGCATTCACTTTTAATTTATAAATTAGTGCCTCTAGGAGTTTAGTTTGGTTTTTTAAGGTATGTATGTGTAATATAGTGTATGATGGTGACAACATATGAATATTACGTTTTATTTTTTTTAAGGTATGCATGTATGTGTAATACACTTTCATGCTAATTTTTTTTTTTTAACTAAGTATACTAATAATTATTATATTCTCAAATTTTTATAACAATTGCACAAACACTATTTAATTTAAAGGATGGATTGCAACATAAACACTCTTAGAAATGAGTTTTAGGAGTATAAAGATATTGTACACTACTACATCATTAAAATAGAACAAATCAATAAAATGAACTATAGACTAAAAATTGATATAGAGTGCAATCTCATTATCACAATATTACTACTCTTTACTTTGCCTTTGAATAAATCCAGTCCAAACACCACAGTCTCCTCCATCTTCGTGACCTTTGTTTTTACATAAAAATTGAACAAAAATCTACATAAGGAACTTATTAAGAATTAGAAACAAAACAATAATTAGGAAAATAAAATGAAAAATTCTGATAAAATTAATTAAGTTTAAAAAATGAAAATCAATGGAAGAAGAATATTTTTCCTCCAAAAAACAAAGGCAAGTTATGTTCACCCAATTTCCACCGAGCATGTTGAAAGGTGATTGTTGACGATGTCCTTCCACATCTAAATACACTAAGATGAATAATAAAACGGTGTATCGCTGAAAATTACAAATTCTCTATTACCGAATGAAATTAACGCGATTTAGTGAACAAAGAAATCATGCATCCCTAAACTTCAATGGAAATAAAATGATTATATTGAATCAATTACCAACAAAACATTTGAATCAATGAATAGCTAGATGAGAAAAAATCTAAATAAGTAGAGAAGCAAAAAAAACGAAAATACAAGAAAGAAGAAGAATAAGTTGGATTGTGACACACTTCAAATTTCTGTGGAGTATTTATACTATAAAAATTGGGAAGAAATGAAGAAAGGTTGACAAAATTAACGTATTTAGAGGAGAGAATGAAGCTAAAATAAATATATGGGCAATTATTGAGAATAGATGAAAGAATAATAATGGAGAGTTATCATTACAAATTTTACAAATTACAAATAAAAAGAAGAATTTGTGAGAAAAAAAGATTTTGAAATAGAGTGTTGTGACTTTGCCACATAGGACAAAACACACTTGTCTTTATAGTATAGTAGGATATGTGTGTATATATATATATATATATATATATAGATTTAAATAGGTTACATAAATGAGTAAAGTTTAAATGATTCATCAAACTTAAAAAAAAAAATTATTTTACTCCACCAACATTTTTTTTAAATCCCAATTTCATATTTTCACAAATAAAATGATAAAATTTATATATGTAAAAAATTATTATTTAATGTACAAAATAATACAAATGTGACTTTAATAATCAATAACTTTAATTAAAGCTACTGGTTTGTAAATTATGAGTAAACCTTTAGTAAAAAATTCAATAATACTGACTTTAAATCATCAAAATTGAAAACTAAAGAAATGGGGAAATCGTTGAAAAAAAAAAATTCAACCCTGGCTAATGTGTTGCTCCTAAATTTAATAGTATCGCAAAAAAGTACTTTCGTCGTTCTAAATCAGTTTTCACACTTTTCTTTTTTGTCTGTCCTACACCAATTTTCACACCTAAAAATGAAAGTTTTCCCACAATCCATACCCTCAAAATTCTCAGGTATATACGTAATATGTCTTACTTTTCTTACAATTAACCCTCAACCACATAACTAAAATCGATTTGATTTAAAAACCCTACTTTTAACACATAAAAGAATAAAAAAACGGGTTTTCTTATTATCTATGCCCAGATCAGTATCAAAACTAATTTGGGACGAAGATAATTTTGCTCTAATTTTTTTTTTGTATTGCACCGACATATCTTCTATTGTCCAAATAAATATTTTTATAACTGATGAAGTCACTTGATGGTCTTATTGATAGAATGGAATAAATTTCCCACAAGAAAATAATATCATTGGGCTAAGAACAAGAAAAATAAAATTATAAATATACTTAAAAATTACACAATATGTGAACTAATACTACACTTTATGTTACGTAATCGTAATACTACACAACATATGAACTAATACTACACCTAATAGAAAAGAAAACACAGATATTACACCTAACAAAATAGAAAACACTAATAATACACTATATGTGGAGTAATACTACACAGTACGTGAATTAATACTACACCCAATAGGATAGATAATACTAATATTACACTATATTTGAACTAATACTACACTACATGTGAAGTAATACTACACATTATATGAATTAATATTGCACATAACAGAATAGAAAACACTAATACTACACTTATATGTAAACTAATACTACATAATATATGAACTAATACTACACATTACATGAACTGATACTACACCTAACAAAACATAAAACACAGATATTTTTAGGCCGACTTTCTTGAACTTGAAATTGTTTTCAATTGAAGTTTCCAAATTAAGCAAGCTACAAAATCAAAATATGTTTGTCCTGCAGGCATTTCTGAAAGCTTGGAAATCAACTGCTTCATCTTAAGGAGTAGTCAACTTTACAATGTCCGATAGCATAAGTTATCTTGTCGAACCACCAACTTTTCCAGGATTACAATGATATAAATGACAAGGAAAACTATATAAACATATAAAAAAAAGTTTTTATCTCTATCTCAAAAAACAAAACTAGCAGCTCATTCAACTATATACAGATTTCTGGAGCTATCATCGCATCTAACAAGCACGTCGATTACAAAAACGATGAAAGACACTGGCTAATGTTTCACAGTGTCGATAATCTTGTGGTTGAAGGTGCATGTGGATCTATCAACGACAATGAAATATTTGGTGGCAAAATTCTTGCAAAATAGACAAATCTAAAGTAAGAAATACATAAAACTGTTAGTAGGCAAAGCAAATGCATAACACCACTCATAATAAGATTACATCAACATGAATCCGACTTGGTATTTTTGATCTAATTCCTGGGGATAAAGACACGGAGATCATGAAAGAAACTTTTCTGAAAGAAGATGCTAATTACAGTACAAGTTCCAGTCAAAGAATTCTCTCCACAGAACAAGAAAATCCAAGAACCAGAACATGAATCAATTGGCAGTCCTCTTGTAAAATCAAAAGCCTCCCAATTTGGACCAGCATAAAGATTGTGACCACAAGAACACTACAACTTAGAACAAGGTTAATTAGGAAAAAGAATCAAATTTATTAGTTAGGTTAAAGATGGTAAAAAGCTTGGAAATTCACTCTTTGGATTAAATTTTAGCAATTCAGTTCATCTAAATCCTAATAACTTCTACTTGTTAGCTATTCACCTTGTAAAAAGCAGATTATCCTTGATATGATCAACTGAGCGTTTCATACCCTTACTTATTATTACCATGAAAAGTATTTTGTTGGAACACATCTTTCTGCAATAAAATTGAAATTAAACTAAAAGAACCAACAACCTAAATAATTACAGGCATATTACAGAAAGAAGACACCCATAGCAAGTGTAAGTATCTTTTTTTTGACGGGATAGCAAGTGTAAGTATCTTATTATGGGATAAACACAAGAAATCTTTACCTACCAAACCTTAAGACAAGAACTCTGAACTTGTGTTATTCTAAATCCGGTGAATATGTGCATTTTCCCCTTTAGCTGAGGTCAGAAAATCACATCATCACATCAAAACATAAAAAAAAATTAATTTAAGAATAAATTATTGAAGGATTAAATTATGAATTTTGCAAAACCGAGCTGCTCCAACCAAATCTGAAATGGTTGCACTTTCATTTGTGATATCTTTCCCAGGCAGAACCAGTTCTACAAATGGGCATGGAAAAAGAAGAGGACAACCAAAGCAAGCTTCAAGATACCAGGAAAATTAAAAACTACAGTCCACTCACAAGACTAAAAATAATTGTTCAGAATCAAAACCACCAGGACATCTAAAAATAAATAAATAAATAAATAAATAAGACACAGAAAACCTAGAAAATGAAATGTGATTGGAAGGAAAACATATACCTTGATGAAGAGAATAGCAAGAGCTTTGGTTCGATCCGAACTTCCGAAGCGTTATGGCGAAGGAAGAGAGAAGTCGGACGGAGATCGAGAGCGAAGCAGAGCCGGAAGACGGACGGAGATGGAGAAAAGTCGTTAGACGAAAATGGAGAGATACACCGAAGATCGGACAGAGAATCTATAGATGGACGCTGGAATCGCGAAGAACCGAACGAAAACTACCACAAATTCAGTTCGATGGCCGGAGATATGGGGAGAAAGAGTGAGAATTCAGAGGGAGAGTGAGAACGAGAGAAAAATGGATAGAGATGAGGGTTTCAGAAAGTGAGAAAAATGGGCAAAAAAATATATTTATACTGACCCGTTTTTTTTACCCGGATTCTAAATGGATTGTTACAAACCACATTTTAATGATGTGTAACACACACAATGCTTTGCCTTTTTCTAAATATTATTTGTATGATTGTATCAACAAAGTGTGATTTATGTACATTTTCACACACTATAATTGCTTAGTTACATATCCAGATTTTCTAGAATTTTAAACCAAATTCACACGCACATATATATATTGAGTAGATTTTACGTGAGATCATTATATTTTCACGGTGAGATGACATGTATTGAACATATCAAATTAATATTTTAAAAATGATAAGTGTTAATTTGTACAAATTTGAAAATCATCTCAACATGAGATTGTCCCAAACAATTTAATTTTTCTCAATAAACTTAAATATAGAAATTTAGTTAATATTTTTGCATCTCACAAGCAATTAAGTAGACTTGAACAAATAAAAAAGTCTTTTTTTTTTAATGAAAAAAGGTAATTTTATTGTGATCAATAATTCCATCGGTCATAGGCATAAAAAGTAGTAAAAAGGTTGCCCGAGCCCCGGCTGCCACATTAAAATTGTGCAAATTATGAATTTGATACATATTTCTAAACAGTATAAGTATTTTTCGTTGGTCGTGTTATCATATGGTAAAAAAATTGTATTTGAATTCATTGCTTGGACAAGTGTTAAATGAGATAGTATATGCAAATTTATTTCAAATGTGATAGACCATTATTAATTTAATTTAAATATCACTATTGTGCATGTAAACTATTATTGTTATACACATATGTATTAGTATTGTAAATATAAAGTATTACTATTTAAAAATTAAATAGTATATGTTAAACAATGATAATAAATATACGCGACAATAAATATTCGAAAAATGGAATTCTCATTTAAGTTATTTGTTTGCTTTAACTTGCTTCCAAACAAACTATGCAACAGTTTATAGAAGATGGCATTCCGTTGCCTTGTTTTTGAAATTTTATTCAAACTGCATGTAAACAGAAATTCAAATACTCATGGGATGTGTCTGTGGCCCGGTTAAGAGTTACAATTATTCATTTTTATTTAATATAAAAATGTATAGCATACAGCCAAAACTTATAAAGTTAAATTGTCAATCAACTTATGCCTTATCTTTCATTATTTGAATTCAAAATTAATTATTGGCCATACAAGTCAAACAAAACTTGACTAGTGCGAACAATTAAAAAATGCCATCTAGCTAGGTTTTCAAAACAAGTTTATGTAGACATTTCAAAGACAATAAACTGTTTATATGTATCTTGCCAGTTGACTATAAAAGTGTAAAAAAAAAATGTCTTTAAGTCATCATGTTATTAATTATTCTATTTTTAGTCCAAATATCAAAAAGTTCTATATTCGAACAAAAGTGTTCTGATTTAATTTAATTAATACTCTTGAATTTTAATTCAAGATCCAAATACCAAAAACTCATATATTTGAACAAAGTTTTCTTGTTTAATTTAATTAATACTCTTGAATATTAATTCAAGATCCAAATACCAAAAGTCAATCAACAGCGGCATAATTTATTGGAGGACCGGTTTTATCTTTGCACGAAAAAGAGTTGAGTAGTTTCTTTTGTGCTTTAACTATTGCACTATTATTGGAAATGAATCTCATACAATTATTTTTGTGTAAATTAAGTGAGAAATTGACTTATAATAAAATAATAAATGAAAGCATAAGAAAATGGAACTTATGTGGCTATGTCATTTTGCTTCGAGAGAGTATATCTCTATAAATTTACCATAAATTGAGGAAAAGTAAAGGAAAAAGATTCATGTCCAAGATATTATAGTCTGTTTGTTGCGTCGATTGATACGTTGTTAAAAAGATTCAATCTAATAGGAATGGATGCAGAATTCTTAAAATAGAGGTGTGAATATCTTCTCATTCTTCAAACTCCATTCCTTCAAAAGCGGGGAGCTAGGGCCACCACCTAAGACCCAGAGGTCTTGGGTTCGAGACACGGAGAGGGAATTTATTTTCCTCTTGTGGTGGGGTGGTTGTTCCCCTATTGTGGTGGGGTGGTGTTCCTCTCTTGTGGTGGTTGTCGTTCCGGCTGCAGTGCGGTTGTAGTTCGGAGTTGCGGGTTTGGGTGGTCCTCCTCTTGTGGTGATTGCGGTTCCGGTCTACAGCGAGATGAAAAAATATTGCCATGTACCCGGTGATCGAAGGAACTATTGTAATTGATTATGTTAGGAAACTATTGTAATTGATTACCTTTAAAAAAAAAAACTGGGAGTTAGGGGCTAACCTAAACTTTTAAAATGGGGCTACACATATTTAAATTCATAGAACCAAAATGTACAACAATATAAAATACTATTACATAAAATTCAAGTAAAAATTATAATTATGTACCAATAACAACCGAATGTTCGAGTCTTCATCAATGTAAACAAGTATTAATATCATTATTTAATTTAGGTGTATTATTTCTCATTTTTTAAATTGAATTGGTAGAAAAATAAATATAATTATAAAAAAAACTCAAATTCCACAATAAATCTAAAATTGAATGATAACCCACATCTTTAAGATAATTAATAATAAATTTATATATCACACACATACTGTCTTTCTTTTTCTCAACTTAGATGTGTTGGTGTTTATGGATGCACCAACGATGGCTTACAGATGACAGGAAAAATAATAAACAAAAAATTAAATTATTGAAAAAAAAAGAATTACAATTATTTAATAAATTGGAAATAAGAATAATATTTCCTTCTGATAAAACTGCGAAACTCGCCAACACGAACTCGAACGAACCGCAACCACGACCAAAGAATTATTCACAAGCAGAACGAGTAAAGTCGAGTCAAGGGAATCCCTTTTCCCGCAAAACAAATACGTCCCGAATAATGCACACGATTTGACGTAATGTTTCAAAAGGTAAAACGACTTTCGTCTTTTACACCAGCTGCACCACAAAGTGTAAAAGCTCCAACGAACAAAAGTTAGAACATCGAGAACTGGACTGATTTCTATATGCACTTTTTAGAAACACATGCAAAATAGTAGAAAATATGCATGCATGCAGGAGACAAGGTTGTTTTGGCTGGATATTCTGGGATTATGTTTCAGGGATATGAGACCCCTATTTATAGGCTTTAAGCCACTTCTAACGGAGGAAAGTGAAGTTAAATTGGATTTACTTCGGATTAATGAGGGCGTAAATCCCTCCTGTAACCGACATCACGAAACCAGTCGAAACTCACATCCACATACGCTCGCAGACAATGTTCCTGAAGTCAAGCCTTGACCTACGTTGTGCCACGAAAATATACATTTAGGGTATACCCCCACATTTTCATCATACACCCCCACAAAACCCAAATAATATTTCCTTCCGATAAAAATAATATTTCTTTCCGATAATATTTTAGATTTTGGTGTATAAATCTAAAGGTTATAAAATAGTTAATAAAATATTTTATTAACATTCCAAATATCAATAACCTTGAAAGGTGTACGATATGTGCGGAAGTGGAAGGTGATAACACTGTCATTGTTTTGAACACTGTACCTCTAATACTTAGTTCACACAGACATGTGTGATTTAAGTTGGTGTAATTTAGAGGTGTATACCCTAAATGTGGGGGTGTATGATGAAAATTTGATCTTTAGTTATAGTGGATCCACTCACGAAAAAACTAGTTGAGATCAAATAATTAAAGTGCTAAGGAATGAGAGTAAAATCCACAAAAAGAACTGAAACAGTGGTAACCTAACCTTGGTGACTGGAGATCCCATGATCTTGGTTCAACGGGACAACTAAGTTGTGGACGTTCAGTCGAATATACTTGGTAACCTGACCATTCCTTAGAGAGCACAACACCAAGTGTTGTAGCCCGTCTTTGTGGTGTAGGTTAAGTCTTTGACTTTTAATGAATCCTCAAACTTCTAGGACGTGGAGTATGGCGGGATACTTTGAGTAGGAGTTCACCTATATAAGTAAGAAGTGTGGGCCGCTTCGACAGAGACTCATGAATACAAGAGTGTCCAGGGCCAACACGGATAAAAATGTGAGAACAAAAGGCGTTTGAGATGTGGTTGTGTTGACACTGCTGTCTAAGTGTACACTAAGGTAGAATAGTTCAAGGCATCGCGTCCACTAGGCCGCCAGTATACTCGATAGTGTTTGACTACGGAAGGTTCAAGACTCAAACCACCTATTCAGAAGCAATCAAATCTCTTGAGAGCTGGGCTGTAGTTTTGCATAACTATAGACTTCATTTCCACTCATGTGAGGGCTTGTTGGAGATGGTTTATTATTTAATATTATTATTAATGAGGTTGCGTAACGCTCATATTTAATAAATTAAAATAATTGATAAAAGTTTAATTTTTGATAAATTAATCGTCATATGATCGATCTGCTCTCCGAGTATATGATCGTGGTATAATTAAAATTTCAAAATCGAATTTCAGTGAGTGAGAAATTAATATACGAAGTTGAAACGTTACAAACGCTACAGAAATTATAGTCTGATAGAAGGTCTGACCCAATGTTCGGATAAGCCTGATAGCTTATCGATGATAGCATATCCGGTGTTAGGGATGTTAAACGGGCTGACCCTAACCCTATTAGGCCAGCCCTACAGGACTGCAGGTCTAAACGGTTTCGGGCCTTATCGGTCCACTAACACTCGAAACCTAACACTAACCCTAGCAGTCCGCGGGCTAAACGGGCTCCGGGAAAAAAATAAAAACAATTAATTTTTAATATAAAATATAAATTTGTAATTTTAATACGCTACCATTTAAACTAAAAAATTCAAATGTTGTTCAAAATTGTTCATAAGTTCATAATTGATAAAAAAAAAAAAAAAATCAAACATTGTTCATAAAGTTTAAAAATTAACAATATTCAGAATTTAATATAAATTTTCAAGGCGCGGTAGAGTGAGAGGGCGACAGTGAGAGGGCGGCGGTATTAGAGCGTGGGCTGAGGGCGGCGGTCTGAGGGTGTTGAGTGTTGACTGTGGCGGTGAAACCCTAATTTGGGAAGGGAATTAATGAAGTTAATTTTTTTAATTTTAAATACTGAGTCTACTGACTACTACCGACTAACTTAAAGAGTTAAGACTAAGAAATAAAAATAAAAAAGGGCGGGCTAACAGGCCAGCCCAGTAAACCGGCGGGTTAACCGGTCCGGGCAAAAAAAAAACCTGTTTTTAATAGGTCCACTACACACCTCGAACCTAACCCTGTATAGTTCAGGGTCGGGCTGGCCCGGCAGCCCGCGGCCTGTTTAACATCCCCATCTGGTGTATTAGATAGGCTATCATGGTGGGGCATGAAAGGTGGCAACGTGGAGTAATTTGTGGCACAACATAAGTCAAGACTTGACTTAAGGAACGTTGTCTGCGAGCGTACAAGAGGGATTTACGCCCTCATTAATTCGAATTAAATCCAATTTAACTCCAATTTCCTCTGTTACAAGTGATTTAAAGCCTATAAATAGGGGTCTCATATCCTTGAAACATAGTCCCAGAAAATCCAGCCAAAACAACATTGTCTCCTGCATGTATGCATATTTTCTACTATTTTGCATGTGTTTCTAAAAAGTGCATATAGAAATCAGTTCAGTTCTCGACGCTTTAACTTTTGTTCGTTGGAGCTTTTACACTTTGTGGTGCAGCTAGTGTAAAAGACGAAAGTCGTTTTACCTCTTGAAACATTACGTCAAACCGGGTGTACTAGTCGGGACGTATTGTTTTGCGGAAAAAGGGATTCCCTTGACTCGACTTTACTCATTCTTCTCGTGAATAATTCTTTGATCGTGGTTGCGGTTCGTTCGAGTTCGTGTTGGCGAGTTTTGCAGTCCGGTATGCAGTTTTATCGAAAGGAAATATTATTTTTATTTCCAATTTATTAAATAATTGTAATTCTTTTTTTTTCCCAATTATTTAATTGAGTCTTCATCAATGTAAACAAGTAATAATATCATTATTTGATTTAGGTGTATTATTTCTCACTTTTTAAATTGAATTGGTAGAAAAATAAATATAATTATAAAAAAACTCAAATTCCATAATAAATCTAAAATTGAATGATAACCCACATCTTTAAGATAATTGATAATAAATTTATATATCACACACATATTGTCTTTCTTTTTCTCAACTTAGATATATCACTTGTTCCAACCTAAATCTGCCCCTGATGCCTAGCCCACTTCTCCGATTTAATAATCCTTTGTACCAATTTAATTTGATCATCTTCCATCTAATTGCCATGCTTGATGTTGCAGATTTTCTTCCGAATGGCCAAGCCTTAATAATCACAGCTTCTCGACATTATTGTTGCTAGAAAATGTAGCAGAACAATTGTTTGAAAGTGATGACAATTGTTTGCAAGCGATCCTCATGTCTTACTTTTGTATCCCTACAATTGTGCTGAGATTGAAAGGAAATGCACTGGATTTTGGTGGGATCTTGATGTGTCGGGTTTATACATGAATTATTTGTTTTGTTTGCTAATTTTATTATCAATAATTTTCTATTTATTTGTATATTCCCAATTTGTGATTATTAGCAAATGACGTATATGTTCGAAGTGTGGAGCTGTTAGCTTCTTCGTCCATTTAAAAACAGCACGATCAAAATTTCCGTGTAAAGTTTTACCATCTACTTAATCAACAGAGAACTTGAAATATGCAAATTCTATGTACTCACAAATCTAAGACCGTACCTAATCCGAGCTTAATATTTGTGGGTCATTAATTTCAAATACTAAATTGATAGTTTTATCTCTAAAATTTGATAAAGATAATTAACATTCTTTTAAACCCCGAACCAACAAATATACTATCGTTTTAACTTTTAATTGAAGAATAAAACACCATGACAATAATAGAAAGGACCGCTCAAGAAAAAAAAAAAAAAAAACTAAAAGGCATAATACTTCTATATTTTTATGACAAAGTTTATATTACTAAATAGTTCATTGTTTATTATTAAAGATATAGTTAGTTAGTTACAAAAGTTTTTTCTCTCAATTGTGTTTGTTAAGAGAAGTTTTTAAAGTTAGTTATGAGGTAGTTAAGGTATTCTTATCTATAAATACCTCCCCACATTATCTTGTAACTCACTTTTGACAATATATCAATTTCAATATGAAAAGCATTCTTTTTAGCTGAAATGTATTACTTACTGCTCAATATGGTATCAGTTTAGCCTAGGTTATCTCAAATCGCAACCATCAGACGCGATTCTTCTTCATATCAAAATTCCTCTTCCGCATATGCAAACGCATTTCTTCTTCGCCCCAAAATCAATCGAATTAATCGATCGATTGAATTGGTCCTCTTGATCAATCTTCTTGGTCTATCCAATTTTTTTTTTGTTCCTCTCAGTCGTAATTTCTCAGGCGCTACTCTCTCTCAATCGGCCGATTCCTTTTCAATGGCAGAAATGAATCCTCTCAATCCGATGCCGAATCATCTCAATCCGGTGCCGAATTCGCTCAATCTGGCCTTAAATCCGTTCTCTCCTTTGGCGCTTCACCACAACGACAACCCTGCTGTATCAATTGTCCTCGATCCTCTGGTGGGCGCTAACTTCGTATCTTGGAGTCATTCGATCAAAAGAGCACTGAGTGTGAAAAACAAGTTGCCTTTGATTGACGGTACGCTCCCAATCCCTGCTGAAACTGATCGAGAAATCTATGCTGCGTGGATTAGGGCCAATGATTTGGTTCTTAATTGGATTCTTAATTCAATCTCTCCTGATATCAAACATTCTTTAGAGTATTTTACTAATGCTCGAGAGGTATGACTTGAACTTATTGCTAGATACTCTAGGTCTGATCTTACTAGAGTCTATCATTTGAAGAAATCTTTCTGTACAATAACTCAGAATTCTCAGCCATTAGTTTCCTATTTCAATTCTTTCAAAACCTTGTGGGATGAGTATCTAAATTATAGGTCTATTTTGAAATGTCACTGCGGTACTTGCACCTGTGATTTAGCTACGAAACAAGCCAATGTTAATGAACAGGATGCAGTAATGCAATTCTTAATAGGGCTAGATGATACTTACTCTAGCAAAAGTGTATTCAATCCTGCTTCAAGAAGAAGCACAAAAGTCTCTTACTAAGCCTATTCCTGTTTCTGTTTCTAATGATTCTGTGGCAATGTTAGCCAAGAATTACCAGTCCAAATCTTTCAAAGATAGGAAGAAACCTCTAGTTTGCGATCATTGTGGCTTTAATGGGCACACTAAGGATAAGTGCTTCCAAATAATAGGATATCCACCTGGTTGGAAAGGTCCTAGAGCCCCAAGAAACAAAAATGACTCTTCTGCTAATGCTCTAATAAATGAGCCACTTAACAATGATTCTGCTACAGCTAATACAAATAATACTAACCCATTGTTCAATCAAGAGCTATTTGAGCAGTTTTTGGCTTTCACAAAGAAGCAGAATGCATGTAATGATCAAGCTGATCATGCAGCAGCTATGGTTCAAGCCACAAATGCAAATGCAGGTACATATTCCTTTCATTCTTCTTTAAATGCAAAGGTTCAAACATATGATGATGTGATATGGATAATTGACAATGGTGCAACAAATCATATGACTTGTGACTTATCTGTTTATAGTGATCCTCCTAGACCTTCTAATGTGAAAATAAGTTTACCCACTGGTGCAGTTGCTATTGCTACTTTTATAGGCAACATAGTTGTTAATAGCAACTTAATCTTGCATGATGTGTTATATGTTCCAGAATCCACTTATAACCTATTGTCTGTATCTCACTTGACAAATAATTCAAATTGTGTTGTGAGTTTTCAGTCTTCTCATTGTCTTATACAGGACAAGACATCAAGGAATGTGATTGGTTTTGCTAGTCAAGCAAATGACCTTTATCATCTTAGTATCTCTAGGAGAAATATTAGCTGTAATAGCATGAAATCAAGTTGTTCTTCTGATTGTATTTCTGCTTGTAATAACTGTGATATGTGGCATACTAGATTAGGGCATGCTCCTTGTAAAGTTTTGTTGCAAATTCCTGCACTCAATGTAAAAGCAGATTCTTCTTCCATTAATAAAATCTGTGAAATTTGTCCTTTAGCCAAACAAAGAAAGAAGTCTTTTCCTGTCAGCACTTCTGTTTCTCCCTCTATTTTTCATTTAATACATTGTGACATTTGGGGGCCTTTTAGTATTGAAACCAGGAATGGACATAAGTTTTTTTTTACTATTGTAGATGATCTTAGTAGATGCACATGGATTTACCTATTGAAACAAAAATCAGAAGTAGAACTTGCCCTTGAAAATTTTAGAAACATGGTGTCTACTCAATTTGGTATCTCCATAAAAACACTAAGGAGTGATAATGGAACATAATTTTTACTAAAAGATTTTTATCATAAACATGGAATTTTGCATCAAACTTCCTGTGTTGAGACACCTAAACAAAATGGAATAGTAGAAAGGAAACATCAACATCTTTTGCAGGTTGCAAGATCTCTTTTGTTCCAATCATGCCTACCATTAAAATTCTGGGGTGATTGTGTGCTCTCTGCTGCTCATATCATTAACAGACTTCCTTCTCCAGTTCTACAAGGTAAATCTCAATTCCAAATCTTAAATAATAAAATGCCTGATTACAGTTATTTCAGAAATTTTGGTGTCTATGTTTTGCTAGTACTTTATCTGCAAAAAGGCATAAATTCTACCCAAGAGCAACTAAATGTGTTTTCATTGGTTATCCCTTTGGAGTGAAAGGCTACAAATTACTTGATCTAAATTCTGGTAGTGTTTTCATTTCAAGAAATGTTGAGTTCCATGAACACATTTATCCTTTGAGAAATAAGAAACACACTGATGATTATTTAGAGACTCTTTTTCAAAAGAACAATCTGGAAAATATGGACTCAGTGGTGGATAATAGTGATATTCTTCATACATTCACTCAAAATGATATGTACACTGATGTTTTTTCTGCACCTATTGAAAATGCTGAGCAACACAATGAGTTAATTGATGAACTCAATGAAGTGTCTAGTTCTGAAATTCCTGAGCCTCAAATAGAACAAACTGAGAATAGGAAATCTACTAGAATAAGACATCCACCAGCTTACTTACAGGTCTATAACACTACTTTACCTGCCTCATTAAGTCATTCTAAAGCATTCAATCCTGAAACATCCTTAGTTGCTGCTGGAAAACAATATCCTATTGCTAACTTCTTAGCTACTGATAGACTTTCTGATTCTTATAAGTCTTTTACTGCCTCTATATCTCAAATAACTGAACCAAAGACTTATAAGCAAGCCATTAAGGATGTTAATTGGACTGCAGCAATGAGAAAAGAACTAGATGCTTTAAAAAAGACAAACACATGGACATTAGTGCCTTTGCCTAAAAATAAACATTGCATAGGGTGTAAATGGGTCTATAAAGTGAAGTACAATGTCGATGGTACTATAGAAAGATACAAAGCACGACTAGTTGCTAAAGAGTATACTCAAGAGGAAGGAATAGACTACCTAGACACTTTCTCTCCTGTTTCTAAAATCACAACAGTTAGAATTCTCCTTGCTGTGGTTGTTTCTAAAAATTGGCACATTCATCAATTAGATGTGAATAATGCTTTTTTACATAGTGACCTAGTGGAAGAAGTATACATGCTTCCTCCACAAGGATATTGTGAATCAAATGACAACAGGGTTTGCAGATTAAACAAGAGACTCTATGGTCTAAAGCATGCCTCAAGACAGTGGTATACCAAACTTACCGACTCCTAGATTTCTTTTGGTTATACACAATCACAAGCTGACATTGCTTTATTTACTAAATCTGATGGTAAGATATTTACTGCTTTGTCTTGTTATGTAGATGACATTATCCTAACTGGTAACTCAATTGATGAAATACAAAAGGTTAAAAATCATCTTCATGCACAATTCACCATCAAGGATTTAGGTAAATTAAAGTATATTCTAGGCATAGAGATTGCAAGAAATGAGAAAGGAATGCAACTATGTTAAAGAAAATACACTTTGGATTTACTTAATGACAGTGGTTACTTGGGAAGTAAACCTTGTTTCAGTCCTATGGACAACAAACAATCATTTACTTCACAAGAAGCACCACCACTTGACAATCCACAAGAATATAGAAGAATAGTTGGAAAGCTATTGTATCTCACTATAACAAGGCTTGACATTTCTTATGCTGTTCAATGCCTAAATCAGTTCATGAGTAATCCTAACACATGTCATTTAGCTGCTGTCCACAGGTTACTTAGATACCTAAAGACAAATCCTGGAAATGGCTTATTTTATCCAGCTTCAAACACTTTCCAGCTCCATGCTTTCAGTGATGCCGATTGGGCAAGATGTGAGCTAACTAGAAGAAGCATAACAGGATATACTGTCTACTTGGGCAACTCTCTCATATCCTGGAAATCCAAGAAGCAAAACACAGTGAGTAGAAGCTCTACAGAGGCTGAGTATAGAGCACTTGCCACCACAACTTGTGAAGTTCAATGGGTCCTCTACATTCTTAAAGACTTGAAGATCTTACACAACCAAACATCAACTATTTACACAGACAGCAAATCAGCCTATTGCCTAGCACACAATCCAGTTTTTCATGAGAAGACAAAGCACATTGAGGTGGATCAACATTTCACAAGACACAAAATCCAACAAGGTGTTGTTAAACTAGTGCAAATTCCTACCCCAGAAAATCTTGCAGATATCATAACCAAACCATTGGAAGGAGAACTCTACAACAACATGAAGATGAAGCTAGGAATCTTGGATATACATTCCCCAATATCCCAAGACTCTCAAAACACAAAGCTACATCAAGATGATGCAAAATGATCCCTTCTTAT
This sequence comes from Ballota nigra, assembly GCA_947034835.1. Taxonomy (NCBI): domain Eukaryota; kingdom Viridiplantae; phylum Streptophyta; class Magnoliopsida; order Lamiales; family Lamiaceae; genus Ballota; species Ballota nigra. The sequence continues at coordinate 105,009,996 of OX344722.1, forward strand.
CCCTATCATTTTGAGGGGGGGGGGGGGGGGGGGTATTAAAGATATAGTTAGTTAGTTAGTTACAAAAGTCTTTTCTCTCAATTGTGTTTGTTAAGAGAAGTTTTTAAAGTTAGTTATGAGGTAGTTAAGGTATTCTTATCTATAAATACCTCCCCACATTATCTTGTAACTCACTTTTGACAATATATCAATTTCAATATGAAAAGCATTCATTTTAGCTAAAATGTATTACTTACTGCTCAATATTTATCATAATTTTTTTTTTAAAATATCGAATATTTGATTAAAATATTTATAATTTCATCAGGAGTATTAAAAAATTAGGGCAATGAAGAAAATCTACAATAATTACAATATAATAACACCGATCTTGATTTTTTATACTCCTGGTGAAATTATAGATGCTCTTGATCAAATATTAGATATATTAAAATTGTTTCATAATAAACTTATCATAAATCATCCTTTATATTACTAAAAGGGAGTTCTAATTGTCCATGTGTCATTCTCTCATTGAGTTTGCTTATGTGTCATTTTGATAATATTTTAGAGAAAAATAATTTACACATCATTTTCCATGTGTAAGTTTGCCAATTTTATAAATTAAATGTGTCATCAATGTAGTCTTATGAGTCTAACAAAAAATATTGTACTCAAAAGGATTTGAACCCTATACCTCATAAGCAATATTCATCATTCATGAATTTACCAATTAAACCATGTAACGAACAAGTTCAAACTTTGAATACTATTGTATATAACTTGAGTTTACTAAAGTATATTATAAATTTTATATAATTATACCAATTTATATTTTATTTAATTATATTAAAAAAATCTCAATGTGTTAGTAATTCAACTAGGTAACTTAAGTATATTTGATTCTACATACTATTATTGAATTGATTAAATAAATTTAAAAAATTCTAATTATGTGAATTTTAATTTTTAATTGAGTTACTTTTATTATTTCACTATATTTGAGGATTTTATTTTTATAAAACCTTAATTTGTGAAAAAATAAAAAATATAATTAAGTATATTATATAATTTTGATTTCAATTAAATATTAATTATTTTAAAAATCTAATTATCTTAAATTTAAAATTTAATTGATAAATTCTTTTTATCTAGAAAATACAGTAAACCAAAATTATATTTATTAATCCTTTTTAATCTTAAATCAAACTTGATACATCATTTTTTTTAACTTAATTTTATTTAATATGTGACACTATGTTTGTGTTGAAATGCAATCACATGATTTAAGCCTTGCACACATTAATAAATCTTTATATTTTGAATATAAATTTTATTTAACATAATTTTTATATTTTTTAAAATCGAAAGTTGTATTAAAACCTACAAATGATTTATAATGTTATATTTATTTTTTATTTTGAAAATGGTTGATAATTTATTTATTATATAATTTAAATGATATATATATATATATATATATATTAATTACATATTTTATACATGAAATGAACTGCACATTTACATTGTATAATATATTATTTAAATAACTTATAGATTTAACATATTTGGAAAAGAAAATTTTAAAATAAAAAAATATTAATAACTTTAGGATTAAATATATATCGCGATCTCAATTTAATCACAACTTTCAATAATTTTATGAAAATTCACTACATCTTTAGTTGTTTAATCTGATATTCGACTTGCACTTTTAGAATAAGAAATAAATTGATGCATAAGAGTGTATTTAGTGCTTGAATTAAAAATCTCCCTACATTAAGAAAATTATCTTCGGAATGCCATAATTGAGAAAATTATGTCATAAATTTAAAAATGTATACTAAATTAAAACAAAAAGTTACATGATTTTTTATAAGAATATTAAAAATTGTAATTAATTTGAGATTGAGTCTAAAAATTGTGAATTAAAAGTTTTCCCATATTGTATAAATACATATTATTTGAATATATTTATTATATAATACTCCCTCCATCCCAGGGGAATTTGCACCCCTGGGCTTGCACGTAGATTAATAAAAGTGATAAAGTAGTGACATATGAGTAAATATGTGTATATTTGTGTGAGTGTGCACGCAAATCAATATTTCCTTTTTAGGTAGTATGCAAATTGGCGTGAGACATTCAAATAAGAAAAATGTGCAAATTTCTTTGGGACAGAGGAAGTATAATTATATTATTTTATGGCGAACAAATGTATTTTAATATATATAATGTATTTTTACAAAAATCCCGCGTAATACGCGGGCACTCATCTAGTTTTTATATAAAACCTACCCACATTTTATTGAAATTAAAGTAGAAAGTGCATTCACATTCATAAATTCTTCAATATCAATAATGCCAATAAGAATTCCACTAAAATAATGTATACTCACCTAATCGAACGGATAAAATGGGTATTGCATTTAAGAAACTTCAATAATTTCAACATGTTATTTATTTTCATTAATTATTGCTTTTAATGTAAGGGGAAAAAAACCGTAAAAAAAGGATGCAGTCCCCTTAAGATAAGCATGCATGAAAGTGGCTTAGGAAAAAAAAAAAAAAGCATGAAAGTGACAATATGTGGACACTCCAAAAAAGCAGGAAGATTCTAATACTTGATAGGCACTCTACCTAAGAATACTAGGAAACTTTTAATACTTGGATAAAAAAAATAAATTAATTTTGTTATATTAAAAATGCGGTATAATATGAAGTGGATATAACATAAGGGTGTTTAGGGATCCCATTAAATTTGATATTCAATATATAAATAGCATAAGTAGTAAAAAAAATATTTAAATCTTGTATATGTTTGAGAGTGCATATTTTGTACAGTCTGAGAGGGATATTATTAAATTATTATTTATAAAAAGTAGTATAAAAATAACTAAATTGATGCGTTATAAAGTATATAAGAAAAAAGAATGAGAAAAAAATGTGAGTTTGATTAAAAAAAAAAATATTGGATGATAGAAAATTGATTACAAACTGAAATTGTGCTTGGAAGAAGAGGAGCAAAATAAAGTATTATAGAGTGAAATTTTATAGAATTTGAAATTTTGGGTCAAATTGAATTTGACATACGAAAATTTAAAATAAAAATCCGAATGACATACCCTAAACAAACATATCTTGACAATTAAACTACTTTGTAGTTGTACCCAATTCAAGGGGCAAAATTAGTGCCAATTGTAATAAGTGGGCCTAATAACCAAAATTCGTAGGTTAAGATTCATGTATATTCTTAACCGGGGGATATTGCAATAATCAAAATTAGGGATGTTAAACGGGCCGCGGGCTAGCCCGTTTAACCCTGAATCGCACAGGGCTAGGTTCGAGGGGTCTAATGGACCGATTAAAACTCGGGCTTTTTTGGCCCGGACCGGTTAGCCCGCCTGTTTACCGGGCTGGCCCGTTAGCCCGGATTCTTTTTTATTTTATATTTTTTTTCTACTTTTATTTACCTATTGTTACTATTACTTCATTTATTTACATTCTAATAGTTTTTTTAGTAAATGTTCATCTTTAATTTTGTCAGATTATGAGAACTTTCTTTGCTTGAAATATGTAAACATCTCTTTAATTGTGGTGATTACTTTACAATTTTGTGTGTGTTATGTAGTTCCTTTTATAGATTTTGAATAGCTCGTGTTTCAAATTATTTAGTTATTTTAACTTTTTTTTATTAAATGTATCAATTATAAACTTTATGAACAATTTTTTAACAATATTTGGATTTTTTTAGTTTAAATGGTAGCGAATTACAATTATAAATTTATATTTTATATTAAAAATTAATTCTTTTATTTTTTTTCCCGGAGCCCGTTAGTAGCCCGTTTAGCCCGCAGACCGCTAGGGTTAAGGTTATGTTTCGAGTGTTAGTGGACCGATTAAAATGAACCGATAAGGCCCGAAACCGTTTAGGTCCGTAGCCCTATAGGGCCAGCCCTATAGAGTTAGAGCTAGCCCGTTTAACATCCCTAATCAAAATTGATAAGTGAGTGTACGGATTCAAAATTGAACTCAAGCTCACGGGGCAGAATGATCTAGATCAATAATTGTGGGGACACATAAGTAAATTTGATAAGTTCCAAGGCCCACATATGTATTTTGTCTGGTGCAGATAATTTGTAGTATACATCAAATGCAGTTGATTTTGAATGAATTAATGATAGAGATTAAAATTGTACTCTTCCACTGTAATTTTCTTATCTCTTTTTTCGATTTGTTTAAAAAAGTGTATTGTTTATTAATATATGGTGGACCATATATTAACTTTTATGTAAAGTAGTGAGGAATTGTGAAAAAGTAGAGAGGAGTTGTTTAAGAAAATATTTGTTTATTAATACATGGAGTGTTGCATTTTGCTTTTTATGGAATATGAAACTTATAGTGGGACATCCAAAAGAGAAAAGTAGGAAACTTATAGTGAGGCGGAGAGAATATTCTAATTCTTTAGTTTTATTTATATTTATATAATTATAAGACATTAGTTGATCGGACTTTTATAACTTATACGCTAAAAACCATTTTTTATATTATAAATAGAGGGCTCAAGATTATTTTATGATAATTGTGTATTGAATAGAAAATATAGGACTATTTCTTTTTCATATTTTATCGTATATAGATTGCCTATCTTTCGAGTATTTTCGGAATCAACGAATTTATGATGTATCGTGTTTTTCTGCATAACTTAATTATTTTATATATGATGTATTAATACGGCTATTTTCATTTAAAAATACTATATCTATCTAATTTTACTAGTCTCATTTTCAATTTTGTTCTGTCCAAAAAAACCAGTCTTGTTTCCTAAAAAAAAGAAATAAGAAAAAAAGAAATTATACTCACAATTTACAACCCACCTTATTTTTAAATACAATATACCAGGCTTTTTTTTATTTCTTCTAAAGTTATTTTATTTCTTATTCCAACATCACGTATACAAATCACATATGTCATGCTAGCTAAGGGATTGTTTTTTTACTTATACAGAAGATTCAAGAGAGAAGTAGACATATTGGGTCTTGATGCTATAAAAAAGGGTAATGTAATGCTGTAAGCCTGTAACTTGTAAGCAACAACGGAGTCAGAAATTTTATTCATGCGAATTTGAAATATTATTCAAAATTATATTATGTATTAGAATTAATACTAATTAAATTAAATTTTTAATTCTATTTACATTAGAATTCATTTACTTAGTATAATTGCATTGTAACATTCATCATGTTATAACATTATTTCACTGTTTAATAAAAAATTCATACATATAAATTGAATTATTGAATAAAAAAATATATGAACTTGATACAGATTTAGAGGAAAAGAGGAAATTAAAGGAAAAAGGAGGAACTAAACTTCATGACTAGTTTTAGTGTAATATGCACTTAAATTTTGAAAAAAAAATATTTCAAATAGATATCAGTAATACTCCATGAAGTAGTTAGTACTTAGTAATACCCCAAGATGTAGTCAGTATATAAAAAAACACAAAGTTCGGCGTCTTTATATTTGTTTTGAAAAAATCATTACAAGGGAATTTGTGAAGCTTCATATATTAAGTAGGTTTTTATGAGGGAAAAAATACAGTCGCTAGTTTTATATATACAATTTTGAAAAAGAAAAAAATATTCAAAAGGCAATAGGTAAAAAGGAGAAACTAAGCTTATATATTCAGTAGTTTTATATATTTAAAAAAAAATCAAAATGGAGAAATTGAAAGACAAAGTGATTGTTTGCAATCACTACTTGATAAGTAGAATTGATTTTATTTTGAAAAAAAATCAATTCTATATTGTTTGCAATCCATATGTAACCACCTTAAAATCTATTTTGGAGAAGCAGAAAAAACCTGCTTTTGGATTCTGAGAATTGATTTTTTATAGATTTGTTTTCATTAATTGATTTTTATGCAAACACTTCCACTTTTAAAATCACTTAATTTTAAAATATTTCCCACTTTTGATTTTACTATAAAAATCACTTAAAAGTACTTCTGATTTTGTAGTAAAGATTGAAAACATGCCCAAAATGTGCGGGAAAGCAGATCGAGCCTTGGTTCCTTGGGAGAAAAATATTTCACTTAGCACCCACACCGCTGCGACAAACTCGATAAAGGAACAAATGTAGGAAGATAAAATATATCCATTTTAAAAATTCAAGAGGGTTACAATGACCCCGACCCTAGTGGCGCTCCGTCCCTGTTCGTAAGGAGAGAGAACTTCTTATCCTCGTTTTGAAATAAAAGTTTAAATTACCTGATAAAAGAAAAAATACAAACCACATGTGTTAATAACAATAACTCAATGTTGACCGAATGCATTCGGTTTTGTTTTTAGGTTACCAACATAATTTCGCATGGAAAACAATACAGCTTGTTTGCTTTGAAGGATAAAATTGATAAATATTTATTCTTTATTTATAGAACAACTAGTCCAATTTTCTCCATGTAAAAATTATTCATGTGATCAATAATCCTCACTTGTGTGCCATGAACCAAACACATGATAAATAAGATTAAAATACCAATTTCTCATAATCCAACAAAGCAAACATGCTCTTACATCTAATTTAAACAAAAAGATTGTAACATATATATTTTTTTAATTAAAATTTGAATAGCAATTGTTAAACGTAATTGAACGTGTAGAGTTTTTCAATATATTCAGGACACATCAAGATGAGAAAAGGGATCAAGACAGGCTCTGAGAAACAGTTTAGCAATGCGAATGAGATAAGGGACTTTATCTCATGTTTGGTAGCTAATTAAATAAACAATAACAGATGTTTGATAGGTACAAAAAATGAATACACTGGACATATGTTTTACCCCCTTGCTATGTCTCAAAATGGGCCAAATATCCGACCTCATTGAAATTACCTGTGAAATTTGCCACTGAAGATGGTTGGTGTTGTTTGTTCACGAAGCAAATCTGAGCTACAAGATGACTTTGCTATTCTAATGTGTACCTTCAAGGATGGTTGTGTGTGGATTTCTGGATCGATCGTGATGAGACCACCCTTTCAAGCAGGCCCTACGGATGTCGATAGATTCTTCAGAAAATTAGGGCTTGTGATTCGTCCGATGGAGTCGCCGTCCTCGATGAGCGCTGAGAGCTTGATGACTACGCTAGTCACCGTTGTCGATGAGCGCTCAAGGCCTAAAATCCATCTAAGGTTTGCAAATGATTTTGGGAGATTTTAATTAACACATGATTGACACTGAAGACATTTAATGTTGTTTACAGGCCGTGTGAAATCTCCCAGAAATTGTATCGCAGGAGGGGTGACCAGACGAGGCTGTTGAAGAGCTACAGTAATTTTAAGTAAAACGTTGCAAGGGCCTGGCTTTTTCTCGGGCCGGTCATAAACGATTTCAGGGCTACCAAACAGTGAATTTTGACAAATACCTTTTTTTTTTCTGGCAAATTATAGGGTGCATCCACTGATCCAAGTCATAGCATGCACTTGGATTTTAAGCTCAATTTTGACTTAAATTTTGATTTTTTCAAAATACATACAAACACACCGAACTGTGTACTTTTTTGCAGTTAGAGTATTACTGATGCCTTCTTGGGGTATTATTGATGTCTTCTTGGGGTATTATTGATGTCTTCTTGGGGTATTTCCGATTTCTGCTTGAAATATTTTTTCCAAAATCCAAGTGCATTCAAGTGCACACTAGAACTACTCTTTTTTTCAGGGGCTTATCAATGTACTTAATTTGCACTTTTCAGTAGATTATTTATTTATTTATTTATTATAATATCAAATTTTACCTTTGTATTTGCCTATTTGGATGGAGCCATTTGGAATTTAAGGAGAAACTTATTTTAATTTTTTTTTAATGGAAATGAGAATGAAAATTTTATGTTCACTCTCCGCTCTCGAATATGTTGGATGAATGAATGTCTTCATGGTAGTTGCATCACTAGTGTTGTGCTCTAATATTGAAAAAAATACAAACAAAAGTAGAGGTTGCTTATTGCGACATGAGGGAATGATTGTGTTGTAAATCTGGAAGATTTAATATTCCAAATCTAGGAGATTTGATGTGGACATTACTTATGGACCAAGAAACCCAATGAGCTTTATATCTTAGACTAGGGTTTTAGCATTATAAATATATCTTTGTATTCATAATTGTATATACTCATACACAAGAATATTAGTGGAACTCCTGGCTTGGATCGCCCCCAGACGTAGTCGTTCCCGACGAACTGAGTCAACAAACGCTGTCTCTTTATTTACGCACTTATTTACAACACATTATCAGCACGAGTCTCTAACCGAGGTTATAAGACGATCGACCGCCACCAACCCGTAGCCGCCACGCGCACCGCGCCGCAGCGGGCCTACGCCGTGCAGCCGCCGCCTCTGGTGCGCCGACGCTGCCGCACGCTGCAGCCCTGTTGCGCGCGCAGCCTTCGCCCCGACGTGCCGCCTCATTGACCCGCAGCGCCGTGCGCTGCCGCCTAGCTATGCCCGCAGCCGCCGCGCACTGCCCCTCCCCGCGCGCGCGCCACCGCGCCGTGCCGCCTGTGCCTGCGCCGCCGCCTCGACGCGCCGCGCGCCACACGCGTCGTGCGCTGCCGCCTTTTCACGCTGTGCACCGCCACCGCCGCCCTGTCGCGCCGCGAACCCCCTTGTCGTCGCGCATGCAATCGCCGCCCGTCGCGCGCGGGCTGTCGCCCCGCCGTGCGTTTATGACATTGCCGCCTCTTGCCGCCGCGCGTCCTCGTCACCCGTTCCCCATGCGCGACACTCGCGGTATTTTTCCCAGATTTTTATGATTTGCGTCTTTTGGTATCACAAATCCGCGTTAATTTATTTTAATCCTGAAAATATTTCGTTAAATTGCATTAATATACATGAAATAATTATTCTTATGATTATTCCCTCTGTCTATTAAATCATATATTTTCTAGAAATTATTTTCATGTGATTACCTCCCTTATTTGTTTATGCATGTTTATGTGATTTAATTATCCTACGTGCATTAATTTTTTTCGCACATAGTTTATTTCTTTATAGTCCGCATATTATGCCCGGGTAGGCGGCGCCCGGTATTTGTCGGACCGTAAATTTATGCCTTGGGTAGACGGCGCCCAGTACGTGCATCTATGTGCCTTAGAATAACTAAATAAATCATTTTCTCTCCGTTTTTGGTCAATCCTCTTACCCATGTCACTTCAATTGTAGTGAATTATGTCTGATATTACCAAAAGAGAATTTGCTGAACTTACTCTTGATGGTAGTAACTACCTGACATGGGCGCTAGATGTTGAAATACACCTAGCCTCAAACAACCTTAGCGGCAAGATTGTCGATGATCCAAAATCAACTGACGCCCAGAAGGCGAAAACTTTGATTTTTCTTAGGCATCATCTCAATCAGGACCTGAAAAATGAGTATTTCACTGAGAGAGACCTCGAAACGTTGTGGAAATCCCTGAAGGACCGTTTCCAACAACAAAATGACATACTCCTCCCTCAAGCACAATACGATTGGTTGAACCTCCGTTTCCAAGACTTTAAGTCCGTTACGGAGTACAACTCAGTCATACATCGTATTGTGTCTCAGTTAAAGTTATGTAAGAAAACTGTAACTGAGGACGACTTAATCCAGAAGACTTTGTCGACTTTCCACGCAAGAAACCTTGTACTCCAGCAGCAGTATAGGGCTAAGAACTACACTGTACACTCTGAGCTAATTTCTGCACTTCTAGTAGCGGAAAAGCACAACCAGCTCTTTATGCAGAATTATAATGCTAGGCCGGCTGGCTAAAAAGTTGTGCCCGAAGCACGTGCCGTAGCTCGAAGTAGTACAAGAGGTCGCAAGCGTGGAAGGGGGAGAGGAAGTAAAAGAACTCGTAGCCAAGGCCGAGATCGTAATAAATCTGGTGGTCCAGGTACCTTAAATGACAATCAAGCTCAGGTTCATGGGAAGGCTGCACCTAACACGAACTCTGCTACCCGAAAATCTGATAATCAAGATAAGGTTGAGCAGTCCTGCTACAGATGCGGATGCAAGGGCCATTGGTCTCACACGTGTTGCACTCCCAAACATTTGGTCCCAAACATTTGGTCGAGGCTTACCAAAAGCAGCAGAAGGACGATAAGGGGAAGGCTCCTAGAGTTGAATCTCACCATGCCAGTCTGCCCGAAGCAGACTCTGACCAAGACAACGTAGATCCTATGGGCATTGAACTTAAGGATTTTGGAGATGACGAGTGATTCACATATTTAGTTATTCCTAGTATTTTACTTTGTTTTCTGAATAAAACAATTTCATGTTATGTTTTGGGATCCTTTCTTTCAGATATTTTATTTTATTTTATGAATTTATTATTTTTAGCTTAGATATGTTTACCTTAATAGCTGTCCATAGTATTTTTGGGATATTGCTGTTCTCATTTATGACTTGCAAACAAATCAACTACTAGGTTTGGACTATTTCCTCTTGCATGATGGGCGCCCTTAGTGATTTATGTTTGGTAGATAGCGCCACCACACATACGATCCTAAAAGATAGGAAGTATTTTTATAACTTGGTAGAACGTAAGGGGAGTATAACTACAATAACCAATGATAGTAGGTTGATAGTGGGCTCCGGGAGAGCTTCCATTGTCCTCCCCATGGGTACCGAACTCATAATTGATAATGCTTTATTGTTTCCACAATCTAAGCGTACCCTACTCAGTTTTAGGGACATTAGGATAAACGGGTATCATATTGAAATTAAAACCGAGAACGATAGCGAATACCTTTTGATGACTATTATTCGAGGTAGCTGTAAACAAGTTATTGAGAAACTTCCTTCCTTCTCCTCCGGATTGTACTATTCCTACATCCGGCCGTCTAGTTCCCATCTAGTGATGAGTATGAAATTCCATGACCCAAATTCCTCTAAATTATGGTATCAACGGTTAGGTCATCCGGGACAAACAATGATACGTAGGATTCTACCTAATTCAACTGGTCATAGTATTACGAATAATAGAATCCCTCCTGTTGATGAATATTTTTGTGATGCATGTTCTAGGGGTAAGTTAATAGTGCGCCCGTCACGTACTAAGGTTGGACTAGAGTCTCCGGTTTTCCTTGAGCGAATTCAAGGAGACATTTGCGGACCGATTCACCCAGTATCAGGACCATTTCGTTATTTCATGGTCCTTATTGATGCCTCCACTAGGTGGACATTTGCATGTTTGTTATCCACCCGCAATCGAGCTTTTGCGAAGCTCATTGCGAAGACTATCGAGCTTAGAGCTCAATTCACAGATTATCCAATCAAATCGATTCACATGGATAATGCAGCTGAGTTCAGCTCAAAGGCCTTTACATATTACTGTATGGCCCTGGGAATCAAAGTGGAGCATTCGGTCCCCTACGTCCATACCCAAAATGGTCTTGCTGAGGTGCTAATAAAACATATCAAACTTATCGCGAGACCATTGCTTATGAACTCCAAACTACACACTTCATGCTGGGGGCATGCAGTCTGACTTGAAGTGAACTACACTAGCTTTCTACTAGTAGCTACCCCGCAAGAGTACGGGTTCACTGTAGTATGGGCAAGTATAGGGACCAAGTATTATCGAACCCAAGGGATGGAGTATATGCGAATAGATCCCTGAAGATCTACGCGTCGTAGTTAATATGAGTGTAATGTTTTTGGGTTTTTGAAAAATTAATTAAAAGACTAAAATAAACTAATTAACTAAAGAATGAAAAAAAAACGAATTAACTACGGGTTGTTTTCTAATGAGAGATGGTGATGCTTAGGATTGGAATCCCTACGTATACTAACGGAGCAGGTACATAATCAAAGTAACTGTGACAAACAAGAATTAACCTAAGTAAAAGATCGTAGAATGAAAGCTCAAGATTTCTAACCCTAATACTTTATCCTAGCAATCGACTTCACTAATCCACTAACAAGTTAATAGATAGCGCTTAATTAATGAGACCCTAATTTAACTAAGGTGATGCGGTCGTCCTCCTTCGCTAAACCGGTAGATGAATTAACCTTTCCTAAACCCTCTCGTTAAGACTACTAATTGTTATTGAGTGATGCGGTCGTCCTCTCTCTAACACTTTCGTACGAAATTCAAAGGTAGAGTTAAGATTAATTATAAGAATTCATTAATTAAGAGAATTAAAACTAACGTCACCAATTACTCTAATTACGTACCCACATCCTACTTCTACGAGTTCATCCTAACCCAAGCATGCAAGGGTTTTAGCCGGACATGGTTATAACAAAAATAAAAGCAATAGAAGAAACAACGAACAAAAACATAATGAATTGAACGAAGAAAATAAGAAACATGAACTAGGGTTTTAAAATAAAATAATTCTAAGAACTGAAATTTAATGAACTTAAACGAAGTTTAAAACGTTTAAAGTAATCAAGCTAATGAAAAGAAACTAAGAAACGAAAAGAAAACTAAGAATTCGTATGAAAAACCTCAACAACGTAAAAGTAAAGCTTGCTCGTTCTTCTCCTCTTCCTCTCTCTAAAAATTAAGTCTAAAGTGATTTCTAAAAGTCGGGGATTCTTCAAAACGTGTTTGGAAGAGGTATATATAGGCACGGGGTCGAAACGGGAGTTAATGGGCCGAAAAAACGCATCCGGAGGCGAAAATCCATGGGTGCTCGAGCAAAACGCTCGAGCGGTCCCGCTCGAGCAGTGTAGCTCGAATGACACATTCGCTCGAGCGGTCCCGCTCGAGCCGGTCGAGCGGTGTAATCACACTGTATGTTTTTGGGCGCTCGAGCGATTCGCTCGAGCGCAAGAATAGTTCTGTAAGTTTAAGCGCTCGAGCAATGCGCTCGAGCGCGTGCGCTCGACCTTGTCACTCGAGTGACTTCTAACTCCTCCCAAGTGATACTTTTCCTCGTCCGCACTAATACCAATCGTATTTCTTCAATATCTTCTCATCCGGGTATCCGTTTGAGTCGATTCAAAGTCCTACGAACTCCATTTTTCGTCCTCTATTCACCTATGAGCATCAAAGAGACAAATTTATCAATGTATAGAAATAATGCTCAATTGACTCTAAATACTCTATAAACTCGACCAAAATTAGGGCGTTTCTAGCTACGAATCATGACAATTTCACGCCTAATCAACCCCCCCAAACTTACCATGTTGCTTGTCCTCAAGCAACGAAAGAATAAGTCAAGTGAAATTGTTAGGAATGAGTCAAAGAATCAATCATGCAAGTACATAAATTCGAGCTTCAAAGATCGATCACACGTATACTAACTCACCTTCCTTTATCATACTCATGCAACAATTACAAGAAACACCAAGATCAAGCATGGATGTGCACTCAACGATGTGTTTCACTCCCTTACAAGTGTATAATAATGATCAAGGGACTCACTCAAACAATCAATCACACAAGTTGGCAGCCATAGGCTTGTAAGTGCTCTTAACTTCGACCGTACTCTAGAAATCAATGCCGAATCAAAAAGGTCTTTTCTCAAGGTTGTAATGTAGGCTCTTTGGACGGGTGGGATAACAATTTGGGTAAGTGACTCAAGTGAATGGAGAATAGAAAATCAAACTTTGGCACTTCGAGATTAGGAACAACATACTTCAAACATTACCAATCAACACACTTTCAATTCCAATACTCTCAACACTTCAATTTTTTCTTTTTCTAACTCTTTTCACTTTTTTCAATCACTTTTTTTTTCTCTTTACTCGCACAAACACATGAGCTCATTTTTTTTCTTTTGCTCATTCTCAATTTTTTTTTTCCCACATCTCATAACTTCATCACACCTTCTTTTCATATTCACTCAACAAACAACACTTTCCTTTTTCAACTCAATTCACTCCCTTCACATTCACACTTTCCTATTCTCCACTCAAATTGGGACAAAAGGCTTAGAAACTTGGAATAGTGTTTAAATGTGCTAGCAAATAAAATAGGCTTTAGGCTCAAAGGGGCTAACAAGGGATCAATGTCATTGGTAAGGAAAATTTTGGCTAAGTGACTTAATCAAATCAAAGATGGCCTAAGATCCTATTCGGCATATCAAACTAGACACAATCTAGAAGCAAGAGCACATGCAAGTTCTAGCATCCTCTAAGGTGACGATCCACTCACAAACGAAGAGATTAATTAATGCATCAAAATCTCATAAGGCTCAAAAGCTCACGGCTTTCACATCCATGCTAGTCCTAGTGAATTCTCACTCTCATCACACAAGCACTCAAAAGAAAAATTCACAAGCATACAAGTTCTTTCTCAAATCAGCTCAAACTCAAACACTCACACAAAAGAATTTCTAACTCACCCTTACAATTCACCCTACTCATCAAATCATACTCAAAGATAGCAATCAACAAGCATAAGATGATTGATAGGCATGAAATATGCACTAGCGAGTCAAATCAAAATCACCCCAAGGAGTATCTCAATAAACCAATAATAAATCAAACTCAACTCAAAGATAAGGGCGTGCATGCATGTGCAATGTAACAAGAAACATATATAAAAAACTCCACCCCCCAAACTTCGACCTTGCTAGAGGTCTAAGTTTGGGGTTGTGGGTTACCTCAACCGAACAATTCAGTTTCTCTCAATAGCTTTGCACACTCCCTTGTCTCAAGTTGGTTCCTTCAATCTAAATAACTCCATGATACCTTTACTCCTTTAGAGACAAGCCTACAAAATAAAACTCTCAAGTACGAGGTTAAACATACGACTCAACAACATCCTAGTAACATAAAAGGAAAATAACTAAAAACACTCAAAAGCAAATAAAAATGGGTTGCCTCCCATTCAGCGCTATTTTTAAGGTCCTCATGCCGGACCGAGCTCAAAGGAGCTTATGGGACATCATACTCAAAAATACCTCCCTTACTCTCATAAGAGTGGTGTTTGAACTCCTTTCCTTGATGTCCCTCCATCATGAGTTCCTTTCCTCTTTTCTCATCCCTAAGTGTTATGGGTCTCAACTCCTTCTTGCCTCTATCTGGAGGAGTCTTACTAATCAATTTCTTGAGTTTTGACTTCTTCTTCTTAACTCCTCCTTTTCCCTCTAGCTGGACCACGTCCACTTTCTTCACCTCTTCATCCTTTAACTCCTTCACTTTATCCCTATCAAAATAATCACGATCATAATGCACATGAGTTAAATCATCAAGTGAAGGACTAACAAAATTATGAATATCAGAAGGATTAGGGATAGAAGGCATGTCTTCAACACGAGAATCAATTGCATCCATGCAATACAAGCTCTCATCCTCCTTCGGGTGCTTCATGGCTTCATATAAGGAGATATTCACTTCTTGATCATCAACCTTCAACGTAATCTTCCCATTCGCCACGTCTAGCACCATCCCCGCCGTAGCTAAGAACGGTCTTCCCAAAATCAGGGGTACGTGCTCATCTTCCTCCATCTCTAGCACTACAAAGTCGGCTGGAAAAATGTGATCTCCAACTCTCACTAGGACGTCTTCAACCACACCTTGAGGTCTAGTAATAGACCGGTCGGCAAGTTGAAGCGTCATCATTGTGGGTTGAAGTTCACCACCTTCCAACTTCTTGAAAAGCGACAAGGGCATGAGATTGATGCTCGCCCCGAGGTCGCATAACGCTCCCTTCTTGATCCCGTTCCCAATGTCACATAGGATGGTGAAGCTCCCGGGATCCTTCAGCTTTGGTGGGAGCTTCTTGTGCACTAATGCACTCACCTCGTGGTTCAACTGCACCAATTTCAGCTCATCCACTCGCCGTCTTTTCGCGATCAAGTCCTTCAAAAACTTCGCATAGTGCGGCATCTGTTCCAAAGCATCATAAAAAGGAATATTAATATGCAATTGTTTAAAAACATCAAGGAACTTAGCGAATTTCTCATCAAGCTTCTTTTTCATGAAGCGCTGTGGATACGGGACGGGTATCACAGATTTGGGTACCCCCCATTCATCTCTTTCTGTTTCTTTCACTTTATCCCTTGCTTCCTTTGCCTTTTTCCACTTAGGAACTCTCTCACCCTTCTCAATGCCTTCTTCTTCAAGCTCCTTGCTTGCTTGAGTGCTCTCATCCTCAACCTTCTTCTCAATTCCTTCACTTTCAATCCCCTTCTCAACTTCATCCCCTTTAGGCTCAATCTCTTCTTGGGGCGTCTCAGAATCAGCAGGCATCTGAGGACCTTCGTAGTTGGTTCCACTTCTAAGCTGAATCGCCTTGCACTGCTCTTTCGGGTTCCCCTCCGGCATTCTATTCACTGACTTTGCAATCTGGCTCATCTGGAGCTCTAAAGAAGTGAACCTTCGATTGTTCTCTTGTTGAGTTCTAGTCCACTCAACATTCATCTTTTGGAGCTCTTGATCACGATGATCACCCTTCTTATGCAACTCCTTCACATCATACTCCAAGGATGACAACCGCTTGCTCCCTTCCTCCACCTTCTGAAGGATCGCTCTCAACATCTCCTTGGTTGATGCACCGCCTTCTCCACCTGGAGGTTTAGACCCCGGATCAACACCTGCAGGAACAGTAACACCAGCTTTTGGGTTAGCATAAGAAAAGTTTTCATTTTTCCTCCATGTGTTTTGAGGAGGCTGCTGGCCTCCTTGAACTCCTTGTGTGTTCCTCCATTGATTTTGAAGTGGCTGAGGGCCTGGAGGTGCAAATGGTTGGCCATAAGAAGGCCTTCCATACTGATTTCCACCTTGGTAGTCATTCTGATTGTAATACGGACCTCCCATGTAATTGGCTACCTCTTGCTGTCCATTGGGTTGGTCTACTCTCTCATTCTCTACTGCATGCTCTCCACCCAAACTCTTCCCCAACTCGAGGTTGTTGATCTTCTCCATCATTGCCATCAACAGCCTTCTCGTTCCTTCACATTCCTCAACCTGATTAACTCTCTGAAAATCTGCATCTCCACTCCAAGCACCGGCATTCGTGACAATGTTGTCCACGATCTCTCTACACCTCTCTATGCCTTGATTGAGGAATGCTCCGCCCGCACAAGCGTCTAAATGGTCTTGCCCCGCCTTGTTGGCACCACTATAGAAGAATGTCATAATGTCTCCCTCGTTGTACCCGTGCTGCGGGCACTCTATCAGCATGTTAGAGTATCTCTCCCACGCTTGGCGTAAATCCTCTCCTGACTTCTGGCGAAAGGACGAGATCTCAATTCTAGCCTTGATCGTCCTAGATGGAGGGTAAAATCGCTCGAGGAATAGACGCTCGAGCTCGGCCCAAGTGGTAATACCTCCCCGCGGAAGCGTATTATCGTACCACTCCTTGGCTATTCCCGTCAATGAGAATGGGAACAGCCTAAGTCTCTTGGCATCTTCAGACATGCCATTGTAATTAAATGTTGAGGCTATCATGAGAAAGCTCCTCAAGTGTGTATGAGGATTCTCCTTCCCGATCACCCCTTTGAACTGATTCTCGGTCAGCTGCTTTAAAATCCCCGGTGATATCGAGAAGTTGTTTGCCTCAACAGGAGGCAAAACCACTCCATCATAGTACCGCTGTGGCTGCGCTGCAAACCTCCCTCGAATAGCCATCTGATCTGCGTTCTGAGGAACGTATTGAGGATTAGCAGCTGGTACGGGTACTTGTTGGGGTGGTGGTTGGTTATAGACTGGTGGTGGATGATATGGATATGGTGGGTAAGGATAAGGTGGGTATGGGTAATGTTGGTATGCTGGGTTGTGGAAAGGGTTATTTGGGTTTTGTGGGTAAGCAGGGTTTTGGTTCTGGTTTTGGGGTTGTGTTTGTGCAGAGTTGATTGTGTCTTGTGGGTTCGGGTGTGGGCTCTCAGTTCCCCCTATGGGTATCTGCTGATTACTGCTATTTCCATTGGCACCCTCTGCCCGTTCCACAAGAGCAGTATACTCTGCAGCTATCTTGTCTAACTCCCCAAGTTCATCAGAAATTTTGTCTTTGTTTCCCGCGGCAGTAGTCATTCTTCTCAAGAAGGCTCGATTCCTTCTAGCTATTGTCTCAGGATCTGCAGGTAACCTCTCTTCGCTCGTATTGCCTTGTGAGCGTGTTTTCATAAACCTGAAACACTAGCAGAAGGATCAAAACGCAACTGCCTAATGAATGGAAATAAAAATAAAAACAGAAAATAAATCACCCACTACTAACTACTAAGCTATCTACAAGTCCTATTCAAAGAGCATATAACGCCATCCCCGGCAACGGCGCCATTGACTTGAAGCGAACTACTCTAGCTTTCTACTAGTAGCTACCCCGCAAGAGTACGGGTTCACTGTAGTATGGGCAAGTATAGGGACCAAGTATTATCGAACCCAAGGGATGGAGTATATGCGAATAGATCCCTGAAGATCTACGCGTCGTAGTTAATATGAGTGTAATGTTTTTGGGTTTTTGAAAAATTAATTAAAAGACTAAAATAAACTAATTAACTAAAGAATGAAAAAAAAAACGAATTAACTACGGGTTGTTTTCTAATGAGAGATGGTGATGCTTAGGATTGGAATCCCTACGTATACTAACGGAGCAGGTACATAATCAAAGTAACTGTGACAAACAAGAATTAACCTAAGTAAAAGATCGTAGAATGAAAGCTCAAGATTTCTAACCCTAATACTTTATCCTAGCAATCGACTTCACTAATCCACTAACAAGTTAATAGATAACGCTTAATTAATGAGACCTTAATTTAACTAAGGTGATGCGGTCGTCCTCCTTCGCTAAACCGGTAGATGAATTAACCTTTCCTAAATCCTCTCGTTAAGACTACTAATTGTTATTGAGTGATGCGGTCGTCCTCTCTCTAACACTTTCGTACGAAATTCAAAGGTAGAGTTAAGATTAATTATAAGAATTCATTAATTAAGAGAATTAAAACTAACGTCACCAATTACTCTAATTACGTACCCACATCCTACTTCTACGAGTTCATCCTAACCCAAGCATGCAAGGGTTTTAGCCGGACATGGTTATAACAAAAATAAAAGCAATAGAAGAAACAACGAACAAAAACATAATGAATTGAACGAAGAAAATAAGAAACATGAACTAGGGTTTTAAAATAAAATAATTATAAGAACTGAAATTTAATTAACTAAAACGAAGTTTAAAACGTTTAAAGTAATCAAGCTAATGAAAAGAAACTAAGAAACGAAAAGAAAACTAAGAATTCGTATGAAAAACCTCAACAACGTAAAAGTAAAGCTTGCTCGTTCTTCTCCTCTTCCTCTCTCTAAAAATTAAGTCTAAAGTGATTTCTAAAAGTCGGGGATTCTTCAAAACGTGTTTGGAAGAGGTATATATAGGCACGGGGTCGAAACGGGAGTTAATGGGCCGAAAAAACGCATCCGGAGGCGAAAATCCATGGGCGCTCGAGCAAAACGCTCGAGCGGTCCCGCTCGAGCAGTGTAGCTCAAATGACACATTCACTCGAGCGGTCCCGCTCGAGCCAGTCGAGCGGTGTAATCACACTGTATGTTTTTGGGCGCTCGAGCGATTCGCTCGAGCGGTGGCGCTCGAGCTGCTCGAGCGCAAGAATAGTTCTGTAAGTTTAAGCGCTCGAGCAATGCGCTCGAGCGCGTGCGCTTGACCTTGTCACTCGAGTGACTTCTAACTCCTCCCAAGTGATACTTTTCCTCGTCCGCACTAATACCAATCGTATTTCTTCAATATCTTCTCATCCGGGTATCCGTTTGAGTCGATTCAAAGTCCTACGAACTCCATTTTTCGTCCTCTATTCATCTATGAGCATCAAAGAGACAAATTTATCAATGTATAGAAATAATGCTCAATTGACTCTAAATACTCTATAAACTCGACCAAAATTAAGGCGTTTCTAGCTACGAATCATGATAATTTCACGCCTAATCACAGTCCTACATGCATCGCACTTAATCCAAATCCGTCCAACTGCATATAATGATCATTCCCCCCTACAGTTAGTGCGTGAGAAAGAACCTAGCATTTCCCATCTGCGTATTTTTGGATGTGCAGTATACATTCCAATAATGATACCAAAGCGGACCTCTATGGGCCCACAAAGAAAACTCGGTATTTACGTGGGATACGACTCTCCATCCATCGTGAAATACCTCGAGCCTTTGTCTGGGGATCAATTAATGGCCCGGTTCGCTGATTGCACGTTCGATGAAGATTACTTCCCAACGTTAGTGGGAGATCCGAATTCAAAATTGAATTAATGCCGGGAACTTACGTGGAACGTAAGTAATCTTCAATATCTAGATCCGCGCACTAATCAATCTGAACTAGAAGTTCAGAAGATCATTAACTTGCAAAACTTAGCAAATAATCTGCCAGACGCATTCACTGACCATAGAGGTGTAACTAAATCGCATATACCTGCAATAAATGCTCCCCAAAGGGTTGAGGTCCCAAGCAAAACGAGTACTCATGCCCCCACACGCCAAAAGCGTAAGGGACCCTCAAGAGATAGTAACACACCTAAACGAAAGGCTAGCAAATCTGGTCAGTCGAATGGAAAATCTCTAGAAGAGATCCATCTAGATAACCCCAAGTCTTTAGGAGACGAGAGTCCTAGTGATGAAGCACGTGCACATAATATTCCATGCACTAGGACCGTGGAACGACCAGACCTAGATACAATGGGAAATGAGGAAGGTCTGGTTGGCGTAAACGTCGAAGTCTCTGTGAACTTCACAGATACGGGAGAAACATACAATAGGAATATTATTGTCGTCGACGACATATTTGCAGCGTCGATCGCCCTTTTCATTATAAATATTCTAGATCTAGAACCCAAAACAATCACCGAGTGCCGGAAGCGCTCCGATTGGGTTAAATGGAAAGAGACAATTGATGCAGAGCTCGCATCGCTTAACAAAAGACAAGTATTTGGCTCTATCGTTCGTACACCCGCGCGCGCTATCCCCGTAGGATATAAATGGGTATTTATATGAAAACGAAATGAGAACAATACTGTGGAGAGGTATAAAGCGAGACTTGTAGCACAAGGGTTTTCACAGAGACTCGGGATTAATTTTGATCAAGCCTATTCTCCCGTCATGGACTCAATAACGTTCCGCAACTTGATATTTTTGGCAGTTAAATTGAATCTCCAAATGAGATTAATGGACGTAGTAACCGCGTACTTATACTGATCACTAGATGCCGACATTTATATGAAAATCCCAGATGGATTTGACATTCCTCAAATGAGGGATGGTGAAAATCGCAGTATGTATAGCATACAACTGCAAAAGTCGTTGTATGGCCTAAAGCAATCGGGCCTCATGTGGTACAACCGACTTAGTGAATTCCTTCAGAAGAAGGGATACACATTCGATAAAGTTTTCCCATGCGTATTCTCGAAGAAATCGCAAGATGGTTTTTGCATCATATCCGTATATGTTGATGACCTAAACATAATCGGAACATGCAGAGAGATTGAAGAAGCCAGTTCAATCTTGAAAGCTGAATTCGAAATGAAGTCCTTGGGTAAAACCAAGTACTGCCTCGGTTTGCAGATCGAGCACCTCCCAAAAGGAGTCATTATACATCAGTCGACCTACGTAAAGAAGGTATTGGAGAGATTTCACATGGATAAATCTCATCCACTTAGCACCCCGATGGTTGTCCGATCCCTCGAAGTGGATAAGGACCCATTTAGGCCAAGAGAAGATTCAGAAGAAATTCTGGGGCCAGAAGTTCCTTATCTTAGCGCTGTTGGAGCTTTGCTCTATCTCGCAAAGTGCACCGGCCGGACATTGCATTTGCTGTCAATTTGCTTGTGAGATATAACACTTCTCCTACAAGGAGATATTGTAATGGTGTTAAGCACGTTCTACGATACCTCCAAGAATCTCAAGACCTTGGACTGTTTTATCGTAAGAACCAAGACAAAACCTTAGTAGGTTATGCAGATGCTGGCTATTTGTATGATCCCCACAACGCCATATCCCAGACTGGTTACGTTTTTCTCTGTGGTGGAACCGCGATCTCATGGAGATCGGTTAAATAATACATGGTTACCACGTCTTCAAACCACTCAGAGATAATAGCTTTATTTGAAGCCGCACGAGAATGTGTTTGGTTAAGGTCCTTGGTAAAACACATTGGTGACTCGTGTGGTATCACCAAAGGCGATACACCTCCCACCGTTATATTTGAAGACAACACTGCTTGCATCACACAAATGAGTAATGAGTACGTCAAGGGAAACCTGACGAAACATATTTCACCTAAGTTTTTCTACCCATACGAACTCCAGAAGAGTGGCATGATTACCATTCAAAAAGTGCAATCTAGTAGATCTGTTTACTAAATTCTTACCTACGTCTACTTTTGAAAAGTATGTTCGTGGTATTGGGATGCAAAGACTTAAAGTGTTGTTGTCTTTAGGGGGAGCGGTAACCCCGAAATAAATCTAGAAGATTTAGATCTAGAAGATCGATGACATTCCTCCCTACTTATTATTTGGCCGATACCTAGCACGTGGAGTTTTCATGACAAGACATTTATGTTATGTCGTAATGTCCAAGGGGGAGTGTTGTAAATCTGGAAGATTTAATATTCCAAATCTAGGAAATTTGATCAGGACATTACTTATGGACCAAGAAACCCAATGGGCTTTATATCTTAAACTAGGGTTTTAACATTATAAATATATCTTTGTACTCATAATTGTATACACTCATACACAAGAATATTAGTGGAACTCCTGGCTTGGATCGCCCCCAGACGTAGTCGTTCTCGACGAACTGGGTCAACAAACGCTGTCTCTTTATTTACGCACTTATTTACAACAGATTGAAAATGATGATTATAAGAAAATAGAAATGTAATCAAATGAGTACTGATTACCTTATTTATGAGGGAAAATAGTGTTATGAGACATTTTTTGTTCTCATTCATTAACCACAATTATTACATGTATTCACATTTTTATTACCATTGAATAATTTCTAAATCAAGCACCACCTAAGAGATTTGAAAATGAATCGATGAAATTTCTCTAATTTGAACTAGAACTAAAGTTAGAAATTTAAAATTCATCTATTTAAATATTTTATCTAAATATGTGGAGTGAATTTAAATTTTGAATTTAAAATTCTTAGTCTAAATTCCTCTCTGCAAACACTATTGCATTGTATGATAGGATAGGAAGAGTACCCTACTTAATTTCTTCATTTAACATGATAATCTATAAATAATAATAGAGATATATACTCATTAATATTTATTTAAAACAGTCAGATGTCAGTATAGAATAGATAATTAGAAAAACTAAATTTGAATTCAGACAATGAATGTTTTTTTCCTTGTATTGTGTATTTCCTTAAAAAATTACATAATAATTTATTTAAAAAACTTAAGCCGTTTGGACTTTTTTTATTTGAATTATTAAAACAAATTTATAGGAATAATATATAAAAACAAAATAAAGTCAATGTTGTCCGAACACTAAATTAAAAAAGAGTCAGGGTTGCATTTATTAGTTCAAGGACGGATTAAGTTTAGAACAATTATTGTATAATAAAAAGCATGACATTTACACATTTCATTATTTACAACATATATTTTTTAATTTGCATTTTGATACATGTCCTTTTAAATTGTTGCATTTCTATAATGTGATTATTTTCACGTTAGCGTGTTGATTAAAATTTTTTTTTTTTTACGGGAGCGTGTTGATTAAATTGAAATAATAGCAAATCTATAGATTTATTAGTAACTTTATCCAAATCCATAATTGCAAAAGTTAATGCGTCAAATTAACAATATAAAGAATATACTATTACAATTAATAAAACGCGTAAAAAGATTTAATGTAATTAAACCTTTATTTTGATTTGCAGAACTACTGTTAATATTCTTGTTAGTTCATGGATAATGGCCATCGGCATCGAGTTTCAGACCTAAAATTTCATTTAATTATTGAACTGTACATTAAAAAATACTTGATTTTTAAAATTCGATAATATATATGCATAACAATTACAGTAAATATACATAACCGTGATAATATATATAACATAACAATAATATTTAAATAAATAAACCAGTGGCCTAATTTTATTACTTATCAAAAAAATATTTGAATAAATAAATTTACGTGAATTCTAGTTTACACAAATTTTTATATGCTATTACTGAAAAGTTGCCCTTATTATTACTATTATTATAAAAAAATATTTTTAGAAAGTGATTTTTCAATAATAGCAGGTGTGAAACTTATTTTTTACTTTACTAGTGATCGTAAATCCCGTGCTTCACACGGTCGGAATTTGTTAAATAATTATTTAAACAATAATAATTACCAAATTTTAATTATTAAACTAAAAAGTTACAATTTTTTTTAAAGTATACCTAAATTTTTTCCTTAACTCAAATTTATACTTCTCATAAAAAAATTCATATTCCATTTATAATATTTAATACTTTAAAATAGTTTTATTATAAGTTTATCATTATTCATTTTCATATAAAATCTACTCCTGGGATAGAATATAAATTGGACCTAACACACTAATATTTCGACGTACGTGTATTTAAACTTGTATTATCTAGTTCCACGAGACAATCTCACACAATTTTAAACTATAGTTTAAATACTTAAACAATAATCTAAAATACAATTTAAAAAATACATTTTCTTTTAAAAAGAAATAAATTACATGTCAAGATCAAACATATAAGAGTAATTTATGACTTATTGAATATTTGTAAAAATTAATTTTATTGATTAAAAGAATGAGATGACACTCTACAAATAATTAAAAAAATGGTAACCATTTTTTTTAACTAATTTTTTATTAAACTACAGCCCTACCCGCAATTCACACAGAAGTCATTTTCATTGCTAAAATTTCAATATTATCCATTATATATATTTATGTTTAACAAATGTCACAATATTTTAGGGCAATGATTTATAACAATTTTTTTTAATACAACCTTTTTTTATTATACATAAGTGTATTATTAAAAAATATTTATTTTCTTAAGTAGGTTTGCATGTGATGGATCATAAGTTGGACATGACGTATTAACATTTTATAAGAGATGTGTGTTATTTTGTGCTAGTTTGTGAACCGTCTCACCGTGAAACCATCTCACACACGTTTTTTTTTCTTATTTTCATTATAAAATATATATTTATAAAGAATAATAAATTATTTTATAATTCTTACCAACTCAATTTAGTGAAATTATGTGTCTTATATAAATTGTAAATAACCTAAACCTATAAAGTTTAAAATCATTTACAAAATATTATATAATAACCACGAAAGGCATTAGAATATGCATCTTCTATGATCAATAGTTATAAGTTATAACATCAATTACTAATAAAGTTACAGTAATAAAAGAACACTCAAATATATACTTATGTTAAATGTTTCACTATTTCTTAAAAAATATAGCAATATACAAAAGACTCAAACAATTTACATTAGTTTTTTAATAATTAATAATAAGTTTTTTGTAATTGATTTAATAAAATATATGTATAGTATTTCATATCATTATGTACTAAATCAATTTTCTAACATATATTTAAACATTAACATCCATATAAAATAATAAATATTCGATAAAATAATAAATTATTATATTGTTGATGAAATTTATAAAAAAAAGATAAAAAAATATCCAACAAATGGACTCAATTATAAAGATCCAATCAAGCGGGCAAGTAATTTTTTTAAGAACCATAACTTTATGGTGACAAAATGAGAATTGTAACTGTTGGAGCTTGCAAAATGAAGATCATAACTCTTAAAGGTAGCAATTGAAGGACAGTAACTTTTAAAAATAACAAATTCACGCCAAATTGGTTCGAACCAACCCTAATCAAAGCCAAATTCAGCCAATTAGCCCCACTTGATTTTAGTTTTTGACCTCAATTCATGACTTTTAAAATTATTGCTCTTAAATTATCCGTCCGGAGATTTAACATCCTAGGTTTGCCACCACCCTTAAGTTACAATCCTTAAAAAAAATCATATCAACCAGACAACCTTGGTATACAAAAAAAAAAAAATCATTCTTACTCTGATATCAATATCATTATACTTGTTAAAAATAATTTAATCATCTTTACAAAATCCAACACTCTATCAAATTTAAACCAAGATTTAGTGAGCAGAAGCATGCATAGATTCGTGCCACCAATAAACATGTATTGATAAGAAATTGGGCAAAATATCTAGTACTTCAATATAATAAAATCCGATTCAATATCCAGTACTTTAAACATTATATCATTTCATACAAAGTCCAGTAATTTTACCAACATTTATTGGCTCTAATTTTCCTTCAACATAATTTTCAAATAATCAATTTGACTTTCAGTAAATTTATTTGGAGGAAAACTTAATTTCCTATGCATGGTAGTATTTTTTATTATTCAAACAGAAACTAATAAAAGAATATAATAAAAAGAAAAAAAAAGACTATCGCATTGACATTAAAAAAATATAATACGGATCAATAAATTACTTTGTTTTGATGGTTTCTTTCACATTCAACTTTCAATCATTCTGTTTAATAGACACTCTTGTGTAAATATGTTAATCTTGATTTTTACCAATGGATTAAAGAGGTGGGGGAATAGATATTTTATATGGTTTTATTGAAATTGAATAACAATAGTAGTTGAATATTTTCAGGGATGTACATGTATGTTGAATAAAATTATAATTTTATAATGGGTATATTTAGTACATATTATGAAATAAGATGAGTGAATTTTGAAGTAGGTGAACTTAGAGAAATAGTTGATGCTAAAACTACTCATTTTATAATTCTCTCCATATAATTGAGTTTGTTCAATTTGAAATTATTTATCATATAATATTGGACAACCACATAAGGTATTAGAACATATATATTTTTAATGACCATGTTTTTAGTCAATTTAATACTCATCCTACTCATAACTAAAGTATAAATAAAAAACAAAAACACATTTAAAAAAAGATAAAACTTAGATACCAGGGGACATCAAAATCTATCAATCTTTTCAACATTAATAGGAAATTAATTGTAAAAATATTGAAACTGGATTGAATTAAATTGATATGGAAAAGTATATATACTCAACACGTAGATCTTCAAGTTTATATTTAAGGATAATAACTTATAGGGGTAAAATGAGGAACACAACTCTTCAGGTTGACAAATTAATGACAATAAATTAAAAAGGTGGCAAATTGAGGCAAAATAAACCTAAAATATGGCAATTTCGCTCGATTTGACTTGGGTTCAAATTGAATATGACTCGATTTTGGTTAATTCGAACTGATTTGGGCTTAATTTGCCACTTTTAGAAGTCACGGTCTTTCAATTTTCAACTTAAGAAATTATTATCCTCAATTTGTTTGCTTGAAAAGTTATGATCCTTATCTTGCCACTCCTACTAAGTTAGGGTCCTTGAAAAGAAATATCCAATTAAAATTACAATTTGTAGTATACATAAAAAATTGCAAAGGTGATTACATCAACTAAAATCAGTGATGCAATGGGGCTAGACGGCCTCCCATGATCCAATTTCTGCAAAATCAGTGGTTCTAGACATTTTTTAGCCAAGGCCCCACCTAGGTGGCTGTAGTCGACCGTAGGCGGTTCGACCATAGGTGTGCCTAAACGACCCTATTATATAATAAAAAATTATAAATAAATAAATAAATTCTCTAGCGCTAGTCAGCTAGAAAACGTCCGATCACCGATTTCCGCCTTTTTCACCTTTGACCAAAATTTTAAAGATTTTACTACTGTTGGCATGAATGAAGTAGCAAACATATTTATATACACTCATAGCTATCATATACTCTCTTTGTCCCCTAATAAACTTCATACTTTTTTTTTTGGACATCCTACACTAACTTTCATATCAAAAAATAGAAATAAACACTCTCACACTACTCACTTTATTCAAAATACTCTTCATTTATTGGTCCAAAAAGGTAATAAAACAGTTTTTCTTAAAAGTGTGTCACCCCACCTATGAAAATTAATAGATAAATTAATTTTGAGAGACTTAAAAGAAATAAATTGATGGATTTCGTATATCTTAGTGTCACATCCAATGCACTGTCGTTCAATATTGAACACAAAAAATTGTGAAATAATTAGATAAACAAATTTATTGTAGTGTGCCTTTGGTGAAAATTCATATCTTTGAAAGAAGAACGAAGATAATAAGTTATTATATGAAGATTGAGACCCCCCTTGTGATAATGTCATTTTAGGCATCGTGCTTTGAACAAAGATATGCACAAAATATACCTACAAAAAAAGAAGTGAGAACTTGTTGATATATTGCAGAAGAGACCGACAGACATAAAAAAAGTCTTTTATTTGTAACTAACACTGTGTAGGGAGTTATTTTGGATATCTATACAACTGAATAGGGTTTTTGTGGTTTATAAATATTATCTCCTATCACTAAAACACAAGCATATTCACATTCTATCGACACAAATATATAATCATTTTCCTTGAAAACAAAATAGACTCTTTTAAGAAAAAATAGTGTATGATATAAGAATATAATTAATCACAACTTATATTAAACACCTTAATATTTTTGGACTCTTTGCAAGGTTTTTGGTGGTTTAGTTATGAGAGGGCGCTTGGTTAACAACGCTCCAATGGTAATAGGAATGCAAATTTATTTTTCATCTATGTCCCCATAATAAAAATGATATGTTGGGGGAAAACTTGTTTCAATAGTGGTTGCATTGCTAGTGTCATGCCCCAATTAAGTGGACAACAAATATTTGTTGGTGGTTGTTGGTGGAGGAATAAAAGAGTGATTGATGAGGATGCTTGTAGGTGTGAAATATGATAATCAATGAGTAGTAATTATCTTATTTAGAGGGGGGGATGATGATTTTGTTTCAATAAACCATCATAACTGCACTAATTTTAAACTAATTTTCATTATCATTGAAGAATTGCTAATCAAGTACCCCCTCAGGCTTTCACACCATCAATATAAGTCACCATCAATTGTGTAACATATCCAAATAACGAAACATAATACATGTTTTAAGATTCGTCTCAATTCTTATATTTTAGAATTTTTTTTTATCTTTGGTTATAGTGGAAAGAACCAAGCAATTATACATTATAATATAATCTATAAAGAAGTAAAATACTTACAATTATATTAATTCGATAATTATTCAGTACATACGTATAGTCATAAATTATAATTAAGAATATAATAACCCCAGAGAGTTGACCGGTGATGTAGGGCGGACACTTAGGAGTGTGCTCCTCCATAGATTTGAAACCTTCAAGTTGCTATCATCTCTTGAGGGGGTAATTCATACAAAAGCATATTTTATTAACACATCATCACATTATTCAATAATAAAATTTATATAATACAATTTATTTAAAAAATATGATTCAGTCGAAAAAAAAAAAAAAATACACCAGTGATAACCTTAAAATTCTCCTTAAATAGTTTCACCCGTTAATTTGCAATACAAAGAAAAAAAATATCGTCAAGATAGAAGAAGAGAGAAAGAAAATAGATTTTATATGAAGAAAAAAATATCAATAAAAATAAACTAAACTCCAAATATTAGCAATTAGACATTTATATGTTGACAAATAATCGAGGAACAACCCTAAAATATTGTGAAAAAAAGAAGAGAAAGAAGGAATAAGAAAAAATATAGAGTTTGAGATAATTAAAGTGCAAATAACCAAGAGTATTTTAAAAGAAAGATATATATATATATATATATATATATATATATATATTTGTAACTCAAGTTATATATAATAAATATTCAAATTTCATAACGATTCATACTTAGCTTAATTGGTAAATGTAGTTAAACGAACTCATGAGGTCTTGGGTTCAAATCCAACTAAAATTATATATTTTTATTAGACTTCTTCTTATGAAAGGTCACAATGTCACATGAAGGACACATAAGATAAAGTGACACACAATCATGCCATGTAAGATTGACACGTAAGCAAAATGCACCAGAAGTCGACACATAAGCGAAATGCACCAGAATTCGACACATCAGCAAAAAAACTCCCTATTAGTAATATAGGGATTTGTTGGTCACTTCGGTAGTCACTTCAATACACTCAGGTCGCGCAACTTCTCGTCAATTGAGAACTCATGTTGAGTTTTGCCAACAACAATTATTCTACTCGTCTACTCTGCTTGCAGAGTACATCAGATGACAAATTACACATAAAAATTGAATTACAATGAATACAATAATTACATTTACTCGTATAAATAGGAAAGCAACATTTCATTTTAAAGGGTTGAATGCTTGAAGCTGACAACAAGAAACAAGCTATAAAAGCCAAGGAAGTTCTGTCGGAACTCTGGTAAATCAGATTCTCGTGCAACCTCAATTGTTTGATTGTGCCTAATTGGATGTCCATTTACCCTTACACGCCGAATCAAATATATTAAAATATTAGCACAGTCAATAGTTATATATTGACTCTCTTACCACTTGAATTATGTCATTTGAAGATAATTTTTGTTGATGACCTTTTCTAATCTATGATGATTAGTGGCTGTTCTTGCTAAATGAGTTGAAATCATAGATAATGTTCAAGAATAAAATTTGCAGGAGTTTGATTACTTTTTTTGAATTATGGAAAAAACTCTCCCCCTTCATGCAAATGAAGGGGTATTTATAGATATACAAGGGGGTTATGTGTCACCTTTCTAGTGGTTTAACCATTGGATTTTTGTCAAGTGTTGAGACACTTGTACAACATCTAAACTATTATCATTTGGATGAGTGCCAAGTGTTAAGACACTTGGCCCATATCTAAACTAATGACTCTTGGAGTTCCCAAGGTTGTACTTAGTCTTCATGACCACTTAGCTGCTTCCCTTGGTGACTAGTTGCTCGCTAGTATATCTTCATTGGACGTTATGGACTTCTTGCTCGCCTCATGTTTGGGCTTGATTCACGGTTGTTCGCGTGGTTCCAAAATTGTCCGTCTTTCGTCTTCATCTTTTGCCTTTCTAGTCGCGTAAAATACGTATGGCCGCACTCCTGGTCGCCAAATGATCTGACTTTTTCCGAACTCTGATGGTCGCCTGTTTCTTTATCTTAGTTCATTAACTTCTTAATCTCCGATCACTGTTGCTCGCCTGGTCGCCTATCAACAATGCCCCATGACTTGTTCTTTATTAGGGAAATTATTGCCTAATGAATGACAAGGCATAATTCCAATAAAATGATAAGTGTATGCGTAGAGCGAGCAACAAATTTTTAAATTCATTTGAGCGGGAAAACTGGCGACCATCAGGTCATCAAAGCGAACAACAGGGCATTCCGAGCGTTGGTGACGGTTGAGTTCCCGAGGTTCCCGGAAATTGAAACGTCGTGGGCGGCGATGACATCATCCTCCCGCCCATGCGTATTCTTATTTGCAAGTAGGGGCCTAAAAACTTTTTGAAAATTCTATTTTGACCCCCGATTTTGAGCCTTATAAATACGCCTTTCATTCCCCCCTTTTTATTTTTTCGGATTTTCTCTCTCTCATCCGCCATTAAAGCTTCATCTCAAGCTTTTCGTCTTCGATTTCCGCGAGATTTACGGCTGATTTCGTATATAATCTCTAGGTAATTTGTTATTCTTAACTCTAATCCTTGTTTTTATTTCGTTTATTTCTTCAATTTCATCGTTTTTTATTCCTCTGTTTGAAGTTCCGCCTCTGCCGCCGTTCGAGCGCCGCCGCGCCCCTTTTAGTTCCGTTGTACCCTTGATTCCGTCCTCCTCCTTTGGAATTCTCTTTCATTTTCTTTATCTCATCGAAAATTTTCTCTAAATGGCTTCCTCGAGTGATACGGTGTTCTTGGAAATTATTGAGCGCAATCCCGGGAAGCATCCCATGGAAGAAGCCTCCTCCCCTGCTCCTCGTCGGTCTGCTCGCCAAATCCTTGTTCGAAATCCAAGAACTCTACTGGTGGATGAAGAAACGGGATCTGAGGCGTCCTCGGTTGTTCGCTCCATTGAGGCCCAGGCTTCAGATAATTCTGGCGAGGAGGAGGTTCAAAATGTCCTGACTTTAAATGGGCCCTCCCGCAAGTGGATGGCGGATTGTGGGTCCCGTGAATTAGTCGAACCTTGAGCCAGATGCTGAGTCATAAAAAAAATCATGAATATTAAGATAAAAATTTGGTAAAAATAATAATTCTAAAATAATAAATATTTATATCTCATATAGTACTACTACGACAGTGTTTTAGAAGATGAAATGAGTAAAATAAATATATGTGCTTATAAAAATATGTGTTCGAAGTACGAATTAAAGAATGTGGTTTTGATTTTGAGATGATATAATTGAAAAAAAAAAGATAAATTCTTAAGAATTATGTGACATATGTATAAAGAAGTCTGTATATGGGAATTCATATAATTGTGTGTAATGAATAACACTTGTGTGGTACAGTTTCTTTTATGAATTAACTTTAATGATGATATTTAAGTTATATTTTTCTTTAATATTAACATTATTAGATTTGGTAAAAATCATTAACATGTTGTAAACTTGTAATCATTAACATGTAATGTGAAAATTTATATAAAATAGCAAAATAATCCAGAAGTAATTAAATTGAATAATAATTATTTAATAATATATATATATATATATATATATTATGTTATAATGACAAAAATTTATGTGAGATCGTCTCATAATATGAGACCCATTTCAAAGAAGTGACTATTTTTTAATTAATAAGTGATGCATTTTAAGTTAAAAGTGAGTCATATAGTATTGGTCTCATCATACTATGAGACAGTCTCACACAAGACTTTTATTATAATTTAGTCACTGATTCATTGTCTATGTACACCAACAATCAATTGTGAACTTGAGTAGTTACTAATTATATTCATCAATCTTAATCTTAAAAATAAATTTCCTACCAACATATACATGGACAAACTCATTGAATTAGCCTTAGACCTAGAATCAAATTGAAGAATATGTGAATAAATTATGGAAAGTTGAAAAAGTGTATTATAAACAAAAGTAACCTGACAAATTAAGTACAAAATTTAATTATATTTAATGTAACTTATTACACAATAAATAATATTTTAATAAAGGTTGATTTTACCTCATAAATACACAAACAATTATATAATTATGACTAAAACTAAAACTCTGATAATATATAAATTGTATTTCATTAGAATATATAATTACAAATTTTAGAACTCATATATAATTACTTCATAAATTGATTTTTTTATTTCATGAAATTAGAAGAGAAAATAAATGATTATACGTCAGAAACATAAGTCAATTAAAAAATACAATACTTGTAAAATTAAATTAAAATAACCTTAGCAAATTGAATGTTGCAAGGGACATAAGGAATATGAATTTTTGTTTCAATCTTAAACTTAGCTCCAATAAACTGGCATTTAACAAATTATAAACAAAACTTACGCACCTATAAACTATAACATTTAATAATTATATATTAAAATTACTAAAATTATACTTTTAGTAAATTGTTTAGATTCTCCATCATTTTGAATCAATTATTTGATATGTTTAATGAACTGAGTTTTCATGACTAATTTATAAAATTAATATACTAAAATTCAAAATTCAAAATGAGTTATAAATAAAATATAATATTAAATGGAAAACTTGTAAATATAAGATAATACACATTAATTAACTAAGTGAAAGCTGTAGAAAAATAGTTCTTCAATTTTTTTTTTAAATGAAGATTTTGGAAGATAATATTATAATATGATCATATATATTTACAATCTAATTAAATATCCTCTAGTAGATAAACTATAAATTATTTCAAATATAATTAATATTTTGGGAGATAATAAAAAAAATAGATATATAAATTTTGTTGTGAACATCATATATATGGATCTACATTGACTTGTGCATTTTTCAAATTTAAAATTATTAAAAAAATTATATATATATATATATATTATTATTATTATTATTATTAAATGAGTGACTATTATAGGGATTTGGGGTTTTAGGATTTATTATCAAATCTCAATTGTGACATTACTGATTCAATTAATCTGTAAACAACAAAAAATAATAAAATCTGGAAATATGAGATATGATGCCTTAAAATATTTGACGAATATATTTTCAATATATAAGAACAATTGAAATACTTAGTCTTGTCATTGGTAATTTTCTCTTATAATTATTTTCAAAGAATAACTGATATTATTAATCAATGAATATAAAAAATCATAACCAACGAACAAAATTTTAGACATAAAAATAGAAATATTGGGTAATAATACCTTAATTTAAAAAAAAAACACGATGGATTAATCATTAATGATGTAATCTTTCAAAAAAAAAAAATGATGTTGGATTTGGAATTTTCAAATTTTGTAATACAATCAACCTTAAATCCGTAATTAGTGACTTATTGTTATTCCTAAATGGAATTAAAAAAAATTAATTAGTAGATAAAGTTAAAAAATTATTTATTATAAAAAAAATATATATACTAATCTTCTTATATTACCTTGATATAAAAAAAAAATTAATCAGTAAATATAAACAATATATGACTTAATTAATTTAACCTTCCGAAAATAGATTAGTAAAAATAATATTGATGGAAATTTATTGGGTAAATATAGACAAATAATTAATTTATCCATATGAATGACATTTATTAGGTAAATTAATATACACAATTATTAAATTGATCCTTAAAACTAATATTTCAACATCGCTAATTGAAATAAAAAAAAAAATCCTTTGTCCAAATTACAAAAAATTGTGAAATTAAATAATACTCTCTTTGTCTATCTCATTTTATATATTCACATAAACCAGTTTTCTCATTAATTAGAATATCAAAACTATACCCATATATATTAAACTTCTACATAAAACAAATATACTTATTAGGGGTATTTTATTAAAAAATAAACAATTAATTTTTTTTAAATATTATAAGTGGTAGAATTCTAAAACTAAAATGGATGTCAAGTCCATGGACTTACGGAAAACTATTTTCACCAAGTTAGGTGAGTGGAAATAATAAAAATTAAACTCTAAATTAAATTTAAAAGAAGGGATCAAAATACATGTGAATTAAAATTAGCCTTGAAGTCCAAAATAGTTGTGGTCTCACTTCATTTCGTCCATCATCGTCTTCATATCCTTCATCCCTCAATTTCTAAACTCTCGCAATCAAACTAATTTGACTATATACAAAATCATGTGTAACGTAGTGAAGTCTATATGTATTCACACACATTATTCAATGATTTGAAATCCGATCAACATTGGTAACAAATATGATTCCCTATACTGATTCAAATATTTACCACAAATTTATATCCACTAAAAAATATTACACATGAATTCATTGATCTATATATCTCTAATCGGATAAAAAAGAACAATGAAACTAAAGAAACATGTTGAAAATCAACAAATGATGAAGGGTATAAATAGGAGCAAAAATATAAATGTTCCTAAAATTTTGGCAATTGATCCAACAAATAATTGATTGCTAATTGGATCCTTGATTGACAAAATTTCCATATGTTGTAGGATATAAGAATGGACGGTTATGATGAGTTAGTGAATGAAAGATCAATGGCTCACAATCTCTCCCTCCAAAACTATTTATGGAATTCATTTTGCTATTATATATTTATGATTCGTCCACTAAAATTATGTCTATTTTAATTATTTGTTTATCCACTAAAAGAGTATATTTTTTTATTTGTAAATAATCACTTTAATTTTTATGTACAAGCAAATATATAATTTATTTGTATTTTATTTACATTTTATTAAATATGTGCTCAAGCAATGGAATTTTGGTGGATTGAATGGATATATATATATATATATATATATATATATATATTATAGAGTATTAAACTAACATCATCAAACGTAAAACGGTTTTTAGAAATAATCAACTTGAGTTGAAACAACAAATTAAAACCAGCATCCATATTGAATGACACTTCATAACTCCAAAATATTATTACGATTAAAAAAAACATAATTCAAATCATTTAGAAGAAAAAATACATTTGCTCTCAAATTTTGAAGAAAAATTATTTTTTATTTTATTTTTCAAAAAATATTTTTTATTTAAAAAAGTTGGCAAAACAGTCGTTTGCCAATTTTTATTGGCAAAAGCCCTTCTTTTAAAATGGTAGGGGGAAAAAAATTTGTTGGGTAATTTTATAAGTTTGCATAATAATTTAATTTAATGTATAACTAATTCCACATGCAACAAAAAGGATGATACCATAAAAACACTTCTCAATCCCAAGGCCACGCGTTATCCAGTCTCGGTGCGTGCTTTCCAATAATCGGCATAATCAGAAAGTGACACCACCCCTCTCTGCAACTTTTCAAAAACCTCTCTCCCTCTCTCTCCTCATTTCTTTCTCTCTCTAGAATCTCTTCAAACCCACGCTTCCGCCGGAAAACAGCTCCATCTCACCATCAACCCCATTATTTCTTCGTTTATTCTTCCGATTAATTATTCGTTTATTTGATGGCAGATTGCAAGAAGAATCAAGGAATGGAAAGTCCGGATAGAAGCACCACCGCGTACGGTTTGTCGTCGTATTTCAATCGCTCGGCCACTTTCAATTCCTCATCGCCGTCGCCCTTGCCTGAAGCTGCCGATAAGCCTCTCTACACCATTTACAACACTCCGGTTTTCCAACGCGCCGGCTCGATAAAGAGCCTCTACAGCTCGCCCTTTGGGTCCATGGTCTCCGCCGGGAATTCCTTGAAGGGGAAGGTCAGAAAATTGTGTTCAATTTTCGAATCCCCCAAACAGCCGATTTCTCCGTCCCCAAAACCCTCCAAACTTCTGCTAACAGCGTCGGATTCATCGAATTTCATACCCAAAAGCATCCCTTCCCCGGTCTCCGATTCCCCCTTCCGGCTACCCGGCACCGAGGATAGAGTCGTAATTTACATCACCAGCCTCAGAGGGATACGGAAAACGTTCCAGGATTGCCACAGTATCCGCATGATTTTCCGAGGCCTTCGCGTGAATCTCGATGAGAGAGACATCTCCATGGATAGCGCGTATAAAAGGGAATTGCAGAGAGTTCTCGGAGAGAACACCATCAGCTTACCTCAGGTGTTCATCAAGGGGAAATACATCGGCGGCGCCGATGTAATCCGGCAATTGCTCGAAGCCGGCGAGCTAGTGAGGCTAATCAAGGGTTTACCTCTCCGATCTATAAAGCCTTGTGACGCCTGTGATGATATGCGATTCATCCCGTGCACGAATTGCAATGGGAGTCGAAAGGTGTTCGATGAAGACGAAGACCAGCAGAAAAGGTGCTCCGATTGCAACGAGAATGGCCTCATTCGTTGTCCCCTGTGCTGCTCGTGAATCACCCGATGTGAGTGGATTCTTAAATTGATTGATTATATTAGGAACGATTTAGAAGAAAAAAAAAACGTGTGTTTTTCCTATGGTGCTCTAAATAGTTTGTGATGTTATGAAGCATGATGATGATGATTCATTGCTTATGTGAAGCTGAGGAAATTGGCTCTGTAAATAGTAGTAGTTATGATGTAAATTTAGGCGAACATCGGGTGTTCGCCTTGGGATGTAAAGCTCACTGCTTATCTTTGTGTAGCCATGGTGCTGAGGTGAGCACATATGGCGTTGAATAACTTGGTATGCTGATTTTTTTTTCAGCTTACAATGAAACCGGTGATGATAATGATATTGTATTGATTAATAATGCTGATGGCATTGATAGGAAACCTCTGTTCTTCATCAAGAATGTCTTAATTCATCATCCTAATCTACTCTCTTTTGTCCTAGAGAATTTGCTGTAGTCTCAAAATTGTGATTTGAATAGTTCCATGTTTCTGATTCAAATGTCTTGTGATGATGATTATATTGTATTTATAAAAAAAATTGATGGCACTGATAGAGCACCTCTGTTTTTCATTTTAGAATGCTCTATTTAGCGTTGTAATTTACTTTCTTTCGTCCTAGAGGGCTTGCTTCAGTTAATTGTTTTGAGAGTAGTTAGTGGTAATGCTTTTCTCTAGGATCTTCTTTTGGGGAAACTATTCAGTTTGGGGTCCTGTGTTTTTCCAACAAGAATGCTTTATTCGTCGACTTAATCTACTTTTGACTGTGATAATTTGTTTTGGGAGTAGTTACTGCCAGTAAGGCTTCCTATTGTCCACCAAAACAGGGCTGGAGAGGGTTCTTCTTTCCGGGAGATTATTCAGTTGAAGTGTCTTAAGTTATGATTTGCGTAGTTGCTTATTTCTGGTTCAAATGTCCTAGCTACTATGAATTAATTTGCATTAATAGTGTATTTCTTAATCATACATTGGTGGTGGTTGTGGTATTGATATAAGTTGTTCACCTAATAGTTGGACCTCACTGCAATCTTGAACTTGGAATTGTATGCTCAATGAATGTCTACTAAGGATAGGGCTAAGAAACCCTGGTAGAATACGAGCATGGCTATCTCGAACCTACCATGATTTTGTCTTAAAATGCAGTTATCTTATGTTTTGCCCAACTCTTGATTACTATCATCACTGCAGTTTTCATTTTCTCATGAAATTGATGATGCAAGGGCTTCAGATAGCTTGTGTTGAATTTCATGTTCGTCATATTCTTATTCAGATTCGAAACCTTGTTACTACTTACTTGCTTTTAGCTCTTGGATCTCCTCATTTAAACAAGATTCTTGCATTGCAGTTTCTCTGCATCAAGACAAGTACTAATACGGATTGAGTATAGTTAACTGTTGCACCTATAGTATAGTGACTGAATAAAATTGCACTACTTTTCAGCTTCCAGCTTGTGAATAACTGATGAAGAAATGATTTCCATTTCTGCCCTTCTGGCCATCAATTGGTCCTTGTTTAGCTTTAAATGAGGGACTAAGGACCACAATGTCGTTTAAAGAGGATGGATTACTTTGATCTTTGCTTTTGATAATCTTCTTATTTTTGTATTGGATACATCATACATCCCCTTTTGGGCATGTGCAGATTTACTCGACAGTCCCTGATAGGTGATAAGTTGATATCACCTTAATAAGTTACTTTAATAATTTAGTACTCCCTCCGTCCCCTCTTAATATTCACACTTTCCTATTTGGGATGTCCCACAATAATATTCACACCCCAAAAAAGGAAATAAAACACTCTCACACTACCTACTTTAATTCAAAATACTCTTCATTCATTGGTTCAAAAAGTCAATAAAGCAGTTTTTCTTAAAACCTGTGCCCACACAAGTGTGAATATTATTAGGGAACGGAGGGAGTAATTGTTTGAGCTCTGTCTTTTCTGCAAATTATGCAAACAACCAGTTGTGTTTGATTATAAAATACTAGAATAGAGACGAAGTACAGCTTTTAGTAAAGAGTTCAGAACAATCAGATTTTGTTCATGTGCAATTTCTATACGTATTCTTAAAAAATAAATAAATAAATAAACAGATTTTGTTCATGTGCAATTTCTATACGTTTTCTTTAAAAATAAATAAATAAATAAATTCTTTTGGGTTATTCCCCACTCTCGAATAAAGTAGTCTGCTTAAATCAGTGACTTGTGGGAGGAAAGAATATACTGTATATTTTTTTAAATGGCAAAGAATATTGTAACAAGTTTCACCATTGAGCTTGATTACATTTTGGGTGTATTTTAAACAGTATTAATTATTTTATTAAAATAATTATAAACAAAAATCACTGAATTAATTAGAACGGGTTTATAAACTGTATTGA
Organism: Ballota nigra; assembly: GCA_947034835.1. Classification (NCBI taxonomy): domain Eukaryota; kingdom Viridiplantae; phylum Streptophyta; class Magnoliopsida; order Lamiales; family Lamiaceae; genus Ballota; species Ballota nigra. The sequence continues at coordinate 105,049,749 of OX344722.1, forward strand.
AATATATGTATAAACGAACAATGCTGATTGGTGTACTTCTATTTGTAATTTCCACCAAGTAGAGCTTTGCTTTTTTTGTTTTTTTCCTTGTAAAATTATTTGTTCAAAGAATGATTTGGTAGTTTATTATCCCCTACGTCTCCAATAGTCACTTCAAATATAGTTTAAGCATGAGAGAGAATTAATTCATCAAGATTTTTGTCCAGTTCATGTGGCCCTGAGCAACGAGTGTTGATTACTGAAAGTCTTACTACAAGAGTTTGTACAAATGGTTATAGTTTTTAATTGAAAATTATAAAGAAAAAAAATTAAAAGCAGTTATTACTCTTAGAAAACAAAATGCTTTTCTGCTCAGAATATCAAAACTTAAACTTTAGCCAATTCAAACTAAAAGTAAGTAGTTTTAAATGGGTATGTGACTGCTTCTCAAGTGCTATTAAATTAAAATTAAATACTCTTTCAAGAAGTTGTAAGCGCCCTCTCTCTACTAGGAGAGATCAAGAATTAATATTATCTTGTGATTAATCATGGAGATTTGCAACAAAAGTGATTACTTCAATTGATACTTGCACCAACTTGTCACTTTACAATTGATGCTACACCATTTCAACACTCCCATCCCCATCCCCAAAATTTGTCATCACCTGGAAGCGCCATGAATTCTCCATTGACTAATGCAGAGGATAAACGATACCGATATTTTCAATCTTGACGAGAAATCGAACAATGCTATTGTGTAAGAGGGACACATTCAAGCTCAATCTCTAGAACTCCCCTTTCAACATTCTGCAACTTGATAGCAATTTGCTGTTTGACCTTACCATCTTCCAAGGTGATCACACCATCCTTCACAAGTGTGTTCTCCTCTCTGCTTGCTTTCCAATTCCCCAGCTGCATCGGCTCACTAACCGTTGAGTCCTCCGACGCTTTTGCAGCCGACAGCAACGGCTGGATATCGATCTCCGCGCTCCCCATAAAATCGTCCGTTGAGAACGTGTCCTTGTCATACACTAGCTGCAATACTAACATTCTTTTAGCAAGATTCTATCTTTTCCCCCCCTGTATTTTAACATTTCTTTACTTCTGCTCCCTCTACTTTAAATTTTTTGGTCCCTAAGGGCTTTTCTTTCCCCCCCCCCCCCCCCCCCCCCCCCCCCTCATTCACTAAAACAAACTTGGTCCTCAAAATACACTTTTACTCCTACAGTGGTGCCACTGTGACTGGCTATTGACTGATAAAATCAGCTATTTGAGAGTGTTAAATGTAATTAATAAATTATCTAAGGGTGTTAAATGTAAATTTAATTTTAAAAAAAATTATCACCCCAAAATAGCTGATTTCGTCAGTCAACGGACGGTGGGGCCAAATGTGGGAGTAAAAGTGTACTTCTAGACCATGTTTGGTAGTGAGTGAAAGAGGAGGACCAAAACTGGAAAAAAGTAAAACTTTAGGGGACTAAAAATGATATTATCCCTATTTTTTGGTAGTGAGTGAAAGAGGAGGACCGAAACTGGAAAAAAGTAAAACTTTAGGGGACTAAAAATGATATTATCCCTATTTTCTGGTACATTTGCCTCTGCACTTTGGAAAAACGCATTTTCAGCGCCCTATACTTTTATTTTACTCCCATTTACCCACATATAAAGAGCAAATAATAAGAAACATGAAAGTCTTGAGGGTGGCAAAAACTAGAAAAGGAAAGTTGAAGGTGTGGAAAACCAAAAACAAAGTTAGAAGAGGGGGCAAAATTCAGCAACTTGATTTTTATGAATGCATGAAAAATAATTACATACGAGTTTAAGAGGAGGAATGTCTTCCGGAATGGAGAGCATTAGCCTTTCGTTCCAAACTGGGTTGAGGTTGTTCTTTATGACTCGTGTCTTCACTGACTGCAACATAAACAAAGTCATCTCTTAGGAGCAAGTTCATCTCACCTAAAAAGTTCGAACTTACAGAGTGGTGTAAAATCAATTCATTCATATTAATTCACCAACATTATCAAGATTATAATGCCAAGGAATAAAGACCAAGGGAATGAGACTTACTTGATTTCCGAGTGTGATGATGACATAGGGGTCGCTAGAAACCATGTCTCGCACGGCTAGATCAGTTCCTTTCACGATGTTTACATTTATCAATCCGACGAATTCAACCATACCTGCCTATATACACAAAACTTAACATAAAGATTAATGAGATATAGAATGAAAAGGATTTATTTGCATTTTGTGATGAAGAATGACCATTGAGTTGCTTTTCTTTGTGGTCTTGTGCTGTTCGGCTTTTCTCCAGCTGTAACGGAATGCGTTGCCTAGACCTTGTTTTCGGGTGGTGGTTTGTTTCTTGTACTTCTTGTCGGTTGAAGGACAACTTGAGGAACGACAATGGGAGGACGAAGATGAGGCCGACGGAAACGAGCAGCACAGTGCTAACTCGCTGTTGGTAAACTCTTGAAGCTCGTATTTTTTCCTGATCACCATCCGACAGTTTAAATATACACACGTTAAAATCTTGAACAGGATGCTGAAACTACCTACTTTATGAAATCTGCACGCTCCTCTGAAGACGAATCTGGTTTTGGTTTTGTAACGTCGCTTGGAATGTAGGCTTCATATTTGAAGTTTACTGCGTTGTTTCCTCCCATTTCGATCAACGCATCAACTTGTTCATCTGTCCACTCGTCAAGCTTCACGGATAGAACCTAAAACAAGCATATTTGTAAGATTTCAACATCACCAGGTCATCATCAAAATGGAACTATCTGATCCAAAAGGATATCTATAAAACAAAATTCAACATGATTTGATTTATAAGTGTGAGTTCCATACCTTTGTTATATGCACTCCGAGGCTTCTATGTACACCCGAGCACTTTATACATACGAATGCTCCAATTGTCAAAGATCTGCTCACCAATAACAGAAAATAAGTTGCGATTTTTGTAGATAATTTTAGCTGGAACAAATGAAAAGGACATAAATAGCTAGAGTAAAGATCAATCAGAAACTGAATCATCCTTTCTCTAATTTACAACCACCTTAATTTTGAGGAACCTATAAAGAGAGAATCCGAAACTTACACCCATTTTGGATCCGGGGCTCCACAATCGGCACAGAAATCATTCCCAGCTTCATATAACAAACTCTCAAGTCTCTTTTGGGGAGCTGTTCACAAAAACACAACGGTAAAATCAAATTCTTGAAAACGCATCTTACCATTTTCAAGAAAATCCAAAGTTTAACGAAATAAAGTGCTGATGAACATATTTGAGCTGCATCATACCAACACGGGATGGATTTTAAACATCTGTATATCAGGAGATACTAGGAAATTTGAAAATGGAATGATAATGAAAACCACATCAAGCATACATTTATAGGTCTGAAAGCATGTAAAGTGTCGATTTTGAAGTCTCACTATACTTTATCCAAGAACCATTTCTCGACAAAGGGATGAAGAAAGACAAAAGAAACGTTATCTTCCATTTGCTATAATAGAAAGGAAATTAATCTACAGGAAGAAGGGATCATAGAGTAGAGACGGCGTTCATTTCTTGCAGGCGAGACTAAATGAAAGAAGTTTAACTTCCACCAAATCAACATCGACTATGCAACAGACCATTCTCCACCATTTTTTGCCCAATGAAGACATTCAGTTTAGGACAATTCATCAACAAGAAATCCAGAAAGCTAAAATGAACTTACTAGAAGAAGGATCACGCTCTTTTGTCGGGCTCTCATCCCAGTTTATGGAAGTTTCCAATTGTAGGAGTTCAAAGAGACAAGAACCTGTTTCAGTGGTGCACATATGCCATATAGTTTATATAAAATTTTGCAAAAATCAATCAAATGAAAAGAAATCTGCCAAATTTACAACACACACACACACATATACATACTTTAAAAAAATTCATCATTCAGAGCAATTGAGAGAGAAAAATGAAATGTTCAGCAAGATCAACACTTTAACCAGTTTCAAAATCAACATATAAACAATATAATTCACTACTTCAAGCATTAAACTACTTTATAATAAACATAAGCATACCTCATCAAATTATAATAAGCTCACACTTTATGAATTTTACTCATTAATCTAAATTCCAGCATAAAAAAACAACAATATTATGATTCTTCAACACTACTAATTGCTTGCTTTCACCATAAAGAGAGAGAGGGGCCCACCTGTCAGAAGCTCTGTTTCCCCATTCTCTTGATCAATAGACATTTTGGCCTCCCAAATTCAGACCCAAAATCAAGAAACAGCACTACGATCTCAAATCCACCATTTTATCGCTTCTCCTCTGCATAGATTCAAAAGGGTCGCATAAAAATTCCAAAAAGATTCAATCTTGCAGCAATCACATCAAAATGCAAAGAAAAAATCTAAAAAAAATTCAGAGAAAAATTATAATCAGAGAGAAGAAATCGTACAACGATCAGAAGCTGGGCTGTTAATTCATGTCGGCAAGGATGATAATTTGAAATCAAATCATCTGAAACTTGCACACACGTTCACCATAGTTGCATGGATTTTAATTATATTTACAAACACATACATATATATTACAATATGTATGACAACTAGGTATGTGCCAATCAATTAACGCAGAGTGAAGAATTCTGGGAAATTAAATAATGTAAAGATGATTCAGCGGATGGATTTTTTATATGGGTTTTGGAAATTCTTGAAGAAAAAATTATTAAAAGAAATAAAAATAGAAAATTAATGAGGAACAAAAAAGTCAAGGGTGGTGGATAATGCAGAGAGTTGGGAAGAAGCTTTGGTGGTTGGGCATTTGTATTTGTAGGATAGTTGGAATCTTATTAAGCCAAACGTCCACTTCCAGCGCGTGCAACCACGATTTTAGTTTTTATTTAGAAAAATATTCTTCATAAGCCTTCCTAAATTTCATTATTTTCATATCATCATATCATACTATAGGTAAACAATTTAACAATTTAATCGTATGAAATAATTCATCCTTTGTTTTGGACAAGAAAATATTAATAAAGACATACATAAAGTTTGGATCTTTTGAAATATCGTGTTACTCATTTATAAATTAAATGGTTGTTTATAAGTATAAAATTAATGATTTATGAAATAATTAAATAATAGTTGAATGATGAAGAAAAAAAATTATTGATAGAAATAAAATTGTCACACTTTTAGTGGACAAATGGAACATATTTAATAAAAATAGAGTAAAACATGCTTTAAATGAATATCGTAAATACAATGAAATAACTTCAAACCGGGGGAAAATCACAAATTGTCCTTTAATTTTGTTTGAGTCCATAAATGATCCAATAGCTTATTATTTTATTAATTTTGGTTTTTTTTTTATATCAATGTTGGTCCTTTTCGTAGGCAAATTGCCCTAATTTTTTTCATTATGTTTAATCATTTTGATGGTTGTCACTACTATCATTTAGAACGTATCGGATAAGGATGTTTTCGCCTGGAGATTTCCGATAATAATCTAATTAGGTCTTCGTGACTTTGGGACATGTTTAAAAGTGTTTAGAAAGATGAAGTGACAAAAAGGTTCCACCATATCATTGAGACCTAATTTTATTATCTTTTGTCCTCAACAGCTTCTTCTAGAGGGTTGGTGGCCATTACCAGAAATTAGGCAGTCAATTATTGAGGCAATTTTGTCCATTACATTATTTTATTCTATGTGTATGATACTATAAATTTGTTATATCACGTGTGCTTATAACAATGGAATTATTATACATTTGGCATGTAGTATAAATAATACCACAACGTGATTGCCTGTGTAAACGAACTCCGTTTTGAACTTCGTAAGTACGTATTGCTTTTAAAAAGCGAGTTGTAATATAATCTCACACAATTTTTTGTAATATTATCTTATACCATGAAACAATATCACACAAATTTTTGTCATATTTCCTTTGATCCACCGTTCTATCCATTTGACCTGACACAAATTCTAATATGGGGATTGCTTTATATGTAAAAAAAAAAAAAAAAAATTATAGTGGCACAAGGTAAATAAAAATAGTAAAGGGAATAAAGTTAGTATTTGGTGGTATTGTGGTAATTAAAAATGAATTAACGGTGATGATTACAATTTTTTATGATATGGGCAATTTATTGTGGGATAGAATTTTTTAGTAGACAATAAATTGTGGAACAAAAAATATATTATTTTAATGAAACAATTAATACTATTTATAAACGCACGGTAAAATTGACTTACATCAAGAATTTGCCCTTGTTTCAAGAGTTATATTTGCAAACTCTATTAACAACCTTTAAGACCATTTGTTCTATAGAGTTTGCAAACACAACTAAAATATTACTACACCTAATAATATCAAACTAATGTTTTACCCCATCTTGATTCCATCCAAAAACATCAACACAAATATGGCGGAGAGTGCAAATTGACTGCAGTACCTACTTTCAACTGGACAAATTCATATTGCTAGTGTTGCTATTGCTTATTGAGTAAGCACAGACACCCATCCTTATGCTTGTTTATCCGGACTTCTTCCCCGCCTCATTAAGATGTATCTTATGCAAAGTAGTTTTACTGTACAACTGGTTCAACAACTATTATTTTATAGTACTCCCTCCGTCCCCAAATACTCTTCACAGTTGACTTTTTTTCTCGTACTTTTTATTAGTATTTAAAATGATAAATTAATTTTGAAGTTATTTTATAATAGAGGAGACATAGATCTATCATACTCTACCTTAAAAAATATTTTATCATTCAAATACTAATAAACAAGTTGCTCGCTAAAACACGAGAAAAAGTCAACTGTTAAAAATGTTTGGGGACGGAGGGAGTAATACGTTTTTATGAAGCAAACAATTATACACAACACAAACCAGTTAAGACTTTGCTCACTAAGATAAATAGTGGTCCAAATGTAGCTATAACAGATGGAAACATTCCTAGCTAATTACAGAACCAGGCAATCACGGTGCACAACAAGCATTGATCCGATTAGAGTGGTAAAAAAAAACTTTGCAAGAAAAATTGCAATCATCAGTCAAGCATAGAAAGTTCCACATACAGACAACAATTATTGAAGCCCAATGTTTAAAATGGCAACTCATTATTTTTGGGGCTGACCTTAAGACATCGTTAAACGTAAAGCATTACTACTTGCAATTTACCAAGTATGCATCCCATCCTTGAAGCCGATATTCCCTAGCTGCCTCTGCAGGGTTTGCTGCCTTAATAATTCCGCGTCCAACAATGATCACATCACTGCCTCTTTCTGAAATGACCTGAAACATGCATTTTTCTATGAAAAACTATTATAGAGGGGGAGTTCAAGGTAATGAGTCAATTCTCTGAATGCTTTTCTAAAATAGTTCAGTGAGAAGATAGCTGCAAATCGAGGGAATATCCAATATCTGAGTTAACACATGCAATCAACTAAATAAATGAGCAAGCTCCCTCTTCGAGGGGGGCCTTTAAAACTTCAAAAGAATATATGCTATATTGTGCAGATATTTTTGTTCCAGAAATGAGTGATTGAATGGTCAAGGTATTCTACAGTTCATAAACACATGCCAAGCCTGTTATAAGCGGGAAGAGCAATATTACTAGGATACAGTGTGGTTGCAGCTTGCCATATAGAAACAGTGTTAAAAACTAAATATAATTCTGTATCAGCAGGGTCTAGTGTCAGAATTTCGTCTAATGCAATAGGCATAAAACAACACCTATATCCAACTACTTGAAAATACTAAATTGTTGTCAGGAAATAGAAATGCTACTGGACTAAGACAAAGAGTTCATCAAAGACTTCAATAAGATAAACTCATGGTACTTACAGAATACGGAGTGTTGTATTGCTGACCCAGAGCATCTCCACCTTTTACCATTTGAACCCCGGGGGTCGCATGAATAAGAGCAGGATTTCCTGGTCCACCAGGCCATGCAGCTGGATTGACAGATATGAAGCCAATAACAAAATCTGGATGATCTTCTGCAATTTTCACAGCGGCAGCTGTGTAATTACCGGTGGCAAGGTTACCAGCGGAACTCATTTCAGCGAGCAGCAACAGACCTCGGCCACGTGGTAAACCCTATCACATAACAAAAACCAAATTCGAATTAAATACAGAATAAACTTATAGCATTAATGGCCTGATTGAAGTAATAAATTGCAAATAACCTTCAATTTTAGACCATCAACTATTGCTGGGCCTGAAATTATATGAGCATTTACTATATCGGCCCAGTCCAATATATGGAAGACTCCTCTGTACAAATCAAAGAAGATTTCTCAACAAAATATCAGAGAGATCTTATTATATGCATGACAAAAATGACTGCTTACCCTTCATATTGCATGGTGACTGTGTTGCCAATGTCAGCAAACTTACGATCCTCAAAGATTAAGAAATTATGTTTATCTGCGATCTTCAGAAGGTAGAGCACAATCAGTTGGTCTAAATATTTATTTGATCAATTAAAAAAACGCTAGGCAAAACAAAATTCTAATCTTCATCAAGAGCTTCTAGGCTAATCAGAAAGGAAAAAGATTCATTAAATTTAGCATTTAAGAAGGAGAAAACAAGAGCAAGAAAGAAGGAAGAGTTAACATTGGAGAAACTTCACTACGAAATGTAGCAAAGGTTAGCAAGAGAACTAATTTATTACACAGATGTTCCACTTTCTGATAACATGCTTCCAAATCCTTGTAATACACTATAGCAAAAAGTTTCACAAAGTTGGTTGCTCAAAGAACTATACACATTGCTAAATTCATGGGATATGAGTTAGAGCAGCATAATTTGCTAAAATGAAAAAAAAAATGTAAACGAAAATGAGCTCTGACAGAGCCAAAACTATAACTGTTAACTTAACTTACCACTAAAATAAGTCGATGGCATACAATAAATATATACTCCCTCCGTCCACCAATCTTATTACTCACTTTCCTTTTTGGGCTGTCCACCAATCTTTTACCCATTCCATTTTTGGAAATAAACACCACTCACAAACAAATAAATGGGTCCCACAATACCCTTACTTTATCTACCCTTTCATTAAAATACTAATTTTAATTAAATCTTGTGCCCAACAGTAATGGGGTAAAAGATTCGTGGACAGGGGGAGTAGTAGATAGTCTAAATGTCTTAGAGCAGTTGTTTGCTACTTATGGAAGAATGTAAAGTAGAAGAAAAATGAACTCTTTGCTAGAGGTCATCAAATCATCTTTCATTTTCTAAGAAAGAAACCACCATCACCCTCTGATCCATTTCATGCATTTTTACAAGAAATCAGAATCATAAGTTGAAAACAGAAACTCAACCTGGGGCACAACATACTCATTTTCAGGTGTACTAAAATTCACTTTACGGTAAATGAATGTCCAAAACATTTAAACACGTCGAGGATTTCGTACTGAAGGAATATTTTTCCAGAATTTGAAGCACCTAAAATGGTGAGCATAGGGCAATATACCTCTAATACATCTTATAAGAGGTACGGAAACAAACCCCCATTTTTCTATTTTTGGGAGTTAAAAATGACCCAGTGATGGTTGAGAGCATAGGAAATTTAGCCCATGAGAATTAACTTTTAGGACATGCAATGTATAGAACATGATCCATCGCCTTATGATGAACAACAAAATTTTAAATACAATTTTTGATGGTGAGAGAATCATGTCCATGTGGAGAAATTAATTTTAGATGACATAAACCCTTATGAAGTATGGAAAACCCTCCACCCCCTTATCATGAACAACAATAATCCATCTCCCAAGTAGATCTAGCAGACTATAACTGTGACAGCTAATATTATGCTAATGGTGGCAATAACTTTCAGAAGTCAGAACAGGGATATACCGAGCGAAGTTTAGATCCAAAATCAGGTGTGAAATCAGGAAATATATCCACATGGGTTTTCAACATGCAGATCTCAGGTCCAACCTGCAGAAATACCAAATTTAAAGGGGAGTGAGAACATGGGTAGGTATATCCTGTAGCAAATTATCAATGCAGAATTCATGAAATGATAAATTATGAACCAAATAATATCAACATTTGGGGAAATAAGGGGAATTTACATCACATATAAATGTGGAACAAGATTACAGTATCAGCTTGTTATGGTCGTATTTTTCCCAACCCCGTTACGTTCTTCTATAAGAAGTGTTGAAAGAATGATGTGCTCCATAATAGCTTCAACCAACTGGGAAACTTAAACTCAGTTGCATTGGACAAACATGAACTCTTTCCTGTAGTCTATCTCAACAGTTCCCAGAACATAAACATTTTCAGCTGCATGTGACCAGAGTACGGAATACATATAACCACCAAGAACAGATTAACTAATGAGGCAGAATATTGCACACTGCAGTTGACAGTACTGTATTACCGAAGCGACGGATGTAAATCAAAACATAAATCTTCGGAAGAAACCAATCTCTTAACTGTTATGAGATATGGGGACTTAGACCCTTCAAGCTCTCATAAAAGGCCAGAATTTACTCTCTACTTAAAGAAGCCATAATTTTTTCACTTATAAAGAATAAACTATATCTGTGCACATGAAAGTTGAAACAGATTCATGCACATGAGTGGCTTGAGATGAACTAAATTAGACAATGAGAAAAAATAGATTTATTCTTATATTCCTCACCTTGTCTGCAATGTCAAGTAGCTCTGCAGCTGTAGCAACATCAGCAGCCAAGCACAAATTTGATTCTTTTTTCACCATAATCTCAAACAACTTCTTTCCTGTTGGGTTCTTTGTCATCTTTGCTCTCTCTTGAAATGGGAGTCTGACAACTAACTTCTTGTCAGCTGGCGCTGCTGAAGGAACTGACACCTTTCGGTTTTCCTCCAAGAACTTGAAGACCATCTTCTCTGTCTCCTCTGATACTCTTCCCTTCTCCTTCAAGATCCTCACCATTTCAGTGAGCTTCACCATTGCATGAAGTGTGATCCCATTTTGAGCCAAATTTTCACGCCCTCCTTGTTCCCTTTCACAGATTATTAGCAAGAAATACGTAACTAGTAAGAAACTCTACATAGCATGAAGCTAAGAATTTCCAAATGAATAGGTGGAAAACTACACAAATAAACAAACAACCAGTTCCAATAGGGGCAAATAAATGACAAGAACAACGCAGTACTGCGGTATACAATTTCATGCATCTCCGGCAGTCACAGAATAATCTCATGCGTAAGACAACAGAATTTGCATGCTATCCTATCCCCAAAAGCTAGTCTCATTCTTTCAGGGATCAGACACAAAAAACATGAGATGAAGACATATTAAATTATTTCAGAAGTACAAGATTTAGTATATTTCTTTGGAAAGCAATAGCTTTCTGCACAGCAGAGCTACACTGTAGTACAGAGCACATTTCACATACTATGATCCAGCAATTATAATTCTATATGTAGAAGAGTACACAAATATGAATCCAGCAAAACTAGAACGGTAAAAGGGCCATTTTGTTTGAGAATGGGTACTCAATCACTCAGATAATGCTCAATTCAATGTTTAACCAAACTAGACCAACCATCCCAGATGGTAGAATATCCTTTTAAGTACAACTGGGGTGGTGAGACAACCCACACTAAGCTTCAGTGTGTTAGGCTAGAATCCCCTTAATAATAGGGTTCATTGCTACACACAACAACAACAACATAGCATCTGCATTTCGTTCTGCAAAATATCCACATGCACATACGAAACAGTCAAAATTTAAAAATACTAACCGTTACTTTTACCAAAAAACAAAAATGCCTTTGCGACTAATTACACTAGCATGAAACCTACGCGGATAGTGCTACCTTATAAACATTTGCATTGAAACCTCATATAAACCAACTTTTCACCAAAAATACAAACGAAAAATCACGCATATTCACCTGTCAATCATAACAACGGCGTCCGTGACTTTCAACCCGGCAGCACGGAGTGGCGCGGCCGTCTCCAGCACGGATGCGCCGCTAGTAACGAGATCCTCAACAATAAGACACACCTGATTCTGCTCAAATGCCCCCTCAATAGCCTTGGCGGTGCCGTAGTCCTTAATCTCCTTGCGGCGCATAAGCATTGGAATATTGGACGAGACGGAGATGCAGGTAGCAATCGGCAGAGCGGTGTAGGGGACGCCGCAGACGACGTCGTAGGGGGCGGAGGAAGGTACGGTGGCGACGATTGTCTGGGAGATTTGGCTGAGCAAGGAAGGGTAGGAAACAATAAGGCGGAGGTCGATGTAGATTGGGGATGAGATGCCGGATTTGAGCTTGAAGTTTCCGAATTTGACGGCGGCGATGTCGTGCAGCTGCAAAATTAGGGACTCCATTGTGGGTTTTGGTGGTGGCTGAGATGACATTTTGTGGGTGTGGGTATAGAATAGAATAGAGTGAGTGGGAGGGTTTTAGCGTGACAACGACGGGGACTTTGTTTGGTTCCTTCCTTTACCATTTTCGGCCTTTTATAGGAGTATGCCCTGAGGGTACAAATGTAATTGCATTACGTTGAGATAATAGCGGTGGATAAAAAGCAATATACCAATTTTAATAAAAACAAAGGTTTTTTACCCAATTCCTATTAAAAAAAAGTTTTCTACCCACTTTGGTATGAAAAGACACATATATCCTTGTTAAAAAAATATTTTTTTATATGACCCAATACCTTACCCCAACCTACTCTCACCTTAATTACAAAATTATTAATTAAATAATATATAATTAAATACTAAAATTTCACTAAATACCATCATAATTAAATTATATTAAATGATAATACTAAAATTTCCATGATAAAAAGAAGAAAAGAATTTTGGATACTTTTACTCATCCATTGTTATGTGTCATGTATTAAGAGAAATCAAACATAATTAAACTAAAATTCATATAATTCGAATTAACCAAAGTGAAGGATACGCTTAGACTTATATTTATTATATGGTGGGGTTGAGTGTGGGGTCATTTTAACTTTTAAGGGCATTTTAGGAAGAAAAATAGGTGATGAGTATAAAACTTTTTTTTTTTTTATAGTAGTGGGTAGAAAACTTTTTATTTTATTAAAATGGGTACTTTAACCATTTTTCACTAATAGTGGACCGTATTAGGGATTCAAAGGCAAAACAATTCTTATCGTTGTTTTGAATTTAATGAGAATAAAATTTTATATTTTCGCCTCGTACTTTGATATATTGGATGAAAGATTGTTTCCATGGTGGTTATATCATTAGCATTGTGCTCTAATTTTAAAAAAAAAAATTGATAAAATGAGAGATTGTTGGTTGTGGTATGGAGAATGATTGAGGAGGGGATAATTAAGAAAATAGAAAGCTAATAAGATGGGGTAATAATTACCTTATTTAAGAAGAAAAAAATGTTTTGTATCATCATTTGTTCTCATTAACTATTTTAATTATATTATTTTATCTCTATTCTCATTACCATTGAAGAATTTCCAAACAAAACACCACCTTATACTCTTAGTGAAACAATTCATATCATTTGTACCCTTCAACTCATATTATTTAATGATAATAACTAGTACCCTTCAAAACTAATATTTTTTTAATAAAAATAACTAACACTACTTTTTAGTGAAACTGTTATTATATATATACATGTCCTGAAGACAGTCGTTATGAACGCATTGTACTTGATAATATTCAATTATTATGTATTATTGATTCGACCAATAATATTAGACATTTACACTTATAAAATATTATATTTGATTGTTTGCATTTATTCATATATGTGTTTCCGTGAACTAATATTGTCATTGAGAATATGAAACTCATATGACTAGAACATGATTCGTAAATTAGCCATAAACAATTATAATCGAAAATAGAACATCGATGATGCAATTGAGATTGATGTGTGATCTGCATCATACCTTTAGAGGGTGTAATGATTCTCACAACTACGAAATATTAAGCATATCATGATGGATACACAAATACTTTAGAGAGTCTAGACATACCTAATCGAGAAATTATTTGGTGCATCCTATCAGTTTGTGAAGCAGTGTAATAGTCATTTGACTTGAGGTCAATACGCATGATACGTATAGAGTGATGGACTTTAACTATGATCGTTGTTTGCACTCTTAACGGGGTAAATATGACATGTGTTGGACATATCACGAAATACATGTGTGTGATAATTGAGTCAAAAATATCATTTATTTTTCAGATAGATTTGAAGAGAATATTCGTTTTCTCATAACTAATTGGATCGTTAGTCATTGGTTAATGCACATCGCATTTGGAATTGTGTTTAAACGTGACAACGCGATCAATTAGTAGAATGAGATAACATGATTTAAGTTATTTGAAAAGATGCATCATTCAAGGGGCATTGGGCCCACATAAATTTTTGAACTTTTTTAGTGTTATAATATACAACCGATGATATTTTTGCTTTAGGAGTGTTTAGTCTAGTAGTCGTATTAATCTTTTTACTACCTATTATGTAATAGGTTCGATCCCACTTCCCAACAATTCTTGATGGTATTAAGTATTAACAATACTTGTGCTGTATGTGCGTCGTTCCTTGCGGAGGCATGAGTATCAGGCTAATGCTCTCAAATTTTTTTTTTTCTTGAACATATATTGATTAATTCTAAGGGATTTGGGAAAAAAGGTTTTTTAATATGAGAATGGTTGGTCATTGCAGATTGACACACTTGAGCATATTAATGTTTTCACAATTGCATCAATTGAGGTTCGTGATATGATCAACCTCATTTTTTTTAAGGTTGGACAAATTAGGTTTCTCCAAGAACGACTATATTGTGTTGCTCGATAGTGTCCCAACCTAGCACACTTCAGCAATGATGATGGAAGATATAAAATGCTTTGCGACATCTTTCCTAGTATATCTTGCATTCATCGTCAACTTCTCCGCCTTAAGCTCTCAATTTTCCCCAGGTATGCATGTATAATTATGATTCACTGCAACAAAATTGACTTGGGCATTAATAACTTCTTTAGCTATATAAAATTCTCTAATGAGAGAATAAAAGCTATAATGTCAACAATCAAAACTAGTAATTTTTCATATATAGTAAACGTGCATATGTATAAATCATTATTTAATGTTGTTATATATTTGATCAAATTAGTGGTTGATGTTTGCGCAGAAGGATGGATTTAGGTGTACTAAATTAAAAATTGTAAATAGATCATTTGAATTAGTTTTTAGCCGAATATTGAGTAAAAAAACTAAATTAAAGAATGTAAACATATGGAGTTGAAAGTTATAATGTTTGATACCCATCAACTCTTTCCTTTGATTGAGACATGTTTGTTCTAAAGAAACTCAAAATTCGAATGTATATGACTTTATTAAATAATTAATTTACATCATTTTTCAAATTAATTGATTCCATTACAAACTAGTTTCATTGTATGAAAATTAATTTTTATAAGTGACAGTGTTAAGAGAAATAATTAAATGAATTAATTTCACACCCTTCTACAAGTTCGGACTTTTAAATGAGGCGGAATTCTTTCAGACAGTAATTGAATCATATCCTAATGTTGGCTTTTAGATAGAAAAATTAAAGGTCATTTTTTTTTGTAGTAGATGTACTTTTGGACGCAGTTTTCATGGTCATCTCCTAGTATGCCATATGTTAACAGAGTTGCTCGATCATAATCGCGTTAAGAGGAAGAATGAGACAAGTTATAATAATTTGAAAAAGACAAAAACGTGTATAAGACTATCTCATGATATGAGACAACACAAATTAGCACTTACCCCCACCAAAGTATTAATGAGTCAATGTTCTAGTTACACCAATTCTCATTATCTCATGACATGAGAATGTCTCATATAAGACCTACTCTTTGAAAAATGTGAAGTTGTCCGGATACTATAGGAGTGTTTCTGAAGTTGAATATGAGATGTTGATGTATGTGATGGCGCTACAAGAATTGATTGTTAAAGCTTGTGACATAACTCCTAAAATTCGATAAACTGCATTAATATTCATCATCGTCTTCAATTCTTTCTCCCACTCATAAATTTTGTTAACGTAGTTATAATCTAGCCAGGTGTTTAGGTTTAGATCAGTGATTAAACCTTTTATTTTTTGTTACAAATTGTGTCTAGCTCGTGTGGTTTGCCTTCGAATAACACATTATTTGGTTAAAAAAAAAAAAAAAGCAGATCATATTGTTTTCAAGATACTTTTTTAATCCCTTAAGCTAAAAAAAGAAAGAAGAAGAAGCATGATGCAACTTTTTTTTTTTTTTTTTACAGAAAGCATGATAAACTAAAGCCCTTGAGTTTTCAATGTTTATTTCATAAGGCACCTTTGGGTTCAGTGAAACATATATATAAAATAATAATAATTTAAGGGTCTTTTGAATAAACTTCGATGGTACAAAGACTTTAGGTATTTGTAAGAAAAATAATTAAATAAATTAATTTCACATTTTTTTACAAGTTTGGACTTTTAGATGATGTATTTTTGGTATCAGGATTAAAAGCAACTCCACTTATATCATTGTCCACACATTGGTACTCCTCAAAAAGAGAAAAAAATTGAATCACCCCATGAGTGGGGGGAAGTGTAAAGGAGAGTTGGGATTTTATTATTGAGTAGGTTTTATATGGAAAATGGTTCATGATAAGCTTATCACAAAATTGTTTTAAAGTATCAAATATTTGACAATAAGTATCAATAATCTCACCAGAAGTATCATTAATTTGGGTTCAAGAAAATTTACAACAATTATAATATAATACCATTGACCCAAATTAATGAAACTGCTGGTGAAATCATCGATACTCCTGGTCAATTATTCAAGAGTATGTATAGAGTGAAATTGGTTTATATATAAATTACTGAAGGGTATTAGTTTTCATTGAATAGTATTAGTTGTATTTACTGAAGAGTATTACTGATTTACACTAAAGAATTTTAGTTGTTCAGTGAAAATGAACTAAGACTCTTCAGTGTAAACCAGTTATACTCTTTAGTAAAAACAACTAATATTTTTCAGTGAAAACAACTAATATCCTTCAATGATTTATGTATAAACCAGTTTTACTCTATACTTTGTCATTATTCAATACTTTGAAACAGTTTAATGATAAATTTATTATGAACTATTTTTATATAATAATTTGCATTTATTATTTTGGAGAAACATGCTTACATCTTGTTAGCATACATAACAATTATTATACAGTAGTTAACATAAAATCAATAAAATTGGCAAAACTTTTGTAGTTGAAAATGTTTCTTAAATTACATGCCGAATATCTCATCATCATCGTCGTCGTTATTAATAATTCTTGAAGGTCAAATCAGACCTGCCCCTTAATTAACCAATATGAACATGCCTCATTATTTAAATAAATTGATTATATTGGGCTTGCTAAAAAAAACAATATATAAGGTCCTTGAACAGTCGAACTGGGCTGAAGTGAACTTCCATTTTTTAGTCCATCACGATCTAGTGAGTATAGACTAATATGGCAATTGACAGAGGAATTTTTACTAATCACTCTTTAATCTTTAATAGTATATATGGAGTACAATAATTAATACTCCCTATGTCTCACTTAAATTTGCACACATACTTTATTTTCGTGTTTTTGCGAGCAAGTTGTTTATTAATATTTGAAATGATAAAGTGATTTAAAAATTACTTTATGATTTTAAATAATAATAAAAAACTCGCTCGTTAAAACACGTGAAAACAGTAAACGTGCAAATTGAAGTGGGACGGAGGGAGTATATATTTTCGAAATCTTTTATTATTGACTAATTATTATAGTAATTAATAGCAAAGAATCGCAATACAGCATCTCTAGTATGCAGTAAATGCTACATGAGTAATAAGTATGAAAGATTATTCAAATTTCTTGAGTGCATACCAATTAATTAGTGCATATTTATAGATTAATTTGGTAATGAGTACGCATATTTATGGAATGTTCGACGTATATCGAAATTAAAGATGCATTCACATTCAAAATAATAAAATCGACCAATTCAATATTTTATAGCTCTAGAAGTCGAAAAGAATCGATTTATTTATTAAAATAGTAGTAGTAATATTTTTAATTAAAATCAGGAATTAAATAATCAATATAATAATTTTCTCGTTTATGCTATTTGTAGGTAAGCATAACAATGAATTAAGATTGTTATATTAGTAGACATTTTAACATCTACAATGAATCAGATTGTTATATGTACGTACTAGACATGATCTTAATAGAATTGAACGTGCCAATTTTTTACTTGTTATAAAGATCAAAGACAATAGTGATACTCAATTATAACTCAATAATTATATTTTAGTACTTTTTTTCAAATTAAAATGTGTTCTTATTTTAGTAATGTGAATATCTTCTCTAAAATTAGAAAACCTCACACCACTTATTTTTAAGGGCATATAATATAATTATTAGTGATTTTGAGATAAAATAAAATGTTAGGTTCCTTATAAAATAAACCCAACTTAACTCGATTTATATTAGAAACAATTCAAATTGAATTTGAGTTCTATAAAAAGTCGATATTGAGCTCAATATCATTGCTAACAGAATTTTGATATACAATAAAAATATACCCATGAATATTTTAATAATGGCTGGATTATTTTGTTTGAAATTGGATTTTGTAGATTTCAATATCATTTACATATATATATATATTCTCTTCCAATAATGTTTCTATAGTGTGAAAGGAATCGGCTTTTTATTGAGTAAATATGCTTGTCGATTTCTTACCTTTTATTGTCATTTCCCAATACTCTATACACAAGCATAAAACCTATTGTTTCTCGTAAGAAACTGTATTCATTTTGCCGCTTTTCAGTTTTCATAAAGAAAAAGTTGAAGATATTAGAAATGGACGGCATTGACTATTTGTTGGGTTTAACAGAGGTATGACACATCTTTCTGATCAAATTTCAATTGCATGAGTTTGAAATTGATATTATAACGTTCATCTTTATTTTTATATATTAATATTCATAGCATTTACATTGTGATATTAAATTATAAATATTATTAAATAAATGATATGATAGCATTGAATGAATATAATGATATAAATTGAATACTATGAATAAGTTTTACAACCGTATATAGATATATCCCTCTAATAATTGTTCCCAATATATATTTTTTGTTTTAATTAATTTTATTTATTGTTTGATGGTTGACAATTAACCAGCATGAGGAGATTGATGAACTAAGGCAAAAGCTTTTCCACACCACACAAGAACTTGAAAAGCTTAAATATGAAAGAATTGAAGATTTAAAGAAAAATGACGATTATGTGAACGAATTAATCCTGACGCTAAATTGTGCGTTGCAACAAAGAAATGAAGCCATAAATCAACTTCAGGAACTCATCAACAAAATTAATACATTGGTTCATAAAGATTCCAATGTCTCGATTTCGGAAGATACTTTTGATTTGATCATGGTCGGTCTAATTCAGGGAAGAGTTTTGCCTCAGAGAGGGATGTTTAAACAGGCGGTTCTTGAAGCCGGGCCGTTGCTTCAGACGCTTCTGAAGGCGGAGCCGCTGCCTATGCCACCGCCTATATGGCGGAATCCACCACGGCTTCCGACTTTTCAGGTACCTCCGGTGCTCGTCAACGGTGGTGATAAAGAGACATTACGTGTGGGACAATTGGTGGGAGGAGAAAATGGTTCAGTTTCTTATGCTAATTTTGATTGTGCGGAGAATGATTGTTGATGTTTGTTTTTAGAGATTTTTATTATCCAAAATAAATATTGTTTTCATATTTCTAAGAATAATTTTTATGGCAAAGTATCAAGTGAACCAGTTTAGAGGGGATCTGTTGTTTCATTAAAGGTATTAGGTAAAAGGTATAAGTGAAAAATATTAATTATTATCGATGAAGGGTATCAGTTTATACTAATTTTAAGTGAAAATCAATATTATTCATACTAATTTTTATTAATCTTA
Organism: Ballota nigra; assembly: GCA_947034835.1. Taxonomy (NCBI): domain Eukaryota; kingdom Viridiplantae; phylum Streptophyta; class Magnoliopsida; order Lamiales; family Lamiaceae; genus Ballota; species Ballota nigra. The sequence goes on from OX344722.1 coordinate 105,069,709, forward strand.
TGCCAATGCTCTTATTTACTCTTTCAAATTAAATGGCTTAAAAAAATCACATGTCTTCAGAGTATTAAGTCATAAATGAAATTATAATGTGAGTTATAATAATGGGTTACATGTACGTATTCATTAACTTATTCTAGTTTTTTTTAGATTTAATTGCAAATTAAATCACAACCTTTTCGCAAAATATAATCTAATCTAAACTTTTGAATCTTGGCAAACAAAATCTCAATTTAATATTTCTTTGCAATTCGAACCAACAAATAAATTTTTTGCTGTCCGAAAATGATGTTTAACTTACCTGATAATGAATAATTAATACTAGTATTTAGGATTAATTGCTTATAGCCACACTTTCTACACCCTAATTGCAAATACCCACCCAAAAATCCTACATTTCAAAACACCACATTTTATTTCCAAAAACCCCAAAACATATGGACTCTCTCTCTCCCTCTCCCTCTCCCTCTCCCTCTCCCTCTCCCTCTCCCTCTCCCTCCCATTTTTCAATCCATTTCATTTCCCCACTCTCTCTCTCTATACCCCACCCCTACCCCATTCTTTTCTCTCCCTCTCTCTGTATACTCCCCCAACCCTTCTCCCCGCGCCCCCCCCAACTCCCCCACTTGCCCTCACGCCCTCCACCGCCCCCCTCCCCGGCCCCCATCGTTCGCCGACTCGATCTCCACCGCCACCGTCCGATCTACATCACCACCCGCTCCAATCTGCACCACCACCGTCCCACGCACGCCCCGATCTATGCATGAGTGGCGGCAGCTGGACGGTGCCAACAACCACCACCGATCCACGCGCCCCCGATCTGCGTGCAACCTACCACCACTGCCATACGCCGCCACGGGCACCACCATGGTTTATCCTTTTTTTTTTGCTGCTTTTCTTTTTTACTTTCTTTGCTGTTGAGATTTTCTGGATTTTATTTGTGGGTTTTTTATGGGTTTGATATGTGTGTACAATTAATCAGATTATTTGTGGGTTTTTCTGGATTGTTGGATTGTTGGAGGGTTTTTGTTCATCTATTTGTTTTGTTCTGTGTTTTTTTATAAAAGGAATGCAACTACATTTTTTCTGTGTTTAAAACCAAAACAGATTCGATTAATCCCAAATTATTTTGTTTAACAGTTCGTTTCATTTTTTTATGTTTATGTAATTTTTGGATTATTATTGGATAGGGGTAATGTTCTTCTATGTGTTTTTTTTCTCTCCATAAAATGAATGTAATTGTGTGTTTTCCTGTATTTGAAAACAAAACAAATCTGATTTTTAGGCCTATTAGTTTTTGGGGGTTTTCTGGATTTTTTATGATTTATATGATTTGTGGATTGAAATTTTGGGGATTTTGTTGATTTTTAGGTCTATTAGTTTTTTTGGATTGTTTTCTGGAAAGTGAAGCGAAGAGAAGAGAAGAGGAGAAGACGGCAGGGGGGTGGGGGAATTATCTTTGCATCTTTCTGCAAACAAATTGTTCCATTATGCAATATGCAAATCAACATGCAACTAATTTGTTGTGTTATTCAACCCAATCTGCAAATAAATTGTTGTGTTATGCAACCCAATCTGCAAATAAATTATTGTGTTATGCAACCCAATATGCCAATAAATTATTGTGTTATGCAACCCAATCTGGGAATGAAAACTGGGAAAAAAAAGATTTTTGGATAAAATGAATTAAAAAGAATGAATTTTCGGCAAAAAAAAAAAAGAAAGAATGGTTGTACTAATTTTAAAAAGAATGGTTGTACTAATTAAAATGAATGAATTTTGGCAAAAAAAAAATGAATTTGGGCATATAAATTTCAAAATTAAAAAAGCAAAAAAGCTTCCAGAAAAAGCTGTTAAAATTCAAAAAAGAAAGAAAAAAGAAAAAAACAATCATTTAAAAAAAAAAAAAACAGATTCTGCTTCTTAAATTTTTGAATCTGATAAATGACGAAAATGGGGGGATTATTTTGATATATGAATTTTGTTTGATTTAAAGAAATATTAAAAAAAAAAAAGGGAAGAAAGTACAGTTAACAAGAATTACATGTCAAATCAGCAGAAAGTTGTGAGATGAGTTTTGGGGTATGGGCCCCACAAATTGGGGTGTCTTAAAATGAAGGGAAAATAGTAGGCTTTAATGCAATTAGACCCTCCCAATTGGGCTTCTATGTCACTACCCCTAGTATTTATATGTTTATATTGGCTCGGACGACAACACATAATTTATTATCATTTTCGGGTTGATTGAAATCTACCTTTTGGTTAAAATTGCAATCAAATGTTAAGTTGAAGTTTTGTTTACAAAGATTCAAAAGTTTAGATTAGATTGTAATTTGCGTAAAGGTTGTGATTTTATTTGCAATTAACCCTTTTTTTTTTTATAATGTTTAGATTTGACCTTTTATTATTTAGTGTTATTTTGAGTTATTTATTTGCAAATCAGTTACATCGTATAACTAAAAAAAAATAGTAGTATTAAAGTAACATCTTAAAATGAAATAATTAATACTATTAAAAAACACACATAATGCAAATAAATTTTATGGTGAAACTCAATTCACATTAATTCTACTTTACCGTGTTTCTTTTCTTAGTCTAGTTTTATCAATTATAATTTATGGTTTGAGTATTTAATTTATGTTTTATATTATCTCTTTAGTATCATATTTTGACTTTGGTGGACGATGTGAAAATGAAAAATTAGAAGAGAACAATGAACTTTGTATTAAAAAAGTGTGTAAAATTTGTGATGTACATTTAACAAATGATAGAACAATTTTTTGTGAAGGCCTAATTTCAAAGTCGATTTAGGCTCGAAATTTCAAGGATACTACTTGAAAGATGATAAACTATAAATTTATGGCTTAATTTTTTTCTCTATCGATTCAAAAAGTGAAAGATAGAAAAACGTCAAGCTAAACCCTAAAAGATAAAACCCATGACTCATAAATGTTAAAATCATGTTTAACATTTTATAATTTATGTTTTTATTAAGAGTAATTCTAGTGTGCACTTGAGTGCATGATATGCACATAAAAAAAAATACTTCAAGCCGAAATCAGTAATACCCCAACTGCAAAAAAAAACACGTTCGGTGTGTTTGTGTGTATTTTGAAAAAAAAAAAATTGAAGTCAAATCGAGCTTAAAATCCAAATGCATGCTAAAATTTATGTTTTATTCATTATACATTATTATTTTTCATTATTTCTTTCTTTTCTTATTTTTTCAATTATGTGAAATTAATAATTTTTTCTGAATTGTGATTTATAAAAATATAATTATATAATAAGGACTTATAAGATGACAATTATGGTTCTGAAATATGTACATTATAAATTAATAATTTCTATCTTTAAGATTTCAAATTGATAGTTTTCTATTTTTCAGGTTTTAAATAGACAGGAAAAATATTGTAAACCCTAAATAAATAATTTTATTATGAGTAGGTCTTGTGTGAGACCATCTCATGTCATGAGACAATGAAATATGATATAACTTGGGCATTGACGCATTAACACTTTGATAGGAGTGAATGTTAATTTATGTTGTCTCATTCCATGAGACAATCTCATACAAATTTTTGTGTTTTGTTATCTTTCAAATCCTAAACTAACAATATTTTTTTTCAAAGTTATTTAATTAAATAGGCTAGACTTAACTTTTTTAAAAGCCCGTAAACTCTTGACCTATTTAAGTTTCGTCAATATATATTATATATATATATAATGACAAAGTATAAAGTGAAAATGGTTCATACATAAACCATTGAAGAGTATTAGTTGTTTTCATTAAAGAGTATTAGATATTTTCACTGAAGATTATCAGTTGTCTTCACTGAAGAGTCTTAGTTTATTTTCAGTAAACAACTAAGACTCTTCAGTGAACACAATTAACACTCTTTAGTGAAAATAACTAATATCCTTTAATAATTTATGTATGAATTAATTTCACTCTATACATACTCATATATAATATATGTATATACAATTGAATAATATATTTTAACATTAGATAATGTAAATATACTTTTAAAAGGCTTACATGTCAAACTTGTTTGTATAGACATCATGATACACTCTCTTATAAAATATTTCACATGTAGAATATATCTAAAATAGACAAATATAAACAAAAATGCGCGTCATGGGTTGCTTCAAGTCAAAATTTGCAGATTCTAAAAAGGGCAAGCTGATTTCCCAAAAAAATAAAATTATGCAAGACTTATTTCAGGATTTTCACTCCTAAATTGTGTTACTATATGAACAAATGTGTTACTATAAGACAATGTGTGTTACTAGTTCTTAAAAAATTAGTTTTTTGTACTTTAAAGTAACTATAAGGATAAATATGTATTTTTTAAATTTATTTCCCATCCCTTTAAATCTAAAATTATTGTTCCATACATTAACTCACATTTGCTCCAACAATAACATACATTTGCTCTAACATTAACACACATTTGCTCCAATAGTAACACATATTTACTCTGATATTAACTCATCTTTGCTCTAACATTAATACACCCCGTTCTAATAGTAACATACATGTGTAGTAACTAGGGATGTTAAATGGGCCACGAGCCGACCCATTTAGCCCTGAACCGTACAGGGTTATGTCCAAATATATAGTAGTCCGTTCAGACTTTTTTGGCCCTGGTCGGTTAGCCCAATTTTTTTTAATAATCTCATTACCCCACTTATTCACTTAGGCTGACACTTATGTTGTTGTTACGCGGAGTGGATTTTCAACATCCTTACTTCATTATTATCTTTTCAATTAGGGTTCATCGACCTTCGCCACCACTTTCAAATTGTCATTGTGGCCCACCGCTCTCAAATCGTCATTATGTTATAAATTTGTTTCTAGAAAAATTAAATTGTTGAATAATGTTTAAATGTAATTTTCATGAATTTTTTAACAATGTTTGAATTTAAAATTAAAATGGTATCGTATTGCAATTACAAGTCTACATTTTATATTTTCTTTTCCTAGAGCCCGTTAGTGGCCCATTTAGTCTGCGGACCACTAGGATTAGAGTTAGGTTTTGAGTGTTCTGTTTAGGCTCGCAGCCCTGTAGGGCTAACCCTAATGGGTTAAGATCAACTCGTTTAACATCCCTAAGTAGTAACACACATTTGCTCCATCAGTAATATATATTTGTAATAACACACATTTACTCAAACTTCAACACATATTTACTCTAGTGTTAACTGTTAAGTTATTAAAACACATTTGCAGTAACACATATTTACTCTAACAGTAACACACATTTGTTCCACCAGCAACACACATTTGTTCTAATATTAACATATATTTGCTCCAATAGTAACACACATTTGCTTTTACAGTAGCATATGATTGTCCTTATGGTAACACAACCTTGAAGGGTGCTTTTATATATTTGTGTAATCACATATTTATCAATTGAGTAAGACATCTGTGTTATTAGAGTAATTCATTTTTCACCACTTTACATGTGTTATTGTATGGAAAAATAATCATTTTTATAAAAATAAATAAATATTTATAAAATCCAATATTTGTATAGATAGTAACACACATTTTGCCCTTATATTGTACGAAAAAATACTCCCTATGTCCCAAACTTGTTTGTTACTTGCCGAAACTATCCCTACCCTTGTTCAATCGATATTTATATAAAAGACAATACAATAATATTATTTTTTGTAATAATATCTTCCCTACGCTGGTATACTTACATATCATGTTATTACTTTGCACACACTAATTCACATTCATTAATTAAACTCAATTTAGTTTAGAGTGGTAAACTAGTAAAGTAGCAAACAATTTATTTTAGTAAAAACACACAAAAATTGGTGACACACTAGAACTACTATCAAAGACAAAGTATTATATGAAAATAGTTCATGATAAGCTTATCATGAAATAATTTTAAAGTATCATTAATTTCATCGGGAGTATCATTAATCTCATTAGGGGTATCATTAGTCTGAGTTCAAGATTTTTTTTTTAAATTTTCTTGAATTCAGACTAATGATACCCTTGACATGTTTAATGATACTCCTAATGGGATTAATGATACTCTAAAACTATTTCATGTTAAGCTTATTATGAAGCGTTTCATATAAAACCTACTCACTCTCAAAATTGAGGGTGCATAAGTCGAAAATCGCTAGTCGAATGGATTTGAAATGCTTAGCAACTAGGTCGCGTAGCATTTTGTCCTTCAATCACATGCATTTACCCATATAATAACACAAATTGGGAGCGAAAATTATGGAATTAGACTTGCGCGAGATTTTGAGGAAAATTCGCTAGTTCCAACCCGACTTGGCCAGGATCCGCGAATTTTTTTAGTATGGTTTATTCTACAGATCTTATGTCCATAAAAAATTTCATATAATAATTTGCGAAAAATGATTTGTGATGTGAACAATTATCAAATTTATGAGATACTCCGGTCAAATATGTACTTGACACTCAAAATAAAACAAAAATACTTATAAAAAATTAAATTATAAATGATAAGTTCCTCATAGTATCAAAATTACACAAATTATAGCACACATTTGGAATTTAAGCTCACTTTTGACTTAAATTTTGATTTTTTTAAAACACACACAAACACACCGAACTATTTTTTTTATATAGTTGGGGCATTACTGATTACTTCTTGCTAGGGGTATCACTGATTACTTCTCGGGGTATTGCTAATTTCTGATTGGGGTATTTTTTTTTCAAAATCCAAGTGCATACCATGCACTCAAGTGCACACTAGAACTACTCTCAAAATTGAGGGTGCATAAGTCGAAAATCGTTAGTAGAATGGATTTGGAATGCTTAGCAACTAGGTCGCGTAGCGGGGCTAGTCGATATGGTTTTTTCTTTTAATTTTTTGCTATTTTACTATCATGCTTGTTGATTATCTTTTCTCGATGGATGATTTAGTGGCTGTTATTTCTAATTAAGACCATCAAACAAGCTAAAGATAATAAGATCAAAGGAGTATATGTAAAGCTCTAAGAGTATGGATTATAATATTGGACTGTATTTTAAAATTTTGGTTATTTATACATATCAAGCAAACATGAGGTGTCACCACCTTAATCACCCTATTTTTCCTTATAACAAGTGCTAAGACACTTGTTTTATTCCTAAGCTATTGTATATGTACAAATGATAAATTTTAAGACACTTGTTTGATTCTAATACAATGCTTAATGATGAGGTTTTCTTGGGTGTTCTTCGTAGTGATGAGTTGCTCGACTGTGAGCCTTCTTGTAGGGAGTTTGAATTCTTTCTTTCCCTATTGCTCGTCTGATATATTTGACCATTGTCTAACTGCTCACCTGGATGCAAAATGTTTAATAGCCTACCTTTGTCAGCTGTTCGTGGACTACTCATATGTTCGCCACTTTACCTTTTCCTGTGTTGGGACAATGTCAGTTTTGATTAGATCCCAAAGTCCCTGAAAAGATGATTTACCTTAGTGGTCAGGCTAGTCTTGGTTACATTTGTACTTAGTTATTTTACACTTCACAGGAACTCAATGAGAGGAGTACTCATTGATGACAATCAAGACTGGAGCCTGAAGACACAAGAGCACCATCCTGAACTTACGGCAGTCTCTCTAAGCTGGCTGAGTAAGTGTCAGTGATGAAGAGTATGACCCTGAGGTCATTACTAACTCAGTCCTGTAGGGAACAAGATGACACTGAGTAATGGGAAAAAACTTGGAGTAGGGTCAAGCAATGCAAAAAGGAATGTCAGCGTCAGGACAAGACCGTTGTGCTCGAGACAAAAAGAACTCAATAAGACAAGCCTGAAGTATAGGAATGAGTTTTGACATTCTTACCAACCTGATGAAGTCAACCAATCCAGGAAGGACACGCACGTACAGACCTGCCATGAAGACTGAGTTCAGACTGCACTTTTCAACGGGCAAGCATTAAATGGAGCATTAAATACATTACCAAATCCATGCAAGGACGGCTGCTGCATGGGAGATGTATTCGTTGAACAAACCCTACGTAGATGACTAGAAGACTATCTCTTCCAACAGATGGTTTTCAAAGTCACCTATAAATACAGAAGGTCTTGAACCCATTCAAGGTTACGGGAAATTTCCAAGCCAGAAATTACTCAAACTCTCAAGCATTCAAAAGCATTTAGCGTTCAAAGAAGCACTCAAAAATCATAAATTTCCCAAGTGTTTCTTAGCAAAGAGAGTTATTATGTATTCCACTGAGCGTTCATTGTAATATCTTAAGCCTAGAAGTGATTATCCATCCTTAGCATAGTTTAGCCTTGTAAGGATAATCACAACTCTAGTTGGAAACAAAACTGAAACCAAAACCCTCTAGTCAGGTTTGTTGGTTGAGGTTGATAGTGAGTTATGATGGTCCCGTTTTCGAAGGGCAAAATGGGAATTCAGGAGCACAATTTTTTTTTTTTTAAAAAACTTTTCCTCAGGGAGTTCAGCAAGAGGAGTAATACTCAAGTCACTGCTCTGCTCAGAGGCTGAGTTACCAAGTCAGTAAGAAGGCTTGGAGTCTCATGCTCTGAGCAAGGACAGTGGCCTGAGATGCTGAACTCTCGAGTGCGTTCAAAGGCATAGCTTGCACCCTGACTGAGTTCAGTGACGGAATACTCAAGTCACTGCGTTGCTGAGAGTCAGAGCTATCAAGTTAGAGATGAGACTTGAAAGCTCAGGCTCTCAACAAGGCAGTGACTCGAGAGACTGAACTCTCGAGTGCTAGCCTAAGCTTGTCAGTGAGATTGGTTCTCCCTGACTAAAATACTTAGTTAATCTTCTTTTCAAACTTTCCAAGTATACTCAGAGAGCATACACTACAAATAATTAGCAAGTGCTTAGACAATAAACAACGCTCAGTTTAACGTGGTTCAGAGACTCAAGCTCTTACATCCACGGCCTGATTTAACAGGAAATCCACTACTTGGGATTCTTGTTTTTAACGTGCCAAGGTGCACTTACAACTGGACTCACGCCACTCCCTGGGCTGCCTCTCCTCACTACAAACCTAACAATCTTCTGAAAGGGTTTAGTTTGGTTTGGTTTTCTCCAACTAGGTGAGGTTTTCCTTTACAATGTGTTAGCCTTAAAGCTAAGATAAGGAAAACCTCTCTAAGCTATGAGTTACAAGCTTGACACTCAATGAATATACGTGATAACCCTAAAGGTCAGTGTCGTGGGTATGTAACACTTCCTTATGACTCCCTAACACACCCTCACAGCTTGTAGGTGTTTATTTTCTTCTTTCACACACTTACAATGAAGGTATGAACTTGTATTTATAGTGTGGATTCAAATGTAACCGTTGGAGGAAATTACATTTGAATCCATACAATTAATGGTTTCAACCACTTTACTTGGAATTCGGCCTTTGTCAGTGTCAGAGTTGCTGCCTCGTGCTGATTGGTCCACGTGGCCTGGATTCACGGATCTTTGACTCAGTGGGTTTGACTAAGACCCACTGACTTTAGGTAGCTTCCTCCTTCACTGACTGATGATCTTCAGTGGACTGAACGTCTTCAGTGTAGTTGTCCTTTAGAGACTGTTTGAAGATCATTCCAAGAAGTTTGTCATAAGGCTGAATGATGAACTTCCCTGACCACAGTAGCCTGACACCTTCAGGGCCTACTTGGTGCAGCACTGATCCTCCTGATCATTGCTCTTCACTGAGTGGTCCACCTGACTTAGCTTAGATCAGCCCGGTTTACACTCAGTGGGACATCCTTCAGGCTTCTCTTCTGGTTCAGGTTACAAGCATGACTTCAGTCAGTTCTTCTGGGTGTCATCTTGATATCTTCAGGCTGTGTTGCTGAGTTCCCCCTCAACTGAACAACCTATTCTACTGAAAGCTAATCTAGCCTGACCTGAAATAAAAGATACTATCCTGACTGCTTTCAAACCTATTACATGTTGTTTTGGAAAATGATCAAAACTAAAACATATCCCAACAAGTTAGAAGGAGGAAGTAAGGGTCAGTGAGTATAGCTGATTCTGGTGCACCTTGGCACGTTAAAAACAAGTCAATCCTTAGTGGATTCTCCTGTTAAATCAGGACCATGGACGTAGGAGCTTGAGTCTCTGAACCACGTTACTTCCTTGTGTTCTTTATTTCTTTGATTATTGTTCTTAACTGGTCATTCATTAAGTCATTCATTGCATTGTTTATCAGGCTTGAATCAATCACCCTGATCATTAAACTGAGCATTGCCTTTCTAATCACCACTTCAGAAAAGAGTAATAAAGTTTTCAGAAAGAAAACTCTAACAAGACTATAAACCTTTAGGGCTCACACATTCCGCACTGAACTCAAGTTGATAGTTAGCCAACTGACCAGCATTCATTTGCAGTCAGTAGTTGTGTTATCAACCCTGAGTTCTACACCACTCTGAGAAATGGGACTCAGTCAGTTGAAAGAAGAGAAAAATATATACGTGTATTCCCCTCCCATACACGTATCTCTTAGTCTTGTACCGGGACCAACAAGTGGTATCAGAGCAGTGGTTCAAAAGACCACTGACTTTGAATACTAATAGTTTCAGAGGAGAAACTGTTGGTGGTCGCTGAACAGATCTGAGTTTGCTTTTTATAAAACTTGCATCATCATGACTTCGAGGAGACTTGAAGCTTCATTGCCTGAATTTTCTGTTGTTAACTTTGTCTATTGGAAGTTTAGACTTGAGGCACATCTAGATGCCATCCATGACCAAATGCCACGAGTTATCAGGGACGGACCTATCAAGATCACCATCCCAAATGTCGGAGGACTGGGATATGATAATCTCGACATTGGCGTACGGGTTCTTAAGGAGAGGAAGGATATGGCCAATGATGAGATCAAGATGGTGGGACTGGACAACGTGGCCAGGAACATTATTCTTTATACGGTACCATTCGAGGAGTCAGCGAGGCTGATGGACTTTAAGACGGTAAAGGAGGTTTGGGATGAGCTGACTAGCATGTGCGAGGGCTCAGAAAAGATAAAGGAGAACAAGAGGAATATTGACATTCAGAAATTTGAAGCATTCGAGATGCTGCCTGACGAATCTATTGATCAGATAGAGTCAAGATTCATCAAGATGATGAATGAGTTGGTGATGTTGGGAAAAGAGGTCCCCAAGAGAGAAGTTGCTTCTAAAATCCTAAATGTTCTTCCTGAGAGATGGGACAATAGTGTTATTATGTTGAAAAACACTCAGGATATGAGTAATATAACTTCGACTTTACTTTTTTCAGAGCTCAAGGCTTTGGAATATGATCTGAACAAGAGAAATAAGAAAGTTCAGCCTGAAGAGGAAGAGAAAGCACCTAAGAAAAGTGTGGCGTTCAAAGCCAAGTCAGAACCTGTCGAATCTTCATCAAAGTCACTGATGGAGATGAGCAAAGAAGAGCTCACTGAGGAGTACAGCCTGATGGCCAGACGCTTTGAAAAACCCAATTCCTGGTTTGGTCATTATAAGAAATATTATCAGGATACTCATGGCAGGAAACCTGAAGGAAGCCACCAAAGTTCTCGGAGATATGAGGAAAGAAGAAACACTGAACCACGACGTGATCGTGGCAATGAAAGGAGACAATCAGATCCAAAGCCCGGTCGAAGAGACGAACAGAGACGTACTCATGATGATAGACACTCAGGAAAGGTTGAAAGCTCATCAAGACATAGGGAACCTGACTCAAGAAGGAACCCTAAGCCAAGAAAGGAAAGAGGAGATGAGCAGGCTACATGCTACAACTGTAACAAAAGTGGGCATTATCAGTACGACTGCCCAGAACTGAGTGCACGGGAAAAAGAAGACAGGAGGGCCAAGAGAGACCAGAGGTACGTTGACCGGAGGGCTATACTCGCTGAGGAAGCTACAGACTCGGATGGTCCTGAGTAGAGGTCGCCTGAACTCTTTTCTGACGATGAGTACGATGATCTTTGCCTTATGGCTAGGGATGAGCCTGAGGTAACTTCAAATTCTGTGTGTGGTTCACATAGTGGTAGAAATCCTGAGCCAAGCTCAGAGTCAGCTAGAGAAATGAACCTTCAGATCTGCTTAGATCAATTGATGGTTGATTTCTCCAGGTTGTATGAAACTAATGTCTTCTTGGTAGAGGAGAACCAGAAACTGAGTACTGAGGTTCAAAACCTGAATGATCAACTCACTCAGTCAGATCTGAAAGAGTCAGCTCAGATTGTGAGACTAGCTCAGGAAATTGACATGATCAATGCTGAGCATCTTCCAAGAGAAAAGATTCTGAAAGAACTGGCTGATGAAGAGCTGGTCAGGAAGGAAGAACTGAAAGCACTCAAGAGTAAGTTTGATGACCTCTTTGCCAGACATGAAATCCTGAAAAAGAGTGAGGACTCTCTTAAGCAGAAGGTTGCAACAATGAATAAATCCTCAGTGGCTAGAGAGGAAATAAATAGCAGTCAGATGCTTGGGAACGAGAATAAATCCTCACAAGGTTAATCTCATGTTGCTTCAGGGAACAACACTGAGAGAGTGTTTTTCTCCAAGCAGGCAAGGGTACAAATAAGTTGTATTCGAAGCCCGCAAAACTGATAAGGGTAAGGAAACTGCTGAGACAGTCAGGGTTGTCCCTAAGGTTGCCAAGCCAAAACCCAAGGGAAAGGCAAAGCAACCAAAGGAGGCCCCTGAGAGCTCAGGCCAGAAGAAACCTCAGCGCAAGCAAGGGAAGACTCGGGCCAAGAGCACTCAGACTGCTCAACAGGGGTATTATCATGCATGGCAATACCCTCAGGGAAGGCCAGGTATGATAGCACCTCCATGATTTTGGCATCCTGAAGCCTATAACTATTTTCAGTTCCCTCACTTGCCTAGGGGGAACCAAAAGCAAGGCTATCAGGGACAAACCTCAAGACCAGCTGCACCAAGGCCTAGGAAGAACAGGAAGCCAGCCCAAGAGGCACCCACTCAGGCTCCTGTGAAGCCTAAGCCTGACACTCATACACCATCCTCTTCTCAGGCTAAGAAGAAGAAAGTAGTGTATGTGGATGTTTCTGGTAAACAGATCTACCACTCTGAGACAATCAGGGTAGTAAAGCAGGCCTGGATCTCGAAAGGTACATCTGACACCATAGGACCCAACACCCAATTGGTACCTAAAGCCTGATCTGTTTGCAGGAGGTTGTAGATCACAACAAGAGGAGAGGAGACTCAACCAAGACTGTTTGGTACCTAGACAGTGGTTGCTCAAGGCATATGGCTGGAATAAAGAGTCTTCTCCAAGAATTTCAAGCTAAAGATGGTCCACAGGTAACCTTTGGTGATAACTCAAAAGGTTTTACTAAAGGTTTTTGTGTTTTGAAAATAGGTACAATCAGAGTGGAGAATGTGTCCTTTGTGGAAGGACTGAAGCATTACCTATTATCAGTAAGTCAGTTTTGTGACAAGGGTTTCAGTGTTGAGTTCTCATCGAATATATGTTCAGTCAAGGACAAATCAACACAAGTGCTTCTATCAGGTATTAGGAAAGATAATGTTTATTTAGCTGATTGGAGCAGCACTATTCCTAATACTTGCTTTGTTGCTAAAAGCTCTTCAGAGCTCAGTTGGTTATGGCATAAACGATTAAACCACCTGAACTTCAAGATTCTTAACAAAATTTCTAGCCTTTCTCTTGTAGAAGGTTTACCTAATGAAGTCTTTAGCAAGGATCATGTGTGCAAGGCTTGTCAGGAAGGGAAGCAGGTCAGAGCATCATTTAAAGAGAAAGCTTCCTTATCCACTGACAGAGTTCTTCAGCTTTTGCACATGGATTTGTTTGGCCCTGTAACACTTGTGAGTATGAATGGTAGGAAGTATACCCTTGTGGTTATTGATGACTATTCTAGATGTACTTGGGTTATTTTCTTGTTAAATAAAAAGGAAACACAGGTGAAACTTCCAGAGTTGCTCAGAAGACTCAGCAATGAGAAGAATCAGTCCATTACTAAGATCAGATCTGACAAGGGCACTGAGTTTATAAATTCATATATTTCTGACTTCTGTAATAAACTTGGTATTGCTCATGAGACTTCTGCAGCTAGAATCCCACAACAAAACGGTGTTGCTGAAAGGAGGAACATGACACTGAAGGAAGCTGCCAGGACCATGTTGGCTGAGTCAGGATTGCCCAAGAAATTCTGGGCTGAGGCAATCAATACTGCATGCTACACTCAGAACAGATCTATGCTGAACAAACAACATGCACAGACCCCATATGAGACATGGAACAAGAGGAAGCCTCGTATCTCTTATTTCCATATTTTTGGTTGCAAGTGCTTCATCCTCAACAATGGGAAGACCCAGTTGAAAGCCTTTGATAGCAAATCTGATGAAGGAATATTCTTAGGTTATTCTGAAGTCAGTAAAGCCTTCAGGGTTTACAACTGTAGGACCCTTGTTGTGGAAGAATCACCACATGTTGTGTTTGATGAATCTGTCACTGAGTCTAGGATAGGAGTGTTGGATCTTGACACTGAGGAGGTCACAAGGAGAGTGACAAGACTGAGCTTAAAGAATCAACCTGATCCAAAGGTCAAAACTGTGCCAATTCCAAGATGGGATGATGACGACGATCAGGAAGATGACTCAAGAGCCACTCCTAAGCCCAGCGCATCAGGGATAGTTGAGCCTCAGACTGAGGAACAGGCTCAACCTGAGGTAAGTATCGTCTATGAAGATGCTATCGCAGCTAAGATGGTTCCTGAGTCACCTCATCAAGAGGGAATCGATGTCCCTGATATTGAGTTGGTAAATCCCTTTGGTATAGACTCAGGATCATTCCCTTCTGTTCAATATCCTGAATTCTATGAACCTGTAGACACTAACATTGCAGGTACTTCAGGAACAACTCCAGGCAAGAGAACATGGTTAGAAAGTCATCCCATTGACCAGGTCATTGGTGATCCAACTAAGGGAGTCAGGACCAGGCGGTTCCATGGTGAGAGCGCACTGTTCTGTTGCTTTCTCTCTGAGCAAGAGCCTCAAAACATTGAAGAAGCTCTCACTAACTCGAGCTGGATCATAGCCATGCAAGAGGAGTTGAATCAGTTCACAAGAAATCAGGTTTGGGAACTGGTAGATAGACCTAGGCATCAAGGTGTTATTGGTACCAAGTGGGTCTTCAAGAACAAGAAGGATGAGAATGGTGTTGTAGTAAGGAACAAGGCAAGATTGGTTGCAAAGGGGTATTGTCAGTCTGAAGGAATAGACTATGATGAGACCTTTGCTCCAGTGGCTAAGTTGGAAGCTATCAGGTTATTCCTTGCATATGCAACATACAAGAAGTTTAAGGTGTATCAAATGGATGTCAAAAGTGTCTTCCTGAATGGTGTACTCAATGAAGAGGTATATGTTGAACAACCTCCCGGGTTTGAGGTTGGAGATAGAGTATACCATTTGAAGAAAGCACTCTATGGACTTAGCAAACTCCTAGAGCTTGGTATGATACCATCTCTCAATTCCTGACTGACCATGAGTTCAGCAAGGGAACCGTGGATAGGACTTTGTTCAGGATCACTGAAGGTGATGACATTCTCTTGGTCCAGATTTATGTGGATGTCATAATAATTGGATCACCAAATCATCAGCTTTACTTCTCTAAGTTGATGACTGGTAAATTTGAGATGTCTATGATAGAAGAGATAAACTTCTTTTTAGGATTGCATGTCAAGCAGACTGATCAAGGGACTTTCATTAATCAGGCCAAATATACAAGAGACTTGATTCAGAAGTTTGGAGTTCAGAATTGCAATCCGGCTAGGATCCCAATGAACACCAATTGGATGATGGATCCTGACACTGAAGGAGCTTCAGTGAACCAGACTGAGTACCGAGGGCTGATGGGATCATTATTGTACCTGATTGCAAGTAGGTCTGATATCACTTTTGCAGTTGGTGTGTGTGCTAGGTATCAGTCTAACCCCAAGAGAAGTCATTTGGAGGCTGCTAAGAGGATACTTAAGTATTTGAAAATGACAGTCAATATGAGACTATGGTATCCTTCAGATGACAACTTAGAGCTGACTGGTTATTCAGATGTAGACTATGGAGGTTGTAGGATTGATAGGAAATCCACCTCAGGGACATGTCAGTTTTTGGGAGAGTAAGTTGATCTCGTGGTTTAGCAAGAAACATAATTCAGTGGCGACATCCACAACTGAGGCTGAGTATATGGCTGCAGGTAGTTGTTGTTCTCAGATTTTATGATTGAGGCAACAATTGAGAGACTACCAAGTGTTTGCAAATGAGGTTCCAATCTATTGTGACAACAATAGTGCTATAGCAATCACTCAAAACCCAGTGCTTCTTACAAGGTGCAAGCATGTGGATATTAGGCATCACTTCATTCGAGATCATGTAGAGAAGAAGGACATTAAGATGGAGAAAATTCACACTGACCGGCAGAGAGCTGATATCTTGACTAAGCCTCTTGCTAAAGCAAGGTTTATGGAACTGTCAGTGGAGTTAGGCCTCTTAGACCCGGGAGAGCAGTCAGTGTAGGATCTAGGGGGAACTCAGGCCAGACTCGACTCAGCGAGGTATCAGGGTGCTACAATGTCTCCCTGACAGGTATGAGTTCAATCCTGACTCTTGTGAATTTGAAGCGTCTCACTGAGTCCTTCGTCCTGAAAATCTTCAATAGATGCTGACCTTTTTCATTAAAACATGCCTTTTGATATTTAAACCCATGCGCGTCAGAGCATTTAATGCGTTCAGTTACCTTTTCATATATGTGTCCGTTTTATACGGAATATGACTGACTTGGGTAAATGATTATACTTGAGGTTAATCTTGGCCCTTCATTTTAAAATCCTTTCAAATTCAGGATTAATCTTAACCCCACGTCTGAGTAACTGACCTTGTCATATCAATTAGAGAAGCCATTTGAGAAATTTACGCAAACACAAAATTCACACTGAACACTGAACATTCTCTCGTTCAAATCCTTCTCTTTCAACTTTCTCAAACTTTCCAAAAAAAATCACAAATGGCTTTTCTTGACGATTCTTGGACAACTGATGACATCAGCGATGTTGTCAAGAACAAGCTTGTCAACATGGAACATATAATCACCATGGATGGTCCATGTCTCAGAGTTAAGGAGATTCAACCAGTATTTGACTGGATCTCCAAGGCATTTCTCGACAAATATCTCTTCAAGAAACCCTCATCTGTGCTTCCAAAGACGGTGGTGGAGGCTATCTGAACATGTTCTCCAGAAAGGGTGAACTGTTCACAAGAGTTACAGTTCTGGTGCCAATAGGGGAGAAAAATGAGGAGGGGGAGAATCTGTACAACGAGGAACATCGCGATATTGACCTCCGGAAGGCGGTGAAGGAAGTATATGGGTTGATGTGAACTGGGATCAATCCCAAGACTTACATGGAGAATAAGGAAGGAGAGCTACTAAAGCAGTGGACAAAGTTAGGCTCTTCTGAGTTCAAAGTGAGGCAACACAAGGATACTCTGAAGCCAGAATATCGTGCGATGGTGGACATTGTATCCAAAATGGTGATGGGCACGGTTGGTTCTCATGAGCAATTGAGCCTACCCAAGCTGAGGATCATGGGGGCACTGGTGGATGGCATTCAGGCCAACTGGGAGCAGTTCTTTCTGGATCAGATCAGCCAGGCTGCTCTGGAAAAACTGAAGAAGGACGTGGATATAAAGCATATCTCAGTAGGTGCTATCCTACCTTTTGGCACAAGACTCTCTCTACTGATCAGCCACGCCTGTCATGGGAGTACGTTTGACATGGAGGATGACCTCTCTCCCAAGAAGGTCATGTTCTCCACTGAGGCTGGCACATATACCATTCTTGGCATGACTGACCCTAATGCTCATCCCAAGGGTCAGAGGAAGAAGCAGGCTGCCAAGAGCAAAAAGGTTGTGGTCAACCTTCTAGAGAGAGTGGATGAGCTCTTTGAGAAGAGCAAGGAGGCTCAGGCTGAGGTAGCAGTTGAGCGGTCAGAGAAGGCTGAGGCTGAGAAGGAAAAAGAGGAGAAAGCCCAAGAAGAGGAGAGGGCTAGCTTGAAAGTGGTGCTGAAGAAGAAGGCCACGAGGAAGAGTACGACCAAGGGGGCTGAGAAAGTCTCCAAGAAGGCCAGTCCAGAGGCTGAGGAGACTGCCGATGAAGCCAGTAAAGGGGGAGATGAGGCTGTAGTGAGACCCCTGAAAAGACTGAGGAAAGGGCCTAAGAAATCTCCAGCTAAGAAGCTGAAGGAGGTGAGTTTAGTACGGGAAGAGTCAAGCTCTTCAAGAGCCTCTGAATTGGAGCAGGTCAGGGAGATGATCAACACTGCAGAGATGCTGCAACCTGAATCCAACTCAACTGAACCACAACCCTCAATCTTACCTATCACTGAGCCTACCCCATCCCACCCTGATCAACCCATTCACCCTACTAAACCAATCCCAACCCCATCAAACCCTGACCTCCCACCAACCCAAAATGAGTCAGAGCCTACAAAATCACCAATCTCTGAGCCTGACCATAACCCAGAACCAAACACTTCCACACCCAATCCTGAAGACTTCCCGTCCTATCCCAACCCCAAAGATTGCCCCAAAACCTCTACTCAAGAAGAATCAACTGATGATTTTCTTGATCTAGCGGAGGAGGAGGAGCTAGATGCTGGGCTGATGGGAGGTATGTACGAGAACACTCTCAGGGGGAACGCTTGTGAATGGGCTTCCAAGTGTTGGCCCAGATTGCACAGATACAGGGAGCTGTGCTCAAATGTCATTGAGCTCAAAGTCTGGCTCGACTTCAAGCAATCTAATATGCAAGATCAGCATATGCTTGTGGATGCCAGGGGCTGGGAGCACTGGGAGAAGGAGGAAGCAAGACTGTGCTCATACTTTAATATCACCAGCTGGCTGCAATTGCTGAACTTTGAAAATCTAAAGCAGCTGGTGGATAACATGAGGACTGCCATGAAAGAGGATTATGAGGATGAGCCAAGGGAGGACAATGATGTTGACGAGGATGGCCCTGACAGTCAGGGAGGTGGAGTAGATGAGAAGGAAGTAGAAGAAACTGCAAAGGAGATTGATGCAGTGATCTCTGAGCCTAGTGCTCAGGGGGAAGGTGATACTGGAGCTGCGTCCAAGGGTGGAGCAGTCGATGAGACCAACAAGGTTGGTTCATCTGCCAATGACACATCTGCCTGTGAAGGGATTCCCTGTCCTGAGGTAAAGGAGGATGATGTGGAGGCACCTAAGGAGACTCCTAGTTCTGAGGGTATCTTACCCGAAGTTCGAGATGGCTCAGCTGTGCCTGAGCAGGCGGTTTTGACCACTCAACAACTGCCTTCAGTGCACCCTGAAGAGGGGACTGATGCTGCAGGGACTGACAAGGGAAAGCAGCCGATGACTGAGGAAGAGGAGGCTGATGATGAAGTGGTCATCACTGACATCCGGAAAGGCAACTTTACCAGCATCATTGAGGTAAAGCAAGAAAAGACAATGGAGAACTTGGCTGAACTTAGGGAAGAGATCCAGATATATTACAATATCGCAATTTTTTTTATGTTTATTGTTTTTATGTTTATTTTTTATGTGTTTATATGTTTATTGTTTTTCTAAGTTGACCTAGCATTAGTGAGTATGTATATAGTGAAATTGATTCATACATGAATCATTTTACAATACATTTTAGTGTAACCAACTGATACTTTTTAGTTAAATAATTAATGTTCTTCGTATCCTTCAGTGGAAACAACTAATACCCTCCAAAACTAATACCCTTTAGTAAAATCAACTATTAGGTCATCAACTAATACCCTTTATCTAGGATTACATGTGATGAGTTGGTATCAATATTGTTTGGACAAATATGACATTATATCCTTTGTATTTGAACCTCATAGGTCATCATTTTGATACTAATTGTATTTTATCATGTAATATTCATCATCTTATATTGTATTATGCATTATATCTTATATTGTATTGTATTATGTATTATATCTTATATTGCATTGTATTGTATTATATTGTCAACTGTGTTACGTTAAACTGTTTATATAGTCTAATATCTATATGCTTGCTTTAAACATGTAATTTTATAGTGATTTTAAATGAACATATACATAATATCATATTATAATACTCCCTAAAATTTCATGTTAAATTTCCAAAATCTTAATAAAGTTTCCACCCTTTTTTCAAAAAAAATTGCAATATCGATATGCGATATCAATATATCCATCGATATATCCGTAAATTTAAGGTTGCGATATTACTTGCGATAGCGATATTTTCATCCTTGCCTCCCACTAACCAAGCATAACCATCATTTGAGTAGTATTTTGCTACTCTTCTTAGTAAGTCCCAAGATTTGCTTCTCAAATGACCATTAGGACTGCCGTAGAAACCTATAAATCTCCACGAGTACATGTCATAAGAAAATATACACATCAATATGGGCAGGCGAATGCGAAATCAAACTAACATTCCATTTCTCATTCCAATACAGCAAAAGACCCCCTGACTTTCCATTCGCATTGACTCCGACACAATTTTGAAAATTCAATAAAGACTTCCACTTGACTCCAACATTACAATTGAATTTCAACTCACAAATAAACAGTAAAGTGGGCTTGAGATCAGCGACAAGTAGCTGCATGGCTCAGAACGCACGAATATTGCCCAATCCCCGTACATTCCAAATTATGCAACTCATGGCTCCTGGCGGGACTGAGTTTCCTCAGTCTCCGCCATTTCCTTGTCATCGTTCCCCTCTTCATTCCACTTTTTCCAGCCTTCGTTCTTTGCCTTTTTTGCGTTCCACCACGATTCCTTCTTTTTTCTTCTGCTTCCCCATGCCACTTTCAGTCCCTAATTCCATTCTAATAGGTGTCGGGATTCCAATATGCCCCTCCACATAGTTCGTCATTGAGTACTTCCCTCTCTTTCTCTGAATCAAGTTTGAGCTTTGGCCCATATTGAAGCTTAGTGCATTCACCCCATTGTTCATGTTTACCAAAGTAGACTTAGAGCTTCTTTTCCTATCGCCTCCTGGTAGATCCCAATTTCTTTCTTCACGTATGGCTTCATTGCTCCTTCAAAATTGCCCCCTTGAAGAGTCATCCCCATCAAATATTTCTCATTAACTTGACCAGAACTCTGTTCCTCCCCCATTGTCTTTTTCTTTATCTGGTTTCTCCCCATCAGCTCATCAAAATGTGTGACTTTTGCCGCTGCTCCATAGTTCGGCTTAGGCTCCAGTAGTGGAAAGTAGTCCTTTATAGTAAGGACTCTCTTCCCTTTATTCCTACTCAGCCCTTCATCCTCACCCTTCCCTTCCTCTCCGTCCTCTTTGCTTCCCACTTTCTCTTTCGTCATTAGCCTTATCAGTTCCTCCAGATCTTCACAGCTAATTCCCTTCATCCCTTCTGCCCTCAACTTGGGAGCATACTCTTTGGGTGGTGTAATCCCCTTCTCCATCATAGCATGCATTTTTGGACAATCTTTTTCTACATGCTCCAATTTTCCACAAATATAGCAAAAAGTCAGCTAGTCGTTCATACCTGAAGTAGATCACGACCTTCTCCTCCTTCGTGTTGATTCTGATGCCTCTATTCAGCGGGTTAGTGATGTCAAGCACGATTCTCACCCTCAAACAGCTTCCCCAGACAATCTTTCCCTCCGGGCACTTTACCTCCAGTACTTCTCCCATCGCCGCCCCAATCTTTTTTCCTACCATTTTTTTCATCGAGCAAAATGGCAAGCCATGGATTTGCACCTATGACAATTTGGACAACTTAAAGTCCATCAATCTCTCATTTCCCTTCATTATCTCGAGCACCAGAAGCGCCCCATTTAGGTTCCATGGCTAGTTGTGGAGGATCTTGGTTAGATCTAGCGAATCTCCAACCTCGAATATGAAGGTTCCTTCAGCAACTCTCGACACCTTCAGAGAGTTAATACCCTGTATTTTCTTCATCGCCGTCTCCAGATCTGCAGGCCCAACCGCTTTCCTCACCACAAATTTTCCCACCATTATGTTCTTTGGCCTTGTGATTTCCTCCTCATCCAAGTTGATTTAAGTGTTCTCCACTTCTGAAAGAGAAAACTTTGACCAAAGCTCATTTAGCTTCTCCACCATCTTCACTATGTCTTGTTGACAGCGATTTCGAGAGGATCTCGCCGTCGGATTCCTAGCGGGTAGGATGTAATATTTTTTATAACTAAAAGCAGTAAATGCAAGAGTAAATGAACTCTCAAGAGTAGGTTTGTAATTAATGAGTTGTGTGTTACATCTGGGCATTTAAAGCCCTATTTATAATGTACATGGTGGGTTTCCCCACCTTGGGTTGGTGGGCCCGTGGGTCCCTCCTATTCCTAGCTGGGAGGTGATGAGTGGCTATAGCCTCCCCTACGGACCAATGAGAAGACGCCACCTGACATTGTTGCCCTTGTACCGATGGGACTTAGCTCAACTACCCACTCTGACCCTGTCACATCCTCTGAACTGATGGTACTAGCCATACTCTCACAGCTGGCGGAGCTGGGATCGGGCAGACGGGTAACCGGGTACCATGTGGGCGGCGATTAGCCCGGGAAACCATTCTCGGGAAGCGGGTAGAGGTCTCTTTTCCCCGGGCTCGCCACTGGTCGACCGACTTTTGGATTATATAACAAGTATGCTCCTCGATAAGTCACTGGGGTCTTCGTCGGGTAGACTTGACGCTCTACCCGCCTACTAGGTTGAGCCCGGCGATTCCGATTTCCTCACCCACGCGCCACTTCGGAAAAGACGTGTCGAGCAAGTTACCCGAATAGTCGGGTAATAATTGGCGGGTATAACAATTGCCCCACCAGTCCGTCATCGGGGGGCAATTGCCGTCGGGTGGCGGGCTGGTCGATCAGCGGATTTGAATTTGAATTTTGAATTCTGGGGGTAACGTTTTGCCTTCCGAGGTGGCGCTTCGTACTCTGCGCCTGCTGACGTCACGGGATGGCGTGACAGATGCGCAGAATCCCAGGCGTCACGTCCGCCGATTCTACCTTCCAACCGATGCGCGCGTGTCTTCCACGCGCCTCCTAAACTTTCATTTAATTCCACTTTTGACCCTATTTTTTGCAGTTTAGTCCTCCCCCAATTTTCTCTATAAATAGGTGTTTTCACTCCTCTTTCTCATTTTCGCTCCCTGCTATCTTGCCCCCCTCTGCAAGTTTTCCATTTTCCGGCAACTCGTCCCAGAATCCGGCAACCTTTTTCATCTTCAAGGTAACTTCTTGCTTTCTTTCACCCATTCCTCCCTTTCTCTCTTCCATTATGAGTGATTTCGTTGAGAGTGTCGGAGCTGCCGACGTTTTCCACTTCCGCCGCCGCGCCGCCGCCGGTGCCGAAAGACCCCTCCGCCAAGCCGGGGAGGGCACCTCCCGTGCCACCGCCGCCCGTGAAGGCGAGGGTACCTCCACCGACGTGGACGCCTATGCCGATGACCTGGAGAGGATGAGCCCTCAACGGGAGGGCCCTGCTCTCAGCATTTCTCCGGTGTCCTCCTACCCGCCTCGAGCGGAAAATTATTTGTTCGACCGGGAGGCCATGCCCGAAAACATCGACTACGCGGATAGCTGACTCATCGGGTTTGATTTTTCTAAATACATGAGCCGGTTTGTGTGAAGGCGCCCAACCCGCTGTTACCGCGAGGCCCGCAAGACCGAGTTTGGGGCCTCTCGCCGCCCTAGCTGCTTGCCCGTGGATGCCGACCTCAAAGAGATCTATTGGACCTTTGAGACACCCTCCGATGTCTATTTCTACACTCCTCGGGCTGACGAGCGGGCAGACCAGCCCCCAGAAGGGCTGATCGCCATCAATGCGAATACGTTGCACGCGGGACTCCACTTCCCGCTCCACCCGGCTATCTTCCGGCTGCTCGCCGCGTGGAATCTGTCCATAACCCAAATCACCCCGAATGGGTTGAGCTACCTGCTGGGCGCCATGGTCATCCTTGGGCGTCATGGACTTCATCGCATGCCGACCCCCGAGGAGCTAAACCACCTTTATTACACGGTGGCCTCGGCCGGGCCAATGAACTTGGGGTATTATTCTGTGAAACCCCAGGGCGGCGACGCTATCGTCTTTGGCATCTTGCCGAAGGTGACGGGCTGGCATGAAAGGTGGTGGTGGGTCGGCGGCGCCTGGGAGAGTGTTGGAGTCGATGGAGAAATCATCCCGGTTCCCCGGGAATACAGTGCTCGCGATCGTCGAGGCAAACCCTTGGAATTCTTTCTTCCTCCTCAGTACTGATCTAATTCTTGTTTCATTGTGCAGGCACCTCGGCGCCCCACCAGAGCGACCTTACCGACAATTTTCGGCAAGCCCTTGCTCGTGTGAAGGCGGAGCCCGATGTTAATTGGGACGTCGACCAGCTCAACTGCAACGAGCAGCGACGCTTGTCCGGTCTCCAGACCTTTCCCCGTCATTTGAATTTCGGCGGTCAGTTCCTTAGTATTACCCTTTCTTTTCATACTCTCTTACCCGAAATATTCTTACTCGACTTTTCTTTTTGTACCTTACAGAACAGCGTTTCCCGGCGTCGAGCTTCACCTCGTCGTCCTCTCCAGTTCCATCTCCCCTAGCTCAACCCGTGGCCGGTCAAGCTCCTTCCGTCCCCGTCGTCAACATCGAGAGCTCAGAGGAGACCGTCGATATGGCCCCCAAGAAGAGTGTCATTGCCAAGCTCTCGAAGCGGGGAGCCGTCCGAGCGACTGGGGTGACGATTCGTACCCAACCGCAAACACCAGCACCGGCAGTGCCCTCCTCCCCGGCTGGTGACCGACGCCACTCCAAACAGGCCCGGGTAGAGGGCCAGACATCGGTCGAGCCGGCCATGGTGACCGTGAACGTGAGCCCGGCCACTGGCGGGTTGGTGGCCGGATCAGTCGAGGCGACCGCGGAGAGCCCGGCCTCTGCCTCTCGTGACCGCAACGACTTCCCCTTCCTCGGCTGGGGCAACCATCTTACGTAAGTTAGCTTCATCTAGGATTCTTTTCTTCCCTTATTTTCCTTGCTAACTGCCCATGTCGCCACTCGATGCAGGCCTGACCCACTGCCCCCGACGGAGGTTCTCCAATTCCTGCGCTCGCAGGATCCTCCCTACGATGAGACCCTCCCCGAGTCCTGGCCGGAGGAGCTTCGACGGGCAGTGGTGAACCTGCCCCGGTCGTGGATGCTCAACTGCAAGAAGGCCTCCCACACCGTTTCTGTGCCCGACCGGCTGAGGTCAGCCGCCATCCGTGCTTCCTGCGATGCCGTCACCCTGGAGAGCATCATGCTCGATTACGAGCGAAACGCTCGGACCCTGGCCGCGTACAAGGCCAGTTTCCAGACCAAGAGGGAGGAAGCTGCCCGACTGGACGAGGAGAATAAGAAGCTCTAGGAGGAGTTAGAGGCTGCCCGCAAGAGCCACACGGAGCTAGAGGAGGCCGCCGCTGAGAGGGAGAGAAAGACGCATGCCGACGCCGAGGCGAGGGTGGCTGAGGAGGTCCGCCGGGCTCGCGAGGCCCTTGCTGCGGAGGCTGATGCTCATCTGGCCGCGGAACGAGCCCGCCTCGAGGGGGACCACGAGTCGGCAGGCTCCACGATCTACATCAATGCTTACGCCGATGCCATCCGCTCTCTGCTTCGTCGGAACCCTGAGGCCAATTACTCCGGACCCTTGGAGGACCTAAGGAGTTATGTTGAGTCCAACCCCCCTTCTGCGGACTACGACATCACTCTGAAGGATTTGGCCAATCGCGGGGTGGACCTGTCGTTCCTTGGCGACCCGACGACTTTTCTTTACCCTCTGGCCGATGAGGAGGTGGCTGAGGAGCCGGCGGTGGTGGATGAGGTGGCCCCGTGAATGTTTTTTCTTCTTTTTTGTTTCTCAAGTTTGTTGGCCGCTGGCCGTTGTAATCTTTTGTCCTTTCGAACTAAATGAAATTGTCATTTCCTTTTACTGTTGTTTTCTCGTTTGTTTTTCCTTTCCTGGTTTTTAATCGAATCGAACAAGTGGGATTGAATTATCAATCGATTTAATAACTAACCATATGATTAATGAGTGAAGTGATTTAACCGATAGACGGGCAGTGACTTCACGATTACAAGATTGAATTAACCATCGGTTTAATGATTAACCAAATGATTAATGAGTGAAGTGTTTTAGCCGATAGACGGGCAATGACTTCACGAATACGAGATTGAATTAACAATCAATTTAATACTTAATCAAAATGATTAATGAGTGAAGTGCTTTAGCCGATAGACGGGCAGCGACTTCATGAATATGAGATTGAATTAACAATCGATTTAATACTTAACCAAAATGATTAATGAGTGAAGTGCTTTAGCCGATAGACGGGCAGCGACTTCACGAATACGAGATTGAATTAACAATCGATTTAATACATAACCAAAATTATTAATGAGTGAAGTGTTTTAGCCGATAGACGGGCAGCGACTTCACGAATACGAGATTGAATTAATAATCGGTTTTATTGATTACAACTTTGCGCTCGAGATACGATTACATTGAGGCCGCTTACGGTCAAGAGGATGATGTCGGCTAAATTATCTAGCCGCTACTGGTAGTATTTTTTTAGTAGGGAGGCGTTCCAAGGGTATTGGGCCGGATTGCCCTCAAGGCTCTCTAGCTCATAGGCACCGTTGGCCAGGCGCCTGGAGATCTTTAGGGGTCCCTCCCAATTCGGGCCAAATGCCCCTTGGGCTGCCCGACCGTCCGCCGTAGCACCATGTCCCCGACTTCGAATTCTCTGACCTTGATTTTCGAGTTGAAGTATTTTTCAGCCCGACATTTATAAGCTATGTTTCTTTGCTCGGCGGATAGCCTTCTTTTCTCCAGCAGGTCCAACTCGTTTAGCATGGCCTGGTCGTTCTGGGTCCCCACGAGTTGCGAGGTGCGGAGGCTTGGGATAACGACCTCTGCCGGGATGACTGCCTCCGTTCCGAAGGTCAGAGCGAAAGGAGTCTTCCTGGTGGCGGTGCGGCTGGTCGTTCTGTATGACCATAATACCTTGGGTAGCTTGCTCGCCCATGTTCCCTTGCTCTCCTCCAACCTTGCCTTCAGTGTGTGTTTGATTATCTTATTCACCGTCTCGACCTGCCCGTTCGACTGAGGATGGTAGGGTGACTAGAACAGCCTCTTGATCTTGTGCTTTTGGCAGAATCTCTCCATCTCCAACCCGTCGAATTGCTTCCCATTGTCCGAAATGATTATCTGTGGGAGGCCGAATCAGCAGATTATGTTGCGCCAGATGAACCTAATGACATGCTCCTAGTCGATTGTTTTTAGCGACTCCGCCTCGGCCCATTTGGTGAAGTAATCCACGATGATGATCGCGTACTTGATGCTGCCCGGGGCTGTGGGCAAAGGACCAATGAGATCGATCCCCCACTTTGCGAACGGCCAAGGGCTCAGGATTGAAGTGAGCTCGGTTGGAGCCTGGTGGATTGCCGACGAATAAATCTGGCACTTGTGGCATGCCCGTGCATAGTTGATCGCGTCTTTCTTCAGAGTGGACCAGAAATATCCTTGGCGGATAACTTTCTGGGCGAGTACCTGGTCGCCGGCGTGGTTCCCGCAGCGTCCCTCGTGGACCTCGATCAAGATCTTCTTTCCCTGCCCCGACGTTATGCATTTTAGGAGGGGTAGGGCGAAACCTCGCTTGTACAACTGGTCCCCGATGATCGTGTATTGGGCCGCCCGAAGTTGTAACTGTCTCGCCGCTACTCGATCGTCTGGGAGTTTGCCGTCGCGGAGGTATTTCAGAATGGGAGTCATCCAGCTGTCCTCCTACTGCCCCATATTGGCCACCCTCTGGTTCGAGCTCGAAGGGGCGGGCAGGTAAGTGACTGTGATTTGCGATATGTCGGCTGCCCCCTCGGGTGTTGCAAGGTGGGCAAGGGCGTCTGCTTGAGTATTGTCGAGTCGGGGCACCACCTCTATATGGACTTGGTCGAATTTCTCGAGGAGGTTCTTGGCTAATCCTTGATAGGCCAACATTCTGTCGCTGTGCGCCTCGTATTCTCCTGAGATTTGACATGTTACGAGCTGCGAGTCGCTGTAGACTTGGAGCCTCTTCACTCCCATGGACATGGCCATTTCCAGGCCGTTGATTAATGCTTCGTATTCGGCCTCGTTATTAGTTGCGTGGAAGCCGAACCTGATGGCCGTCGTGAACGATTGGCCGGATGTAGGGTTGTAAACGAATCGAATCGAAGCGAATACCACTGTATTCGATTCGTATTCGTTAAACTATTCGAATATTCGTATTCGTATTCGATTACTATTCAAATATTATAACTGATTCGTATTCGATTAGAAATTAATATTCGAATTATTCGAAACTATTCGATTCGTTTATGTTTTATCAATATTTTATATCACTATATGAGTATTCGATTCGAAAATTATTCATATTCGACACTATTCGAGTATTCGGTTCAATATTATTCGATTAAAAAAAGTTAACTTATTTTCCCAAAATTAACTAAGAATTATATAACATCTAGAAAATATTCTTCACTGAAATGCAGGTGAACTTTGAAGTGAAAAAAAAATCAGAAAACCAAGATAAGTAATGTTTAACTCCAGAAAAATCTTGAACCACAGAGTATACATCTCATTAATCTATTAACAAGCTTCGCACGGTTATAATTTTGAAACTGAAATTAGTAATGCTCTAGTATTTTATGATTTTTTTATGGTGCTTTGAGCAGATCTGGAATGTCCGCCCTTCTCAATGTGAGTCTTCCAAATTTTAGACTAAAAACGCTGACTGCATCCTCAAGTGTTACACTTCTTTCAACTTGCCTGTAAATTCAAAATTTTAAAATTAAATAAAATTAAAGAGATAACGTTAGAGGGGTACATATCTTGCCGAATCTTCAAAGCAACTGATGAACATATTGAAGAAAAGTAACTAAGGACAAATGTACCTACTCCGATCTTTAGCAAATGGAAGACGGTTGTGGCACCGATCAGCGCCGGTGGGCGTAGCTGTTGTAAAACGTGAACCCAGAGAGAGAGAAAGACCAAGCGGTGAGGAGTTAAGAGTTGAGAAGTGAAGACTGAAACAAGGAGGTTTGAGAGGCGGATGTGTTTTGAGAGACGAAGAGTGGTATGCGCACTTAGGGTTTCAGCTTTATATTTAAATTGATGGGCCAGACATTTGCTTAATGGGTATTGTTACAGAAAAGGGCCTAACTCATATGGGCTGGGTAAAGGGCCTAAATAGTATTATTTAAACTAGTTGTTGTCTACTTATTTAATGTTACACAAGTATTGGGCCTAACCAAATATATAATACGTATAAAAAATTATATTATATGTATAAATATTATAATATATATATATATATATATATTATATGCATTTAAATATTTAATCGAATATTTACGAATATCGAATCGAATATCATAGTTTTGTATTTGTATTTGAATAATAATCGAATCGAATATCTATAATCAAATTCGAATCATAAAATTTCGAATACGAATATCGAATAGAATCAAAAGTATTTGATTCATTTACAACCCCCCGGACGGGCCGAGGAGGACAATTCCCGCGCCTGCCCGCAAAGTTGTGGAGGATCCGTCGACGTACATTCTCCATGGTGGTTGCTCGATCTTAGACATCGCCTCCGGGTAGGTGAGCTCGACTATGAAGTCGGCATGGCCTGGCCTTTGATGGATGTTCGAGGAGCGTACATGACTCCGAACTGCCCGATCTCTACTACCCACTTGAGGCATCTGCCCGTCGTGTCAGGTCGATGCAAAACTTGACGGAGTGGCATCGTGGTTAGTACCTCCACATGGTGATAAAAAAAGTATGGGCGTAACTTACGTACACTCATCACTAGCGCGTAAGCCAACTTTTCCAACGGCGGGTACCGTAGCTCGGCGGCGTGGAGTGTCTGGCTGACATAGTAAATTGGAAGATGTGCCTGCCCCTCCGCCCGCACTAGCACGGCGCTGAGAGCTGAGTCCGAGGCCGCCAAGTAAAGGTAGAGCTTCTCGTCGGGGATGGGTTTGGCCAATATTTGGGCGCTTGACAGATACGCCTTTAGATTATCGAACGCGAGCTGGCTCTGGGGTGTCCAGTTTAGTTTCCCTTTCCGCATGCTATCAAAAAAATGGTTTGCACCGGTCCCCCATGCGGGAGATGAAACGGCTGAGAGCGGCCAGACTGTCCGCCCTCTGCACCTCCTTCTCTGTGCGCGGAGCGCTCATGTCGAGGATCACCTGAACTTTGGTCGGGTTTGCCTCGATCCCTCGCTGGCTGACCATGTGCCCCAAGAACTTGCCCGACTCGACGCCGAAACTGCATTTTTTCGGGTTGAGCCTCATCCGATACTTTCTTAAGATTCCGAACGTCTCGGCTAGGTGAGAGAGGTGGTCTTCCTTCTTCTCGCTTTTGACGACGATGTCGTCGATATACACCTCCATGGTCGCCCCAATTTGGTCGTGAAACATGTGGTTGACTAGCCTTTGATAGGTTGTTCCTGTGTTCATGAGCCCGAATGGCATCCGCTTCCAGAAGTACATGTTCTTTTCGGTGAGGAAGGTGGTGTGCTTCTGATTGTCGGCAGCCATCGGGATCTGGTGATAGCCGGCAAATGCGTCCATGAAAGTGAGCATCTCGTGCCCTACCGTGCTGTCCACCAGGTGGTCGATGTACGACATCGGGAAGTGATCTTTCGGGCACGCCTTGTTCAGGTTCGTGAAGTCAATGCACAACCGCCAGGT